>OX457016.1:4027279-5369706 GCA_949752705.1 Callimorpha dominula
CTATATGTTAATTCAGGTCTCCAGCTGTCTACATACCAAGTTTCATCGCAATCGGTTCAGTAGTTTTGGCGTGAAAGAGTAACAAACATCCATCCATCCATCCAAACTTTCACATTTATAATAATAGTGGGATGGGATATTCAAGGCGTCATGATTTTTCTGTTAAGTATTAGGAAGCCCGAAGTACTAAGCGTTAGCCAAAATATGTTTTCCAACTCCTAAAAATGATACGGTTAAATGAAAGGAATTAACTTAAAGAACCCGTAATGAAGAGTCGTCCGTCCGTAGTCCTGCCGTGGTGGCGTATGGGTCGGGTCGTTTGGCTCCAATATGGTTGATCTGTACGGTGGCTGACATGTGCGTCATGCTCGTGAACGGGTGCCGTTGGTCGGGGCAGGTTATCTCCGGACTGCTATTACAAATATAGTAGTAATTTGCGCTTCTGATATGTCGCATTGTCCTCGCATTTCATTTAGGTGCCTACGCTTATAAGCAATGTAACCTGAAAATTGTAAAAAACATTTTGAAAAAGAGTGTCCTTGGAGTTTCTTGCCTTTTCTTCTCCAAAGGATCTACATATTGGAACAGGCAACTAGCTTCACGACTGACTTAGTCTAACTCGTATTCTTGACAAGTCAAAAATACTTATAATTGGTTTAATTGTAATAAATGTTTTGATTTTATTTAAATCTGTCTTATATCAAAACAGTCCACGTCGAATATGGCTGGAATCTAGTAGACGGTCAGGGTTAAACCATATTTTAATGTTAGGGTTATTTGATCATACTTTTGCATGTCCACGTTTGACAGCGAGCCCTTAGGTGGTTATGCCAGTAAACCCATTGTATTTTTCATCAAGCATTTGAATCCTGGGTACATGACCACTGACTCTTATAAAGGGGGAGGTGGGGGGATAAATAAAAAACTCAATTTCGAAGAAGAATTTATTAACATTAAAATCAATATAGGTACATATTCAAAAGAACCTGCTTCTATTAACAACCATTTCCATTTACTCGTATTATCCGCGTCATATTGACATTATTACTATTAATAATTATTATAATGTGGCCGCAATACATTGGCTAGGTTTTAAAAACAAACTGATCCCGTCAAATGGAAACTTGATTTATATATATATAATTTTGGATAACTCCATAACTTATTTTAATACTGCCTTGGCAACCAATTCGGCAAGATGGAAAACGATTTCCGGCGCCTATTAACGGCAGCAAGTCTAGCAATTTCACAACACTCATGTTTTGACCCTGTTTACCTTCTCAGTAGGTACCTATATGGGTATGGTATTACTATAACTTGGCTTGCCTAATGCGGCTGCAATATGCCGATACAACTGTACGTAGCTATAGTTTATTGCCTTGGAAGAAGGCGACTGTCGTCATTCAAGTCGTAGGTGGAAGTCACTTCGGTGTAAGCAACGCTTTGACCGAGATGGCTTCGGCGAACCGAAGTCAACTTACATCCCTGAATAAATAAGTTATTACTCGCAGGAATAGCGAATAGTATACTACGTAAGTAGGGTTGCTTACATTTCAAACATTTGTATTAATATTATAAATACACATGAGTATATTTAATTCACAATACACGCAAAGGATTTTAATAAAACATATATAGCAATTAAAGTAAAAAACAAAACATTGTCTTTGAATTCGGTTTCTGTAGCACCACATATTGGCAGTCCTTACAATGATATGCTTACATAAATGGAGTGATAAAAATGTGAAATGCTCGTGAGTTAAGACCCGTGTATACCGCCTGCGTGTGTCTACCGGCGAAGAAAGGTATTGGAGAGAAATAAAATCACGATGTCATCCAAAAATGGTCATTATTTAGCAAGCGCGAGTCGTAGTTCACACTACTTTTTACTTCAATAATGTTGTGTTCATCTTGATATTAATTTTTAGTGTTAAAAACAATATTTTGATCAGCCTTTCAAAAACCGGGTGTAAGTATATGTTTAGCAAGAAGCTGGAGCAAAAATCTGAAATGTTAGATTATTGCTTAGCTTCTTGCTAAATATACATATGTATATTTAGCAAGAAGCTAAGCAATAATCTAAGTAACATATCAGATTTTTGCTCCAGCTTTTTGCTATATGTATACATAATATGTGACAATCCTTACCTCATCCCGGGCAACACTGACAATTTTTTTTTTAAATCAATATGGCGCCTGTATGGCGCGTATTTCGTATTTGGAAGGGCAATATTTTTTTTTAATTATTCACTTCTTACCTCGCCGGTGCAAATGGACTTTTAAAATGTCTCACCAGCTGTACTGTGTGCAAATGAAGTCTTTCTTCGTTTCAAACATTATAAGGGTGTGTACACACTCGTACGCCGTGCACGCAGACGGTTTACTCGGGCTTTCAATCTGTCCCACTAATGTTGTATAAAAATAATGTCTTTGTTTAAAATTAAGAAAATAACAACTCACAACATAACTCTAATTCCGTCTCATGTGCCAAGACCTGTCCATCATCAATATTTTATAAAATATTTGTAATATAGATTAAATATCATTTCATACTGAAAATATATAAATAAGTTTTTTCTAAATTTTCAAAAAATATGTTTGCATAGGTATAGAGATATTATTATATAGAATAGAAGACTCTCAAAAACATTTGAAAGTATTATTTTAAACGAATTTGTGTCTATAATTTAATGTTTATCATATTTAATATACCAGATATTTTGTTTTATTATTCAATAAAGTAATTCATATCTTCTTTTTTGATACATATATATATTTTTTTATATTACAGTTACTCAGGACTTTTGCAACACCTTGCATATTATTGAACCAGTAAATGCCTAAATATGTACAGATATCACTCGAAAAACTCTACTGATTTCAGTTTCTTTAAGAGCCACCGCGCACTGGTGGTTTTTAATCGGACGATAATTAAGTCGCTATCGTCTGACGATCGTGATCAATCTATCGCTCAACAATCCTGTGGTGCGCGCTACACCGATTTGTAAGCAAAAAAACACCTGTAGCCCTGGAGCAGACAGAAAATGGTTTAACAAACTAGTTGCAGTGATCCCCGAACATCTCCCGTACTAAAACTATCGACCAACTGTTTAGTTTATAAAGTGCATACACGTACTTCGCCGTACTGACTGTACAATCGATCGACAGTCCGGTGATAGTTTACTTAAATGCAGTGCTCGCGCTTGCATTATACTTCACATACGTTATGCAATGTTGTTCGATAGTATAATCGGTCGATTTTTAATCGTCAAATGAGCGCATTGCCCTACACCTTCATACTGATCTAACTATCGGCCGATTAAGAATCACCAGTACCTACGTGGTGGATCAAAAGAGCACTTGAAGTTGTTATATTTGTTTCTAACTCGCTTTCGCATTGAAAACGAGACTGATTAGTGTAGGTAACTTTTAGACCACTATCTACCTATTTTCAAATTTAATATGATCTGACCATGTAACACTTTGTTCAATAAGAGGAAAATATATGTCCGCTAAATTAAGATGAAACTCATAAATGAATAATGAATTTGAAAATTGTGCGTCATTACTCATTATAGAAAAAACGAACGTAGACACTTGTTTTTATGTGTTGTCTTGGTTGTGCCTCTGAAACTTATGAGTATAAACATAAATTAAAATTAATCGTATTTCAACATGATATGGAAAGAAATAGCAACCCTCACTACACGTGAATAAAGTTTTTTTTTATTCACATGTAGAGATAAATAAATCTCGAAACATTCGCACGTAATATGTGCCTTATTACCATAAGAATGCGAGCGCTTTTTTCCAAAAAAAAAAATTATATCCATCTCCGTGTCACCGTTAGGCGTAAATATAATGTAGGTACGTACTACCTAGGCTAGTATTAGGTCTATGCCTCTATAACTCTATGAGTCTATGACATTTGCGGAAGGATACAATGGTGATTCTCGCTCCCCGATCATAGGCAACTAGTGGCACACCGGGGTGGTTTTGGTTGGTAAGAGCCCGACAGACCCTTTCGCCCCCCCCAGGGCGACGGACATCCATATGGACCTTCCACCCCGTCACCAAAAAAAAAACTATTGTGACTTAACGATCATTTTTAAAAGAGACGATTTTACGGAGAGTAAAAATGACAAGGACAAACCTAGGTTCATATTGTAGTGTTATGTCATTGTGTTAGAGGGATATCGGTTTTATGGTATAGGTGCAAACGAGTAGACGGGTCACCTGACGGGATGTGTCTACCGCCGCCCATGGACACCTGCACCTCAAGAGTCACAAGTGCGTTTGAGATGGGAGTACGCTCTTTTCTTGAAGGTTTGAAGGTCGTATCGGTCTGGAAATACCGCAGACGACAATTTGTGTTGTGACGACTCAACACACCAACGATGTGTTTCTTTATAACCATACAAAATGTTTGAAATCGATATATTTCTGATGCGGCACGACATAACACGGCACAGTAATATGACCCTGGCTTTACTCGTACGGGTTGTTCTACTTAAAAATTTAAGGCTATCTAAAGAGAGCCATGATAAGTCGTTAGAATGAGATGTCTATACAAAATTTTTCAAAGCGTGAGTGAGACGTTACAATCCTGTTTTAAAACTCAGAGTGCTGTTTCCCAGTTGACTACTAAATTGACACAGAACCTTAACCCCTCCCAATATCATTCATTGAACTATACTAAGCCAATTGGCCCACTCATAATTTGACACTTCTTGAGCGTGTTTACAATTTTGTATTTTTTTTTAATTATGCTCTCTCAGTACTTTCATTCCAATATTTCTTTCATTCCTTGTCATCACACGCCCCTATCACGATCAATATTTGTTTTCCTGTATATTATTTAAATTCTTGTACTTCCTAGATTATGATTTTCTCTTTTTTTTTAATGGGCTAACTGTGAAGTGGTTTCTAGGAGGCCTATGTTAGACCAGTGGTCTTCATGCCAAGTCCATAGGGGGATGTAGGATGAGATGATTCTTTTTGATATAGTATAGTAAATCTCGCTTATTTGAATATTAAATATTACATATTTAATATTACATGAATTTATAAAATATTTTTTCAAAGTTATAAAACTTATAATTCAGTCCCATATAGAAATAAAAAGAAAGCAATTTAAAAAAAAAAATTGTTTTGTAAATTCAAAATACTGTTTAAAACTAAAACAATTTCAACACCTATTTGTAATTAAAAAACTATTTTAAACTCATTGATAACATAAAAAATTTGTCTCCCCCTTCCTTTTTGCTTGAAGATATTAACCTAAATTTTCAGTCCATATTAGAAATTAAAAAGAAACATTTTTGTAAATTTAGAATACTGTTTAAAAACAAATCTTGAAATATTAGAAAATTGTTTAAAAACTAAAACAATACCAACACCTATTTTTAATTAAAATACTAAACTATAACCCATTTGCAACATTAAATTTTGGTTGCCCACTTCCCTAAACCAAATAAACATATAACGTAAAATGTCATTTTAGTATATATGGGTTTCAGAATACTCTTGAACTCACAGAACAGTCATGGCCAGTGTTGCCATCATCTTACTTGTATAATATCTTCTTCAGCTGGCAGTGGACGCGTAGCGGGACAATTCTGGCAACACCATTCCAACGGCCTGGAAAAATTGTGCGATCTAACGTGAGCTTGTTTACAACACCGTCCGGCTGGTCGAGCATGAGAGGTATAGGAGGGGAGAGGAAGGAAAAATATGGTAAGGAGTTAATTGTGATAAAAGAAGCTAAGTGAAGATGGTAGAAGGTAAATGACATTAATGAAGCAAAGTTTTTGTACAAGTGAGGAAAGTCGCAGTAGAAATAAAGGAAAGTCATAGTGGAAGTAAGCAAATAAGCAGAAGAGGTGGGGAAAGGCAGACGAAGTGGGGAAAGTAAGTGAAGAAAGTCGTGGTAAGAGTAAAGTTATAGTCGCAGTGGAGAAAGTCACAGTAAAGGTAGATAAATAGACAGTAAAGTTTGGGAAAGTCACAGTAGAAGTGGGGAAAGTAACAGTAAAAGTGGTCATAGTCAGTAAAAGTGAGAGTCAAGGCTAGATAAATAAACTTGAGATTATATTAATTCAGGAAAAAAAGGAGATTTAGTAAATCAGAGATCTGATGGTTGTGGTGAATAATATGATATAGTTAATGTGATAAGAGTTACGTAAGGGTTTTAACGTTCGTGAGTAGCCTACGCGAGGTTCAATCTTGAGAATTAGGAACAAATGAAGTAATACTAGAAATCTAATCGACAGTTATCTACATGCTAATATATTACAAAAAAAAATGTGCTTTTATATAATACCACAGAATACATAATAGTACATGCACAGGAGTCTCACTCCGCCAAATCATTGAAATAAATAGCGACTCTTGTTCCGACAGAATAAAGTCGCAATTCAGGTAGCACAGCGCTAATTACCTACAGTTATATTCACCTAGATGTTGTCTCTCTTTCTATCGTTGTAACTCTTATCTGTTCTGACGATACCGCGACGTTGGGGTTGTCTCTTTTAAAGAATTAATTAATCTGAATATTTAATTACCAGTAAGTTATGTGCCTTTTACTCTATCTTTGTGAACAAATAAATCTAGGCTAGGTACTAATAACTCGAACGGATACTGTATAATAATAATAATTTGAGACACTTCACACCCGGCCGTCTGAACACTCAGTAGGCAGAGCCTGTACTACAGTAACCAGACTGCTGCTAAACATACTTATATATTCTTAAATACATACATATTATAGATAAATTACACCCAGACACAGAACAAATGATCACGCTCATCACACAATTATTTGTCCTGGGTGGGATTTGAACCCATGACCTCTGGCTCAACAGTTAGGATTACTAACCACTGGACCAACAGGCCAGTAAAACTTTGAAAATTGAATACAGTGTGAATTTAAATTTATTTGATGCTTTCAAACCAAAATAATCTTAGAATCGTTCCTTTTCAACATCCTAATATATAGGTACAATATTTAACTACAATGTACTAAAAAAAAAAAAATTACATTTATGTTGAAAATGAATTGCCCGTTACTACTTCTGCTTGACATACAGTAGAATCGTGTGCAACACATTTCTACTTTTAGGGTTCTTGTAGAAATGCGGATTTACCGAAATGATAAATCAAAAATTTACGTTAATTTCAACTTGATGCCTTCATGGGCTCCTGAGGAAAAGGGTATTGACAGACACACAGACAGATAGAATTAACAACAAATTAAGGACTTTCGAATTTTTTCCTTTACTTGTGCTTTGAGCCCTTGCTTCTTATCAAATTTCTTTATTCTCAGTCAATGGGAGTTTGATTTATTTGCAAAATGTTCAAATTTGGTCAAATCTAACGCTTAAATGGCCGTATCTTTTGATTATGTTGACTTAAAAGCTTGATTTTTAGGGTTCCGTACCTAGAAAAGAAGAAACGAAACCCTTATAGGATCACTTTGTTGTCAACTCAGGAACGCGTGGAGGTATCAAGCTGAAATTAGTATCAAATACTCAGGTCTACTGTCCCTTGAAGCTGTAAAAAAAACAAACTTCAAAGCCAACGCAATCAAAAGATATAGCCGTTTCCGCAAATTTTCGATACTCGCAAGGGAATCAAAACCTACAGAGTACTTCCCGTGAACTCAGAATCTTGAAATTTGGTACGAAGCAACGTCTTAAAGCACAGATAAAGGAAAAATTGGGAAATCGTAAATTGTTAGTTACATCATATAATAAAAATATTTTACGGAACCCTCGGTGCGCGAGTCCGACTCGCACTTGGCCGGGTTTATTTTTATAGCTGCAAGGGACCGCAGGCATATGTTTCTAATATTAATTTGAACTTGATGCGTCCACGGGTTCCTGGGAAAAAGGTCTTGACAGATAGACATCAGCTATCTGCTAGTAAAAGTGCTGTGAAAACCGGTGCAACCGTTTCGGTGAATAACAGGAACAGACGGACAGATAAAAACTTTAAATATTGGTTTTTTGGTATAGGTATTGTGCAATCATTCATATGCATTTAGTAAAAAGCTTTTATTATATATATTTTGAGTTTACAGACAGACACTTAATTTTTTTTCTTATATTTATTTGTATAGATGTATAGATAATTAAAATAGAACCTTGTATACACTATACAGAATGATGTTTTAGTTATTATTCAGACAAAAGTAAGAATAAACTTAATGAAATCTATATGCTTTGTACCTCATTCTCAGCCCGTTCCTCATCACTCTGGTACTGAACGTCCAGCTCTGAACTGTTGACGCTGTTCTCCCAATCCTCCGACGAGTCCACCGATGAAGCGTCTAGGTCTATTTCTGTGTACAACAATAACTCAATATCCTATTTATGTGGTAGGTTTAAATAATAATGTTAAAAAACCCAAAAAATCTTTTGTGAATTTAGCCAGTGGCTGTGTTCACTATTTAGATTTACAACGACGCCATATTGCGTTGGAAACGGCTTTTAGCTAATTGGTTTTGAATAATAATAATAACTTGAGACACCTCACACACGGCTGTCTGATCCCAAACTAGGCAGATCCTGTACTATGGTAACCAGACTGCTGATAAACATACTTATATATTACTAAATACATATATATTATAAATAAATTTCACCCAGACAGATTTGTCCTGGGTGGGAATCGAACCCACGAACTCTGGCTTAGCAGTAGAGATCGGATAATCGGATGCATATTTACCTAAAGTTATTTTTTGGATAACAAATTATGGAAGCGGCTTCTAAGTATATTTTTATTTACGAATGCAGTTGTATTGTCGCGTCGCTACTTGCGCACAAGCAAGTATAATTTGCCGTCTCACTCGCACTCTTACAAAATGCTTACATTTCCTGGGGTTTAATAGGCCCGATTTGATACTTGTTACAACGTAATAAGGTTGTTTTTGCTTCGTCAAAAATCACTGACAATAAAAGTAGAGAAAAACAACCATTATACGTTGTAACAGAGCAAGTGTCATTTGTGTCAAACTGGTTTTACTGGGTTTATTACATCTCACGGAGTAAAGGTACACTTAAATTTGAATTTCCTGGAATCGCGGGATTCTTTCGATAAAAAAGTGCTTTCCATAATAGCCAACATCTCAACTTTAGGTAAATATGCATCCGAATATCCGATCTCTACTTAGCACTCAGAATCACAATCTACTAGACCAACAGGCTAATCATAGAATACTTTAACAATTAAAAGTTTTAAACATTTTTTTAGGGTTAATAAACAACTAAACACAAACTAAACATCAATCAACAAAAAAAAAACTTGAAACTTTTAATTACAAAATTGCTGATTTTAAATTATTTCTTTTGTTTTGTTTTTTTTTTTAAGACAACTCCCACATTCCTGTGTTGCTAGGCTTCACATACATTGAAACAACGGACAGAAAGAACACCTAACTCGGTACAACTTTTTGTTGATCATACAAATTTTTGTCTCCTATGGGATTTGAACCCACGACACTCGGTGCGGCGTAATGGCGAGGTGACCACTTAAACCATTGCGCAATCCGTGAATCCTGAATTTTGTCCTTTGGGCGACCACTTCTTATATTATTACTTCTCGCTGGAAGTTCATTTGAAAGGGATAAATGGCATCCTGCACACTTCAATACACCATAGTACTAACCCAAGACAAGAGGTTCAGGATGCCTGGCCTGAGGCACGGCTGGCAAGCGCAGTGCGGTAGCATTGACAGCCAACGCCTGGCCCACGTGACCGCGGCTACTGCTCGACGGCTGATGACTCAGGTCTATCAGCGCCGGGTCTGTTGTCGGCAGCTCCTCAGCGTAGCGAACCAGCGGATGATCCTGGGGGATGTTCTATAGTTCAAATTTCTTTCCGAGGGAGACTCGGAGGCAAATCGACGGGAATCAACGAACGTTGAGTTTGAGTTTTAAGTGTAGTGTGTCGAAGTACGAACAAAAAACCCGATCATATACAGGGTGTATTTGAAAAAGGAACACTTACTTAAATCACTGAAAGGGCATGGCTGTAGCATGCAGTTGCAATAAGAATTTTTGAAAAAAAACTATCTGTTTATGAGTTATGACCGTTTGAAATTCCAGGTTTGCATTGCTTTTCGCCGTGCGAGTGAGTTTACCGGAGGCCCTAACCCTTTCCTCCCAGGCTAGAGTGTATGTATGTATGTATTAGGGTCACCAAATCTCTACAGAGAAATTTTACCAATAAATTCGGTAGCAGGCAATTTTCAGTCCTATATTCAAAACGTAAGGTCGAGATTTACGTGTCACGAATAGATTGTTTACTAACACAACATAAATAGGGAATATGCATGTATTTTTTTTTATCTTTTATTGACTTGTTCCATCATTCTACCCTAATAAAAAATATAAATAACCTTGGCAATGTTCAAATTAATTTTTAAAATAACATTGAAAACATCGATAAAATTTGATCTGTTTGAACGCCGCCATATTTCGCGGGCCTTGGATGACGTCAGATATCACGCTCAGTGTTTGTTTCATAAACTTAGTATACTTACTTGAAGTGTTACAGTAATTTTATACCGATTTTCAGTTGTAATTACTATGTATTGTAATTAATAGACGATGGATAAAGTTTAAAAAACATTTTATAAGTATTGCCTTGTCCCTAAGTGTAAAAACACTATAAGAAGTACACCCAATACAGTATTTTTTCCTGTACAAAATAATAATGTAAAATACGAAAACAATGGTGTAAGTACATTAATGAGAAGAGATGAAGTATCTTCAATATAGTGTTTATATTGTTGTGAAGATCACTTTAATGTAAGCATATTATAATTTAATTGCTAGTATAGTGTGAATTAGTCAGCAGTAATTTATGTTTGTTTTAAATATCAAGCAGAAGGCAACTTGCTTGTCTACTGAAACTAGGTAACAAAAGTCTAATAAAACTTCATGAATATAACTAACTATACATATCTTACCTATCCCACAGAATACATAATGGTACCAGTACCTATCCTTTAGATTATAATATAAGAAGTTTCATGAATGCACCTATTTTCGGTGGATTGTCCGATTGTGCTTTGACAAAACTACATTCAGTCATTGTCCTAGATGATTTCTAATATCACTAGAATGTTTAAATTGCACTAGCTAAGAGCAAAAACCACAGGAACACCTATCTTTCTCCGTAACAGTACGAATATAGGCGCCGATAAATGACAAAACGTGGAATGTCACGTCATGTTTTGTTTCAACCAATGGTGATGAAGCGTTTTGCAAAGTTGAATTTCGCGCCCTTATTTTGCATATTTTAATTAATATTTTTTGCAGTGAAACACGAACTAAATAAGAAAATAATTGTTTAGGAATAATATGTGGACAATAAAGATTCAAGGGAAAATTAATCAAGTAAATTTAAACAAAATGCATATTCCCTATTGCTCACGGCTTCTAGTGCGAGACATTATGAGTGCAGCGTTATGTCAATAATTTCAAAGTGACGATTAACTGTATTTGTGTACTGATTTTGACATTCAAACAGACATAAAACGAAATAAAAAGGTACTACTTACGGGATGCGCCAATTCACAGACAGGATTCAGCCTCAGATCAATCATCTCAAGCACTGACAAGAAGCTTGTGTCAAAGGGTTCTGGTAATGATGCTATCTGGAAACAATAATTCATTGTTAAGGAGTAACTGTTGGTCTAGTGGTTAGTGATCCTGACTGCTGAGCCAGAGCCGGGTTAGATTCCCACCCAGGATAAATAGTTGTGTAATGAGCATGATCATTTGTTCCATGTCTGGGTAATTAATCTATAATATGTAATTTAGAAATATATAAGTATGTTTATCAGCAGTCTAGTGACTATAGTAAAGGCTCTGCCTAGTTTGGGATCAGACGGCTGTGTGAGATGTGTCAAGTTATTATTATTATTAATCAAGTCAAAACAGATAGAAGTAGCTAAAGTGTTTTAGTTGTATAAAAACAATGTGCTACACGCTTCAAATAAGAATAGGAATGACTTTGCGCCATATTGTTATGTCATAGCTGTAAATCCTCAAACGGCGTAAATACAATAATTTAATTGGTAACTATGTTTTTGAGCCGTTTGGGGTCGAAACGCTAGGGTCATGGGGTCCGAGTGCTCGTTCCCTTTATAAGGAATTAGCTAAGCGACTGATCGACACTTCTCGTGACCAGAAGGCGGGCCTTTTTCTTGCACAGAGAATTAGCATTGCCATTCAACGTGGCAATGCTGCCAGCCTTCTGGGAACACTGACAGTAGTCGACGATGCGGAGGAATTTTATTAGGGGGGGGACACTTAGAGGAAAGGGCCCAATGTCATTTTTGACAGTTTGCACGTCGCCATCTCTTTGTTTGAACCATGGAGGAGTTAATAGATGTCGCTACAAACCATCTTAATAAATATGGAACTATTATATTTTGTTTTTTTCATAATGCTAATTATTTTAATTTTTATTATGTATCAATTCATGAAGGATAGTAAATTAATATTGGTTACAAAGATATGCCACCAACTGCCTCCAACTAGGCTTTACGTAGGTACATAGATATCCTAGACGATACAATTTGACAGTTACATATGAAATGGCCGCCAAAACCTGCGCTAGCGCTTGATTTGTATTTGTCCATTTTATGTGTAATTGTTGAAATTCTTAGTATTTTCTCTACATCAGACGTCGACCTGTAAAAAGCATGACGGTCCACTAAATAAGTATTTCATAGACGTCTCTCTTAACGTTATAATTTACAGTTGGTGCAGGTCAGTCAATCGTATTTTGACTGGGAAACTAACATATAACGGTGAGGATGAAATTAAGATTGCAACCCAAAATTATTGTAATACTCATAAGCATTTCAAAAAAAGGAGACAAATAAAAATATAAAATAACAGGTATTGATGTTTTATTAAGACCCAACTTATTTGTTTTATAATTTAATAGTAACAAGCTTATTAGACTTCTTAGTTTACACCAACCCAACCAACTCATGTAAATTTCTTAATATTGCTATAAATTTGTAATCATTGGTAAATCTATAGAAAAAATGCAGTACAATATGTACGTAGGTAGTTATAGTTAACAACAAACTATAACTACTTACGTACATATTGTACTGCATTCTACGTACAGATATATATATATATGTTATATGGGTAGCTATGGCAATGACACACAATTAGTTAAAGTTCAGAAATATAGATGGCGCTTCATATTAGAATGCAAAATTTTGCCAAGAGCGGGCTCTTTTTTCCCCTAGTATTACTTTACTCTTTGAATTTTATGACGCTTGCATGTAAATAGCTTATATATAAAAAATTCATTAGTTTATATATTAAAAAAAAATAATAATAATAATAGCTGTAATTAAAGCAATTACGTAGGATGAGCAAAACTGATTTTTTTGAAATAATTAATTTATTTAAAAAAAAAATGAAAAATTACATGAATATTTTTATTTTATGTAAATTATGTGAAAACGACTACAATCAGATAAAGTATATATTATATGTTGACCTGTCATATTCGGCAAGTTTGACTGCACAATTTATACTGGTCAATGAAAAACCCCAAAATATTCAAAACTTAATAACTTATTTATGGTCGAATATCGAACAACAGGCAATTTCTAGTTATTTTTAAAACAATGAAACGAATAGATTCGGCAATATTAGAACTAAAAGTAAAGTAAATTTTTTTTAATGTTTCGTAAATTTGATTTGTGTGCAAACCGTACTTTCAAAATGACAGTTGACAGGTTAAGGTCTTTGACGTACCTATCCCACAGGAACCATAATTTTTCTAGGATAAAAAGTAACCCTACTATAATGTTGACTATAATGTATCTCTGTGCCAAATTTCATCCAGATCCGTTCAGCCGTTTCTGTGTGAAAGAGTAACAAACATTCATCCATCCATCCTCATTAACTTTCACCTTTATAATACTAGTAAGATAGGATAAGTAACTAGTATAAATATCTTACCAGATTATCGTTGAGTTGCAAGAACATAAGGTCTGGACATTTGAGGACAGACGTTGGAAAGTCCCGAATTTGATTGTTTCTTAAGTTACAATGGACTAGTGCGTCCATTTTGTCCATGGAGTCTGGCAATTTCACAATGCAGTTGTTCTCAAGAGTCAACCATCTGGAATTTGTATTTTAATAATTACTCTTAAAGCAAACATAGGTTAGGTTTGGTGGGAATAAAAGCTATTCGAGCTACCCTAACTCCCCGAAAAATCCCAGTAACCCCTTCACATTACCGACGATCTCGGAGAGTGACCCTGGCGAACCAAGGTGCTTAGCCCGGTATTCTGCAACCCCCTGGCAGTCCAGAAACATTAATTAAAGCAAACATACAACACTATATATTTTAGAGTATTCAACATTTTGGTATATTATCTTGAGGACATAGGATTTCAATAGTAGCTATTCACCCCATCAAGCACAGTAGATACCGAGTTGGCATTCCATGAATACCATACCATACCAACAGTAAAATGGCATTGATGCAGTCGGGTGGGAAATAGTGCATAAGCTTATAATTACACACAAAGTCATTGGAATAAAATTCAAAACTGTAGTGTTTCGTCTTAGTGGGTTATGGTTGGTCATTATAGCTGTTGAATTTTGATGGTAGTAATTTGATTTAATTACAACTATTAGATAAATGGTTGCTTTAAACTATGTTGTTCTGAGTGATATAGGTACTTATATAGGGATTTGGGATACATCATTATAACTGATGTTGTTATATTTGGTTTCAACTAATTACTACTACTATGAGTACTATTACTACTATGAGTACTGTTTATTAACTATGATACCTGATTTTTTGTTGTATTACAGATTTTTAAAGTAATGATTTTCATATTGTACACCATTTGTAACAGAATAAACATGTTATATACATAAGGTGTCTATTTAACTTATATGTATGAATATTGTACTTCTTAGGTAAGAGTATCGCCTCCCGGCAAAAAGTGTCATAATACAATAACAGCATAATTCACTGAGCTAATAATGTTGTTACAGTTGACCAAATGCAACATTTGCTATTCAATGCTATAAAAATGTTAAACATATGTGACATGTGATATGACACTTTTTTTGCAAGGAGGCGGTATATATTAGCATATTGTAATATGTTAAACATAAATAATATTAATGATACTAAAATTATAATAAAAAATAAGCGAACAAAGGTTACCTCAATTTTGATAATTTGGTCATCTCTTCTGGAATGGTTTTGAGCTCATTGCCTCTTGCACCAAACGTATCCAGTTTCTCTAACTTTCCAATCTCTTTCGGGATCTCCCGTAACCCTATCTTGTTGCACCAAAACGCTTCAAGGTTCTCCAATTCTCCAATCTCCGGTATCAAAACGTTGAGAGGATTATAACTAATGTTTAAGTTGACTAAATTTTTCAAGTTACTGATCTCCGGTGGCAAAGAACTTATGTTATTATAATCTAACGTTAATGTTGTTAGATTGACTAGCTGTGTTATATCCACAGGGACTACTCTAATTTTATTTCTATGCAAGTAAAGATGTTCAACATCGGAACAAGTGTAAAGCAATGTTGGTATTTCTATGATTTCGAAAGCATTCAAACTCAAACGGGACTTCTTTTTTACTATGGCCTGTTCAATAAGAGCCAATATGTGATTTTCACGAATAAATTTTAAGATTGCACTCATTTTTGTTTTTATTTTTGATTACATTTCTATTACGTTTTTGAATTTGTTGTGAATGTGACAGCTGTATGTATTTAGTTCCTTTTGACCCTCTTGCTCTCAGCTTCTATCTTATAGATTTGTAGCGTAAAAGGAAAATAAAGATACCAATTTTATTTGCACAGTAAGAGAAACAGCAATAACAACTTAAAACTCACATGCCATGCAGTATGGAACGCTGCTGTCAAGTTATATAACATGGTAAACGTATCGCCTTGGTATTTAAAATAATTTCTACCAAATAACATCTTGAATAATATATAGACTATAAGAATATTCAGTACATAATTTTACGTGTAGATTTGGCAAAAAGTTATATCAAACTTAATTTTCAAGATAACTGTTCTATATAAGGCTTGGGCTAGGAAAATCTCACTTATAAAGAAACGTGATCACTGTATTGATTTTTCACACCAATAGTGAAAATGGCTTTAGAAACCGCCACTTTTAATAATTTAATGAAAATAACTTCGAAATTTACGAATGAGATATAGTTACCTATGTATTCCCATGATAATACATAATTTAAGTCGTATTAAATCTGTCAAGGAAAAAATATTGTACTCAATATGTGTGCACTTTATTTTAAAGTTTATATTTTGACTGCGTTAATAATACAAAATTTTATTGTGAATGGTAAGTAAGTGTTGCGTATGATTGGCACATATCTTTTTGTATCTCTGGTTTGATGTAATTTTAGTTATTTACAAACGCAACGAAAGAATGTAATTTTGTACCTGTGTAGTGTAAGTCCCTACCCAAGTGATTTATTTCAAATTTGGCATGTTCGACCTCAAAGTCACTATTAGTTCACAAATACCCTTAGAAATGGGTAACTTCACTTTCAGGGAACATACTAAGATAAATTTATATTGCTATGAATGTGGTTGATGATTAAATTGAATAAATAAATGCGAATAACTGACCATTTATTTAATTAAAGTCCTGCTGCGTATTTTAAATCTTAGTCACTTCCTGTTCGTCGCTATTAGCATGCTAGCGTGTTTTCTTCAAAGGTATTATCTTAATTTTATTACCTGTTAAATTTGTTTTAGCCTCCCAAAACAAGAGTTCCCATCACACCAGACGACAAAATGAAGATAATTTTTTAACACAAAAGGCGCCATCATACAGGTCGTTTCAACCAGTATCTATTAGATACCATAAATCAATCTATCCTCGCTCTGATGATAGATCAGATTATGATATAACTTCATATGACACAGAATACGGAGGCGTGGTGTCTAATTTTACGTCTTCCATTTACGACGATAATCCTCAGCTATATCCTAACCCCGAGTTTATATCTAGGAGTAATCAGGGTAAGTTACTCAAAATCCTTTATTATTTTTATATTATTTATTATTGAATATTTACACAATATTCTTTCAATTAAGATACAAAACATCGTTTGTATTTTTTATTCATAATGTTATATTTAAGCGTGTTTAGAACGTAAAGTTATGGGAGTTGCACTTCACAAACTGTCACAGTATGAATCGATTCGTGAGTCTCTTATTACCCTGTATTTATTATGTCTAAAGTTTCTGTAACACATTTTCCCAGTAAACTTGAAAAGAAAAAATAATACAAATTGAGTGCGACAGAAGTGTAACTATAAATAATGAAGACAATAGGTACTATAAACTCAGCTTAAGAAAAGGTAAAAAGTAATATTTTGCTGTTACTAATTATCACAAATGTTGACTATTCTTTTTTTGACTTTTAAAACATACTATTCTTTAACGGTATTAGGAATTGAATCTCAATTCCATATTTGGAAATTACCTGAATCCAAATTATAAATATTACTTTTAAAGGAAAGATTAATCAGGGTTGAGATGTCTCAATTAACTAATTATATATCCGAAATTACGATTCCTGGTCATGATTAGGTACGATAAGTATTGAAGATTTTCATTGAAACAATCGCTTATACAACAAATTATTATATATTAAACATTACATGGTATATAGGTTACTCCTGTGCGATTAAACGTAATGACAAATTATTCTTTACCAGTGATTAGCAAAACAGCAGACAACAAAGTAGACACAGACGTAGATTTACCAGACGACTCGCTAGCTGACGCAGATCTGAAGGAACATAATATTATAGATAGCGTGACGTACTTGTACGGATTTAATAATTGTCATGGAGTTCGCAACGAATGGATGGTGCTGGTGAGCTTTACATTAGAGTTTTAAATCTCTCGACTTAAAATCAACCAAGTGAATTAACTTAAAAGCTAAGAAAGTAAACATATTAGATATGTAAACAGGACCTTGTCAAGATGAAATGTATATTATTATGTAAGGCACGACACCTTTTCGATTACACGATGTTTTGAGCGAATTGCATCGATCGTGGTCACGGGTCGACTGGTAAATGCTCAGCGACGCCTCCTTGAGTTTCTGCAACTACTTGCACTTGGTCTCATTATTTTATTTTTGTTCGCACTATCGGTACTTTAACACACAACACTTACGGTATCCGTTGAATGATGTCGAGTTGAGTGAATGATGACGGGATTCCAAGATGTTAACAAGCGGTAATCTTCGCAAATTAATTTTTTATATTTCTTGATATCGACCGCTTCACGTGCCATTCTGAAGTGACAGTGACGGTCTGTGGAAAGTACTTGTTGTTGATGCAATTCGATCCAGTAGTTTGGTCCTGCATCCTGTAAATGCTTGCGATCGCTTACTTATTAATTTGACAGATTTTATGTGATGAGTCCTTTGACCCGTTCTGTTCACATCGAAAATAAGTGAATAAAGAAATCACTACTTTTATTATATGTAGTACAATAAATAGTTTAGAAAATATTGAAGTCCTAAATATTATTTCTTGCCCAGATCTTTATAACCAGTGGAATAGCAGTTTTGTTGCTACTCTCAGCAGTTATGTGGCTGATGTGGAGTGAGTATGCTGCAGAGTTCCGAAAAAACAGCAAGTTATATCCAATCAATATCAACTTATGCTGTTGTTTAGCGGCATGCACGGTGATTTACGTACAAGCGGTTATGGTAAGTATTATATATGCAACAATCTTTTAAAGTTTACTGTGCATGCATTCCGTGCTGAACATATCAAACCACCACCCTCACAAGTACCTACTGTCTCTCACCCTTCTGTTTAGTTGTTTTTGAAGTTAAAATAAATGCCAAATAATAACTATTATTAAGTTCAATAATAAATATTATATTAAAATGAAATTAGTTATATTGTTCGTTGATTTTTTTTAATTAAGTAATTAAACTGATATTTTTGTTTCATAGGGTGTATCGTCCCCCTCGCAATGTGAGCGAATTGCCCTACTCTTGCATTACACTCACGTTTGTTGTGCTATGTGGATAGTTACTTTAGCTGCTGCAGTGGCAGAATACTGTGCTTGTGATACTTTATTACCACTGAAGTATAACTATTTACTTGCTTACGGAGTACCAGCTATCGTGGTTATGGTAAGTGGCCGGCAAAACGTTTTCAACAGGTTCCTTATTTGTAAGTATATATAAATTAAAAACATCAATAATTAATCATATTTACAGACATACCTTTTGACAGCAAGATTAGACAAATTTAAAAAGAAAGAATAATTATATAGACAGTTTTTTCGTGACATTTCAACGGATTTAACAATGGTACCATTCATTTTCTGCATCCTCTCCAGGGATATTTGTATTGTTACACGGGTTAAAAAATAGGCGTGTATCGTAAGTCCTGCATGATCGCATAAGGCTCTTTTTATGTGTAAATAATCACTATTACAATAAAATTACAAGCAATCTATGATACGGGCCGTGGCTCTCTTCTTACAGAGAGAGAGAGAGCGACACTTTCGTGATATTTTTTAAACTACACAAATCATGATCTGTATTTTGGGTGTCATAACTTTGTACCTTTTACTATTTCACAATATTAATTATTTTCGTTTTCTTTTCACTCACTACACATACATATATATTTTTATACTTTGAGCTATTTTAGTTGATACAAGCAAGATAAAGATGACTATGTTTGTTCTGTATAATCAAACCAACCAATACTTTCAGTTCAACTACGCTCTTTCAATGGAACACTACGAAATAAAGCATTACTGTTGGATGTCTATAGAAAAAGGTATGGTCATGGGTTTCATGGTTCCAGCAATGATACTAATTCTTATCAATACAGCTATAATCATTCTTGGCCTCCAAAGCGTTAACAAGAAGCAAGCAGAAACACTGACTGCAAAAATACAAGAACTAGTCGATCATCACATAGCCAATTGGCCTAAACAAGATCAAATAGACGATAAAAATGGGAGTTTAGATACTTTAGACAACATTTATACGCCGGGTAGCAGTAGAAAAAATACGGATAGTTCAGAAACTCTGGACAAAGACTATAATGTAAGTGAAGATGAATGTCATTACGTAAATCTGGGTATACCGGAAGAAAATGGCGAAAATTGCAATGACGTAAGTGATGTTAGTCAGTTTAATACCGAAATGGTACTTAATTTTTATTTTAAAATTTAAATTTTTAAACGAACAATGAATCAAATGTTTTTGATTATATTTATTTTAGGCAAACTTGACACAATCAAAGATTCTTCAAGACAAAGGACTTTTGAATATGTTATACATGGACAATGTGTCATGGAAGTGGAGTTGGAACACAGAAGGCAACGAGCTAAAGGTCTATTTGAACTTATGCCTTGTTCTGGAGCCATTCTTTGCGATTAACTGGGTCATGGGGGTGGTAGCAATAGAGAACGCAGCTCATTGGTCTACTCCAACAATTTATTTGGTACTTGTTGTAACTATGGTAAGTTAAACATTTTATATAAGTAATGATATTGGATTTATGAATAAGAAAATACTAATAACAAGTAGATATAATAGAACAAGTTAACATAATAATAACTTAACACATCTCACACACGGCCGTCTGATCCCAAACTAGGCAGAGCCTGTACTGTGGTAACCAGACTGCTGATAAACATACTTATATATTACTAAATACATGCATATTATACATTAATTACATCCAGATACAGAACAAATGATCATGCTCATCACACAATTATTTGTCCTGAGTGGGAATCAAACCCACGACCTCGACCTCTGGCTCAGGAGTCAGGATCGCTAACCACTGTTGGTCAACAGTAAAACACATAAACAACGTAAAAAGTAACATATTGCGTGAATCGATCTTGATTAAAAACACCTTTTTTTACTATCGATATTCTTTTGTTATTGCCTTAGATCTTTATAACAAGGAGTGGACTCATAGGGTTTACACAGATATAGAAAACAAACGTCAAGTGCTAGCTATAGTCACGTACAGATATAATATATTATCGTGGGAGAGCCATGCTTCGGCACGTATGGGTCGGCTTGACCGGAGTGATACCACGGCGTCACAGAAAACTAGCAGTGAAGCAATGATTGCATTGCTTTTCACCGAGTGAGTGAGGTTACCTGAGGCCCTAACCCTTCCCTCCAGAATCTTCCTCTCTTCAACCCTTTTCATACTCCCACCTTAATGGCCGGCAACGGAAAAATAAAAATATATATGTATATATATGTTTCGGAATTGTGTCATTGCCCATTTTAACATATAATTAATAACTTTTCCTTTATCTACACAACTGGGAATCGAGGACAAAGATTTACAATATTATTTAAAGTGTGTTTTTGAACCCCATATTACTTGCCTTAAAATGAAGTACCTACCTGTATTTTTGACGAAGTCGCAATAAGTATTAGATATGTTAATTCCAAAGACCTTGTTACTTTTCAGTATATCTATTTAACAACAACGATATGCACAACTTTGCCCATTGTGAAGCCAAAGAATACAGCACCGTGCTGTGAAGCGGTTATCACTGAACCTACAATTCCCAGGAACAGGTATGTAATTTCCTTGGACCTCTAGTAAAAGTAAAGGTCTTCTTTCTATTGTAAATTTATCATTGTCATGATTTAGCTAAAAGTAGAACCGCCACATGCAACCTGCTACTACAAAAGCTGCCTGCGAGGCATGCAACAAACCTCATGTCTATACATTAATGGAGTTTACGATGTTTCTCAGGTCACCTACTTTTGAAAAGACTTGTTCCTTACAAAACTTATGCTTTATGCAATATTTTTAGATGCTGTTACATCAAAGTTGTTATTTAATTCACCTTGTTGACTTAAACTTGTGCTTAAACTGATAAGTATCATAATAATAAGCCATCGTCATATCTAAGTTTTAGCAATACTAGTCATTTGAGTGTTACAAAGCGAGCCCTGTCACAAGTTACCTCGACAAACTTACTTTTACTTATACTCTATTGTAAATCTAAGTACAAAGCTTGAAATTGTTTGAAAATATTATTCCGACATCTTTAGGAAATGAGCAAAATGCTTGTTTTTAATTTTGCAGGACCACCGACAGCATTCCTCTATTGGACCCTACCATTCAACAGCCGAATGTGACTCCAGCCCCTGTAGATACCATTAGTACCATCAGTATTTAATAGGAGCAAGAGAAGTTATGGCTCATATCTGTTGTCGTGAAAATGACTTTGAATATTTAAGAATACCATTCAAAATCGACATTTACTATGTGTGTTCTAGCTTTAAGTGCTGTAGTAAAACACAAAAGGCACTAAAACATGTGGAAACCAGTTATTAATACGATCGTAGTGAGTGAGTAACTATAGTTCACTAATTTAAATACGGCGTGTAGACGAGACGTATTAACTGAAAGCTGAATCAATCAGTGGCCGTGTATAACAAAATAGTTTAAATAATGCTGTGGAATTGTTGATGTTCAATAAGATTTTTGTTCATAGTTTATGTTTTTGTTCATCAAGTTTAAAGCTTAATTTAAAGTTCTAGATTATCTACTGACAATATTGTTAGTTAATATTTCATACATTACCAGTGAAACATTTGGATTGGATAAAGCCGCGTCACAGATCGCACGGGGCGAGAGAGAGCTTGTCTCCCTGCAGGCTCGACGGTAATTTCTGCGTCTCACTCTACTCACACCAATCAGAGCTACGTCTTTATTATTATTTTTTTCTTTATTTATATACGGACTTTATTTACATTCGTCTCATTCGTAATCACGTCGGCAACGGTTGTGTGACGCTTCTTAGACAGTTAGATTCTGCTGCTGCGCCATCGCGACCAGATATTTGCTTAGAACTTTATTCAATGTTATAAGTGTAGGATTTGACTTAACCGTTAGTTATGTTACAGGAATGAAAAACAATATTAGGTTGACGTCAAGTTTCTTACCATTTTAGTAGAATGTTCGGAGTCTGGCAGCTACGCGAAATTAAAACAATGTACTCGTTCATTAGCTATAATAAAATGAAATAGATATTAAAAACGTAATTCAATTGTTCATATCTGGATAAATATTGTAAAGTAAACTATATATATATACTATACTTATATCGAAATAACTTTAGTTTTAATGTGATTCATATTATACGTAATGATATTTTAAACATTATGTATAATATATGGATTAGAATAGGTATATTAAATGGTCCTGCCGGTAAGGAGTTTAAAGCTGGTCGCTAACTTACCACATGGACACAAGCATAGGGGTCACACACAACCGGTTTAAAAATAACGTCCATATTTTCCATGTTTCTCTTAGTTTTATCGTTTTTGTTGGTTCTGAGTTTGGCGTTACGAGATAGTTACATTTAAAGATCGAAAACATAGACAACTGTATTCTGTATTGAGTATAAAATAATTTGGTTTGTGGATGAAATATATATGGATAATTGTCAGGTATATAGGTTTCTTTACGACGATACTAAGTGATAATTTATTTTCTAATACGCACATAAACTAAGGATTGTCAGACGTACGTGAACAGGGTTTGATTCAAAACATAAACATCAATGTTTCAGTTTAGAATAATAGTGGTTAATAAAGCCCTTTCTACAGCAGACCGAGTTATCTCATCCTCGTTTGGTTTCGTCTCGAGATGCGAGATCGAGAGGCGAACGCGATCGTGACCTGTCTTCATTTTTCATAATGTGCACCAATCGTAAAAAAAACATTAATTTATACGTAATGGTGCCGATTCTATTGTACACTCGACTAAACTAAAACCTGACTTAATTTCTTCATTTGAAATCAACCTGTTTTTGTAATAAGGTCTAAGTGTTACTGGCATCTATTTCTTAGCGCCACTAAATTTCAATAAAACCTGTCAACGTATACTCAACTTTATTTATACGCAGCGAGAGCTCCCCTTTTATTCAAATGCCGTATAAAAACTTGTTCAAAAAGAACTAAGATGACGTTATTTTAATCGACACCTACGAAGACGCTTCCTAAAAACACAGAGCAAAAGAGATGGCATTCAACGGATAGCGGCTCTCGCTACGTGGTATTAAAGTTTATTTAACTTGAAAATTACTTGCATTCAGCTACAATTTATTCCATTTGACTCTCTATAATGTAATACTTCCAAATAGTAATTTCGGAACTTTTATGCTTCTGAACAACTTTGTATTTCGCCCATTAGTAGTGTACAAGACAGTAAAAGCGGTGTCATGTATATTGAATTTTAACATTATTTGTACCAATAGCAATGATTATTATTATAACTCCCCAAGGTAAACTAATGGTGGATATTTCCCAACACTAGCAGCAAATTCAGGACATTAACTTTACTAAGACACGTGACGAGCCTAATATGTAAAATGTCACAAACAAAATGTAACGTATATACGTTTCATTTTGTTTCTTATCTTATTCGGCATTTTGGTTTTGAAGCTGGCTACCGACTTTAGTTGCCAAACAAACTGTTTGTCATCAAGCAGCTTTCTGTGTATTAATATATATAACAAAAGATAGATAGATACTTTTGTTTAAAAGTAAAGTAACATAAGGATTCTATTATAATGATTGAGTTACATAAGCGCAAAGTTTTTGTTTTGGGCGCAAGTAAAGATAATAATATATAATAAAAGCAAACTATGACACAAGTATATTTTTAATGTCGTGACTGCAATAAGAATCCTACGTCATAACGGCTATTTCGGTTTACTGTGCGGTTTGTTTTAACATTTTATTTCCTTAGTCGGACTCAACTAGAATCGTTGTCGTAAACACTGCTTTTACTGCCAAAATTGTTGAAAATTATGTTGAATAAAGGTATTCTGGATTTTATATTGTGTATGGGTATAAGAACTTTTTTACCGCAAAGTTTATTATAACTATTAGAGTATTTGAATCATTAGATGTGTGTTTCAACTTTCAAATAAGTTTTTTATTGACGTCAACTAGTGACGAGGTACATTGTAAATAACAAATGTGGTCTATCGTAGCTGGTACTGAAACATTTATAAGACTATATAATTTTTATTACTGTCCCGATAGACGATATTTTAGTGATAGGTATCTGGGTAACTTTGATGGTGGGTAGTTTGACAAATTCAAGCACAAATAATTTATTATATATAGTTCTTGTGTTATAGAATGTGAAGAGGATCTACTTATGTCATGATTTCTTGAGATAAGGTTACTGTAAGGCTTAGCGCCGTGGATTCAGCGTTGAAATTATTCGAGACAGACTGGGTAGCAGCTTTACGCTATCAGAAATAGTCTGAAAAAAAGATACACACGTAGGTAATCTGTTATTGAAGCGAATAGGATCTCCAGGAGTCGTTCTATTGTCAAATACCTTTGTTTGCAACTTTTTATCCTTTTATTTAATTGTCAAGGATTAAAGCTGGCGCTTTCGATCAGGGGTCGGGGCAGCCTATATGCTTAATTATCCTAGCCTGATTGCAGCAGTTTTATAAATACACAGGTTTCTCGCAAACTTCTAACCATGTATGAAAATATGGGAAAGGTTCCATGGAATGGAATTTTCCAGTAAATAATTATTTAGATTTTGGCATTGTGTTCGGTTTAATTAGGAAACATGTAATGGGGGCAAATATTGCATAAACCCTCTTAAAACATTTGGGCGGTACAGGTATCGACAGAAATAAGATTTTATGTAGGTGAAGTTCAAGTTTGAGTTGTCAATTTTATCCAAAGATATCAAAGTTACGCAGAATTAAGTACTAAGTTTTACATGTCTATATTACAATAAAAAAAACTGCCTTTTATCAAAATATGCTTCAGAGGAGTATACCTATATATATAGTTTATTATATTAAAACAATAAAAATAACAATAGGTTATGGTTACGTCATAATTTCTATGGCAATTATTAAGGCTGAACCATACATTTGAAAAGCGAGGCGACACTATACATGTTGTGTAGCGTGATCGCGGTGCGTTTCAATAGTATGCTGCTGCCTTTATAAATGTAGCATGTTAATGTTTAAATTTTCAATGAGATGATAAAATTGGAAACTTACTACTACGATTGTAGTGAAGACTTCATTTGTGATAGTGAGAGCTATGTTGTTGCCACGATAAGTTTTTAATAAATGTTTTAAATTATCATTCCACGGGATATTTAATTTCACACCTTTTAGTTGGTTCTAAATTAGTACTTACTGCATGTCGAAACTTCTAAATTTTTTCTGTTCTAATCGTAGATAGACCTTACGCGAGAATCTTATACCTTGGCGTATTTACATCTTTTACTGTTGAGTAGTATTCATTTTTAGGAACTGCATAAGGGAGTAATTATCAAAAAATAATGAACAGTGGAATAGATATAGGTGTAGGTATCAGAACCTCATGGATTATGGCACGGAAAAAAAAAGGGATTTTAGAATCGACTGTCATGTCATGAACAATAAAAGTTGACCGGTAAGTTCGAGTGAGGGATTTACTGATACTTTTTATTCATTCTCTTTTAATTTTTACTACGCGTTAAAATATTACCAGTACCATTTTACGGCGAATTATAGGTAAAAGCACAGCGTACTTTCTACGGCTGGTAAAAAAAGGAGGGGGAAAGAACTGCACGGATATAGCGGAATGGTTTAAGTGGTCACCTCGCCACTACGCCGCGCCGAGTGTTGTGGGTTCAAATCAAATCCCACACGGGATAAAAATTTGTGTGATCCACAAATAGTTGTCCCGAGTCTGGGTGTTCTCTATGTCCGTTGTTTGAATGTTTGTGAAGCTCCTCGCGACACAGGAATATTCCTAATGCGGACGATTATAAGAAAAAAAAAGAAGAAAATCAACTTGGATAGTTTCAATTTAGAGTTGCTCAGGAATAAAGTTAAAGAACTATATATTGTATGACCAAGATATTAACTTCAACGGAGGCAGAGAATCTTAGAAAAGAAGAAAAAGGTGCTTACTAAAAAATTACCTATATAGGTATTAAAAAATTCTTATCTATGACGTAAGTTATAAATAACCTTTTTTTTTAGTTTCTACAGAACTATAACTTAAATTTATTGGATTTGAATATTATGTTCAATGCCCATTAAAAAGGGCAATTTAGATGGAGCGGGAAAACATTAACCTACAAAGATACAAATATTTGGAGCGTCTTAAGAAAAACCTGGTTATTATAGGCTTATTAGGCTGGTCAGCCTCGCAGCTGACTAGCCTAATAAACTGGACGTGATTTATTTACATGAGACATACATTCTTGGTTCATGTTCTGTGAACAAGTGATGACAAAGCAAAGATGTTGCAGATCCATCTAAAAGTATTTCACTTGCAGAAAGGTGGATAATTATAAACACTGGTGGAGACCACGGTTCGTACCAAATTGTTGTCTGGTGGTAGGTAGGTAGGTACAGGTCAATAATGTTATCTGCTGACTTTTACCACGATATGAAAAAGGATAATTTTACAAAATGGGTAACGGAGAAGCTTATACCAAACTGTTTAATGCGTTCAATAATTTTTATGGATAACTCTAGCTATTATTCTGTACAGATGAACAATCAACAACAAACTAGGTACCTACCCAGCTAATCCTATCGCTGATACGGCTGATATGAAGGAATGGCCGCGCGCAAGTGATGTTTTAGAAACAAGACAGGCGTGCGCCTGTATGTAGAAGGCTCCCACCTTATCATTGCATATTAAATCCGATAGAGATGATTTGGTGCCTAATGAAACAAAAGTTGCTAAGAAAAATGTAATAATATTGCTTTACTGCCGCTTTTCTGTGAGTCTACTCATTTAACACAACAACGAAACTCCAACACACCATACAACTAGGTACATCTCTGTTGTTTCGTGTAGCTACCACCCCAACAATAAACATCAACAATACAAGCCAAAGAGGTATTTAAAATATCTCTTTGTCATTTCATGAAGAACAAGAAATGCAAGTTGAGTTTTTGGAATAATTTTCTAGTTCTGAATAAAGCCAAGTGTTTTAAGTGATTCAAATCCGGGTTTATTTTCGTAGTCTCGCACTCTTACGTAGTCCTTGAAAACTCGGAATAAAATTTAGCCTTTCCTCTGTATTTATCATATCAGACTATGATATTCATAAATATGTTCAATAGTTTGTGTACGTTACCCCAGCAGACGTAAAAAGGTAAGAGAGTTACTATAGCATTTATAATATTAATAATCTTTATCATCAGATTAGAGATTTATTAGACTGAAAGTTTTTAGAAAAGCGATCGCCCATCTTAAAGTAAAAATCCAAAATGTTAAACCTAAGAATTTAATAACCCAACAATCTTGTGACCTAAACTTTTAATATATTTATTCCATATCCTGGAGATAGCTAACAAACTTAATTAATTAACTATTTATTTTTTAATTTAGACTATCTTGGAATATTTCAATGGAATAGTATAGGTAATTTTTATTTAAAGTATTTACTTTTTGGACCTTTTTTTTTTTGGTATAGGACAAATCTTGTCTGAATCCTCCCAACACCCCCCCCCCCCCCTTCCGTGGTGGAGGAGGACCCTGCTTCTTGGGGCGCTGCTGTAACATTTTCCAAGACAACTGGTCGGTTAATGCCGACTGGGGCGTGGTGGGTTTGTCATTTGAAAAAAATCCTTTCTAACCCGTCACTAGCTGTCGGTTATTGCTATTGCCGACTTCGGCGTTGTGAGCACGTCAAATATAGAGTATCTACTACCTACTAAATGAGATTATTTATTTAACCTTTGAATACTATATAATAGATTATTTTAGTTTTAAATAATAGCGAAAAAAAACAGAAAACTTATTTTTTTGTTTATTTTTAATTTTACATTTTAAAAATATAATTTTATCAGGAAACCCGATGAGGGTCGGATCTTGTATCATTCATTTCCGTCAGGTACATACATCATAATAATTATATATGCTTTAACCCAATAGGCCTATGCAAATATGTCTAGATGACGTAATTGAAATAAACTTTGTTTTGATGAATCATGATGATGACGAAGATCGTCAATCGCCAAACTAACCACGACTGTCGCCTAATGTCAGACTTGTAGATGGGCGAGTATGTAATAAAACAACTGATTTTCTCTTATATCGAGTGTATTTCTGGATAAATCGGTTACAAAATACTTATCCATCGCCCGCCACTGTCGAGCCGCAAGCTTAAATCGTTAGCAAGATGAATCTCAAACGAAACTAGCTGATCGTATAAAATCGTACATTCTTTATATTACAATCTAAGTAGTAGAAAAGCCGACCGGCGTTCGCTAATCTGTATTTCATAATTAAAAAAAATTACGCATTTGCGCTGTATTTAAATTTAGTTTGAGCTTAACTTACTCTTTAATTTATAGGAAAAAATATATATAATAATTAGTATTAATTTAAATTATTACATAGTTTCCCTAATTGCAATAGTTATAGTCTGTCGCTCGGCCATTGACGCAATCTGTACAGTTCCGACCGTGTTACGTCCGAGGTTGACTCGGATATCGACTGCAAAAGCTTAAGGATTGAAACAATATATAAAAAAAACCATGCGAAACTGCGTGAGACCACGGGCCCGGCAATACTGACTAAAAGTGTATTTTATATGTAATTGTCATGGGGCCGCGGTCCACACCTCGGCCGTGGAGATAAATGCTGAGTTATTGGCGGTCGGTGGCGCGAAGTTTTTCCTCGACGGCCTCTTGCGAAGCCTCCGAGAGGTCGGTCGCCTGGATGTACTTCTGTACGCCCACCAGGGACTTCTTCAACGCGTCGAAGGAGCTGGGGAAAGGGAAGAACTAATATAATAGCAGATTATTAATAATGGTAAAGTTTTTTAGAGCAGTTAGGCCATGTTGTCTATCAATACAGAATACCTAACTGTAAGAAAGGGTTGCTTTTTTTCTTGTGTTTGTGTAGTCTTTGTCAGCACAGTATTCGGCTGTCTAACTCATTAATACTACGACATGTGAGGAAATTATTTTGCTACTGTAGATATGCAACTCGCGCTGAGCTTTCTCACAGCGATCACGGTTGTTATTGTATGTGCATTTTGAGAGGTTTCATGAAAATATTGGTACTCTTTTTATACATATCAGTAGGTTTTAGCACACACTATAATCGCTAGGCATCAAGTTTTGTCTCTTATGCATAGCCCTCCTCGGATGAAGGTCTGGGATTCTGTCTGAGTCTTACTGATTAAAATGCACCTGGTGTTCGACAGGACCCGTCCACCCGCGACCATCACCTATCCTGACTAACCAATACTAACTCTTCATCAGGCAGTTTCAACGCATTTAATGTCAATACGGTCAATAATTTGTAGAAAAAACAATAATTGAAATAAATATTTTCCTTATAGGTACTGATGGAAATGTTCTTAATCTTGTTGTACAAGGCATTCTTATTTATCGATAACTAATGGAATTTGTTTTCAACGCCTCACCTTTATTACAAGATTAGTTATCACAAAACGATAGTCTTCATATGAAACATGCCTGTGTAGAAAATTTAATTACTATATCCATAATGCCAGATTTACACTTAGATTATTATAATAGTCCCATTTGGGAATCCAATCCACAACATTCGGCAGAGTGGCTGTTACTTGTATCACTCGTCTCTTGGGAATCAGTACAGAGCAAGCAATACGAGTACACTTACACTAGTTTGCAGTATTTGCACACATTAGTAAACGACGGTATGTATCGTGAAAATAAACAAGATTGTAACAAGCATATATGATGAGCAAAATATTGACAGAAGATTTCCTGAGAACTACAATTTTAACGTTAAAGGTTGCGAGTTCAAATTCCACTCAAATATGTAGCTTATATGCTTAGTTTGGGTCTGGATCATGGGGGTAATAGGGGGGGGGGGTCAAGATATCATGGGGGTATCAAGGTATCAAGGGTCATCTGCTCCAGTGTGACTACGCTGCTTTCGACTAGTAATGTTTAATCATACGAATGTTTACACGGTGAAAATGCAAAAAAAAAGTATTTTCCGGTTTATATCCGGAACGGGCAGATCGATTACCACGCGACTTCCACTAGCATATAGCTGGTGTTAAAAGTAACTTAGGCTACTTTAATTTGGAAATAGAGTTAGGGTTCCGCGCAAAACATAGATACGCAAGCGAAGCTGCGCGGGCAACTGCTAGTTATTAAAATTTAAACACAAAATATTGACATCGTCCACCATGCTCGTTCGCAAACGCTTCCGTAAGCAATAAACAGTTGAGATAAAGTCTATATTTACATTTTGTGATTTCTGGCAGCGATAGCCGAAGGACTACACTTTATTATAAGATTATAACTGGAACATTACGTTTGTTATAAATCTAGATGAAATAGGATCATGTTTCATTTATGTTAGGTGAAAATAATACATGCCCCAAGGCCTAGTTGTAAAGAACGTAAAGTACTTTACATGGGTTTCATAATTAACACCTGGTTTCTAAAAAGTCTGTCAAGTTAACAGTGGTGTCAAATCAGTTCGAATTTCTGAAACGTTGATTGAAGAAAAATTTACTCATCGGCCAAACAAACTCACGGCCACTCTTTTAAAAAAGAAAAACCAGAAATAATAGTTCTTTTTAAAGCTCATACTGTTATTTGCATGATACCTATGCCTAAAAATTTGTGTCAGTCTGTTTGTTCCGGCTAATCTCCGGAACGGGTGCACCGATTTCCACGGGAATTTCACTGGAAGATAGCTGGTGCTATAAGAAGTAACTTGGGCTACATTTATTTTGGAAAAAGAATAAGGGTCCCGCCCAAATTATACAAATATGTACACGCGAGCGAAGTCGAGCGGGAAATGCTAGTCTCTGATAAATTTAATTGAACATTCGAATGGCATTTGACATAAAATTTTGCAGTAGACAAGCTGTGTTAATTGATCCGATAATCAAATCAGCCTTTCAAAAACATTAAAACTGACGGAAGACGAAGAACTTCCGCAGCGAGCAGACAGAGGGCACGGCTGTCAAGTTGCAGAGCCACTTCTACGAAACCATTATAAAATTATTGTTGTAGATAGATCAGTTTCAATATATAATTTTCCAGATTTGTTGTCGACTATAAATCCTTCTCCTTTCATACTTTAACACCACGATCACACATCTTTTCCTGACAAGCGAAGCCATACAATATGTACAGAGTTGTAAACTTTACTTCAGTAATCTATACTAATATAATAACCGGACGGAAAAAGAGCCCGAGGCAAAGACCCCATACGTTAGTCACACCAGATCAGATCCACCCTGGGTACCACAGTGCACGATACCATCCACGCCGCTCAAGGCAGGACAAGATGGCGGAAAATGTCCACGAAAGAGTATTGCAACGAGGTCACGACCCTTTGCATTGAGGATACACGACGCAAGGAGGAGTAGGAGGAATATAATGAAGCTACCGTTTTTTTTTTGTTTTACGCGTATATCTGGAACTATTTGATAATGTTAGGAGTAGAGCACTGATATATTGTATAATTACCTGGAGTACAACATCTTCTTCTTAACCTTAGCGGTGTCGGGGCACCATGACATGAGGAATAGCTTCTGTTTCTTGCTAGCCTCCGACGTTCCCTGGCACTGGTGCGTGTATTCGAAGTCGAAAAGACCATATCTGGAATAACATGATAAAGAAAAGTTTATAAAAGAAAGTAGGGGTAGTTGTTCATTATTCTAATGGAAATTGATTCCTTAGAAAAATAACTTTATGTCCTGGAACTTTGCAAATACAATATTTTGTTACTGCCCTTAAATAAAAGACTCGTATAGAGGTTGACATAGGCACACGTAGAAACATACACTTTGATTTATTTTAATGTATAGTAAGTATACCGCTAGTAAATTAAAACTGAATGTTTGTGACAAGTGGGGGGTACTACTTACTAAAGAATTTTAAGAAGTAACAAAATGTTATGTACAATCTTTATCACAGGGCCAATTTACAAAAAAAAAAAAACAACATTCAGTATCTTCCCGGTATCAGTACTCTAGTATCGTGAATTTGGTGTTTAACGAATGTATGAATGGATGTTTTTGTTTTCTAGAACACTAAAGGTATGGCCCATTAAAAGATCATTTAAATTACATACTATTAGTATCAATCATTTTCATGACAATAATAAATTAATAACTTGATAAACTTGAGCGACTTCAAAATTTTTCCATCAGATTTATATTTGGCCTACGCAAATATGATCACGTTTCCCAGTTCCGTCGAAGGCTCAAATGGCTTCCAATCCGCTTTCGCCGGAATACTCATATCCTTACGTTTCTATATAATATATTATTTAATCCATTGACTCCCTGTTATCTGAAGGAACGCTTTAAGTTCCTTTATGACACACATTTAAAATGCCTGAGGTCAACTGAAAACTTGAGACTGGAAATGCCAGGACATTCCAGCAATTTTTATGACAAATTATTTACTGTGGAAGCCGTGCGTTTATCAGATGAGCACAATCGTTAGCTAAGTTCAAAACAATGTTACAAGAGTTATTATCTGTCACTATAAAACTATATTTAAAATATGATGTATACATTATTTATTGTGTATATGTGTGTCTATTTGTGGGTATATATGTATTTTTATTTATGTATCTAAGAGTACTTGAGTAGGTATAAGTAGGTATAATTATTGAGTATGTATGTAATATAGATGATAAGCATTAACCACATTTTAATTTAACGTCAACGATTACCCCCTGTTTATTAAAATAACTAAAGTCCTTCCCAAGGTTGCCTGGAAGAGATTGCTTTAAGCGATAAGGCCGTCCTTTGTACACTATTTATAAGATACATCTTCTGTTACATATTCTTTGTAAAACCCTGGTGTACAAATAAAGTGTAATCTATCTATCTATCTATCTAATAAATGTTACCAACGTTAATATATTGTAAATTTAATCTGTCTTAATAATCCTAGACAGGTGTAATACATATTAATTAATAAAGCATGCCCAATATCGCCAACCTACTTATTTCGAACTAAAAGTAGACGTAGTAAGGTCATCGCCCGCCCAAGCGTGATAATATTTTCTCGGATATTAGGTTACAACCTAGGTCAGTGGTGAATTCATATTGTTGCCAAAATCACGCTATTTTGAAGATTCATCACACCAGCATTAATAGCGTAGTGGTGGTATTAAGGTCACTAGAGCAAGGAGGAATATTTGTAGTTTGTATTTTTATAGAAATCAGGTTCGCATTACATTTTTATATACCTATGATCACCTTTTTATAGAGCACTTAGTCAGATATTGTTGATTTGTTTATTATGTAGTTAATTTGGTATTTAAATTTGAAAAAAAAAAACGCTGCAGAATAAAAAAAATAGACAATTAATTTATCTAAAAAAATTAAGTAAAATAATACTGGAAAGTTATATTAGACTTAATAGAAGTCTTAAATGTTGAGAAGCCGTCGAAAACTTTTTAGTCGAGTTACTTGAAGTAAGATACGAAGCTTAATTTTTACAATTTTTTTTTAACTTCTTAAGTCACGTTTGTGCACTTTTGCTATGGGAAAAAAGCACTGAACTCGTGACCGTCTCGCTAATAATACACATATAGATCCATTAGAGAGCGCTAATCTAAACATTCGAGTTCTGTCAGCTCCTTATTAATTAATGTCACCAACCTGCTTTTAAGTTTTCACTTCTGTTGGCAGTCCCATGACTGCCTTTTTTTATTACAATGATTTTTTTTTCTGTTAAAACAACACAGATTCAAGTTTCATTTAAATATACATGCAGTTTATTCACCTGCACTCTCCGGTGCCACCTTTCTGCAAATCTTCGAGGAATTGGTCGTACTCAGCATTACGCTCGCCTACAGTCTCCACATCGATCTGTTTCTCATCACGAATGTAGAAAACCACGTAGCGATGTTTCTTGTCCTTCTTTATCTCTTCGTACGTCATTTTACAAGAATCCGAAACTGTTACGCCGGACGCCTGGAAAGATATTATATATTAAATAACATGTCATAATAACTATATTTTATTAAAATTTTTGGCGATAGTTGCATAACAGTCAGCTGAAAAATATATATAATTGACATAGGTTGTCTTTGAAGCAAGAGGTCCTAGTGAGATTCATTTTTTATCTTTTTTTTTAAATAAATAGAACACCACTATGTGAAGTCCCTGACTCCTGAGCTAGGCTCATAGACCTGTGTTACAGAAGTCAGTGTCTTCTCCCATTATGAGGAACACAGAAATCTTATGCTAATAAGCGCAGTGAGATAAATGTTAGTGTGTGATGAGTGCGGTAACGGGCGGTGTGCTGTGAGTTTGTGGTGTGTTTGTAATGTAAGTTTATGGTATATATATGTGAGGTTTGTGTAGTGGTTTACTCTTGCGCTATTGACAACAGATTATAATTTGTATGAAATAAAAAAAGCCATCTCGTGTTAATCTAATGTTACTTGAAAAGGTCTATACAAATCGTACAGTGAAAATAATATGTAAAAAACACGCCCCAAACACTGATGGGCTCATGTTGCTTAACAATCACGAGGATAAGTTAGCTAAGGGCTGACCTCTCCGGTTCTCTGGAGAGACAGTTAATTAATGAAATTCGTCTCATATTTTGTCTGTTTCAGTTTCACTTATCTTTTACTATTTGTTGTGTAACGATAACTTATGAACACTTTTAAGACACGATTTGGTCATATCATATGCAGCAAATTCTTTATAGAATATTTATACTAAGTGATTATTAAGTAACAGCACAGAATACATAATAGTACTAGTACAGAAGGACCTCTTCGCAATACCATTTAAATAAATAGCGACTCTTGCTCCGATAAAATAAGGTGCAATTCAGATCGCACACCGCTAACTCCAAACGGGCTATATTAACCTAAACCTTGCCTCTCTTTCTATCGCATAACTCTTATCTGTTCTGATGCCGTTAAGGTTGTCTTCTGTAAGAAGAATTAATCTAAATATTTAATAGACAGTTGTGCCTATTACTTCCAATTATTAATTCGTACAGATGAGCAGAAAAGTGGTTAGTGAAAAAAATGCGATATAATACGTAATAATCGTATTTAAAAAAAATACAATTTAAGCGTGGCATAATCACAGATTGAATAATAGTACTACAAAATAGTCTATACTTTCGTTTGATTCAACTTACCCATACTTACTGATTTCGTAGCAAAATAATGTTAAAGGGAAACCTATGTAGTACGGTCATAAACAAGCTTACAAAAATATTGCCTCAGCTCTTGGTCTATTATATTTTTAATACTTTAAAATGCTTAGTCTCCGTTATTTATCATTATTTACCTAAGTACGTAAATCGGCAAATAAAAAATATGAAACTTGTCTACATCATCAAAATCTTCCTACATACCTACCTAAACACTTAAATACAAGTAAAATAGCTACTTATCTATTATTGTATTTATACTTTATAGATTTAAGAAAACAGATTATGTTGGGTCCAAACTTGGGTAGTTTCTTATGTATATATGTAAATGTACCTACTTACTAGGTTTGAACTTTAATTGTCTGTAGTTTTACCTCACTTTTTTAATGTTATCTTTATGTTCCTAATTTTTTTTACAAAATAAAACTATCCTAAGTTGCTCCTTATAAAACCAGCTATCTTCCAGTGAAAGTCCCGTGGAAATCGGTCCACCCGTTCCGGATGTTAGCCGGAACAGACAGACAAAAATGTGAAAAATATTTTTTTTTGGTAAAGTATCGTGAAAACCCAATTTTGTAAAAAGCTGTCATTATGACATTACAAACGGACACTTCAAATTTATTTATTTTTACAGAAGATGTGTATCAGTTGTTGTGGTCCTAATAAATAAATGTACTTATCAAAGCTAAGCTTGACTTAGTTATTCCTTATAACACCAGCTATCTGCCAGTGCAAGTCCCGTGGAAATCGGTCCACCCGTTCCGGAGATTAGTCGAACAAACAGACAGACAAAAATGTAAAAATATTTATTTTGTATAAGTACCGTTTAAACATTCATACGCATTTAGTATAAAACTGTCATTATGACATTACAAACGGACACTTCAAATTTATTTTATCTGTTGTTGTGGTCCTAATAAATAAATACACTTATCAAAGCTAAACTTGACCTTGTAAACAGAACTTGTAAGTATCAACTATACTGATTATAAATAATAATAATAATCTAACTACGTAAATACGGAAAACATAATTTAGGACAACAAAAGTTAGCACTTGGTAGTATCTACTAATTACCTATAAGTAGACGTGCATTTCTTTACCTTTCGATGTCCCTTGGAAGTCTGAAAAACGTGAGGTTTGGATCCTTGTTATTATTATAACAGCCAAATACCATGCAATTTGCGTTTGCCTTCATTTTACTTAAGTTATTTTTAGTACTATATTGTGTAATAGCCTAATAGGTAATCGATCGAAAGATAATATTATCGTAATTCCTAAGCGACGAACGGACGAAGCGACGTAGCGCGTGAGTGAGTAGCGAAGTAACGTGCTACCTAGCCGGCGCGTGGCAGCCCACTGAATTTCGTCCGACTCGACGACGCTGCTAGGTACCTGTAGTTTCATACCTACTGACTGGAGTGGGCCTAGCCTGGTAACAGTAAACGCCTCCGAGTGCAACGGTTTAGTTATAAATAAAACTGTCTCTCAGTGCTGACAAACGCATAGGCTTAATGTATTGGCTATAATGAATAGAAATTAAAAACCCCATGCATTCGGTAGTAGTCGGTATTAAAAGTGATATACCTATAACAATAGATTTAAATTAAAGCCCTTGAGATATAGATTACTGTGTATAACTGAGTTTTAGCTCCACAAGAGATTTCTTTAGTGAATATGGGCGTTGGAAATTTGAAATGTTTTCGTTATGGAACTTACGATACTTACTTTTTTACTTAGCTAAAGTTAGATAACTTTTTAACCAACTTAAAAAAAAGAGGAGGTTCTATGTTCGGCTGTATTTTTTTTTTATTATATTGGTCAAAAATAAGTGGGTAATCGAGTTAAAAATATTATTAGTAAATAACTGGACAGTAACCTATACTAGCAATTTAGCTAGTGGTCGGGATATTCTATACTAGTCTGCGAGGCCAGTCGTAAAATGCTAAGTTGTAGGCCTGAAACAAAACCACGATCACCGGTTGGAGTTGCTTCTCTATTTTGCTTACCTAGTTATATCAGAAACCATAATACTACCATCTACACTAATATTAAATCCTAAAGAGTTCATCAGTTCTACAGATGAGCTCTGGGTTTAATGCTAATCTTAGTCCGTTATCACTTTTTTGTGTATTTTTAAATAACATCTCGCTACAACTTCTGGGATCGGAGGAGTACCCTTATATCAAAGTAAATAATAGTAAAAAACACGAATTTTTTGATGGTAAAAACCTGGGGTGTTTTTTCTATATCTTTATAATAACTTTATTTTTATAATTCATGAAATAATTGTAACATTTGTCAACCACAAGTTTTTTTTCGAAAATCGAAATTTATTTTCTTCTTTTTAGTTCAGTTTGCTATTAGAGCGTGTTTTTAGTTTATTAAACTATAATTTAGTTTCTTATTTTGTAGAATTGTATTGTCATCGATTCTTGATACGTGTGCAAAGTTAATAGGAAGTCTTGAAATTAGTTAAATTACGTTAAAAGATTCCGTTACATAGATAGATAGATGTCAAGCCAACATTAAGTGTAAAAATAGATATTAGATAGCAGCGCCCCGCGGTTTCACCCGCGTAAGTCCCGATCCCGTGAGAATATCGGGATAAAAAGTAGCCTATATGTTAATCCAGGTCTCTTAGCTATCTACATACCAAGTTTCATAGCAATCGGTTCAGTAATTTTTACGTGAAAGAGTAACAAACATCCATCCATCCTTCCATACTTACAAACTTCCGCGTTTATAATATTAGTAGGATTAGTAGGATAGATACGAAAAGTAGCGCTAGGCAGTTAAGTTGGTAGGTAATATAGATAAAATAGAATAAATTAAATGGTTTCCTGCGATGATTTCCTCCGTGGACGGAACTAAACAATAGCAACCTATTGTTATGTCTATTGACGAATTGCTAGGTAATTTGCTTTAAATATATACCACGTCATTCAAACTTCGTGTATAAACTGTCTAAACTATTTGTGTATAAAAAATTTAATTTTTCAGTCAAATGTGTTGGGTTTAAAAGCAACAAAATAATGTTGGGTTACTGAGTTTTCTGTTAGAAAAAGGTCAGATGACTTTTATGCCTCGGGTCAAAAAAGATAACAAAACACCACTCAATAATATGTCGCCGATTTTTTTATTGTCACCGTCACGTGTCTGTTGTGGTGTGTTTAGGAGAATTGTAGCGACACGAGAATTGAATAGAGTTCTTTGACATCCTATAATTGAAGTTTATTTAGTACTAGCAGCGCCCCGCGGTTTCACCCGCGTAAGTCCCGACCAAATTTCATCGCAATCGGTTCAGTAGTTTTGGCGTGGAAGAGTAACAAACATCCATACATCCACACATCTATACAAACTTTCACGTTTATAATATTAGTAGGATGTACGTGTAGTCTTCGTTAGACATTTATCGTTGTACCTATTAAGGTATAAATTTCATATGGACGGTGAAGAGTGGTTGGTAATATAACATAAAATTATGTAAAGTCCAAATATTACTGTAGGTACCTGGTAAGTTTAAATACTGGCGATCTAAACCAGGGGAAAAAGTTAATCTAAAAAAAAAACACCTCGTGGACATCACATTTCGGATATGGGGCGCTCGCTCTAGTAAAGGATTTTTGTTCTTGGATTGGTGTATCATAAAAAAATTGCTGTTTCACAATATACATATACTACATAGATCTAAACAGGTATTAACTCAAAAAAGCAGAAAAAGCGAAAAACTAATTACTGTGTGTGTAAGTTTAGTCATTTTATATGCAGCTCGAAGAAAGATATTGTAGGAATCTTGTGTTTTAATCATGTTTTAGGGCTGAAAATTGGATGTTTGTAGTTATTTCCTATTGCTTAAAATTGTATGTATATTTGTTTTATTATTTTGAGTTGAGCCAATGTTGGTGAATTTAGCAGAAAGTAAAAGATCGTTTTTAAATAAAGGCCTTCAAATCTCATGTACGAAATTATTTCGCTAGAATCTCAGGTCCGCAACAACTAAGATTGACGCATTCGTTCCCAATTTATATCATAAACTTAACGTAATGTATTAATTTAATTTACACGAATTTCCACTGCATTGTGATTTAGTAAACACTTTGCCCGACATAAGGCAGAATGTTTATCATTGTAGGATCTAAAGCGTTTGAAATTAATGCAAGATATTTCTGGATAGTGGTTTGGTTAGTTGGCTTTTGTTTTTTATCGAAAGCATGGAAAGAGTATCAAATGCTCTTAGTAACAAAGCTTCATTTTCAGCTAGCTACTAAGTCAAGAAGTCGTTTATTCAGACTATGTTATATTTTATTCCATAGTATAGGATTCCTCTCTTAAGTAAAATGATTTTATGAAAGACTCGCTTGCGTAACAGATTTTGTCAATCAATGAAGTCACAATCATTTATGTCAATTAAACAAATTATATGTATTTTTGATTTGTCAGGAGTAGGAGTCAGCCAGACTAAGTCAGTCGTAAAGCTTATTCCACTTCGTAGATCCTATGGAGACTCCTAGACACTTTTTTTTAACATGTTTTTTTACAAGTGGTTACATTGGTTGCAATGCAGATATTTTTCGAGAACACTTTTTTTCTGGATAAAAGGTACAACATTATTAGTCTCCCATACAAATCTTATTTTCACAAAAAGTAATTAATGTTTAATATTAGTATGGATATATTTAGGATAAGTAACTTAAATGAGTTTTTAAAGCGAAAATACATAGAAATATTTATAATCCAATTCCCACAGTGATGGAAATGTAAAATCCCTAGTAAAATACTTGTACAGTTTCTACAGAAGACATTACGCAGCCCTGCCTTGTATAAAAGCTGTGCTTCGCTCTCACAAACAATAGAAACAAAAGGGCATTTGAGACATCGAAATATCAAAACCAATATCTTTTACGAGGAAGGAAATATCACAGCATCTAACAAGAATTGCTACCAGCCTTTCACAACACATTTTATATATTATAAGACTCCTTTATTGCTATAAACATACAGTCGATTTTCATTTTTGATTGTAAACATCGGATGTTGGCCTGAGTCACCGGGAATGTTATCGAACGTTATCTCAGGTCGAAGCGGTAATGTTTTTATACATTTATATAAATGTTTAGCGTTTGTACAGGTGAAGTAATCGTGTTACGGTTCACTGAGAAATCTATGTGTGGAGAACAAGTAAGCTTGGTTTGTTTTGCCAATGTCAAGGAGAGATATAAATAAAATGGACTAAATATTATTATTGGATTACTTGTTGTTAGTTCTTTATGAAATAAGAGAAGAGGCGACACCGCTGCTGGAAGAACTGACGTTCCTAATGAACTTATATCTAGGTTTTTACATGTTTATTCTAGAATTAAACGCATTATTATATATTTTATTTGGTAAGCTTCATCTATACTAATAGAGTACGAATTTCGTTTTGTGTGTATGTGGAGAGTAGTGCACCTAGCTTTGGTTACGGAGATTACACTCCTCCACACATATAAATTTGACAAATTCTTTCACGATTTCAAAAGTACATTAATCCAGATTTATATTGTTCTATCCTAGTGAAGTGGACAACAATATGGCAAGTAAAAAGTTGTGTAAAAAAATAAAGCCTCGTCGTTTAACTTTCTCCAGCGCCAGAGCTGTGTTTTATAAGACTGTTCTGAAGCTTGCCAAGAGAAGCCAATAAGACTGTTCTATAGTAAAAACATCTCTCAACAAGTTATTCAATGAATGCCTCAAAGGTAGTCCCGCCACAGAACTGTATCATCGCTAGAGATATTCTAAAAGAGATGTCCCCCGCGTGGGCAGTTTAAAAATAAACTCGCCTGCGTCGAGACATTGGCCGTTGTCTAATTATATGTGGTGCATGAACCTCGCCACGTGTGGCTTTTGAATATATCCATATGGGAGAGGCAGCTTCTCAGTAGCATTCTTCCTTCGGAATTTAGGATGCTCCGCGTGCATTTCTATTTTGAAGGGCCATTGTCAAGATGGTCGAACGGCATTTTAACACGTAGAGTAACTTTTAGTAGTTTACTTTAATTTTAAAAGTCTGAACATTTTGAAAATGAAACATTTATTTTTATTCGAAACTCTAGTCATATTTTATATAAATTCAGAATGCAGTTTAGTCGACTATCCTGGTCAGCAGCAGTTTATTATATTATATTAATTATGAAAGTTATAGTGCGATTTGGTAAGATCGTACACAAGGTACAAGGTACACAAAGTTTTTCTCTTAAATAGATAATTACACAATATAATACAATGAGTCTATTTTTATGTTTAGACGATTACTAGTAAATCTATTTGAGTGATCATTTGATGTTATACTTAGAGCATTTTCTTATTTTTATCTTTCTAAATACATTATGTAATACTGTGATCAAGAGTTCTCTGAGAATATTGCGATATAGAAAATTGTACCTACTGTTTTTTACTGTGGCTATGTAGGTTATTGGCGACGAAACTTGCATCGTCATAGTTGTTAGTCTCATCCAGATTGAATTTGTTATTAAATTCTTTGAGCGGTAACTTTGAAATCGTGCCATGTAGACTTTCAGAACCGAAAAAATTATGGGGTCAACCTGTTTGCATTATATTTTAAAAGAGTGCTATTGACTTTTATCAACACAAATAAATAAAATTGAATTGTCTGTAATGTCAAAATAATAGTTTTTTTTTTAACTCATAAGTATTTGCACGATACCTATGCCTAAAAATCAGTTTGTCTGTTTGTTCCGACTAATCTCCAGAACGGGTGGACCGATTTCCACGGTACTTTTACTGGATGATAGCATGTGTTATAAGGAGTAACTTAGGCTACTTATATTTTTTTAAAAAGAATTAGGGTTCCGCGCAAACTACGAGTATATAAATATGTACAAGCGAGCGCAGCCGCGCGGGAACTTCTAGTTAATAATATGGTGGTTATTATTTTATACAAGAATTAGAACTATTAGAATTAGAATTATGATGACTATGATGAGTAGCCTAGGGACCTTTTACATCTAAATAGATTGCTGTTGGTAAGACAGAGGGCCCAGTTATTATACTGCTTCTTTATCAGTAAGAATAGCTTACGGTATGAGACTATAATTATTAAAGTTCTAACTAATATTAGTCAGAAAACTATCAGACGGTCATGCAAATGTACCTACTTCATAACTATGAACCATGATCGGTTGACACCATAATTTTATTTGATCAAGTAATAAGACGGGTGGAGGATGGAGTCTTTAGACGGTATTTTATTAGTGAGTCATGGCAGTGATTGTAGTAAAACTGACAGCAAAACTAATCGTCTAATGAGCTTCTTACTCTTACGTAACAGTCGTGGACCGAGAACTGAAATTGTTTTAAGACAAAATCGCATACATTTGTGTGAATGATTGTGTAGATGTGTATCCAGTGGTATACAACTCGTGTTTTCACAGTCAAATACCACTTTAAAGAACTGTAATTGCAGTAATACACGATGTTCCAAATTCTTTTGTTTTAGGATCCTTCTTTTGTGTAAACTATTTACAGTTAGAGCGAATTATTTATACGGTATCAAAGAATAATGTTATAAAAATCAACTTGATGCCTCCACGGGTTCCTGAGGAAAAGGGTCTTGACAGACCCACAGACAGATATAACCACAAATTAACGACTTTGGGATATTATCCTTTACTTGTGCTGTGAGACCTTGCTTCTTACCAAATTTCATGATTCTAGGTCAATGGAAAGTCCCAAGAAAGTTTTGATTTACCTGCGAAATGTTTAAATTTAATTAAATCTAAGGCTTAAATGGCCGTATCTTTTGATTGCGTTGACTTAGAAGCTTGATTTTTTCCATCTTTAAGGAACCACAGAGATAAGTATTTGATGTAAATTTCAACTTGATGCCTCCATGGGTTCCTGAGAAAGAGTTGACAGACAGACAGACGGAAAAAAAGTGGTCCTTTTCACTTTTGAGGAATGGAGTCCTAAAATAAAAAGAGAGTATATCCCGCTATAGTAAGCGGGGTACCCGATCTGTACCATACCAAATTATACTACTAATATATATCGTTTGCCTCCTATAATCCTTAAATAGTGTATTCAGACCATCATTCTAAGTGGAAAATCATTGGAAATTTCTGCCGGAAAAAGCATTTTTTTTTTTCATTTTTTTTTATTTTGCTTAAAAGTGATATCACAATGAGTAAACAGAACATTTTACTGAAAAAAAAAATCAGTAAATACCCCATACGGCCAAAAACAGCAATGTAAAACATTTATGCAATCAGCTGCTTCGACGGCGCCGTGCGCTGAAGGTCATTCACCGTACCACACACGTAAGCGTATCGCGTTATATTGCGTAATTCAAAATCAAACTATTGACTGCAAATACTTAATCTCGCATTTTTATGATGAACTGACTTTTGCATTATGATCCCAAGAAAGACGTTTTCGTAAATTATTTACGACGGTGTTACTTACACTCTGTATAAGACTTCCAGGATTTGTTTAGTTGTTTACAAGTGAAGCTAATATTAAAACAACAGTGCAAAAGTAATTGACAATAAGTTCATAAAATGTAAAGTTAGATAGGAAACCACGAAAACCATGTACTAATATTTGCTATTCAACGTAATTGTGGACTTCAAAATTAAATGAATAGTTTCTCTTTTGAATAAAGGACCTGGCGATCAACTCACACTGCAGTGAATGACGCCAAACGCTCATCAAAAATATCGCTTCAAAAAATGTAATCGCTGAGAAAACTAGACACTTCTGTTCGTTTGATTTATGGTATTTTAAACTAACAGCTGAAATTTAAAAAATGCATATTTTACTCCGACTACTGTTGGCGCGAAATATACTAAAATAACATCTGAAATCTTGCGTCGTTGTCGAGTTAAAGCGAATTATTTATACGGTATCGAAGAATGTTATAAAAACCTACTTTAACTGATGTAAATATTGTAAAAAAAAATATATTGTTGTTGTATTGGACGATTTAAGCAAAAAAAAAGTATTGAAGACTAGCTGACCCGCGCAACTTCGTCTGCGTTTGTAAATTTTGCCAGTTTTTTTCCAACATTTCTTCCTTCTGGACTATCCAACACAAAGATTTTTCCAATTCGAACTAGTAGTTCCCGAGTTTAGCATGTTCAACCAAACAAACTCTTCAGCTTTATAATATTAGAGTACAGATATAAACGCCCTTAAAAAAATAAAGCGAGATAAGAAGATAACATTACACTTTTCTTAAGAGTTAACGTCATCGCACACTATACCACCGTCACGGTAACGGCACGGCTCCAACCCAGCAATAAAATTGTCATTCAAATCTGAGCATTAAAACGTGGTCGTATAATATATTTAGAAAAAACCGACGGCGGTCAGTAAGCGCCTATTGACATTGTGAAATGTATTATACGACCACGTTTTAAAGCTCAGATTTGAATGAAAACTTAATTGCTGGGGTGGAGCGTGACGGTATAGTGTGTGATGAGCTTTAGACAGCAAAAGGAATAGAAACTTAGAATTATTTGGTGTGTATAAAAATATAATAGCTAATAATATAAAATAATCCTACTAAGAATCTGGAACAAAAAACAGAACAACGCATCATCGATGTCCCCGAGTTAGGTCAGTCAAAACCTTAATAAAACATTATTAAATTTAGTACTTTTCCCTCGAGTTATCAAAACTTTGTGATGTATAGAAACACGATAAAAGAACTTGCTACAAAGTTATTATGAGTATGAGTACGTATGCGTGCCTAGCCTAAAATACATGGCATTTAAACATAAATAAACTACATCTACGTTTTTTCGTGGGTGAGTCAAGCTTCGGCACGTATGGGGCCGGTTCGACCGGAGGACCACGGCCTTACAGAAAACCGACGTGAACCAATGATTGCGTTGTATTTCGCCGAGTGAGTGAGGTTACCTGAGGCCCTAACCCCCCTTCCGCTACTCCCACCTTATAGGCCGGTAGCGCACTTGTGATTCTTTGAGTTGCAGGTGTCCATGGGCGATGGTAGTCACCATCAGGTGACCTGTCTGCTCGTTTAACCCTGGATAACACGCTCTGCTGCGACAGGACCAGAAGTCCGGTCAAAAACGCATTAAAATCATTTTTGGTACCACTACCATAATGAGTTAGCAAGCTGGGGATTTTTTTTTTGGTTACTGGAGGCGAAGACTACAAATAAAAGGATTACGGACGATGCCGTTGGCGGCATGTTCAATAGGATTAAACTAGTTTATCTGGCCAGCCCATATACGTAAATAACACGGATTGTAATTAAACTTGATAGGAGTGTCGTCAATGAAGGGTTGACAACATCTGAATAAAGTTGATAGGTATGGAGAAATTTATATGGTAATTTAACTTAACGGTCCCACCGTACAGTAATATATGGGAATAAAAGTTTACAATTCAAATGTTGTGGTTCAACTTTTAGAGTTCTTTATGCGTTTGAGTAAGTACTGAATTTGAAATTAATTTAAATCTATTTTTCGTAAGTATATTCAAATTCGTACTTTATCTTTTTTTATTTAAACGTCCCGTTATGCGAGGTAAGTTGTAACGGCGCACAGTGTGGTATTTGATATCAAAACCTGGCCAAAAATCGTTTTTCTTTTTATTAGTTACTGGTATTGTATTGTCATTCCTTAAAAAGTTAAGTTCTTGATGCAACAAAAGCCGAAAAGTGCACAGAGCTCGTCCGTCACAGCGCGCTACATAATCATTCGGAAGTTACCGTTCGCTCTAAGTGGTCGTGTGATTAGTCGAAACTCTCGCTTTTTATTGTTTTAAAAACTCTTATGGTTTTATGAAAATTCAATTTAGTGGTTGTGTTTAGTGTTGTGTTTGTGATAGATACTTCTATGGCAGGTATGTTCTTTACATATTTCTAAATATTTTTAACAAAATTCAAGGCAATAATTATCTAAAGATCGAAACACTTAGGTGTAAATATTTGTTACCAAAATTTACGAAAACTATTGTGTAGTGTAATATACTTAGCATAGAATTAAAATCTTAAAAGAGTTGCCGCCCCAAACCGCCCCTCTTTTTTTAGTATTTTTTTTTTGTTTAATACCATATTCTTACAAATTATTTACTCGTATTCTATTGTTGTTTATTTTATTATTAGGACCTTCAGGAACCAGATTGATGACTCGAAATGAGCTATATAACATCATGCAGCACTAACAAATAAGTTAACATTTGATGGAAAGCTTGAATATTTGGAACAAGAATTGATAAGCTATTATTCTGAAGATGACACAAGGATAGCTGATATGAAGCAAAAGCTCTCTGTTATCAAATACCACTTTAAACAGAAATGGTTAGCTGCTCATAAAACAAAATCAAGATTCGAGAAAGACAATGCTGAGTGGCTTAACGGCACTATATCGATTCCCAGTGCAGGTACCTGAGACACAATAGATGCAAACCCTTTATTCTTATTATTATTTTCATTTTTGCGTGTCGGTGTCGTACAAAGACTCTTTAGAAATCTAAGGAGTCTTTGAACAACACCGCTCGACCGAGTATTAAAAAAAAATTGCTTGTTGTTACAGGAGTCAGCCCTGGTCGTCCTCAGAAATCTTTCTTAGAATCAAGTGAACGAAGCAAAAGGCGGAAAACCACAGACTTGCGATCAAAAAATGAGGAAGAATTGACGTATGCTACACAAATGAAACTGCGTAAGTCAGGCAAAGTTCATGCTTCGAAAGTCGTAAAAGACCTTACAAAAAGTCCACGAAGAGCAAAAAAATATGTAACAGCAATGAAGAATATAATTAAAAAAACTTATCGCCTGTACAGGCTTTGTCAATGTACACCGAAGCAGGGCTTACTAAAGCCCAATATGAAACAATTCGAAAAACGAACAAAACCTTTTTTCCGTGTTATTCTATTCTTCAAAAATTAAAAAAGGAATGCTATCCTGAAATTCACCGCGTAACCGAGACCTGTGCTGAAGTGCAAGTGCAAAAGCTGCTCAATCATACGGCAACACGACTGATTTTACATCTTGGAGAAGCTGTAAACCATTTGAGTGATAACGAAAAACGATCTTTAGTTTTAGTAAGTAAGTGGGGTTGTGATGGATCTCATCAGATGCAGTTTAAAATGAAGTTTCAAAATTAAGCTGATTCTGATGCCAATATTTTTCAAAGTTCTTTAGTTCCGCTTCAATTAGTTTACGGGAACGAACAAAAAATTCTCTGGCAAAACCCAACACCGTCATCACCTCGCTACTGCCACCCAATAAGAATAAGGTTTATCAAGGAGACAAATGACGTAACAACTGAAGAAATTGATTATATAAAATCGCAAATTATTGCACTTTCCAACACAGAATTTGAAAATAATATATCGATAAAACATAAATTGTTATTTACCATGGTAGATGGCAAAATATGCAATGCTGCAACTCATACCAAATCCACGACGAGGTGTTACATATGTGATGCTACTTCAACAGAATTTAACGATTTATATAAGAAAAGAGTGTGTAAGAAAGAAAATTTAAGTTTCGGTCTTTCTTTACTGCATGCTCGCATAAGATTTTTTGAGAGTATTTTACATGTAGCGTATAAACTGCCTGTAAAAAAATGGAATGTGAGGCTTAGTGCTGAGGAGAAACAAGTAATAGATAATAAAAAAAAGAAATTCAGGATAAATTCAAACAAAAACTCGGACTTTTAGTGGACATACCTAAAGCCAATTTTGGAAATACAAATGATGGAAATACTACTAGAAGATTTTTCGAAGAATATGAAACATCAGCGGCGATAACAGGAGTAGATAAAAATTTAATATACAGATTAAAAATAATTTTAGATGCATTGTGTTGCGGTTTTAAAATCAACATTAAAGAATTTGAAAAATATTGTCAAGAAACGATTGATTTATACGTCTCGCTCTATAGTTTCTACCCCATGTCTCCTACAATGCACAAAGTGCTACAACATGGAGCCGATGTCATAAGTGAAGCTATTCTTCCAATAGGTCAACTATCTGAAGAAGCAGCAGAAGCACGAAATAAACACATTAGGTTATTTAGATTAAATTATATAAGAAAGTTTTCGCGCGTGACTTGCAACATGGATGTACTCAACAGGCTTCTTTTAACTTCTGACCCATTAATAACCCATTAATATCGTATGAGATGCATCTCCTACAAGAAAAGAAAGCCCTTGTCTTCAGATGTTTTAAATTTATTGTTAGAAAGTGATATAACAAATGTTAGTAATTTTGTAGATGGCGAAAGTGATGATTAAATGCTTTGAAATATAAAAAAGTCTTTGTTTTACCATTCTGTAATATACAATGAATAAAGAACGTAGTTTTATAGCCTTAAGATGTATAAAACATTTTGACCAGCTTTTGAGACTAAATACCACACTGTGCGGCGACTTGGATGCCGTATAAAATAATTTAATAAAACTGAGCTTGCCTATATATTTTTCTGCAGGAAGTACATAACATCGGTGGATGGGTTATCTCTCGGCATTCAAACGCTATCTCAACTGTACAATAACTTAGGCAGATGCCTATACTCATAATAACTTGTTTCGCCAAGACGGGTAAGAACTTACAATACTGGGAAATTTGTTGTCCACGTTTATTTTAAAATTTTTAATATTTGCTATAGTCGTCAAAATTGTTGGTAGAATGTAAACAATGCCCTTAGTCTAAAAACAAAAAACTGGAGTTACGTTTTCTGGCAACCTCGTACGCCGCTGTCTATATGATCGTAATACTTTCCGTAGTGCAATAAACCGAAGTCTAATTTTGTTAAATATTTATGTGTATTATTTCCTACAGGTTATTCGTCGTCTCATATACCTTTATTAGATCAGTAATTGAACTATAAATAATATTGCAAAGTTTAAAGTACAGTACAATAAATCGCGAATTCGAATCACTCCGTGAACAATGGCCACAGGTAACCTACAAATTGAGAAATTAGCCGGCCGGGAAAATTATTCAACGTGGAAATTCGCAGTAAAGTCATATTTGGAATTAGATGACTTATGGGAATGTATTGGATCCTGGTACCAATGTCGATCCGAAGAAAGATATAAAAGCAAAGTCGAAGATAATTTTGTTAGTCGAACCGATAAATTACGTGCATCTTGAAAATGCTACGTCATCGAAACATGTTTGGCAAAACCTTCAAAATGCGTTCGAAGACTCCGGACTGTCTAGAAAAATCGGCTTACTAAAGGATTTAATCAACGCTTCATTGGATAACTGTCCTAGTATAGAAGTATAGAAGAATATGTGAATAAAATCATGAGTACAGCGCATAAATTGCGGAACCTTGGCTTCGAAGTTGGAGATGAATGGCTGGGAACACTCATGTTGGCAGGTTTACCGGACAACTATAAACCTATGATCATGGGTCTGGAAAGTTCTGGCATCAAAATTTCATCGGATTTCATAAAAACAAAACTTTTACAGGAAGTCACAGTATCTGAAACTTCTGCATTCTTTACTAAGCAAAAAAACCACCTCTAAGAATAATACAAAGCCAAAAGGAAAGGCTGCAGAAAACGGAAGGAACTAATCAAAATAACTTTTCAGCTTACAGCTCATTGAACAAGGATGACTGGTATATTGACTCAGGCGCTACAATGCACATGACAAGACGTTCAGACTGGATGTATGATAAACAATCACCTCCGATTTAGAGAATAATGGTGGCAAACAGTGAAGCAGTCTCTGTGCAAAGTATGGGTAAAGTAAATATACAGACCAAGTTAAATAGAAATGAATGTCAAATCCAGGTGAGAAAAGTTTTATTTATTCCTGAATTGAGTGCAAACCTGTTATCGGTCAGTCAGTTAACAAAGAGTGGCTGTAAAGTAGAATTCACTGACACTGGATGTAATATTTACAATGTCAATAAGAATTTAGTAGCAACAGCGAGATTAACCAATAACATGTACAAACTCAATACTGTTACTGGTAATGCATATGCTGTGTTATGCGAAAGTAAGTCAGATTTAACTACATGGCATAAGAGAATGGGGCATTTAAATATGGCTGATGTAAAGAGGTTAGATTTGTGTGCTGAGGGTATTTTTGTAAGTAACAAAGAAATTAATACTGTTTGTATACCATGTTGTGAAGCAAAACAAACACGATTACCGTTTCCAAATTCCGGTTCTAGAGCAAATGCATTACTTGAGATAATTCATACAGATCTGTGTGGTCCGATGGAGACTGCGTCCGCTGGTGGTGGAAAGTATTTCATAACCTTCATAAATGATTCACGCAAAGTATATGTTTACTTTCTAAAGAATAAAATGGATATTAAATCCGTATTTGAGAAATTTAAGGTTGAAGTAGAGAATGAATTAGGAACAAAAATTAAAATTCTAAGAAGCGACAATGGAAAAGAATTTTGTAATAAAGAATTATCTAATTTTCTAGCAGCTTCTGGCATCAAACATCAGACCAGCACTCCGTATACACCAGAGCAAAATGGGCTAGCGGAGAGAATGAACAGGACGAAACACATCGACTTGAGGCACCACTTTGTTCGTGACAAAGTACTTGGAGGGACAATTGAAGTTCGCTATGTACAGACTGATATGATGGTTGCAGATGCCCTCACGAAAGCAACGACATACTCCAAGCTGGCTTATTGTTCATCCAAGATGGGCTTATGTTTAATAGAGGATGTTGGTAGAATGTAAACAACGCCCTTCGTCTAAAAACAAAAAACTGTAGTTCCGTTTTCTGGCAACCTCGTACGCCGCTGTCTATATGATCGTAATACTTTATGTAGTGCAATAAACCTAAGTCTAATTTTGTTAAATATTTATGTGTATTATTTCCTACAAAATTAACATTAAAAGTGAATAATTTTTACAACAGTAAGGCGTGACGTCATGCTTTAGTATTTCATACAAAAAACATGTAGAACTTACCGTTTTGCAGTTTACTAAAAAGATCTACCCTATTTTTCGAAGGTCGATCAGTCATTATTGGTATTCAGTCTTCACGACCCTACGACGACTGTTTCCGAATAAAGGAATACGTGAGTTTAATGCCTTACATAAAAAAAGTATACTATAAAATAAAATATTCTAGCTAGTAGCTATTACATGTGACACAATTAGTCAATAACCGGATATTGCTTCATATTCCAATTATAGTCAAAACCGTTAGGAAAATGCCTTAAAATTTCCTTGTAGTCATAAATAATAAATTATTAGTACCGGTTTGAGGAATAATTTAGCTTTAACATCACCTAGTAATACTATTCAAATTCTTTTATAATCGCTAATATGTATATATTAATATTTGTGGCCTCATGTAACGTATACGTTTATTTTGCTACCAACAGATTAAATCAAAACTACTACCTAATTAACGGGTATCTCACCCTCTATTAAGACTTTTTGAAACGAACTCATGAAACTTTGGCAGGGTCTTTTGAGAACGCCCCGCAAGAGTTTCTGGCCCAAAATATTTATAAAATAATCATAAATTTAAAATACCCCCGATTGGAAAATCCGTTCAACAATTACAAAAGAGCTGATGATCTTCGAACGGCTGAACAGATTTTCTTTAATTATATCTAAGAACATTCTCGATCAAGTCACCTTTCAAACAAAAAAACACTCACATCGGTTCATCCGTTTAGGAGCTACGATGCCACAAGATTCGTCAAACTTATAACACCCCACCTTTTGCGTCGGGGGTTAAAAAAGGCATTGCAATGCATGCCTTACCATAGAAGAAGGAGATGAAGAATTTAGTAAGTGGCTGTTCCAGTATGTGGTTTGTTTGTCATCCCAGTTTCCCTTGTAACTATTCCACAAACATTTTTGTTTAGCGAATTATAGTCCTTTGTTAATTCTAAGTATTTGTACAATATACAAAGTTTAAACAAGTGCTAGTATCTTTATTATTGTAAAAATTGTGGAGATAAAACCACTAGCACTAGATTTTATTTAGAGATAATATTATACAATGTAATTGAGAAAAACACTTTCATGTATAAATATCAGAATTTACGAATTTGCAAGTTTACACGTAAATAGGGATATAATAATAGTTGGTACAATGTCGCCATTTCCAGCCCATTTGCGTAAAAGTAAGCTTTACTGACAATCAGAGACTTCTAACAATACCGTATGTCAGATAGTGCCGGTATAGCGAATGCTGCTGAAATTGCCTGTGAGTCATTAAACCAATAGCGGGAAGTGAATTAGTCAACTTCAATATAATTTGACAAAAAAGTTGTTACGTTTGGGTTTATAATTTCCTTTCGTGACCTTAGCTACTTTAATTCAATACGCAAAAGCAACAAGGCGTACAGCGTTGTCCTTAAAACTTGTGAGGTGAACGACCTCGATGTCAGTGTAGTATGCGTCACGGACTGCCTCAGGTGACTGTAGATTTTATGATGAAATTGTAAAGCGGCTAACTGAAATAGTTTGTTTTTGCGAAGTTTTCAGCTACTTTGAAAAATAAAGGCTCGGTTGATTCCGGTAATAACTGACAGATCAAGTGTATCAAGACGTTGCGACTGGTTAGTATCAATTGTTTTTTTATTTTATTTCAACATTGAGGCGTACAAACACACGCAATATTTTGTCAGTTTTCGTATCTCCTCGGAACTGTGATAACTTTTCTTGCCCGCATAAACACTACAAAATGCTAATAGCGCTGAATCACCGCGGTTTTCTTTAGGGCCGAAATACTCCCCCACTTTCAATATACATATCACGATCACTACATAATATTATAAAACGAAGGCCCCCGCCGCGTCTGTCTCTTCGCGATAAACGGATAAACTATTGAACGGATTTTCATGCGGTTTTCACCAATAGACAGAGTAACTCATGAGGAAGGTTTAACTTGTTAACGTTTTGTGTAAATTGAAGATGTCTCTACTACCCGTGAGAAGCCGGGGCGGGTTGCTAGTATTTTATAATAAAAAATACAACTTATAAACGATTCTGTACGCCTAGTCGGCAAAGCGACCTTTCTTGTGAAGCCTGAATTAACTAAGGTGTATAATAATTTTTTTTGGTTTGATCGGAGATCTTTTAAATTCTTCCTCATATTATAATTGCGAAAGTGTTTGTTGAGTTTTTCACGGCTTAATGACTCACCATCATGAAATTTTGCATAAACATTGTCATTCGACCGTGTCTTTCATGAAAGCCGATTAAAATGCCATTTCAAGTCTTTGCGTTACCGTCTGTACATGACACGGTATTTGTTGATTTATGCGCCCAGATGAATCATACCTTATTTTCGATGTGTCATTGTAGACATCGAATATATTCTCGAGTATATAAAATCTTACAAAATAATGCAGCACTCATGTTTTTGTGTTGTCCTTCTTATGTGAGAATCAAACTCATATCACTCGACAGTATACGAGGCGACCACTGCGCCATCCGAGTAGTCTATAAATAGGTTCTTTATTGAACATTTATTATTGTCTCTTTTATTGGATTACATACATAAGTATGGCACTATGATGAGTTGCTAGTAATAGTGGGCTTGGCACATAAACCCTACTTATCGTACTATCCTACTAATATTATAAACTAGCAGCGACCCGCGGTTTCACCCGCGTAAGTGGCGATCCCGTGGGAATATCGGGATAAAAAGTATTAGGATTTACAACAAATTTTACGTTATACTTTAAACCTTTGCAGTGCTTCTTATGAACAATGCTAACAGTATCTTTATGAAGCAATGAAAACACCTATCGTTTTATTACGAATATAGTTTTTTTTTATCTTTATCAATGTTTATCGATTCTAAAAGACTAACTCGTTACGATACTTTATTCTTTATTATTTCCATACAATCATCACTTTTAGATTACGATATCGTAATGCCAATGTCACCCTGTTCTTTGTGAATATTCGTATTTATAACCTACTAGCTGCGCCCCGCGGTTTCACCCGCGTAAGTCCCGGTACCGTGGGAATATCGGGATAAAAAGCCCTAGCCTATATGTTAATCCAGGTCTCCAGCTATCTACATACCAAGTTTCATCGCAATCGGTTCAATAGTTTTGGCGTGAAAGAGTAACAAACATCCATACATCCTCACAAACTTTCACGTTTATAATATTAGTAGGACGTAAAAGTTTGTGAGGATGTATGGAGGTGTGGCTGTACAGATGTATGGATGTTTGTTACTCTTTCACGCAAAAACTACTGATCCGATTGCAATGAAACTTGGTATGTAGATAGCTGGACACCTAGATTAACACATAGGCTAGGGCTTTTTATCCCGATATTCCCACGGTACCGGGACTTACGCGGGTGAAACCGCGGGGCGCAGCTAGTAGGTTATAAATACGAATATTCACAAAGAACAGGGTGACATTGGCATTACGATATCGTAATCTAAAAGTGATGATTGTATGGAAATAATAAAGAATAAAGTATCGTAACGAGTTAGTGTTTTAGAATCGATAAACATTGATAAAGATAAAAAAAAACTATATTCGTAATAAAACTATAGGTGTTTTCATTGCTTCATAAAGATACTGTTAGCATTGTTCATAAGAAGCACTGCAAAGGTTTAAAGTATAACGTAAAATTTGTTGTAAATCCTAATATACCAACACGATTATAAATACGGGTTTTAATTGATGAAGGCTTTAATAGGTAATAACATCACGCTAAGACTCATAGGTGCATAGCAATAAACATTAACGTATTTTCTATTATTACGTAGTCAGCGTATTTATTCTATTCTGTTTTATTATTTGATAAGTTAGTTTCTGTTGTGTTAAACGTGAACCAATCTAGTTAAACCGAAGACACGTATAGAAAGCGAGATGTATTATCGAAATGTTATTGTGGGACACATTTGAAGCACGTGAATAGCTGAAAGGTGCCTAAGAATTCAGTGTAAAGAGTTACAATGTAGTAGGCGTACGGGATTACGGGAAATTGTGGGTGCAAACATTACAAGATAACGGAAGCCAGATGTAAGACATTCCTTTCGTCTTATGTTACAAATATTATGAAGGTGAAGTGAAGTGTGAAGAAAAGTGAAGTTTGTGAGAAAGGATGGATGAACAGATTTACTAAGTCGTCTGTCCACCGCGATAATGGAAGTACTACGCTGCTAATTCATCCTTACTGCAATTTAAACCATTAAGTTTACTAATCAGTGTATGGCGAGCCTATAACACATAAAATACTGATTCTAAAGCTACATATGAGTCAGATGTAATGTGAATCACGTTGTTAATGGCAGGTTTTGTGTTCAATAGTCACCATATATGGTTGCGAACTTCATTGGCATATTACAGTGGAGCGGTTCATACGTATATATATGGTGGTAGAAAATATAGGTTGTTTGAATTGTAATTTCTATTAGCAATGGTTGTGGTTAGTGCAGATCGATAAGATAATATTAGAACAAGATAATTTGTTAGTTTGATTCTGATTTCAATGCGCGATATGCAGATATTACATTTATCGATTGTAATCGAATTTACCTGGACTTTAATATGTATATAACGGTGTCATAGAAATGGGATGCATCAATGGGCAATATAGCGCCAACGCCACTTTTTATTTTAATGTTTATGCACATTTGGTACATTGGTGGACTTAATGCCTAAGGCATTCTCTACTTTTGTTTTCTTCGGGGACATTGACACCGATGCTGTTCTGCCGAGGCGGGTATGGATTTCATTTCAGACTCTCCATTTCTAAGCTTGTCCTTCGAGTTATCAGAAAGTAATGATAATAAATGGTTAGTTGGGTTCACTGTTTCAGGATATTACAGAACGTTGGATAAGGCCTGAAACAGACCTTCATCCGGCTGAAATAGTTATCCAACTCTACCAACGGATGGTAACGGTGGCTCTTTGGGGCTGCAACTGTTAAAATTTATGTTTTTGGTGGGTGTTTCTTAGTGACTAAAATTCGAAAATTTTCTTCGAAGGCTAATCCTAATTAATATGTGTGTTACTAATATTATAAAGCTAAAGAGTTTATTTGTTTGGTTGAACGCGCTAATCTCAGGAACTACTGGTTCGAAATGAACATTTTTTAGTGTTGGATAACCAATTTATCCAGGAAGGCTATAGGCCATATAACTCACCATACCAGACCCAGACGCAGACGTACTTGCGCGGGTCAGCTAGTGTGTTATAAACAGTGATCAGCGTAGGTAGTGCCATTTGGTGGGATCCATCGTGGCATAACGTGGACATACCTTCTCATCTTAAAATCCCGGGATTCTAAAGATTCAATTTCGATCAAATATTACCGATATATAATTCAGAAATCCGCACCCTAAAAGTGTCTAGTTTTTTAATTATATATACCTAGTTTTTATTGATAGAATACCAGTTTCATAAAAACTAACCGAAAGCGTTACGACTCTTTATTACTCGTATACAAACACCGTTTTTAATGTTTCGCGATTTTAACATTTCTTATACTAAATTTTGTTTACAACGGATCATAATCGTGTAAATCGAAACTAATACTAGCTTATTCCTGCGGCTCCACTGGCGTTGTATTTTGCAAAAAACTATTAATGACCGAAATACAAATTCATCGCTCTAGTTGGGGTACCTAAGCAATAGAAATTTACAACATTTCATTAAATCTGTGGAGTAGTTTCGGAGATTAGCGTGAACTAACATCAGTACATCACACATCAAAAGGGATTTTTAAATATTCAGATTAAAAAGCTAAAAATCTTATTGCGTTAAATAGCACCAGTGTTGGGCAATTCTAAAGACAGTTAAAGATTAACAGTTGATTAATTGTTAATTGTCACCATAACAACCGAAAATAGATCAATTGTTTGTGGAAAATTACAGACTTAAAATACATTTAAGTAAAACATACCGACGCAGTTTGTTTTCGTTCATAAACATCGTCGCAAAGGGATTAAAAATCTTAAGGTATATACCAAACATGCCGACGCCCTTTATTGTCATTTTAAAATACATAGTCGGCAGGGATTTAAATATCTATAGGTACACAAAATTTAACGTACCGATTTGCGGGGCACTTTAGCAATTTTGTGCCATTGTTTATTTATACATTGTACCTATTAGGTAAATATGTGTATACTTCGTTCATTTCGCACTCCTCAATTCTCCACTTTGTTACCATCATATTATTATTTATTCGTTTCAAACACACCTAATAATATGTTATACAATCATTATATAACTTAAAAAAAACCTAATAAATAAATCAAATCGGCAGTTCTACTCTTGGATTTAAAATAATAAAATCTTTCGATTGTTTAAATAAAAACTGTGTGCAGTTTTTATGACACCGGGACCCGATAAGCCAACTTCAGTAGACGTCGTATGTTCCTTTTCTATTTATAAGTGGATTCTGAATGTTAAAAGAAATTCGTTGAAGGTAGAAAATATTGAAAAAAATAAGTTATTTATTTTAACTAAAAAAATTAGGAAATATGTGATTCTGAGAAAGAGATAGATTCAATTTACCTACTTAAATAGTAATTATGTTCTCATAAAATAAACATAGTACAGCCATTATATCTCATCGCTTTTGTATTATACTAGCAACCGCCGGCTTCGCATGGGTACAAATTATACACCTAAACCTTCCTCATGAATCACTCTGTCTATTAGTGAAAACCGCATGAAAATCCGTTCAGTAGTTTTTCAGTTTATCGCAAACAGACAGACAAACGCGGCGGAGGACTTTGTTTTATAATATGTAGTGATTTTGAATAATATATTAATTAGTTTTATTTAATTTGTGTTAAATTTAAGATAATTTATATGTTGCCAAATTGTACTTTTTGTTAAATAAATGTTGATAAATATTTTGATTTATTGGTATATCGCTAACCCCTACATAAATCTAAATCGCTCTAAACCGCTAAACCATCAACACTCTTTTATTATATTAATTTACGTACACGGTGTACGTTTAAAACAGTTCACAAAGATGAGCATTAAAACCGCTTCAGTATAATGGTAGGTACTGTACATATAATAGAAAAAACAAGAGTTAAGTTCAGAGGGAAGTCTAACTAAGTGAACTCGAACTGACTCAAATTTTAAAATGCAGGAATCTCGGGGTATATCCATGTTAATATAATATTTGAAGTCATTCATCCTAAATAGCACTACCTACGCCGACCACTGGTTATAAATCATCATCATCAGCCTTTCACTATCCACTGCTGGACATAGGCCTCTCCTAATGTACGCCAATGAGCTCGATCGTCAGCTCTCCTCATCCAGTTTTTCCCCGCCGTTTAGCGCAGATCGTCACTCCACCTGGCCGCAGGGCGTCCTACACTACGTTTCCCTTGACGTGGTCTCCACTCCAGAACTCGTCTCGTCGTGTTATAAATGCGAAAGTGAATTTGTTGCTTGTTTGTTACGATGAACTAATCAGTCGATCATCATGACATTTTGAATACACGATGAGGGTGCAGAAAAAGACATAGGTTACTTTTAACCAGAAAAAAATGCTGTGTCCGAGCTATAGATAAGGGAGCAAAGCCGTTGATATAATCTATGTACCTATCGTCGCCAGCCCCAAGCATATTGATATAATTTAACCTTACGAAATTAGACAATGTCAGGGACAGCATAATACTGAAAACAAACTAAGCATAAAGGTACCTATCTAACTTTTTCTTATTAGTCACGCATCTTGACGGTATTGGGGAGGTGACGTGTAGTATGGGTGTTTTTGCGTCATCAAAGTTTTCTAAAAAGAATTTATCTATTGTGTTTACTGTATTATTTAAGTCTATTAAAGTATGATATCTCTTGTGCTTTCATTTGCAAAAAGAAATGATTGGAGTACACCCTAGCTACTAGGTTTCCCTTTTAGAAAAACATAAGGGTCGATGACTGTCAAGTCAAATCAGTATCTTTTTAGTAAACGTCAAAAAGGTGGCATCCGTACATTTTTGTATGTAATACTAAGGCGTGACGTCACGCCTTAGTATTGTCAAATCATTTACTTTTAATGTTAATTTAACAATTATAAGCTAAATTAAAAACGTTAAAATAAAACTGAACGACACTTTTCACAGTATTTTAAGTTATTTTATTGCGACACTTGGCGAAATAATATATTTTGAGCATAGGCATCTATTCAATTACGCATTTAGAAAAACTGTTGATACTCGAATACCTCAGGCGTACATATTGACTAATTCTTAAATACGCTTGAATATTTTATGCCAAATAATATCTACTAATGGCTTATGTAAATAATGTGTTAATTCCAAAATCCTGATACGTTATAGGAGTCCTATGTTCATATGTATTCAAAGGGTTATCGAAATATATGTAAAACAAGAAATGTATCTCAAAATGTCAGTAGGTATTGAAATCTTAGGATATCAGATTACATTCCTATTTCGAATCATAAAGAGAGATAGTGGACTTCTTTTGCTTTGTTCCACTACAGTGAAACCATGTCTACAGTACGTAGGGCTGCCATCCGTCCGGGTTTCCCCGGAATTCCCTAGCTTACAGGGCGTCCGGGGAGCGTCCGACGGGGTTTTCAAAAGATGTGGACACTATTTGTCAGGGAAATATTATAAAATTATAGATGAATCGTTAACAAGCTGTTTAAATTAATAAAAAAATGTTAATTTGAAACTCTTATAATTTATTTTTAGTGTCCGGGAAAAAATTGCGATTCCACACAGGTGTCCGGGGTTTTAGAAGTTTTTGTCCGGCGTCGGTAATTTAAGTGATGGCAGCCCTAACAGTACGTAAATTCATTATTTTGAAAGTGAAACTTTTTTTACACATCTGTCATTACATTACAAACTGTCAGCAAGCATACAATTTGCTTAGTCTATAGAGTTTGCAACTCTCCAAGTTCCAGATCCTAAAAAGATAATATAGAAGAATAACTCCACTAGCAGAACAGTGGCCCCTCATAGGTACTATCTAAATAAACTACCCAAGGAGATGGAATTTCATCCCAGAGGGCAAATGACGTTAGATAAAACGCCCTCTCATGTTTGGGGTAGCGCATTTGCGACCCCTACGCCATAAATTTCACGGATCATCACGTCTGTTTCGTTTAGGCACGATTTTATGGACGCCTTTTTAAAAATACACTGTTTTCTATAATGTTGTAGATCTTTGGACGGCCTACTACTAAATTATGCACAATCGTTTTTGTTAATAATCACCATAAATAAAAAGTCCAATATTGCACTTTGGGAACTATTATATTTCACATATATTATATTGCGATACCGGAAATTTTATTTATTGCGTTTATGAGTAAATAAAACCTTTTAAGGTTTTTTATAGCAGTAATTCACCTTTCTGTTTAATAAATAATAACTTTATGTAATTATTTTTCTATTTCATAGACTAGCAACCCGCCCCAGCGTCGCACGGATAGCAGAGACATCTTTGAAAATCATCATCATATTGCAACCAATTCACACAAAACCTTAACAAATTATATACCTAAATCTTCCTCATGAATCGCTCTATCCATTGGTGAAAACCGCATGAAAATCCAATAAGTAGTTTTGAGTTGGACACAGACAGACAGACGCGGCGCAGGGAACTTCGTTTTATATTACGAGTGATATTTCGCATGCTTACTTCGTTAAATTACACTGTTGACTCGAAAAAATTTCTTTTTCAATTTGGGTTGGTAGTACGTGAGCCTAGTATACTCAAAACTCAGTAATCATACAAACTCTTCAGATTTTGTCAAATCATAATCTTTTAATTACCAATGTTACCATGTAATAGGGGTATCTACTTTAGGTGAAAAAGGGGGACCAGTCGAGGAATAAAGGAACTTAGAGACTGAAACACTGATCTATAATTTGATGTATCTTTTAAGAATGTATGGTCAATTAATATATTCATCCACACTCTTTCACTATTTTAAAACTGTATTCCAAAATACTCTAGTTTTAGTCTGTTATACTGATTTTATCTGAAAATAATGTAACTTTATCTTTTCCATTTGTAAATATATATAAATTGGGGGTTACAGTGTTGAGTGTACAATTACTTGAAACTACTAGTTAAGAACCATGTACCTATGTCTATTGTATACCTGTTTTTTTCCCTAAAGAATAAATAAATAAGTTTGCAAAATAAATACATTTTCCTGTAATGTGAGCAGGGAAAAGAGCAACTTATCTCTTGACACAACTGATCTGTGTCTTTTACAGTAATCATAATCATACTAGTTTGAGTGAAATGATGGTGGATTAGACAAGCCCACCATCAAAACCAGCTACCTCTACAGCACCGGGTTGCCTAAAAATATAGAGGTCACCATGGGCAATATAAGTACAGACTAGTAGCAACAAGCAGGTTTTAAAAATATATATTAGAACATTATACAGATTTAAACCCTAGACAATGTGTAAGAAACATAACATCTATTTTCACTGGATAATTTATGTGCTTGCCTTCCTTTGCTCTCTTGTGAAATTAATCTAATCACTACATATTATAAAACAAAGTCCACCACCACATCTGTCTGCTCGCAATAAACTGAAAAACTACTGAACGGATTTTCAATGGGTTTTCACCAATAGACAGTGATTCATGAACAAGGTTTAGGTGTATAATTTTTGTATAAGTTTTGTAAAAATTGGTTGAAATATGATGGTGATTGTTGAAGATGACTCTACTACCCGTGTGAAGCCGGGACGGGTTGCTAGTATTGAATAAAGAGTTTTATGAATAAGCAACACCTTTGGCAGTTTTGCTTCTTTTTGTCACAAGTACTGGTTTATGACACATTTAGATATGGTATGTTCACGTTAAGCAATATTTTTTAAGAATAAAGGCAAAATCGAAACTAAATAGGTTCAGTAAAAAAGTACATGTTTCACTGCCTATTTTTAGAGGTTGAATTATTGTTCCATTAGCAAAACACTAGCTAAAAATGTAGGCATCTCATAAGAATCCTTATCTGTAATTATTTTATAAAGACATAAGAAGATAGCAACAGCTTAATTGAGTTTGCAATGCTTGTCACTGGAAACAAATTTGAAAACAATTTTAAACTTAAATACAATATTATCAGCTGAAAGTGGATATGAATAATCTATACTATGAATCATATCTTAATCTTGCCACAAAGGAATACTATTTTTAATTTAATAGCAAATTCAAATATAGGTTCTATATAAATATAGGATAGTTCAGTTTATACTGGAATTGATAACCATGGAATGCAGTGTACAAAATGTTAGGAGAATAGAGACAATAAGAAGTATAGACATAAGAAAAAAAAACTGATGTAGTTGATGCATTAAAACAAGCCATGAGTTTGAAATGGCGCTGGGCAGGACATCTCTCACGCTACACTGACAATCAGTGGCCACTGCAAGTAACCCAATGGTGTGAGCCAGCAGGGAAAAGGAGGGCCAGAAGACCTTATAGAAGGTGGGCCAATGACATCACACAAGTTCCTGGAAAACATTGGTGGAACTGTGCTCAGGATAGAAGCGCATGTGCAAACTTGAAGGAGGCTTATACCCAGTAACGGATCCCCAAAAAAAAAACTAATATTAAGTTTAAGCTAGGAAAAAATAATCCTTTTGAAATGTAAAAAGTAAGTGTTGTGGAAATAAAAAAGGCTTTATTATTATTATACTGGAATTAAACAGCTTGATTATGTTACAAATACTTCAATGAAATAAACCAAACCATTCGGAATTTAAAGAAATAATTTAATAATCAAACAGACTGCCCAATGATCTCTAGCATGTATTATTGATAATTATCATAATACAAATATTAATTACCTATAGTGATTGGAATTTTCAGCTTTAGCAGTAATCTATTGAACATTACAGGAAGTTTTCATAGTAAACTACAAAGTAATGAATCATATAACAAAATCATATCTATAAATATAACATTATACATGTTTTTGTTACAGATGAGCAATATATGTAATGGCAACTCAAACTAGGTGATATTTCAGTAAGTTTTCTATAGGTTGATTCATACAAGGAAAGAAGAATGATAAGGCAGTAATTCCACATAAGGAATGATGATAAAATTATTTTAAGCTTCTGGGCGTTGTGCAACCTTCTTAGGCTTTAATCAGTAGCAATAAGGCCCGTTTTAGCGTACCATCTGTCATAAAAACAGTTACGATAGATTTTTGGATAGTAGAAATATATAACCTTGACATTGATAGGCCAATACCCTCAGCTCAATTAAAAATGACCTATCATAGCCTGCGGTACTCAAATACGTCTATTTACCCAAAATAGGAACGAAATATAGGTGACAGTTAAGTGCCGCAACCACTACGCCTTATATGGTCAAACGAAAGTGCGATTGCGCGACGATGCATTCCCTCAAAAGTTCGTTGCCCCCGGCAAGCTAGACATCACTGATAACTAGTCTAAAGACCCCGTGACACTGTAAAATCGCAAAAATATCATTCCCTACCCCATACGGTTGTCATAACTAGTCAAAAAAGGCGTTGCAAGAATAACCTTTCGAAGGTACGTGAAATCCAATACCGGCCCATTGAGTAGTTACATTCACTCGGCACGGAGCATGGGCCAGAGATGTCCCGCGGTCATAAAATAAAAAACACAACACGTGGCGTAAAATTACTGAACGGTGACAACGATTTTTACGAAAAGGCGTGCGAACTCTGCGGTGAGTTGTGCGAAATATGGCGGCACCGGTCACTGAAGAGTAAATTCACGTGAAACTGCGGCATGTCGTTTTGTAATTCACCACAATTGCAATAGCAAAACACACTGCGGTCGTAATACACTGTAATTTATTTTCTTCACTTACCATTTTTTGAAGTTATACACGTAAAAATTCCACCACTAAATTCACCGACACTACGACAACGGCGACCGGACGACACTGTTCGGAATGTTGGCTAACACTATTTTATGATAACCAATGAGCGCATGCGTCAAAATGATTGACGAAATCAATATAACGACCTTTTAAAAGGGTAGCAATTACTTATCACACAATGCACTTTTTACTTATAAAAATAGCTTTTCTATTTTTATTTCAATATAATTTTACAATTTACTTGATTTCAAGAAGAATATTATGAGTTCTACACCGGAACAAGTTGACAACCTTCAGAAACTGCGACTGGCAACTCCGTAGTGCTACCTGATTATTTATACTAAGTTCTCAAAGAAAATTGTAATTGATAAATATAGTCACTCGTAGAGTACAACGTAGTTAAGATTAGATACGTGAATACATGACGCTCTACTCAGCAAAAGATAAATATAATGTTATCTCAATCAACTTCAAAATGAGTCACTCATGACGACAGCCCATGAACCAATCAGATTTTAGTATACAACAAATGCCCATATACGGACAGGCGGAAACAGTCAGAATCGCGCAATATGAAGTTTGAAATTTCGCGCGTTTCTACTTCGCACTATAGTTTTGAAAGTTATCGAAGTAATAAATTGTGAAATTTGTTCTAAGTAAAAGAATTAATATTTCACGTCGACTACAATCTGATCAGTTATCAATTTAACCCTAAAATGTGGTACTTAGGTACATTTTGGTGATGTAATACTAATATCTTCATGATTTGTACTTCCCTACATGGATGGAAATAGTTGATATCTTTATCTCAATAATGATAGTGTACTTGTAATACAAGAATCATGTTTTTGATTCAAACTAGAAACACACTACCTACTTTGTGTGCTGTCGTGTCGCGTGAGAAGCATATCAGTTTAATACATTAAGTACCTACGGATGGTTTACCATATTGATAATTTCAGAAACAACACACAACGCTTTGTGTTTCTAGCTTTACTTAACATCGTACCAACTCATTGCACCATTATATCATATCTTGAAGCGAGAACAAGAAAACAATTGGTAGGTTGTTGTACTTTTTCGTCCACTCCATATTTGGTAATTTCAGAAAATTTCCCATTCGTTTTTTGCTTCAGTTAGTACCTATTGGTTTTATTAAACATTCTGTAGAAACATAAAAAAATTTTAAATCAAATCTTTTCAAACATCTCTCCACCAGTTTAATTTTTCATTTCGTTTTCATCATGGATGCGGATTGCCCAAGACCGGGATGGTGTGCGCTCCTTGGGGGAGGCCTTTGTCCAGCAGTGGACGGCGATAGGCTGATGATGACACAGAAGTTTGACCAGTCTGCTGTCCAAGAAGTCCCCCGTTTTTCTTAGCGCCGAGTGTGCGGGCGCGTTGGCGTGGTAAAGCACCAGCCCGCATAGTGCATTCGGTCGCTTGCTGCAGACTGCAGTGAAAACTTCTGGCAAGTATTTGGTAGTATACCAATCGGCATTAATACTACTTTGATCCGGTAAAGGTATTGACACCAGATACCTATTTTATTTTTTTAAATGGTATAGGGGGCAAACGACCAGACGGGTCACCTGATGGTAAATGACTACCGCCGCCCAGGGGCACCTGTAACTCAAGAGTCACAAGTGCGTTGCCGCTCTTTAATGTGGGAGTAGGGGAAGAGGGGAAAGGGGGATTAGAGGAGGGGGGAGCGGGGAAGGACGGGAATAGGGGAGAGGGAAGGGTGAGGGCCTCCGGTAACCTCACTCACGCGGCGAAAAGCAATGCAAGCATTGTTTCACTGCCGGTTTTCTGTGAGGCCGTGGTATTGAGCGGAGTCGAGCCGGCCCGTACGTGCCGAAGCATGGCTCTCCCACGTAAAAAGTTCCTGTCATAGTAAAAAACCTAGCAATCAAAATCTCTGAACTTTTCGATCGCTTCACTTTGGTAGAGCTTGGCTTATTGTATAACAGCAAAACTGTTGACTGGCGCTTAGTTTCCGGATCGTATTAATAATACTGTTACGAATAACCCGCCATCTATTGGCGACTGGGGAAGTCGTATAGAGCTACAAAATAAAGATACAAGCCATCTGTTGAGGCAACACGGAACTAAGTAGTTAGTAACCCATTAATAGAAAATAGAAAATACTAGTTCGTTTTAGAGGCTTCTATTTGTTGTGTCGCGATGTTTCTAGAAATACCGTTTTGCTATATAAAGCGTGGCATTGCGGAGTAGTGAGTTAGTTTTCAAGTGAGTGTCAAGTGAGTTTAGTTTCAAGTGAGTGTCAAGTGAATTAACAGCGACTTAAGTGTAAGTGAATGTGTGACTGTGTAGAACATAACACACTTTTTCTTAAACTTAAACATTATGGTGTTAATGGTATTGCTTTGGAACTAATTGTTTCCTACTTGAAAGATAGAATTCAACATGTAGATGTCCATGGTGCAAGGTCTTCTGGATTACCTGTTACTATGGGCGTTCCTCAGGGCTCTATACTGGGTCCTCTACTTTTTCGCATATATATAAACGATTTACCTTATTATTTAAAAGATCTCTGTGATATAGTTCTATTTGCTGATGATACGTCACTTATTTTTAAAGTCGATCGTAAGAAAACAGTTTTTGACGATGTGAATAGGGCACTAAATGATGTATTGTATTGGTTTTCAACTAACAATCTCCTACTAAATTCAAATAAAACAAAGTGTGTGAGATTTACTATGCCAAATGTAAAACAGCTAGGTACTAATTTAACTCTAAATAATGAAATGTTAAGTATTGTAGACTCAACAGTATTCTTAGGAATTACATTAGATAGTAAACTACAATGGGGAGCCCAGATAGACAGCCTTGCAGGTAGGCTTAGTTCGGCAGCTTATGCAGTATGGAAGGTACGCCAGCTCACTGATACGGACACGGCTAGGCTAGTTTATTTTAGCTACTTTCACAGCGTCATGTCCTATGGTATACTACTTTGGGGCAAGGCGGCTGATGTTGAAACGATTTTTATTCTCCAAAAACGAGCCATCCGCTCCATATACAATTTAGGTGCTAGAGCCTCTCTTCGAGAGTTGTTTAAGGATATAGGTATTTTAACTGTTGCATCACAGTATATTTTTGCAATTATTATGTTTGTTAGGCACAACATTAATGACTATAAGAAAAACAGCGATATACACAATATTAATACAAGAAACAAGTCTAAACTCGTTGGTACCTATCATCGCTTGCATAAAGTACACAACTCGTTCGAAGGTCTTGGTATACGTTTTTATAACAAAATTCCTATACATGTTAGCGACCTTCCTGTAGATAAATTCAAGCAAACTGTAAAAAATTACCTTATTAGGAAATCCTACTATACGATCAACGATTATCTAAACGACAAACAGTCTTGGGCTTAAGGTGTCATTAGGTATATACACACAAACTTCTTTGTCTTATAATTAAGCTAAATTATTAACAAACCATTGTCAGTTGAAAGTAATGCGTGACGATTATTATGGTAATTTGACTAGTAGTGATTTGTATCAGTATCTCGACTATGGTTCGTCATGCTCACTAAAATGTCATTGCTTGCGGCGTCGTCTTGGGGCGGGTCATTTCTTTCCCTCTGATATGGCGAAGGAGATGATGGCTGGTCCATGCGTCATACTCGTGAACGGGTGCTGCTTGGGGTGACTGGTCGGCCTAGTCAGCGATGCTTTAGCCTATACTATTATTTTGGTTCGATCAACTGCAACTCTAGCAAGAGGCTAGAGTTGCATCCAGTCACGAATTATTTTTAACAGTAGATTTTGTAACTGAATGAAGGTAGATGTGCACCTTGAATGATTTCTATGTTTAATAAGTTCGAACCTTCAACGGTATCACTGAGTGATTTTTATTTTTTAGTACGTTAGCTTTTGGAGCATTTCAATAAAATGAAATTCAGGTGGCATCAGCTTGCATCCTGTTTACCTTTCGTGTAACACTAACACTATTGTACCTGAAGATCTGACTTTTAAAAAGAGTGGCCATGAGTTTCTTTGCCAGTATTCTTCTCATAAGGCTCTACGCATTTTGGAAACTGGAAGTTATAGATCGACACAAGCAGGCAGTAGATTTTGGTGTTTTCACCTAATTTACTTCGACAATCCAGCACATGCTGTGGCGTCTGTTTGCGCCGATCTATGATTTTAACTCTAGCTTCAATTTAACGTTCATAAATGTCACTTAGTTTGCTATATAAAGCGTGGCATTGCGGAGTAGTGAGTTAGTTTTCAAGTGAGTGTCAAGTGAATTAACAGCAACTTAAGTGTAAGTGAATTAAGAAGTTAGTGATAATAAATTATTGTAATTGTGTTGTTGCTAGTTTCCCTGTGTATTTCGTGATCTATTAAAATAAAGTGTGTCTATTTCGGTAACAATCTGGTATAATTCTCTAATCCCGAACCTCAGCTCGTAACAATACCGTTGAGATTCGTCACCTGTCATAACGCCGTGAACGCGCCGAACCAAAATTAGCTATCGTATCGTTCCACGTGAGCCTACTTCTAAGCGTCGCCGTCGGCAACCCAGCACGGAACTATGATCCTCACGGTGCTTAATCTTTAATATATACTGGTACAATATATTCAATATCTACACATTCATTTCTGTAACAGTCAGCAACCACACAAACACTTTTAAAGTACGTAAACGGTTTTTCATTTCTGTAACAGTCAGCAACCACACAAACACTTTTAAAGTACGTAAACGGTTTTATGTAAGTTATTCGATCCAATTTTAATTTTTTACTAGACCATCCCGACTTACCCTGGTTTAAATAAATATATGTCCATCTGGAACAGTGTACATTTCACATGGTGGAAGAATTCTTGAAATAGGGTGCAGTGGTTTTAAAAACCATGCTCCACATACACACAAACTCAATTTTTTTTATTTGTTTTAAAATTAGTGTTGGTGGAAGATCCTACATGGATGTCCTCCGCCCTTGGGGAAGCAAAGGGGTCTGTTGGACTCTTACCGACTAAAAACACTCCGGTGTTCCGCTACTTGCCTATAATCGTGGGGGCGAGAATCGCTATTGTATTCTTCTGCCACCCCTGATAATAACTACAGAAGCTATTACAACAGTTATAAAATAACTTCCATATTTGACCGAGGTCTGTTGCTGGCTTCAGATTTATATCAGAAATAGAAAAAAAAAACAGTTTTAAAAATATGTAGATATTTTATTTTCCATCTTATAATTACAACTTATTCTTGAAGAATGTTTCCTACATATTATTTTACACAATATTAATCCTTGTAAGCTATTAACAGCTGAAATTAATTTATTCTGATCTGCGTAATGATTTAATAGGAGACAACCAAATCTATATTTAGATATTAAACAACTAATTCTATATTTTGTACAGTCCCAAACACTTAATGACGAGCATTGGTTATGGAGATAGCCACCGGTAAAGCGTTCAAACTTATTAATTTATTTAACGAGTGAAACACTTTTGATGATTTGTTGATTGTGAAGTGTTTTTTAATTTCTCAACTTGTAGCGACAACTATCGCCATCTAACGAAAACAACTCTAATTACTAGCACCTACTAGTTCTCGTAATTATTACGCCTAATGAAGGTTTCCAAATTCATAATTCCTTAGTATACAGAAAGATAATTCCCCCTTTCTCCCCATTTTATCATGCATTACACTCGTATTTATGTCATTTTGTATGTATTTACAAAAAAAAGTATATCATACTAGCCGTCCACGCAGTTTCACCAGCGTTTATGGTCACTGCTCCGCTTCTATTGGCCGTAGCGTGATGTTATACAGCCTATAGCCTTCCTCGATAAATGGGCTATTCAACACTAAAATATTTTTTTAATTCGAACCAGGAGTTCCTTAGATTAGTGCGTACAACCAAACAAACAAACTCTTCAGCTGTATAATATTAGTATAGATGTATATTTATCTTTGTTGTACAACCCAAAGTACAAGCTCTGCTTAGTTTGGGTCTAGATATGTGTGTAATATCTCCAAGGATATTATTAATGTATTTGTTATTAACCTTTTTTGTTTACTCAAATATTTCTCTTAAATGTCTATGTATGTTAAAAATACTCTTCGTATTTTTAAGCATTGCCAACATACTTATGATACCTTTTATACATAGTGTACAAATTAGTCATTGTCATTTGACCAGCGGAGCCAGCCAAAGCCCGTTTTAAGAACGGCATAGCATAGCTGCTATCAGAGGCCTCTATGAGCAGTGCCACGGAGTTTTCGAGATGCTGTCGGACCATTTTGGGTGGGCCGTTCTTTTCGAGGGACGTGCACAGGTCTGCGACTGTGTAAGCGGCGATACGGGACAGGTGCTTCCTGCGTTTGCAGATGGTTTGAGTTAATCTGGAAATTAAGGATTAATAATTTATAGTTTAATTTATACTTAATTAATAAGTTGTATAGTTACGATACGGGTTTTCGATGTTTGTGAATCAATTTTGATAATTTTTTTCTTCATTGTATAGGTGACAAATAAATTAGAATATAATAATTTACTTTCAGAAAGATGTACAATAACCACTTGTAAGACATTTTAAATCTAGATTTACACTAAACACATTATATTTAATACAAGGTATCGTGTATTGACATTATTATATCAGTGGGAGAGTCATGCTTTGGCACGTATGGGCCGGCTCGACCGGATTGATACCACGGCCTCACAGAAAACCGGCAGTGCAGTTGCAGGTGTCCATGGGCGGCGGTAGTAACTTACCATCAGGTGACCCGTCTGCTCGTTTGTCCAATATACCATAAAATTTATTGGCTTTAATAATAACCATTTCACCATGGAATTCAGGAATTTAACACAACAATAATGAGACTTCAAATTTAGCTACAGTATTTAGATCTTATTCGCTCTTGAAGTATAAAATAACCTTCAATGATGTGAGAAAGTTTCAATATGTGGTCACTGCTGCCCTTTAAGGGTCGAGTAATGTTCCATAACCTAAAACCTTCCTCAATGAATACTCTATCTATCCAATACAAAAACAATTATTATTATTTATTATTATTAACCCACTCCTAACAGAAGCACTTAGCTTAGTTGGAGGGGTCAACAAGAATACTAGTAATGTGTGACCTACGTTACTAGTAAACTTTGAAAAAAAAATTAAAAAAAAATTCAAATCGTACTGATGGTTTCAGAGATTAGAAACGTTTAAACAAACAAACAAAAAACTCTTCAGCTTTATTATATTAATGTAGATATAACAAAGGAATAAAAGGTTCGTGTTTTTTAGTTTTTCTTTTAATGGATGGTGCTAAGAATAGAATAAATTGAGTTGCAGGTGTCCATGGGCGACGATAGTCACTTACCATCAGGTGACCGTCTGCTTGTTTGCCCCCTATAATATGAAAAAAAAATTTACTAACTTCTCAATGTTATGTGCGATTTCAGCCAGTTTCTCCTCAACGTGTCTGTCTAGTTGCGATTGCGACGTGGCTCGTTCACACAAAGACGTTACTAGCGCCCTGTAGCACTGCAAGTAGCACGGCCATCTGAAAATGGTTGAAAAATAATCTTAGTTCCGTATATAGGTATAAAAAAATATTTAGCCATATTATTAATTTGTAACACAGAAAAAAATACAGCCTGTAAGTATCACCGTTGCGAATAACTTACAAAAACGTCTCTCTTTGGATACTTATTACAATGCAAAAGTCATTTCATCATACGCAGTGTAACGCAACACGCATACTGTGCGGTACGGTGAATGACCTGCAGCGCACGGCGCCGTTGAAGCAGTTGTATGGGGTATTTACTGCTTTTTTTTAGATAAAATGTGTTTATTCTTTTTGATATCACTTTTAAGCAAAAAAATGAAAAAAAGAAATAAAAAAAAATAAGAATTTTCCGGCAAATATTTCCAATGATTTTCCACTTAGAATGATGGCCAGAACTATTTCAGGATTCGCTATTACACCCTGTATATATAGAAGAGCGGGGTCTCCTGACACAAGTTTTTCCCTACTTAAAAGAGGCGTCAGCAATTTTGATAAATGAGTAAATAATTTACTGAAATAAATCATTTACATTTTCATGTCCAAAAACAGTTATTACAATACCATACCTGTCTTCTAAAACCTCATCTCTCGCAACTATCAAACTGTTCAACACTCCTACGCAGCCTTCATACAATACAAAGAATGAGTTCCAAGATATTTCGTAAGATATATTGCTTTTGTTGTGTATAATGAAATCTATGAGGTGTTGCAACTCGAATATGCTGTCCACGAACTTGTAGTCGAGGGATACCTGGAAAATAAAGAAAAATAACCAATTTTAACCTGGAGCGAGACACAACTGACTTAGCAGTGTGGTAAAAATTTGACATGCGTTGAATAGCCGGCGACTCACTCGGTCGGTTTTAGGTTAATGTTCGTATCAGAATTCCAATTATATATACATACATACATAATTGCAATTATAGTAATTCAAATATATGTAATTCAATAACTTATCAAAATACAATTAAAACAAAAGTTACTTACTTTTTTCGCAGCTAGAAGTATTTCACTCAACGAATCCAAGTCCATTCTTATTAGTTCACAAACCACATCATCAATTTTTACAATCTTCACTATGTTATCATCATCAGTAGAAACCTCACCATTAACTCTGACAACACCGTCTTCAATATCATAATGTTGTCGTATCCAATTCCTCAAATTCTTGCAAATGCGATGCATTAATTTTGACATGGCAACACATTTAGATCCTATAATGTTGGCTTTCAAACATTGGGACCAAAGATATTTAAATACTTTTCTGTTTATTAACTCAGTGTTGCCATCTGATACAATTAGGCACGGTTTCTGAAATGTTATTATTAGATCACATTACATTATACATAATTAAATCTTTCTTACTACTGTTATAAATGCGACAGTTTGTGAGGAATTATGGATGTTTGTTACTTTTTCACGAAAAATTACTAAAGGGGTTTTGAAGAAACTTTACAGCGATATAGCTTATACATTAGATTAGCAGATAAGTTATAATGTATAAAAATATTGTGTAATTTGGCCTAAAATCCTGCCGCCTGAGGGCTATCTTGTCGTGCACTGTATAAACCGTTAAAGTTACACGAAGATAATCTATTCTGAGACTGATCCTCTTAAAAAGTTAAGAAAAAAACACTTTAAACTTTATATGAGGTATCCCCGTAGTACTAATTCCACGCGGACAGTAGCTAATGTATAATTTGTATGTATTTACAATATTTATGTAAGTCTAAGTATCTTCATTAATGTTCTAAAACCCAGTACAATAAAATAATCTTAGATATAAAAATCAGTGGTTGTTTGTTCGTATTTCATACGGTCATCCGATAATCATAAAATGTTGCCTACACATCGCCAGTGATACAGCAAAGGGTTTCCGAGAGATAAAAAAATTACATTTATAGAAGAAGCTGCAGGCAACAGCTGGTATCCCATAAAATGATTATCTTTTAACTGAACTGATGAACTCCTAAACTAATAAACCGATTTTAATGAAATTTTTCACATGGTATGCAGTTTGGTCCAATTTAAAAGATAGGATAGTTTTATCACAATTTATAGTCACAATATTTTTTTTATTGCAAATTACTTAGACACAGCAATGCATGGCGGGTTAGCTAGTATTATTATAAAACATGATAACACAAGACTATTTTATTGCCAAATGTAATTACGATTAAGAAGTTTCGCGAATAGATATTAATAAACAGACAAATTCCTTTCCATTAATATAATAACATTGATGTACATTCTAACATACCTTGAGAACAACCAAACTTGACAGATCACTTATAAATTGATTGCCGAAACACTCCACGGACAACAGTTCACATACAAACTTCAATGTTCCATTTAGATCTTCTAAACAACTGCTGCTCAGGACTTTCTTATTCTGTTCTTGTATTAATCTTTCTTTTATACTCCGATATATTTGTAAGAATATTTTATCCTTTTCTTTAAATATTTCGTGAGTTTCTAGTTTCTTAATATGCCGAAGGATAACGTTTAATAGCTGGATAGATGCTTCAATATGATTTATTTTAGAGTAAACGTTTTCAATGGATTTTATCTGGAATAGTAACATAAATAAATAATTTTCAGATATTAGCTAGTGGAGTGCTAGACAATCGTTGTATCTAGCCAATTGGCATTATTTGAATTAACAATACAATGATTTATTTAAATAAGATAATAAATAAGATAAGGGCCACTTTTCAGATAGGTCACTTAGGAGAGGGTGACGAATAGACCATATTTAATTTAGTATTGTACTCTGCAAGACAAATACTCTGGATTGATTTTATTACTTGGGTTATAATAAGCTAAAAATATAAGCAGAGAAAGTGATCGCCCACCCATGGAGCATGCTATAAAATGACTTCTGACAATATTCATCATCATAGGACCTCCACTGCTGGACATAGGCTTGCCTCAATCATCAAGACCGGTTGGCAGCATTACATGCCAATAATTCCTTACAGGATAGACGGACTCATTAGGTTTGTAGTTCCTGTTTTGAGTTTCTCTGTTAAGAGAAATTTCGCATTATTTTGTTTAAAATTTGATTTCACAAAAAAAAAGTTTTATACTTACAGCGCTCTGAGTGAAGAACTCCAATGCTGACCATACGCAATCAAGATTTTTAATTTCTTCACCATCTGTACTTTCACAGTACTTTGATAGAGTTAAAGAATACGCCGGCATAGCATTCAATGTCGCCACAGTACTTTCATTTTGTACTACACTATCGTCAGGGTTGCCACTATCAACTAAAATACTACTATTACTAAAATCTATGTTTTTAAATGATTCCAATAAAGCTTTCTGAAGCTTGTCCTGTAAATCTGCTAGTATTGATCGGAAAGCGCTTGCAGTTATAGCCTTTTTCTGTTTTACTATTAGAGGTAAAATGAGGCAAGTCACTTGGAATGTAGGCTCAATTAATGATTCTGTATCAGATATTTTCTTTTTATTTTTCTTTAATAACTTTGCAACGATTGTTTTTACTAATTCGCTATCGGCACGAACTTTTTTCACGGCCAATTCTAGGAGACTTTTGATTATTAATAAATTATTTGCATTTTTTAGCTTCAATGTTAATAGATCTAGTAATATATTGTCCTGGAATGAGAATATATATTCAGCAGGGAATATTTGATATAAATCTGGTTGCTGCAAACTCAATTCATATATAGTTTGCAATATAGTATCAATACTGCGTTTCAATTTCTTAACATTGGTAGATTTCTTGATAGCCAACAGTAAAAATATTGCTACCAATTGGTAGTTTTCTTCTAAATAGCAAAGAGGTAATTGCTTAAATATATTGACTTGGTTTTTAACTTCATCTAGGTTTTCCTCTTGTATACTGAGTTGATCGAAGTATTGTACTACTTCTATTTCTTTCACAAAGGCAACCATATTGAAATCAGATTTTCCCAGCATTTTGCTTAGTGGAGTGCTGTTGAAACATTTCGTTACATTTTTGGCAGTTTCCAATACTAAACAGTTTAGTAATGGCCTATTATTCGCTACAGCATCGGATTGTAATATGTTCAGATCCGGGTTCGTTAAATGTAGTTTGATCAAACATTTGGCCAAATGTTTGGTTTGTGTTTTGTCCAAATCCGAGAACAATACATTGCAAAAATAATTGTTTTGTAAAAGTGTTGGATTCTCGCTAATTTGTTTTATAAGGTGTGCTTTAGTTGATGTTATTATCTCCTTATTGTAGTCTTCTCCGTTCTTTATTGCCAAGAGTTGGCTGGCCATTGTTTTTATTAACAGTAGATTATTCTGAAATATAACCAATCATATTATCACAACTTAAAATAAGTATTTAAATTTTATTTGGTATAGCAAATAGCACTTTTATATTTCTATGTCCCACTAAATATAATGGAGTCAGATAGCTTTATACAAAAAAAAATATTATATTTTTATGTAATTCTTACTAAACAGTAGCATGTTTCAAAAGTGTTGACAGCAAAAAATGATTATCTTCTAACTTATATTTTGGCTTTCTGAGTGTCCTTACTGTCTTTTATATCATATACATTTGACTAAATTTACCAAAATAATAACAGCTTCGTAATCTTCAATCCTCCCAGCTATCTCCATCCATTGGTCTTTATTCATGCACGGCAGTATATCACTCAAATTAAAGAGCTCTGATGTATCCGTGCTCTGAGATATTTCCAGTTTTACATTGCTGTATTTCATATTTAAAAGTTTTAGCTGAGCAAAGCTTTGGCACAGTTTCAGGAATGACAATACTAAAGGTGGGTTCTGAAAACAATAAAAAAAAAACTTTATTTTCATAATGTCTGCTAACTTATGCTGTCCCTATCCTACTAATATTATAAACGTGAAAGTTTGTGAGGATGTATGGATGTGTGGATGTATGGATGTTTGTTACTCTTTCACGCAAAAACTACGAAACCGATTGCGATTAAACTTGGTATGTAGATAGCTGGAGACCTGGATTAACACATAGACTACTTTTTATCCCAATTTTCATACAGGATCGGGAGTTACGCGGGTGAAACCGCGGGGCGCTGCTAGTGTTTCATAAGGAGGATTGGTTAAAAAGAAGTTTTTAATGTTTGCTTTTTTATTTATATTACAAAGGGGGAGTTTTGTTAATGGATTGATGGAAGCAGTTATGACCTCATGTTTACTGCTCTGTCACACAATAACGAAACATTTAACAAAACCTGGTATGCAATATAGGTTACCTACCTGTCATCTTGGTTTCATTGAAAACATGTTTGGATAACCGTAGAAATATATAACTATATAGATATATATAAAAAAATTGTTAACGACAGTTTGGGTATCGCTTGACGAATACTTACTTTTGAATTATTGTGTTTTGGGTTAGAACAGTATTTCTATGTTCACTTTTTTAGTTTGTTTTAATTAAGAAAGTTAAAGTTTAGATTTTAGGATGGTGAACGTAACACGGTGGACAGTGGTGACTCGATTAAATAAATGTAATTAGCTTCTTAGGCTGAGAAAACTATCAAATGCAAGACCAGTATGGAGTAGTAATAATATAGTATTTTTTCCTTATAATATTTTTCCTGACTCACCCTTCCCGACGCACTCCCGACGCCCTCTTCCCGACGCAGCCTTGCCGACGCCCTCCTCCCGACGCACACACACCGACCCCCTCTTCCCGACACACACATTCACTGTGTACAGACATATTGATAAAGATACATATATACTCACATAACTAAGTTTCAAAACACATTGTCCAAACTTGCTCAAACATTCTTCTTCGAACTTTTTATATGCATTCCAGAAATCTTCCGCTATATTTAGCGGTACGGTATGACCCGCCATTTTGTTGTTGTACAGGAATGATGATAAGATGGATGACAAGACTTCAGTAAGAACTATTATAGAAGGACCTGGAATATAAATAAAATAATGTATCCTCTATTAGAAATAATCGGAATTCTTAAAAGTGTGAGAACTACAGAAACAGAAATGTAAAATACTTATTAGGTCTTTACATAGGTATTATATATTAAATGACTAAGTATTATTTATTAAATATTTTTTGAAAAATTACAAAATAATTATTATTTTACAACAATATCCATGTTTATTTTAAATCGCCAATCAATTTTAAAATATTCAGAAAGGAAATTTAATATAAATTATTATAATGAATTTCTTCAAATCAAAGCATAAAACTAGGATGTCTGCTGCTAAGGAAAAATTTTATACTGTGGTCGGGAAGAGGGCGTCGGGAAAAGGTCGTCGGGAAGAGGGCGTCGGGAAGCGTGCTAGGTTGCAATATTAGGTAAGCAGGAGTCTACTTAAGCAAGTGGAGAAGAAAAAGTAGGAAAACGGCCCCCGGGAACCGAAGCGGAAGCTTCGGTTGTAACCGGGATTCAACGCGATGATGATGATGGAGTGCCCTACTCAAGCAAAAAAAATATTGCAAGTGGTCTGCAAGACAAACAAGTTTGGAGACCTCTGTCAATAGATCTTGGTTGATTGGACTCCAGAAATAAAATAAAGTTTAACTTACTAACAAATCCTTCTTCTAACATCATCAAGCAATGGACCTCTAGATCTTTTTGAAGAGACTCCAGCAACTCCTTGTTTTGTCTAAACATCAATTCGGAAGTAAATTTTCCATATAAATCAACACACTCTTGGGGAAACAGATCCAACCCTGTAATTATTTTAGACTCCAGTTTTTCATACTCTTCTCCAGACTCTTTAGCTTCTTTTGCTTTCTGTTTGATCTCAAATTGCTCAGTGTTGCCAGCCTCCAAAATAGTTTTTATTGGTGGTAGAATTTCACTTATAAATGAAGTACCTCTGCTCAATTTAAATAATGTTTCTAATAAACATTTTATCATTTCTGTGTATGATTCTGTTATATTAAAGCTGGTTTTTTTAGCTGTCATAATGGCAGGTAGAATAGTGTCTTTTTTCTGTTCTATGAGAATAGGATCAAGCTTCAAAGCTGTTTTTATTATTTGTAAGGTAGTTTTGTCAAGTTTGCCTTCTAATTTGAGTTGTTTCATCATGACTGCTTGGAGGAAAGATGTGAAATTTTTCTTTATTTCTACTTTTGATATCTTTTCTCCAAATGTATCCGTTAGACGAACATTTATGTCAACTTCATTGTTTAATAAAACTTCTAACATATTTAAAAATAGACTCCGTTTAATTTTGTTATCATTTTCGCTCAATGTTATTTGCGCCAAGTTCATGGCAGGGATTATAAAATTCTGTTCCATTCGTAAGACGTTGGTCACCATTATATAAAAAGCAAATACAATTTGATTTTCTTTTTGAAAGGACCTAACAAAGACGTCAATGAAATTGTGAAGAAATTTTGAATCATTATTTGAACGATTTTTAGGGAAATAAAAAAATGTATTCATGATTTTTATTACAGATTGTATGTTATCTCCTTTTTCTGCAATTACTTCTTCAAGATTATCTTTACGGATAAGAGTTTGTAAGAAGCTTATAAAATATGATTTCTTACTAATTGGGAATAGGATGTTTTGGCAGACATCTATAGCGGGCAAACGACAGTCTGTATCTAGGAAACTAAATATGGTTTCCAAATTTTCTCCATTCAACAGTTTTACAATAAAATCTAACTTCTTATTTGATTCTCTATAGTATTTTATGAAGTTGTTCAAAATTCTTTTACTTAAATGTGTACAACTTTCAGTGTTCCGTAAATATTGCAGTAATGTTATAGTTATAGACAAATAATCATCAATTTGCACATTCAGTTGTGTTGATATTTTGCTGTTCTCAAGGAATGTTAGAATATATTGTAAGTCTGTAGTTTGTAGTGGATTTCTTTGAAGATATAGTGACACAATCTGAAAACAAAAAAGGTTTAAGTTATCTAGATGACAGATAAATAGATAACTTTCTATTTACCACCATAGGTGTTCAGATATATTATACACTAGCAGTTCCCGCGCGACTTCGCTCGCGTGTATATATTTTGCGCCAAACCCAAATTCTTTTTCCAAAATAAAAGTAGCGTAAATTACTCCTTGTAACACCAGCTATTTGCCTGTTAAAGACCCGTGGAAATCGGTCCACCCGTTCCGGAGATAAGCCAGAACAGACATACAGACACACAAAAATTAAAAAAAACTGATTTTTTGCTATGAGCTATGTATGAGTATAGAGTATGAACTTAAAAAAAACTATTATTTTGACATTACAAACAGACACTTCTATTTTATTTATTTGTATATTGTACAGATGATATGTATTAATATGACCCCAAAGAGGACTTCGTTGCTAAAGGCCATAACTTTCAGTATCACCATCAAGAGATTTTAAACTGTCATGTGAATGGTTGGTTCATGGCTTAAGTCTGTGCTTATATTTCCATGACATATTGAGGACCACTGAAGCAGCAGTGCCTGCTATAAGGGAATGAGCCATTGTTGCTTTAGTCAACCAGAATGTTGAATGGAGAGATTTACAAGCCAAATACCACCACTTTTACCACCAACCCTGACTTCTAAATCAGATGTTTTCTTTTAAATTTATATTACTAGTAAAAAGTACTTCAAAATTACACTAGAATATTATGAGTTTGGTTTTTGTTTCAATTCACTTGTGGCAACTTCCACATACAGCAAAAACTTACTCCAACATCATCTGCTGAAGATGAGCTGAACTACAAAGTAAGTACTAATCTTGCATCGCAATCTTAGATTCTCTCAATACAGGTCTGTATTAAGAGAATCTAAGATTAGTGTGTATAATAACTTCATATAGATGAAGATGAACTTCAATCTTATTGTAATGTTATTATGGCCTTCCGTATCCTTTCCGTTCCGTAGAAGTTTCTTTGCCAGTATTCTTCTCATAAGGCTCTACGCATTTTGGAAAAGTTATAGATCAACACAAGCAGGCAGTAGATTTTGGTGTTTTCACCTAATTTACCTTGACAATCCAGTACTATATGAGTATATAATTGAGTACTATAGGCGGGTTGAGGAGTAGGTCACACCTAGTATTTTTATATAAGAACCCTTGAGTGTGAGAATATGTTTTCGTATCAGATGATTAGGTGTTCACCAAAACTAATGGTTTTATGAACAAGAGATAAAGCAAGTTCCAGAATAAGACTGAAGACTATCTTGAACTAATATCAAAATGAATGTAGCTTTGGACGAAGCTAGCACCTCTTTCTTCACTGCAGTACCTAAATGACACTATAAATGACACAGACAAACAAAATTATCAGTAATCAATTATTTTCTACGTAGGCAAAACAACCAGGTATTCTATAAAAGATTGAATGTCAAAGGAAGCTCTTGGGGTACCTATGTAAGAGTAATAGAAGCAAGTGGCGGGCTATTGTCTCTGCTTACCCCGAAATAAGAAAAGCTTGAATGAATGTTTAAATTTTCGTTAAAATAAATAATTACCTGTATCAATTTACTCTTCAATTCATTTGTGAAATCATCTACGCTCGACAGCCAGTCAAGAACATTCTTCACCTCTTCATTTTTCAAGCTATTCCGTTCCGTAAGGGCTTGAAGCCATTCTGCTACAGTTCTCTCCTTAGGTGCGGTGGGGAAGTGGTGGGATTGTACCACATTTTTAGCAAGGCAAAGGCGCTTGGCTAATGGTGTTTTCTCGTCGTCTAAGCGTCGTTTTAATTCTAAAATATTACCAACAACATTGAGGTTATGTCTAGGAACAAAAATAAATTATAACTGTTTAATGACTATCGTCTTACCGTTTAACGGATTTAGTGACATATTTAATAGACACAATCTCAAATGAATAATATTCTATGGTAGTATAATAAATAAAACTATAAACAGAAACCCGCACCGCACATGTACGAATTGTTGTTATTTTGTACGTTTCGGTACTCCTTTGAACTGTCAGTTAACATGTGGAAGTCTTCTTTTACAAAAAGTGTTTAACTAATTATCTTTCAGAAGATATCTGATAAATGGTGAACAGTAAGTTCTATTATATTGATTAAAGTAGCCTCTTTCAAAAAAAAAACAAAATCATATACTTTAAACCGAAGTAGCAACTAGCAACTAAACGCGGACATGCTAAACGCAAAAAGAATCAATGGTCCCAATTCTGTTACTTCACTCGCTAAATTAAAATTCACTAAATTTTCTTCATAAAAGATGTAAACCTTGTATACTTCAAAACAAGGTCTTATTTCAAATTGAAACAAGTAGGTAACATATGTCGCTATCGAAATAAGCAATTTATTTGTCGACTAAAGTCTGATACGCTTAAATAAACTTTAATACCACGTAGCGAGAGCCGCTATCCGTTGAATGAAATCTCTTTTGCTTTGTGTTTTTAGTAAGCGTCTTCGTAGGTGTAGATTAAAAACACGTCATCCTTGTTCGTTTTGAACAAGTTTTTATACGGCAATTTTACAGCGTTTGAATAAATGGAGACTCGCGCAGCGTGGAAATAAAGTTGAGTATACGTTGACAGGGTTTAGTGAAATTTAGTGGCGCTGAGAAATAGATGCTAGTAACAAATAGACCTTATTACGAAGAACACTAGGTTGATTTCATATGAAGAAATTAAGTCAGGTTTTAGTTTAGTCGAGTGTATAAGACCTTGTTTTGAAGTGTACAAGGTTTACATCTTATATGAAGAAAATTTAGTGAATTTTAATTTAGCGAGTGAAGTAACAGAATTGGGACCAATATCTTATGATATTGAGTACTTTTTAATTCAAACATTTATATGATGAGAATGTAAAACAAATGCTAAGTAGAAGTTATCTGATACTTATGATATGATAAATGACTAAAAGTATTAATATAATTACCGAATAAAAAGTAGGTTTCAATGTGTAAAGCCGGGGTTACACAGTGCGAGACTTGACCAGTAGACAGCTACTGCACCGTCTGCACCCGTGTACTCGCATGGCAGTAGCTAGACTCTCCTCACCCGGTCACACAATTGCGAGCTGCTGGTGTGAAAGTAAACAGCTACTGCACATGTGCACTCGCATATTCTGTCCGAATTCCCGTGTGACATGTCTCGTGCAATGTTATCAAAACTCACACGACTGCTCATGGTTCATACTACAATAAAAGTGGTAACAAAAATTCTTTGCGCTGAAATATGAAAATGCTGGCAAAAAAAAAGAAGTATTTAGGTCAGAAATTTAATGCAAAGGAAAGGAGCAACGAATATTATATTTAAAGAACTAATATACTTTAATGACGATCCCCGAGAATATAAATATAAACCCCTAGAATTCACACGGCGCGGTCACGAGCGTACTAGCAACTGTTCATACGCAAAGATGTGCGAGTTGACGTCCGAGTCGTGTGTGAGTTGCTGCTTGTGTGTGTGGTGGGAGAAGGCGAGTGGCAAGTAAAATCAAAAACTGTTGTCGTAACTAGGATGCGAGCTACTGAGTGACTCGCACATGACAGTAACTCGTATGATACGGCCACACAATCCGAGTATCTGCACCGCAGTAACTGACTAGGCCAGCTCGCACGCTAGCTCGCACTGTGTACCCTCGGCAATACGCGTATAGGTACACTAAGTCTAATGGTTAGTGATCCTGACTGCTGACTCAGAGGTCGTGGGTTTGATTCCCACCAGGACCAATAATTTTTAAATGAACCCGATCATTTGTTCTGTCAGGATGCAATTTATGTATAATATGTATTTAGTAAAGACGCACACCTTGGGTGGGGCAAGTAAGGGGTTTCCCAAAGTCCCTAATTATAAAAATTAAAGACAATAAACCTATCCGGTATTAAAAAGTGCGAGGTTGCAGGGCGTACAAGCTCACTACAGGCGATGGAACCTCATCTAACAATGTTGGATAATTGGATTAATAAAACTCCTGGCTATGTTCAGCAGCATAAGCATCTCACTCCTGTAAAAAATAATCAAGAGACCACAATTTACTTCCCATCTCAAGTACAAAATGAATTCATTCATCTGGTGGCGCTCACTGTTCGCCAGCGTTTATTGTAAGACATTCGCGAATCAAAATACTACTAGTCTCTTGTTTGACTTGCCTCCTGATCAGGTACATTATGAGCAGATGTCAGAAACAGTGAGATATGTAAGTTGATTTGAGAGAAAATCAGTCCCTGTTAAAGAGTCTTTTTTGGTTTCATCCATGTTCAGGCTTTGCGCCTGATATTGATACATACGCAAGATATAACTTAATGTACAATGTCACTCGCCTACCAGCTATTGTATAAAAAGTATCACTTTTCAAGTAAAATTTATTGCTGGAAGCTTTTATTTGGCACCATTATATCCTCTAAAGATATAACAATCCAGATAAGAGAAAGTGACGCTGGAAGTTTAGTCAATAATATACTCCAACAGCTAGGGAAATTTGATATGGATCTACTACAGGATTTCCGTTCACAACTTCTGTCTTTATGACAACGCTGCCGTGATCGCTGGACACCGAACTAAATCCACTAAAGCAAGAGAATAATCTGGTGATATTTTAAACCAAGTCCCACGCCGCGTCTGTCTGTCTGTTCACTAAAAAACTATTGAACGGATTTTCATGCGGTTTTTACTAATAGACAGAGTGATTCATGAGGAAGGTTTAGGAGTATAATTTGTTAAGACTTTGTGTAAATTAATAGAAATATGCTGATAGTTGTTGAAGATGTCTCTGCTACCCGTGCGAAGCCGGGGCGGGTTGCTAGTTTAAGGATAAATAGGTCTTGAAAATGTTCCAAAATCTACTATTGTTATATGATATACAATAATAATAACTCGACACATCTTACACACGGCCGTTTGATCCTAAACTACGCAGAGCCTGTACTATGGTAACCAGTCTGCTGATAAACATACTTATATATTTCTAAATAGATACATATTATAGATAAATTACACCCAGATACAGAACAAACGATCGTGCTCAAGTATCTCATGCTCATGTACAAGTATACAATTCTTGAAACTCTTTTATTTTAATAGGCAAGTATGAAAAAAATGCAATCCCTATGTATGGTTAGTATGGTTACGGATGGGTCGTCGATTTGCTCATTAACTGACCACATTTTGTATTGCGTATTTTAGTTGAGTACCTAACTGTACCTACTAACTTTAACTTTGGAATATTTCTAAGGAGTGGGTCGCACATTAGGTACTAGTAATAATAATAATATAATAACTCTACACATCTCACACACGGCCGTCTGATCCCAAACTAGGCAGAGCCTGTACTATGGTAACCAGTCTGCTGATAAACATACTTATATATTCCTAAATACATACATATTATAGATAAATTACACCCAGATACAGAACAAATGATCGTGCTCACCACACAATTGTTTGTCCTGGGTGGGAATCGAACAAACGACCACTGGCTTAGCAATCAGCATCACTAACCACTAGACCAGCAGGCCAGTCAAAATATACTGAACATTTGCACAAAAAAACATTTAACCCTAAATAAGAACTGCATCATGAATAATGTACCTACAATCTACAAATGATGAAATGTATAATGTATATATATGTCTTTAAAAAAATATGCACATGTATGCTATATAAAACCATTACATTCAATTTAAAAATCATAACATATATAGGTACGTAACTTAATTGCTCATCCTCCGAGCCTTTTCCCAACTAAGTTGGGGTCGGCTCTCAGTCTAACTAAGATACGGCCGAACTTCGATATTTTACGAGAAGCGACTGCCATCAGACCTCCACAATCCAAGTACTAGGCGATATCGAATTTCTGTAGTTAAACCAGGTTGTCAGACTTTTTAGGGCTCCAACTACCCGTAACGAATGCCTCAGATGTTCATATTGCAACCGGGACCGACGGCTTAACGTGCTCTTCGAGGCACGGTTGGTCTCAATGTGTTAAGAATGGTCAGTCCATCCTAAGACTGACCTGGCTAGTATTACTTAGCTTGCAATGTGCTAACCTACCCGTTTACCACTTGGCCACGAGCCCATTATTTAATAACCTTATTGTCCGATATTATATATATCGTAATAACAGTAACACTTATATTTTCAAGACATTTTCGCGCTCTTACTAAGTATTTAGCAGATTACCTCGTTCGCTTAACGACTTCGACTTTTGTGTATAGAAGTTTTGTCTTTATTAATATTATTCTATATTTAGGGTTCCGTGCGGCTGAATGAAAAAAAACAGAAACCTTATAGGATTACTCGTGCGTCTGTTTGTCCGTCTTTCACAGCCAGTTTCTTTCGAATCTGCTTTATCAATTAAGTGTAAATTTAGTACAAAATACATACTTTGCTTTTATAAAAATACAAATTAAAAAACATTTCATCCAGAACAAAAACCAGTTACTGTTCACTTAATAATAACTTGACACACCTAACACACGGCTATCTGGTGTCATACTAGGCAGAGCCTGTACTATTATAAATATGCGTATATATTACGAAATACACACATATCACTACATATTATAAAACAAAGTTCCTCGTCTGTCGGTTTGTCTGTTCGCGATAAACTGACAAACGATTAAACGGATTTTCATGTGGTTTTCACTAATAGATAGAGTGATTCATGAGGAAGGTTTAGGTGTATAATTTGTTAAGATTTTGTGTATTTGATTAAAATATGTGGATGATTGTTGAAAATGTCACTGTTACGGGTTGCTAGTTATAGATAAATTACACCTACACACAGAACAAATGATCGTGCTCATCGCAAAACGTACGTGTCAAGCTTTGCACCAACTTTAAACTAGTTTAAACAGACCAGTAGGTACCTATTATAGTGCCTTTATAATGTAATCTATCATTTTAAAAGTGTCACATGTATTGTATTCTTTTCAATTAAGTTTGAAATCAATTATTTTTCACTTTTCTGTGCCCTTTCTTAGTGATTTTTTAAGTCGGTTTAACTGTTTTTAAAGTATTTACTTTTCATTTATTAGAAAATTAAATATCATAATAGATTAATACCATCTTATGCAACTGATTAAGAACTTTGTAAAAAACGATTTCATCAATTTTACTGCTACGCCATTGTTGCTACGGCGTAGCATAAGCTACGTAACATATTACAATATATATTACTGTAGTAGCACAGAAAAAATTTAGAGACGTTCACTAAGGAAGCCCACTGACGATGAGATTTTGATTCTAAAGAAACAACAGTCTCACTGTATGTGTTTACAAACATGCAACTAACGGACGCAAACTACACGCAGACTCGGAACAATTCGGAATAATCAATAAATTATTGTCTCGCATCTTAAAAGACGACGGAAGACTCCAGTTCGGTTGACACAGCTCCGAATATTATATTGTACTTCTACACGATCGAGGCCTACGACCTTAACTTTACAGTACTGCTAAAACCAGAAGATAAGAAGAAACATCGAAAATTGTTCGTCGTTGTTTATAAACTAACTTTTAATTTTGTACGGAGTTTATAGCGCACTTTTCTTTAACCCAAAGCCAAAGACCATTGAGGTTTGCATTATAATAATTAAATACTAGTTTTTAGGGTTCGGTTCCTCAAAAGCAAAAAAAGGAACCCTTCTAGGATCATTTTGTTGTCCGTCTGTCTGTCTGTTTGTCAAGACCTTTTTTTCTCAGGAACCCGTGGACGTATCAAATTGAAATTAATACCAAATACTTATGTCCGCTGCATCTTGAAGCTGTAAAAAAATTAAGTGTCTACGTCATTGCAATCAAAGTATACAACCATTAAGCCTTAGATTTTAACGAATTTCAACATTTCAAACAGGTAAATCAAAACCGGGTACTTCCCATTGACCTAGAATCATGAAATTTGGTCAGCAGCAAGGTCTGACAGCAAAAGTAAAAAAAATAGTTTTTGTAATTACAAACTTATATTTTGCGGTTGGAAAGTCGACCCTGTCGTAAATCAATGTATGGGAAAGTATTTTTGGAACCGCAAAGTTCAGTTTGTACTTCGGAAAGAAAGGTCAAAAATCTTGGAGAATTGATTCCCGAGATGGACGCACTATCTTCATACAGGTTTATTGCTTACGGAACCCTCGGTGCGCGAGTAAGACTCGCACGTGTCTGGTTTTTTAATAAGTGCTAGCTTTTACTTAGCTCGCGTAAAATTAATTTATCTATCCCTCTTGAACCTTTTTTTCTGGATAAACGCTACCCTATGTATCCTCTGTGTCCCTGGTAACAAAATTTTGTGATGATCTGATAAACGTTACAGCAGCGCATAAACTATCCACAAACAAACATTGATTTTTTTATACAAGAAAAAGATACACGAGTTACGGGTGACTGTTCCGATAGAAAATTCATTGTAGAAATAATCACCTCTAATAGACTACGTATTTTCCCTATGCTGTACCTTAATTAATCTACTGCGTCATCCGTGCCGGCTCCACAAGACTTCACAAAAGACGGACATCCTGGTGTAACACCTTATAAACCCACACGGTAATAAGAAATTTAAATCTACGAACTAATATCACTTAGTTACATAACTGGCATTTTCCTATATATAAAGTTTTGCCCTTTCACCTTTTGAAACACCCACTGACAATCACGTTTATCGTTTGTTGGCCCTCGAAGCATAAGCTGTAAAGCCGCCTCTTTGCTTAATTATTTCTTGTGGTTTTCTTTATTCATTGTACCCGTCTTGGTGAGTCGGTGGAGGAGCTGAATAGCTGCTTCAACGTCTTCTGTATGATATAAAATGCTCGTAATATTCACTTTTCACTTGGTCCAGAACAACCAGTTGGTTGAGAACATATATCTGTCTTCGTATTTATTTTGGTAGCACAGAAAGGTAATACTCACTTATCATGGCATACCTTTGTCATTATCTTCCTGCATTTTTCCCAATTTTATTTGGGGGCAGCGCAACAATTCCGTACACGGGTAATATACCCGAAACGGCGCTGATATTCCAAGGCCAAAATATATCATTACCTACATATTATAACACAAAGTTTGTCTTTCCGTCTGTCTGTACGTAATAAACTGTAAAACTAACGAACGGATGACACAATGGACAAAGTGATTCACGAGGAGAGTTTTAGGTGTATGATTCATTAAGGTTTCGTGTAAATTGGCTGAAATATGACTGAAAGCGTTCCTGGCCTGCGATGCGTAAACCAATCTTGCTTACTAATGTTATTGAAATAAAGGGGGGGGAGGGGCTCGTGGTTAGGTGGTAACTGAGTAGGTTAGCACATTGCAAGGTTAAGTTTATTTATTTTATTTTTTATTTAACACCAAAAGTCATACATCACATAGTACAGAAAGCAATTTTAATAATTAGAGGATGTCAGAATGTTCCAATGTACCAGAAACTGACTCCCAAAGTAGGCTGAAGCCTGTATTTTGGGAGACAGCGTTCAGTCGTACTCGTAAATTGACTGAAGGAGTAGGTCGCTGCTTTCACATACGAAGTCGTGTAATACACGAAGTAATACTAGCCAGGTCGCTAGGATGGGTGACCATTCTTTACACATTGAGACCCCTTCGTGCCTCAGAGAGCACGTTAAACTGTCGGTCCCTGCTGCCAAACAAACATTTGTGGCATTCATTACGGATAGTTGGAGCCCTAAAAAAATTCCGACAACCTGGTCTAACTACAGAACTTCGATATCGCCTAATACTTGGGTTGTGGAGGTTTGATGGCAGTCGCTTCACGTAAAATTTCGAAGTTCGGCCGTTTTGTGGTTAGACTGAAAGCCGAAAGGATGATGAGGATGATTATAAAGGCGAAAGTTTGTGAGGACGGAGTGATGGATGAATGTTTGTTACTCTTTCACGGTATGTTTACGGTGGGATTGATTTCATTGATTTTTTCTGTCTCACCATTTGAAGGCTATAACTGTCTGTAAAAGAAAAATATTGAATGTAGTAACATTATGTGAGTTGGTTCGTCACTCTATCAATTTCATTGAGAATAATAAATTTTGGTTTTCATTGTTCAACTATAGAGCGTTCGCGAGGAAATTATAAATAATATTAAATTGACACATCACACACACTGCCGTCTGATCCCAAACTAGGCAGAGTCTTTACTATGGTACTGGTTACCATAGTACTGCTGATAAACATACTTATATATTTCCAAATACATACCTATTATAGATAAATGAATTCCTTTGGAACCGTACCATGCGCGACCATTTAGGTTCCAATGTTTGAGGATGAATGAATGGTGAACAATTTAAATGACAAACAGATAAAATAATTTAGTACTGTTATCTATACATAAATATACTACAGCTGTAGGGGTCCAGTATATATTTTGACCTGCCATGGTACAAAAGTCAATGATAGTTCAAGTTACACTGGCCAATTAAATCGGCAATCTCTGATATTATTATGTGAGCAAATTATGTGATTCTTTAAGTATGTGGGCAGAGTTTATGTTGACACAAGAAACACTTAGAGCAAGAACAACAATTTCATAGATAAGGTCATAAGTTACTAAAACAAAAACATTAGGAAATAGCCCTCCAGGTATAAGCTGGCAAAGCCTCCTATTTGCTCACAAACTTACCTTAAGTGTAACTTTTACATTGCTATGTACACTCTATACCATTGATACCCAAAGTGGTCTATATCGACCCCCAAGGGTCGACGACGAGCTACAGAGGAATGGGTGGTAGGTCGTCATGGACTGAATGAGCGGAAAAAAGAATTGGGGGTCCGTGAGATATAAACGGGGGTCCATGATAGTGGATCTTATTTAAGATCTTATTTAATTTTGACTTTCTTATTAGTGGATAACCCACATCTAAAAATTGCTTAGTTTTACCTGAAATACGTATTATTACGTAATAAACAGACCGTACTATTAGTATGTCGTGCAATTTTTTAATATGGAAAGCAAATTTTTTTTTTACTATATCTCATTAGATACTGTAGTGATTCATCATCGATGTGGTCGCAATACACTTTGAACTTATAGAAACATGCACATATAATGATACCCGGCATCACGATGTTACCTCAACGCCGCCTACTCGAAGTAGATGTTCTTGTCCATTCTTTTCTTAGACATTCGCAAAGACAGCGTAGGATGACTTGGACTTTCACCAACTTTATTATTTCATCAACCAATAAATACGAATGTGAGGAATAGACGCGTTATTTTTCCGGAGTATTGAAAAAGAAAGCATAAAGGTAAAGGAAGGTATATTGGTGATGTAAGTAATTTATTAATATCTCTTTCTTCTATATTCTTTAGGAGAATACCACACAGCTACTTATACAAGCACATACAAGAAACAGCGCTAGTACATGAGTTGACAGGCGTAAATGACGCACTGCAATACACCCTTCCTGCGTTTAGAAAACAATTTTTTTGGTTGAACGATCTAATCTCAGGCACTACTGGTTCGAATTGAAAAATTATTTTAGTGTTGGATAGCCCATTTATCGAGGAAGGCTGTAGCCTGTAGGCTATATAACATCACGCTACAACCAATAGGAGCAGAGCTTCAATGAAAAATGTTGCAATAACGGGAAAAAATTACAAAAGCGGACGAAGTTGCAGGGGTCAGCTAGTATTACCAATACTCGTATACCTTCCTTTACCATATTTAAAAAAAATCCAAATGCAATATTAGATAAGCAGGGGGTCTACCCAAACAAGAAAACATTGCAAGTGGTCTGCGAGGCAAACAAGTTTGGGGACCTCTGCTCTATACATATACACATAAAGATGAAGAGTTTGCTTTTCTTTGGTTGAACACTGTAATCTCTGAAACTGTCAGTCGGATTTGAAATATTAGGAAGGTTACACACAGACATACAGACATAGCATAACGTTAGCCACGACCCACCTTACGCTATGTCCATTAGGAGCGGAGCAGTGACCATAAATGCTGGTGAAACTGCGGGGAACTTAAAACGCATAGACAAAATAAAAAATCCACGTGAGGTGTCTTTGGACACCCCATTGGAACGAACTTCTTTTGATAGCGAAAGTGGCATATTCAGTTAATACAAATATATTTAATGGATTGAATAAATTATATTTAATATACTCAATTAACTCGAATCAATCTTAAAACAAAAATGGAGAATACATATCGCTCTAGCGGTCGAAAAATTCAATATGGCGTACCGCCGGGGAGTGTTCTGGGTCCACTGCTATTCATAATATATATTTATGATCTCCCAAAGGCGATATTTAATTAAATAAGGCTCTTTGCGGGCGACAGTGCCGTTGCAGTCAAATGTAATGATGTAGAGACTTATGAGCGTGATATAAATATCACACTGACAGCTATTGTCGAATGGCTGGATGCTAACAATTTGAAGGCTAACATTGGAAAAACTCAGTTAATGCACTTTAACCAGCGTGTATCTACTCTATTACCAAATGTTAACTACAGAAACGAGCCAGTTATTGAAGTATAGACAACAAAATTTCTTGGTATCATTAGACAATAAACTAACATGGAAGTCACACATACAACAGTTATGCAAAAAAAATTGTAAATCTGTCTACGCTCTTCATGAATTGGCCCAGATAGTAAGTGTAGGTACATTACTGACAAAATATCATGGTTTGGTAGTTTCGACACTGAGGTATGGTGTAATTTACTGGGGAAACTTGACTGATAAAGATCTTGTATTTAAAGTACAGAAAAGATGTATTAGGGCTATGTTTGGGCTGCAGACGACTGAAACCTGTAGGCCACTATTTGTGAAACATAAAATTTTAACTCTTCTAAGTCTGTACATCTATGAAGTCGCAGTGTTTGTTAGACTTAATCCAAACTTGTTTATATTAGCTTCAGAAAAGAATAACAGGTCCAGCGAGATAAGTATCGATTGTGTATACGAAAGTCTAATACCGGTCTTATGCACAAAAGGGTATTCCATATGGCTGCTATGATTTATAATAAATTGCCAAAAGAAATAAAAGGATTGAATATAAGTTTATTTGAGAAAAAATTGAAAAGCCTTTCAGTAGATAAATGTTATTATAGTTTAACAGACTACCTGAATGACAAACTGAATGTAATTATATTATGCATTAATTTTTTGACATCTTAATTTTTATGTACAGTGACATTTATTATTTGATTCATGACATAACACTATAATAGTATTTAGTTGTATTGTAAAAAATATAACATTTTGCATGCCTAAGCTAAGGTAAACACTTGATTCATATTATGAAATTAACAACACCATTGTAACAGTGCTTTCTGCAAAATAATAAATTATTTGATTTGAAAAAAATAAAATAAAATTGTAAAACTCGAAATTAAAATTGCACCATCTGTGATAGTGGCCCGAGTTAAGAAAAAATGGATAATTAATATACTACATCAAAGTACAGGTAGTTTATATCGCGCAGAATCCACAGATCACGCAAATTAAATAAATCAAGTTGCGGTCAGCATTTTTTTTGGGCTAGCACTTTTTCTGTAGACCCCAATCCGCTGATCGTCTGAAGCGTAACGTGCTATAAGAATTTCGTTCCAAAAAAACTTATATTCAAGAAAAAAAAAACATATTTATATATTATATAGTTTTGATTCTGACCTTATTTATTTAAATAAATAAATAAGGAGACCTGTATGGCGTGGCAGTAGTGCTCGAACACGCGACCCCCGACGTGGCAATATTTGATTGCCACGTCGGGGGTCGCGTGTTCGAGATTTGAATATAAATTTTATATACATGTGTACGTCTATGTTTGCATTGATCTGTGTTTCTACGTATAATATTATATTGATAACGTGTAATAAGTGTGTTTATCGGTGTTCTAGAATCCACAGCACCAAAGCACTTAGTTTTTAAAGTGAAACTTCTTTAGAATCGATGTGTTTTGAAATTCGATGAAACGAAAAACTCACACTAAAAGAGACAAACATTCTTAAATAGGATTTAGCCTGGGAGAGAAGCAGTAGCTCGAAGAGGCCCTGGTCGCGTACACGTATGTCCGTCCTGTGATCGAAGAGGCCACTAAGACAGGGACATCAACTAGCCTTCGACGTCATTTGTAAAAAAAGTAGAAACCTCATATTCTTTAAACAGCGGACCCCAAATGAAACTAATTGGTGTTGCCTGCTCTAAAGGAAGATACTTGAGAGACACTTGCAGCGCATTATACTTATAAGCATTAAACTCGATGGGTTTTTACTCAACGTTAAGAATTAAAAGGTTTATTAGTTGTATTTTTTTTTAACTAGAGATCGCGTCCAATTTAGGCCATGGTTTTTTCATTGGCCAGTATAACTTGAGCTGTCATTGTATAGACTTACTTACCATGACAGGTAATCTCATATACTAGACGCGTGTAATTTCATTAGGCCGTTTTCACGTAATTTTTAAAGTTGTAAGTCATATTGTTTAAAATTTTTAGCTCTGCACTTCTTCTATATATAAACTGTAAAACGCGAAATTTTCTTAAAAAGGGGTACAAAGAATTCTCTTCACGTATTAATCCTACTAATATTATAAACATGAAAGTTTGTGAGGATGTATGTGTGTGTATGTATTTGTTACTCTTTCACGCCAAAACTACTGAACCGATTGCGATAAAACTTGGTATGTAGATAGCTGGGGACCTGGATTAACATATAGGCTACTTTTTATCCCGATATTCCCGCGGGATCCGGACTTACGCGAGTGAAACCGCGGCTCGCTGCTTGTATAATAAACAGATTTAGTTTTAAGGGTACCTTTCTTGTTACCCCTCCCTCCAGCTAAGCTAAAAGCTGTGTTAGGACTGGGTTCACGTAGGTAGTACTGGCCTAGGGTTTGAAGCTGGAACCACTCGATGGTAAGTCCGATACCTTAACATAATAGCTTTAGTAACAGTACTATAGTATAGTACCGTTTTAAAAAATCTGTTAATTTTTACTTTTTTTTTGGGGAACTTGCTGGTATTATTTCTCTCTAATTATTGATTTGATTACTTATTATATATTATACAGAATAATCTATTATCACCAATCCTATCCTCTCAATACTCATATTCTTACAAAAAAGAAAAAAAAAGAAAATTAATTTGGACTGGTTCTGAAATCCTCTTTTACAATCCGGATTTCCGTTTTGAGCCGGATTTCAGTTATGATCCGGATTAACCGTTAATGTGTTACTTCATGCTGACTGTCATGTTTTTATTTTACTAAATATAATGAAAGTATTACTTTAATAGAAACTGTGTATTACAATAAGCTTCCGGCATACGTTTATGATCAACAAATAAACAAATAGCGAATTCCAAATTAATTACATTAAGTGAAGTTCTGCAACAAAATGAATGACCAAAACTGATTCATTCACAAAATTGTCTACCATTTTGTGAAAGGTTACACATAAAATGTATTCCGTCACGGTAGCGTTGCGCTGTGATATAGGCCAAGGAGAAAATTTGCGCATGCTCCAAAGAATTGATTTTGTTCTATCTGACGTCACAAGATGTCTGCCATTTGATGAAGTCGCCTTCAGTATAAAAAAGTAAAAAATAAGATACGCTCGCAGTCAAGAAAAGACCAGTAGATGTATCAAGTTTATGCCAAATACTGTTGGCAGGAAAGAAAAACATATTCGTTAAGAAAATAAATAAATGATATAGATTCGCGTTGTGTTTAGTTCGCGGGTGATAGCGTAGCTAAGGAGATCACAAAATGGTTTATCGTATAGTACAGAAGAACTTTTTGACGCTGTTCGACGTGACAACGATGATGCTGGCCAAATTTATATGTTTATGTGAGTAAAATAATATATTTATTTGATTTCCTACCTTTATACGAAACTTAAATTACGAAATTATTTTATCTATTGTCTTGTGAATTGTTTTTTTTGTAGATGGCCGATGAAAATATTATTAAAAATAATAGTAAACCTTGTTGCTATGCATCTAAAAATTCAAATTATCTTCTAATTTTAAAATTTGGGTTTTTTCTTTCTATATTTCAAAGGCAGACAGTGTTTATTTTGTTATTTGAATATTAATCAAAGGTAATTAACATTCATGTAGGTACATTTTCCTTTGTTACACGGTTTCAGATTTTATGAATTGAATAACATTGTAATAAATTCGTTATCGCGTGTTACAATTGTTACTGTTAATTAACTTAATTAACGTTTGAAAGGTGTCGAAAACAGCCGCTTTTCCAAGTTAACGACCTTCTTGATTACATTATAATAACATAATATGTTATTATAATGTAATCAAGAGGTTGTAGTAATTAGTAGGCCAAAGTTACCCGAATATGTACAAATTTTAGCTTTTTTTACAAGAGTAATGAGTTTCGATAAAATTTGAGGCGTTCAAGTTTTTTGTGTTGTTCACGCCTAAAATTGATGTGTGCCCTTTTATTACTATTAGAGAATTATAGATAATGCGTTTTAATTAAGTCTTATAATAATGGATATTCTTATGCTCATGCATGGTAGGCAGTAGTGTATACAAGTATTTTCTACATTACCCCTTAGAAACGGGTAAGGTAGCAAATAGTTTTAATAGAAAACCATTACGAGTTTACTCGACTCGGAAATAGAACCCAGTAACTTACATCTACACCCATCTTATTTAAGATTGTCATTATTATATCGAAATCTTTGATAACTGCTACAACACAAACTTGGACGAAAACCACCTATATATGCATTATGCCTATTAATCATGGATGGATGTTTGTTACTCTTTCACGCCAAAATTACTGAACCGATTGCGATGATACTGGGTATGTAGATAGCTGGATACCTGGATTAACATATAGACTACTTTTTATCCCAATATTCCCACGGGATCGGGGCTTACGCGGGTGAAACCGCGGGGCACTGCTAGTATAAAATAAATTTTAGCGTGATTTTATACATTCAAGGTCTATACGAGACAACTGTCTCGTCTAAACGAAGTTAGACGTTCTCTCTTCTCATCAATCTCTGTTACTTTAGTATGGAAATAGACTATATATTTATTTTGTAAATAGACAATACTCACTTACACATCCATTTCTTTTGCTAAAAGTAGATGTAGCTGCTGTAAACATTTAAAGACTAAAGAGGTCTTGCGGATTGATGTCCCTGCTCTGATAAATCATGGTTTTACCAGCCTACAGTATAGAGTATTGTAAGAAACAGTCTCGAAACCACTGATATACACTATGAAAATCACTAACAGCACTGCCAAGTTGTTCGTACCTCTGTTTTCACTCAAGTCAGTCAATCTAAACATATTCCTACCCTTTTATAATCCCACAATTTGTTAATATTTATCCATTGACCAATAGTATTGCGTTATCGGTATAACCAGTCAAAATAATATCTAACAACTTATTTTTATTAAATAGTAAACTGTGTTATCATCTATTATAGTCTGGCCCTATTTTTAATAAAATAAATAAGAGTTTTTGACGTGGGGACAACAGTATTATAATTATCTTTTAAAAAAAGTATCACCGACTTCAATGTGCATAAATCATGATAAATTGTATTTTGTTTAAATATAATATGGGTAGGCCAACTAAACGCACTGCTCCAATGAGACAGCGAGATTTCGGTGTAAACGAAAATATCATCCATGTATATAATTTCTAGATATTTGTTGATTTTTCAGAAACCGCTCAACCGATTTCGATGAAACTTAAATGGGACTACCTGGGAAGTATACCCTTTAGAACAAAAAAGAATTTTCTAAATTGGTTTAGCCGTCTTCGAGTAATCGGTGAACACACATAAAAAAAAAATCCGACGAATTGAGAACCTCCTCTTTTTTTGAAGTCGGTTAATAAAAGGGGTTGAGAAACTTTTGCTGGGTCGACAACGCGTGTGTGACAATCGTATCGCAAAAGTCTCATCTAAGGGACTGGTTTCTGATCAGGGTGGCACCAAACTTGTATGTCACATAAGTGGTAAAAGAAATCGATGTTAATCGATAATAGAATGGATTCCTATGATCGATTACCATTGAATCACAATGAAAGCTATTTGTAGATAGATTACTGATCGTAATAACATGTTACGTCATGCTGGATCTCGAACTAGGCAGAACCTGTACTATGGTAACCAGACTGCTAATAAACATACTCATATATTAATAAGTACATAATATTTATAGACTGAACTAAACTGTCACTCGTAGGGCTTCACATCAGAAGTGAACACACACATCTATATATATATATATATATATATATATATATATATATATATATATATATATATATATATATATATTATATATATATATATCTCTGAGCGTGACGGTCACGCGAGTTCAGTGGTTTTTCCCCATTCCAAAAGTGCCCAGCGTGCCTAAAGAAGTTTTCACTTCAAAAATGATTGGTCGAGCGGTTAAGGCGTAGAAGCGTAACAAATTAACGAACAAACTCACATTTGCCTTTATAATATTATTAAATTAGGATTAGTTACGATTCATATACACAAAGAACTTCTCGATATGCTCTATGGCAACAAGTTCTTTCTCTGCGGTCTTCTGTCAGCTAAAGGTAACTCAGTCAGTTTATTTAGTTTGAAAAAAGATAATAACGTTAAAACTATCGGTATAAAATAAATATAATTCATTAAATTATTCGAGATCAAAATTAAGGCTGTTTCAAACCACTGTCTTTATATTTTTATAACATTACAAAGTTTCCCAAAACGACTAAAGTACGCTTCAGTAATGTTTCCCTTGATAGCATTTCGAAGTGAGGGCTTATTTCAAAGAGGAACATCTACTTTTATTAAAGAAATAATACGTTGTGTTATAAAATTACGAAATTATTCATAAGATTTTTGAAGTGAATTCTTTTTTAGGCACGTTGAGCGCTTTTGGTATGGGGAGAAAGCATTGAACTCGCGAGACCATCACCCTCGGATACATATGTAAAAACTTCTATAAGCACGTTGGGCACTGTTGGCAATTCCCACTTTATTTATTATGAGCAAAGACATCTACCCAATAACGGTAGGCAAATAAGCAAATGCCGAGGTAGAAAAATTTAGAAAGAAAGAAAAATAATAAAAACGTGTGCGTCTCGGGACGCCCGACAGAATTGATAACTTACACGCCAGACAGAATGGCGCTGTAACGCGTTACGTAACGAAGCGGTTTACCCTCCCATAAGAAGTTATTACTTAAAAAAAAAAGTGCGTCTCGGGACGCCCGACAGAAGTGATAACTTAAACGCCAGACAGACTAGCGCCGTAACGCGTTACGTAACGAAGCGGTTGACCCCTCCATAAGAAGTTATCACTTCAAAAAAATATTGAGTACTTAATCGAATATCGATAGTTTGTAATTAAGTACCTATATGAAAACGTAAGTTTTTGAGTAGAGAATGATTATATTTTAATCGATCGACGAATCAAAAATCTTTTAAACGATTAGAAATGAGCGGCTTTTCGAGCGATCAAAACCGGTCTATCCGTATAGGAGCTATGATCCCACAGACAGACACAGATACACACGTCTAACTTATAACACCCCTTTATTTTGCGTCGGGGGTTAAGAAGAGCACCAAATACAACCCCTTTTGAGCAGCAAGTCACCGTTATGTAGCGTTTAACTAAACGTATTTATATTTATATATGAACTAAGTATAAAAGGCACGTCTTGTTGTCCTTTAGAAACCGTATCACGTAGCAGGCTGGCATCTGTCGTGTACACTGTCGTTATTGTTGATATATCTCGTGTGTATTAAGGGTGACAATTCCAAACAATTCAACAATTTCAAATCCAACAAGAATTTCCGGATATCTTACTTTTATTTTTTAAACATTTAAAAAAAGAATTTGTCAATTTGGCTAATTTTTTTTCGTTGGTACGAGAAGGTATGTACGCGATTTCACCGCGCTTTCTTAATAATTTTTTTTTGGTTGACAAAACCTTATTTGCACGGTGGTTTGCAATTTAATATGGGCTGTTTTTGAAGTGAAAACTTCTTTAGCGGCGTTGTGCACTTTTTGGGTTAGGTAAAAAATGTTAAACTCGCGTCAGGACACGTGTCCCTGATCGAAAATGTGTCCGACTTTCATATATTAAAAAAAATATTTTTACGCCATCTGTAGATTCTGCGCGATACTACTGTAGTCTACTAATTATTATCTTTATCCAGATATTAGTTAAGGCAAAGTTCACAGATGGCGAAATTTTAATACAATATTTTCAATAAGTATTTATTTTCACTTCTCTCGGCAGTCCAATGACTGCCTATTTGTTTTTATGGTTTTCTACAGTGTACCGTGATTTAATTAAACAATAAACTTTAAGCTAGTAGCCTAAGCGTTATTGTCAAATGTTGTGTCATGTTTTTTTAATTAATATCTACTTGTATTGGTGTCAAAGTAAGCAAGACAAGGTAATAAGTGTCCTATCCTGTTTAGAGTATGACCACATTTTCAATGCATTTTAGGATTGCCTTTGAATCTCAGAAACAGAGACCACGTCAACTTGAGCCTAAGTAGAGATTCTAAAGATTTTATAGCATTGTAAATTATGTACTATGGGAAAAAGGTTAATCTTTGATTATGTACGCATATTAAGTTAAAGTGGAATCGGAACCGGCGTGTTGTATTTTTAACCCCCGATGTAAAAAGATGGGTGTTCTAAGTTTGGCGTGTCTGTCTGTCTGTCTGTGGCATCGTAGCTCCCAAACGAATGGACCGATTTAAGAAAGTTTTTTTGTTATTTGAAAGGTGACTTGATTGAGAGTGTTCTTAGATATAATTCAAGAAAATCTACCCAGCTCTTTGAAGATCATCAGCTCTCTTCTAAGCGTTGAAGAGATTTTCAAGTTTTAAATTTATGATTATTTGCTAGTGAATAAGGTAGACAAACACGTCACTGATATTGTAAGAGTTTATTTGGATTCTCAGCTAAATTGCCCAGTTAAACATATAACTACAAAAAATATTAATCACAATAATGCACAATTACTAGTTACCGAGACGTACAAAAAAAACGCATAAAAAGATTTTTTTTGTATCTTCTGTACATTTCTAAAAAAAAGGTGTTTAATATTATAATTATAATTTATAAAGTTCCGATGCTGTGGGAATATCGGGATAAAAAGTATCCTACATAGGCTGTACTAAAAGTATCGGGAATGGAATATTTCCACTGTTTCTGTCATATTAAAATCTTTTTAATTGAAAACTCCTTGGTTTTAAAAATCGAATACCATTTATTTATTTAAAAAAAGATTCTCGGTCTTATCGCAAGGTTTTGTCAAACTTGTTTAGTCGTTGAGAAAATGGAATTGACTCGAGAAAATTCAAGAGCGATGATTCATTATGACTTTCCAAGTGGTTAAACGCAAAAACAGTGTGTTGACCGGATGATTTCTGCATTTGGTGATGAAGTCCCATCCAAAACCACAATTTATCGCTGGTTTGCTGAATTTCAACGTGGACGTGTCAAGCTCAGTGATGATCCCCGTCAAGGTCGTCCAAAAACTGCAGTCACCCAAGAAAACGTTGATGCTGTGCGTAAGCTGATTGAGGAAGATCGACATGTGACATACCGAAATTCAGGCAACTTGAGACATTGGCATGAGTCAAATACAAATAATCTTGCATGAACAATTAGGTGTAAAAAAGTTGTATTCCCGATGGATACCGCATTCGCTCTGTGAAGATCAAAAAGCGGCTCGCGTTACTTTGTGCGTCAGAACTCTCGAAAGATTCCACGCAGGATCCTCAAATACTGTATACAACATCGTATCAGGTGACGAATCCTGGATATACGCGTACAAACCCGAAACAAAAAACCAGTCACGAGTTTGGATGTTCGAAAATGAGTTAAAGCCAACAAAAATTGTTCGTTCACGGAGTGTTGCAAAAAAAAATGGTGGCCTCGTTTGTCTCCAAAACCGGCCATGTTGCGACTATTTCTCTTGATGGACAAAGAACGGTTAATGCAGAATGGTATGCTAGCATTTGTTTGCCATAGGTCTTTTCTGAACTCCGTAAAGAGAACTGCAACCGCCGCATCATCCTCCATCACGACAATGCGAGTTCTCACACTGCGCACAGAACAAAAGAATTTTTAAAGCAAGAAAACATAGAATTATTAGACCATCCGCCGTACAGCCCCGACCTAAGCCCTAATGATTTCTATACTTTCCCTAAAATAAAGAAGAAATTGCGTGGTCAGAGATTTTCATCACCTGAAGAAGCTGTGGACGCCTACAAAACGGCCATTTTGGAGACCCAACTTCCGAATGGAATGGTTGCTTCAATTATTGGTTCCATCATATGTAAAAATGTGTCAAATTTCGCGGAAAATACATACTTCGAAAAGCAATAAATACATTTTTAAATAGTAATGTTGTGTCACTTCTATGATTCCCGAAATTTTCAGTGCCGCCCTCGTATGTATTAATCCAGATGTCCAGCTATCTACAAACCAAGTTTCATCGCAATCGATTAAGTACTTTTTCGTTCAAGAGCAATAAACATCCATACATCCATGCATCCTCACAAAATTTCACGTTTATAATATTAGTAAGATATTTACATAGAAGTAAATGAATAAAAAGAAACAAAGAGAGAAAATAATTGAAACAACAACTCGTACAACATAATCTTGTTTATATATTCACATGGTAACGGAGAGAAACAACGAAATGTCTGAGAACTACTTTAATCAAGAGCATGTACAAGATGGAGGATAAACCAGATAAATGAACGTGTAGCCATGTGCGACCGCGAGCTAATTAATGTTTTGTATTGTTTACTGTATATACATATGTATACTAATTTACATAGTGTGTCTCACTCACTCACACCTGTATGTCTGTAAGGGTAAGCAGCAGTGTATTAATCAAACACGTTTTGCCAAGTAGGTATATTTTGGAATTATAGATAGGAAAATTGGAAGTGTATTAATAATAATAATAACTTGACACATTTCACACCCGGCCGCCTGTCCCAAACTAGGCAGAGCCTGTACTATGGTAACCACACTGCTAGTAAATGAATAGCCGTTGTTCTTCTGCAGTTCCCTATCATTTTGCCAATTTGCAAGATCGTATTGCAAATTGGCAAAACCCTTGGGTTAGATACAAAAGGTAACAATAACAACAACGATGTTTTTTTTTTTTTATAATATAGGTGGCAAACGAGCAGACGGGTCACCTGATGGTAAGTGACTACCGTCGCCCATGGACACCTGCAACTCAAGAGTCACAAGTGCGTTGCCGGCCTTTGAGATAGGAGTACGCTCGTTTCTTGAAGGTTTGAAGGTCGTATCGGTCCGGAAATACCGCAGGCGACAATTTGTCCCAAAGATTGGTTGTGCGAGGCAAAAAATTCTAGAAAACCGCACAGTGGTGGATTGCCAATTATCCAGGTGATGGGGATGAAAGTTTTGTCGCGTTGAACGATGGCGACACGTTGCGGCCGGTATAAGTCCGAACAATTTCTCGGAACACTCCCCATGATACATGCAATAGAGAATGCAGAGTGAGGCTACATCTCTACGCAACGCCAAAGGGGTCAAGCCGATCTGAAATATCCTGGCAATCGATGATTCGAGTCGCTCTCCGTTGAATGCGGTCAAGAGAGAGAAGCTGGTACTGGGGTGCTCCTGCATAGATATGGGACAGTATTCCATATGCGGCCAAACCTGCGCCTTATAAAGTTGGAGGCGGTGGGCCGCGGTGAAATACTGTCTCGATCTGTTGAGCACACCAAGCTTCTTTGAGGCTAATTTGGCCTTAACCTCCAAGTGACCGCAGAACTGGACTTCGCTCGATATATCGACGCCAAGGATTTCGATGCTAGCTGTTACAGTCAGGGGAGTGCTCTCAAAGCGAGATGATACGATAAACGGTATCTTTTTAGCGGTGAACGCGCAAACCTGTGTCTTTGTTGGGTTAAATTGGACTAGATTAAGTCGACCCCAATCGGAAACTCCTTGTAAGTAGGCTTCGATTTCAGGCACTAGTTTGGATCGACTCTCAGTGACGTTTTCCCGAGAAATGTTAGCGCGGCCGGTATACAAGGCATCACTCGTGCTGTCATCGGCATAGCAATGAATGCTGCTGATTTACAGCATATCATTGATATGCAGAAGAAACAGCGTGGAAGATACAGCACACAGCCTTGTGGGATACCAGCATTCACAGACTTGAAGTCGGTGCATGCACCGTCGACAACGACCTTGATGCTTCTGTCTGCGAAAAAACTAGTGATCCAGTTGTATAATTTCTCGGGAAGCCCATAGGAAGGAAGCTTCGAGAGAAGCGCTTTGTGCCAGACCCGATCGAAGGCCTTCGCTATGTCCAAACTGACTGACATCGCCTCCCCCTTGCTCTCGATCGCCTGTGCCCAACGGTGAGTCAGGTATACGAGAAGATCACCAGCTGAACGACCCCGACAGAAACCATATTGGCGGTCATTGAGTAGCTGGTGGTCTTCTAAGTACCGAAGTAGCTGGCGGTTGACAATGGATTCCATTATCTTCGAGTGCACTAAAGCTGTCTTCCATGAGTTCGGGTCGACGCCGATGGAGTAGAAGAGCCGATAAAGGCGCGTTAAAACCGGTGCCAACTCTGGAGCACACGTCTTTAGCACGATGGGAGAGATTCCGTCGGGCCCACTCGACTTATGAATATCAAGGGAAAGAAGTGCTTTACGCACTGTCAGTCACATTCATATTAGAAAAAATCGCCTTTTTTTTTAAACTTCGACAAACCTCAGAGTTGCTCCGCCTTTATTTAAGAGCTCTCTGTCAATTTTACCACATTTAACGATAATTAACAAAAATCATAGAACAACTGTTTGTACCCGCGGCTATATCTGCTTCTGTTACGACTGGCACAGATAAGATAATAGTTACTTCGTAACTCGTAACAGATACATCACTCCATCATAATAGCCTACAAAATTTAAATAATAACATCTGGCGTTATCTACAACCCGAAATATATCTTGTTCACGGTTTTTGAAAGTTGAGAACGCTTTGCCCACGTGTGTGTAACCGCGTTATCGGACACTCTAGGGTTGTACAAATATGATTAAAAAACTAAGGGATAAGTAGAAATAAATGGAGAGGGAATAATGGGAGAGGGAAGGGTTAGCTTAGGGCTAGTTACCTCACTCACTCGGCGAAAAGCAATGAAGCATTGCTTCACTGCCGGTTTTCTGCGAGGCCGTGGTACCGCTCCGGCCAAGCCAGCCCATACATGCCGAAGCATGGCTCTCCCACTCACATTTATTATTTCCCCCTATGAAATTCAAATGTTTAATTTTTATAGTAATTAAAATAATCGTAAACCTTTTGGAAGTAACATAAAATGTTGATGATGTGAACAGCATCAGCCTTCAACTGTGGTATGTTTTTAATCATAGTTTTTTCTAAATGTATTGAGCTCATAAAATTAATGAGAACGTGTTTTTGTTGAAGAAGTTAGTAAATCACGTCTGCCAGTTGCCTCGAGCCATTTATATAAGAAACCTAAAGTCACTAAAGTGGTTATGAAAGAATAATTGAAATCGGTTCGATATTTCCTAAGTTTAACGTGGGAGAGCCATGCTTCGGCACGTATGGGCCCGGCTCGACTCCGCTCGATACCACGGCCTCACAGAAAATCGGCAGTGAAACAAGGCTTGCATTGCTTTTCGCCGTGTGAGTGAGTTTACCGGATGCCCTAACCCTTCCCTCTCCCTATTCCCGTCCTTCCCCTCTCCCCCCTCTCCTCCCCTCTAAACCTCTCTCCCCTCTAAACCTCTCTCCCCTCTTCCCACTCTTCCCCCCTCCTCCTCTTCCCTACTCCCACGTGCGTTCCCACCTTGAAGGGCGGCAACGCACTTGTGACACTTGAGTTACAGGTGCCCATGGGCGGCGGTAGTCATTTACCATCAGGTGAACCGTCTGCTCGTTTGCCCCTGTAACATAAAAAAAAAAAATCATCGACTACAAACAAACAAATCTTTCTTCCACTTTCCTCCAAGTCTTTACATTCACGCTAGATTTATTGTATGAACCTCATTCCAACTTTTAACACTCCCGACGGTGACATTAAATATGTAGTACTCTGCTCTTTAGCCTCTCTTCAAAGATATAATATGCAAGAACTAAGTCACAGCAAAATCCCACGGCACTTTTTCTGCAACTAAAACGCCATTGACAGAAAGCGAAAGAAAATGTCGGTAGAAATACAAACATTTTCAAAATAGCGGTCGACTTGACCGGCTGTTCTATTTTCAAATTGTATCACGCCCCAGATGAGTGTGTACAAGTTTTATCTGCTTGTTGTTCCAACTTCGTGTTACTGTTATAAAATACTTCTTGTGAATAAAGTGTTTATCATACGCTTTTGTTGAAAGCGTGGGTATTTTTACATTTACAAAGGAGTTTGTTTAAATTTTCCTACACCTCGGAGGGGACTAAAATAAGCTTTTGATGTTACTAAGTTCACTTTGTTGGTAAAAGGTATGTGACATTCGATTTTTGTTGATTTCTTTTTAGAGTTTTATTATCTACTATATATAAAAAGCCTAAAATTCAACAATTTAATTTGTTACCAGGATAATTATTTCGTTTCCCTTTTTTTTAAATGCCAATGAATTTCAGCACTCTATTAATTTGAAACCGAAGTTTTAGATTAGGTTAAATATCTGTTCTTTTAAAATACTCATTACTTCAATAAGTAAACATTTTAGAATATTTAAACATAAGTCTCTGACATTATGTTTCAAAAGTACTGAACGTACGAGTATTTTTAAGTAACTATCACCATTTTGAACAAATCAATAATTAATTCTTCTTTCGTAATATTTTTTCATATTTTTTCTCAAAAGGAAAATAATCCCTTATTCACGGTAATAAAAATTTATTGGTACAAATTTTTGTAAAACATTTTTTTCCACAAGAGTTACGTCACCATTGAACAATCAATAAGGCTTTGTTTTATATAAAGTGATTCAGCGGACAGGTGTCGAGACAATATTATGCAAATATCGCTCAATACAATCTAGTTTGTTTCTGGCTTTTATTGCGGGATTTTATTGTTAGGAACGCAGATTATATATAGATATATGATTATTCGTTGGTTTTTTAGGAACTCAAACCTCAATAACTGTTGTTATCTGTTAGTAAAACCAGACCTAGTCTTTATGCTTTTTCAGTAGACGATTGTAATTGCTGATTACTCCGCTGATTATGGTACGTTAACATAGTAATAATTGATAGCATATCGTCTGTATTTTTTGTATTAATGCGGTTAGGTATACCTAGTAATTGAATGGATTTTTTTTAAATCACAATATTACACTGTCGCGGACGGATGCTTCACTACTTGAAAAAGGGGCTCCGTTGGGTCCGAAACTAGTCGGTCATCCCTGAGCCACACACTTCAGTAAAACCGTAAATCCATCCTAAACATGAATATCACTCACGAAGTCTTTATTCTAATATAGAATAGAATAAGTTGTGTCATTCACAGATGTTGTAAAGTCAATGGGTGGTTAATGCTGACATGTAATTCTGAGTATTGTACAACAAGCGATGTACCTATGTGAACTCTTCACACAGTCTTTAGTCGTTGTCAGAACCTCGTTCTCGATACTTGTTTTGTGAATTTGTAATTCCTCAGTAAGAAAAAAAATTATTTTTGGTGACTTTCAGTATCATTTCTTTCCTGCATACATTACCTTACATGCAGTACATAGTGAAGAGTGCCCCCACATACAACACCACCACTATCGCGTGAGCATGCCATAGTAGAAAAGTTGACTTAAAAAAAAAGAAGTGTAAACATAACGCATGTTCGAAAACGTAGTATATTTTTGGGGTTTTCCAGCGGTGGGAAAACCTATGCAGAGGGTGGGAAAACCTATGCACCGCATGGAATTATCCTAGTTTTTCTATAGGTAGACAGATCTTTACATTTTTCATTCTTGTAAAATGGGTAATATTGGCTAGTGGCTGAGTGGTGACCGAGTAGGTTGGCACATTGCAAGGTTAAGCAATGCTAGCCAGGTCAGTCTTAGGATGGGAACACAATTCTTAACACATTGAGACCCCTCCGATTTTTTATTGCCGATCTAATCACCAACGTACCTACTTGAAATTCCCATCTTTTACCTCAACAACGTAGGTGACATTCCTATCTGTTACCTCAGTCTCAATAACCTGCAGGATATACTTGTTGCTCGTTATTTTTTTTCGCCAGTAAGTATATATGCATATAAAAACTCGAAAATCCAGTGTTGTGACAACACTTATACGATGAGAAGGCTATTTCCTGCAACGAGGTTTGGCGACATAGCAGGAATATAACTCTAGACTTAAATTGAAAATTGAATAACTTAATTAATCTAAACCTAAAAAAATATAAAGAGGAAAGATTTGTATGTAAGTATGTTTGTAAAGAATTGGCTCAAAAAGTACTGGACCGATTGAGATGAAACCTGGAGACCTAGATTAACGCATAGGCTACTTTTTATCCCGACGTTCCCACTGGATTGAGACTTACGCGGGTAAAACCGCGAGGCGCTGCTAATACTGGATAACAATTGTATTCTGCAAGATGGCGGAACCTCTCAAGCCTGATGCTCTTGATTTGAAAAAAAATCTGCTGTGTTAACTTTTGAAGAATCATATCAGATTAACGTACAGTATTATACTTGGGATATCAGTTGATATCGATCAGATAACCTATTTAATATATTTTGGGGCATTCGTCCCTTCGAGAGGACCATTCGATCGGATAAGCTGTTTGATACTCTCACCACAAAGAGAATTTTCTTTTTGTGCTTACGGATAATATTAATATGAATTTAATATATCTTTGGCGTATCTTTGTGTACTTATTCCATTTGACATTTACTTAGTACCTATATATTTTTTTGCACCGATTGATATCGACCCTGCTTATAAACTGTCCCACAGCAGTGGGTTGTGATTAGCAGACTTCATAAACCCTCGAGACTCTGCAGTACGCAAGTTTCAGGATTTCAGTATGTGACGCGGTTTGATCACTCGGCTATTGGCTGAAATGCCTTCATACTCAGAGCTAAATGTATTATTTACATGGATTAAAATGTAGCAAGAGCTTTCGTATGTAACTTCGTTGAACAACCAAGAACTAGACGAGCCTGAAGACAGAAAGCGGTTACCAGTACTTATAAACCTCATTAAGCCATGTATTCACTAATCGACTTCTACGGCTTCATGGGACATTATCGCTCGACATTTACCTTGTCCACACCATCCAGTTGTCATTGAAATGTCACCCAAGTGTGTGTTTAGTGCTGGGACACAAAGCAACGCGCGTCCTCATTAATTAAAAGCTATCGGGCGACTTTCGAGGGACACGAAAGTCGCGTGTGTCGACGCTCGCAGATAATCGACTGGCAATATGACCGCATCCCGTAGATGTTGCAAGCGACGACGAGCGACATCGCGTGCAACGCGCGACACGTATATTTCGTGTCGGGCGACCCCGTAATAAAAACGGGACATTAATACCGTTTACCTATTTTTGTTCTTCATACTTTGTCGTTAAGGATGGTGTTATATTTCAAACTTCTCTATTGTACGGGTTTTTATTAAGAGCGCTCGAACTTTGAAATAAAATAAAACAACCTGTGTAAGTGATATTGCCACAATTTTTATTTTATATATTAAAGGACATTCGATGACATTATGTATGGAATGGTACACAATTTTTTGAAGAACGCGAGTTATGTTGGCTTTTAGGATGTTTATTGTCTGTGGTTTGTTTGCATAGACCTCAGAAATTCTCAAGTCACGGTAGCCAGTTGATGTCGCCACCACGCGAGATGATGAGGCCCTCGAACTTATCGTCCAATAAATTCAATGATTCTCTTACAGTATGACAAGAAAAGCGGCGCCCGCGTTGGATCTGCTAAACTAATTTGGATTTTTTTTGTCAAACAGAGTCAAACAATTCAAAAATATGACCACTCTTTGTACATATACGAGTACATATAGGAAGGTATATCTTCCTATTTAATTTACTTCTTATTAATGTCTGTTCTTCGGTGGAATCACTTTAACTTGATGATATTGGTATAGATATGGATGTATGAAGAAAAAATCATGTTATAAAATATTCTTCTGAGGAAGTTCAATGCCATTACTAACCCAATTACCTGAAAATAATAAAAAAGAACATTAGATCCAGAGAAGTATAATAAAATAAGACTTTAGAAAGTTCTGAGCTCCAAATGTCTTTCATATTGATTTACAACTTGAAGTTAGAAGCTGTTTGAACAAATGAAGTTTTTACGACGTGTTTGAAAAAAAATGTTTTTTGACTGATATTGTCTTTCACAATATAAATTAAATTTTAACTAATGTTATTAACGTGATTGTGAGTTTGTTTGTTTGTTAAGTTTTTACACCTTAACTACTTATCGTGAAATTTTGCGTAGGTACTCGTTGCCAAGGGTGGCAGGAGTACAGAATAAGGATAAAGAGTACCGAGGTATAGACCAAATAACTTTCAAAGACGCGGCCAATAGCTAGTTTTAATAATTTTACTTTCTTCTCTTTGAACGAATGAATAGTTCTATTTTTAAAAGCTGGTGACCGCCTTTTCAACCGATCGTTGTTTTTGAAAGAAATTTGAAAATAGAAATGCATATTCCATTTTCATTCACTGATGAAAATTTAAATTTTAGTTTGATATTTTTGTTGACATTTAAAAGTTGCACAACGGAGGTTCAGAATCTAACATGGAGCCGGATGGGATGAAGTTTTCGTAGCCATGGGCATTTCAAATATAGGAAATCTTACTCGTACTTTAGGACGTACAGAAGAATAGTGAGTGAAGTAAATACCGCCATCCAGCAGAACACCGATGTTGAACGGGACTTGCTCACTATCCTTGTGATTCTAATATTGAGAAGAGGATCGAATTCAGATCTGCATAATTTTAGGAGAGATTGCAGAGTCAATACATTACCTTCAAATAACCTACTCTTGAGTGAATAATATAACTTGTATATAGGCAGAGTGCATGCACTCCGTTGCCATAATTGCATATAAATTATAGTAATTAAGTTCTGCTATAAATTTAGAGCTTCCGAACGGAATTTGCATTTTCCGGTTTTTGCACGCTTGCGGTTTTGAGCGAAACTTGCATGTTTCTTAGCGACTAAAGTCTACTACTTTAGTCTAACAGTTATCTAATAGATGTTAGGTAAGTCGACGTATCGAAACGTGCCAAGGGTAGCTAAATCGGAACAACTGTTTATTAATAGGTTCCGTTCTGTTTTTAACATGTAACGTTTTGAATGAAAAACGTTACACGTTGATTTTTCGAATGCCTTCAATACCGTCAGTCAGGAACTCCTCCTTGCTATCCTATCCCATTTCTCGGTCTCTCAAGAAGCATTTGACTGGTTTTCTTCTTACCTTCGGAATCGTCAGCAGTCGGTCCGTATTGACGATTCTGCTTCTAGTTGGTGTGGTCTCGTTGCTGGTGTCCTTTAAGGCGGTATTCAACGTACAAACAACGGACACAAAGAACACCTAGACTCAGATGGGAATCAAACCCACGACCTGTAGCATAGCAGTCAGGGTCACTAATCACTAGGCCAACAAGCCAGTCAATACAACTATTAATATTGACACAACTCTGAGCTGGCGAAAACATGTTGCATCTATTTGTCAGAAAGTAACAGGGTTATTGTGGGCCCTTTATAGGCTAAAGAACTTGCCATCGTAAACAAATGTAATGCTTGTACAGACTCTAATACTCTCTATAATCGACTATGGCGATGTGTGCTATTTTGACCTGAATGCAGATCTGCTCAATAAACTCTTCTCAATAATTGCATTCGATTCGTTTTCAATTTACGGAAATATGATTACGTGTCTCAGCACCGCTCTAACTTGAAGTGGCTGCCAATTCGCCGACGTAGACAGACACGAGCATTACCTACTCTATATTCTATACTCTTCTCTCCAAGTCCTCCTTTCTACCTAACTTCTCAATTTCAATATTTATGTGCAAATCATACTGTAAATCTTAGATCTTCACACAACCGGCTTCCCCATTGTCCCACTCATCGCTCCGACTTCGTAAATTCTACCTTCTTTGTTCAATCTGTCTGTATATGTTGCCTTATCAGATTCTTTTTAATCTCAGACTCTCTCCTTCACGAGTTTATATTATACATATATATATATATTTCTTTATATAGTATGTATTATATGTAAGAGTATCATTATCACTTATGTATATATATGTACGTGTGTCTGTATTGTATTAGCATATAGATCATGAAGTACTGTGTTTACTAAACATCAAGCGTGACCTTCGACCTACAAGGTACCAACTGGCGCTAATATGGAAGCAGTCATTTAGGGAGATATCTTTTGATCTCTGTACAACTGATAGCACGCAGCGATCCGTTTCATTCCCAAATTGGGCAAGTAAGTGCGTTTTCAAACGTTCCCAGCCGTTTTATTATAGTTGCCGAAATCATGTTGTACTTGCTCACATTTCTGCCTACTCTTTCGATGATGATCTGAGTAGTACATACATTTGCCTGTTACTAGAGAGCCGAGATAGACGTTAGATGATACGACCTCGCAATAGCCAATTTTTGTCCACTTGCATTGTTATATATGTTTTAACACTAATTTCAAGAAGGGTTTTTATAATTAACTTATTTTTTACAACAGAAACTAATCTGAGTACACATTTATAACTTATTTTGTAACACATGCGTGCTAGTACAATAAATTAGTAAATGAACGATGTAAACACAGATCTTGTTGATTTCACTGAAAAAGCACTTCACCCACATAATTTATTTATTGTTCAGATATTCAGATACGATTATTTAAAGAAAACAACCAATATATTTCGAGTGTGAATATTTTTTTATGTAGGTTAGAAAGTCAAACTTCGTGGTCTCCTAATAATTGAAAGGGTCCTGTCTCATTATTTGTGCGTGGCTATTTTTTTTATGAGAAAAGAAGCAGATAGGTCATCTGATGGTAAGGGACATACCGTCGCCCATGAACACTTGTGCGGTGCCGGCTTTTAAGGTGGGAGGAGGGGAAAGGAGGGAGGAGGGGGGGTTTAAAGCCTCCGTTAACGTCACTCATTCGGCGAAAGACAACGCAAGCAAACATTGCTTCACGCCGGTTTTCTGTGAGGCCGTGGTATCACTCGGGTCGAGCCGGCCACATACGTTCCGAAACATGACTCTCCCACGATTTAAACTTTATAAGATTATGATTTTTTTTTTTTTCACATATTTTAGATGGAAGGAACTTTACATTTATAAATGTAAATTTATGAACTCATGTCGGTAAAAGTAAATAATTTATCAATACATGTGATAGGTTATGTTAGATTTTATATAAAAGATGGTTTTAAGTGCTTTTACCATTGGTACCAAGTTCTCTCGATTGCTCCAGGATCCCATTGTCAGATCCTGACCTGATGACCATGGGACTACCTGGGAAGTATACCCTTTCAAACAAAAGATTTTCCAAATTAGTCCAGTCGTCTTTGAGTAATGGGTGAACATACATAAAAAAAATATATATATACAGTGGAATATAGAACCTCCTCCTTTGTAGAAGTCGGTTAATTAACTCGGGTGCAGCCGCCAGCAAAAGTTAGTTGTAAATAATAATGAAAACGTAACCTCTGAATATTTTATATCGCTTATTGATCCTATTGAAGAAACGAATACATCTGTTAGCGAGATACGCAGTCACGCGTAAAGCAAGCACAAAAATTCCTTCTCGATATTTTGCTACAAAAATAGAAAAAAAAGGCAGAAACACATAAAATTGGTGACGAAAATTGACTACCGATACCTCGATTCCGATATAAATAGTGTACCTACACGCGTGTATTTTCATCATAGACATAAGGGAAATATGGTATGATAAGATAATTTTAGAGCCTGTAGAAATCGTGCCTGTCTATTTATTGCTTACCTGATCATGAGAAATGTGATGTAAACGATTTGCAGAGATATCTTCTGAGTTCTGGACAACTGATCGAACGCAGCGATCAGTTTGATTCCCAAGCTGGGGAAGTTGTTGCGTCTTTAAACGTTCCCGGCCGTTTTATTATAGTTGCCGAAATCAGGTTGTTGCTGCCACTTCCTTCGGTGATGATCTGAGTAGTACATGCATTTGCCTGGGATGAGTAAGTTCATAGATTTTGATCTCCCAATCATATTCAGTTCCCTATAAACCAGATGTATCCATTGAGCAGTAAACCATTTAAGAGCGTTGTCTAGTAGGTTTCTAGGAAGGCAATATCCCACGTCAGTTATTTAACTTCGCCTCTTCATAAAACCTTTATACATTATCATAATTGTTCATCTAAAAAAAATCTAAAAAAAAAATCCTAGTGCTCGCGTCCGACCACCGCTACTGATTCTAGTTAGCTCTGTTAATGAAATCGCGCACCAGACCGGATCGCTCTACATGACCGAACTCAATCGTGTTGGCGAGAACAACATCTAAAACCAAATGTGTGTTCTTGTTGTTTTTTTTATTTTAGTTTAGGTAACTAAGTTGTGATTTCTGTGTTGTGACTTCTTTGTTAATGAGTTTCGTATAGTAGTTAACTAAATAGTTCAGATAACATGGCTGAAATTTGCTGCCAATGAGATATTTGTTTAGATTAACACTAGTGTACTTACCTACTTTTTAATATTCTGCTAGAATGAGAAGTCTGTCCCTCCTCAAAGGGCAGATCCTATCACTTATGTGATGATCAAGGCCGCGGTCTAACGGATGATGATATGTATATATTAGCTTTACAGCATATTAAAATAGCTAAACGGTACTAGAACTAATATTGCGTGATAGAGAATTAATATTTTCTACGTGGTTCGTCTTATTCCAGCTAGATGGCGTTAAAGTATGTTTACTGTAGATGTCACCACAAGGGGACAAGCTCAAGATTTATTTTATGTGAAGAGTACGTTTCGGAATGAAGTATTTTGGTGTTTGTATGTTTACATCAAAAGTAAAATCTGTAATGTCTTTGAAGAGATTACGATCAAGTTTATCTACTAACTATAAATATTAATTAATGGACTAGAAAAACATCATTCGTCATGTTGTTCGTGTTGTGAACTTTTCCACAATGGATTCAAGGAACAAAGATTACGGCACGGGCCAAGTAGTGAAGTGATGCTCATGCGTCGAAACATAAAATATCGATAAATAAAAACATTAGGTATTTAACTTTGATTTTCTGCTGTATGAAATTGTGTAGATACATGCAACAAAATAAATATTTATATATACATTACATAAGGCAACTTTTGAATAAATTATTTGCACGACCAATGACACTTATCTATCAACTAACTTATTCCCTTGGGCTCACAGAGTGTGCTGCTAATACTGTACTGCTATACAAGAGAAAATTGTTGGTAAGATGGATAGGTAGATAGAATAGTTTTTATTGTACACCATTCATAATATACAGTTGAAACTAATCTTATGTTAAAAGTTTTGTTTAGAGCACAATGGGCGGCTTATCGCTGATAGCGATCTCTACCAGACAACTTAAAAAAAAAAAAAACAAAATAAAACGATCAAAATAATACCCAGTCATGAACGTTAACTGTTATTTAGAAACAAAGCCAATATCATAAAAGTTACTTGTACATACTTTAAAACGATCCTACAATATAACTAACCGTAAAATCTAAGTACTTCTGATACTATAACATTTTATGGTAAATCGATGGATATTGTTGATTGTAAGTAGGTACCTCTCAAGTAAAAAGTCGACTTATTTAATGATATTTATTTAGTATCAAGAAATACTTAAGAATTTACCTATTTGTTTCTAGTCTTTCTATTAATATGCTAAGAGAACTCTTTTATGCTTTTTCAAATTTTGCGTACGGATGAATATGAAATTTAAAGTGTATATGGAGTAGAAGTGAAGAAAGATAAAACTTTTCAACAATATATCTCACACACCGCCGTCTGATCCCAAACTAGGCAGAGCTTGTACTATGGTAACCAGACTGCTGACAAACATACTTACATATTTCTAAATGCATATTATAGATAAATTACACCCAGACACAGAACAGATGATCATGCTCATCACACAATTGTTTATCCTGGGTGGGAATCTAACTCAACCTCTGGCTCAGCAGTTATTGTCACTAACTACAGGAGCAACAGGCTAATCCTACTAATATCCTACTAATATTATAAACGTGAAAGTTTGTGAGGATGTATGGGTATGGATGTATAAATGTATGGATGTTTGTAACTCTTTCACGCCAAAACTACTAACCGATTGCTATGAAACTTAGGTATGTAGATAGCTGGAGACCTGATTAACATTTAAGCTACTTTTTATCCCAACATTCCCACGGGATCGGGACTTACGCGGGTAAAACCGCAGGGCGCTGCTAGTATGTTTCATAAATTTGAACATTATGTGAAAACGGCCACATCAAGCTATACGTGTCCAGTAAATTATGTTGATCTATCATAGTACGGCAAAGTCTATACAATGACAGTTCAACTTATAGTGGAAATGAATAGCTTGGTTTATAATACCAATAGGACAATGAAACGAATCAGGCGATCTCTAGTATATATAGTTTAAAAGTACCCTTCTTTTGCTCTAATTTTCTGGATCCATGTTTCTGAAACAACGACAAAGAATCAATTGGCGTAATGGGCCTTAAGGCTCGGGAGTAAGATCTCCCACACTCAGCACACTTTAAAGGTTTATCCGTAGGGAACGACCGCGTCTACTCGTCGCAGTCATTCTTTCAATTGCTAGAGCTCAATTCCCTCTGCGCTACTAAGTATAAATGCTATTCACAGCAAATATGCAGGACAGTAGTTTATGTGCCAGCGACGTCCATTTCAAGCTATTTTATTAACTTGAAATTGCCTCAAGCCTCATCACTACCCCTGGGAATATAAAAACAAATTTCTTATTATCTACTTTTACTTATATTATTGCAATCAATTCAAACTTTCTTTTTATACCTTTTATTTATACTCAGTAAGAAAATGTCACTGGTTAACAAGAATAATGTGTAATCAGATCTGCTAGCAAAAATAAAAAAAAACCTGTTTATGCCATACGTGTTATAAATAAACTTCTAGCATTACACGATGACTGGGTATTTTTATAAATATAGGACTCGTATATTGTTCCATCACTCGGCGTACAATGGGTCTTTGTACTTTAAAATCCAAGCGTATGTATCATTAATCAGTCTGGTTTTCCTTCTAAGCCAAAAATACATTAGATGTGCTTACATCGTTTAGGGGCGAAAATGTATATTCATTCTTGTCGTGTATAATGAAATTGGGGCAAACCCGGGCAAATTTCAGGCAAATTGTTTGAGGTTGCCGCTATTATGTGTGATTTAATAACCCAATTTCACGAGAGACGTTGAACCTGTTGAGGATATTATAACACATTTAATAAAGTGTCTTCTTTTTATTTTTAGTGTTGTTGTCATTTGTAAGGGTTTTGAGCATAATCCAAAACCGTAGAAATGCAGACATTATACATATATTTATATTTTACACACTATAACACACGCATATATAGGTAAGTCCATTGAAGTGTAGTGTATTGTAAATGGTGTGTGTACAGTTTGAGAACACAGTTGGTTTGTAGAGCGTTCTAGAGATTTGCATTCGATATGCCAAAGACGGCACGAACATGAGTTAGTTTCTCAAAAATCAGTGTAGATATCTACCCTCCTCGCCCTCGTAATATAATTTGAAACTTAAACTTGTACTTCATGTTAGTTTCGGTTCATCGAACGGCAACTTTGCTCTTAATTTTTTAACTACTTAGAAAAAAGAGAAAGGTTTCTTGGCAGCACGTACCGAAAACGTCTTAATTGAGTTTATGTGTCCAAAACTGTATTCTCTGCTATCTTCTTGATGTTATTTAAAGCAATAAATTTTTACTTATTAACAATTTTTTCATTACATTACTACATTGGGATAATTAACAGTAACTCAAAAAGGCTCATGCCTTTTAAGTCGTTTCAGGAGAAGTTAAACAGAAACAAAAAAGAAGAAAAATAATGCCTTAGCCCAAGACCTCAGGCCCTGTACTCATTCTTACATAAAATCATTGATGGCTAAAAACCTATAGTTATTTTACTTGTCAAAGACGGAATTGGTATTGCTAAATCTTCAGCCGACCCCAAATAACGCGAAAATTGATTAAGCCCTGCAACAGTTTTTTTTTATTTATCGATGCTTTTTTTCCACATCACTAAGCAAATCAAAGTTGTTATAGATAGATTTAACAGTGCATATGCACGATGATGCTATCTGTTGTCGTGTTATCGAGAATAAAGAAATGTTATTCAAATTAAAATTGTATTCCTAGTACTCAGTGTAATTTAAATGTATTTTTTAAAATTGTTTACACTGTACTTATAAATAAAGTGTTGCAAAATAAAATTTACGGGAATGTGTTTATTGTTTATCCTTTGAAAAAGTGTGTTGCTTAAAAACTTTGTAATGTGTAGTATATGTATTTTAGTGTCGTCAGTGTTTAAGAACAATGAGGGTTCCTAATATAAAAAATAATTTAGAGACTTATCTAACAACAGTTTAGGGTTCCAGCCTACCATTATACTAGTTTTTATGTGGTGTTAATTGTTATATCTATGTGGTGTGTGTTGGCAGTGCTGGTGGTGTGCTCAGTGCAGAGCTTGCAGCTCGACAGTCAGGCATCCACCAGGAGACCGAGGGTCACCAAGTATAGTAAGACGACGGTTGCGCCTGGGGGGTCCACGGTGAGTTATAATACTGTTTTATATTATTTAAGTGATGGTAAGTATCAAGGTACTAGTGACTACTAATAAATTTTAATAAATTTGCTTTTGACACGCCTTTTAGATTCCAATTAAGTCAAGCAATTAGGATTGCGCTCATTACGAAAAAACTTATGTTCGCATTTATCGTCTTATGAGGAGTTAGTTTTAAGAGGGAAATCTGAAGGCTACTGTCGCTTAGGGGAGTAAAAAACTATTTTTTTAATCATTACTTATGCGAATACTTAAGACACGACACGAGAGACAGTAACAACTTACTTGAACCTACTCCTGGCATCAGTTAACCTAATTAGAGGGGTAAACACGAATATCAGTAATGCGATGCACGTTATCAATGCTCTGAATCTTTCTGTAACGGCCAATAATATTATTATTTGCAGGAAGCAGTAACGGAACGGAGTTTGAATACAGCGACGTATCGACTGATAGGCAGCAGCGAGACTTGTATACTGCTAATGGTGGACGCGCTCCTAGACATATCGTACGTCACCAAACTCAATGAACGAGCTGTAAGTACACATGTTATCGTAAATTATTTACTTTTATGTATCGTAGATTAGGTACCGTGGTTCTTTATTTAACTTTTGATTGCACGAATGGCCAAATGATTAAACTAGTCGCTTCGTCATTACGCCGCGGCGTGTTTTGGGGATACGCGAGACAAAAATTTGTGTGATCTACAAATAGTTGTCCAGAATTAGTGCGTCAGTAAAACTGTCAAAATTTCCAAGCGACATAGGAATCATTACGTTAGTTTAATTATTGTGCGGGACACAGGACGCGTACTGTTGGTGTTGTTTTGTAGTATAATAGGTATAACTGCTCACGTATATCTAGTATCGCTGGTTACTTTAAAACAGACCTCAACACTCGTGGTGAGATGGTTTTTCTCGATGGATATGTTATGGAGTAGCCCTATCAGGGGGTCCGGATTTCTTAATAAAAGCTGTTCCCGGATCCCTCCTGTTTTAGGCGCAGTACGGCACACCGTGTGATTTTAGTCGGTTCGATTCCGACACACTGCCCCACCGAAAACCCCGGTGGGGTGACGGCCCGAGGAGGCTTCCACACGTACAAAAAAAAATAGCCCTATCACTAAAATCTGTTTTACTAAGATGAGAGAATTTATAAAACAAAATAAATGCAATAGGGATCAAGCATTAATACGATTCTTGTAATATAGTTTTTTTTTCTGAAAGCACAAAGTAGTAGTGTTTTACTTAGGCGAGTTGTTTTAATATTCCAGTGATAGATCTTGACCGCTGTAAGCCGATTACTGTTTGAAATGTATGAATTTCGGAATATTAAAGATCTCTAAGACCATCCGGCTTTCTGAATGAATGGAGGCTATAAAATGACTGGAGAATCTATGCTAATATTATAAAGCTCCATAAAGTATGAACTCTTTAGAGTTTGTTTGTTTGGTTGAACGTGCTAATCTCAGGAACTACTGGTTCGAATTGAAAAACTCTTTCAGTGTCGGAGAGCCCACTGAGAGAACTGTCTGTCTGTTTGTTCCGGCTAATCTCCGGAACGGGTGAACCGATTTCCACGGGACTTTCACTGACAGATAGCTGGTGTTATAAGGACTAACTTAAGCTATTTTAATTTTACATACACGCGAGCCAAGCCGCTCGGGAACTGCTAGTCTTAAATATACATGTTTCTCCACATTAAAATAAACGCGAAAATTTAATCAGACGAATCATCCCTTATGTAAAAGCTGGTGGTATTTACAAATTAACTTATGCTGTCAAAAGTTCACTAGGTTCACTGATCAAAGATTTAATTTAATGTTTTATTCAGACTCTTGTTATCTTAATATTTAGTAATACAGCATTTGCGTTCGCGATGTTGTACTTGTAAGTGGGAAATTGTTGTGTAGGTTTTCGTCTTAACTAATTTATGTTTTCCTTACTGTTGGAGTACGTGTACACGTACTCGTATTTACTACTAGCAGCGCCCCGCGGTTTTACACGCGTAGGTCCCGATCCCGTGGGAATATTGGGATAAAAAGTAGCCTATATTTTAATCCAGGTCTCCAGCTATCTACATACCAAGTTTCATCGCAATCAGTTCAGTAGTTTTGGCGTGAAACATCCGTCCATCCATCCAATACATCTTCACAAACTTTCACGTTTATAATATTAGTAGGATAGTTATCAAAGGTGACTTTGAAAGTATAACAAAGTAAGCATACGACAATGGTATTTTAAATTTACCAAAAACCAAGTACATGCATATACACTCACCCTACAATCAACGTGCTCAATTAATTAATAAAGATGATTTTACAATTAAGGCCATTCATATGAATGTTTACATAGAAATAAAATAAACTGCAACAGTGTTAACATGTTAACATACAAACAGTTAAAAGATGTACATATCTAGGACTAACTGTGGATAGACATTTTAATTGGAAACCACATGTAAATGACGTCTGTGATAGGCTTGGATCAGTTCCGGGTAAATTCTATCAACTTAAGCAAGTTATTAACCAGCATACAATGACAATGGTTAACTATGCTCTGTTTTACCAAGTTCCATTGCAATCGGTTCAGTAGTTTTTGCGTGAAAGAGTAACAAACATCCATACATCCATGCATCCTCCCAAATTTTCACGTTGTTTTATACTATTAGTAGAATACAAAAACTCGAGTGGTATTCATATCAACAAGTAATTAAAGAGCGTTATTTTTAGTTTGATCCTAATTTAAATTAAAATTTTGTTATACTAACTTTTAAACTTTCGCGTTCCATGATATAATATTATCTACGTATTAACGGGACAGTGCAACCTGGTCGAAACGTCAGGCAATTCAGAGGTATGTAATACCTTTTCGTGATCGCGTTAATTCCCGTTAATACGTAGATAATATTAAATTTTGTTTTTTATTATTTTCAGGATGCTAACACATTTGTGCCGAACAACGCGAACGTGGGCGGATCATGTAAGGATGGCGATGCACAAACTTTAGTTCTCACTTTCAAAGACTTCTCTCTTGAGTGGACATTCTCTAAGGTAAGCGTTACTCGGTGCAAATATTTGTATATGTCGTGGTCAGATCTTTAAATTGTTCTCTTCATCATGTGTCCGACTATTTCATGAAATAATCGTATTTTATGAAATGGTCGGTTACATCGTGATATGTTTCATGAAATAATCGTATTTTATGAAATGGTCGGTTATATCGTGATATATTTTAGCCTTGTATTGCCAACGGTTCTTAATAGGTGAGCATTTTCAAGTTATCAGAATACTTGAAGTTAGGGAAACCAAATTGAAAAATTCCGTTACCTAGATAGATACCGGTCAAACTAAGAAAGCGCGTAAAAAGCTGGTCTTTTCGCATCGTGCAACGGCTCCATTTCAAGCTTGATTAACGTGTAATTGAGATTTTTTTTAATACTTAAGGATTATTAACAAATAACAAAAATAAAAGTAAAAAAAAAATACGCAGTCATGGGACTGCCGACAGAAGTGAAAACTGAAACGAAACGACGAACTGAAAACGTCACATTAGCAGGTTGGTGACATTAATTAATAAGGAGCTGACAGAACTAAATCTTTAGATTAGCGCTCTCAAGATGATCTATATACGAACTATTAGCGTGACGGTCACAAGTTCAGTGCTTCCCCCACAGCAAAAGTGCACAAACGTGTCTAAAGAAGTTCCTAAAAAAATCCACAGATGGCGTAAATAAAATAAATCAACTCGCGGTCAGCATCTTTCGTTGCGCTAACCCTTTTTTCGGCTAGGCTCCACTCGCCGAGCGTCTGAAGTGTAACGTGCCATATAGGAACTTCGTTCCAATAAAATAGCATAAATATTTTTTTTTACAGACGCCTGGTGGAGAACGTTGGTATGCCGACAGTATCAAACTAACATATAATTCTAGTGCCAGAATTCTAGAACATGCTGCAAATCAAGGTAGAAAAGTTACGCTTAGCACCGACGTCAGGGAACTCCTATTTCCAACACCCGTGGGGAAGTCTTACACCTGCCCTGAAGAAACTGTAATTGAGCTCCAAGAAGAAGATGCAAAGTAAATCAACAAATTTTATTTGCAATGCGAGACTTTGAAATTAATTATAATGTTGGTATATGAGGAGAGAATTAAACAACTGATGAATAAATAAGAATTTACTTAAGTATAGCTTAGGTACACTCTACAAAAGAATGGACCATTAATGCAGCCCTGTGGCATCCCTATGCTTTTAATCATATGTGTTAGTGATTTAATCATTGTTCTGATGTTTATTTTAAAAACCAAATAATTAGAAGAGAAATCGATTGAGTTACAGTAAGGTTGTAACTGTTACTTAAGCATATTCGAGGGTTGTATTAATAAAGTATGTAATGAGCACAATCAAATGCCTTATTTAGACTAAAAATGCCATCAAGTCTGCAAATTTCAACCAAGGGCCCAGGTAGTGTAACATAGCAAACAAGCTATCATAGGATCATAGGATCTCTGAGTTTGTATTAAAAGTATATAAAAAAGAAAGTTAGTAATAAGTTATTAACAATACACATACACACACGCACACCTACACGCACAGATACGCACATACCCATATACATATGATACGTGCCCATTAATAATACATCCTGTTAGCCTATAGACCCTTGTAACATAAGGGGGGTATTCATTAGTGATGCCAAACTTGCAAAGAAGTTACGATTCGCGTCCTCAGGCAGGTGATTGAATGAGTTCGCAAACAACACAATATTTTTCTACGTTATCTGTGCTAGCAGATGTAGGGAGTATACGAACCTCATGTCGTGTTTCGTTCTCTGTGCAGCCCTACGACAGGGCACCGCGCCAAGCTGTACCTGCGCGAGATGCGGCTGCAGCCGTTCATGTATAAGCGCGGCGGCGAGTTCGGGCCGCCCTGGGCGTGCGCGCGCGCATCGAACGCGCGCGCGGAGACGGCGCCCGTGGCTGTCGGCGCCGCGCTGGCGCTCGCCACGGCCGCCACGCTCTGCGCCTACGCCGCCTGGCGCTACTTCAAAGTCAAGAAGGTGCAGTACGACACCATGGAGTGAGCCTCGACGTTCATTACGTCGTTCACTCGGATAAACGATATGACTCCTCATTGATAAGATCTTAGAGACTGTTATAGTAGTGTTGTCCCTTGTGATGAGTTAAAAAGAGACAAAACATCCAACAGCTATAAATAACAGTCTTTAAATATTATGAATTAGGTGTTATTGTTACATTTAGTTGGTTGATAATTGATGTTTCTCAGTTAGGAAAGTATGTTATTTAGTTAGGATGAAGAGAAAATTGTTGTTTTTATTTTCTTCTTTATAATTGTGCATGTTTTTTTTTTCTACAAATTATGACTTCGATCGATAATGTTTTTATTATATAACAGAATAATTATATTAAAACCAATGAGTTGAATTAAATTCAAGTTACCATCATGTATATTTGAAAAAAAAAATCATTTAAACGAAGAGAATTAAAAATGAAATTAATTGTAATCGAAGTGATGAAAGATAATAAAATATTTAAAGAATATATTATTTAGCTAAATTCTAGATAGTTTATGATATTCAGAAACAAAAAGTTAGAAAATGTTAAAATTACAGCCAAGTTCTTTCGCTATTTTGACTTTTGTAAGAATATTACTTCATTTCCTTTTTCATAACTTTGAGAGTTATTCGTTTTTTATTTTTAAATCGTAATTTTATAACGTTAATGAATCGTGGTTCTGACGTAGATCCTTGATAGTGAGAGATCTCATTATAAATAGTTTACCTAAATGCCAAGCGGTTGAATTTCTTAGAGCGGTAGACTTAACTGTTGTTATGTGTAAGACAAGTGAGATAATATATATTAATGATTGTTTGATATTAAGGACACATTATAGTGATTGTGTGATCTGGTTGACTTTAATGTACCTCTATTGAAGATCTAAATGTGCATTTACCTATCGATGTCAGATTTGCAATTTAAGTAGAGCCAGTAAAAAAAGCATTTTTCTTTAAATTTAAATGTATTACGTAATAAAATAAGAATATGTAGACAGTTACAGTTTTAGATATACTGATAATAATACAATGAGACCATCTATCTAATTTTATACAGAAGTCACCAAACCCGTCGTTGACCAAACGGTGGTGTAGGCTGAAACATGCTTCCAGAAACATAGTCATTTACAAATAAATACCTACCTACCTAAAATCAAGATTCAAAACAAGAAAATACTAAAAGGAAACTTAAATACTTGTTATTGCTACCTACATATGAACTATTCTATGTCACGTATAAGTCTCATAAAGTTTTAAATACAAGAAAGCCCACGAGATAAGTCATCGCTTAAATCAAATTAACATCTATATTGTTAATGTGTCCTTAACTATATAAATACTTTTAGCTATATTAAGGAGATTGAAAAACAAAAATGTCAAATGGCTGTCAACCTTCCCACACAAAGTTGACAGCTGGTTGTCGTTTTCTCCAGACGAAGCAGCATGGAATCAAAGAAATTTCAATGAATTAATTCTAATAAATTATTTTTCAATGAATATATTCTAATTTCCTTTTTAATTGCTTTATATGTAACTGTTATCATATACTTTTATCGTTTTGATCTATCGTTGCGATTCGCAGTCATTGTTTTAATGCATATATGTATCATCTTCTAAGAGAAACTCTTGTACCCTTTTTTAAGCAGACTTCGCTCACGGGGGAATGTGAAACTTGGCAAACTCCAAGTTTATATGAAGAAAAATGGCTACATCAAGTGTCCGGTAAATATGTTAGCCTGTGATGGTACCGACCTAGAGAAAGATTATGACAGTATAACTTATACTGAAAATGAATAGCTTGATTTATGTTAAAAATAGATCAATGAAATAAAAACATTCAAAATTTTATAAACTATGGTCGAAATTTTAATTCTTGCCTGTGACTCTTTTAGTTATGTTTGGCAATTTTGGTGGTCACTACTAATTCATTATGATTCTGACATAGGCCTTTTTATGGTGGGAATAGAAAAAAACTTAAATTACGAGTCCATTAGTGGTTCAGTAGCTTCTAATATCACCAGGCCCCTCTGAAGGGCGATAACGAAATGACACATATAATCTCCTAAATATATCTATTAGTGCATGGTGTCAAAAATATTGTACAATTCATTTTTATAAAAAGTCTGAATGTATTATTGGCAACTATACCACATATAACCATCCTTATAAATGTGTAATACGAGTACAGTTTTAGATGTATTTTTTTTATTGGACTTGGCGGGGCGTGCACACCTATATTCTTTTTGGAGGTATTCACATTTTTTTATATTGACTAAGAGCTTTTTCATTATTAGTAGTAAAGCTGCTGTTATAATAAATTTATTAAATTTATGAAAAATTAATTAATTGGTTTTACACACTAATATAAACTAATATAGTACATAAGTTCGTTGAAATGTTGCATTTCTCATTAAAAAAAAAAAAAACATTTTATTTTATAAATATTTTAATCTAAAGGTAGGTAGGCTATATGCACTCATATACATTCAGATTTGTTATAAAAATGTCTAAACATGAGCGAAAACTGAACAAAGAATAACTTTGACGAGTTTAAAGTAATGTGCGGGTTATCGATAAAAATATATCGATATTCGAAGCGACGATATTAGAATAGTTACACTAATATTTAATCATATAACTGTTTTATATTTAAATGTATATCCAGAACGGAAATTATCTCAAATAGTCGGAAAATATTAAAGATTGTTTAAAAATGTTGTTGAAGGTTAAATATTCTGTAAAAATATATTTAATCCCCATGTATCCTCCAAATAACTTAAAATAGGCTAGTTTAACAAATATTTAATTGTGTTTGAATGAAAATTGGCTTACATATAATTTGAAATGTCTTAGAAGTAAGATAATTATGGGCGTAGTGAGAATTTCGTTCTAAAACTAAACTTTTAAGTCCTTAAATAGCTGTCAAAGGTTTAAAAAAAAATACTTAAGAAGTAGCCGTTATATACATTTATCGAGTCAAAGTATTTTATAAAAATATATATTGTACTCACAGGTCTGATGTTGAATCTTTATCAAGGCGTACGCCATCTAGCGAAGATAAACCGAACTACATAGTAACTGTTGATCTTGTATCGCGCAATTAAAGTTTTTCGTTTATTCATATTTTTTTGTACTGTAGATCTATTAAACAACACTGAAATGTTATTTTTTACTAATAGTAGTTATTTTTTAATAATTCTTACTGCGCCCATGAGAACACACATTTAGTTATGTTTGTTGACATTAGTGAATAGTTGAAAATCATCATACTCATAATACATATCAGATGATAATAATATATAATTTAACTAAAATCATTGTAGTAATTATAATAAAAATATATTAATTTATGATTATTTGCGGTAGGTGACACTACTCGATATTACGTGTACAAGCAATAAGTACGTTTTTTATTATATGCCGTCGATGCGACATTGTGGCTGAATATAGATGTTGTATTTGTGCGCAAAACTTGCTTCCCACTAGTGTTTTTATAGTCCTAGGTGTGTAATTTTAAGTAAAGTATAGTTAAAATACCACATTACTATTAAATAATTTATTTATTACACCTATAAATATTTTTTGTGTGAATTATAATGCTATAGGCGTATTTTTAATCTATTTTCTATTCATTTATATGTAGATAAAAAAGGTTTTGCCGGTAAAGGCCTATATAACTACTTCAGGGCTTCGCTACCCTGTTGGGTTTATGATTGTATGATCAGTAAAAAGCTGCTTTAAAATAAAATACCTGTAGGTATATATCTAGCTACCTCTTCGACAATTATACATATTTTTTATACACATACTTCCATGTTTATTCATTCAGGAACTTAATTTAGCCGTTAAGAGATACGATACTCTTCTTTTAGTATTAAAATTATTTGTATAGTTAAGCCATATTTTAGAGTAACGGAGATATTATTTATTAATATACTTATAATCTCAATGACACTAGTAGGCAAGTTTTGCTAGTTAAGAATCGCTGTGTGTTATGCTTTCAAATCTAAAGTCAAGTGACGCTATATTATTTATTTATATGAATCATCAATTACAAATAAACATATCGTTTTCTCATAATATAATAAGTTAATGTGAAAAATGCGTTTGTGATCACTGTTGCACCGTAAGTTATAATTTGTAATTTAGAATTAGATTAAGTTAGTTTTAGAGTCCCTTTTATTCGCTTTTAGCTGTATATAGCTTTTGTTTGGCAGAGCTATTTCTTGCGTTTTTGTATATTAAATTTTTTAATATATATTTATATATATTACAATAGCTTTTCTCGTTCTATTGTAATGTAAATATTTCTTGACTTAGTAAGCCACTTTTCGAATTTTTGCGATTTGGATATCACTGTCCTTTCAATTTGAAGGTTTTTCTACTCGCGGGCCCGGCTGGAGATCATTTTGGGCACAATGAGGCTTTTAAAACTATGTGAAGAAAGGTAAAGCCATTTTCCATTACTGTCTTTATGGAATATAACAAGCAGATTCTTTATTATTTGAGCAACTATAACTTCAGTTCAAAGCACTTTGACCACGCATCGGAACGTTCAGATGACGTTTTGTAAATGACTCACAATATACAATAATCACTTCAAACATAGTGTATTTCACTTCCTTGAGAATTACTTTTAAAAAGCCACAGGAGAATTTAGTTTCTATACATAATTTTTGAACGCAGTCCACCATTGTCCTAATGCACTAATTTGTAAACAATAAATTATTTAATATGATTTGTCTAGATTTGAATACTAGCACGTCATCTCAACATAGCCAATACCCGTTTAGTTTTTTAAGTAAATTGTAATTGGTCGGGCCCTAACTAAATAATAAAATTTTACATTCATTTTTAAAAGTTCTGACGTTTCTGAAAACTTTTTCTACTAGATGAGAATAAAAGAATATATAATACTATTTTCCTAATATTTTGTATTATACTTCTGTAGATGGTTTCCCTCAATAGTCTCGTAGCATTACGTACATATCGGTGCATTTGTATTAAATGATATTGTACTAAAATATTATATGCCATACGATTTGTCTTCCAGTAACATCTTATAACAATAGCATTAAAGTATTGTAGCTTATTATATATAGATAATTATTACGAATATAACGAAAAAGTGGTGTTATTATGCCTTTATTGTACCCTTCAGGATGTTCTTAAGGTTTTAAACCTTGGTAAATTAATTCATACAAATAATACCAAAGTTTTCTTGTAATAAATGTGAGACACCAAAATATTTGTAATGATGTTTGTAAAGACATAATAGACACCACTGATTAGTTATAAGTGACATATCTCAAAACTATTGTAATTTAGTGCGTTCATTTATTGAATTGTCTTTATGAATAAATGACGTCAAAATATATGTTTTTTTTAACTTACGGCAAATATTTTTTTAATATAAGACATAATTATACCTCGTGCCATCAATATCACTAGTAGGGCGTCGGGCGAGAAGCAAGTTACCGTGCAAATAATCCACGAAGCACCAAATTGGTTAAGTTCTACCCTACATAAATGTCACTGTGATACTCGTCACCGGTCGTCATCATCCTTACAGAATTCAAATTACATGTGAGTTATCAAATATGCTGAAATAATATGAATAGTACGATGTTATCAAATTGTTGGCTAAAATTTTATCGATGGCAAATTAATTTCTCTAGCTTACCAGATGCATCACTAGAAGTTTATAACATAAATTAAGTTTAACGCCATCTACAAAGTTTGGAACGTACTTAGTAAAAAACTAACTTGAATTGCACGCTATCTATGAAAAGAAGTCAGACTTCAACCATAAACGTTAGTACATTTTAGCTTATGGAGATGTCAGTAATGGATAAGAATGTCAATAAAAGTATACTTTGTGAGAATTTAAAGATAAAACAATAAAAGATAAAATATACTCAATACACCTGATGGTAAGCGGTTATCGTAACGCTTCAAGAGCCCAATACTGTCCTAATAAGTAAGACGGGAAAATCAAAGTACAGTTTATTTGTTTAATTTGAGAGGCTGCCGATGGGAAAATAGAGAGAATGAGGGGCTTGTGGCTAAGTGGCAACCTAGTAGGTTAGCACGTTACAAGTTTAAGTAATACTAGCCAGGTCAGTCTTAGGATGGGTGACCGTTCTTAACACATTGAGACCCCTCCGTGCCTCGGAGAGCACGCTAAGCCGTTGGTCTCGGTTACCATACGAACATTGCTTTGTTACTGGTAGTTGGAGCGCGGAAGATGAGGATGATGCCGATGGAAAAATAAATGTTTTTTTTTTCACAACTCCCGCATTAGGAATATTCCTGTGTAGCGGGGGGCTTCACAAACATTCAAAGAACGAACACAAAGAACACCCAGACTCGGGACAACTAATTGTGAATCACACAAATTTTTGTCCCGTGCTGGATTTGAACCCATAACACTCGGTGTACCGTAGTGGCGAGTGGCGAGATTATCACTTAAAACCTTATCCTTTACCTTTTAATATACTATATCGTGGGAGAGCCATGCTTTGGCACGTATGGGCTGACTCGACCGGAGTGATACCACGGCCTCACAGAAAACCTTCAGTGAAGCAATGCTTGATGTCTTAGATTATATATAGGTCCAGATGCCTAATCCGCGCCCCAAAACGGAAGCCAAAAAGTACAAGCGACTAATACAAATACAAGCGACTCACTCGTCATACGCGAGCGAACGTTCGGCGCTGAAGTAAGTCTAGTGCCGCTATTTATATAATATTCAAAAATGCCTGGTTATGCAGTTACATCCTGTAAAAATTATACAAAAAAAAAATCATAAGTGTCCGAACATCACATTTCACTTCTAAGTATTCTATTTCCTAATGAATTTATAAACATTAGAACAAATTTTCAAATTAATAAAATTGCGGTGGCCATTATTAGAGATGTTGCCAGGGACGTGAATTTCATTTACCCATAACGCATTCTAGCAGTATGTATAATTTTCTTTGCCAAACTTGTTATTTATAGAAAGACGAGAAGAGAAATATGCTTACGTTCATGTTCGCGAAATTGGAATCCTTCAAATATTCTTAATTTCTATGCTCTCGCGACCGGAGTTCAATGTGTCCGTCAGACGATACTTTGGCTATAGGATTGTACTCGTATTATAACTTATTATTACTACTCCTAACAAACAAAGCTATAGAGCACTTAGGACTTGTAAAATTTTGCTAGTTTCTTGATAGTTCATAAAAAAATATATATATAAATATTACCAAAAAAAGCTTTTGATTTTTTTTTCATTAGTTACCATGAAAGTATTGTTCAAGATGACTTAAAAATAAGCCTGTAAAAACAGCAGCTCTTAATATTACTATTAAGAGGTGCCGCTTCGTGATTTTTGATTTCCCATTTAAATAACGTGATATTTTTTTTAATTTAAATTTTGTTGCGTTCCAACGAATTGACAAGTTGTAAAAATCAAAAGTTAGCTCATTTAAAATTTTGCAATTACGTACTTGGAAGTATGATAAAAACTATAAATTCTACTATGTTGAACCTAGTTGTTAATTTTTATTTCTATTTTCATATTTCACCGCTAAAATCACTGTAGTTATCGATCTGAGCGCCACCTTTATGGCATTATTCAGATGTAAATAATACTTAAAGTTAAGTAAATCTCTCCAACTGGGTTTACTGAAATTTAACCTTGAATAACTTTCAAACGAGCTAACTTAGCGAAAAATCATATCCGACCTTTTTCGTAGATAGTTTAATTTTATAAAAGAATATGTATTGATTTTTACAACTTGTCAATTCGTTGGAACGTGATAAAATTTCAAACAAAAATATATATATATATATATATATATATATATATATATATATATATATGCAAGTATTGTTGTAAATGTGTTTTTAAATTTACATGGTTTGAGTGGCTGAATTAAAATGCAATAATATTGGGATACAATGCTCCGGTTTCCTGATACATTGAGTATATAAATAGTACCTACTAAGTAGCTTTATTTTTATTTTACATTTGTCTTTTTAACTAAACGATTAAAAAAAAATGAATATACTAATACTTGTAACACATTTAAAATGTCTTTTTTTAATATTACTTACATCAAAAAAAAAATATTATGTTTCATAAAAAAGTCCCTATATTTTGGGGTAACCTTTATGCACTGGTAGAAAAACCGTCACGCACACAAGCGCAGATATTGTACGTTGATACTCGCGTTGGGCGGCATTCACTCACACAGCTCCAAAAAGTGGCTTCAAAGTAAACGGTGACTTTTGTACTGGACACGGTATCTGGACCTATGTATAATCTAAGGCTTGATGTATTTCGCCGAGTGAGTGAGGTTATTGCCATAGAGCGATAATGCCGCCAATTGCATAAACCGTAATTTTGATTAATTTTGCTTTTTAATGTTTCTGGTGTACAGTAAAGAGTTATATTATTATTACCGGAGGCCCTAATCCTTCCCCCTCCCTCTCTTCCCCCCTCCCCTTCGCCTTCTCCCACCTTAAAGGCCGGCAACGCACTTGTGACTCTTGAGTTGCAGCTGCCCATCGGCGGTAGTCGTCACTTACCATCAGGTGACCCGTCAGCTCGTTAACCCCTTATACCAATAAAAAAAACAGTCAGTCGTAGGACTGCACGTCAGAAGTGAAAATATAACTTCACAATGTATTTGCTATATGCACACACACACACACACATCTGTATAATATATATAATTAGGTTAAAAATAAAAAGTAGGTAATAAGTGTAATAATATCTAAATGTATACACAGGGTACTCTGGAAGTTCTGCGCTCCTGGCCGCTCATAAATGTTTGAATTTCGAATGTTATATTTTTAAAATATAAGAAACTCGGCTCCGTCTTACCAAGAATATTGCTCTAATAATTTAAATTTCATTCTAAAGATGTGTTTTCCCTCTCTCTCTCTCTAGGATACAACGAATCACCCCTCACATTACAGTGAGCAATTTGTCGCGAACATCACCTGTCATTCTCTAGGGATGGGATTACAAATCACTGGGGATGATCCTTAGTTGATTAGTGGTGATTACACGGACGCTTACTTTGAACATACGTTGTAATAACAGAAGGGTTTGAAATTGCAAATTAACCGTGAAATTCCTTTTTTAAATTGGCCATACAAAAAAAACAGTTCTTTATTTAAAAAGTTAAACTGATTTGATTTTCGCTTGCGTAATAGGTTTAATAATAAAATTTTGTTCTGCTTTTTTTGTTATAGGGCAAACGAGCAGACGGTTCACCTGATGGTAGGTAACTACTGTACCGCCGCTTATTGACATTTGCAACTCAAGAGTCACAAGTGCGTTCCCGGTCTTTGAGATGGGAGTACGCACTTGAAGGTTTCCATGTCGTATCGGTCCGGAAATACCGCAGCCGACATATTGTTTCACAGATTATAAAGCAAGAATAATATATTGTAGTTTAGTTCTTAAAACCACACACTAAAGCCAGCCTATTAAGTACATCTCAAGACATTTCTCCATACTATTGTAGTCTTTGAGGCACACAAAGCCTTATAGTTTCTTACATCTATAATTGGACGTTGTTTAACGAAAAGGATCCAATCTACACAGAGCTACTTGTAAATTAACAGATTGGTTGTGTGATCCAAACAGTTTCTTGAAAAGCGCACAGTAGTGGAGTGCAAATTATGCAAATGATGGGGATGTAAGTTTTGTCGCGTTGAACGAAAACGGCGGAAACTTGTATTAAGCCGAGGATAAACAGTAGTAAAAAAAAGTCTTATCAGCATCATCTTTACAAAACCACTTACAGTATGAAAAACGCTATAATAATAATATCTTGACACATCTCACACACGGCCGCCTGATCCCAAACTAGGCAGAGCCTGTACCACCAGACTGCTGATAAACATACTTAAGTATTATAGATAAACTACACCCAGACACAGAATAAACGACCACTTATGGGTAATATATGTATAGTAAAAGTTTATTGATTTTGGTAGTTTGGGGACGATTCTCGTTATATATTTAGACATGAACGATTACGTATAATTTGTTTTGCACAGTAAAATAATCTAAAAATTGGTAATACCCGATTCGTGAATTGACCTTCAGATGATCGCCTCCAAAAATATGTGTCAGCGATGAATACGACGACCAGCGCTTTATAAAGTCTCGTTAACAGAAGCACAGACTTAGCGGCGGAATTACACATTTGCCGCCAGTAGGCTATTAAAAATTTGCCGCCCCTACCGGTCGGTCTATCTAATTCGATACCCCAGGACAAGACATAAAAATAATGTAGACCCCAAATTTGCCGCCCTAGGCTCCAGCCTACTCAGCCTACTGGTAAATCCGCCACTACACAGACTGATTACTTCGTCACACGTTTCCTACGACAACCTAGAGTAGTAGGTACCTACCTCACATTTTTGCTGTGCCTTATATGGACCGATTTAAGCGAAAATGATCCAATGCAAAACCTCAAAATTTTGAGTTTTTGTGACCTATATACTCCGAATAAGGTATATTTTAACATATCAAAGACCTTGTGGATTGGATCATTTTTGCTTAAATCGGTCCATATAGAAGACTAAAACTAGCCTTGAATATTTCAGTAATAGGGTTACTAGCCTCGATTATTTTATTTTAACAGATCATTAACATTTTTGAAGAATTAATATTGAACGGAACATTCACGCATTGGTCGGGGTTGGTTAGAAGTGAATATCGGTTTACCTATTAATCGATTTATTATAAAAAATATTGTATCCCTTCATGACATAAAACATAATATACCACCCCAATCCTACTAACAACACAAATTTTACAATATTCTTATCACTAACAACGATTTATGGCAACACTGTCCCTACGGAGTCAATTAAATTCATTAGCGGGCGCAGATTATTTTGCAGGGGTCGGATAACAATGTTACCATGCTAAATAATTGTTGGCAACTAATTAAGCCTCCAATTGGAGGGATAATTTGTCTATCACCGTAGTTTATAAAGGGTTGGTATGGGGATTATTTATTAGGAATTCAACATTAAAAGTTGTACGATACAATGCATTTTTTGGGCGTCATTTTAGGAGAGAAGGATTGAGACTTGGAAAACTACTTATAGAGACAACATCAGTCTAAAATCCTACTAATATTATAAACGTAAAAGTTTGTAAGGATGTATGGATGTTTGATGTTCTTTCACACAAAAACTACTGAACCGATTGCGATGAAATTTGGTATAGAGAAAGCTGGACACCTGAATTAACACAGGTCACTTTTTATCCCGATATTCTTACGGCATCGGGACTTACGCGGCTGAAACCGCGGGGCACTGCTATTATTGTATTATTTCATGTCTAAAATATTGTAGTTATCCTGTAACGGTAAATCATAAAGTCCAAGAAGGTTATAACTAAATTTATCTTTATTTCTTTCTGTCCAAAACTAACAAAATTTGCAAAAAAAAAATAGACAGACGCCACAGACTCATGGTGGTAAAATGAGATCTTTTTGTGTCGTCATTCATCGTTGCTTCCTACTTGTAAATCACGTTTAGATCTGACAGACGTCTATGGACAACATAAGCAAGTCATTACGACATGGCCTTCCAACATTTTCATTTCATTATCCGTTAAAAAAAGTAAAAAAAAAAAAAGAAAAAACCAAAATGCTACTTGACTTACAAAGTCAATCAAAGATAACGTTCCATTTCTACATTCATAGAATACGCATCCAGTTGCTACTAATAAATATTTTCTATGTAATACAAACCTAAGATATTTATCTATTTTTTATCGATAAGATATATATATTTTGAATGCAAACTTAACCTTTAATTAACGGAACCTGTGTATAATGTGTGTGGTGTCGACTATCGAGACGACACGGTGTGACGTCGTACCTCTGACAGATTTATTATGACAAAAAATTGTCACTGCGCACGCCCCGAGCTATCGCTTTTTGTAAAAGAATAATATAGATAAGACTGAATATTCAAACCTTTAAGAATAGAGCGTACTCCTATCTCAAAGGCCAGCAACGCACTTGTGACTTTGAGTTGCACTTACCATCAGGTGACCCGCCTGCTCCTTTGCCCCCTATAATAATAATAAAAAAAAAATGAATACACCACTGAAACCGTAATGTTTTCAATATCAAAAGTCTAGACTTCAACTTGCTATGCTGTGATTCAATTTGACCAAACCGAAAACCGACTAAAACGCATATGGCCTACAAGGCGGTGAGTGGATATTGCTTTTTATGACTCTTGCTTTGCTAATTCTATAATTACCCAAATTGAACTGTATTTAACTACCTACTAAAATTTAGCAAAAATATATACAGGCAAATTTCAAATTGTTTGAAACACCTAAACCTCCCCCTAAAATTGTTGAATCGAAGTTTCTTTTAGATAACTTACCTATTTGATTATTAATATAATCTTATCTTTACTATTCTCATGTGCCACCCTTCATTATTGATTTTAAAAAACAAGTCAGTAGCTGTAATGAGGTGTCGTATGACAAAAAATCAAAACTAAATACTTAAAATAGTCGCATTTTTTAAATAGTCCTTAGAAGAACATTTCAGGAATCCCATGAAATGTGTTTAGAAATGTTTTGTTTTTTGCGCCAATTTGTCATAAAGTGACATTCTGTCATTCGTGTAAAATGTCACTTTTTAATGACTCAATATTTTCAATTTACGAACATTTGGTATTGTGAATTTTAGATTTTTTTTGTTGTGTTCGTTTACTTTGATGTGATTTTAGCTGTTTTTATCAAGATGCATGTATACTATGTATAGAAATAAGACAAAATGTCACTCATTGTATTGCGTTTATTATATTTCAGTTGCAACAATAGAACGGGCATCACGCATGGCCTGTTTCAGACATGGCGTGAAATGGAAATGTCAAAATATTACACTGAAATTGAGAAGCTACTGTCGCTACTGAAGCTATTTATGATGTTCTAGGGACCAAGGTAGACTATATATTTATAATTCTTCACATATTGTAAGACGACGTATTTATCCGTTTGTCTGAATACAACTAGTGAAATAGTAAATTGATTTATTAACCGACTTCAAAAAAGGAGGAGGTGCTCAATTCGTCGGTATCTTTTTTTTTATGTTCACCGATTACTAGAAGATGCCTGAACCAATTTCGAAAATTCTTATTTTGTTTCATAGGGTACATTTCCCAGGTAGTCCCATTTAAATTTTATCGAAATCAACAAATATCTAAAAATTGTATACATCGATGATATTTTTGTTTGCTCCGAAACATCGCTGTCTCATTGGAGCAGTGCGTTTGCCTACCCATGTTATATTTAAACAAAATACATCTACTTTCTACAAAAAACCACGCTGAAATCGGTAATACTTTTTTTATTTGATAATTATTTGAACAATGTGAATTTATTGTCGAGATCGTGATTCTCATATTTTCTGTGGTATGCTAACAAAGTATGGAGAAGGCAATAATTATAAAATCCAAAACACAAATACGTCGTGTTATAATATGAATCATGCGCATATATGATAAACATAAACTAGATTTTCTTTTAAGTTCAAAGAATAATTTAAAATGTCTTCTAAGTTTTTGAATGTATGATGCAATATCTTTGGCCTCACGATCAGTGAGACTTTACAATTGGGGAGTTTTGGGATTGGGTGAAGAATCGCATTCACTCTGATTCAAATTTTATTAATAATAATATAATTCTAATAACATTTAATTGCCATAAAACATGGTATAAAAGGTCTTACAGTGAGAAGTGAGCAACATGTTTTGCTATTACATACATAGCATGCAAATTTTACAAGTATCTTTATTTTCCTGGATTGTCGTCTACTCATAACATGGAGATTATATATTTATACTGTACGTAATATTTCGATAACACATAACGACTTTTTAATTCGAATCATCTTTTTTTTTTTCTGATTGCCACACGCAAACCAACCAGAGTCCAGTATGAATTAAAAAAAGAACAGATAGTAATAAAAATGTTACAAGTACACAATTACGATAAGCCCCGTCAGCCATTTTGCATCGAGTTACGTCAGTTCACATGAATGGTAGAATAAAATGACACGCTACACCTCTTTATAGCGGTGTTTGGTTTCACCTGGTCTGTTGTTAGGGTAAAGGGGACAGGGGACAGGGGACTGAATTAGACTCAAAGTTAAAATCTTATCTGTTGAGGATAAAAAGTCTTAATTTGAAGATGGCTACAAGTTGAATTAGTATAATTTGAATATTTTAGAAATGGGGTTTGCACTGTAGTAGCTTCTGTGTGTAATAATAATAAATCATTGATTTCATGGGGATAATGTGATAATTATTTTATTATTATTGGGAATTAAACTCGAAGATAAAATATAGTGTACAGAACATCATATAAATCAAATAAAATGTAACAGAATATGAAATAGGACTCCTACTCGGACATTTTCTCGCAAATCTGTAAAACTGAGATAAATGATAAACTTAAATATAGATAGACCATTCCTTTGTCTGAATGCGTATATTTTAAAATTGATTACATATAATGGTTTATCATCGTACTAATTAATGGCTAAGGCGTTGGACTCGTGATCAAGTAATTGCGGGTGAGAAGCCCACCCAGTGCACTTCTGTCTTTATGTCCCTAATATGTATTCTATGGTGTATGTAAACCGTTTAATACTAAATCTTTGGATAAGATTTACAATTAATTAATTGAAGAATCATTACAGGTAGGTAAGTATACCTATGCCTATAGTAAGAGTCTAGCAACTTAAGACGCATCAATTCAAATTTTATTACTAAACACCCCAAATCATAATAAAAATCTGATACCCCTGACCAAAAATAGGGGATAAAATTACCTAACCATACAATTTCAATTCAAAATAATTGTACGCCATTTTGCGAATATTACGTCATTAGCTACAGTCACTACACACGACAAGACTTAAAATTCATAGGAGTTTCGAAATTCAAATCTTTCGCGAGATTATTATCTGCTTGAATGGATGTCGCAAATGTGTATTAATCCATAACCCTATTGTAAACATAGACTTTAGATATTTGCTTATTGATAAATATTACATTAGCTGGATATAGCAAGATTTACTTTTGCAGGTACGAAGTTCGACGTTCTACATACAAAATTTAATTTGCACTTTGGGAACAGAATCTTGTTCTAAAAGCATTTAAAAAAAAATACGAATTCGCATAGATAAGTTTGCTACTTTTGATATTTGGAATTTCGAATCCCATCTTATTTGAACAGATTATACATTGTCCGCTTTAGGGTTCCTGCAATGATTGACTAAGTTTGTTATAAAAATTGGTTTAATTTTTATACGTACCTTTCGATTAAAACGTCCTTTTGTAGTACTCTTATCATCGCACTTATTAGGTACCTTAGAATAATAATTCTAAGTTAGGTACATTATTAGAGTTTGTCACAACCAAAAACAATAATAATTACTACAGATCGCGTGTTTTTTCAATTGCCAGTATAACTTGAGCTGCCATTGTTTAGACTTACCTACCATGACAGGTAATCACATTATACTGGACGCATGTAATTTCACGTAATTTTTAAAGTTGTTTGACATATTATTTAAAATTTTTAGCTTTCTGCACCTCTTCTATGTATAAACTGTAAATAATCACGTTACTACGTTCACGATTTTTTTTTAAAAAGGGGTACAAATAATTCTCTTCACGTATTAATATAATGATGTACTTACTAATTTTATCAAATGTGCAATTAAACAGTACAATTTTCATTAACTGTGTGTGTTATATGTACAAAAGTTTGAAGTCAGTACCTATTACAAAATTATAATTAATTTATTGTATTACCTACTATAGCTTTTTAATCAGTTTTTTGACAGTACCTAATGTACCTATGTGGTTAATAAAAAAATATAGTGATTTCTAAATGTTTTAATTAAATTTTTACATGTGCCGGTGAAAAGTAGAAAAGATATTATATCGGATTTTTAGTATTAATTTTGTTACGAAAACAAAATTGTTGCTAACATGTACAGTGTAAAAGTTTTGTAACTATAATATCCTGATAAATGATTAGATTTCATCACTCAACTGTATACCTACGGAACATCTCCAATACAATCTGAACACCATTAATAGTATTTTTTTTCAACCGTATAAAGAAGGGCACAGGCGCTATAATAGGCGTGACGCGGTTAATCCTCAGTTACGAGTGTTACACAAAGCGACAATGGGCCCTGTGACAAATGAACAGCTCTATTGTTGACATACGTAATAGATTTACGTTTTAAATAAAGTTGTAAGCTTCGAGAGGTTCTTGTGTGCAACTATATTATAAAACAATGTTACTTTATTAATATTTGTTATTAACTTTCTCCTTTACTCTTTTATAACACTAACTTCGAAACTTTTTTATAATGCTGATGCAATGTTGTCAACATTGCATCAGCATTATAAAAAAGTTTCGAAGTTCAAATATACAATCTCATTTTCGCAAGTGTTGGCTAAAACATTTCAAATGAATTTGAAATAAGAACATTTACAAAACAAATTCACAAGACGAAACAAATTTAAAAAACAAATGTCATAATCAAAAACATTGTTATGTAGTGTTAATAATACTGTAACGAGGAGGATATCGGCGGCCAGAGGTCCAAGCTGTTTTTTTAAGCTCACTCATCAATTCCTTACAAGTGTACTCAAGAAATTATCTATCTATAGGTACCTGCAGTACAAAATATATGACCTTTTATCGGGTGAATAACATTTTAAACTCATTTTAATCATTAAGTAAAACTCCTAATGAAGGTTTTTGCCTCGCTACAAAAGATTCTTCTCGCACTCTCAGGCCAATAAAAAAAGATTTATTGGTCTGAGATTGCATACTACTTTGTGCTAGTATTATTTTGTGCGTCAATGTGTGCTAGCGTAGTGCCATGTACCATCTTAATGTATTGTTTGAGTAAAGGGTCACGCACAACTGCACTGTAAAATTATTCATTGCTTTCTGGTTTCTTTTATTTTCATAGGCCAATTTGATACCTACATTACTAATATGCAAACAACAGGTAGTAACGAAAACACACATGTTTTAAAGAAATTGCATAGACTAGATTACAACGTAATCACTGGTCCTCCGTAATAATAATCCAATCGTATTCCATTTAAATTTTATCAATAAAATCGCAACCAAGAACTGCGAAGAACTGTCATTTTTTTTTATTCTATGCAAAGGCGTCACTGCGTTAATCCTCTGTTACGACTTGCGAGTGTTGTACAATGACAATAGTTTGCAACAAAAGCGCTACACTATATTGAGTGTAAACGCAATGGAACATACGGACTTGAGTCGAATAATAATGTAGCTTGCAATTTTGGTTGTATTTTTCTACCACTGGGGTGAAATATAAGAATACAGTTTCGATGATAAGTTACTTTAGCTTACGAATACTTGTAGTACTGCTGTTATTACTGGGTTCAGGTATTACGCACTTATATCTTGCCCATATGAAAACACCATAAAAAGGTCTTTTAAGGAGTTTAAAAAATTTTACTCAGCACAGGGACACCGATAAGATAAAGATTCTGTTCTTCATCTTATTAAGAATTACTGCTATAGTAATAATGTATAGAGTTCTTTATGATGAATAGCTAGTTGAGAGCAACACATTTTTAATTGTTGTTATCTGTGGTCTGTGGAAAGCGTCAGTGTAGATACCTTAGGTTTGAGCGGGAAGGTATATCATCATTCACTTAAATAATTTTAATATGTTAAAATTTTAAAGAGACCCCTTGAATTAACCTTTGTGTTTTAGGTAACATTTAGAAATACATTTTATTGTCAAAACAACGAAACTCTTTAGTCTATGGTGTAATGTCCTCTATTACAAAGATACATAAAAATACAGATGGAACAAAAGTGTAAAACCAAATACAAATAATACATAATTATGTGTGTTACAAAATACTATTATACATATTACACATTAAACAATTTTTGAACATCGCATGAAATTGCTCTTCATTTCTTTATTAGTAAATATTCGAGTTACAATGCTATTCCATTCACGCTACGTCTATTAACATCGCTAAATCAGAGAACAACAATAGCGAACAGTGTTGCGCATTTGGTCCCTGCCGAGACCCAAAATCTATACAGCACGGGCCCCGTCAAGGGTGGTGTCAGTTGTCACGCGTGGTTCGTACTTGACTACAAAAAAGCATAATGTATTATTTGACCATAGATTTCGCATGAGAAAGTTTAATGGAAACCACAAAGAGGCCATTCCAATAAGGTCACTATCGTGTGTTTCACAGAGTATAATAAATATTTAATAGAGATATAAGAAATATTCAAAAGGAACATGCCCATAAACATAAAAACCAATGTTTTAAACTCCTGTCTACTGTCATTTTTAACCTATGCCTGCCAAACTTGGAAGGTCAACCAAAAGATCGGGACTTACACGGGTGAAACCGCGGTGCGCTGCTGGTATTAGAAAAAGATTTTTGTTTGTACCCACTTTAAATAATGCCGAGCACCAACCCTAATCTAAAATAAGGAAAAGGCCAAGAACTTAATCGAAAAGAAGTTAATCGTGGGAGTCACGCTTCGGCACTTGTGACTCTCGAGTTGCAGGTATCCATGGGCGGCGGTAGTCATTTACCATCAAGTGACCCGTCTGCTCGTTTGCCCCCTATACAATAAAAAAAAACGAAGATGGTGATTATATGTACATATTTTACGAAAAATATATTGCAGATTGTTTTTGGTCTACATTAATGCGAAATGTGCAAGCGCCATTACTATCACATCCAACATTCCATCTTAGATTAACGCAAATCGGACAAACAACATTTAATCTAAATCCGATCTTTCCCGAAAACTGTTGCTCAGACATTGGGAGAACATCTGATAAAGGATTGTCCTCCGTCAAGGAAGTGAAGTCGTGTGAACGTGATGTTTTCGATAAGAGGTGGGATTACGTCGAGGATTAATTTGGAAAGGTGTGAATTAGACTGGCCTGTTGGTCTAGTGGCTAGTGATCCTGACTGCTGAGCTAGCGGTAGTGGGTTCGATTCCCAACCAAGACAAATAATTGTGTGATGAGCACGATCATTTGTTCTGTGTCTGCGTGTAATTTATCGATAATATGTATGTATTTAGAAATACGCACTTCAGCAGTCTGGTTACCATAGTAAAGGCTCTGCCTAGTTTGGGATCAGACGGCCGTATGTGAGATGTGTGATGTGCGAAGTTATTATCATTGTTATTAATTACTAGCTGCATCCGGCATGTGTTGCAATGCCTTTTTTAATTTTTTTTTAAATGTTGGGTGGGGGCAGGAGGGTTAAAATTTTTTTACGACTTATACTCAATACTCAATAGTTTATTGCTTCCATAATGTATATACATAGGTGATAACAGTTTAAGGAGTAACAATTATGGACCCTGTCGGGCGCAGCACAGTTTGTTTGGGAGAGAGGAAGATAATACAAACATATATAATTTTTAAGTAAGCGTTCAGTGTAATGTATATGGTAGGATATAATTGTGATACTTTTATATTGTATATATTATTAATTGATAGATTCATTCTCATATCTAAGAAATATTTCGGACCCGACGGGTCATAATGTATTTATTTATCTATGTATTTATATTTCGGGTATCTCGGAAACGGCTCTAACGATTTTGACAAAATTTTGTATACAGATGCAGTTTAAAGTTTAGAAAGTTAAAAAAAAAACGGAGGACGATTTCACTAACAGCTACTGTACTGAGCGAAGCTCGGTCTCCCAGGTAGGTACCTACTTTATGTTTATCTCTCCATTTCTTACGTTATTATCTCGGAAAGAGAATTCGAAAAAATATTTCTATAAAATTCAATGTGCAAAAAACATGATTTAAACCTTAAACGCGAATTAGGCGAATTAAAGGTTTTTTAATTTTATTTTCAATAACAATTATTACAATCAACGTTAGAAACACTTGGAATTATTATTTCAGAGACATTAAGAGTTATCGTTTTAAGAATATTGCCAATGATGGCAATTCAATCAACAGATGACAACAATTTGTCATAAAAAAAAACACAAAAGTATAGAAGTAATAATTTGCACGAATGTTATATCAAAATGAATTACTATAACTAAAAAAATATTTCGAAACTAGCATTAAAAGATAATACCACGTATTAATACCATTTTAATCCCAAAATCACTTTTTAAAGCATCCGGTAACTTTACACCTAAACACACCTGATCAGACGCGACGACCTGATTGGTCGATTTAAATTTAGAGGGTGAGAGATCTGAGCTCTGATTGGTCGGCACCAAATAGGGGTGTATCCGCTATAGGTATCAGGTTTCTACCCTTATTAATAGTGAGTGATTTAGGAGCTGGTAGCTAGGGGTTCTTGGTAAGTTTATTTGTATTAAATACTAACATTTAGCCGCGGTTTCGCTTGCCTTGGTGTATATTTTGTCAATTAACATTATCCTTCGGAAACAGTACTATTTTGCTGAATAAAGGTACCCTATGCCCTTTATGGTAATCTTGACAACGTATATGCAAAATTTCATGATTATCGGTTGACTAGTTTAGGTGATAGCATTAACAAACAAACTCACTCGCCATTTGATGGGCCTGTTGGTCTAGTGGTTAGTGATCCTGACTGCTGAGCCAGAGGTCGTGGGTTTTACTCCCACCCAGGACAAATAATTGTGTGATGACCACGATCATTTGATCTGTATCTAGGTGTAATTTATGAGTAATGGAATAGGCGTTTGTCTTCCAACTCACCTGATGGAAAGTGATGATGAAGACGAAGATGGTACACGCCTATCCAAGAGAAACCTATTCACTCTACTCTTGAACGTTCTAGGATTATAAATAATTATAATTGACTGGAAAAATAGACGCAGACGCCAGACCTTGGCGACTCGAACCAAACAGGAGCTGTCAAAGCATTTCATTTGACTTTTTGGTGTTTCGAAAATGGAACCTCTGTCTGCGTGTAGTCGTTCGATGATGGAATGGTGAGGGTCCAATTACTTCGAAGATAGTAGTAAAATATAAATATGTTTATCAGCAGTCTGGTTACTATAGTACAGGCACTGCCTAATTTGGGATCAGGCGGCCGTGTGTGACATTGTGTTTCAAGGTATCACTACATATTATAAAACAGAGTCCCCCGCCGCGTCTGTCTGTCTGACTGTTCGCGATAAACGCAATAACTACCAAACGTGTGCGGTTTTCATTGGTAAAATCGTATGAAAATCTCATACGATTTTACCAATAGACGAAGTAAAATGGCTGAAATATGACGAAGATTGTTAAAGATGTCGAAAAAAAAACAATATATTATATATATAATAGCTTTGCTACCCGTCCGAAGCCGGGGCGGGTTGCTAGTTATTTATAATATTAGTAAGGATTTAAGGCCGCGGGTTTCACGTTACAATTATTATTTTTGAAGTGATAACTTCTTATGGGAGGGTAAACCGCTTCGTTGCGTAACGCGTTACGGCGCCTGCCTGTCTGGCGTTTAAGTTATCACTTCTGTCGGGCGTCCCGAGAAGCGCACGTTTTTTTTACAATCAAATACATGTACTCTTTCTTTTTGAAGTATACCTTCATGTCAGCACCATCGTCGAGTGAACATTGGCAAACTTAGTAGGTAAGTGTTTTGGGAGTACCGCCTAGAAAACTGCAAATACTTATTAAATAATATCCACACACGCAATCATTTCCTGACACAAATACTCAAAAAATATTTTGGTAGAAATGGGTATCGAACCCAGGACCGACCGACCGGGATTTGACGGGACTAATAATTTCAAGTGCAGTGTCAAAAAGTTAATATGAAAACAGTAATAAGGATGTCCAAATTTTACAATTAATTAACATTAGAAACGTAAAAGCTCATGATGATGATGGATGGATGATTGTTGCTCGTTCACGGAAAAACGGCTTAACAGATTTGAAAATTAAATTTGGCACACTGATAGTTTACGACCTGGAATAGATAGACTTAGAACTCCTTACCATGAAAATTGAGGCCTACGTGGGCAAAGTCGCGGGAAAATGTTAGTTAAACATATTTTAGTCTAAACTTTGAATATGATTTTAATCTTGATAAATTGCGTAATAATAGATCCATCTAATAAAGGTGCGTTCACATAAAATGTCTGATTTGAATTTGACATCAAAATTAAGTTGTAATATTGATGAGCTGCCTACAGACAAACTCCTTTCAGGATATACAGGCAAAAGTGTGACAGGCCTAATTATTGTTTTTTAATACAGTTTACACGTGCCCATTTAATTGTAGAAATATTTAAATCTTTTTCTTGACGAATTTGGGTTACCTATATCTTTACCGACCAAGACATATTTTTTACGTTAAAATGAGTAAAACGGATAGAATAATGTTATGTATAGGATGTTTGTATAAGTATCTATTTCAGCTAGATCAAATTCATTACAAATTTCTTAGTATACGTGGGAAAAACATTTCATAATATATCGCACTTCCGATAAAATAACAAGTTTAACAACTCAATAAGATAAATTGTTCAGAATAAAACATAAATATTCACGTTCTCTTTTGTATTTGCAAATTCATGCACTTTTGCCACCTTTTGAAGAATGAGTGAAAAGGAGTGAAGTGAAGTTACAGTTATTACTCTTTTTGGGAGTGTAAAATGAGGAACAGTGATATTTTTTTAAGAAAACGCTTAGCAGGAATCTTTCAAGTTTATTTATTTATTTAGGTCTATGTACAGCGAGTGCATTACAAATTGAGGTACAGAACATGTTAGTAAATAATATGGCTGATACATTTGCCAAATACGGAATAACCAGCATGCGTATTATGACAATAACACAAAGAGCAAAAAAACATGTATTAACACAATGAATAAACTAAACTAAGTAAATAACATTTCTACGAAACTAAATTTAGTAGAAAATAAATAAAAATTATACTATGGTACCTACTACTTTAAATTGTTGTTGTTAGTAGTGTAATGTAGTTAGTAAGTTATTACTGTATTTGATCGGAGGCGCGATATGTGAATTAAACTGTAAGACAAACAAAGTATTTACTTATCTGTGTTTAACCCGAAGTACAAGGATGACTAATTTAGGTTTAGATGGCACTGTGTAATATGTCAGATAGATAGACAGATAGATATACTCAATTGCACACTAAATATCACAAAATTAGTCAGTTGGATTCACTAGTTTGTTACAGTGTTACAATTGGGTAGATGCCTATGTTCAAAATAAGTTATTTCGCCAAGTGTCGCAATAAAAGAAACTTAAAAATTGTGAAAATTGTCATCCAGTTTTATTTTGACGTTTTTAATTTAGATTATAATTGTTAAATTAACATTAAAAGTAAACGATTTGACAATACTAAGGCGTGACGTTACGCCTTAGTATTTCATACAAAAATGTATGGAAGTTACTGTTTTGACGTTTACTAAAAAGATATTGATTTGACTTGACAGTCATCTACCCTATTGACGGTCTTATCGCTGGCTGCGATCTCTTTCAGGTAACCTTCAATGGATTATACTAAAAAGGTAATGGGCAGATTGTGGTGCACAACTACAAAAATAATAATTTAGAGCAATAAATTTGCAACATGACCTTTGCATGTGTTATGCAGCTTATAAAAAAATGTCTATACTAACAATTCCAAATACAAAAACTAAACAATCAAAGCAGGTCATCGACATAACAATTACGTAATCATAACAAAATGGCGCCAAACTTAACCTTAAAATGGACCGCCCAGAGTGACAGCAAATTTGGCGGCAAAATGAGCCACGGTAAGGATATCGAGTTATTATAAACATAAGTAATATGATACGTCACTCGAGTGTTAAGACAATTGAAGTTTTAGATAAGGGAGTAAGATTGAATTAGTTTTATTCGACTGTACGGAAGGCAATTTTTTTTTAATGTTCACCTTGGAAGCTACCATAGCGCTAAGTTCTGTGGGTTCGATCAAGCGATTAGGGATGTAAAACCCGTCAACTATTGTCCTGTTTTCCGTATCTTATTCGGTATTCTTATAATTTAAATTTTTAAATATTAAATAGATATTTGACGTTTTGATATATGACGCGACGTAGCAATAAACTGTTTTATTCAGTGGTAAATGCTAGACACTATTTTACAGTAATTATATTACTTGAGCACGGGCGGCAGTCATACAATGAACGAGCAAGACAGTTAAATTTCTTTTTTTGGTAGCGACCACGACCATAGATACTGTACAAAACAAAGATGGCGGTTATAATTTTACTATAAATGAATTTTATTGTTTTTTTTTGCTCAATGTCAATGGATTTTATTATTACTCTATTAAAAACAATGGTGTTTTATACACTCCGTACTTTAAGGTAGTGTAGTGCCTAATATGAGTTCATAGACGCAAGTAAGTATGATACCTACTTCTACTTACCTACTTATTGCGTCTATGAACTAAAATACAATTATCTAGATTAGGATCCGTTATACGATCAGTTATGTGAGGTAGAAATATACCTACATCCTAAAACTAGAACAATACGTAATAAGTATAAGTGCATTGATATTATAAAATACAGGTTACAACTTACAAATCAAAACATCGTTCATTCACACGGCGTTTCCTGTATTTTTGCAAACGGCAACATTACTTAAGTAAACAATTACTTGTACTAAACAGAAAATAACGCGACTTAGCATGAACTTGAATGTTGTGAAACTACTGACTCAGGAGTATTCCCACGATATGGATACTTATTAATATTACGTTCTGGTTTTAAAGATAAAACTTATCTTAGGTGTGTGCTGAGGAACTGCCTGGGATAAAGCTGATTGCAACTAGCTACCTTGAGCAAACGAGCAGACGGGTCAGCTGATGGTAAGTGACTGCTGCCGCCCATGGGCACCTGCAACTCAAGAGTCACAAGTGCGTTGCAGGCCTTTATAGTGGGAGTACGGGAAGATGGGGAGGGGGAAGAGGGGGAGAGGGAAGGGTTAGGGCCTCCGGTAATCTCACTCATTGCTAAACTGACGGTTTTCTGTGAGGCCGTGGTACCACTCTGGTCGAGCCGGCCCATACGTGCCGAAGCATTGCTCTCCCACTTGTTGGTCCACACTCCAAATACCTGGTCTAGTAAACTATTTGTTTTCAAGTCTAAAAAAATCGTAGAAGTGACGACGAAGTTTGAATCCTTGAGTTATACAGTTAGATTATATATCCATTACCTACGTCGGGCAAAATATCATCATATGAGGGCAAATCAAACTCTACGAGCTGGCGCCCGCGAATTCGTTCGCTACAATTTAAAGTTTATCACATGAACCGTAAATTTTTCGGGATAAAAAGCTTTAGCTTATGTGTTAATCCAGGTCTCCAGCTATCTTCATACTAAGTTTCAATGCAATCGGTTCAGTAGTTTTTGCGTGAAAGACTAACAAACATCCATACATCCTCACAAACTTTCACGTTTATGATATTACTTAGTAGGATAAAAGTAACAAGAGATGCGTTTTAGTAAACTTCTGTTTACAAGCGACACAGGAGTATTTATAATGCGGGAGATCTTTTAAAGAAAACCACAAAAAGTAGGTATGTACGAGTATATAGGTCTTTCTTCTTCATAAAACTTGTGAACTTCACACACACATCCACCTACACACACCTTTACACATATATCCACATATACACATAGCTACACAAGCACAAATACACACATTCACACTCATAACCACAAAAATTGTAGTATTAAAGTATTTTAATTCTATGTATTAATCTAATCTTACTGTAAGAATATAAGGGCAAATTGTAATCAACCTACCAAAGTGAAAATAGCATATTTGTGAAACTGGAAGGAAACTGGTGCTTATAACTCAGGTTTTCCTTTTTTAAGCACCAGTCGCTTAATATAAAGACTGTCAATAACTAAATACACCCCGACCAATTTATTGTCATTACTCTTATTGATTTAATAAACTTATTATTATTATTATTATTATCTTGTATGCTGAACCGTAATTTAGAGGTTAATTCGTGATCACTCGAAGTAGGGATAATATTATGTACCTACTAGCAACCCGCCCCGGCTTCGCACGGGTACAAATTATACACCTAAACCATCCTCGTGAATCACTCTGTCTATTAGTGAAACCCGCATGAAAATCCGTTCAGTTTTTCAGTTTATCGCGAACAGACAGACAGACAGACGCGGCGGACTTTGTTTTATATTTAAAAAAAAAAATATGTAGTTATGTTATTGATAAATTTCAATCTTAACAATCAGTCATCATCAGACCATTACTGACTTAACAAACAACTTTTAAGTACTTAAGTACTAGCTACATTAGAGTGACACAAAATAGATATTTAATGTTGTATTTTAAAACCCGTAAAAGACGATCTCAAAGGAAGTCAGCCAAAAACGCGTATTATGCGGGGTAGGGATAATAATAATGTAGGTACAAATTTTGTATAGGCAATTGATGGCGCTTGAGTTGTAGGTGTCCATGGGCGGTGGTAGTCACCTACCATCAGATGTCTGCTCGTTTGGCGTCGCAAAAAAAAATATAAACATAAACATTTTTTATACCTATGATCCAAAAGAAACAGTTTATAGTTCAAAGTTCTAGAAACTTTTGTTTATTTCTTTATGTCAAATAATGACACTAAAAGCAAAAAAATAAAAATAGGCAGTCATGGGACGAACTTAAAACGTCACCTTAGCAGGTTGGTGACATTAATGAATAAGGAGCTGACAGAACTTAATGTTTAGAGTAGCGCCCTCTAGTGGATCTATATATATTATTGGCGTGACGGTCACGAGCTCAGTGCTTTTTCCCCATAGCAAAGTGCACAAAAGTGCCTAAAGAAGTTTTCACTTCAAAAATTGTACAATGGCGGACTTCATGTCATAGGAATGTTCTACCAGTCTACCTTAGGCTGATGCAGAAATTACTGAGCACAAGATTTAAGTACCTAGAAAAAGAAAAAGAAAATAGGAAAGATCACATGAGAATATAATTATATATATAAGTATATACATACATACACTTTTATAGATACATACACACTTGCTATCATACTTACTGTAACGCGTGGAGTACTTCTTCTAAAACAACTGGGGCGTACTCCAACACGTGTAAAGCTTGGGGCTTTATGGTAACCGGGTTCGATAGGTTCTATCTAGAGGAGGAAAATTAAAAGAGCAGGCAAACGCACTATGCGATATAATCAGGATCAGATGGTTCGTGTAACCATTATAACTTCAAACAAATTAATTATAAATAATACTTCTTGAATTATTCTGTGCACATTGCACGTCAGTCGTCCAGACCGTCTTCTGTCCGCTGGGCGACTGTCTTTTCTTTTATTCTTTTTCTTCATAAACTATTTCGAACATGTTCTAAATTTGAGTTTGGGGCCACCGGGCCAGGCCTTTCGCATTTCAAAGAGTTATTATTGCAATCGAAGGAGTATGCAAGCTGTGCGAGAGGTCTCATCACTACAATACATAGTACCTGGATGCCCGAGCTTAGCTAGATTTTTTTTTTTACCTTTCTAAAAATGAAACCGCTATATCGATTTATCGCCCCCTGCATACTAAATTTCATGAAAATCGTTGAAGCCGTTTCCGAGATTCAGATTATATATATATACTAGCTGACCCGGCACACGTTGTTTTGCCATTTTAATTATTTCTAATGAATATTTTGGTAGTCAAAAACTAACTAATTGTGGGATGGGGTCTATGACTATAAAAATAACAAAACACCAACCATTCATTTTCTTAACTCAAAGTACTTCATTAACTAAACTGACATATTTAAAGTTTAACAGTGGGAGAGCAATGCTTCGGCACGTATGGGCCGGCTCGATCGGCATATCGATAAAGCAATGCTTCGTTGTGTTTCGCCGAGCGAGTGAGGTTATCGGTGGCCCTAACCCTTCCCTCTCTCCATCTTCCCCCCCACCTCTCCATCTCCCCTCCTCTCCTACTCCCACCTTAAAGGCCGGCAAGGCACTTGTGACTCTCGAGTTGCAGGTGCCCATGGGCGGCGGTCACTTACCATCAGGTGACCCGTCTGCTCGTTAACCCCCTATTCCATAAAAAAAAATCGATTATAACAATCGCACTTTCTATTTTCAATGGGATAAATACTTAAAAAAAATTGTACCAATGAAAGTAAAAATACTAATATCGCTATTTAAAAACAGGGGTTGATCGTAGAGGGTTGAAAATTCAGGGTTGTATGTATTTTCTAATGCTGTATCATAAAAAAATAGAAAATAAAAATTTTGTCTAAAAAATAAAAAATAAAATTTAGGGGTGGACTACCCCTAACATTTAGGGGGATGAAAAATAGATGTTGGCCGATTCTCATAGATACCGGATAAGCACAAAAAATTTCATCAAAATCGGTCAAGCCGTTTCGGAGGAGTATGGCAACGAAAACTGTGACACGAGAATTTTATATATTAGATATATATACATATATACAAGAATTGCTCGTTTAAAGGTATTAGACTTAAAATAATAATAATAACGCATGCGTTATTATTCTAACGTATTAGATATTTTGTTATGTAATTTATGTATCCATAAATTACGGTAAATCATAGTGTACCTATTACTATTTATATTTACGTTACTTACAGTATCATAATCAATTATTTTGAAATGACACGCAGTTGGCGTACCTTATAAACGGGATGACTGGGACTATGGGATGTTTTCATGTATATAAATATAAATTGCAGATCAATTTGCAGAAACTAACATAAATCGGCGTATTATATGCGGCGTGATCGTATTAACCGGGTTTTACTGTAGTTGCCTACAATACCTTAACTTGTAACACTATACGTTTATTGTACACGTTGTAAGGTCATATTTCAAAGTAAACGCGCAATGACTTCAAAATGGCCACCTTCACAGATTACTTACCTAAATATTTGGTTTACTGTTTCAAAATAAACAATTGCGTTCCTAGAAATACATAATACGTGCGCTATTTTAAATATATTTTTTATATACGCAGTTATCGACGATTGGTTAATCAATTAATGTAAAAAAAATATTACATTAAATTTTAAGAAGATAATATACACTGGTTAATGTCATATTAAGTTTATCAAAGTAATTTTGAGTTTTATTTGCCTTTCCCCCCGCCCGCTCCAAAATAATTCAAATTTAGCTTTTTTAAAAAAATTATACAAATTCAATAATAGCCATGGTCATATAGATAAAAAAAATATGATGCCGCTGTTTTATATTTAAGATAAAAATTACATTCCAAAACATTTTTGGTCAATGCTTTTGTATTTCAGTCATAAAGTCATAACATAACAGTTTAGACTGCCATCTGATAACGTACCCAGATGACTGACAACATTACCACATTTTGATGGCAGTGCTGATGCTTACGGCAAATACACAAATTATTGAAACATTAATTTAAAGCAATAAAACAATATAAGCACATAAGACGAAGTGTTGAAACGATAGAAATCTAAATTATTTAGATTTCTGTGGTTGAAACTAAAGGTCAACTCAGAGCGGCAATATGCGCAAACACTTTTAAAATGTGAATAAATATATAAATCTTTATTCCATTAAAATAGAGCTGAAAATTTTTCTCTGATTTTATACAATGACTACTTGCATACGACTGTGGGCTCTATTGTAACGGAATAGAGTCTTACTTGACACTTTTAGGGTTCCGTTCCTCAAAAGGAAGAAAAGGAACCATTATAAGATCACTTAGTTATCCGTCTGTCTGTCTGTCAAAACCATTTTTCTCAGGAACGCTTTTAAGAAAAAAAAAATGATGATGAAGACGAAGAATTTCGTTGAATTTTCAACGAAAATTTTACCATCCGTAAGCAAAACGAATCGTTTTTTGTTTATTGGTACGCGGCACTAGTAATACTACTAATATTATAAACGTGAAAGTTTGAGAGGATGTATGGATGTATGGATGTTTGTTACTGTTTCACGCAAAAACTACTTAATCGATTGCGATAAAACTTGGTATGTGGATAGCTGGAGATCTGGATTAACACATAGGCTACTTTTTATCTCGATACTCCCACGGCATGGGGACTTACGCGGGTGAAACCGCGGGGCGCAGTTAGTTTATTATAACTGTACGCAACTTCTCTATTAGTAATTGGGTGTTGTGTTTATTTTAATTTTCCTTTTCGTGTCATTTTTTTGTGAGGGAGCTTGGCACGGTCGCCGTCGGCAAAAAAAAGGACGTTTTTTGTTACCAAATATTAAATTTCTTATTTGTATCCTGGCTTTCGTGTGCAAGGAAGCCTTATCATAGTAGGTCAAAATAGAGACCGCAATTGATAAAATCTATACTAATAATATAAAGCTGAAGAGTTTGTTTGTTTGAACGCGCTAATCTCAGGAACTCCTGGTTCGAATTGAAAAACTGTTTTAGTGTTGGATAGCCCATTTATCGAGGAAGGCTATAGGCTATGTAACATCACGCTACGACCAATAGGAGCAGAGCAGTGACCATAAACGCAAGTAGTAATTTATAAAGATAACACTAAGCTTCGATTTGTTATCAATAACACTAACGCAACTAAGAAAATGGTAGGTATATAGGTACCGAACTGTTTTGTTTATAACTATTTCTGTACTTATAGATTTAATCATCTATCAATCTTAGCGAGAGGAAGGCGGAAAAAGGAAACCAGGGACCACCTGTTTTTCTTTTAAATCTTTTTGAAGTGAAAACTTCTTTAGGCACCTTTGTGCTCTTTTGCTATGGGAAAAAAAAACACTGAACTCGTCACCCTCAGGCTAATAGTACATATATAGATCCATCCACTAGAGGGCGCTAATGTAAACATTGAGGTCTGTCAGCTCCTTATTAATTAATGTCACCAATCTGCTGATATGACGTTTTAAGTTCGTGGTTTCGTTTAAGTTTTTACTTCTGTCGGCAGTCCCATGACTGCCTTTTTTTTTTTTGGAATGTTTGAATCAAACAAGTATGATGAAATAAGCATGAGCCTGGCGTAGGTGCATTGCAAAAAGTTTTTTTTTGACACGTCAGCTTAACTGTCTATCTGATCTATGTAACAGAATCTTTCACCAATTCCAAGTCAACCGATTAATTTAAAAGTTTGTTCACCTATCAAGGACCGACGGCAATACAAGACTAATAAATATTTTTTTTACATTTTTAATTTATAATCATTTTTTTTTGGGAGAGCCATGCTTCGGCACGTATGGGCTGGCTCGACCGGAGTGATACCACGGCCTCACAGGAAACCGGCAGTGAAGCAATGGTTGCATTGCTTTTCGCCGAGTGAGTGAGGTTACCGACGGCCCCAACCCTTCCCTTCCCACACCCTTTTCCACCCATCCTCTACTTCCACCTTAAAGGTCGGCAACGCACTTGTGACTTTTAAGTTGCAGGTGCCCATGGGCGGCGGTAGTCATTTACCATCAGTGGACCTGTCTGCTCGTTTGCCCCCTATACCATAAAGAAAGCAACAACTACCGCGTTAGGAATATTCCTGTGTCGCGGGGGTCTTTACAAACTTCCAAACAATTGACACAAAGAATACTAAGACTCGGGACGACTATTTGTGGATCACACATATTTTATTTTGGACAACACTCTTTAATAGCAAACCAAAAAGGATAAAAAAATTGTAGTAATCTAGCAAAAAAAAGTTGTTAATTGCCATAACCCTGCCAGGACTTGACCATAGCTTATCTTCCAGGCATAAAACCTTAGCAACGCTACACCTCTTTACCGCTAAACCATTCAAGAACCAACACATAACATTGAAGAGACCGTAAGGTGTTGTGTTCCCACGCGGTTCCAGGTATCACGCCATTTGACACATGACGCCGGGAAAACTGACAACACACGATGGAGCAATTCTTAGATTTGTGGAGGATTTATTGTTATAGGTTTTGTCTGCACTCTGACAGTTGCGTTCAGGGCCTCTATTTTAAATCTATATATTACAAGAGGTAGGATCAAAAGGTTTCAGTTACAAAAATTAATAAATCGGTTTCAAATTTGGAAATTGAGACTGGCCGATTGGGGTGATAGGTACCATAGAAATTGTGTATTATAAGTTTAAGTCTAGACATTCTTTACTAACTCCTAAACTTTCGCGTTTCATCATCACTACATATTATAAAACAAAGTCCCCCGCCTCGTCTGTCTGTCTGTTTGCGATATACTTGAAAAGTACCGAATGGATTTTCATACAGTTTTCACGTACGGATAGAGTAATTCATTAGGAAGGTTTAGGTGTATAATTTATTAGAGTTTTGTATAAATTTGCTGAAATATGACGACGATTGTTGAAGATGTCGATTAAAATCATGCCGACTGGAAGCTTTACTGGGCTTCGCCGGGTAAACCAATAGAGTTATATGAAAACAATGTATTACGGAGTTATTCCTCATAATAATAGCTATTACAATATATACAACATACATATACATACGTATACAATATACATATACAATACAGATTAACACATAATAACGAAAAAATTTAGACATAATATGCCCGTGCGATGCGGGGCTGGTTGCTAGTGATATATAAATGGTTACACTGGCGGTGATCACACTGGCCACACGTCAGATATACCTAAGCGACACAATAGAAGTGCTAAGATCCGCTGTTTTAATTCTACCGAATAAATGTTTGAAGGGATTTAGCGCACATAAGGTTTTAGCTAGAAATTAGGTCGCCCGGCCCGGGTTATATCTTCTTACAAAAGACTGTGGGTAGACCAGTGCTGATGACAGTTGCTATAAGTTGGAGTATCTTACAGGACGCATCAACATACCTCTAACTTGCAAGAGACTCGCCATTTTCGCTCGCTAAGTTCTACTGTTTAAAAAAAAACTGTATAAGAGACGAAACGGATACGATGTACCTTGTTATATCCGGGATAACATTGTCGATTGCGTGTCCTGTGTGTAATGCTACAATTTGATGCCTTAAGAAAAATATATAAACTTAGGGAGTCGTTTTAACTCCGTAACTTCGTATAACTACGCGTGATTTAAGAAAATTACGGGGTGAGGGGCTGGGGGATTGTTGACGGTGACCTGTGACTTTGCAGACGATTCTATTGGAATTAATAAGAATGTATTGCAGCGAATCTTTTGTTATCAGTTAATTCTTTATTTTTACGTGAAGTCGTTGCTAATTTACCGCGAACGTGACCCTTATATTTTGTAGTCAGCTAATGCTATACAATACCCGGACCTAACCTGGTTTGACAGAATTGATATGAAAGATGTACCCTGTAGCAGTGTAAGCAGCGAATCTTTTTATCTAAAGTAGGCTTTGGAAGACAAGTTTATATTTAGTATCTAAGTTTATCTTAATGCAGAAGATGATATTCATCCCACTAATATTTTAAATGTGAAAGTTTGGATGGATGGATGTTCGTTACTCTTTAACGACAAAAATACTGAACCGATTACGATGAAATTTGATATGTAGATAGCTGGAGACCGGGATTAACATATAGGCTACTTTTCATCCCGATATTTCAACGGGATCGGGACTTACGCGGGTGAAACCGCGGGGCGCTGCTAGTTTACCACAATTTGAAAAATGATGGTACGTGACTTGTACTACACTAAGGAGTGCAGTAAAAGTAATATTATTAGTATAATTATACTAATAACTGCACGAATGGGGCAATGGTTTAAGTGGTCACCTCGCCAACAACGCCGCGCCGAGTGTTGTGGTTTCAAATCCCACACCCAAATAGTTGTCCTGAGTCTAGGTGTTCTTTGTGTCCGTTATTTAAATTTTTGTGAAGCCCCCACGACACAAGAATATTCTTAATGCAGGAGTTGTCTTTTAAAAAAGAAAAGAAAAAATAAATAATTTTTAAACATTGATATATCCCTTAATCAATGTAAAAAGCAGGGTCAAAAATCTTTCGACTGTTCTATAATGTCCTATGCGGTATGACAAGGCTTTTTACATACCTAGAATGGATAATATTAATTATTATCGATTTCAGTCTTAACTATAGTTTTTCTAGCAAAGGTGTAGCAGATTATTTGCGTAAATCTAAGCTTACCGCATCGCAAAATAACTACACATAATAAAAAGAGAACTAGCACTGCTGTCGCATAGTTTCATCCTTCCATGCGGAGGTGGAGTCCAACCAACTTAATGGTTGGTTTGTTAATACATTGTAAACAACCAAGCATACGAATAGCAAATATCAGCTAAGAGTACATCCATATATTTAGCATGGTAGAACAACTCCATGGTTTCCAAAATTGTTTTTTTTATTTCAACTTTAAACTAAACCACAAAACGAACATTGCATCATTGTTATTAAATCAAAAAACCCGTTCTGAAAGTGCCTACATAAAAAACTTAAGGCTCTAAAAATCTACGCCATTTTGCAAATCAGACGGGACCAGCAATAAAATCCCGCCTTTTAGAGGTCAAACGTTAAAAAATAAAAGAAAATTCAAACTTGGAACACCCGGTGATGCTCCGCCCATAGCTTTTGCCTCTCTCGCACGTAGTCTGTCTCGTTCTAGGGCTTTGAAATGCGAGATAGCTTTTGTTATATGAGCCGTAGTCATCGTGCAGTGAGGGTGTACTATAATGAAAGACGGTTTTAAAATACGATTTTTTTTCTGTGATTATGTGATTTAAAAGTGCAATATTTGAATTTTAAGTGCGTGCAAAGTGAAGGTGAGATTTTATTTAATTTTGCGATTTGATAATGATTTGGAGATGTGTTTAAATAGATTAAAATATTTATTTATTTAACTAATATTTGAGCGCAATTAATTAACATTATTTAAAAAAAAATGTATACCTTGCCTGCAAAAAAGATAAATAAGTAAGTACCTCTTATATGCACTTAATTTTAAATATTAAATTAAATAATAATTCGAAATAATACAACAACAACAATAACAAATAATTTAACATTTCTAGAGATGATATGAAATTAAAATTCTTTTCACTAGACCAACTGCCATCTTTGCAAGTTATGTAAATATAAATAAATCGGTAGACTTATCTATTTACGAATTTTTTTATTTAAGATTTGCAGCATTTATTGTCAAATAATAATTACTTCGGGTCATTGTGATAGTTTTTGTTATTGCGTAGATAATAATTATTTATGGAATTGAAATGATTGAAATGGGAACTTTATTAGTTAGTGTTACCCTTGGAAATATTGTTTTTTTATAGAACCACTTTTCTGATGTGACCGATTCTTTAGAAAAAAAAAACCGTTTACAATTTGCAAAGATGTTGCGTAACACCATACTATTATGTTTTCTGTGGTAACACTAAACGTAAAACACCATTTTTTATTTTAGTTGCTAACCTCATTTTTTATTTTAGTTGCTAACCTTCTTTTTATCTGATAACAACAAATAAGTTAGTGTTAATGCTCTTTGAGACTATGAAGAATATAATATACATACTAGATATGCGCGTAAAACAGTACCCTTCCTCGGCAGTCGAGTAAAAAAGAAGATAATTGAGAGGGGTCGACCACGCAGAATGTACTCTAATAAAGTTGTGGACATTCTGAAGTGAAATGGCAGTTAAGAAGTTAACCCGCGGACTTTTAAAGGTTAAAGGACAGTAGAACTCCTAAGATATGTACGGATAGAAACAGCTGGCGGGATGTTGTCCCTATCTACACAGTAGCGAGAAATGCGTGTGTTTGTATGTTACAGGAGATTTCCAAAGTACAGAGCTCACGTAAAAAGAAGAACTAGACATATAATAATAATAACTTGACACACTACACACACGACCGTCTGATCCCAAACTAGGCAGAGCCTGTACTATGGCAACCAGCTTGCTGATAAACATACTTATATATTTCTAAATACATACATATTATAGACTAGCAACCCGCCCCGGCTTCGCACGGGCAGCAGAGACATCTTCAACGGTTAAGAACATGACGTATTAAAAATCGAAACACTCGACTGCTTTAAAATACTAATAAACTATCTAATAAACATATTTTTGGGATCGTCTTGTTAAACCCTTCATTTTAGTACCTCACTCGATAGATAAAGGGAGAAAAATTTTTTTTTGAATACTCATTTTGGCGCCAAAGATCCTCCATTTTGACATTTTGTAATTTTAACATACCTAGGTACCTAGTGACACTCGCGCAATAAAACGAATCTAACGACATATCAGTTAGATGAAACTTATAAACCTTCCGTTTGGGTTTCAAGTCCCCCGCCGCATCTGTCTGTCTGTTCGCGACAAACACAAAAACTACTGAACGGATTTTCATGCGGTTTTCACCAATACGTAGAGGGATTCATGAGAAAGGTTTAGGTATATAATTTGTTAACGTTTTCTGTAAATTGGTTGAAATATGATGATGATTGTTGAAGATGTCTCTGCTACCCGTGCGAAGCCGGGGCGGGTTGCTAGTAAAGTATAAGAATAGTTTAGCTTTCTTTAATTACACGCACTATTATAATTTAACTGCCATTGGATTTGAAAAGTTCTTTTTATTAACCGACGAAAAAAAAGGAGGTTCTTTATTCGACCGTATTTATATATTTTTTTTTTATGTATGTTCAGCCCTCACTCCATTATTTATGAACCGATTTTGATTATTCTTTTTTTGTTGGATAGGGTATACCTCAAGGGTGGTCCCATGTCAAGTAAGTCAGGATCTGATGATGGGATCCTGATAAAGTTGAGAGAAACCCTCGAAAATTGTAGGAACGAATAGTGTTTCTGTTTACTTTTCATTACTTCATCAGGTATTTGCGTTTAGAAATCATCACTTCATGTAGCTGAGCTGATGATGAAAAAAAATCATGAAATAAAAATCTTTTTAACAAAAAATTAAACCGACGAAAAGAACTAAAAAGCAAAAAATAAATAAACTTAAAGTTTTAAGTATTGACCTTATTTACATAAACTATCTAATTTTATATAAACTTATTTTGAGTCGGCGCCAAATAATAAAATGATTAATTACCGACGTAGAGCCGTACATATAAAATTTTGATAATTAATCAGTTTGTTGTTTGGCGCCGACTCAAAATTAGTTTATATAAAATTTGATAGTTTATGTAAATAAGGTCAATACTTAAGACTTAAAGTTTATTTATTTTTTGCTTTTTAGTTCTTTTGGTCGGTTTAATTTTTTGTTAAAAAGATTTTTATGTAATAGCGTAATACTTATGAAAGGTTAGAATCTTTCAATAGCCTACAGCCCTTAGCATCGTAGGGAGAACTTAAATAAAGGCGGGTGAAAGAAAATAATAAAAGTGTGCATTAACAAAAAAAAAACTATAGACATAATCCATATCACATTGAATAGTAGCGATAATCACCTTATCTGCTGAGCTGAGTATTTTTTTCGTTTAGACTGACCGAAAGATCTCCAGCAACGGAACAGTCAATATCCTAAGGAAGAAGGGAAAAAGTGATTGCACTGAGGTCTATAACTCGTCCACTGCTTGCATCTCTCTTTCTTTGCTTTTTAAAAATCAGTCGTCGGCACGTGAACGTATTGATACACATTCATGGTACAAGTCTATGTATACGATGGAGCCGAACGACCCGACACATACGCTACCATTGGCAGGACTTCTAGGCGAGCATGCAACTAAATGAGTAAGCGACTGTAAGCGTCCCTTGCAGCTTGCGGCTGCAGTTGGCGGTTTGCAGTTTCTTCTTTGACTTAGTTTGTGCCTTTAATGTAAAAATAGTTCCTGACCATTTGTGTAGGTGGGTAGCTAAGACTTACCATAAAACTAAGCAAGCGAGGCCTATATTTTCACACAAGTTGTTTTGTTGTCTGATATGTTAATGCAATGCCAAACAAACAGAGAGTCAGGGACGTTGTCGTTCGGCCTGCAAAGAAAAATGATTATTCATTTATTTAGCATGAAGCCATTTTAGTTCATGATAGGGATGCGCCGATCCAATCGATTTTCGGATCGGACCGAATCCATGCGATCCGAACTACGGATCGACTCACGAAGTCACGATTCACACTCCATCGCGGATGGAAATCGGATCGCGGTCCAAACATTGTGGTTTGCAGCAATTGCAGCAATGTAACGTAGGTATATTATTATTGGGCGGTCAAAGTTGGATATGGAAATTTAGTTTGTTTATGTTCAGTTTTCAGAAAACTGAGCAGTCTCTTGGCAACGAGTCGATCCAAACTTGTGTCGACTTAATCTAGTCCAATTTAACCCAACGAAGACACAGGTTTGCGCGTTCACCGCTAAAAAGATACCGTTTGTCATATCACCTCGCTTTGAGAGCACTTCCCTGACTACCACAGCCAGCATCGGAATCCTTGGCATCGATATATCGAGCGAAGTCCAGTTCGCGGTCACTTGGAGGGTAAGGCCAAATTAGCCTCGAAGAAGCTTGGTGTGCTCAACAGATCGAGACAGTATTTCACCCCAGCCCACCGCCTACAACTTTATAAGGCGCAGGTTCGGCCGCATATGGAATATTGTTCTCATATCTATGCAGGAGCACCACAGTACCAGCATCTCTCTCTTGACCGCATTCAACGGAGAGCGACTCGAATCATCGATTGCCAGGATATTTCAGATCGGCTTGACCCCTTGGCGTTGCGTAGAGATGTAGCCTCACTCTGCATTCTCTATCGCATGTATCATGAGGAGTGCTCCGAGCAATCGTTCGGACTTATACCGGCCGCAACGTTTCGCCATCGTGCAACGCGACAAAACTTTCATCCCCATCACCTGGATAATTGGCAATCCACCACTGTGCGGTTTTCCAGAAATTTTTTGCCTCGCACAACCAACCTCTGGAACAAATTGTCGCCTGCGGTATTTCCGGACCGATACGACCTTCAAACCTTCAAGAAAAGAGCGTACTCCTTTGTAAAAGGCCGGCAACGCATTTGTGACTCTTGAGTTGCAGGGGTCCATTGGCGACGGTAGTCACTTACCATCAGGTGACCCGTCTGCTCGTTTGCCGCCTATTTTATAAAAAAAAAGAGCCTGTGCTATGGTAACCAGACTGCTGATAAACATACTTATATACTTCCAAATACATGCATATTATAGATAAATTATACCCAGACACAGAACAAATTATCGTGCTCATCACACAATTATTTGTTCTGGGTGGGAATTGAACCCACGATTAAGTTAATAACTGTGGCAATTTCCACATACAGCAAGAACATACTTCGATATCATCTAGCGAATGATATCGAAGTATGTTCTAGCTGTATGTGGAAATCGCAACAGTTATTACACAAATCAGCACCAAATCAAGCAAATATCCTCCGCCTGATCTTAAGTCGAGTGACATAAAGACTTAAAAAATTATGTTATCAATATAGTTAAAACCTAAACGAAGATAATTCTTTTCAATTGATGGATTATAAAACGCTACGGTTTTCAAAATATTATTGTTCAATTTTACGATATTAAAGTAATATTATCACACGATTACAGCATTGTTGAATTGGCATATTATAAGTTAACTAGCCGTTCTCCGCCTTACCTGCGTTTATGATCACTGCTCCTCTTCTAAGGATCGTAGTGTGATGTTACATAGCCTATAATCTTCCTCAATGAATACTCTATCCAATTCAAAAAGAATTATTCAAATCTGACCGATAGTTCCAGAGATTAGCGCGTTTAAACAAACAAACTCTTCAACATTATTATATTACTAGCAACTGACCCGGCTTCGGGCACGGGTAGCAAAGACATCTTCAACAATCATCAACGTATTTCAATCAATTTACACAAAATCTTAACAAATAATACACCTAAACCTTCCTCATGAATCACTCTGTCTATTAGTGAAAACCGCATGAAAATCCGTTCGGTAGTTTTTCAGTTTATCGCGAACAGACAGAAAGACAGACGCAGCGGGGGACGTCGTTTTATAACATGTAGTGTTTATTACTCGCTATTATTTTATCATTCGCTTATTATTCGCTAATTTTTATTCCACTTTTATAGTAGTATATTTAGAAATTTATTTATTTTTAATAACTTAGGTATATAATGGCCCCAATTCTGTTACTTCACTCACTAAATTAAAATCCACTAAATTTTATTCATATAAGAAGTAAACCTTGCACCCTTAGAAACAAGGTCTTATTTCAAATTGAAACAAGTAGGTATGTCGCTATCGAAATAAGCAATTTATTTGTCGACTAAAGTCTGATACGCTTAAATAAACTTTAATACCACGTGGCGAGAGCCGCTATCCGTTGAATGCCATCTCTTTTGCTCTGTGTTTTTAGTAAGCGTCTTCGTAGGTGTAGATTAAAAACACGTCATCCTTGTTCGTTTTGAACAAGTTTTTATATGGCAATTATACAGCGTTTGAATAAATGAAGACTCTCGCTGCGTGGAAATAAAGTTGAGTATACGTTGACAGATTTTATTGAAATTTAGCGGCGCTGAGAAATAGATGCTAGTAACAAATAGACCTTATTACGAAGAACACAAGGTTGATTTCATATGAAGAAATTAAGTCAGGTTTTAGTTTAGTCGAGTGTACAATAGAATCGGCACCATTATTTAATAGGTAAAAAGAATAACTAAAATAAAAGTAGGTGCTAGTGCTATTATTTTAGTTGTATTTTAGTTGTGGTGGTTAACTAGAAGAGTTCATATTCTGTGATTGTTAATCTCACCAAAAGGTAAATATTGACAGATAAATGCTGTTACCTAAGTACGTAGTATAGTAAGTTATCTTTTATTTTCTAAATTAAAGTTTTAAAGTTACACAAGTGGTTGCATAAATGTACATTATCAATTCAAAACTAAGGTGTCTCCATTAAAATTTGGTAAGATTGTGAACCCTCGACTTGACGGTGACTTGATCGAGAGTGTTCCTAGATATGATTAAAGATAATCTGTTCAGCGGTTCGAAGATCATGCGCTCTTTCTTAATCGGGGAAGGGATTTTCGAGTCCCAAGGGTATTTTAATATTATGAATATTATTTTAGGGTATTCTTAGCAATTTAGGTCTTTATCTTCTGAACTAGTTGTGACTGTATCTCAGCCGATAGCAAGAAGGCACATTTATGGGAGATTTATTAACATTTCTATTTTTAACACGCGAAAAGAAAGGTATTATAAGTTTGACGTGTCTGTGTTTCTGTGTAGACTTACGGACGTATGGCCATCTGTAGCATTGTAGCTCCCACACGGATGAACCGATTTTAGAGCGCTTTTTTTTAAGTGAAAACTTCTTTAGACACGTTTGTGCACTTTTGCTATTTGGGAAAAGCACAGAACTGGTGACCGTCACACTAATAATACATATGTAGATCCACTAGGGGGCGCTAATCTAAACATTGAGTTTTGTCAGCTCCTTATTATATTTATGTATGTGTTTTCCCTTCTGACGTGCAGTCCTACGACTGACAGTCTTGTTTGAAGGGTGACTTGATCAAGAGTGTACTTAGATATAATTAAAGAAAATCTGTTGTGATCTGTTATCTGATGATGGAGCCAAGAGGTAGTTAGTGGATTCAGTTCAGTGGCAACTAGTCAACCCACCGAGTTTTGACTCATATGATTCGTTGTAACGAGTCCAAAGATTGGGGTTAGTAACGATGGTCTGATGAAGATAGGTGGATAGTGGAAGCTCTTTGTTCTTACTTACGCATTTGTTTTTAAGGAATAGATGGCAAACGGGCAGACGGGTCACCTGATGGTAAGTGACTACCGCCACCCATAGGCACCTGCAATTCAAGAGTCACAAGTGCGTTGGCGGCCTTTAAGGTGGGCGTAGGGGAAGGGGGGGGGGGGGGAAGACGGGAAGAGGGAGAGAGGGAAGGGTTTTGTTCTTCGGTAACCTCATTCATTCGGCGAAATACAATGCAAGCATTGCTTAACTGTCGGTTTTCTGTGAGGCCGTGGTATCACTCCGGTCGAGCCGGCCCATACGTGACGTAGCATGGCTCTCCCACAGTAAAACATACGTATCATAGCGTATTTTTTTATTTTTCTAAACAATAATTTATTTAATTTTTTCTTCTATGACCAGTAATTGTTTTTCATTTAACAGTTAAGTTACTAGTTTAATTTTTTTAAGTTACCAGTTCAGCAACTGTTTTTTATTATTATTACGTTACGAAATTAGGAGTTCTGTTTTTATACCAGTGCAGTGTCTATAATTGTATATAATGTTATGAATAAAAATTACCACTACTTATTTAGGCACTCTGGTCTCTTCATATTTTGACAAATTCTTCCATTCCTTTGTAAACTTTTCCAGCCCCTACGACATGGTTGGAATTCTATCATCTATTAGTATAAATAAATTATAGTTTAAAAGAGCTAAAAAACTGTTTAATAGGAAACCGAACAACACGTAGAAAATATTTTTTAAATATGAAGACTTTGTGTTGTAAAAAAGCGTGGGGATCTTTTTAGTATATTTTTACAACAACTCTACTTTTTTAAGAACTTGTAACATTTGTGGTCGAGCACCCTACGTTTTTTTTATAAAACAAACTCTTCATAATATGTAAAAATTATTTTCCACTTTTTAGTTCGGTTTGCTATTATGCGTGTTTTTTTTAAATAACTTTTTTTTTGTATTTTATTGTCATCGGTCCTTGATACCTGTGCTTTGTGCAAATTTTGAAGTTGATCTTGTCAAGTCTTGAAGTTGGTGAAAATTACTTTAAAAGTTTCCGTTACATATATACGTAGATAGATAGATATATTATTATGTCAAGCCAATATAAAACTTGTAAAAAATAGCCATATCACTAAAATTGTATTATTTTCTTCCATTTCTAGGAAACTTGAGTTCATTTGAAATCTTTTGTTTTCGCTTCGTGTCCGGCCGATGTCAGGTGTTATGTAAACAACCTCGTATTTTTACCGAACGACGGCGAATTTTCTTTTATTATTTATAATTGTAACGGACAGACAATATCCGTTCGATAGCTGATACCTACATTTATATTGGTGACTGTGAACATTGAGAAGGTGGGCTTGGAAACTCGTTGATGTTTGACGTGTTATTATATTTTGTCCATATTTCAAGAGAGACGCAATAATTAAACTTGTGACAATTAATAGGAAACGGCAATGTTGATTTTCTTTTTTGTAAATCGATAATACTAACAGTGATAACCTTAATTCGGTCTAGTTTACTATTAGCTCTATCAATAAAGAATTATTATTATTGCAATTCATGATTGAAACCAAATTTAGTAATATTGTGTATGTGTTGTGTTAAATAAAGTGTAGGATAAGACGGTGGATCATTTAATGGAAAAAAAGGTACAGTCAGCATAGAAAATCACTCATCATCATCAATCGCTCAGTACAGTACATTTTTTTTGTTGAAATTTCACTGTAAGCACTCGTATACAAAAATAATAAATCTTATTTTATCCTGGGACGTATTACACATCGTCATCTAGGCCCAGTTAGCAGAGCTGGTACTAGGTATAGTTTCTATTCTAGGACACAGATAAATATGCTTAGATAGGTACTTTACTTAAATTTGTAGATAGAAACACCCAGACCAATGCAAATAGACATATTATGCATACAAATATTTGCACTGAGCGGAAATCGAACCCGCTGCCCCCTGCTCGGTGTGGCAGTCGTATGCACTACCGCTGCGCCGCAAAGGTTGTGATTAGAGTTAAAAAATTTTTTATTGTAAAAAAACAGTCTCTTCTTCGTTTATTGTATTTGAAAATCATCTGACGTCCATTTATCATTGACATTGTTGCTTTTACAATAATTGAAAAGCCACAAATATCTTACTTTTTCTTGTCGGCCTAATCCACGCCTAAGTTCAATTAAAAAATGAATACCTATGTATAATATTTTACGTTTCATTATAGGTATACTTAAAAATAAATGTTGTTTCAGATTTTATAAAACCCTAAACTAATAGAAGTTACTGTGATGAAATCCACAAATATGGAGTCGTGTTCCGACCGCCTGAGTCCGTCAAGTGACATGACAAGCGAGTCAGAAACATCGCTCCCGCCTTTTCCATATGACAACCAAAATGGAAACTTCTATCAAGCAGAGTTGAATGAAAAACAGTATTTTTCTTGCAAACAAAAAACGAGAAATGAAGAAAAAAACCCAAAAGAAGCATATTTACAAGAAAGTAACAAAATGGCGTTCGACAACTATTTATCGCCACAGAGAAATAAAAAATATTTGAATTTCGAATTGAAATTGCCACCAACTAACGAAAACATATTTTCACAAATTGAAGGCGAAGATCGCATGCGTTCAGCCTATTTCAATGATGTCCAAGATTTAAAAAGTTGCGTTCAAAATGAAAATAACCCAAATTTAACAGACATGAAGCTTAATCAACAGATTTTCGATAATGTTAGTGTAAATAACGAAAGGGAGAGGGTTTCACAAACATATTTTGCGGAGAATGAAAACAGTAATATGCGTAGATGTATAAATTTTAATTCGGAACAAGTGCAGTGTGTTTGTGAAGCGTTGCAGCAGAAAGGGGATATTGAGAAGTTAGCAGCATTCCTTTGGAGTTTACCTCCCAGTGAACTTCTTAGGGGACACGAAACGATACTCAGGTATGTGTCTTAGCAGATTTTGAGTTTCAATTCTAATATGTATTATTTTTTGTATGTGAAGAAACTTTGTGCGAAGTTTCTAATGAACCAGATGAATGAGCTTATGACCCTATACTACGCTAGCAGAGCTGATAAATGGTGTTCTTCTGTAGGCCGAATTATAATGGGTAGTTATTCAGATTTAGGCCGCTGTTCCAAGGCGCTTAAAAATTCTGTGCCATACATCCTACGATCGAAACCTTTCTTCTTCCACAGGCATGAGATAATCTAGAAATAATAGAATACTTGTTTAGTATTTACTGCATTTCCCTTCTATATGAAAATGTAAACCATACATTGCGTGTAACAATAGTTCTTGAAATCGTTGTGATTTAATGCGATTCATTCAGTGAAAGACGAAGCTTGTCTTCTTAATTTAGTCGTTCATCTGGATATATTTGTAAAAGGAACACAAACTTACTTAAATCACTGAAAGGGAAATTATTCTAGCATGCAATAAGAATAAAAAAAAAAAGTACTATCCGTTTACCGTTTGAATTTACCCGTATTTTTACGTCCGTTTCTCATAAAAGCAGGTGGAACGTGTATAGTGAAAGATTTTAAATAAAACAATAAAACTGAGTGAATAATTCCAACTATTTACTCAGTTATTGTTTTTTTTTTTATTTTGGAACTATTCACAGTTAGTGAGAAAATTTTCGAAGTTTTTGTAGATTTTCTTAGTAACGGAATAAAAAAATCCAAAAAAAAACGTACGATTTAAAATCTTTAACTTTACACAATCCTATATGAATCAATACCTATATGAAAAACGGAGGCAAAAATACTAAGAAATTCAAACGGTCATAAGTTCATAATCATAACTTATAAACGGATACTTTTTTTTTTCAAAAATTCTTATTGTAACTGCATGCTAGAGTCATGCCCTTTAGATGATTTCAGTAAGTGTTCTTTTTTCAAATACACCCTGCATGTATATTACCTGAATGTATAATGCATTGGTTATTATTAAATAGTTTTCTATGAAATAGTATTGTAATTAGTGATGATTGAGACAAGAGTGGAGATTGCTTGACTCTGGCACTTAATATAATTATACCGCGGACAGAATACTAATAGTTTTCCTTGATAGCCGCCTTAGACTGCAGGAATGATAAGGTTTCGTGCTCTGCGGCATCGCCCTTAGTACTCTTGAAGGAACAATTTTGGGTTTCTTCTCACAAGGCTCAACTATAACGGGCTGTTATAGATCGACACAGGCAGATACGGTGTTATATGTTTTTTTTTAATTTTACATTTTACAACGCAACCTATTGTTCTGTGTGTGTTGATCTACTTATATAATTTTTAAATTCTTTTTTTAAATTGACGATTTCGAATACTTGATGTACCAATTTTATGAAACAAAGATGTCGAATTTCGTTCTAATGCCTCGCACAACTTAACCCTTTTGTTGCTCCATTCCCAGAGCTCGAGCATTGGTAGCGTACCATCGTGGGGTGTACCAGGAGTTATATGCAATACTGGAAGCACATTCCTTTCCTCCACGACACCACAACGCGTTGCAGAACCTCTGGTACAAAGCTCATTATAAAGAAGCTGAGAAAGTACGGGGGAGAGCTTTAGGTAAGATTTAGTTTTTATTGAAAATTATCCCTTCTCCCCTCTTTCACTCCCAAGGGTTGTAGCGTGATGTTAAAGAGACTTTAACACTCCTGAAGAATTGTTAAATGCAAAAAGATTTTTTTAATAAAGAACTAAACTGATCAGTTTAAATATAGATAGAAACGAACCAAAGGAACGGTATTCAACGAAGAGTGGAATGAAAAAGGTGGAATAGAGGGGCCTGGATGATACGTAGTAACTGAATACTAACAAGTAATTTTAAAGTAATCTAATTGGCCTATACCCTGGTAATTCATGAAAGATTTTTTGCGCTCTTTACCTTGCCGTCAAAACGGGAGAATACGGACCACTTCTTAGAAGTAGACTACGCCCTTGTAATCGACGCTGGGGATAACAATATCTACTATTGTAGACCACGGATAAAACCATGGTTTCACCATGGCGACGAGAATAACGATATCTCTAATCTAAAGAGTTCGTATTATATCGATTATAAATTAGGCGATTAATTTTCTTTTATGAGACTCTTTTAGTTTTTGCCGTGATTATCATTGTGTGATTTTAACTCGTCTCCTATGATAGAAAGCGATAGACTGATAGTATAATAATACTGTAAATTTCTAGGTGCCGTAGACAAATATAGACTTAGAAAAAAATATCCGCTGCCAAAAACGATATGGGACGGCGAAGAGACTGTATACTGTTTCAAAGAGAAAAGCAGGAACGCGTTAAAAGACTGCTATTATAGAAATAGGTAAGATTTTTTTAGTTGGCAACATTTAAGTAATTACTAGCCGCGCGCAGTAAGTTTGCCGTTGACCAGTCGGGTTCAGACCCGCATCCACTGGATTCTAAGCCTTAGCTATCATACAGCCACCGCTCTCAGGAATAAAACCAACGAGAAAACGACAGATGAATAACACACACGGAGCGGGAGTTATAGTTTTGTAAACCGCGGTCTTCTTTACAATTCATTTTAAAAAAAACTTCAACTCTTAGGTACCCAACTCCGGACGAAAAGCGAGCCCTAGCACAGAAGACGGGGCTGACTCTGACGCAGGTCTCCAACTGGTTCAAGAATAGGAGACAACGAGACCGCACTCCACAGCAACCGAATAGACCGTGAGTTATATCTATTAAAACTATATCTTAGTTTTAATCTGTTAACAGGGAATTTATTCTTTTCGTAGTGTATTTACTTTTAATTTTAAAAACATTATAGCACACAACACACAACAAAATGATGTAAAATGTACTGAATATTGTTAAAACTGTCTGGTTTTTTTTTAAAGAGTGGCCATGAGTTTGTTTGCCCGATTTCTTCTCACAAGGCTCAACCATTTGGTAAATGGGCGGTTATAGATCGAAACAGGCTGATATTAAATTATGTTATCCATTTTTTTTCTTTAATACAGTTTTACAGTCTTACATTTGACAAAACAAACTATTGCTGCGGTGACTCCGTGTATAAATCGACGATTTCGAATAATTAATTATCAATTTTATTAAATAAAGATAATGAATTTCATTTAGGATTAGCTCTTGTTCTCGGTTTTGATGGGGTTGCCAGATCAAAAAACATGAAGGAACTTGTAGAAAATTATGAAATTATAAAATGGCAATAGGTACTATTGATAAAGTCATTCTGATTGGGAAACAACCTAGTTTCATTTGATGAGATAAAGTTCGCAACGTATTTTTTTTTCAATAGAAGGACGATCTTGTGTAGTAGTGCTGTGTAAATGTTCCATATTGATGGCAATAGCACAAGCCAAGTCATGAAAAAATTTTAATTGAGAACCTCCCCTCATATCGAAGTCAGTCCGTTAAAATCAGGTGATTTCCTAAATCTAAAATCAAAACAGCCAGTCATTTCACTTAGTTCCTCTCATCTGTTTTCGCTTTGTTAACATTTTGTACACTTACGGAAAATATGTACTTAACTGAAAATTAAATAAATAAATAACTTGAGACACCTCACACACGGCCGTCTGATCCCAAACTAGGCAGAGTCTGGCAGAGTTATGGTCTATCACAATGGTATCCAATTATCCATATTATCCCGATAGTGTTTTGGAATTATCCGAAATATCCGAATAGTAAATCGACCGGATAATTGCATGCCCTAGGTATGGTACAATCGACGTTCGCTTACCGGAGTCGAGTGAGTTGTGGTACCTACCGCATGTTGTGGGGCAGTGAATCGAGCGAGAAGCGCCGCTATTGTAAGTCGAGTGCGGTACGCGGTACAGTCGATGCTAAACAGATTTTCTTGAATTATAATATAACTTATAAACACCCCTCTTTTTTGTGTCGGGGGTTAAAAATGATACCAATACAAAGAGACATATTTCATCCATCATCCTCCGCGCCTTTTCCTAACTAAGTTGGGGTCGGCTTTCAGTCTAACTACGATACGGCCGAACTTTGATATTTTACGAGAAGCGACTGCCATCAGACCTTCACAACCCAAGTACTAGGCGATATCGAAGTTCTGTAGTTAGACCAGGTTGTCGGACTTTTTTGGGTTCCAACTACCCGTAACGATTGCCACAGATGTTTGTATGGCACGCGGGACCGATGGTTTAACGTGCTCTCCGAGGCACGGGGGGTCTCAATGTGTTAAGAATGGTCACCCATCCTAGACTGACTTGGCAAGTATTACTTAATTTTGTAATGTGCTAACCTACTCCGTTACCACTTAGCCACGAGCCCCTCACAAAGAGACATATTTAATTATGCAAATATTTGAACTGAGTGGAATTGAACCCCGCGATCTCCGACGTGGCAGTTGAATGTTCCATCGCCGCGGCCGCGTATCACAGATCATTAAAAATAGGAAAGTTTAACATATTTTGAAGCCTATAGAGTCAAGTTTGTCAAAGCAAGCGAAGCCGGGTCCAAAACCAGTATCGTATAAAATCCTAACTAATAGGTAAATATGAATTTGTTTGTTCGTTTGTTACGCTTTCACTTTACAATTTAATTACTGAACCGATCTTCATGTAATTTTACATTACGTTATCATTGATACATAAAAAGGATATAACGTATAAAAGTCTTACTCATTGAGGACACTCGGAGAAATAGCGACTCTCGAATTTATGCAATAAAGTTCAAATTACCGTAAACGTCGACCTGAATTGGTTGAGAAAATTAACATAAACGCGAACAAAGCTGCGGGCAAAACGTAGTACTACAAATAACTAAAAGCCCAAGTGTGACCAAACGTTATAGCTGTAGCATATACAATCCAAGGTAAATAAAGCTAAACAATTTATTGTTTCGCACAACGACGCCATTGTTTTGGGCACGGCGAAGTTCGAACTGTTCGTCTCAAGGACTTCTTTAACATTACTACTTGGTAGGGTAACTAGTAATAAGTTTTAAAGTAGGACAGTATGAGAGGTCAACTGGGTATTTCTTTTTGTTATATAGAACGTATAAAGCGGTCCTTAGACGATAATGCGGCATGACATGCGTTACGTGCTGTCATGCATGCATGACCGTTTAATTGTATTGCTTGATGCGAATGATATGCAAACTATTATTATTTATATATTTAATATACATAATATATATTTATTTATTTATAAATCTGCCTTTGACAAAGATATGTCCATACCAGCGCAGAAGACCTCTTCCCTTTTCTATCTATATCAACTGAATAAAATGATTAGATATACCAAGCGAATTATCATGCTGCATGATAGACTCTCAATAGGTCCTTCACGCAGCATGATGATTCAGCATGTCATGCCGTCTAGGGACCGCTTAACGGACAGTTGTTGAAAGTTGTAGTCGTCATTGCCAGCGCTAACAATCTATACTAATATTATAAAGCTGAAGAGTTTGGTTCAACGTGCTAATCTCAGGGACTACTGGTTCGAATTGAAAAATTATTTTAGTGTTGGATAGCTCATTTATGGAGAAAGGCTGTATCACATTACGGTACGACCAATAGGAGCGGAGAAGTGACCATAAACACAGGTAAAACTGTGGGGACAGCTATTATAGATAAACTCGGGAGTTTAGAAATGATAACTTCTTATGGGAGGGTAAACCGTTTCGTTACGTAGCGCGTTACGGCGCCAGTCTGTCTGGCGTTTAAGTTATCACTTCTGTCGGGCGTCCCGAGACGCACACGTTTTTTTTTGATACCTTTTTATGGAACTGATAATATATGGTTTAAAATTGACTGATGAAACTGTATAATATTTCGTTAGAGATTGTCTTGGTTAAAATTTAGTTACTACGGATGTCGATGGTAGTGCCGGGTCTGTCTGGAAATGTTCGTTTAAAGAATAAATAAGCAACAAGTTATTTTACAAGGCACATAATACGTAAGACACTGAAAAACGTGTCTTATGTTACAAGTGCCCATAGTTAACAGAGACCGCTTGCCATCAGAAAGAACGTATTTAGAAGTGGAATAAAAAAAAAAACTTTTAGGACAAGTACGGAAATGTACTGATTCATAGTCACCCTTTCAGCCGCAGTAGAGTCTACGCTTGTATAGAGTCATCTAATTTTTTAAAGTACTTTTTATTTATTATTCAGTAACTACTCAAACTGTTATTTTATTACTGGCAACCAGCTAACAGTTATCGTCAACAATTTTGTGAAGCAGGAGACTAGTAAGTACATTGTAATACAATATTAATTTATTAACTGCCTGGTTCTATATTTTAGTCCTGTGGACATTAAAATTTTAAGGTTAGATTCGAATCCTGTGTCGGGTAGTTAACTTGTTTTTTTGGGATTTTCTGATCAGACGTTTGAGACGTATTATGAAAACATGTTCAGCGTTCAACGTGGGCAATTAATTAAGGTATTGTTGAAGGTTTTTAAATTTTCTGTTTCCATATTCTGATATCGATCTGAACTTGGAAACAGAATGTATTTTTCAAATTTCATACCAATGCAGTAAGCAACCACATGGTTCAAACGTCCAAAGATCAATGTAATGTTTTTTTCGTATTGAGAATGCATTGTCATAAACCCTCATTATGGCCCATTAATCAAAGACTAAGGTCAGTTCATAAAAACCAGCCACATGTGCAACTACTGGTCGGTTGACGGTCGATTTCAGAACAAAAAAAAATATTTGTTAACGTCAATTTTGGAACAAAAAGTTAGGTGTGTTTTTTTCTTCTAACATAATCTAATAGAAAACACGCAAGCGGCCTGTTTGGTTACAGAAATATACCGTAGCTCGTAGTCGATAAATATTTGCTGTAGCCCATATGACGCGACAAGGATATTTTTTTTCAATTCTGCTAACACCATTGAGAAATTAAGAGTATCTACCACAATAATTCGTTATCACATTGTTTTTTTTTTAATTCTGCTAACACCATTGAGAAATTAAGAGTATCTACCACAATAATTCGTTATCAGTGTTATCACATTGTTAGAGTGAGATGCATTATATATACTGTTTGCTATAGTAGTATATCAAAACATATTATAAAACAGTCCCCCGCTGTGTCTGTCTGTTCGCAATAAATTGAAAAACTACTGAACGGATTTTCATGCGATTTTCACTAATAAACAGAGTGATTCATGAGTAAGGTTTAGGTGTATAATTTGTACCCGTGCGAAGCCGGGGATGGTTTCTAGTATTGTACAAAAAGATTTAAAGATTAAGTTTATTTTGGTTCGTCGCACTATTTTAGATGTTTTGCTGTTTAGCAACCAGCCAAGTTGAAATTTACTCAATAGGTACATAATCCATAATGAGACATCCGTTCGATATGAGATGAGCAATGTTACTTTATTTAAGTTGTAAAATAATCGACTATTTGAAAAATAACTAAAATTTGTATTTTCTTTTTTTAAAGGGAGATGCTAGTGCCAGCACAGTATGCGGGTCCACAAGGGGGTTTGGCGCAGGCTTTACTGCCAAATGCCTACTACCATCAGCTGCAAGATCCTACACACTACCTACACAGTGGGGCGCCGTAAAATATTAGGAAATTTATTATTTGTTAAATCCAGTTAAAAATTATTATTTTAGTTTCTGAATAAGACAATGACTGTTAAAAGTGTTATTTATATTCATAAATAAATAAGGATAATTAAGAAGTATGGTGTATTGAGTTGTAAGATAGGTAGGTTAGCAATGCGGATTCAGTCAAACGAAGTTTTAAATACACAAAATATTTGCCATAGTAAATTAAAAAGTTACTGCCTTTTTTAATTTAAAGTGCGAGGGCTGTGCCGCTACTACTAAATTTTCTTGTTAAATTTAACAGAGTGCAAAATATGGGTACTTATTGTATTCCGTAAAGTACTGTAAATAATAAATATAAAATGATTGGGGTTTAAGTGACTAATACGTTGCAGTTTGGAATTAAAATTAGACTCTGGTTAATTCTTAAAGACTACAATTAATTATTTGTTTTATTTTAACTCCCATAAAATTTAAGTCTCATGACGTATTTTTTTATTCAAACTCAATTTGGTTGGACTTGTCCAAGTTATAAAAAAAGAGTATGTAAATATCTTTTTTAACCTTTTTGATATTAATCTTATTTTGAAATTTTTAAAAAATCAAAGGATTTGTATTTAAGTATTGTTCACCCTTTATGAATTTGTCTTAATTTTCATTAATAAAAGGGAGATATGGTTTTAAATGATTACTTAAAATATGTAACAGCTAAATGGTTTCTTGTATACTCGTCTTATACTAGATTTAGAATAATTTTATTTCAGTTGTTTTAAATAATTGAATTTAGTAATAGGTTGACTACATAAGTATGCCATTAGAAAACTTTCATTTATAGAACCCTGCTCCTAAAAGACTCAGCGTTTCTTTCAGGTTTAAACAATAAGGACTACATCAAAAAACTACTTCCAATTTGTGATTTCGCAGTCTTAACGCAGTTCAAATATAGACCTACTAAAAAATGTAAAAAACGTTTTCTTTATTTTGGCAGTTTCAACTTTAATTAACCATTTTTTGTTATTTAAGTACCCGAAGTGGACTGTGCTAGTGCACAGTAAAAATATATAATTATGGTCACATCAGAATATTAAATTGATTACACACTATCAATCATTACTACCTAACTGTATATGTAAGCGGTCTACACATTATGCACCTTTGTTTTTAAAACATTATTTTTGTTTTATACTCTAAATACTATAAATAAGTGTTGTTTGCAAATAGGGTGCTGATTATGTTTGAAACCATTGTATTCTAGTCTGGAATTAAAATTCTATAAGAATCAAATGCTTGTTTGCCTTTACCCAAACCGAACTTTTTGTTTATATTTATTCTATTTTATTTATAGTTACTGAAAATACATTTCTCAAGGCGGACTTAATGCCGTAGGCGTTTTCTCCCAGTCAACCTTTGGGTGATGCAGAACGATTTGTGGTAGTTGTATATTTAATAGTCTTAAGATAAAGTAAATAAAAAATGTATTACGTAAATAAGCCTACATAAATGTACTAGGTATGTACATATAGTAAATATATGTACATACGTACATACATAAACACAAATACATAAATGATAAAGACACTTGTAAAAGTGTTATTCCGCCAATAAACCTCAGTAGAGCTTGCGTAACCTTAAAAGTTAACCGGTTAGTGGACATCCTGATTTCTTGTGGAAGCGCGTTCCGTTTACAGCTTGGACAGCGAACGAAGAATGAACCATACTGGAATTATGAGAAAGACAAAGAAGGAGAAGATTATTAGAAGAGCGGATATTTCTGGCATGGTTAGAGAAGATATATTGAAAGTAAGATGTTAGATAACTGGGTGAGTTATGTGAGTGGAGAACGGAGTACAACATAGTCAACGCTCTCAAACTGCGGCATTGTCTTATAGGTAACCATGACGGTTGGGTGGGATAGGTGGATATCTGATTCTTAGATACCTACCTGAGTTTGCCAATAAATTGACGGTTGTGTCGATGTGTAGACAAAGATCCTTGATCGAGGGACTAATAGGCAAACTGAGTCATTAAAGATGATTTCGGCGATACTATTGCTATCATTCTAGGGCTTCCTATAATAATCGCTTGGCATTTAGATGGGTTCACCGTTAAGCTGAACCTGTTGGACCAGTTTTTTACTATCGTTTCGTTTTCTATTACGTTTCGACTGACTGTGGTCACAGGCTGACTCAGTCAGCTTGTGACCACGGCCAGTGCAACTTGGCCGAAATGTCAGGCAATTTAGAGGTATGTAATACCTTTTCGTGATCGCGTTAATTCCCGTTAATACGTAAATAATATTATATTAAATTACCAAGTCTCTAAAACTTTTATTGTAAAGTTGTCCGCTACGATGACGCTATAGGTGTTGGTGTTGAAATGAACACCATCACTAAATAATAAAATGTGTTAGGTATTGTAATAACTAATTGAAGGTTAGCCGCGCATTCCAGCACCTCTCAAAAGGCGTCAATAAAGTTGGAATGTGTTTTGCACATTTGTCTTTTTTCATTTTGCACCCCTTGCCAACTGGAGCATAGAGTGACCGCTCCACAGGCTCCACTTGCTTAAGACTTGCTTGCTTGCGTCAAAAATCGATATTTAAAAAAACTATACCGATTCTACATACTCATTGCACTGGCACCTGCCAGCAAAAATAAGCCAAACTACACCGAAAACCAAGATGACACGTTACTGTTTATTATAATTGTTATATCGGTCCACACTGAACCATGACCGTTCATGGTTAAATACTAGTTGGTGAATGTTTTCGTTGTTTTTGAGAAAACCACACCTCTACTTTGTTTAAATATATGTATGGTAGATCAGTTATCATTATTTCTTTATGATCGATAAATGTCAAGTGTTTCTTTGTACATTTGTGTTAGACTTTTTGTGACACTAGTTAGTCGATTAATATGTCTAATTATTCTGAGTACGTCTCTAAAAAAGTGAAACTGTCAAAGTCAAATGCGCAAAATATATATATATTTTGATCGATCATTTGAAAGTATTTGTTTTCGTTTTAAGTTGTACATAATTAGCCAGAATAAACCTTTTTATTATTTATAAGTCTTGGTTTACGCCTGTTTATTCGGAGTTTATCGTAAAGTTAAAGCAAAAGCTGGTTAACTTTGTTCATGACGTAATAGTGAAGGGGTGATACGATGAGTGATTCAAAATCTTTTGTAAATTTCTCATGTCAGCGATGCTTACAGCCTCTAAAGCTAGACGAGTCTTTGAACAATCTTGGAGAACACACAATTGCTGATCTTACCCTTCAGATACGAAGAAACAATGAAGTGGACTTGGATATGCAATCGACAAGCTTGGAACATTATGTACCCCCATTTCGGATGTCTGAGTCAGGCAACGGTGCGAATGAGTTCATGGTAATTTCAGATGGGTGGGAAACTACTTCTCCAGGCCACCAGCTGCATGTTAAAGCTACTTTATTTGATTTATTGTCTAATAATTCGGATGTAGATCATCCTCTTTGCGATGAATGTACCGATACTCTTCTAGAACTAATGGACAATCAATTAAGACAAACAGAGGCTGAATGGAAAGACTACAATGACTATTTAAAAAAGTTAGAAGATGACAAAGAAGATTTAAATTTAGAAGGGTTAGAAAAAGAGCTGGATGATTGGAAACAAGAACAAAGTAGGTTATTACAAGAACTATCCTCATTACAAAAGGAAGAAAGAGCTATGAAAGAGGAGATTGATGTACAGGAAAGGGAGAAAGAGAGACTAGAAAAAGAACAAGATGTTTATTGGAGAGAGTATACAAGATATCGGAAAGACCTAATGACAATTGAAGATCAAATGAAATTCTATGAATGTCAGTTGGCATATACACAGTCACAGTTAGAGAAATTAAAGAAAACAAATATTTTTAAAGCCACATTTCACATTTCTGATTCCGGACAATTTGGTATAATAAATAATTTTCGACTCGGTAGGTTGCCATCGGCACCAGTTGATTGGTCAGAAATAAATGCAGCTTGGGGACAAACTGTACTCTTATTGTCATCATTAGCAAGAAAGATAAGTTTCAGCTTCCAACGGTACCGTTTAGTACCTTACGGTAATCATTCCTACATAGAAGTGTTAGAAGATCAAAAATGTTTACCTCTGTATGGTTCTGGTGGTTTCCGTTTCCTCTGGGACACTAAATTTGATGCTGCGATGGTAGCATTTCTGGATTGTTTGCAACAGTTCAAAGAGCAAGTTGAGAAAGGCAATAATGGATTTTGTTTACCATATAGAATTGATAAGGGCAAAATTGAGGATACTGCTTCTCCTCCACATGCCTACTCTATAAAAATCCAATTTAATTCTGAAGAGCATTGGACGAAAGCTTTAAAGTACATGCTGACAAATTTAAAATGGGCTCTAACATGGATTTCCTCACAGTTTAGCGAAGACAAAGCAGAAGGCCAGTAGTAAAAGACGTAAATAGTCTCTCTATCGTTTTCTAGCATTTTATAAATACGTGGTTTGCGATTGTAATACCTTTTCCTGTACTGATAAAATACACATAATTTTTCTATTAAAAAAAGTGGTCTGTGTGTGACACATGGTTGCTTGCTCCAGTGCGGCAAACACATGTTTGCACTGCTGCAACTCACACAACAGTTGTGTAATATAAGCACTCATGGTTTAGCTCCAAATGCACATTGTATATGCCGCAGCACTCTCTTTGATTCCCAGGATTCCTGTGCTTTAAACAACAAATGTATGTATATTAGCGAGCAGTCTAAGGTTATTTCTTATTTTTGTTCAAGGCCACATAATTTGAGTTTTACTATAGTGGCACTCATCATACCCTGCCATCTAAAAACATTTGTAGATGCAGCTGGTTTGTACTGATACTTGAGGTTATTGATTACATGTCTATTATCACTGGTCAGTCACTGATGCACATGTCCCTTGTCAGTCATATATAAATCAGTATTTATCAACAGAGCTGATCAGTTGATTAGGTGGAACTCTTTGTGCATTCTCCAAGAGATTAAAAATAGGTACTGGTCTGTGTTGAATGATGTTTAGATAGCATATAGATGAGGCTTTTTAAAGATAATGTTTTGACTTCATCCATTACTTGAATACAATAGCTTTCTATGTTTAAAATAAATTATTTAAAAGTCCTCTTTGAAGATTTATTATGTTTTCAGCTTGGTTTTATTTTTTAATTTGAGATTAGCTAAGTCACATTCTTGCAATACTGTATTGTAAATGTACATTATTATTGTAGCTTGTATTGTTGAGCATTAACTAGTACAATTTATGTTACCCCATTATTAAGGGGTATTTGAAGTCAGCTGCAAGTTGATATTTGGCTGTGATGCGAATTTGAGTGTTGCAGATTGGCACTGAATCTGGCTTTATTCAGGGTGTATCTGACAATTCTATTTATTTAAATCACTCCAGTGAGCAGTTAAAGATTTTTTTTTTTCAATATTCTTTTTATGCATGCAAGTCATATACACCCTTTATACTTTGAGACACTTTCATTTATTATTTTTGTTCCTCTAAATTTAAGGTAGGTAGCTTGTAAATATTGATTTTTATTGAAATAAATATACTGCATTTTTTTTAATTTAAAATAGTAATAGAACTATTTTTTTATAAAAGAGTAAATTAGTACATTATATGAAATAGTATATTATATAATATATACATTTGAGTTTTGATTCAGATTACATCAACTTTTCTTCTATTTTAAAGTATGAGTATCAGCAGTCACCTATTAACTGTTTTAATAAAATAGTTTGGCCTGAATTTCATACAAAGTAAAATGTCTGGCAGTTTTATTTTTATGTTAAATAATATGTCTACTTCATATTTTTTAGATTCCTTTCGAACTAAAATACCTTTTTTTTGTATTCTAATACGTGTTTAGGGTGGTCTGGCACTAATTTCAGACAGTGTAAAATGTCTGGCACTTTTATTTTAATGTTAAATAATACGTCTACTTAATATTTCTTTAGGTCTCATTCAAACTAAAATACCTTTTTTGTGTACTTTTTTAATACATGTTCGGGGTTGTCTGGCTCTAATTGCACGCAAAGTAAAATGTCTGGCACTTTTATTTAATTAAATAATATGTCTAGTTTATATTTCTTTAGGTCTCATTCGCCCTAAAATACCTTTTTTGGCTGAAATATTTTGCAGTATTTACACCACGCGTAGTATCATTGAGTGCCGATTTGGTCAGCCAGACATGCCATTTCATACTTGAATGGTATTCAAGTTTTACTGTTTAAATTTCTAACACCCTAAAATACTTTCTCAAAATTCGTTATGAGCTCTTGGGCTATATAGATATCTCTCACATGGCCATCTGATCTAAAACTAGGCAGAGCCTGTACTATGGTAACCAGACTGCTGATAAACATACAAAAAATACAAAAATATTATAGATAAATTGCACCCAGGCACAGAACTAATGATTGTGATCATCACACAATTATTTGTCCTGGGTGGGAATGACCAGGACAGCCAGCCAGGATCACTAACCACTAGAACAACAAGCGATATTCCATAAGTCTTTGTATTCGTTCTATCTATGTTTAATATCATGCTTTGATTAATAATAAAATTGTCTTGTACTGGTTCCTTCATAATACAAACATGCTTCCTCTAGATCTCCATTTTGTTATTTATATGTATAATGCTGCAATTCTCTTGTCTAATATTTGTTAGTATGTCTGTAAATATAAAAAAAAATACAATAATGTATACAAGAAGTTATATGATTTTTATTTGAACGCATAAGTTTAGAAGTATTTAATAGGATCAATTGTGTTTATGAAACTGACAGCTCTTTAATGCTCGAACACTAGAGGCCATGTACAAGAATGTATATCGTATACATTCTGGTACATACACGTAAATTTCGTAACATATACAGTAGTAGCAGCGCCCCGCGGTTTCTCCCGCGTAAGTCCCGATCCCGTGGGAATATCGGGATGAAAAGTAGCCTATATGTTTATCCAGGTCTCCAGCTATCTACATACCAAGTTTCATCGCAATCGGTTCAGAAGTTTTGGCGTGAAAGAGTAACAAACATCCATACATCCTCAGAAACTTTCACATTTATAATATTAGTAGGAAGTAGGATATGTTACGAAACATACGAAAAAGGGCTTAGAAAATTTCCTAGTAGCGCTCCATTTTATCAGGTTGTCGGTCGGACATAGGGTTGCCACCTTTTTTTGGTAAAAATGTAGTATTTTTTAAACTTGCAAAAAATATAGGTTATAATGTATGTATAAAGTTATGGTATCACTTAGAAAATTCTGAAAAAAATTGTACCTACACATCGTTCCTATCTTTTACCCTAGCCTTCTCCCGCGTTATTGTAGATTTTGTCAAACCAGATGGTTGTCTAAAACTTATTTTTCCATAACTCAGAGTTCTTACACAAATAGTTCTTACCCTATGTCCTTTTCTGTACCATTGACAACGTATAACCAAAAATTCATGATGATCGTTTGATTAGTTAAGGCGTGAAGGCGTTACAAACAGTTCCAGTTTCAGTAAAAATGAGTTAGCAATAAAAATATAGTATTTTTCGTACTATATTATTGTTCTATAATATATAGTACAATTGATCAAAATATAGTACGATACTAATATTATGGTACTGGTGCCAACCCTAGTGGGACACTAGTTGTAGATAGATATACCTATATTTGGGTCCGAAGAGAAAAGTAGACTTTCTATGAAAAAAAATGTAAGAATAAGTAAGTACTAGGTACAGGTAGTAAAAATGTAATGATAACGAAACAGATACTATCTAAAATATGACAATGATTGAAATCGGATCCTGCGGATTGAAATCGCATCTAGATGAATTGAATTGAATTGAAATCGCATCTTTAAATTTATAGTTCTCTACTGTCTCTGTCTCTACTGTGACTAGTTAAGAAGCCGTTTAATTGACAAACGGATAGGAAACAGTTTATAAAATGGCATTACTCGGTAATAAAAAAACTTAGTTTGTTTTAAATAAAGTTGTGTTTAGCGCCATCTGTAGGATTTCACAAGTAATAGTAAAAGAATTGGATGAATAGAATACAGAATGAATGTAAAGTTCTTATGTAGCGACAAAAGTAATGGTATCACTTTTAGTGGTTTTAAGTAGATGGCGTTTGCTTCAAGTTTTTTTAGGGTTTTAGTTGTCGAATGATTTGCTTAAGTATTTAGGTATTTGTGATATTCTTTACAATATCTGGACGAATACCACAATAACTTAAGACATTCCTGAGCGAACATTATACCGTCTATTCCATGTTAATTAGTAAGTAAGTAAGTTAATTAGTAGGTAAGTACCCGATTTATAATTTTTTTTATCTCTTTCATATTATTTAGGTACCTACTTTGAGTTTAGGTGTACCTATGTAAATACTTTCAGTCTATTATCTCTATAGTAATAAGTTAAATAATGTACCCATTTAACATAGTGTATTAACGTTATTTATTAAATATACAAATTATAAAAAAAAGTCGTATGGTTCAAAACGATATTATCGGTCTCATAATACATTAGTACCCGAGAGACCAAGCTTCGCTTGGTTGCTTTTTGTATAATCGTAATTTTTCTTTCAATATGTATACTTAAGTATTTTTTTTGTAAAGTTGAGTTTTTACAGGAAATACAACTATGCAGCTGAACTTAAAATGCAAAACTGTATCTGTACTTATACAAAATTTCATCAAAATCGTTAGCGCCGTTTCCGTTATACCCGAAATATAAATACCTACATACATAAATAAATACCTACATTTAGCATACTATGTTTGAAGTGCAATAAGTAAATCGTGTCTCTAGGTTAAATAGGCTTTCTTCTTAGGGTATTCCGGGTCTCCGGTTATGTAATAGACTCACTTATGACGGAATGAAACGGAATGGTTTTGGTCGGTTCGAGTCTGACATACCACACCCTTGGGTCCATTGAAGTGATGACCCGTGGGGCTTTCCAGACGATAAAAAAAAGGTTAAATAGTCAAGCCAAATCAGAATAAAACAAAAATTAAAAAAAAATATTTTGTCTTTTAATTCAAACCAAATTCTAATAATCGTTTGTAACATTATACAACTAAAGTCATATAACACACTCAAACTCTAAATAGTGTTCATTTTATAAACAACATGAAGCGACTTCAGGTTCTGAACAGAACCTTTCAAAATGGCGCTCGCTTTGTACTATTTCCCGCGCTTTGTAAATCGTCACAAAGGCACGCGTACCCTCTAATTATTACAGACAGTCCTTTGCAGATTTCTGCAGAAAATGTCTTTTATTTGATATGAAAATTGAAACTGTATTTAGAGAATATATTTATATTAAGTGGTAAATTTAGACTTTTTTTAACTCTACATTGTTTATGTACTTACAGATAATTCATTTTAGATATATCAGTATATATACATGGGCGGGACCATGTATTATGACGGGTTCTGCTAATACTATTTACTTAGTAATAATTATTTACTAAGAAATTACACATTGCTTTCAAGCCATAAATTAACTATAGTTGAACCAGATAATTGGTATTAGTATTTTTAGAATACTGGTAAACATACTTAGATAATTTATCTCTCTAAATATATATAAATTTTTTACACATTAAAACTGCCTGCCTGCATACTTAAGCTCATCACACACTATACCGTCACGGCTCTACCTACCCCAGCAATTCAGTTGTCAATCAAATCTGAGCTTTAAAACGTGGTCGTATAATACATTTCGTAATGTCAATGCGCGCTTACTGCCCGCCGTCGACTTTTTCATATTGACATTATGAAATATATTATACGACCACGTTTTAATGCTCAGATTTGAATGACAATTTTATTGCTGGGTTGGAGCCGTGCCGTTACCGTAAGTTATAGTGTGTGATGAGCTTTACTCTAGTCAACGGGCGATTTGTTAGTTGTCACGAAGACAAACAGAACGGTCAGATAGGAGACGATGGTCAGTCTCGCCTCGGGAGGATTAGGCCGAATATTTTTCTCTCTATATTTTATTACAGCTAGATAAACAAATATAATCCTGGTCCTTTGCTCTCTTCATTGATTTTTCACTGGGTAAACGCCTCCACGAAGTTAATAAAACTTCTACTACGGTAATTTACATTATATTAATAGGACAAGCTTAATGTTTGAATATAATGTGTGTAATGTTTAAGTAACATATATGTATATTGTTTTAATATACGCCTAAATCTGCTGAAATTGCGCTTTAAATATGCGGTGATAGGCGAGATCTGTATAATATCTCTTTGTTGGGGATAGGTCGAAAAGTATGATCGATTTTTGTTGAATTCGCTCCGATTCGTGGGAGAGCTATGCTTCGGCACGTATGGGTCGGCTCGACCGGAGTGAATACCACGGCCTCACAGAAAACCGGCCCTAACCCTCTTCCGGTAGTCCCCTAATCTCACCTTAAAGGCCGGCAACGCACTTGTAGACTTTTGAGTTGCAGGTACCCATGGGCGGCGGTAGTCATTTACCATCAGGTGACCCGTCTGCTCGTTTGCCCTCTATAACATTAAAAAGAAATGCCTTTGTTTGCAATAGAAGAAACCTGTTTTTCTTTATATTTTCTCACATATCTCAGTTAATATGAATCATAAAGTTGACTGCAATAAAAAAGCGGCGTAATAATATTTTATATAAGATACGATTGACTGCAAAACAAAACAATCACTTTTACTATTAGAAAAATAGTAACAACCGCAAAAAAAAAAAAAACAGCACACCATTACTAACTAGTCTCAATACTCATGTTACTCATAGGACTTACACACTTGTCAAGAGATATTTTTATGTGTGAAAAATAAAAAATACACCCACCAAATTTCAGAAAGATCGGATTAGAAGTTTTTATACAATAATTCTACAATGTAAATGTTTGAAAACAGGAGCTAATTTTCTAATCGCTGCTGAGACTAAGGACTTCAAACGGTTGATGGTAACAACATTACCCCTGTTACGTCAGTGGGACCATTTTATAGTTTGCAGTTGAATTGTGTACTGTTAAGCGGTAGAGAAAGTCATTAACATATGGCTTGACACAACTGGTAGCAACGCCTACGCGAATCCCAGATGTAGAAAGCCACGAGCCTTCACTGTTGGGCCTTCTGCTGACCTCTCATCCGGATGGCTACCAAGTCTCCGTTGAGGCCCCAATTGGCTCCTCGGACCATTGCCTGATCCGAAGTACGGTGACACTCACGTACTCGCCGCAGCTGCGAGTTGTAGGCTGCCACCGTGTGAGGTACTATAGGTCAGCAGACTGGGATGGGATGCGAACCTTCTTTGCGAACCTGCTTCAAACCGGATGATCCCAACGTCGTTGCCGATTCTGTCGCTTATGTGGTGCTTCAGGGAATGGAACTTTTTGTTCCATTCTCTGTGATTCCCATTGGTGACAAATCCCAGCCTTGGTTATGGATGACTGCCTATGGTTATCCTAGCAGGAATGTTACCAAGCTTGGGCAAATGCAGCGGCAGTACGGGATGTAAAGACCAGCGCATTAAAAAAAGCAGCTCAACTTTGCCTCCAGGTCCTTCGAAAGAGACATTGCCAGGGCGAAGTCGGAGCACATCGGCAGAATTGGTGAGAGACTGGTGGGTCTCCCTGCTGGAACTCGAGCTTTTTGGTCTCTTGCCAAAGCTGTCCAAGGGAATTTCTGTAGACCATTCCTACCACCCCTGCAAATGGGAGATAATTCATTGGCCCACGACGCTAAGGAGAAAGCCGACCTTTTGGGCAAACTCTTTGCGTCCAACTCGACTTTGGATGACGGGGGAAACGTACCGCCGACCATACCGCGGTGCGACAGCTGTATGCCGGAAGTCCGCTTCTTCCAAAGCTCAGTGCGTAAAGCACTTCTTTCCCTCGATATTCATAAGTCGAGTGAGCCCGACGGAATCTCTCCCATCGTGCTGAAGACGTGTGCTCCAGAGTTGGCACCGGTTTAAACGCGCATTTATCGGCTCTCCTACTCCCTCGGGGTCGTCCTGAACTCATGGAAGACAGCTTTAGTGCACCCGATCCCTAAAAAAGTTGACCGCTCGGATCCGTCCAACTACAGACCTATAACTATAACCACCTTGTTCTCCAAGATAATGGAATCCATTGTCAACCACCAGCTATTCAATGACCGCCAATACGGTTTCCGTCAGGGTCGTTCAGCTGGTGATCTTCGCGTATACCTGACTCACCTTTGGGCACAGGCGATCGAGAGCAAGGGGGAGGCGTTAGTCAGTTTGGACATAGCTTCCCGAGAAATTATGCAACTGGATCACCAGTTTTCTCGCAGACAGAAGCATCAAGGTCGATGTCGACGGTGCATGCTCCGACTTCAAGTCTGTGAATGCTGGTATCCCACAAGGCTGTGAGCTGTTTCTTCTGCACATCAATGATATGCTGCAAATCCGCAGTATTCATTGCTATGCCGATGATAGCACTAGTGATGCCTTGTATACTGGCCGCGCTAACGTTTCTCGGGAAAACGTCACTGAGAGTCAATCCAAACTTGTGTCTGAAATCGAAGCCTCCTTACAAGGAGCCTTTCCGATTGGGGTCGACTCAATCTGGTCCAATTTAACCCAACGAAGACACAGGTTTGCGCGTTCACCGCTAAAAAGATACCGTTTGTCGTGTCACCTCGCTTTGAGAGCACTTCCCTGACTGCCACAGCCAGCATCGGAATCCTTGACGTCGATATATCGAGCGAAATCCAGTTCCGCGGTCACTTGGAGGGTAAGGCCAAGTTAGCCTCGAAGAAGCTTGGTGTGCTCAACAGATCGAGACAGTATTTCATCCCGGCCCACGGCCTACAACTTTATAAGGCGCAGGTTCGGCCACATATGGAATACTGTTCTCATATCTATGCAGGAGCACCCCAGTACCAGCTTCTCTCTCTTGACCGCATTCGATTGCCAGGATATTTCAGAACGGCTTGACCCCTTGGCGTTGCGTAGAGATGTAGCCTCACTCTGCATTCTCCATCGCAGGTATCATGGGGAGTGCTCCAAGGAATTTTTCGGACTTATGCCGGCCGCAACGTTTCGCCATCGTTCAACGCGACAAAACTTCATCATCATTCATCCCATTCACCTGGATAATTGGCAATCCACCACTGTGAGGTTTTCCAGATTTTTTTTACCTCGCACAACCAATCTTTAAAACAAATGGTCGCCTGCGGTATTTCCGGACCGATACGACCTTCAAACCTTCAAGAAAAGAGCGAACTCCTATCTCAAAGGCCGGCAACGCACTTCTGACTCTTGAGTTGCCGGTGTCCATGGGCGAAGGTAGTCACTTACCGTCAGGTGACCCGTCTGATCGTTTGCCCCCTATAATATAAAAAAAAAAAATTAACTTGCTGCCACCTGCGGCTCCTCTCGCGTGGAATTAGTACTTACCCCAATTTTACCCCCATACTTTTACTTTTACCCAAACAAATTCTAAACTATTGTTTGTATAACTAAGTATAAACATTTACCCGTAATATATTATCTCCGTGTCACCCTCACGATTTATGCAATTATGTTGTCAAATGGCAGGATTTTTTTGAAGTGAAAACTTCTTTAGGCTCGTTTGTGCACTTTTGCTATGGGGAACAGCACTGAACTCGCGTGACCGTCACCCTAAGATACATATATAGATTCACTATAGGGCGCTAATCTAAACATTGAGTTCTGTCAGCTCCTTATTAATTAAAGTCACCAACCTGCTGATGTGACGTTTCAAGTTCGTCGTTTCGTTTTAAGTTTTCACTTCTGTCGGTTTTTTGTTTTTAATTTATCCGACATTTATCGTTATTTTATTTTGCTAAATTACACAATATCTTCATAAATTACAGTTTATGTGTTATTCTGATAAGATATATTACTGTAAAGTGTCATCTAAGTCCGTTCAGTGTTTTATGTATCCACCCATACCCACAAACTTTCCCGTAGTAGGATATTGATTCTAAGCATATCGTGATCTCACGTTATGGGCTAACTGGCATCTTTATGAGGAGATAAACATTACCAAATGTCGGATAGGGATGTGTTCGGAAACGCTTACGACATAGAAAACTATTTTTATCTGTGGAGCTATAGAATGGCCGAAAAAATATACATCAATGAGCCCTAGAGGAGTGATTTTTGTTGGAGATAAGCAGTCTCTATTCTGCAGCTAAGGTATAATAGTTTGATAAAATTCTTGATTTGCTTTAATTAATATACAAATTACTAGTATTTAAAACATGAAATACAAGATACTTTGAAGTCTTGTATTAGTTTCTGAACTTCTTTTTATAGTTAAATTATTTTGGGCTTGTATTTTTGTGATTAGTGAAATAAATAACAAAATGTATAAGACACGGACTATCGATCATGTTTATCTATCATCGATCATGATATCTAACTAATAAGGTTGTGGTCTGAGGTTAATATAAATTGTTTAAGAGTACTCAGGAGATTTACGCCCGATTTCTGAAAGACTGGTCAGAAATCAACTAATCGCATGTCAAATCTAATCTCTAGTATGTATTGAGTTGCTGAAAGCATCTACCTGCACTTTGATTTAATTATCAGATCAGTTAACAGAGCTGTCAAATTTTACTGCAAAATCTAATGTAAAAATTGATCTACGTTTCAGAAATTCTAACTCATTTGACACCACTACTAACTTGTCAGCTCTGTTATTTGAACAGTATTTTGATCAGCCTTTCAGAAACCAGGTGTAAGTGTTACATAAGACTTCGATTAAAATTAAGTTGTAGTAAGTTTGTAATTATTTAGTTATTATAAAGCCAAACATTAAAAATAAACGATTTGACAATAGCTAAGTGTGACGTCATAAAACTGTTTTTATTCAAGTTTCTATAGTAAGTACCTGACGCTTTGACATGTAATAGTCTGGAGTAGCTAGCATAGTGCATTCGACTTCACACGCCCTGCGTGATAGTCATTCGACTATGCCTGATAGGCACTATGCTAGCCATTCCAGACACTTCCAGACGCATATTTTGTTTTGTGGTAGCTGGTTCAAAGAACATTTTTGTATTCATGAATATGTCTACGTGTTGTTGTTTCTATCTAAAATAATTTGCAAGTATTTACAAAAACAAAAATATCGAAGTGTTTGTTTATCTGTGTTCTAGAGCCTATAGTACTAACTGCTTTGTTTGGGCCTGAAGATGGCATCCGAGTGGCCAATATGGCGACTGCCATTTGCACCATTAGAATTTAACAAAATACTCTACAATCCTAATTTTGCGGATATATGTTGTCGACTCGAAATCATTATTTTTTCATGTTTTTTTATTCAGGTAAGGTTTTAACCGAGTCTACCGTACCCCTTGGCCGAATTATTAATATAGATACTTCTATACTAATATATAAAGCTGAAGAGTTTGTTTGTTTGCTTGAACGCGCTAATCTCAGGAACTACTGGTCCGATTTGAAAAGTTCTTTCAGTGTTAGATAGCCCATTTATCGAGGAAGGATATAGGCATATAACATCACGCTACGACCAATAGGAGCGGAGCAGTGACCATAAACGCAGGTGAAACTGCAGGGACGGCTAGTATTATAATATATTATTATTATTATATTATTACACCGCTAAACAAGGAACTTTTACATGTAGAGATTCACACAAAACAGCTTACATTATGGATATCGATTAATCGCATCCTAACAGTATCGAATGCATTTGTATCGAACGCAACCGTATTGAATGTTTTAATCTATGCGCTATACGAATGTACATCAATGACGATACGTGTTAATGCTTTTAACACATTTTTGAAGAACCAACTACCAAGTCTATAAGGAAGTGTATTCAACATAAGGTTTTCATGGGTGACAGTAATCGGCACCCAAATTGCGCAAAAATAATAGCTTTGATAACCATCCTACTAATATTATAAACGTGAAAGTTTGTGAGGATGTATGGATGTGTGGATGTATATATATTATTGCGATGAAACTTGGTATGTAGGTAGCTGGAATCCTAGATTAACATATAGGCTACTTTTTATACCGATATTTCCACGGGATCGGAACTTACGCGGGTGAAACCGCGGGGTTCTGCTAGCTATGAATAAATGAATTTATACGACTTTCTGACAATGTGAATTGTAAATTTTGTAGCTCGAAATCAATCGAAATGAAATGAGAGAACGTAACATTATTTTTTTTAATCAATTTTGATGATGCTACCAAGATCTACCTAAAATAATCTAAATCTACCTACTAACATACACAAGTCAGCTCTTGTTCTATAAACAATTGAAGTCTATCACATGGCCAAAATATCTTATTAAATATCGATATATCATACTATAAACTGGTGCTTATAACTCAGGTTTTCCTTTTTTAAGCACCAGTCGCTTAATATAAAGACTGTCAATAACTAAATACAGCCCGATCAATTTATTGTCATTACTCTTATTGATTTAATAAACTTATTATTATTATAAACTTATTATTATATACAGTGAATCTATAGTGATCTACCGCATTATGCCGTGACTCTCAAATATAATAACGAATTTCTAAAAATACATTTTTAATCTGGATATTCAAGAGTTCTATTTTTGTGCTGATAACGACTTGTATGATCTTGAGATAATGTAATAAAAAGTTTAGTGCAGGTGTAATTCTCATTGTCCTACAACATACAAATAACAGCGACCACGCGATACTCAACTGATTGGAGTATCCACGAAAAGCTGACGCTGTCTCCACCGTAAGACAGTGTGAATTAGGGATGGTGGCGACCCACTTTCTATTAATGAAACCCAAAGAATGTTATTGCAAAAAATTTTATACGTACTTTTATTTAAAAACTAAAAAGAAGTTAATAACACAAACAAAAAGCATAATTAGTTATTATATTGATGCCTTCATAGTTATTAGTCATAAACTTGGTAGTCCTGAACTCTTTGACGAGGGCCTATAGGTCCGCGGCCACCAGGTCCACCTGGCCCACCAGGCCCACCAGGCCTACCGCCTCCAGGACCGCCATATTCATTTTGTTCAACCTGGTCCCAATATGGTACTGTTTCTGTATAGATTCCATTTACAGATTGCTGACAAGCGATTCTTCTACACTGCAATGTAAAGGTGAAATCTATATACAGGATGGATTTGAAAAAGAAGCACTATGTAACTTAAGTTTATTTATTATTTAATATCACATGTTGAATATAATACTGAACAAATATATTGTCCTATTTATCTAATATTGTAAACATTTATACGAGTATATTGTTGCCACATCAAAAACTCTTATTTATTTTATTAAAAATAGGACCAAACTATAATAGATGATAACACAGTTCACTATTTAATCAAAATAAGTTCATAGACATTGTTTTGACTAGTTATACCGGTAACGCAATACTATTGGTCCATTGATAAATATTAACGAATAGTGGGATTATAAAAGGGTAGAAATAAGTGGAGATCTATTGACTTGAGTGCTAGTAGAGGTACAAACAACTTGGCAGTTACTGTTAGTTAGTGATTTTCATTGTTTATATCAGTGGTTGTGATACTGTTTCTTACAAGTATTTTATTTATATATTATACTGTATCTAAATAACTTACAACTAATAAAGTTACTTTTGCGAGTTCACTCAATCGACACGAGAATATATCAACCCGCTCGTGAACCTGGTTCATTACGGATAGCCCTAGTGAAAGGTGTCTTAGCGAGCAGGTTAGTTCTAGCCACGGGTACGTGCAGCAATTGTGGACGTCGCCTCCGCCAGACATAACGATCCGGCACACAAAGTTTCAGGTGGCACATCACAATTATATTCATATAGAAAGACATATATATGTTTTCTGATATCGAATGAAAGATATTGAAATTGCCTGGCGATCGAATTTCAACCGTTTTGAAAACTTGTTTCATTTGATTGGCCACTATAACTTGAACTGTCGTTGTATAGACTTTTGTACCATGACAGGTCTCAATATACACTGGACCTCTATAGCATTATAAAGCCGTTTTTACCTAATTTAACCTTTTCACACATTGTTTAAAAATTGTGGCTTTCTGCACTTCTACATATAAATACTAAGTATTGCGAATTTCACATCCCTGTCTGTGCGCGTTTGCTTAAAAAATGCTCACTAATTCTCCTCACATATTAATATTAGTTCATAGTTCACTTATTCAGATGAACTATCAATCAGATGATAAACAATCAGAGTGATATGAGGGGAACGTGATTAGGGCGTAATCTGCTGTGAATGTGCGCCGCAAAAAACAATAGGGAATATGCATGTATTTTTTTTTATCTTTTATTGACTTGTTCCATCATTCTACCCTAATAAAAAATATAAATAACCTTGGCAATGCTCAAATTAATTTTTAAAATAACATTGAAAACATCGATAAAATTTGATCTGTTTTTACGCCGCCATATTTCGCGGGCTTTGGATGACGTCACGTTCCACGCTCAGTGTTTGTTTCATAAACTTACTTGAAGTGTTACAGTATTTTTATACCGATTTCCAGTTGTAATTACTATTTATTGTAATTAACAGACGATGGTATTGCCTTATCCCTAAGTGTAAAAAAACTATAAGAAGTACACCCAATACAGTATTTTTTACTGTACAAAATAATAATGTAAAATACGAAAACAATGGTGTACATTAATGAGAATAGATGAAGTATCTTCAATATCGTGTTTATATTGTTGTGAAGATCACTTAAATGTAAGCATATTACAATTTAATTGCTAGTATACTGTGAATTGGTCAGAAGTAATTTATGTTTGTTTTAAATATCAAGCAGAAGGCAATTTGCTTGTCTACTTAAACTAGGTAACAAAAGTCCAATAAAACTTCATGAATATAACTAACTATACATATCTTACCTATCCTTTAGATTATAATATAACAAGTATTATAATAATTACCTTGCGGCTTTCACTCCTTTAACCTCAGCGGACGTAAAATCTGGATTTGATGCAAAATATTTAGTCAACCTATTTTCGGTAGATTGTCCGATTGTGCTTTGACAAAACTACATTCAGTCATTGTCCTAGATGATTTCTAATATCACTAGAATGCTTAAATTGCACTAGCTAAGAGCAAAAACCACAAGAACACCTATCTTTCTCCGTAACACTACGAATATAGGTGCCGATAAATAACAGAACGTGGAATGTCACGTCATGTTTTGTTTTGACCGATGGTGAAGCGTTTTGCAAAGTTGAATTTCGCATATTTTGCATATTTTAATTAATATTTTTTGCAATTAAACACGAACTAAATAAGAAATTAATTGTTTAGGCATAATATCTGGACAATAAAGATTTAATCAAGTAAATTTAAACAACATGCGTATTCCCTATGGTGCATGTTGTCGCTTTAGAAAACAAAACGATTCTTGCTGGACTAACATTGTTCCAGCAGGAAAATTCTAAACAAATTATTGGAGAGAGAAATATTGTGCATGGGAGAGAGCTTATATTTGTGCAAAAATGTGGACCGAAAATATAATTAGTGCGTCTTCAGGTTTTCGTGATATTGCATTTCTTGCTGGAGTAACGTTTTGCAGAATCGTGTATCTCAAATACTATATGTGCGTCTATAGAATAAACATACACGAGTAGCTCTATATCTGTGCGTATTTGTGATAGATTAAAATTGAAGAAAACATTTATAATTTTCAAGTAGTAATCGCGATTTTTTGAAAACCCAAAATATCGCAGCGCCTAAATGAGAAACTATAAGCGTGCTGAAAACTGTATTCGGTCCTTCTTGACGATTATAATAACCATAAAAAAGATTTAAAAGTGTACATACATGGGTTATTGAATAATATTACTAAAAGTCAAAACTACGGTGTCGTAATTTTGATGTCAACCACGGCTTAGGTTTAATACGTTCAATAAAGAAGGTCATCGATACGTCCGAATCCCTCGCTTTTTTGTAGTCATTCGAATTTGGTCGGATAACCAACCGTTCTTAAATGTTTTGGTTTTTGTTTATATCTACTTTACTGCGAAACATTCCAAGGTGAATATTTTCACTTACACTTACACTTATATTATTTGACTAAACGCACAATTTTTTGGTTTACACCTACACATATTGAGCCGGTTTCTTGTTTGTAGACGAGTGAGAGAACACATTTAGAGTGAAAGCTGCAGTATTCCGCAATGTGCTACAGCTAAGCAATACAATTATGATAAACATTTGTCATAAGATGGGTTTGCGCTAAGTATTTTGAGTTCGGTCCCAACACTGGAATAATAAGTTTGTGTTTGCAGATTCTCCATCTCTTTCTCTCATTAATGAAAAAATGGAAAAATTGATACTTACCGATGCCTCACATGCTTTGCCCCAACACTGTTTAAAAGCTTTTATTAGTACTTTTATTGAATGCTCTCAAAGGTTAGGTAATTTAATCGTGGGAGAGCCATGTTTCCGCACGTTAGAGCCGTGTTGACCGGAGTGATACCACGGCCTCACGGAATACCAGTGAATGGCAGTGAAGCAATGCTTGCATTGCATTTCGCTGAGTGAGTGAGGTTACAGGCAGCCCTAAACCTTCTCTTCCCCCCTTCCCCCCTCTTCCACCCTTCCCCTACTCCCAACTTAAAGGCCGGCAACAAAGTGACTCTTGAGTTGCAGGTGTCCATGGGCGGCGGTTTAGTCATTTACAATCAGGTGACCTGTCTGCTCGTTTGCCCCCTATACCAAAAAAAAAAACAATTACAACTTTACACCATATTCAGTCATATGTGATACAATTCCAAATCGTATTCACATATAAAAAAAAAACATTTAAAAAATAACTTTATTGTCTACAACCCCCCATTTATTTGTTATAATTATATCCAGTTTACATCCAGGTAAGAAAAAGCATTGAACTTAGTTCTACAGGTATTTATAACAATTTTAATCCCCGTCGCAAAAAGTGGGGTGTTATAAGCTTAACGTGTCTGTGTATCTGTGTGTCTATTTGTGTCATCGTAGCCCCAAAACGGATGAAACGATTTGAGTGTGTTTTTTTTGTTTGCAAGGTGACTTGATCGAGAGTGTTCTTAGATATAATTCAAGAAAATCTGTTCAGCCGTTCGAAGATCATCAGCTCTTTTGTAACCTTTAAAGAGATTTTCGAGTCAGGGGTATTTTATATTTATAATATAATTATGATTATTAATGTTCGTTAATATAAAGAGGTGTTAAACTTACATATAGTTTGTAATGGCCAATTGAAAGTCATATATAGTTCGTAATGGTCATTATTTGGTAAAGTTTAAATTTACACTATATTTTAATCAATCATAGCTACAGTAATTAGTTGATTAAAATCTCAACGAAGACTATTGAAGTATTGGGATTGTAATTTGATGAAAACTAATAATCTTAATACACACCCGCGCATGGCAGTTGTCTCCATCACACTGAAATCAATAAAAATATCATAGAGTTACTAAATAAAAAAACCTATGGATAAAAATCTGTTTTTTTTATTTTCGTCTGTCTGTTTGTACCAGCTAAACTCCGGAATGGGTGTACCGATTTTTTTTTGGGTCGTGGATTGTGTTTTGGGGTCTATGGATCATAGCTAGACCTCCTGTAAAGAAATTTTTGGAAAACTCGACAACTGGTACAAAACCAATAGGTAGACCTTTTCTTCGAAATCTACCTAAAAATGATTTTATTCACGATCCAATAAGCTAAAGGCTGGGTCAAAGAGCAGGCGGGCGGGATGGCGATGTGTGACATTTTCTATATTTACTTCTACTTTACAACCTGTTCACACCTTGTCACCGTCTCGCCCCGCCCGCTGTCTCTCCCAACCTTAATATAGCAATTCATGAACATAATAAATCGAACGGTAAACATACCTTGGTGGTGCAGAATTCTCCAATGCACTACAAATTCAAAACAAACTTCAAATTTTTGCGTCTACTATTGCTCTAACCACTCAACAAACAACTTGGCTTTAAGCGAGTTAGTAATTAGGCACGTACATAATTAGAGTTTTATATAGTAGAGTATAAAAACTTTTATCGACGGTAGTCACTTACCATCAGGTGACCCGTCTGCTCGTTTGCCCCATATAATATAAAAAAGGTCACCCTCGCAATTCAATCCCACTAATATTATAAATGTGAAAATTTGGATGTTTGTTACTCTTTCACGCCAAAACTACTGAACCGATTGCGATGAAACTTAGTATGTAGATAGCTGGAGATCTGGATTAACATATAGGCTACTTTTTATCCCGATATTCCCACGGGATCGGGACTAACGCGGGTGAAACCGCGGGGCACTACTAGTAGATTATATTTATCTAAAACATTATTGTTATAGATAAACGATAAACTTTGACTCAGCTTTATAGCTTCTTCAAGGCTAGGAAAAAACTGTTTCCATTTTTTTTATTGATAACACTACTAAATATTTTTTTCTATATATTGTATTTGTTTGTTCGGTAGGTATGTATTGTATTGTAATTGTGTTGTGTATATTATATACTTATGTATTCGGCTATGTATTATTATGAACTTACCTAGTATTATGCACTGTTTTGTGTATATAACAGCGTATAAAACAGTATAATCAGCTCATGGCCACCTATGATATTTTTTCCTATGCACCGGCCGTGTCCAACACTGAACCACCCAAAGGTTGTCTGGCATTATCCGCCCCGTGCAATGTAAAATGCAGGCAGTCTTAAATCCATACTAATTGTATTCTTAATGTAACGGACTCGTGTTGATTGGTGTAAAAAAATGTTGTTAAAGTATCATCACGGACGTTCAAATACACAGCGTATGACATTGTGATAGGAGATGAACAATGAATATATTGTGACATGCCGGAAAGAAAACAAGTTTTCTGTATGACTTTTCGAAGGTGACAAACCAACAAAATTGAGGCAGGTGAGAAACGTAGGCAAAAAATGATTGCGTTTTTTTTTCCTGGAAGGGTCCTGTCTGCACGATCCCACTTGAAGAACAAACACAGTTAATGCTGAGTGGTACACCACCATTTGTTTGCCCAGTGTCTTTAAAAAATTAGGGGGGAAAAGCGACCAAGAATTCGCACCATATTGCACCATGACAAAATTTCGACGCACACCGCGAACAAGACAAAGTAATTTTTGGCTTCTGAAAAGGTAGAGCTAGTGTCTCATCCCGCACCCTCATCCAGACCTGGAACCATTCGATTTCTTTATTTTCCCAAAAATTAAAGATTTGATGAGAGGTATGACATTTACGGTGCCGGAAGACGCCGTGATAGCTTTCAACCAGCACATGAAAAACATGCCCTTAGTCCATGGTCCTCAAGTTTTCAAAAATGGTTTGACCGAATGAAAAAGTGTTTAAAATGTAATGGAGAATACTTCGAAAAGCAGTAAATATATTACTTTACATATAAATTGTTTTATTAATGAGTTACGCAAAACTTTTAGTGTACCCCACGTATATAAAATAAATGTACTTACTTATAATCATATACAATACATACTGAATACAAATAAATAAAATTGAAGTGTCTGTTTGTAATGTCAAAATAATAGTTTTTTTAAGCTCATACAGTTATTTGCACGATACCTATGCCTAAAAATCAATTTTAAATTATTTGTCTGTCTGTCTATCCGTCTGTCTGTCTGTTTGTTTCAGCTAATCTCCGGAATGGGTGGACCGATTTCCACGGGACTTTCACTGGCAGATAGCTGGTGCTACAAGGAGTAACTTAGGCTACTTTTATTTTGGAAAAAGAAAAATCCACGCAAAATAATATATATAAATATGTACACGCGATCAACGCCGCGCGGGAACTGATAGTCCCACTAATATTATAAATGTGAAAGTTTGGATGGATGGATGGATAGATGGATGGATGTTTGTTACTCTTTCACGCCAAAACTATTGAACCGATTGCGATGAAACTTGGTATGTAGATAGCTAGGTAGATAGCTAGATACTTTTTATCCCGATATTCCCACGGGATCGGGACTTATACGGGTGAAACCATGGGGCACTGCTAATATAAAATCATAATAGGTATCATCCTCTCTCGTACCTTGCTGTGCCCGACAGGGTTCACAATGACTTATTTAAGCTACACACTACCATCTATGTACCTATACATTGTGAAACGTAATAAAGTATTGAGTATTGACTTTCAAGCATTTGAAGCTTTTAATTACACCAAGAGTATTAGGACGATAGTTACCATTGTCACACATCCGGCCCCCCTGCACTGAAATTAAAAAAAAAGTAAGGTGAGTATACAATATACCAAGGTACAGATACACAATATACACATAGACTACTAGCCGCCACTTCACTTCTACAGCGTCATGCTGTTCATCAATCATTGGCCTAAAAACCATTTTCGTGGTACACCTTAAGCAATCTATTGGTAGGAAGTAAACGATTTTGCTCTCTTTCAATTAGAAGCTATTGATAAATTGTGACCAAGACCTGTCACCACGAGGCACTGCTGATAATGGTGATACATTGTTAATTGATTAGGCCCCGATATAAATACTTTGTGTTGACCTTAGTGTTATAAAACAGGGGTTTTGTTAGTGAAGTACCATAGACATAATAAGAATAGTCCGTGTAGTAATGGGACTATCGTGTACGTGGATGCGACAGCCCGATAAAAAGAGAACGCTGCAGTACGTGGTTCCCGTATCCTTGTCTAGGGCGTGTACGTGGCGTGCGTGCGTGTGTGCGTGCGTGCGTGTGTGTGTGTGTGCGCAATCGTGACTAAAAAGAGACAGAGGGAGTACATATGGCAGGGTTCTCTTTTTATTCGTCTATCGTATATCACGTCCCCTTCCACGGTTTATTCTTATATGCCTACATGAAGTACAGATTAAAAAGATCTTATTGTAAATGACCAGTAGTCATATTTATTAGATGTTACATTTGTAGTTGGAATGTTACCAAAGTTTTATAAAAAAGTTTTCTTACGAAAGCATTACAGGAAACGCCAATACACTGGAAAGTAGAAACACGTGTATGTAGTTGATTTCATATACATTGCACATCGTAGCTCATCAATTGTTGCTAAAAAAAGAATATCGGTGGACCAACTTTGTCTTTTATAAAAAAAAATGTTTATCTTTTTTATTGATATCACAAAAGCTCTTTAGTAACTGAAGAAAATAATTTATTTATTATCCCAAACAATTGTTACATTGTGTCGGATATATTACAAAAAAAAGAAACTTAACTAAAATACAAATCCACTATCAATAATGTGCAATAAATTACACATTACAATAAATACATTGAACAACCACAATTAAATAAATTAAACAATAAATTAAAATCAAAATACAAATAATCAATAAATTGGCATTGAGTAAACTAAATTAGTAAATTTTTAAACCGAATAAATTGGAATAAAAAAGGAAAAATAAAAAGATATTCGTTTGATAAATAGAAGACTTGCACAGTTTTGTCTTTATGTATCAACATAAAAAAATTCTGATTCAATATTTTTTATGGAAATCGCTAAATCTCATCGATAGCTATAAAAAAAAAACCGATTGACAATATATTTTTGTCAACCGGAGAAAATGGTTCTTAACTGTTTTCTATGCTTGTGCCTATTTTAATGGAGTGGCGTTAATAGCAACGACACGGTTTTGACTAATGTGGCTATTATCGAACTTGCTTAAATTGTAAATGGTTTTCCTTGTTCCAAATATAGATAATATAATTTATGTATAAATAGCTTTGACTCAGTTTTAGTTTGAATTAGTACCAAGTACATTACCTCCAATTTTATTAGTAGATTATATACATATAATGGTTTTAGGGTCATCTCTTTTTAAGATGTTATATTCTGCTATAAAGCTATCCTTACCCCTGAACCGCAAGAATCACCCGTGCACTGTAAAAAAATTATAAATCTCATTTTTTGCACAAAAATATTATAATAAATATGTAAACATTACACAATCACAATATAACAAAATTAATTCTTCGTTATCATTTTCCTCCTGAATTCCATAACTGCTGTTCTGGTAGTTTTGATATACCTTTTTGCACTCTTGTAGAATGTTAAAGGCGAATAATAAAAGAGAAAAAAAATAAGCTGCAAGACGATCATCATCTCCTGGCTTACAAGCAGTAAATGGTTGCGCATGCTATGGTATTCTACTGTCAGGAAATATAGATATTCAATTGCCGTGTTGCAGAAGAGGGGTATTCGAGCAAATTATAACTTAGGCAATCGTGATTCACTAAGGCAGAAATTTAAAGAAATAACATAATAACGATGGGATGTCAGTAGATCTATATAAACCTAGTGTATGTTCATTAAAATAAAGAAAATTATATAAAGTTATATCCACTCTTTTAACAACTTCAACATGGCATGCCTATCTCTAGCCTCAAAAAGTTAACAAGTCGGGACTAATTAGATTTTAGATTGTGTTTAGGCTATTGCAAATACTTAACAGAAATGTAATGTGAGCTAATCTGTTTCTTAGTTTGTGTTTTATGTTTAATTTTCTTACTTTAATTTTATCTTGTTTAGTTTTCAGTATCACTCACAGCTTAATTATAGTTTGCTTACGTTGAATACTAATAACAGAATGGAGCACAACCAAACAGTGCTGTAATAGATTTCACTAAAGGCGGTGGCCCTGTGTTGATCTTTAATTTTTAGTTTGAATAAAAGATTTCAAGCAATGTTTTAGGAGTTCTATGAAGTAAAGAGACTTTGATTTAGCAATAGGTGCCATTTTGTAAGCTTACCGTACTGTCACAGTTCATTTTTCGGCACTGAAATTAATAATAGATATTATTTATGACTGATTTGTAACAAGTGTACATCACAATTCTAAATGGGTATTTTCTATATTCTATATAGGCTCCGATAGATCTTCTTTGGTCTTTGAGCTGGTATACTCATATGAAAATTCAATATGAATTGTCCACCTATCTGTCTGTCAGTGTGTTAACACCATTTTCTCAGGAACGCGTGGAGTTATTGATTAGATTAAGTTAATTAAGTTGTCCGACTGTCTGCCTGTCAAGACCATTTTTCTCAGGAACCCGAAGGGGTATCAAATTAAAATTGACATCAAATACTTTATATCTACGATTTCTTGAAGCTGTAAAAAAATCAAGCTTCTAAGTCAACGCAATCAAAAGATACGGCCATTTAAGTTTAAGACTTAAGTCAATTTGAACATTTCGCAGGTAAATAACAACTTTTAGGGTACTTCCCATTGACCTAGCATCATAAAATTTGGCAATAAATAAGGTTCTATTGCTAAAGTAAGAAAAAAATATCCTAAAGTCGTTAATTTCTTGTTATATGACATCAACATTTTTTTTTTGGGATTTCAAACATATATTTTAATCAATTTAGACTTGTATTGATGTATGGGGAGTATTTTCAGAACGGCAAAGTTTAGCTTTTTTTTTTTCAAGCATATCGATTCCAGGGATTGGACGAATTATCTACATTGAAGTTTGTTCGGAACCGTCAGTGCACTAGTCAGACTCGCATTTGACCAGTTTTTTTATAGAAGCCTCTCAAATTAAACACGATTGTCATTTTGACGTATGTGTAAATAACATACATACCCTAGATTGGCAACCATCTCCGGTACACTGTAAATAGCAAATCTTATTACTATGGTGATAACTTTTGTTACAAAGGACAGAGCACAAAGCGAGAAGATAACATTTAATAATTTATTTGGTAAAAATAAACAGATACACTAATCTGATTTAGACAATTGACATATATATATTATATTGACCTTTATGTATAACTCACAGGCGTTATCCACATGTTATACAACTATAAGATATAAATTTGTAACTAATTGAACACGAATAAACACAATACAACAAAAGATACATTTTTGGATAAGAAAACTATACATACATTTATTTTATAATTTTTGTAGAACACAGGTTTTACAAAGATCTTAATGTATAAATGTTGATGAACCAAGTGATCGGAAACTTCCTTCCTAGGGTATCCCGGGTCTCCCTGCAATAGACTCATTTGTGACGGAACACCGTGTGGTTTTAATCGGTTCGAGTCCGACATGCCAATTCACCCTCGGTGAGGTGATGACCCGTGGGGGTTTCCACACAAAAAAAAACTACGTAAATTTATTTTACTTCGTTATTGTTTACTGTTATTGTCATCAATTCTTTAAAATTTTACGCAATCCTAGAAACTAGAAGTAGGCAAAAATTGAGTAACAAAAATGGGTCATCGTGTAATAAGGGAACTGCACTTACGCCTTTAACCGAAGCCCCTTTGATGTTCAGCGTGATGGCTTCTACTGCGAGCCAATCCATTTCGTTAGTCCTATTTACATCGACATTCCTCAACACAGTCTGAACGGTTTCATAATTAGGATATGGTGTTGACTCAACTACAGCTGCTTGAGTTGTTGGTTCTTCTGACTTTGAAAAAGAAACAAACCGTTAGATAGATCATCAGATTAGAAGTTGACTTTTTAATTACTTCCTAAAGCAACGGCGCCTACCATGAAACGGTTATACGATCACTTCGATGTTCATTTGCCTCTGTTCTTGCCTTACTTCACAATGTACTTTTTTCCAGTAATTCCGTTACAGTGTTAAAAGATAAGCTGTTTTGATAGGCTTGACTAACCACGCAAAAGAAAATGACAGCCATTTTTTTTCTTGTGTAATGGAATAAGCGTTGGTCTTCCAACTAACCTGATGTGTGATGAAAGGGATGATGATGACGAAGATGTTACACGCCTATCCAAGAGAAACCTATTCACTCTACTTTTGATCGTTCCAAGATTATAATTGTCTGGAAAAATGGACGGAGGCAGTTTATTCCAGACTTTGGCCACTTGAACCAAAAAGGAGCTGTCAAAATGTTTTGTTCGACTTTTTGGTGTTTCGACAATGAAAGGGTGAAATGAAAGGATGAAGTAATGGAGAGGCTCCAATTAGTTTGAAGAGAGCCTTCGCACACTCACCAAAGTGAATTATATAGAAAACCGATAAGCAAGCGACTTTACGACGATGCTCAAGAGTATGCAATGCCCTATTCGTCAGCACATCGTCGTTGATAAGCTTACGGGCTTTTCCGTCTAATTTATGAAACAAATTTTACTCTTGTAAGAAATTCAAAATCAAGAGTCGTAAAATTTATCAGATAGCAAGCTCTTGCATTAGAGGTAAAGGAAAAAAAATCGAACATCGCAATTAGCATTGTGTATCTCGTACACATTTTCCGATTAGAAGATGACTTGCAGTTTCTAAATTCAGCAAGTCGTTTCTATAAATGTATTGGACTCATTCTTTTCTACTGCAAAGTTAATTTTGCTTACTGCTTACTTTTAATATATGAATTTCAGTGAGTTAATTAAACTCACGATTCCTGTGACTATCAAGTATCCGCATAACTAAGTTTGTACGAAGCCCTCTGGGCATCAGTTCCATTTTTGAGATAAAATTATTGTTTTACTAGAATAAAATATCCGTGAGTTGTGTTGATATTTACGCTTTTGGACTTTATGTATATATTCTTTTATAAACACAAATATACATACATTCATGCTTGTATCCTCAAAGGGATAGACAGAGGTGTATCGAACAACTCCAATTTCGTTCCATTCAGGCAAACCTATTGATGTCAATCGGCCACGGATGTGAATTAAAGATGGGAATGGATAGATGGTTTATTTTATGTTATAGTGGGGAAAACGAGCAGACGGGTCACCTGATGGTAAATCAGTACCGCCGCCCATGGGCACCTGCAACTCAAGAGTCACAAGTGCGTTATAGGCCTTTAAGGTGGGAGTAGAGGAAGGGTGGAATAAGGGAGAGGGGGAGGGAAGGGTTAGGGCCTCCGGTAACCTCACTCACTCGGCGAAAAGCAATGCAAGCATTGCTTCACTGCCTGTTTTCTGTGAGGCCGTGGTATCACTCCGGTTGCCCATACGTGCCGAAGCATGGCTCGCTCAAGCTTAAGGATGATGGATGGATGGATTGGGGAGTGTAAATAATAGCTCTAGCAGGCCAGGGTCGCATTCCTGTTACCCTAACTGGCCGTTACCAGGAAGTCCGAGTCCTTAATACATTCCATAGAGCTCAACCTATGACGTATAAACAACTCTGTAACTGTACAGATTAAAATAAATTAAAAACAAAATACCGTTTGAAAGTAAAGGTTGCGAAATTCACATCAGCATCTGCCTACCCTTGTCCGAATTTTATTTGGGGTCGGTGCAATATGTTTTACTCTTCCATTCTACTCTATCGTTTTAGCCATATCTTTTCTTTGGTCATCCTCTTCTCTTGTACCCGTCAACATCCATACATAAAACCCTTTTCACCACATTTTGCTCATCCCTCCGCTTCACATGTTCATACCACGATAACCTATTGCTCCTCAGCTTTTCATCCACTGGTGCTACTTTCAGGCTCCCTCTAATATATTCATTTCTCACCTTGTCCATCCTAGTCACACCACACATCCATCTCAACATTCGCATTTCGGCTACGTGCAGGCGTCTCTCATCCGTTATCTTTGTAGGCCAACTTTCAGATCCGTTGCGAAATTCACATGCTGCAAAAAATAATTAAACGACATCTAGCGAAGACTAGACGAACTACTTAGTAAACTACCTATTGTTCCCCGCAATAAAAGTTCTTCCGCTGATTAATATGTGTGCACCTTCCCAATAGCAACTGTGATTGGTCAGAGGATCTTAGAGTGTTAGAGGGACGTAGACGTAACAAGAGTGCCACTACATTAAAAACTTAAAAGAATGTGATTTACCGTTGGTCCCGCTCGCAGCGCGCTATGGTCAGCCACTGGCACGTATATAGCACCCTGCAAGACATCAAAGAAACCTATAAAATAGTAGTATTTTAGGCACACGTGCTCTAAGCGGCACGGTGCGGATGCAGTAGATATTTCCGTATTATTTGATCCCCACAGTTTCACCCGCGTTTATGGTCACTGCTCCACACGTAAGGGTTGTAGCGTGATGTTACATAACCTATACTATTCCTCAAGAATCTGGCTATCATATATAAAAAGATTTTTTTGGATTTGACTGGTAGTTTCAGAGATTAGCGCGTTTAAACTAAAACCTTTGCTTACCCTACACGTTGTCAGAGGTACAAAAAGGACATATATTTTTGAAGGGTACATGACTTTATTGACAATATGTACATTAACGAGCGAAGCCTATTAATGATATAATCACTACGTATTATAAAACAAAGTCCCCCGCCGCGTCTGTCTCTCTGTCTGTCTGTCTGAAGGTTTAGGTGTATAATTTGTACCCGTGCGAGGCCGGGGCGGGTTGCTGGTTAGGTTATACAAATAAGGATTGCCATACCTGCACTATGTGCTGCTGATTTCTCATATTAGTTGGATCCTAAGAAATATATAAATTACTGAGTATACGTAACATCACAAACTCAATGAACTTTTTTCATGAAAAAATACTAGTCTTGTCTATGCACACGACAATAAGTGTAAAATATGTTTGACTGACTGCCTGGCCTGTTGGTCTAGTGGTAGTGATCCTGACTGTTGAGGGAGAGGTCGTGGTTTCGATTCCCACCCAGGACAAATAATTGTGTGATGAGCATGATCATTTCTGGGTGTAATTTATCTGTAATATGTATGTATTTAGAAATATATAAACTAAGTATGTTTATGAGTAGTTTGTTGAGCAGTTGAGCAAAATATGTAATTTTGGCCAATAATGTATGAAATGTGTTCTGTCTGCAAAAGGTTTTCGTATGTAACCGCATCGCTTGGGAACGGCTGGACCGATTTGACTAATTCTTTCTTTGTAAGGACAAGCCCGAATGAGGTTCAAAGGGAAAAAAGAATTGGAAAATTTTCCCGAAAAATATAGAAATTTGGAGCAGCCTGGTTGTCCTGTCCTGGATACATAAAATATAAACAAACTTATAATAAAAATACAGGACAGCGTCTATGGCGACAGGACAGTATCAGGTTACGTAGTGCATAAGAAAAAAGAAAAAATAACATTGTTACATACTGATCTTAAAAAAAATATGACCAAAAATATTGACAGACAAATGGTGGAAATTCGTGGTGGACATTGAATGAAAATAATATATTGTTATCCTTAGTACTTTACCGTTATTTTAGCTAGACCATCCACAGTTTCATGCTGTAAACATATTTTATTAGTTATTAGCCTTCCTTAATACTGAGAAGTTATAGTTATTTTTTTTTTCAGTTTCCCTATTTTTATAGGTTCTATATTAATTAATCTTAATAACATAATAAAATACCACAAAACAGTATTATCACAATTTACTAAATATTGTCATAACTATTTGGTGTTTTAAAAAAATGGTCGTGAGTTTGTTTGCCCGATTTCTTCTCACAATGCTCAACTATTTGGAAACGGGCGGTTATAGATTCATACAGGTACGGTATTATCTGTTATCCATTTTTTTTAATAATTATACATTTTGTGTAGAATCCTATTGTTGCGGTTGACTCTGTGCTTGATGTATATTTTTTAATACAATAAAAAAAAAATTAAGATTTCGAATGATTATTGAATTTTTTATGAATTTGAATTTGGTACATTTCATCCGATTTAGTAGATGAATACTAATGATTGGGTTTTGCTCAGAATAAAAGGCCCTGGTTTACAGTAATGTCAAAAAAATCGTTTATTTTGTTTAAAAGTTCATATTTTCGGTACCATTTTGTGTTTTTTGGTGTTTTTTTTTGGTAGAGAATGATTTAATGTTAAAATAATACCGTTTGACTTACAGCACACGTATTATACATACTAGAGATCACCTGGTTTTCGGATTTCGACCGTTTTCAATGTCTTGTTCTATTATTGACCAGTTTAACTTGAGCTGTCAACGTATAGACTTTTGTACCATGACAGGTCAAAATGTATACTGGACCCCTATAGCCGTTAGCCATTTGTTGTTTTTTCACTTACCTGTACTCATACATACCCCTAGAAAAAAATCTTTTGCATCTGGTGTTACACCAAACACTTACCGAATTGAATTTCACCCACTTTATAGGCGCGCCAAAATCATCCTATAACATATATTTTTTTTAATAAATAAACCAAAAAGTAGTAGTTGATAAAAAGTTTTAAACAAAATAATTCTTTAAAAAAAGAAGCCGATTTCCAAAAAGAAACCATTCCATGAAAGACTTATATTGTTTGCCAACCAATTGAAATGGGACCACACGGGTAGCACCAGCTTTCAAATAAAATAGAATCATCAAAATCGGTATACCATGTCGAAGGTTCTGAGGTAACAGACATAAAAAAAATACAGTCGAATTGAGAACCTCCTCCTTTTTTGAAGTCGGTTTAAAAAACCCGACTTGCCCCCTATAATGCAAAAAAAAAAAGTTTTTTTTTTCCAAATAATATATCACTGATTATTAAGTCCCCTATAATACTATAATGCAGTCCTAAATCTTGATTTTCAATTTCAATAATTGAATCTGAGTTTTTCTTCAAGAAATTATTGTTTTTAAACAAAAAACTCTTTACCTTTATTATATTAGTATAAATAAAAAAAAATAAAGATTTCATTAAAATCATTCTGAATCTCATCAAATCACTTATTATCTTACAAAACAACGCAAGTTAACAGATCTTGATTAGGCACGTGGCCGCCAAAGGAACAATGGTTTACTTTTTATTGCAATCACTCAATCTAACACATTTCTGAGAGCCCTTCGAATACAATCAGTCCGGATGTTATATTATAACTTGATTTATCTTCCCTCAGACATTATTCTAACTTTTTATCATTCTCTCAAACTTTATCATTTCATGTTTGGACAAAAAGTAAGCCACTTTCAACCTTTTAAAATTTAGGATAAGGTCCCATTTGGTTTATATACAGAAACACTTTTATACGTACAATGATAGATGACCACTATTTGTTCTCAGATACTAAAATCACTATTTCATACGATAATCAGTTTCTGTAATATGGCAATGTAATATGACTCCGTCTGAGGGTAGCAGCTGCCCTAAATATGTCAATCACACTTTGCTCATTGTGTACAACACAAAAAAGTACATAATTGTTGAAATAATAGTGCATGAGATAGACATGGTACCTCTGAAAATTGTACATGTATATAATTGATCACATTAGGAATAATCGACTCTTGTAATTATAAACAAATGATAAATGATACTATTTCCCAAATAGATCTTTTCAGGCACTATTAGGCTAGATGATGCCAGCATTTCTCATGACTAGCCTTGAGAAGAAAGGCATTAACAAACTCAACGATCCAAGTCTACATAGACTCAAACTGTGCAAGTGCGATGTAGACGTCGCGGGTGGTCTTTAAAAGAACTTTTTCAGTTTCAAACTGACCAGTCACGACGCCCAGTAGACTAGACAAGTCGGCAATCACGGAACTCAACCACATTTAGGGATCTCTATGACTCCATTTGGTCTGCCACCGCAGTCAGACATTTGGGAAAGCCAATGAAATACTAAAAACTGTTTTAATTTGAAAACTAAAAAACATTAGTATGCTGGCAATAGAAAGTACAATTTGGTACAAATTAGAGACAAAAAGTGTATTATAAAAAACTGAACTTAAAATATCATGAGCTTTATTCTTTAATATCTAACCTAATCTAACCTAATCTAACCTCGTGCTAGATGAGAGAACAATGCGTTATAGTTTGCCAGGCCAGTTCCATTGCGCAGTGTAGGTTTAAAGATACAAAAGTACATGGTAGGGTCGACTAAACGTGCCAAAATTGAGTGGGCTGCCGAGCGCCGGCCGCATGTTAGTTCAATCCTCACTCACGGACCGCGTCGCTTCTTCCGTTCCTATCTAGACTATCGAGTTATTAGTACCTAGCCTAGGTTTATTAGTTCACATATAGAGAGTAGGCACATAACTTACTGGTAATTCAATATTCAGGTTAATAAATTCTTTAAAAAAAAGCAACCCTAACGTCTCAGAACAGTTAAGAGTTATGCGATAGAAAGAGAGGCAACTTTTAAGTGAATATAACTGTATGTAATTAGCGCTGTGCGATCTGATTGCGACTTTATTGTATCGGAACAAGAGTCGCTATTTATTTAAATTATTTGGCGGAGTGAGACTTCTGTACCTGTACTATTATGTATTCGGTGCTATTACATAAATGCTGAAAAGGCAACTAGAGTACAGATTTACTTGATCAATGTAGATCAAGTATTAGAAAATTATAATGTCAATTTGAGATGAATATATGCTTGCAATACATACACATAATTATAGGCATAGTTTTATACTCACAACACGGGGCAATGCTTGCAACTGTGATTTTAAGTCTAATGGCTGAAATAAATAATACATTTTTACTGTTACACCTAACACTAAAACGTAAAATTTTTAAATTTAAAACTTTACAAAACATAAGCATACATAAATTTTGGATCATGTATATATATGTAGACACCGTGTAAGTTGAAAACTAAGGTATTATTTTTGTGTAGTACGGTGAAGGACCTTAAACGTTCGGCGCCGTCAATACGGCTGATTGCAAAAAATATTTAAAGGTTGTTTGATTGATTTCATTGCAGTTTTTTAACCGGATGTGGTATTTATTGTTTTTTTTTCAGAAAATGTTGTGTGTTAAAAAAAAATGAATAAAAGAAAACATGACCATTTTTCTGAGCTGTAAATCGGCTGACAATTTCAACTCAGAATGATGATCTTAATGCACTGTTACTGTATTCGGCTCGCTGTCTCTTACACCCTGTACATAGGTGATAATGTCATGTGATGAGGTTTATTATTTTTAGGTCCTGAATAGATTATAAAAACTTAAATGTAAACCGTATCTAATAAGAATGCTGCCTGAGATGCATATTTTGAGCCCGAAATCAGTCGGGCATCCTTGAAATAAACACGTGTGGCAATAATAATTACTCTTTAATAAATACGAATTCAATTCACACACGTTTTTATCCCTCTACATATAATTTATTCGTAATTTGATAGTTAAATGGACGCAAACGTTCGTACTTACCGGTTTAGTTGTATAGACCTGTATTGAGTTAAAAATACATTATTATAAAAAAACAGCCAGTAGGACTGCACGTCCGAAGTGAAAACATAACTTCACAATGTATTTGCATATACATACACACACACACACATCTTTATATATATAATTAGGTTCAAAATAAAAAGTAGGTAATAACATATCTAAATGTCATATATAGGGTACACTGGAAGTTCTGCATTCCTGGCCGCTCATAAATGTTTGAATTTCGAATGTTATATTTTTTTAAATATGATTGATGAATTTTCGATCAGGGTCACGTGTCCTGACGCCAGTTTAACATTTTTTACCCATCCCAATAATAATAAAGTCTAAGTCCCAATCCTAAAACCGAGACGAATGTAATGACATCATATTTGGAAATCATCAAAAGTCGAGTAGAATGTGCCGAAGAATTAAGACATAATTATGTACATGCATACACACGCACGAAAAACATTGCTCTCTTTCGGCAGTTATGTAAAAACGAATATTGATATTTCTTTTGTAAAAAGAAGGGTTTATACATAAATATGAATCTTTGTTTTGTATTTGCTTACAAAAGTACTTGAGCCATTGCGTTTCGTAGCACCGAGCAAAATTACTTCAGAGAATCGCTCTTCAGACAAGGCGTTAACAAGGCGTTTGATTACGTTGAAGTCAAAAGTAAAAATGATTTACTTGTTCTACATAACCGTCTTTGTGTCATACCCTTGTGGTGTCACCTTACTGATCATATTTCTTTAGATAATCTTAATCAAAACGGCTCCTAGCCTTTTACTCTAATTAAGAGATAACCGTAATTCATAATAAGCTATGCTATACAAAAACTTTATCTATATACAACATAAAATGTACACCTATAACACACAGACTTCTCGCAGTACTTCAGACATACTGACATAATCTTATGCCAACCATCCGCAAACAAGTCAGTCTGGATTTGATTCCAAAAGATGGTTGAGTGCGGTAAGCGCCCGTTGAATGGGTGAGTTCAAATGTGCTTTTACGTAGCATTCTGGATCGGTGGGGCTATTTATAAGCTGGTTACACACGTAACTGATTTACAGGTAAAAAGAAAAAAAAAAGTGTGTGTGCATTCACACACGGCAGAAGTGCAACTATGTAAAAGTAGCCTATGAGAGAATGAGAAATAAAAAGTAAAATCAACACAAATAATAATTTACTAATGTTGATAAATTTTATTTTATATAATTTATATAAAAGTTATTGGTTAAATTAACACAAATGTGTTAAATTATTAACATAAATTCATTTACCAACGAATTTTATACGCAAATGCACAAAAATGACAGCACGTTGACATTGACGCTTTTTCTGAAGGTTTCGTAGTACGCAGGCGCAAATACAAAGATTATAGGAAACCCTGTAAACTTGTATTCTATCTCATTCTCTTGTAGGCTAAATCCTATTTATGAATATATTTGTCTCTTTTTAGTGCTGTATACTTGTATTCTATCTCATTCTCTCGCATGCTAAATCCTTTTTATGAATGTTTGTTTTGTTGGTCTCTTTTTAGTGTAAGTTTTTCATTTCATGGAATTTCAAATCACACAGATTCTAAAGAAGTTTCACTTCAATAATTGAAAGTTACTTACATTAGATTGATTGACCTTCTTGTATTTTTCATCTATTTTACTGTACAACTGAAACATATAAACAACCGATTAATCGTATGTCTTGCAATATGTTCAATTCTGATTATTATCAGAAGAACTTGTAAACAATTTTGGCAATAAATGTTTATCTTTTCTTATAATAACTTAGAGATCAGAATCGACCATAATTTATTAAAGTTTTTTTTGTTGGTTTATTTCATGGGCCAGTGTTAGTAGAAGTGTCATTGTATAGAGTTGCCGTACCATGGCTTGGTCTAGTCGTTTTCAAGTAATTTATCAATTTGTAGTACATAGTGTTTAAAAATTTTAGCTTTCTGCACTTCTTTACATGAACTTATTTTAAATTTCACGCTCAATTTCACCATCATCATCATCATCTGCCTACCCTTGTCCCAATTTTATTTGGGGTCGGTGCAATATGTTTTATTCTTCCATTCTACTCTATCGTTCGTCATTTCACTGCTTGCTCCCTTTCTAGCCATATCTTCTCTCACACAGTCCATCCATCTTTTCTTTGTTCGTCCTGTTCTCTTGTACCCGTCAACATCCAAACATAAAACTCTTTTCACCACATTTTGCTCATCCCGTTGCATCACATGTCCATACCTCGATAACCTATGGCTCATCAGCTTTTCCTCCACTGGTGCTACTTTCAGGCTCCCCCTAATATATTCATTTCTCACCTTGTTCCTCTAGTTACACCACACATCCATCTTAACATTTACATTTCGGTTACGTGCAGGCGTCTCTCATCCGTTCTCTTTGTGGGCCAACTTTCAGAACCGTACAAGACGGCAGGCATTTCACGCTCAATTTCAAATTTGCCTAATAACACGCACAAAGAATTCTCTTTACTTATCCTACTAATATTATAAACGTGAAAGTTTGTGAGGATGTATGGATGTATGGATGTTTGTTACTCTTTCACGCCAAAACTACCAAACCAATTGCAATGAAACTTGGTATGTGTATAGCTGGAGACCTGAATTAACGTATAGACTTTTTATCCCGATATTCTCCCGGGATCGGCACTTACGCGGGTGAAACCGCGGGGCGCTGCTAGTTAATAGCTTAACAGAAATAAGAATACAATAAATAAGTATTTTAGTAAGGTCACTATTTGTTTTTATGGTATAGGGGGTAAAGGAGAAGACGGTAAATGACTACCACCGCCCATGGGCACCTGTAACTCAAAAGTCACAAGTGCGTTGCCGGCCTTCAAGGGTTAGGGCCTCTGGTAACCTCATTCATTCGGCGAAAAGCAATGCAACATTGCTTCAATGCCGGTTGTCTGTGAGGCCGTGTTATCGCTCCGGTGAAGCCAGCCGATCCGTGCCGAAGTATAGCTCTCCCGCGATAAGAATTATTTTCAAACATTAAATAAACCAATAAAAAATTAACATTCGTGAAAAAAAAAAACTCATGTTGAATTTTCCATGCTATTTATAATATTTTTTAATTCTCTAACGGACTAAATAATAGAGCTTTACCTGCAATTTATGTCTAGTTATACCCACTAGCTGCTCTCCAGTTGGCTGAAACAAATATGAATAAATATTATAAAATACCCCTGACTCGAAAATTAGTTCAACAAAAGACCAAAAAAAGGGCTATGATCTTCCAACATTTTTTTTTAATTGTCTCTTTTCAAATTAAAAAAACTTAGTCAAAATCGGTCCATCCGTTCAGGAGTTTTGATGCCACTGACAGACATAATATATACGCGTTAAAGTTATAGCTCTGCTTAATTTGGGTCTAGATAGTAACGTACATACCACGTTACCCAGGATATTATTATATTAGACAAGGAACCCGCCCCGGATTCGCACGGGTAGCAGAGCATAATATTATATTGATTTTTTCCGACATCTTCAACACTGAAATATGACGATGATCGTCATATTTCAGACTTTTACACAAAACCTTAACAAATTACCTGCCACCTAAACCTTCCTCATGAGTCACTCTGTCTATTGGTGAAAACCGCATGAAAATCCGTTCAGTAGTTTTTTAGTTTATCGCGAACAGACAAACAGACAGACGTGGCGGGGGACTTTGTTTTATAATAATTATGTAGTGGTGTAGTGATTTGGCGTTCCCCGCAGTTTCACCTACATGTGACCATAAGGTCACTGCTCCTCTGCTAAAGGTCGTAGCGTGATGTGACATAACCTATAACCTTGCCCGGTGAATACTCTATAAAAAATAAAAAGAATTATTCAAATCTGACAGTATTTTTTTTAAGACAACTCCCGCATTAGGAATATTCTTGATTCGCGGGGGCTTCACAAACATTAAAAAAAGGGTGTGTTAGCTCCGACTCACGACTGGAGTTTACAATTTACTGAAGGTTCTATTTCTCTCTCCCTCTCCCAATTCCCCTCTCTCTCTTATTCTAAATATATTCATCATTTGTGGATGCTGTACAGTATATATTCTATATATATAGGGATACACACATATCTACTTACATGCGTCGAGGATAGGAAGTAAACTCCATTAAAGCACAACAAAGCGTTACGGCATTACGCTGCCCTCCGATCACAAAATTTTACTCTTCATATTTTTTTTATACCGGCCGCCTTATATGAAAATCGGTTCTTAAGGAGTAAACTCCAAAAATTCATTTGTTTCAAGCTTTATCAACTATTTTCACACCTGTCTGTTACACTCTGTACATATTTATATAGCAACAAAGATGTTTTCAGACAGTCGAGCAAGCTCGTGAGGAATGCTTACCGTTTATATTGTGTGGATTCCATAAGATTCCTAGACTGTGTAACATGTAGCTAAAATGCGAATCTTGTGATAATATGGACAAGATGTGGAATGAATACGTCCGAGGGAGCATGAAAGTAGCGCCACTGGACGAAGAGTTAAAGGGTAAAAGATTATCGTAGTATGGGCATGTGATACGGAGGGATGAAGAACATGTGATAAAGATAGTTTGGATAGAACTTGACGGGTACAAAAGTAGAGGACGACTAAAGAAAGCATGGGTGGACTATGTAATAAGGAATATGGTTAGAAAGGGAGTAAGCAGTGCATTGACAAAATATAGAGCAGAATGGAAAAAGAGAATGACAACATTGAGCTGACACCAAATAAATATGAGAAAAGAACAATCAATGCATCAATCAAACCATTTATTTCAATTAAACCCATTTTGATTTTTGAATTGTCAGGAGTAGTAGTCAGTCAGACTAAGTCAGTCGTGAAGCTAGTTACCTGTTCCAATAAGTAGATAATGTGGAGAGGAACAGGCAAGAGACTCCAAGGACACATCTTTTTTGCAACTCTTTGGTTACATTGCTTATATGCGTAAATTAAATGTGAGGACAATGTAACGTATTGTTCTAAACTATAAACAGTCGCACAAACTACTACTTTATGTAAGCAATAGCAGTTCGAAGATAACCAGCCCCAACCAGCGGCGCTCGTGCACGCGCATGACGCACGCACCAGAATAAATAATTGTGTGTCTACTTACCACAGGATTTGGTTTTCTTTGGCCCGGCATTGGAGGTAAATTTGGATTAATACTCTGTGGATGAAATATAGTTTTGCACTGACGTTGGATTTTAGCAAATCATCAAATCCTTTTTATTTCGACAATAGAAAAAAATTTGGCAAATCCGTCGAACTGCAAATTTGAAACGTGTTTATCTCAAAACTGCTTTATTTGTGTTTATCTCAAAAGTACTCTATTTGCAGTAAGCAAGGTGTCAAAAATCTATGGAATGGCTAGACTGCGGTAAGCTTCCTTGCCGGGCACTGTTTGTAATTAATTTATATGTAATCATTGCAAAAAGTACCTAGATAGCAGGACTTTAAGCTTATATTTGAATGTTCTGTTACTGTGTGGAAGCGGTGTCGTACAAGTATATTAAAATATTTAACTGAAAACTTTTTGGATTACTCTTATTGCTTACTTACATATTGGAGTTCCTCAGGTCCAGAGCGCAGGAGGTCATTCGGAGATGGCCCACCTGGTGCTCCAATTCCCATGTAAGCTTGTGACCGTGGGCCTGCAGGTCCATATCCAGGTGGACCACCAGGCCCATCATACCCACGGGGATCGACAGGCCCGCCGTAACCGGATGGACCACCAGCGCCGAAATATCCGGGTGGACTGCGAGACCTGCCATATCCGGGTGGACCACCTCGCCCACCATACATACCTGGACCCCCCGGCCCTCCTCCATACCCGGGTGGCTCTCCGGGCCTACCGTACCCGGGTGGCCCTCCAGGCCCACCGTACCCGGGTGGCCCTCCAGGCCTACCGTACTTGGGTGGCCCTCCAGGTCCACCATAACCAGGTGGCCCTCCATATCCAGGTGGACCTCTAGGTCCTCCATATCCCGGTGGACCATCTGGCCTACTTCTCAGCACTGGTTGCTCAGCTTCTTGGTAGTCTGGAGGAGGTCCCCCACTACCTGGCCCTATCCTTGGCATTTCAGGTTCTTTGTAATCTGGAGGTGGTCCGTCCTGGAAATAAAATACGTTTTAATTGGATGGTTCATCAACCCTGAAAAATAATTTATGGTGTCTGATTTGAAAAGAACGCCTATTCTTAGGCTGGCAGCCCCGGTGGGATGATGACCCGTGGGGGATTCCACATGCTAAAGAAAAAAAAAAGCTTTGACTTGACAATGTTTTTGATGAATTAATCCATGTTTTTTTTTTGTTTTCCAGGAACTCATAAGGAAGTAAGATTTGTGTGTATGCTGTGTTTTATTTAGTTATTAGTGACAGATTTACTACTATCAGTACAGAAAAAATCCTAAGGAAAAGTTCTAAATAACTAGTAGGTACGCCCAAAAATAAAACAAAAAAGTTTGTTTTCTTAAGTCAAATTTAGAATAGGTTCCGTTGTAAAAAAAAACTCGATCGATTCCCAGCCAGTTTACAATCCTATTTCAAAAATCTCTACAAGGATCAAAAAAACGAAATCAACAACTATTGCCACATACTGACACATAGATACATTATACATACTTAGATACAAATGTTAAACTCAAAACACCCCTCCTTTTTGCGTCGGAGGTTACAAAATAATGACAAAAGTAAAAAAAATAAGAAATCAATTTTTTTATCACACATACTTAAGTTCATGATAACTGTGAAATTATTTTTTTTTAACCATAGGGAACTACCCTATTAACAGCTGGTATCACAAATGTCAGCAACTACGTCTTTAGCTGGAACTTTACTGCCTTAAATAACATCCGTTTACAATTATTATTTACATACCCCATATGAAGGAAGGCCTCGGCTTCGACTCTGTGGGGTAATTAAATAAATTAATTAAACGGCTTCGACTCTGTGGGGTAATTAAATAAATTAATTAAACGGCTTCGACTCTGTGGGGTAATTAAATAAATTAATTAAACGATACTGTAGTAACATTTTACTTCTACGACAGTGTTGCCAACGGAAAAGTAACTACCATTATTGATGCCAGTGTTAAAAGTCATGGTTTCACTAGCAGGTATGTCATGGCGACACATGGCCCGACTTTCACGTGGTAAGATTCTGTCTTCGTGGGACATTATCGCTCGACATTTGGCTTGTCCACACTACCCAGTTGTCAATGAGATGTTCAATTCAATTCAAAAAAGTCTCTAGTGTCCCTAGAGAAAATGGGGCACTATTATGACATTATTATATCATATAGTGTATTGAGGGCTTATTTGTTAATTTAATAGATACTGGTACTGGAGTCTGTGATAATTCTAAAACTTTCTGAGGTATGTAGATGAAAAGAACATTATGCCAAATGACTTTAAACAATTACAAATTAAGTTCATTTGCTATGTTTCCTGGCAGTTCTGAGTATGTCATGCTCGCCTAGAAGTCCTGCCGATGGTACCTGATAGGTTGTTCAGCTCGAGAGATGAAGTGGCTGACGCGTGTGATGGATTATATAAAAATATATATAAATTTAAGTGCCAACATGACGTTATTACACAAAGCCAAAGTGGCCGGTATTTGTATTTTAATTATGTCTACATTTAAAAATGAGATTCTATACGATTGTAGGGTATGTTGGTTTTATTTGTTAAAGGATTGAATTATTATAAATACCCCGCCTGGGTCCAATATCGGGCATTCTATTGCAAGTCTTGGAACTGGAAGGACCTAGCCACTACTAAGTTACGTAAGTTGTTATACTTTTTCGAATATATTTTATTGTTGGTGATCTATAATGAAACTAATGTCCTATATTATAAAATAGGAGAATTATGTTGTGATGATTGGTTACTGTGTGATACTGTTCTAATTAGTTTTGATAAAGAATATCCTTGGAGTTTCTTGGCTGTTATTCTTCATAGGATCTACAAAATGGAACAGGCAACTAGCAGGATTGACTTAGTCTGACTGACTACTACTACTGATAATTCAAAAATACTTTTAATTGGTTTAATAGAAATAAATGTTTTTGGCATACATCTACTGGGTTCAGCACTTACTGCAACCAGCCGTACGTTAGTTGAATGTGAAGTCAAATCAGTAACATCAAAACGGAACGGACCGTAGAATACTGACATCCAAGAGTTTAATGTTTGGCTTCCAAGTGGTAAAAAGGGTGACTTACGCTTCCCATTCCAGGTAAGACTCCACCTTTACGAGTACCGGAGAAGTTAGGGTTGTAGCTTTCTCCGTACATTGGGTCCTCGTCAGCGTACCCTTCGTCCAAGCCACCCATAGCTCGTCGAAGACCTAGGGGACTATCGTAGTAGAATGGATTGATGGAGCGCTCCGGTTCTTCTATATCAGCTAGCTGTAAAAATACAAGTTGTTTTACAAATAAATAACTTAATTAAATGTTTTAGACCTACGCCTGGTTTCTAATAGGATGATCAACGCAAACATTTACTATTATACATTATTACACACTATTATTATACATTATATACTATTATAAATATCCTATATACATAACTATAAATGAAGGTCTGCGTGTGTATATCACAGTGTTATTGTTAAGTGGGAGAGCCATGCTCCGGCACGTATGGGCCGGTTCAACCAGTGATACCACGGCCTTACAGAAAACCGGCAGTAAAGCGATGTTTTCATTGTTTTTCGCCGAGTGAGTAAGGTTACCGGAGGCCTTAATGATCCCCCCCCCCCTCCCTCACTCCAACCCCCTCTTCCCCTACTCTCACCTTAAAGGCCGGCAACGCACTTGTTACTCTTGAGTTGCAGGTGCCCATGGGCGGCGGTAGTCACTTACCATCAGGTGACCCGTCTGCTCGTTAGCCTATAACATAAAAAAAATATATTTTAATTAACACCCCAATTTCCCATCTTTAATCCCAAAGTGCCTCGTTGTCGGCAATAAGCCCCTTGCCCCCTATGACGCGACTGGGACCAAATTATAATTGGCAAAATCTGAGCTTCTGCCTACCCATACAGGCGTGAGTCACACACTAATTTATGTATTAACCCTAAAGCACAACGCTTAGTATAATACACAACGCACTCAGACCTAAGTGGAAACAAGTCCCGTCTCAAGGGCTTACAAAATATTACACGAAAACATTTGAATGAATAAAAAACATTAATGATGTTATTCCATTACGTAATTACTCATACAATCAGTAAAGAAAGATAAATTATTATTTAAAAATATGTTTTTTCGGTACTCAGTAATTACAATGTTTATCACGGAATAAGGTGCTGGATTTGAAACAGCGTATCGTATATTGTACAAATTTCATCAATATTTCTTTCAAGAATTGAATTTTATTGTGTCGGTACAAGAGTTTTTATTTATTTAAATGATATGGCGCAGTGAGACTTCTGTACCTGTAACACTAAAAACACTAATAACTAATAACATGTCTCATTTGGACTCCACCTCTATCCAAAATCCAAAACGATTTAAAACTTTTATATCAGATTCGGTTACGGTTTCGGCTAGATTTTTATTTAGAATATCCGATACTTTCGGTTTCGAAGCTCCATAACATCCCTCCTCCTCCTCTATGGTTTGAAGTGTTTATGGCACAACACCGATATTCACTTGTCATAACGTGGGCCACGTATTTGTCTGATGTCTTACTTGAATGAATTAGAAGAGAAAGCATAATCTTGTTTTTCATTATTATGCTGACCTTACTTACCTACATCATAACGTAATGGAGAAGATTATTTGATTATCATTAAAGTATTAATTTGTCGTTTATGTAATTGATGTCTGTTGTTTGTTCAATAATTTAATTAGTACTTTATAATGATTTCGTAAAATACCTTTCATCAAGGCATATTTCATCGACGTTTTTTCATCCTTATTTTAAATAATTAGGTACATTGAATCCAGCGTTCATTATATCTTTACCTAGCTTGGTGACAAAGCTTTGTGTATTTTCGAGGGATTGAGTATTTTTTTACACTCAACTATGTCGGTAAAAATATTAGGCCTGCCTGATGGAAACTGTCATCATGCAGGTCATTGATCTTATAAAAAAAAACTATACATGCCTTTTTGAGGACCCTATATTGCAGTAATTTAGGAAAGATTTTAGGCAACGATCGCAAGTATTTCGTCATTTGAAGTTAATTCCTCGTGAAGTAAAATTGTAGATAGTTCCTTCCATAATTCGACTGACCAGCAGTTCTTCCCGTCACCCTTAAGGAGGCCTGAGATTGCAGGATATTTACCTGATCTTGCAATTCGCTATTGTCGTCATCCCAGTACGTTTCCATCTGAAAGAGATGATCAAAATATCATTTTTTTAAACCTTATTTTATAAATGGTAAGAATGGAACGACTGTGAATAATAACGACAGACAGAAGAAATAGAGTAGGTATTGGGATCTCCATAACTTGAGAATAATAAAGAATTCATAAGTAACAGAGTTCCGGAATTTACATTTACTTCGGTGCTACGCTGATAAGCGTTCACATTCCGTTCATTTCAGTTTTTTAATCCCTGATGTAAGAAAGTAAATTAAAATTTAATTTAATTTTTATATCGGTTTAATTTCTTTATAAAACGGCTTTTTTTTTCTGTATGGTATTTGGTGTGAGTGTATCGTGGTATAAGTAAACTTACATCACAAAAACAAGTGTTTTACTTACACTAGCGCCTGATGGCATTGGTGTGGCTATAGGAATGTCAACTTTTTCAGCGTGGTTATGGATATGCCTGCCAGGTTGTAACTGTAAGATTCAACGATTAGCTTATATAAATATATGTGTCGGCGCGGCTCAAGATAACATTCGTTACGTCGGATTAGAGTGACAGCTGTCATTTTAGAGGAACGTCACATGGTGGAGTGAGGCGGCCATCTTGTGAACGAGAGAACTCGAACAACGGTCACCGGCGCACCATGCCTAAGACGAATCGCTTATTTCCGATGCAATCACTAAAGTTTATACATTTGTTTCACTTGCAATTGACTGATAGTGATTGATTATAGGAGAGTGAATTATTATTTCCCATTTAAATAATTCATTAATTTGTTCTACCTATGTGTACGATGAAGCCTTTCCATATTGGTCATCCAGTTCCTATATATATATTTCTGCAATCTTTCGCGTAGTTTCTTCCGGGCCATATCCATTGTCTGATTCGTTCCAAGTTCTAACCTCTGTTATTACGTTTTTAGTTTTATTATCTATGTCTTAGAAAGGGTACAAAAATAATTTTAGGTAATTTTACAGACAAATGGCTATACTTACATATCGCACTGCTATTACGAGAGTGTATCAACTCAAAATGAAGCTTTTTTCAGAAACGACAGAAAACTGATTACTCGCTTCTTGTTAAAGATTATAAAAAGTGAACACTGTATATAGATTATTGATAAAATTAAGGGATTTCTGTATTAATGAATTATTTAAGAGATTGCAGGTTATCAAGTTATTTCCAATTTTTGACTCAATACTCTATTGTCTTAACAAATTTAAAAAAAAATATGAATTATTTTTAGTCGTTTTGTTGAAAAATTTGGCTTATTACAATTAATTATTATTATTTTATATTTATTGACGCGTAGGGAATTGATATTTACGTATGAAAAATGAATTATCTCAAATTTACCCTATTTTGAGTTGATACAGTCTCATAATAGCAGTGCGATATGCTTTTAGTAAAAACACGCTGATATTTATAAATTCATCTTTTGGATGTACTTTCTGAAATCATAAATATTTATATATGTATTTTGAACACAACACAATACATTACATATTTAATTCCTTGCACTTACCAAGTAAAACTATTACTCAATTATAATCTTCACTAACTCTGAAAGACTGAATGAACTAAATTGAATGAACGAAGTAGTAAGCCTTTTATTGTTTCAGTCAAATGTAAAGGCGCTGCCTGGTACAATGTAAACAGTACATAGTATAATATATGTAGTCTTAATTTTTATGACAATGGTAAAAAAGGCGAATTGTCTTCTTTTGTTAAACTCAATTGCGATTGGACGGAATTAAACCTGTTTACCAAAAGTATTCTCACTCTTTTGAGATCTAAACGGTCGCCTTTTTATAATATACCACGTACGTCACACTATAATAGTAACTTGAGACACCTCACACACGGATGTCTGATCCCAAACTGTACTATCGTAACCAGACCGCTGATAAACATATTTATATATTTCTAAATACATACATATTATAGATAAATTACACCCAGACATAACAAAATTAAATGATCATGCTCATCACACAATTACATGTCCTGGGTGGGAATCGAAACCACGACCCTTGGCTCAGTAGCCAGGATCACTAACCACTAGACCAAAAGGCCAGTAAAAACAATAGTTTTATTTTTAAAGTATAGTCTATTTTCAAGGCAATTTTATAAAAAGGAACTGTTCTCTTTATAAAACGTTAAACAGTAAATTCTGTACAAACTTGTATGAAATAGCAAATAGTGACGTCATACTTTCCTATCGTCAAATCATTTACCTTAAATGTTTGGTTTTACAATAAAAAAAATAATAACAAACTTTAAAAGTTTCGCCGCGTTCCCTGGTATAATTATGTATATATGGGAATTAACGGAATCACGTAACAGGTATTACATACTGGCCGAACCTAGGTATACATACCCGTGTAGGTATACATAATAATAACAAACTTGAAATTAGTAAAAAATCGAGTTTTGTTACATTTATTTTAAACACGGGCACTACCCAACACTATAAATTGGAATTAAAATATTTATGTGAATCTTCACATAAAAAGATAAAAAAAAATACATGCATATACCCTATTATGTATCTACATAATAGGGAATATGCATGTATTTTTTTTTATCTTTTATTGACTTGTTCCATCATTCTACCCTAATAAAAAATATAAATAACCTTGGCAATGTTCAAATTAATTTTTAAAATAACATTGAAAACATCGATAAAATTTGATCTGTTTGAACGCCGCCATATTTCGCGGGCCTTGGATGACGTCACGTTCCACGCTTAGTGTTTGTTTCATAAACTTACTTGAAGTGTTACAGTAATTTTATACCGATTTCCAGTTGTAATTACTACTTATTGTAATTTATACACAATGGATAAAGTTAAAAAACCATTTTATAGGTATTGCCTTGTCCCTAAGTATAAAAACACTATAAGAAGTACACCCAATACAGTATTTTTTCCTGTACAAAATAATAATGTAAAATACGAAAACAATGGTGTACATTAATCAGAAGAGATGAAGTATCTTCAATATCGTGTTTATATTGTTGTGAAGATCACTTTAATGTAAGCATATTACAATTTAATTGCTAGTATAGTGTGAATTAGTCGGCAGTAATTTATGTTTGTTTTAAATATCAAGCAGAAGGCAACTTGCTTGTCTTTCTATTTCTAGCTAAGAGCAAAAACCACAGGATCACCTATCTTTCTCCGTAACACTACGAATATAGGCGCCGATAAATGACAGAACGTGGAATGTCATGTCATGTTTTGTTTCGACCAATGGTGAAGCGTTTTGCAAAGTTGAATTTCACGCCTTTATTTTGCATATTTTAATTAATGTTTTTTTGCAATTAAACACGAATTAAATAAGAAAATAATTGTTTAGGCATAATATCTGGACAATAAAGATTCAAGGAAAAATTAAACAAGTAAATTTAAACAACATGCATATTCCCTATTGTCGTTTGTATTTTTTATTCCATTTAACAGTATGCATCTAAATTCTATTTATATTTAATTTAAACATGTACAAAGACGGGTTTACAGTATTTTTTTAAATTAAATTTAAAACATATATTAATTATTTTTATATTTAGAAAATGTTTGAGTTGCTGAAATGTATATTGGTAGTTATAATGACTAATATGTAATAACAAAATCTTGCGTTGGCAATGTAGTGTAGTCTTGGTCGTAGCCATGTAGCTCGCTCGTAGAGGTTGATGTAAGTGTATTTTCTATTGTTTTTCCTGTGTCTGTATTTTCTCCCGTGTCTGTAGTTTCTCCTGTCTCTCTAGTTTCTTCTGTCAACGTGTTGTCTTCTAACATTAGATCACTAAAATTAATTTCATCATCTGTTTTGTTATTATCATTAACTGTGGCATTTTCGATATCAGTGTCTATCTGCTTTCGTGAAGTTGTAAGAGCCTCTAACAAACGTTTTCCTGCTTGATTCTTGATGCTTTGATGTAATAGATTTGAATAAAAATCTCTTACGAATGTTTTTTGAATTTTAGCAACTTCAAAGGGGTTATTACTGATTTTATTTTTAAAGTGATCATGATCAGTGTGGAGATTATCCCTAATTGTGACTTTTATATAATTTGATTCTTGATTGTTTTTAGGTTTTCTAGATTGTTTTTTTGCTTTATTAGGATGACTAAATTTGGGGCCACAATGATTATGGTTTTCAGGATAAGTTGATCGAGTTTTACCGATACCAGAAGCTAAGGTTGGTAAGATATTCGGTTTATAGCGAAACGTTAACAAAAAAAGCTCTTCATCTGTTTTTAAGTTGGATAATATTTTGAAGTTGGAATTTCTGTTCTGTATATTCGTAAGTTTGGTCGTTTGCCTGACATTTGAGCAAGGTATTAAATATAACAATAAAAACGGACATTTTTGCGATACTGTTGATCTGGCAGTTCCGTGTAGCCTAAGACCCGTCGATGATGAAGTCTGCATCTCCAGCATTTGCAGGTACGGGTTTTCATCGGAGGCAAGCTGTGGGCAAAACGTTGTATCAAAACTAGAGGCTTACCAATTGTTCCATGTCCGTGCCGCGTGATTCCCAAGAGGGCCAAACAGCACCAGGGTATATACGTTGTCCACTCTAATACAAAAGTAAAATAAAAAAGTAATTTAACAATTACTAAAAGGATATTTGTTTCCTTTCGCAATAAGGAAAAATATTTTACTTACTCAGAGGTGAATTAATTTCATCTTCTGAGACAAATATTTTCATTTTGGGTAAAGATTAGGTATAACGGATAATAACGTTGTTTTATCCATTTACTTTATATTATATAAATGGAAATTTTATGAACTAAATTGATTAATGTAAATCAAACTAAGGGAAAAATACTGTACCAATTTATGCAGTCAATTTGTAGTAATTACTAGTATTTAAAAAATGCAAATGAATAATATTGTATTATTTTTGTCTAAAATATCCGTATAAAAATAAATATCTAGTTTATGTTTATCCGTGTCATAGAATAATACAAGTTAATACGTAGTTTGGGTTTATATTTACTTAGCTTTTATAAGTAGACGGCGATGTGTAATAATATCCCAGGATATTATAATTTTATTATTATTATTAACTGGTGGATGAAATTTTGGTGAAATCTATCCAAATTAAAATAATTTTTCTTTCCGTAAGAACCTTCTACAAAGTATTAGAAAACATAAAAAAAGATAACTTGAATTTGTTTTAAAAAGTACAATACTGTTACTCACCTCTTTCTCCGCTGGCTCATCCTGAAAGAGAAGGATATATTTATAATTCTCTAGCTCTAATTACTGACCCAGGACGATTTCATTGCAGGTTCTTCCATAACTATGAGGAATTACAATACAATACGTCATGATCATTTCATTAGCATTTTCAAAATTGCTATGGAATATTACTAGTAGCCTTTATCTAACATTTTGAAAGGTGAAGTTACTACATCGATAGGCTGTTTTTTTTACCTTATGTCTTCTATGGCTAAGGCCAATAGGCAAGACACACAACTACATTACCATGGTCACTAATTACCAGTAGAGGCTATATAAATGGTTAAGGAACATATATCAACACGCCCCACACTTACCGTCCCCGATTATGTTTACGAAAAACCACGTCACCTAGGGCACATCAAAGCGTTTATTTTTAACTGGATAAACCTCACATTTTGCTCCAAAATCAGACCAATAGAGACGGCATAGACGAAACACCTAGTCACTCATTCCTTTAGTCATTAATTTTCGGCAGTTCCTGGTCACCATTTCTGTCGATCCAGTTCATTTGAAGGAGAGCAAACTCCCGGAACGGTGGCTACATGACATTTTTTTTACACAGTTTTCTCGTTTGCGGTCTCTAAAAGCCACTTCGTCTGGTGTTTATTTACAGGGATTATTTGATATCATTGTTCCGATAGGAGCATTAAGTACGCGTACGCCCCAACTATAGAATATAGATTACAGATGTCATGTTGTAGACAGGGTTCATTAACAGTCGTATAGAATTTGCTTACAGCCCAAACTTGATTGCCTATTTTCTATTTTACCCATAGAGTCCATAGAGTGGGCGAGAATTTGTCAAATGAAAGTGATCTTATTTTTAGGGAATGTTTTATTTTAACGTATCCGTTCTTTTTAAATAACCTTTCTATTCAATAAAACATTTTAGAAGTAAAAGCCTAGTTACACGACCTATATTAGCTTGACCTGTATCTATGTAACGGAATCTTTCAACCTAATTTTCACCAACATCGATTCGATTAACTTCAAAATTTGCACACGTACCATGGATCGATGACAATACAAGAACAAAAAAACATATACATTCATTTCTATACGACAATTAGAAGTAGTATTTACGTGGGAGAGCCATGCTTCGGTACGTATGGGCCGGCTCGACTCCGCTCGATACCACGGCCTCAACGAAAACAGGCAGTGAAACAATGCTTGCATTGCTTTTCGACGCGTGAGTGAGGTTACCGGAGGCCCTAACCCTTCCCTCTTCCCTATTCCCGTCCTTCCCCTGTCACCTTTTTTTTTTTTTTTTTTTTTAATATCAAGCAGAAGGCAACTTGCTTGTCTAGTTAAACTAGGTAACAACAGTCCAATAAAACTTCATGAATATAACTAACTATACATATCTTACCTGTCCTTTAGATTTGACCTCAGCAGACGTAAAATCTGGATTTGATGCAAAATATGTAGTCATCATGAATGCATCTATTTTCGGTAGATTGTCCGATTGTTCTTTGACAAAACTACATTCAGTCATCGTCCTAGATAATTTCTAATATCACTAGAATGCTTAAATTGCACTAGCTAAAGGCAAAAATCACGGAAACACCTATCTTTCTCCGTAACACTACGAATATAGGCGCCGATAAATGACAGGACGGGGAATTTGACGTCATGTTTTGTTTCGACCAATAGTGAAGCGTTTTGCAAAGTTGAATTTCGCTCCCTTATTTTGCATATTTTAATTAATATTTTTTGCAATTAAAGACGAACTAAATAAGAAAATAACTGTTTAGGCATAATATGTGAACAATAAAGATTCAAGGGACAATTAATCAAGTAAATTTAAACAACACGCATATTCCCTATTGGCGAATTAAAAACTTAAATTGACTAAATTATATTTTTGTTTTAAAAATTTAATGTTTTGTAGATATTTAAATTAAAACACAACATTTATTTAGATTTAATTTACGTGGTTTAATTTACGTGGATCACAATAAATACCACCACATTAAATATGGAAAACTAACACTAATACCTACTGTATTCGGTGCCAGTTTGCCATAATAAATTTAACCGAAAATTGTTTAGTGGTTAGGGCATTATTAAGATTAATTCTTGTTTGAGTTAGGAACATAAAAAAACAGTAGTACAAATAAATTTGGCGTTTTTTTTAGTTCAGTTCAGATGGTGTGCTTGACGATGAACAGTTTTAATTAATTATTGCTATGGACTGAAAAAACGTTAATAATTACCTTGGATGGATAACTGTCTAAAGTTGAGTCATCGTTTTCATCATCATCAAAAAGTGGTTTGTACTGAAAATTTCAGAGAGAGACTTTGCCAAATGTCCATCGTAATGTTAGTATTAAACTATGTAAAAAAAAAGTAAAAAAGTGTGTCGTATGAGGATTAGCAAAGAGACAGATCGAATTAAATTGTCTTCTCTTTCCCGAATAAACAAAAAAGGTTTGCATTCTATCACACGCCATCACGATAATTATGTTGTGACAGAGACAAGAAATCGATAATAGTTTTTAATCTGTTGCTTCTGAAGGTCGAAAACTTATTTAGATTTCTTTGTCAAAACACGTGTGTCCTGTTTTTCTTGATTGTTAGTGATTGAGTGATTTGTTGTCTTACAGCTCTCGCAAAGCAATAGGTCAACACCTATTGCTTTGCGAGAGATTTGTATAAGAGACAGAAAACCAGTTATACAAATTTGTGTCTTTCCAGCAGGAAAGACAAAACAAACTTAACAGTAGTCTTGCTTTGTCGATTAACAGAGTAACAATAATGAACAGTGACGAACAGAGAGCTTACGAATTTTTCTGTTTAAGAGTTACTGTATGTATAGACAGACAAATTTATTTGTTTTAATAACTAAACTTACGGATGGATGTCTTGTATTGCGTTTATACGGATGGTATTTGTTAAAGTCATCTGTACCAAAAAAATGCTGAAATGAAAAAAAAACATTGAAATTACTTGACACTTAAATGTACTAGTAGTGTATAGTAACAGGTACCTCGAAGTGGTAATTTGAGTTTTTGGAAAGAGAAAAAAGTTGTTCGGTGGTATTTGTTGAGTTTGTGGTCAAAAATTCGTTCGCAATGATGGCCTTGTGCGATGGCGCGTTGTTGTGGAGAAATATAAAAAAAAAAAAAAATAGGCAGTCATGGGACTGCCGACAGAAGTGAAAATAAATACTTATAGTAAATGTTGTAAAAATTCGAAATTAAAATAGTGCTATCTGTGAAATTTGCCTTAACTATCGATAATTAGTACACATCAAGGAGTTTTCACTTAAAAAAAAACACATATTTGGCCTTTTTCGACGAATTCGCACTCTCAAACGCCGCATAACGCTCAAATAACGAGTGCACAACACCTCGATAGTCAAGGAAAACTGTCAACATAACCTTGACATTTGATCGACTTTGTCGTGATTTTTTCGGTTTCGGTTCAGTTGGAAGTCGCCATTCCGAAGCTTGTTGACTAGTTTGTATGTCAAACTCGTAAGCCCATGTCTCATCACCAGTAACAATGTAAATGACTACCGCCGCCCATGGGCACCTGTAACTCAAGAGTCGAAACAAACGCTTTGATCGATGTTTTTATCCATTATAAAAATCACAAAACTCTTGAGATGGCTTACAAAAACTGGTGTATGTTCTGCGGGACGAAAGAGTACTTGTTCCAATTGTTCCGTTTCCGCAGCTTGTTTGGCATCTTTCATGCTTCTCGCTCTGGACTATACACACTATCATGGTCTCAAGCGAAAGGTTACCCACAACGATAGCCGCCGCGAGGTCGGCACCCTGCTGCACCCATGCTTTGCGTAGTGGAGTGCTTTGATGGAGTGCTCTGGCACTCCACCTAAGTATGGAATGCTAAATCCTCACAGCTGCCCCAGATGATTCCACACAGACGTTGGCGCCTGGCCTATACGATACAGGTAATTTCCAAAACAGTCATGTCCGATGAGTACCTGCGTCATCCCGTAGGAGAGAGCGCTATGTTGCCTATCCAGTTAATGCTTAATGACGGGCCTTACCGCCACAATACGATAACAAGGAATGTTTGAATGTCGTTCAATTGATTACATTACAGTTTTTCACCATTATATGGTATTTATTTATATTTTTCACTTAAACGAACTAATTTGAACGATTTTAAACTAAGAAATCTATATCCACTATTTAGGGTTTCGGTACATCGTCCTTAGCACCTGTATACTTCTTTAATTATCACGAGAGTATTACTCTTAGAAAGCAGCATCACGCCATTAACGATGCGTTAGAATTATAACTTCCGTAATTGATGTTCATAGTTATGTTTCCTATAGACTACTATTAGACTGGACTGGATATTATTTGGTTTTTGGTACTTGTGCGAAGCCGGGGCGGGTGGCTATGTAAAGATATTTGTTGAACTTACGTCGCAGTCACGTTGAACCGACCTGTCCCGTTGGCGATATGAAACGTCTGGACATCGACGCGAAAGTTCTTTAACCACTAATCCATATTTATTAATTAAAATATTATTTAGTATGATGTATAGTATGATAATGGCTGACCCGCGCAACTTCGTCCGCGTTTGTAAAATTTTTCCCGTTTTTGCAATATTTTTACTCCTATTGGTTGTAGTGTAATGTTATATAGCCTTATAGCCTTCCTCTATAAGTGGGCTATAAAACACTAAAAAATTTTTTTTTAAATTCCAACCGGTAGTTCCTGAGATTAGCAAACAAACTCTTCAGCTTTATAGTATTAGTTTGGAAGATAAAATATGGTATAATTAAAATACACACCCTCAAAGTTTTCTCCCCTATAAAATCTGGATTCTGATTACATTTCATTAACTTTATAATTTCAAATAAACATATCACTGTGAGCCATGCCGATTTGCCCATGTTTTTACTGTATACTGGTTTATCTGTTGAATTGATGGAAACTAAGAACGAATCGGTTATATTCCATTTAACGGATGAGAGATAGAAATTGTCATTTAAAGCCAATGTGGCCAATTGGCGAGATCTGAGTTGGATTGAGTTTTTTTTCATACTTTAAATCAGCTTAATCTGTATTCGTATTTAAGGATATTTATGTATATGTATAGCAAGGTATGGTTTTAGTCAGAAAAGATGCACATTTCTAACCATGTTTTACAAATTTTCATATCAATTTTCATGGTTTTTTTAAAGACTTCTTTTTCGCATTAGGAATATTCCTGTGTCGCTGGAGGCTTTACGAACATTTAAACAATGGACGTAAATAACACCCAGACTTAGGACAACTCATTGTGAATCACTCAAAGTGGCGGATTTGAACCCACAACACTCGTCGCGGCGTAGTGGCCAGGCGACCACTTAAACTAATGCCATCCGTGTCATCAGCAATACGAGTCAACGAGTCATCTGTGCAGTCTTGGTGTATATTTATTTTCTTATTCGGATATTTTCTCATTAGTTAAGGTTACACGGTTTTACTCGCGTGTATATTTCGGGGATGACCGACTAGTTTTGGACCCCACGAGGGCCCTTTATCAAGGGATGGGGCGTACTACAGCGTCGGTTGCAGGCGCCCGACTGCACGTGAGTAAAATCGTATATTCTTAACTAACATTAATACCACATACACATGTTCTTACAACAGAATTCTGTCCTTACATCAAATCCTAAGTATTTATTAGTTACGGTTTTAATTTTTTATGTCAGTCTTGTCTATTACGGAATATTAAATAGACCGATAATTTTTCTAAACAAAAAAGAAAAAAGTACTAACTAAACTAAAAAAACTAAACTTTGCGACCAACTTATATAAAGCACATTGTTCGAGAACGAACTGCTCTTAATAAGTAGACAAGTTAACTAAACACTGACGAAGATACAAATAAGACCATTTAAATGCATTGAGAACTCGAGTGACGAGGCACTGCTCTGTTTTAATAAGAATACTTATTGTTGAAGTCAGTGTTGCCATCTATTTTTTTTATTATACCCTTTGGTAATTATAAATAAACCGACCAAGTGCGAGTCGGACTCGCACATAAAGGGTTCCGCACCATCGTACAAGATTTAATACTAGAGGTCCCGTTTTTACCCTTTGGGTACTTAACCCTAAAAACCGGACAAGTGCGGTACAAAATTTTTGCTTGTCTTATCCGAAATACAAACTTAACTTTGCAGTTATAAAAATACTGTCCCATACATCGATTTATGACAAAGCCAACATTCCAACAGCAAAATAAAAGTTTGTAATCACAAACATTATTTTATTTATGTGATATAACAACAAACTAATGACTTTCGGATTTTTTCTTTTACTTGTGCTGCGAGACCTTGCTTCCTACCAAATTTCATGATTCTAGGTCAATGGGACCTATAGGTTTATATAGGTTTTGATTCATCTGCGAAATGTTCAAATTTGGTCAAATCTAAGACTTAAATGGCCGTATCTTTTGATTGCGTTTACGTAATGAATCGCAGACGTAATTATTTGTTTCCAATTTCAACTTGATGCGTCTGCGGGTTCCTGAGAAAAAGTGTCTTGACAGACAGACAGGCAGATGGACAACAAAGTGATCCTATAAGGGTTCCTTTTTTCCTTCTGAGGAACTCAACTCTAAAAATTCAGAACTTTTGACTACATAATTAAAGTGATATAGATTAATTTTTTGAAGTATTTAAAAAAAAAAGCAATCCTAATTGTTTTTTTTTTTATATTAATTGTGTCCAAAAACAAGTAGCAGCAGAAAGTGAAAAACAAAATTATGTGAAAACGTCTACAATAATCGCAGGTCCAGTATATATGTAGGAAAAGTCTGCATAAAGACATATCAACTTGTACTAGAAACATTCAATATTTTATGAATGATGGTCGAACTTCGACCACCATCTTTATTTTTATTAACTTGTGAATAGCCCCACGGGTCATCTTACTGGTGCTAGGGGGGGAAGTGGAATGGTATGTCGGAATCGAACCGATTAAAACACACCACACACACACACCGTGTTTCGACATAAGTGGGTCTATTGCAAGGTACTCGGGTATACCCTAGGAAGGAAGAAAAATAATAGGTAGAAACACTAAAGAGTATTCATCAGAGGCGCGCGCGGAAGATATCGCCCCAACATCTCAGGCCTGCTTCTGCTAGAGTAACGGGCAGCCTCACCCATTACCCCCAGGCCAGCGCTCATGGAGGTCGGAGGTCATTTTGCGATCTCCGTTGCCTGGTGCCTCTTCTGCGAGACGGAAGAGTACTAGCTCTCTCACATCTAGCGATCTCTAGTTATCATTATCTCAGCTACTAAACATTCACTACTAAAGAAAAACTATCACAAAGACTTCAATTAATCAAATAGTAATATTTGAATAAACCTAAGTGATTATAAATATATAAATAACGTCTTGATTAAAGATCGTAATATAAATAAGAACTAGCCATGTGTTTTTGTAACTTGATCACACTCTAACTCCAGATTAGATTGTGATAAGTTTGGTAAACAGATAGATTGTAATCTGTTTGTGTTAACAATCACACAGAAACCGCTACCCATGTGGGAATTATTTCTATAGTTAGCTAAACCTAAATCATCATCACTATTACCTAAAATTCAGGGAAAATATCTTATACTGGGATCACCGGTTCAAAAGTTAAGAACTTACAAATGAAGCTAATATTCAGATTTAGTTGATGTGACTTGACGCTAAATGCTGAAAATGAGCTCGGGATGCTGACAGTCTCTATATCTAGTAATAGAAATAATGGAATTACGTATTAGTGGAGTAAATGAAGACAAAAAGGAGGCTCAACTCAACAAATTCGAAAAACAGGTCGGATTGACTCCAAACTTTTAGCAAAACCTTATGTCCACCATTAAAAAAATCCGGCTAGTACCCTAATTTTCCAATAGCAAACAATAATTGTAAAATCACATGTAAATTTTTTATTTGAAACACTTGAAGTTGTTTGAGTTATGACTACTTTTCAATGTCCAATTTGTTTCATATTATTTGCATTAGTAAATTTTCAGCTATAACCTTTTATGTGTAGCCCTGCCCTGGTTTTCGCGTAAGCGGGAGGTCGGCGCTTCACTACTTGATGCTTTAGTTAACAAATTGGTACTGCTTTAATAGCTACATAAAAATGTATGACTTGTTTTTTTTTGTAAAATTTCCCGTTCTTTCGAATAGTGCTGTCAGTTTTTCAATAAAGTTTTTCTTGATAAAGTTTTAAAACGACAAATAAACGTATTTTTTAATCTATTTTGTATAATAACTTTTTACCATGTATTAAAACCATACTCAAGTTGAAATTTATTTATTTGTTACACCCGCGTAAGTCCCGATCCCGTGGGAATGTCGAAATAAAAAGTAGGCTATGCGTTAATCCAGGTCTCCAGCTATATACATACCAAGTTTCATCGCAATCGGTCCAGTACATTTTGAGCCAATTCGTTACAAACATACTTGCATACAAATCTTTCCTCTTTATAATATTAGTATAGATGATTTACCAACATTTGTTTGTTCATTACACGGTTACAAGTAACAAAAATGACATTCAATTATTTTCAAACTGAGTGTTACAAATAATTACAGGTATACAGCATGCTATATTGAACTAGGTACTCAAATTACGTTCTAAACATTTATGTAAAATCTTCATATACTCCACTATATCTATATAGAAATAGATAAATCAGTTCAGTATCTTTTTCCATCGTTACTAACGTTTTTTATTAACCGGCTTCAAAAGGTATAATACCTTTTGAAGCCGGTTAATAAAAAACGTTCGGCTCATGTTTTTTTACATATGTTCATTGATATTTTTGTCATCTATGGACGTTATCGCTCAAGATCTGGCGGGCAATGTGCTGGGCAATCACCTGTATTCTATGTTAAAATGTACATAGCAGAATAAATCCGCACTGCACCAAAATAAGAATTTCCGGGGAGACCGAGTAGTTTCACTCGGTACCTTTTTGTAAAATCGACATTATTTTTTTTTTGTAAAATTGCATTTTTACAGAACATACAACTATGCAGTTGAACTTAAAATACAAAACTGTATCTGTATACAAAATTTCATCAAAATTGTTAGAAGCGTTTTCGAGATACCCGAAATATAAATACATACATAAATATAATAGAGTAGAAAGAATTGCTCGTTTAAAGTAATAAGATAGGGAACAAGGCGGGGGTCAAACCAGGGGTCTGACCGCTTAGCTTGAGTTTTTGAGCAGGATACTGGGATTTGAGTCTGGGAACGAGTGCAAAAGAACCAGATCAGACCAGATCGGATAATACGAACGAACCAATAACCATTTGCTTGTTACACTATTAGTTAAACAACCATCCATAGAGAATAATGTTTTAATTTCAAAGGTTCTCTCAGAATCATTTTGTCTATTAAAGCACTGTCCATTTATCATAAGTCATCGTCCTACCATTATGTCGCCATGACACATTGACAGATTTGACACGTGACGTTTCAGATTTCTCATCGTTAAGCTGTTAAAATTTTAATTTGGAAATCTCTGAATTCCTTTTAGGGTTCCGCTCCTTAAAAGGAACCCTTATAGGATCACTTCATTGTCCGTCTGTCTGTCAGGACACTTTTTTTTTAGGAAAGCGTGGAGGCATCAAGTGGAAATTAAGAATACTTATGACTTCGGTCCCTTGAAGATGTGAAAAAAATCAAGTCAACGGGCTTGGGCTTGGAAAATTGACTTTAACGTATATCGAAGTATGGGTCATTTAGGATAAAAGTTAACTTTGTCTCTCAGAAAAAACGGGAAAATTCTTCGAGAATCGATAATCGAGATGGAAGAACTATCTATATACAAGTTTATACGGAACCCTCGATACGTGAGTCATACTCGCAGTTTATCCAGTTTCTTTTAATAAATCGAAAGTCGATAAGAGGCATTCAAATTTATATCAAAATAAACAAACTCACGAATCAGCATTGAGTAATCCTTACCTCGCGATTACAGGCTGTGAAAAGTTGATGTAGTTGACTTTGAAAGTGTAATCAGTGGATAGGTAACACTTTTGCTTTGAACCTAAAGCTACTGTTAGAGCTTCCCATCCAAAAGGCTGTTTGGTCGCTTTACTACGGAAGTTACGTAATATTTTGTACAAAAATGAACAATTAGATGTGTGATTCGGGACTTAATCGCGATAATATTTAAAGGTTTCGATCGAATTGCACCGATTGTGGTGATGGTGACCACGATCGGTGCAAGTCGATCGAAACGTCGGGTAACCAAGAGGTATTGTACCTTTTGAATATTATTGTGATTAAGTCCCGAATTACACATCTAATATGTATCAAAGTCACGAAAGTTTAAAAACAAAAAGAACAAAGTAAATATCTCTAAACAAAAAAACTCTTCAAGGATTGTTTTTGTAACAGCTAAGTGTACAATAGTTACAAATTAAATTGGCAACTGGCATTTTTTAAGATGGCCGATATATATGGAATCACGTTTCCCAGATAACCTTGCTTTTAGTTGTTCTACCATTAGTATAACTCGGCAAAAAACGTTTTAATAGTTTTCATGGTAAATGTAATTTAAGATACAAATAAACAAAAAAAAACGTGTGCGTTTCGGGATGCCCAACAGAAGTGATAACTTTATGCGTGAGAGAAAGAGAAGCCAGACAGACTGGCGCCGTAACTTGTACGTAACGTTTACCCTCCCATAAAAAGTTATCACTTCAAAAATATTAAGTTTAAAAGGAAGGAGGCTACTAGAACGTAAGTGCCGTAACGTAATATTCTTGTTAACCTCTCCAACGTGAAACGGCGTTTTAAACGTTAAGGGTTAAGTAGTTCAGTTTTTATAGAAATACGCATAATATAATATAATGGCGCCACCTCTCCACGCGCTCTCTAAGCAGTGCCAGTAAGCTCCGTGCGCATGTATGTGTAATATCTGTGTTTGTATTATGATGATACTTTAGGTTCCCTTACTAGTAGTTCATTTTCGTAGAAAATACACAAAATACAACACATATAGTGACATCTAGCTGTAACCAGAATTAAATATCATACAGGAAAGCAATACAACATGAGGAATAGTGACGAATCACATCGATCGACGCCCCAAATTGACACCGGACGTTGTGGAATGCAATTGAAACCGATCGTAACAATTGTTTGCTTCGGAGCGCATTCCAATGTGTGTATTGTGATACATTTCAGCTACCTTTAATACAATGTAAAGTGCGATCCGGCGTACAGGAATAATAGCATAGGCGTCCATTTGACGCTCATGCAAACGTCAATCATTACCAAAAGTCATGATTGACGGATGTTCGTTGGTGATTGATGATTGGTGAATTTCGACATTAAAATCTCATGGTGCAACTATTAATCACTGCATTAGGCGATAGGTTATTCGTCAATTACCGTTTTGATTGTGGCAAAACTGACAGCAAAACCTACCGTGTATTGAGCGCCTTACGAGGCACGTGACTCATCTTAGAATATGGTACACCAAGCACAGAACACTACAGTAAAGTTTTAAACAGGAATGAAACTGTTAAAGTATTCTCAGCCTTATGTGTTAAAACATTTGCAATACAAACGACGGAAAATAGAGAAATAACTTTTTTCCAACCCTCAGCATAATCCATATCATCATCATCTTCCTGACATTTTATCAATTTTCATTAGAGTCGGCACAATGCGTAACATTGCTAAGGGTTTTAGCTGCTTTCTTTTATAGCCGGCCTTTGGAACGTAGTCGTCTAAAGACGGAAACGAAGGAAGAAGGAAAATTTTGCATAAAGAAAAATGGTTAGGGAGAGGAACCTAGGGTAAGGGATACCGCAAGTCTTGGATAGGTAGACAGCATGGGCTGCCGGAGACCGGGGTTACGTATCTGAATGTCCTTTATCTCCTGTAAATGGAAAGGCATTTAGGACAGGAACACTAACTGGCATTTAATTCTAATCTAATTCCTAACTTGCTGCTTGTTTATTTGTTACGCTTTTAGGCCGTAACTACTCAACTGGTTATCATGAAATTTTGTTAGGGAACAATGCGTATGCGTATACCCAGTCTTGTGGGAAGTGTCCCTACACTACCCACAAGACAGGGTCTCATCAAGAAGAAATACCGTTCCCGAAGGATAGGAAAATAATTGTAACGTGAACGAATAATCTTAATAAACATAACTTTGCAGAAACAAAAGAAAACAACGAGAGAGATATTACGAGCTTCATTAAACTTTTAAATAATTCCAATTAAAGTCCTTGCATCTCATTCCCCGTAATAAAATGTAAATGCATGTAAACGGGATGGAACATGAATTTATTAAGTTTTAATTTGGTCGGACTCGACAGGTCGTAAGCCTTTTAAGGCGATGAACAGAGAATGATAATAATTTTTTTTAGTACTTTCTTTTTGCTACCATTTTCATATAAATAAGGTCGTAGAAAGTAAGTAAAGAAAACAAACCTTCAAGAAAAGAGCGTACTCTTATCTCAAAGGCCGGCATCGCACTTGTGACTCTTGAGTTGCAGGTGTCCACAGGCGACGGTAGTCACTTACCATCAGGTGACGCGTCTGCTCGTTTGCCCCCTATAATATAAAAAAAAAGTAACTTTTTTTTTGAATTTTTGCCGCTAAATTCTAACATCGCAAAATATTGTAATAACCTAACTTTAAACCGCTGTTCAACACAAAGTAAAACAGAATTTTGCACTCCTAAAAACTTACCGATTTCGAAATCTGCGGTGTTGGAAATAAGCGACGATATGTAAGTATTTGTATATTCAGAATTTACTTAGGTATTATTTGAATGCAATGGAATTATGTCCGATGATATCCCCGCAGAATTTGGCCATTATAGTGCGAGACAACCAAGATTTACATGAACAAATAAGTTGAAAACCAGAATGGTAAGTAGTAACCGCTTATAAGCACTTGATACAATGTCATCAGATGCGTATACCCAAAGAACTCCTAATAACTTTCCTTACCGTGGTCACAGAGCTATTCAGAAACAATAAAATAACATTCCAGGACTGGTTTAGTGACAGCGCCGTCTAGACTCAAACTAGGAGTAGTTTGTACTCTGGATTCTATAAACGGATTCTTCTTTCTTTTTATAAATAGGTAGGTATTTACGTCCAGACCAATACAAATATTAACACTTAGCGAGTTCAAGCAATGTATTCTGATATTGCAATGTCGAATGTCAGTGCGAAAACGCTGATTACGCTGAAATTTAAATATTAAAAAAAACCAATGTTTGTTTGTTCGTATTTCATGTGCTGGCATACCGTACCGTACTGTGTCGTACAGCTGCGATACAGAGAAGGAAATAGGGCACCTTTCATGTAGAAATAACGGTTCCGAGGGATGGAAAAATTACCTTTACAATACGCGAGCGAAGCCGAATAATCAATTAACAAAGCTTGTGTGGAAGAATATCTTTTTCTTAGAAGCAGTAACGCAATTTTAGTTAAATTATTTTAGCAGCCACTATATGCAGAGTGCCTCCATCCTAACTACCTTTAGTTCTTCGGTGTAAGGTGTTAAGAAGACCATTAAAAAACAACTCGTAACATCTTTTAATGATTTGAGTAGGTAACAAATTTTCTGTTTTTTTTTTTGTTCAGTAAAGGAATAGGCGTTGACGATGAAAACAAAGATGATACACGCCTATCCAAGAGAAACCTATTCACTCTACTCTTGAACGTTCCAGGATTATAACTGTCTAAAATATGCATAAATAGATGCATCTCATTACAGACCTTTGCGACTCGAACAAAAAAGGAGTTATCAAAGCGACTTTTTTTATTTCGTTGAAGATTCAAAAAGACTACAGAGAGTAACAGTTACATTTGTTTGTTAATTTTTTCGGAGCAATGAACAAAGAATTTCACATACCTTCACGATCTGCAATATCTTTCAGGAAAGGGAACTTTGGGGAATGCGCAAAATAATAGTATAGGGATCATAAAAAAGTGTGGCCGAAATTTTTTACATACAGATTAGGTCGTGGTCTATCACAGTGTGGATTTGCAATCTTTACAGGTTCGATCGTTCACAGTACTTTCTGAAGAACTCTCACATATACGTCGTTCCTCACGAAATCTTCTTTCACCGTTTAATTAACTGATAACATTATTGTTTTTATTATTTTTTTGTTTGCGTTTGCCAACGAGCAGATGGGTCACCTGGTGGTAAGTGTCTTTCGCTGCTCATGGACACCAACAAATCAAGAGTCACAAGTGCGTTGCCGGCCTTTGAGATGAGATTACGCTCTTTTCTTGAAGGTTTGAATGTCGGATCGGTCCGGAAATACAGCAGGCGACAATTTGTTAAGCAGATTGGTTGTGCGAGGCAAAAAGTTTCTGGAGAACCGCACTGTGGTGGAGTGCCAATTATTCAAGTGATGGTGATGTAAGTTTTGTTGCATTAAACGATAATGGAAAGCTGTATATTCGTGTCTCAATTAATAAGACAAGTGTAGGACTACATTGTAGAACACAAGCTTTATTACGCTCAAGTTCTGAATACACATTAACCCAGACTTGGGCCTGTATTAAAATAACATATATTGTAATGGTCGTTAAAGAAAACATTAAACTAGTCAGTTTCAGTTGATGTATATGTTTTCATTCGTTTCGTGAGCGAGAAATAAACTGAATTGGTAGGACTGTTTCTTGAATAATTCCGTAGACAATGTCCTTTTGAATCAAATAATGAAAAAGGAAAGTATGAAAATCTTTAATTGTTTTCCTCAATCGATTAATTTGGAAAAGTTATTATTCTAAAACAAATAAATGAATTAGTTAATAAAGTAGCAGCGATAAAGAACTTGACAAGAAATGAATTATACATACATACATACATTTGTATTCAAAAAGAACGGCAATAAAATCTATTTTACTTAGAGCAAGGCAATATTATACTTTTAACTAGATGAAAACCCGGCTTCGCTCGAAATGTCACACTCAAGAGGGCCCCTGAGTGGCCAATAGGGCAACTGCCATTTGCACCATTAGAATTTAACAAAACACTCGACAATCCGAATTTTGCGGTTATATGTTATCGATTTGAAATAATTATTTTCTAATGTTTTATTATTCAGGTAAGGTTTCAATCGAGTCTCGGTAAGACCCATCATGGAGGATTGGCTGGAGAGGCGACATATCAGCCTCTCCTACCGGTTAACGCAGTTACTAACCGGACACGGCTGCTTCGGTAAGTACCTGTGTCGCATAGGCCGGGAGCCATCGCCTGCGTGCCACCACTGCGGAGGCTGTCGCGAGGATACTGCACTCCACACTTTGTGCTCAGCATGGACGCAGCAGCGAAACGATCTCGCGACAGCTATTGGGGTAGGAAGCCTCTCGCTAGAGACCATGGTTCTGTCCATGGTCTAAAATGAGAGTGTTCGCTAAAGAGGCGGCGGAACGGGAATGGGAAAGGACAAGCACTCTCCCATCCCGCAGAAGACGCACCAGGCGCCGGAGAGCGCAAAATGATCTGCAGCCTCCATGAGCGCTGGCCTAAGGGTAACGGGTCGGGCTTGCCGTTACCCTTGCAGAAGCAGACCCAAGACGGTGGCGCGACGTGCTCCACGCGCACCTCTCTAATCTGGAGGGGGGTAAGGCCCCCCGTACTCCATGGTGTGGTCGCCTGCTGAAGGCAAGGCGAGGTCTGCAGGGGTTCCCGGAGGACTCCTTCCTAGGGTATACCCGGGTCCTACTGCAATAGACCTCTTTGTGACGGAACACCGTGTGGTTTTAGTCGGTTCGATTCCGACATACCATCTTACCGTTAGCTCCGGTGAGGTGATGACCCGTGGGGGTTCCACACGATAAAAAAAAAATAAAAGGTTGAAACTTTTTTTTTTAGTCTAATCGAGTCTACCGTACCCCTTGACTGAATTATTAATATGGGATTATTTATTACATCTAGTAGTTATAAATTCTATTTAGCTATACGTTATAGTTACGAATTTTGCAGCGGCTGTATTCTATAACAACGCCCGTAGCGTTGTAGAATTTTTGCACGCGTTATCATCTGGTGACGTTCCCAGAAAGCTGGCAACATTACCACGCTTACTGGCAGAGCTTATCGTTTTATCAATTAACTTTGTTGAAAATTACGTAATGTGTCTGAAAGCGTTAAACTGAATAACATATCAGTTGTAAATAATAAAAAAGAAAGTATTTATTAACACATTATAAAACAATAAATAGATCAGGTTAGAATTAAAATTTTCGTGATTGGTTTTCATATTCAATAGAACTTTACGGTATTATACTTATTATTTGGCGTATGCCCGTCAGAGACCAATCAAGAGGTGAAGCGTGCAAGTAGCAGATGGCTTCACTGTTTGATACCGCGTTCTGTTTGGTTCGAAAACTAGTCTCGCATCCCCGTAATAGACACGTTAATACAACTGTAGGTATATATTTAATAAATAAATAAGATTGTTGGCAAGATGACGACATCTTAAAATTTCTAGAAACGTTAAAATTAGTACAGGCCGTAACTTCATTTGCCGTAAAAATGTTATAAAAGCTGTGTAAGAAAGTTTATGTCACGGAAAATCTAACAAGATGTTATTGTACATAAAATTGGGGGCACGTTGTGCTGTTTTACGGCTATGGCTGATAAGCCTTTTTCTTGTTACTGTACTCTGTCCATTCCTTTATTTTCTTTTTACAATTGCTTGAGAATGTAACTGTTTGTACAATTAAACTTTAAAACCCGCTGTTAGAAAAATATATAGAATATCTATTTTTCATTTGATTATACGTGGGTCACACTGAAAGTTTTTACAATAGGCCAGTAAGAAAAGCACCGATGAAAAATTTATTTAAATTTCGAATTAGGTAGTCTTTTTGAATCTGTAGATGTTTAATGATTTCATATGTCATTTGTTTTTACAAATTGGCGGCAATTGAAAAAGTGTCTGTCGTGAATCGAAATGGATTTGACTAGAGAAAATTGTCGCTCTATGATTTATTACGACTTTCGTTGCGGTCTTACTCAACAACAATGTTACAATAGACTTCTTGATTGGCATTTCATTATAAAACCCCACTCTCGTGCCACTGTTTACAACTGGTTTAATAAGATTAAGCGTGGTCGAAGCAAACTCACTGATGATTCTCGAGAAGGACGTACTTGTACGGCGACCACTGAAGATAACGTTATTGCTGTGCGGCTAATGGTAGAAGCTGATATAAAGGTGCCATATCAACAGATTTGGGCAGCTTTAGGCATTGGTTGAACATTTAGGCGTCAGAAAGATTGATGATCATAAACTCTGTCGTTTGGATTGGTGCCGCTTAATGCTTGAAAGGTATGACGGAGGTGACTTGAATGCTGTATATGACATCACAGATGATGAAAGCCGGATATATGGATGTTTCCATTCGAAGATTTTCCTATAAAAGTAAAGAAGGGCTGAAGAGTGAGCTCACTGCTTCAGTCAATGGTTCCATCGCATGTGACGGTGCTTAGGAAAGGAGACTACTTCGAAAAGCAATAAAAATATTAACATTTCTAAAAACTCAGTGTGTCCCGGCGTACTATTTATAACCATTCCTAGATATTATGATGCACATGTAGTATTTCTTTTTAAATAAATGATTTTTGTTATACCCAGTAAAAAGACTTACGTTCTATTGTACGTAGTCATGATAAAAAATTCTACTGCTATTAAAAAATCGATATTAACTATTTCTAAATCAGTATAAAAAGCCCTTCGAATACAATTAGGAATAGTTATATTTAATTTTACTTGCAACAAAAACTTAAGAATGATTGAAACTTAAGTTTTAACTTACACCAATGAAGAAATAAAAATACGTACTAGATTCGTCACTTGAGTCCTTTGTAATACTAATAATCAATTCTTATGTTTAATGTATTAAACGTGGATATAGAATTTATTAAACAAGTTCAGTATTTTAACAAAAATTATGGGAAATCTACCAGAGGGCGAAGATACAAATAAAATATTTTTCTTTTTTTCTTTCTAGTCGGTATTTTTTAATCTTTATTGCCTTTAAATATTGTGTAAAACCTTGTTAACCGGGTCTAGCACGAGGCTCTTTTAAGTAAGCTTCCAGCGTACGGCATACCAACCGAGCTGGAGTCTGGAAATCTGATTTCCTGAGGGAACGGTCGATACGAGTCGTCTTAGATTAAGTTCATGAGAAATTCAGTTCTTGAGAGATTCCGTGACTGAACGGGTTAATTTGATATTGTGGTGGGTGTACGATTAGGGTTACGCCAATCTTGTTAATTTTAACTCTTCTAGAAAATAAGGGTCTCTCTTCTCTGCAAGAAAGAGTATTTTCGATCTTACACCCACTTTCCAGGGTGTGTCTTCACCGATTACTGACCATATATGCTGGGCATCACCATCACGTCCAAACTCAACTTCGATCAAAAAATCGAGTCCATGGCTTAGACAGCTTCTAAAAAAGTGGGAGTCTTTTCGAAGGTCCAGCTATTGAAGTATAGCTTTGAACAGCTGCTGCAATCTCTATACGCCCAAATTCAATCTTGCATGGATTACTGCGGTTGGCTCTGCTAATACCAACCAGAAGCTCTAGAATCTGTTGGCCGAAGAGCCCGTAAACTTATAAACGACGATGTGGTCACGGATAGGGAACTGCATACTCTTGAGCATCGTCATGAAAAAACCGATAAGCAGGATTATCGGTTTCTTACAGTATTCACTTTGGTGAGTGTGCGTAACTCTTCGAAGGACTTGGACCCTCACCATTCCTGCATCGACCTATTAGACGTACAGGTTCTATCCTTTCGTTGTTGAAACACCTAAAAGTCGAACTTAACGCTTTGACAGCTCCTTTTTGGTTAGAGTCGCTAAAGTCTGGAATGGGATGCCTGCTTCCATTTTTTCAGACAATTATAATCCTGGAACCTTCAAGAGTAGAGTGAAAGGGTTTCTCTTGGATTAGCGTGTACCATCTTCGTCGTCATGACCACTTTATATCGGATGAGTTTGAAGACAATTGCCTTGTTACAAGTAGAGGTTATGCCTCGATGCCTTGGTCCCACTCACATAATAATGACAAGTCTATTGCCGTCATCCGGGCACTTTGGGAAAGATTGAATAGTTAGGGTATATTGAAAAGAAAGGTAAGTCCGAAGGGAAGGGAATGGAATTCAAAGACATATTTCTTATATGGATGGATTGGGGAGTATAAGTGAGAGCCGGTCAGGGTCGCATACCTTGAGCTGGTTGTTGCCGGGAAATCCGAGCCCATTTACATATTTTTTAAGAGGGGACCAGTCTAAAACTTTTTGAAGTGAAACTTTAGAATCGTGATTTTATGACCCAACACTAAAAAGAGACAAACATATTCATAAATAGAATTTAGCCTGCGAGAGAATGAGATAGAATACAAGTATACAGTTTTTCCTATAATCTTTGTCTTTGCGTCTGCGTACTACGAAGCCTTCAGAAAATGCGTCGTAGTCAACGTGGTGTCATTTTTGTGCATTTGTGTATTTAGTTAGCGTAATAGTTAAGTATTTAACACATCTATGTTAATTAATGAAATTTATTAACATTAGTAAATTATTTGTGTAGCTTTAACTTTTGATTTCTCATTCTATCGTAGGCTACTAAGTTTCACTTCTGCTGTGTGTAAATTGCACACACACACTTTTTTTTAAATATAAAAGAACAAAATATAATTATATTTATAATATAATTTTATAAGTCTAGATATTAAATAATCTATGTACCTGTATTTAAAGATACAAGTCCTAATTACAGATAAAAAAATATTTTATTAAGTCTACCTGTATGACGGCCAGTGCAACCTGGTTGAAACGTCAGGTAATTCAAAAGTATGTAATAACAATTTCGTGATCACGTTTATGCCCGTTAACATAACTATATAAAAAAAAATTCTAAAAAAAAAAAAATATCTAAGGTCGCCTGGAAGAGATTGCATTTAGCAATAAGGCCGCGCTTTGTACATTATCTGTCTGACACATGTATGTATGATACCTCTACTGTGACAATGGTGAACAAATACAGTGTTATCTATGTATCTATCTATTCATTTAGCATCATCCTCGGATCACTATAACGGCTTTCAATGGCAATTTCTATCTCTCATCCATTAAATAGGATTAAATCGATTCGTTCTTTGTTTCTGCCAACTTTAAACTCAATTCAGTATTTCGTTAAACCATGGACAGACTGGTATGGGTTGCAGTGATTGGTATATTGGGAATTATCAAGTTGATAGAATGTGAACAATATCCTGATTTTTTTTCAGAAAAACAGTTGACGGTGTGTATTTTTGATTCTTATATTATCAGGCTTTTTAAATACTAATTTTAAAATTTTAATATTTTTAAAACTAAATTTTACTACTTCAATTTTTGACTCTGTTTTAGGGGTGTTCCTATTGCCAGCTAATGGCATTCATTTCCAAACATTAATATGCAATAACAATTTTTCCGACTGGAATTAAATTCTCATTATCGTAAGTAAATAAACGTCTCCTTTTGCTATGAGGCCAACGATGCAATACATATTTAAAATATTTAAATTGATTATCACTACATAATATATTATAAAACACAGTCATCCGCCGCGTCTGTCTCTCTGTCTGCCTGTTTGCGATAAACTCAATAAGTACCGAACGGATTTTCATACGGTTTTCACCAATTAACGGATAGATTCATAAGGAAGGCTTAGGTATATAATTCATTAAGGTTTTGTGTTCAAGGGCTGAAATATGACGATGATTGTTGAATATGTCGAAACAATCAATACATGCTTTGCTACATAGGCTGCACTAAAAGTATCGGGAATGGAATATTTCCACTGTTTCTGTCTTTATTAAAATCTTTTTAATTGAAAACTCCTTGGTTTTAAAAATCGAATACCATTTATTTATTTAAAAAAATATTCTCGGTCTTATCGCAAGGTTTTGTCAAACTTGTTTATTTATTATTTATTTATTAAAAACTTCATGCACAAATTGTACAAAGGCGAACTTAATGCCTTAGGCATTCTCTGCCAGTCAACCTTGGGGTGAAGCAGAAATAAACAGTGGTAGGTGCAAAGATATGGTAAAAAGTACGAATTTTTAACTTCTTATAATAATTAAATTTAACAAGTCGTTACCTGAATATACACATTATACTGATACATAATATACTAATACCTATACAAACATGCATACATACATATACATACACATACATACATATACTATGAATATCAAGTCTGAGATTCATGTACTAGCACTGTGACAGTTGCGCCAACTCGTTGTGGAGGAGATCACGTACCCTCCTTTTAAATATAAAGCGGTTTGTGGACATCCTGATTTCGAGAGGGAGCGCATTCCAGAGAAGAACTGATTGGACATAGAACGAAGAGTTCACGAAGTCGGAGTTATGAGAGGGCATAAGAGAAGATTATTGTTTGTAGAACGTAGATTTCTGTCATGGTTTAGTCGTTGAGAAAATGGAATTGACTTGAGAAAATTCAAGAGCGATGATTCATTATGACTTTCAAAGTGGTTTAACGCAAAAACAGTGTGTTGACCAGATGATTTCTGCATTTGGTGATGAAGCCCCATCCAAAACCACAATTTATCGCTGGTTTGCTGAATTTCAACGTTGACGTGTCAAGCTCAGTGATGATCCCGTCAAGGTCGTCCAAAAACTGCAGTCACCCAAGAAAACGTTGATGTGACATGTGACATACCGCGAAATTCAGGCAACTTTAGACATTGGCATGAGTCAAATACAAATAATCTTGTATGAACAATTAGGTGTAAAAAAGTTGTTTTCCCGATGGATACCGCATTCGCTCTGTGAAGAGCAAAAAGCGGCTCGCGTTACTTGGTGCGTCAGAACTCTCGAAAGATTCCACGCAGGATCCTCAAATGCTGTATACAACATCGTATCAGGTGTCGAATCCTAAATATACGCGTACAAACCCGAAACAAAAAACCAGTCACGAGTTTGAGTGTTCGAAAATGAGTTAAAGCCAACAAAAATTGTTCGTTCACGAAGTGTTGCAAAAAAAATGGTGGCCACGTTTGTCTCCAAAACCGGCCATATTGCGACTATTTCTCTTGAGGGACAAAGAACGGTTAATGCAGAATGGTATGCTAGCATTTGTTTGCCACAGGTCGTTTCTGAACTCCGTAAAGAGAACTGCAACCGCCGCATCATCCTCCATCACGACAATGCGAGTTCTCACACCGCGCACAGAACAAAAGAGTTTTTAAAGGAAGAAAACATAGAATTATTAGACCATCCGCCGTACAGCCCCGACCTAAGCCCTAATGATTTCTATACTTTCCCTAAAATAAAGAATAAATTGCGTGGTCAGAGATTTTCATCACCTGAAGAAGCTGTGGACGCCTACAAAACGGCCATTTTGGAGACCCCAACTTCCGAATGGAATGGTTGCTTCAATGATTGGTTCCATTGTATGGAAAAATGTGTCAAATTTCGCGGAGAATACTTCGAAAAGCAATAAATACATTTTTAAATAGTAATGCTGTGTCACTTCCTTGATTCCCGAAATTTTCAGTGCCGCCCTCGTACCTGTGCGAAGCCGGGGAGTGTTGCTAGTAATATTCATAAATAAAACAAATATGACTTAAGTTCCATAGTAAGTACTGAGCCCACATCAGATTATAAGCATCTTATCTGCAGCACCACTGCTTACGACCCTAAGCCACATCCAGGATCCTTGCCTCTTTTTTTTTATGGTATAGGGGGCAAACGAGCAGACGGGTCACCTGGTGGTAAATGACTACCGACGCCCATAAGCACCTGTAACTCAAGAGTCACAAGTGCGTTGCCGCCCTTTAAGGTGGGAATAGGGAAAGAGGGGAAGAGCGGGAAGACGGGAGAGGGGGATTAGAGAGGAGGGGCAGGACGGGAATAGGGGAGAGGGTAGGGCCTCCAATAACCTCACTCACGCGGCGAAAAGCAATGCAAGCATTGTTTCACAGCCGGTTGTCTGTGAGGCCGTGGTATCGAGCGGCGTCGAGCCGGCCCATACGTGCCGAAGCATACCTCTCCCACGTTATAACTCTTGACAGTATCTTCAGACCATCAGGTTGGTGGTATACCCACTTATTCTATTCATCGTTCAGGCTAGCACATCAAAGTCGTACATATTTATATTTCACAGCATTAAAGACAAACCGTCAGAGTAAACTCCAATAAAGCACAAAAAGCACAACATAGCGTTAAGGCGTTACGCTGCCCTCTGATCACTAAATTTTACTCTTCATATTTTTTTCATACCGGGTGCCTTATATGAAAATCGATTCTTTAGGTGTAAACTTCAAAAAAGCCAACAAACATCCTTTTTTTTAATTCTAACTGTGGAGGAACGGGTGTTATGTCCTTCCAACACATAGGGTATGTTTCCCAACGGTTTATGTTGGGAAATTGTATATTATGTTACCGTGAATATCCAAAGCGCAGTGTATATTAAGATACACTGGTGGCTGTTAACATCCACCAAGCTAGCTGGTGAATGTCCGTTATTTATTATTATTTTCGTTACGATTTCGGTCATTTACTCACCAGTAAATGTTATCGTACACAACGACGACTTGCAATATGTGGTGGAGCGCCAATATATTTATAAAATGCATACATAATCGCACCATAATATATTTCGTTATATTATAAATTTCATAGTCTTTATAGTAAACCACATTCTGTTTGTCGAATGCAATTAGTGCTGGTACTGCTGTAATATTGCCAATGTACTCGACGATCTCAAGAGATGGCGTTAGCAGTCTTCAAATAATGTAAACGCGCTGCGCCTGATTGGTGCAAGAAAAACGGACATACCCTGCTCTCATCGCTTTTCGCTAAGAAGACGCCTTTTAATATATAAAAATTTTGTTCCGCCACGGTCATCAGTTATATTTCTCGTGAAAAGAAGCTGATTTTCCGTTAGTCCTATAGCCGTGTAGTGTTTGGACTCGCTTGTAACCTTTACAAGGTGTATGTGGAGTGCTCCAGTCTACGATCGTGACCGGCCGGTCAATACCTTGCAAGAGACCGTAGAAACCTCGCCGCTGCTCGCTGCCTTCTGGAGGATCGGGACTTGGTCGGTGTTGCAGGTTAGTGCTGGCATGATTGTTTTGATCGATAGAAGTGGTTTACTTCCCTACACCTCGTACGCTAACTGTTGAGCAATCACACCCTGGTTGGGCTATTTACACGCCAGACCATATAATTTGGTCCTTCGAGCCGGATAGGCCAGTGATTCACGTAAATATTGGTGAATTTACTTTTCTATTCATATCATAAAAAAGATTCACGTAATTCTAGTGAATTCTTGCCGCCATTTTTCCTCGCTCACAGATTTACGTAAAATTGGTAAATTCTGTGTTTAAAACGCACGAGAACTACGTAATTATTGGTAGACTCGTACTTAAATATAATTAATTGTTAGATTTGGTGAATTACGTATTAATTGGTAATAATATCCATTATACTCAATTTAGTTGAACTTATTCATACCTACCCACTTATTTACCGCTCCACCACTGTACTTTACGCTAAGTCATTTTAAGATTTAAATTTAATTTGTGTTTTTACACTAACTAGGTAGATATACCTATCACTTTGTAGTTGTATTGTGATATTATTTTATAAACATGACGGAAAGCGAATCAAGCCGCGAAGTCATGTTGGTTATGTTGAATCAAAAGAAAGAATTATTATTTCAACGTATTAATCGTATGTACACATCGTCGAAAGGTATAATTTCTTTCGATTCATCAACGCGAGCTAACGAGAATTTTCTGGCTGAAACGGAGATAATAGATGAGTTACGCGATAAATTTGAGTCCATTGTTGATAGAATAAATAATATAAATTTGTTATCAAAGATTACGGTCAATCCCGAGTATTCTTGCCTCGATTCATTTGATGATTTATACTCGAGAGTTAAACGCGTTAGAAATAAAATATTAACCACTTCTAAGGTGCGTTCACTCGAGACCAGTAGCTCGATCAAGTCCGTAGTGAAATTAGAACCTTTAGTAATTCCGAGTTTTGACGGACGCCCTGAAAACTGGAATACCTTTTATCAGTCTTTTAAAGCTAATATTCATTTGAATCAACAGCTTTCTGACTCGCAACGTGTACAGTATCTAATTTCTAAACTCACCCACGACGCACTAAAATTCACTTCCGGTATTATTCCGTCAGGTGAAACATATAAAATACTGTGGGATAGTTTGGTTAAGAAATACCACGACAAACGCTCATTAGGTACATATTATCTCAATAATATACTGGACTTAAAAACTTGCTCGCACACTGCGAACGCTCTTGATACCTTTGTTAGTAAATACTCCGCTTCGATTTCAGCTCTAAAAGAATTGGGCATAACAGATCTAACTGATTTTATTTTTCTTCAATGCGCTTTGAGAAGGATGGATCCTCAAACCATCCAAGCCTTTGAACTTTCGATTTGGGATGTGGAAGTGCCTACGACACAACAGCTTATCGCTTTTATACAAGATCAGGCTAAGATTTTGGAGCGCTCAAACCCGCGAAATTGGTCATATACGAAACCCGCTGCTGTTGTTACGTCGCCCTCACGCGACCGGCGCGTTCATCACACCTCCAAATCTTACGCAGCAGTTACCGCGAATTGTTGTTTGTGTAGTGGTAACCATCGACATTTATATGATTGCGCTCAGTTTAAAAATATGCGAGACGCAAGGGCTAGATATGAGTTTATTAAATCGAAGTACGGTTGCGTTAATTGTTTAAACACTTTACATAAACTTCCGGATTGTAAGAGTACGTCAGTCTGTTTCTGTAATAAAAGACACCATAGGTTATTGCATTTTGATAGTAATAATTCGCAATCGCATGCGGCTATGGTAAATACCGCCGTCGCGTACTCGCCGCCGCCCGCTCATCGAGCGACCGTTACTTCGCCCGCGCCTTCTCATCGCGCTCACACGACTTCGTCATGCATTCGAGCGCCCCCGCTTGCTACAGAACCAGTTACACATACACAGTCTTACACTTCTTGTCATAAGGGTGATATACTTTTGTCAACCGCTCAGGTATACGCGCGCTCTAAAGGTAGCGCTGGGATTAAATCTGTAGTTAGGTGTTTGATAGATAATGGCTCGCAGAATAATCTAATAACATCTGCTTGTTCTAGTTTATTAAATTTACCGATAATACCGTTGAATAATTCCTATGTTAAAGGTGTTGGTTCCGCTTCAAGTCCGATAATCGGTTATGTTCATTTAGACATTGAATCCCGTATTTATCCGGATCAGAAATACACTATACATGCGCTTGTTGTAGGATGCATTACGGATCAATTGCCTTCGAAATTTATCGATTGTGATCGCGACCTAGATTTTCGTAACCTTCCGCTCGGTGACTTAAGCTGGAATATTCTGGGCAAGATTGATTTATTGTTAGGTGCCCAGCTATTCCCATTTATATACTTAGGAAATATGGTCGAGTGTGGGCCGCGCGCACCGTGTGCTTTATCTACAACATTTGGTTACGTACTTATGGGAGATTACCCGCGTAAACATATTTTACCTACTGCCGCGTCTTTTTCTGCGTTAGCGCTTAATGATATAGTGCAAAAGTTCTGGGAACTTGAAGAAGTACCCATGAAACGCTTGTTGTCACCAGAGGAGACAGATTGCGAAAATATTTTCACGGCTACCGTGACCCGTGACGACGTAGGTCGTTATACAGTTGCATTACCGTTCTGTAGGGACCCTTCGGAATTAGGTAATTCGCACGCTACCGCTTATCGCCGTTTCGTTTCACTCGAGCGTAAGCTCCGTCAGGCACCGATAGTGCGCGAAAATTATAACAAGGTTATTCAGGATTATATTGATAACAATTACCTCAGTCCTGTTAAAGAATCTGAGCTGTCCTCTGATGGTTATTATATACCGCATCACGCAGTAGTCCGACCTGATAAACCGATGCCGCGCATCGTATTGGACGCGAGTGCTAAAACGCATACAGGACTTTCGCTTAACGATATATTACATATTGGACCCAATTTACAGGCCGATCTGTTTTTATTATTGTTAGGTTTTAGATTATTTCCTATTGCAATGAACGCTGATATAAAACAATATTATTTACGGATTGGTGTACCAGTGGACCAACATAAATACCTACGCATTTTATTTAGATTCAACGAATCGGAAAAAATTCGAACTTATGCCTTTAATAGGCAACCTTTCGGTCTCAAGTCAAGCCCTTACATAGCTATGCGCACTGTGCGACAGCTGGCTACTGACATGAGTCCGCTCTATCCTGATGCCGCGAAAGTGGCAGAGACCTGTCTGTATATGGACGATTTGGTTCTTTCTATTGCAAATGAGGATACTGCCACGCAATTAGCTCACAACTTGATTAAGTTTTTCAAATCGGGTGACTTTGACTTAGTGAAGTGGTCTAGCAATTCACCAGTGCTACTTGACTCGCTTCCCGACACGCACCGCAAGTCGCTTGATTTTGATGTTGACAATAATGTCTCTAAGGTCTTAGGTCTCTCATGGGAACCATGTGAAGATAATTTTCATTTCACATGCGCCGCAATTAATGAAAAGTGCACCAAGAGAAACATACTCTCGATGGTTGCACGACTATTTGACGTGCTCGGATTGGTCGCGCCTGTGATTCTCTATGCCAAGTTGTTAATTAAGGAACTGTGGCTCAGCAAGTGTGATTGGGACGATCCTGCACCGGAGCACATACGCACCCGTTTTTTCGCTCTTGCGCAAGAACTTCAAATGCTTGACACTTTAAGGATTCCACGTCATGTAGGCGTCGAAGTTGGTTGTGAATTACGTCTTGTTGCTTTTTGTGATGCTAGCATGAATGGTCTGGGATGTGTCATTTATGCCCATTGTACCTACCCGTCTGGCATTCAAACTCGCATTCTTTGCGCTAAATCAAAGGTTTCGCCAACAAAAATCACTACGCTCGCTCGCTTAGAATTATGCGCTATTTTACTTATGTCAAAATTAATAAAAACTGTGCGAGACACATATGCAACACGTATGACCATTGCCGGGATATACGCATTTTCTGATTCCACTATTGCTTTATCATGGGTTCATTCTTCACCACATCGTTGGTCAGTTTTCGTCGGTAATCGCGTCGCTCAGTGCCAAGAAAACTTGGACTCTAAACATTTTTATCATATTGCCGGAGCTAGTAATCCAAGTGATTGTCTTTCGCGTGGTATGCTTCCATCGCAACTTTTGACCCACGATTTGTGGTGGAAAGGTCCTCCGTGGATTCGCAGCTCATCTGAGAAGTGGCCGATTAAGCCATTCTCGCTTAATAATTGCTCTGTCTTGCCTGAACTCAAGGCAAATGTGTTGGCTGCCATTACTCACACAGAGCCGCCGTTGCTGTGTACGTTAGCACAACGTGTTTCTTCTTGGGAAAAGTTGCTACGTATCACCGCATATGTATTAAAATTCGCAAGACCTAAAGTTAAGGTCGAACCTCGTTCTATAGCAGGGTTGACAAGTGCTGAGAATGCGTTAATTCTCGCCGTTCAATCTGTGCACTTCTGTGAAGATATCAAATTGATCAAGGCTGATAAATTACCTTCAAAAAAGCTGCAAAGCCTCTTCGTCTTCTTAGACAAACAAGGGATTTTACGCATTGGAGGAAGACTTTCTGGATCAATGCTTCCTTTCGAAGCTGAACATCCGGTTCTTCTCCCTAAACGCGATCATGTCGTTGACTTAATAATACAGCATTTTCATGTTGTTAATTGTCACACCGGACCTGGACTTCTTATGTCTATTATACGACAACGCTACTGGATCTTGGATGCCAGGACTGTTATCAGGTCCAAGTTGCGAAAGTGCAACACTTGCTTTAAATGCAACCCAACGCATCCAACGCCTATAATGGCTGATCTTCCTGATTACCGTGTTTCAGAGGCCAAGGCATTTTGTCACACTGGTGTAGATTACGCTGGTCCGATAAGGACAATCCTTTCTACTGAAAACTTTCTAGCCGCTTTTAAACGCTTTATTTCCCGTCGAGGACCAGTTTCATGTCTCTATTCCGATAATGGATCTACTTTCATCGGTGCGAAGGCACATTTAGATGAGCTGTATAGTTTTTTATTGAACTCTAGCTTCAAAAACGCGCTGTCGAATGAGTTGCTCTCTCGACGCATAGAGTGGAAGATGATTCCCCCAAGATCACCAAATTTTGGTGGGATGTGGGAAGGGAATATAAAGAGCATGAAAACGCATTTATATAGAGTAATAGGAAGTCAGTTACTTACATACGAAGAACTGCAAACTGTTCTTACTCAGATAGAGTGTATTCTTAACTCTCGTCCATTGAGCGTATTATCGTCAGACCCTTATCCTGAGGTGTTAACTGTTAGAACGTAAAAAGTTGTTAGATAGTATGGTCCAATCCTTTTGGAAGAAATGGCACTTAGAGTATTTGCACACGTTGCAAGTTAGGCAAAAATGGGCTACTCCCGACAAACCGGTAGAAATCGGAACTGTTGTTCTTCTTGAGCAGGAGAATTCTCCACCGTTGCATTGGCCGTTAGGAGTAATTACGGACGTGTTCAGAGGCTCTGATAACGTTGTACGCGTGGCGATAGTTAAAACGCAAACTGGAATTTACAAACGCGCTGTAACTAAATTATATCCTATTCCTACACAATAAATTCAACTTAGTTTCAACCTTATTTTTTAGTTTAGGCCGCTATATTTATCATATTTATTATTTAATCGCATAATGCATGTGTTACTCTCAGTCAGTTAGAAAATTCGCGTGTTTTGAAACATCTTGTGATGTTCCAAGGCGGGGTGCATGGTGGAGCGCCAATATATTTATAAAATGCATACATAATCGCACCATAATATATTTCGTTATATTATAAATTTCATAGTCTTTATAGTAAACCACATTCTGTTTGTCGAATGCAATTAGTGCTGGTACTGCTGTAATATTGCCAATGTACTCGACGATCTCAAGAGATGGCGTTAGCAGTCTTCAAATAATGTAAACGCGCTGCGCCTGATTGGTGCAAGAAAAACGGACATACCCTGCTCTCATCGCTTTTCGCTAAGAAGACGCCTTTTAATATATAAAAATTTTGTTCCGCCACGGTCATCAGTTATATTTCTCGTGAAAAGAAGCTGATTTTCCGTTAGTCCTATAGCCGTGTAGTGTTTGGACTCGCTTGTAACCTTTACAAGGTGTATGTGGAGTGCTCCAGTCTACGATCGTGACCGGCCGGTCAATACCTTGCAAGAGACCGTAGAAACCTCGCCGCTGCTCGCTGCCTTCTGGAGGATCGGGACTTGGTCGGTGTTGCAGGTTAGTGCTGGCATGATTGTTTTGATCGATAGAAGTGGTTTACTTCCCTACACCTCGTACGCTAACTGTTGAGCAATCACACCCTGGTTGGGCTATTTACACGCCTGACCAATATGAAATATGATTTCGAAAAAGTTAGTAGGGTAGGTCAATTGAACATAAATGGTTAGGCCATTTCTGTTCAATTGACCTACCCTAGCTTAGGTTAGAACTGCAACTACAATGCACCGCGGCAGCGCCCGAAGAGTGCTAGAACCGAATTCTATTGTAAAATAATTTTTTTTTGTAAAAAATTAGCAAACCCTCTGAATACGTTGCAGAACAAAACAGTATGAATATAAAAGAGAAGTGTACGGCTTTCTCGCTTTTCGAAAAAATACTGGTTGGGGTTAACATTCGCGTATATTGTAAATCGCTGAATCTAAAAAATTCACAGAATTGCCTTGGTGTATATTAACATTAACCAGTGTATGTTCGATTCAAATGAATAAATGAAATAATTTCGGATTTTCACCATCGCAATTGGTGATTGTCGACACACACCTGTGAATTTTAACATTCACTAATATCGGACATTCACAGTAATATATATACTAATCGGCGCGAGAACTTTTATAACGTGATGCAGGATCAGTAGTTATTACGTAGTTCAGCTCGTCTTTGTCTTGGGTATGACTGTTACATTCATACAAGACAGTGCGGCCAGGATCCACCTTTAACTTCGTGGACTTATTCAAATTCTTTTATTTGCAGGAAACTTTTGGTATGGGTGGTTTTAACAGAGAACATCCATATAGACCCAGAACGAAACCTCCAGAGGTAAATGCACATGAACCGAATAAATATACTTACCTGTCTCTTTCAATACAGTATCTTTTTAGAAATGGGAATAACTGAATCTTAGTGTCATCACCGTTCATGACTACAAGTTCAGTGAATGATGAAACAAATTCAGTGATAAATACCCTTTGCATTTTTTCGTGATCAAAAAGGGGGGAAAATAAGCTCTCTTCGAATTAATAGAACCCTAACCATTCCTTCATTGGGCTACTAGACGCAGGCAGAGGTTCTATGCTTTCATTGTCAAAATATCGACAACTTGCACTAAATTCTTTGACAGCTCCCTTTTGGTTCAAGTCACCAAAGTCTAGAATTAACTGCCTGCGTCTACTTCTCCAGACATTTATAATTCTGGAAGAGTAGAGTGAATAGGTTTCTCTTGGATAGGCGTGTACCATCTTCGTCTGCATCGTGACTTTCCATCAGGTGAGTTGGAAGACAAACACTTATTCCATTACTCAGTAAAATAAAAATTTGACGATAGAATTTTTTTTTAATATTGATGGATCTTCTATAAATATCCTACTACCATTAATAATAGCCGTTTTGTTATTTTTTAAGATACTGTTCATGAACCTATCTATAAATTTCGTCGATTTGACAGAAATAATAATTGATTATGTCAATAAATTGTGCACTAAAGTTATGAATATTTATTTAAACTATTAAAATTTTATTTAGCAGCCAAACCGTGTCTCACTGTACTTGCGTTTTTCTGATTCTGAAAATTCAATTTATTTTAAAAGGACGCGGGACGCTTTGATTTTGTGAAAACATGACTTTCTATCTGTTTGACTCGCTCTAATCATGGTGAAAAGAAAATATATAATCATACTGGACTGTGAGTGTGTACAATAGTTCGTGGGTTAAAAATTTAGGAATTGACTATTAGCGTGTCAACTTAGAAGAGTTTATTCAGAGACAGTTTCTCATTAAAAAGGTTAATTTCTTTATTAAACTATATTGATATTAAAATATTGTATTCTGTGTAGGTGGGCATCATCAACTACCAAGGAAAACCAGGTGATCCTCCTATAGACATGTACCCACCTAAGGTAAGTAAGTGTAAACGACTAACATAACTCACATTTCGAATCTACCGGCTAGAGTTTTTGACTCTTCACAAATATGAGGCTTAAGATTGGTCAACTATTCTAAACAGTACATCCTAGCTTTAGAGGAGGTTATCTTACCTCATGTGTCTATTCTAAGACATGTTTTGGAATAGAATAGAATAATCTTTATTGTACACCAACGACATATTGCTTAAAATACAATAAGTGAATATGTACAATGGGCGGTCTTGTCGCTAAGATGGATCTCTTACAGGCGACCTTTGGATGGACAAAATCGATAATAGATAAAAGAAAAAGGGGTAGTTTTAGTGTAAGATAGAAAAAACGGCATGACATTGTAGAATATTTTCTATAACCGCACATCTTGCTTTGTCGTTACCTTGAGGACTGGTAAGGGGTTGATAAAGAAGTCAAGCAAGCGTCCTTCACAGAATGCATGAAATGCTATATAAGGTATTCTACTAATAGGGTTTGTACCGGATCGAAAATGCATGATTGACTCTACTGGTGTCACGTTCATAAGCTATGATGACCTCTTCATGGAACGAGGACCGCAAACTTTATACAATCAGATCGAATTTAATTCGATGTACGAGTTTTTACAAAAGTATTTTGTTGTACTCAACCTCTCATCTAAGTTAAATGCCTCTTAAGAGTCAGCTCACATTAGTAGGGTGCTATAAGTGTGCCAAGATTACAAATTACTTTGCCTCAACCGGTTTCTTATAATACTGATGAACTTCTACAGATGGCAGGAGAAGAAAACTTGGGTATACCAAGACAATCACCATGGAGAGATTATAAACCAGGGCCGGGACGTGTAAGTTAGCCTATAGTATAAATTCTAATTTCGTTATTAATACATGGCCCTCGTCTCTGCCTGGGATCTACTGAAGTGGGCGTTAGAAGATTACATAAACATTAAAAAAAAATACGTGGAACTCCCAGCTATTCAAATTTCCTCACGGTGTTTCGATGTTAAAGTAAGTAGTTATCGGAGATTGGACTCAAACCCAGATAAGGTATTATTTTAATTATTACTGTTTCAATTGAAAGGTTATCTCGCTCGACACAGCTATCCACTAAAACAATAAACCAGCCAATGCTGGATATGGACCTGTCCCAATGAGCTCCACAGTACCCGGTCTTTCGCCTTCTCGACAATTACTAGTAAAAAAACTGAGAAACTTTTTAGATTATGCTTTTTTTAAAGACATTTAGATTTTAACATATAACAGATATTTGAAAAACTTACAGTTGAAACACTTTCAAATTCAGTGTGCTCATAAAGGATCCTCATATATTTTGTGAGTAAAGCCACTAAAGCCAGCCTTATAAACTCTCCAATAGCTGTTGCGAGTGTAACTTTGATTGATAAGGGTGCAACACTAAATATAGTTATTACCTACTAACTAAGATATAAAGTATTTATAGGAATAATTTTAAATAATTAAAAGAAATGTCTTAAAATGATTAGAATAGTATCATCGTTATCTTCGCTATAGGATGTCTGTTATTGAACTATTTTCAATAATAGACATCCTCTAACTGCACAAGGAGCAATATTCAATCGTCTCAGTCAATTCATTCACTACATCGTGGTCATTTATATTATAATTCCAGAAAATTCCAAGAGGTTGTCTCAAAATATCGGTTTGAAACGTCCGGAAATATTAAAACCATTTGTGTTGTAACTTTAGTTATTAGAACGCTGCAACGGCATTTCCCTATTTAAATTATAAATATGTTGTAATATCTGTGAATTATTTATTTTTATAAATGCTTTTTAAATATATTTTTTTCAGCAAGGACAAACTACCGTACGAGTGAGTAAAAAAATATATTTCTATAGGATTACTCAAATGACATAATTTAAGAGGAATATTATTTATATTACGTATATTGACTTGATCTACCGCACGCTATTTTGTCAAAGAAAAATGTGAAATCTGAAAATAATATGAAATGAAATGAATATTTATTTGCAGAATATGGGTGTAACTACAGATAATAGGGTCGATATATTTAGTAATGCAATACGATATCCAACCGTTGCCGGTTTGCAAAATAATTGTTTTAAATACATTGTTATTATGAATAGATTATTATTAATTACTTACTTTTTTATGTGTATTACGCCAGGTACTGATATAAATTACGTGTTATAATGAAAATCAAATGGTTGAGGATTAAACACCATTAAATGCATAAGTGACAAGAACGCATTTTTAATATAAGCATGTTGCTTAGATGCTTCTAGTAGCCCTAAAAAAATTACTAAATAGAAAGTATTAAATTTAAAATATTATATATTTATATAATATATATAATAATAAAAAAATATATATAATAGGTATATTAAATATTATATAAAATATAATATTTAAAATAATAATAATAACTTGACTCATCTTACACACGGCCGTGTGACCCCAAACTAGGTAGAGCTTGTACTATGACAACCAGACTGCTGATAAACATACATAAATATATATTTCTAAATACATACATATAGTAGATAAATTACACCCAAATACCAAATACGTTTTATACACTTCAATATTTACCGTCTTTTAAATATGTATGTACAAATATTCTGTCAGTAATTTTTTAAATTTTACTTCGTATTAGCCTGAAGAACGTTTATTTCCTGATCTTGTGTGGCCACCTCGGGATGACAGCGGCAGGGACATGGCTGAATTGGTAAGCCTCTAGTTTTGATATGTCCTTTTGCCCACAGCTTGACTTGGATGAAAACCCGGTCCTGAGAATGCTGGTGCTGCAGCCTACATCATCAATGGTTGCTAGCGGAGACACGTCAGCCAAATCCACAGTATCCCTATCACCAACGTTCACGATGTGGTACTTAATACCTAGCCACTTAACTACACCACCGCAGCTAATATATAGACCTACACAAATGCAATCATTTGCAAATTTACAAATGGATCTGAAACTTGCTTCGTTACCGTCTCCATCAATACAGGACAGCTCGCCATTGATAAATGTTCCAGTCGATAAAAGTCATTGGACTGATAAAGGAATTCATTACAATTATGGCCAAACATTTGGTGATATAAATAAAGTTGCTATGAGATCTCAGGATGAAGTAGAAAGTGGAGATAATCTCGAATCAATAATGGCTAGGGAACAAATTCCTTTGCATCGATTTCACCATCTAGACAGATCAGATAATCCTCAGGTCTCATGGCAGGAAAGCTCATTAAGTAATGAGCTTTTAAAACAATCTCAAATGCCTGCAAAGGAGCAAATATTAGACTATTCCACATTATTAAAGGACACGAAAGCATTACATCCAAATCACTTTTCACAAATTATGGAAAATACTGTTTTGAATTCCGTAATGAAACCAAAAATCACTAAACCTTTGCAGTTACAGATGCATAATAATTTGGAAAAGTATACAGATAATGATGACAATATAATTTTAGAAGACGACATTAGTTTTAATGACCTATTGTTAGAAGAGCCTAAGTCCATACAACCCTCTGCAACGGAATCAATTTCTAAAGATCTAGACTATACTACATTACCAACGAAACAATTTGTAATCTCATATTAAAGTCGTTATTGCCTTGACATTATTCATGTAAGTTTCATTATTGATTCCTTGGAAATATAACGGTTAAGAGCGTAATTCACAACTCGTAACAAAAGTTTTTTTTTGTTTAAAACGTTTTGGTTTTTGTAAATTTATGTTACAAAAAGTTTTTTTTTCTTTTAGAGTTTAAAGAATTAAGGATAAATATTTCCTCGCACCAATATAAAATTTTACAAAACACGACACAAATATCACAAAAAAAGATGTGATGTGTTTTAAGAATATAGGCATTCGAAAGATACGTAAGAAGTTTTGGTATATAAATAAATGTTGTTAAAGTCATTAATAATTGTAATATATACAGTCAATAAATAAACCGGCTTCTGTAATGTGCTATGGTCTTAAGAAATTATAAAAAAATCCTGCCTGTGAATGTCACGCAAGTTATTATGTCTCTCTCGCCTCCAAAGCTCAACCCACGCAGGTTGAATTTAAAGCTTAGCTCTAACAGTTCAGAGTGAGCATTTGTAATACGGGAAAAATATAACACCATGTTATTATTTAGTATTTTTTTCTGTACTTTTTATAGAATAATCAAAAAATATTTTAATTGTACGGTTAAATAAAATACAATAAAAAAGAAATTGCTTTATTCATATTAGTATATGTGTTTACTACGCATATATAGATTCACATACGCCTTTTTTTTTTTTTGTGTGGAAACTATGGGGTCATCACCTCACCGGAGCTATTGCAGGGACCCGGGATACCGGGATACCGGGATAAGAAGGAAGCCTCCGGGAACCCCTGCAGACCTTGGCCGCCTCTTAAAAAGGGCGGCCACACCGTGGTGTACGCGGGGCCTTGCCCCCCTCCGATTTAGAGAAGCGCGCTCCGATTTAGGGAACACGTCGCGCCGCCGTGTCAGGCCTGCTTCTGCCAGGGTAACGGATAGCCCCATCCGTCACCCCCAGGCCAGCGCTCATGGAGGCCGGAGGTCGTTCTGCGCTCTCCGGCGCCTGGTGCGTCTACTGCGGGACGGGAGAGTACTCGTTCTCTCCCGTACCCTTTCCGCCGCCTCTTTAGCCATCATCACGTCCTCGCAAAATTTTTCACGCTTCGGACCATGGACAAAAAAAAGGTCTCAAGCGAAAGGCTTCCCGCGCCAATAGCCGTCGTGAGGTTGAGGCGCTGCTGCGCCCACGCTTGGCACTCCCCTAAGGTGTGGAGTGCAGTGTCCTCGCGACAGCCTCCGCAGTGGTGGCCTATACGACACAGATACTTACCGGAACAGCCGTGTCCAGTGTCCATATCGCCTCTCTAGCCAATCCTCCATGACGGGTCTTACCGCCACAATTGTGGCGTGTCCTAGATTCACATACGCCTACCACTTCGGGGATATAGGTATGAGTGTACGTACGTATGTATTTTGGTTCCAACTTCGGGCATAAATCCGAGTATAATCCTACCTTGTTTTGATTATTGTTATGAAAGTAAACGTTATGTATTGTATAAAAGCCAGCTCATCAACGTATGTATGATTACGTACGTTCGTTCATTCAGTCATTCACCCAACATTGAATATTGGGTTGGACCTTTGGTAAGTGAAATAAAACAAACACGTAGATACTCACCTTTAAATCCTTCCATTTTTTTTACATTATACTTGCCTTTTGTCTCTTCTTCTCATATCACCGTTGATGACTTGACACCCAAGTTATACCTAATTATTAAAGAAACACAGGTTTTTGGAAGAAGTGGTACTTTGGACCGATAGGCATCACAAAAGTGGTAAGGCTTGCTTTATTTCTTTTATATATTAGGTTTTTATAAAGGAAGGGAGGACTGACACTAGTGCATTTATTTTTATGTGTTCCAACGCCAGGATATCTGAACAGCTGTGAGGTTTTTTGATAATTGTAGTGGTTTATATTTGCCTAGGTCCATGTTTTCGGGCTATTTATTGAAATGTTTCAATAGACACTAACATGCGTTACTTACTAATAAGGGTGCGTGAATAAGCAAGGGATTTGCTGCTCTGGTTTTTGGCTGATCTCCATTTGGTTGTAACAGAAACACTGACTAGCAAACGTTCCCTCTTAGGAAAACAAGAAGAAATTGGATTTACTCTTCGTTCCACTCTGCCAAATCACATAGTGTTACTTGGCTGAGTGGAGCTCATATCCATTGTCCTGTATTCAAACAAAACTCACAAACGAAGATAACCTCCTGGATAAATCAAATGGTTTTCTTTTTTGCCCAAAGAGGCAAGTCACGTAGTGCGAATTGGCCGAGTGGAACTCATATCTGGTATCCTGCATCCAAACAAAACCCGAAAACTCACCAACGAAGCTGACGGTCCTGGATATATCCAATGGTTTTCTTTTTTGCCGAAGAGGCAACATTTACTTATGCTACCAGTCATCGTTTCTATTACAACAAAAAGGAGATTAGAAAAACCAGAGCAGTAGATTCCTTGCTATTTCATGTACCCTTTTTCTTGGAAACAGGATAATGGGCCCCCGGCAAAACAGGAATTGCCGCTACTTTGACCCAGAGTAATCTGCAAGGAGGTTTTCTATTAAAGACCACCAACAAAATGATGACAAGTAAAACTTGATGATGATTAAACCAGTCCAACCCCGAATTATTAAGCCTATTTAAAATACGGAAAAAATTAAGCTAACAAATATTATAAGCTCAGATATCATGCAAAAAAAAGCCTTTAACTAAATTTTAATAATTATTTGTTTTCTTTCTAGCCGAAAAGACTGACAAAAACCAACAAGGTAAAATCAATAAGGTTATAATAAAGTTAAAATGTTTGTTTGTTTGTTTAAACGCCTGTTTAATTAAAGTTTTGTGTAAAATAGTTTAAATATGACGATGATTGTTGAAGATGTCAAAAAAAAAACAATATATGCTTTGCTGCCCGTGCGAAGTCGGGGCGGGTTGCTAGTAGTTTTATAATTAGATGAAATTTTGTTACTGCTACACTTTTTTTTTTAATAAATCTTGACATTTACAGCCACAATCTTATTCTAGCCACAGCAATCTCTTGGCCCCTCAAATAGTGTGTAGTTTGTCAGCTGTGTATTTTTTTTTTCTTTATATTATATAGGGCAAACGAGCAGACGGGTCACCTGGTGGTAAGTGACTACCGTCGCTTATGGACACCTGCAACTCAAGAGTCACAAGTGCCTTGCCGTCCTTTGAGATGGGAGGACGCTCTGTTCTTGAAGGTTTGAAGGTCGTATCGGGCGACATTTTGTGTTTTTTACTACATCTAGTCGTCAAATGCCAACGTTATATTTTGAGTAGATACAAATCGATGTCAGAACAAAAGATTCTCTTATGTGTAGAGATTCGATATATAATAGGTTATACGAGCCAATAATATGTAGCTATTTTGTTCTATATACAAGGTAATTTGCACTTAACTGCATAGACCCGAGAGTCGTTCTTTATCCGAGTGTCTTCAATAAGTAAGACTTCTGTAGATTCTGTAAATTCTAGCTTCTGCCCGCAGCTTCGCTCGCGTATGAAAGATCCATATGTTCTTTTTTGTACAATTATAGGTTATGGGTTGAGTAGTTAAGACAAATCTAGGTGCCAAACTGATTTTTTATTCTTTTTCAGTGGGCTGAATTCCTAAGTTTGGTCAGGGAAGAGGCGGTAAACTTTAAATCCTTTTTTTTTATTATTTCTTTACACTATGGTAACCTTGGTATTTTCCAGAGTGATTATTGTTATTATCGCTAACAATAATCACATATTTTATATTTTGCTCTCATTGTAAATTATACAAAGTGAATAAAAATTTATAAAAATCCTTCAAACCACAAAATTTGCGGTTTAAAAACATTTTAAATAGTAATCTCTCTTTACTTAGACCGACTCCTAAATTCTGGTTACGCGATCAATATACATGCACATGTGCCTACACCTAAGATCATCAAGTAAACATACTCATTCACATTTACACATACCTACAACATAACACACGACCACTGCATACAAGCGAGATTACTCACCGTTATTGAAGAAGCTTTGAAATGAATAGTTTTTAAAGATACCTTCATTATATATAACATCAATTGCAAAATAAATTGTAACTTTTTCAAGGTGGAGGGCTGACAGCTTGAGATACAGGTGTTTACCTAGTTCAGGTGTCAGCCCACCATAATCAGATTTATATCAAACTATCGTAATTCACAAATTTCTTTATGTACCTATGTATTATGGTTATGGTGAGAAATAAATGATAATGTTTCTTATTATGATTCTTAGTCAAAATGCTTTCTTTTATTAAAACAGTACGTCAGAATTTTTATTGGCGTTTTGTACAAACATTTAAAATGTAAAATAAATGGAAAGCGATAAAAACTGCCTCATTATGAAATATATTGAAATTGAAAGGAATTATGCGCCCCTGCTTACTACACGAAATCTACAGGGTATTAAGGCCATTTCATATTATGTCCCTTATATATGAAATGGAATCAATACCCTTTAGCTAATCATGCGCATCGAAGGGACATTGAACTTCAGCCTGTGTGTATCTAAAATTATTTCTAAAATGCCATCTGGTGTGCTGTAGGGAGATTCGAAGAGAAAAGCTACTAATTTAAAAATACGACCTGCCATAAAAAGAATAGAAGGTTATTTTTTTTAAAATGTCTCCATAGCGCTGCTATCTTAGGATATAAGAATAGAGTGAGCAAGAGGCTGAGTACTGTGATAAAAGCAAAGAGAAAGATGGCTGCCGAGTGTCCTTTCTGTCTTTAAAAAAAAATCCATCGTTGATTAAAGTACAATTATCTCTGTGATAGTTACCCGCTTAAACAGCAGTTAATCATAGCGCTCGGCTAGAAAGAGACAGAGAGGACACTCATGGGACATTTGGCTACCATCTCTTTCTTTTCCTTTATCGCTCCCGCTTACGTGAAGTATATTTTGTTATTAGTAGTATTATATCTCTATGGCTGCTATATTGATTTAAAAAATATAGTCAGTGTGACTCGGGGTAATGTAAGCATTCTTATGAGATTATACAGTTGTGTACAAAATTAATTATTTTTTTACCAAGTTGTGTGGCGCCCATTACACGGTAGGTTTTTCTGTTAGTTTTGCCACAATCAATACGGTGATTGACGAATAACCTATCGTCTAATGTAGTGATTGACGGTTGCATGATGAGATTTTGATGGCGATATTATTTCATCAATCATGACTTTTGGTAATTATTGAAGTTTGCATGAGCGTCTAATGGATGCCATAGAATGTTTCACCACTTGATTGTATGCGTATTTCCGGGATACCTGACTAGTTTCGGACCAAACAAGGGCCTTTTAAGTCGGGTATCCCGGAAAAACACACGTAAGTTAAAAAAAATAAAATCTTTAATAAAATCTATGATTTCAGAAAAAGCATCCAAAAGGTCAAATTATGCCAAATGTAAGTGTTAATTGCTATTAGATTAGGAAATATATTTTTTTTAAGTAATCCTAATAAATATACAACATAGTAGTAACGTCACATAAATTTGTATTTTTTTTACATACAATCATGAGTGCGATTCCCAAGTCTAGTTAATCGGTCGTTTGTTTCTTCTGTTAGGCAATACGCAGAACGGTGACAGGGGACGATAATAGGCTAGCTCACGAGTACAACCAAGCAATATTGCAATAGATTGCGAAATTTGACTATGTGATACATGAAATCGTGAAACGCCACTGCTTAATATTTGTTGACATAATTACGCATTGCTTTCTAGACCTACACTAAACACAGCGTGTACTGTAGGGCTTAGAACACGGATAAACATACTTCTAATACTGTTTTATTCGTTATATGTAGCGACAGCACATCGTACATAATTGCACGTACTTCTATAGATAAATGTTATAAACTTCTAGCTTATGGTCACAGCTTCGCTCGCGTATGAAAGGTCCATATGTCTTTTTTTGTACATTTTATGATGGTGGGTTGAGTAGTTAAGGCGTGTAAGCATAACAAACAAACTGACATTCACATTTTTTATGATATTAGTTAAGAGTCGTGATGTAGTAACAACAATATTTGTCTAGCTCTTTCTATTCATGTCTAACTTGCTTGGGGGGCTTAAATAATATACAACGGATAAATATACTTCTAACACTGTTTTTTTTCGTTATAAATTATATATTCGACAGCACGTCGTACATAATTGCACGTACTTCGAAACTCCCAGACGATTAAATATAAACATAAATTCGTGCACACAAATATTTGTACAGACGGAGAATCGGATACACAACCGCTGCCATGCACTATCGCAGCGCAAGAACATGTTTATTTAAAGCGATCAACTTCAATAGCTCGTCATCATCCTCATCCTCCGCAACTTTTCCCAACAACTACTATGTCTACGAAACGGCCGAACTTCGATATTTTGCATGATGCGACTGCCATCAGACCTCCACAACCCAAGTACTAGGCGATATCAACGTTCTGTAGTTAGATCAGGTTGTCGGACTTTTTAGGGCTCCGAATGCCACAGATGTTCGTATGGCAGCCTGGACCGACGGCTTAACGTGCTCGCCGAGGCACGGAAGGATCTCAATGTGTTAGGAATGGCTGACATGGCTAGAATTATTTAACCTTGTAATGTGATAGCCTACTCGGTCACCACTTAGCCACGAGCCCCCAACTTCAACAGTGCTATTACTTAGAAATAAGTTCATTATTAACTAATATTACACAGTTTTGCAAGTTGATGACCCGGTCCTAATGTCTCCAATCAGAGGCCGGACATTCGGGTATGCGACCCCAGTCTCTTCGAATTACTGCAGTCTAAGGCCCGTTTCACCATCCGAAATGACCCTCGTTCGCTATATCCGTTTTCCCTACCTCAATTTATCAAAAAGGCAGGAAGATGATGTTATGATGATTTAAAATATGGCCCCAATACCCTTTGGCTTGAAATTTCACACATAGACATTTAGACATTATAATGCTTTTAGTTCAGAGATTGAAACTAAATTTTTAAACCGTTTCACAGTGGGAACAAGATATCGAAAAATGGGCTGTGAGTATACATTATTTACTGTGAGTATATTTTATTAATTTTAATTCATCATGACTACCCTCAATTACTAGGAACCTTAGAGGTAGTTTTAGTTAGATCAGGCAGTTTTAGTTAGAAAAACTTAGTCTGAAAATGTCTTATGGCCTATGTCACACTTTTGTAACGCTCCTTTGGTTATTATTCTTTGTTTTCAGTGCATGACGAGGTAGTATTCTGGTCAGTTATTATTGAGGTTAGAATAATTGAGTTGTGTCGAGATATTCTGGTAAAGAGATAATGTTCTGGTCACGAGTTATCACGAGATATTATTGGAGTCACGGGACAGTTAGACGGGTAGGTTTTCTGATGATGAGAGTATTTTCATCACCAAAGGCTTTATTTATTTTGATTGAATTAAAAAAATTTAAAACCCCCGACACAAAATAATAAACTGTAATTCGCCATTTTGTGGTGGCGGCTATCTTGGATTTGAAATATATCATAGTGTATAGTATTTTACTAGTCAAGCAATTTCATTTGATACCCATATTGAGGGAGTTGTGAAAAAATATGTAATCCGCCATTTTGTGGTGGCGGCCATCTTGGATCGATTTTCATTAAACATAGCCAAGAACACTCCCGACTAATTCACCTTTCAAATAAAAAAAAACAAAATCAAAATCGGTATCTCCGTTCGGGAGCTACGATGCCACAGACAGACACACACACACACACACACAAATAAACAAGTACTTGTTTTGTATAGTGAAACCGTTGTATTTTCAGGGATATTCAAGACAATTGTTGGTGCGAGATAACGTAAGTTATTGTCTCTTCTTCATAACACTTACAGTTGAAAAAGCCAACTCTTGGTCAGCGTTTAACACAGGCGTTTGTCGCTTGTAGCATTAGGCAGATGCCTAATCGCCAGAAGGCCGATAATCCTGGCAGAGTAGGTCGGTGGCTAGTGATCCTGACTGCTGAGTAAAAGGTCGTGGGTTCGATTCCCACCCAGGACAAATAATTGTGTAATGAGCACATTGTTCGCGATGAACTACTAAAACTATGTGCAGTTTTGTCCAACTTGAGAGATGTTAGAGAGACAGAGACAGGATAGGTTTTTTAGTTTTATTTTTGCAAATTACCTAACCTCAGCAACGCGTGGGCGGGCGACGGGTCACCTGAGTGAGTATCTAGGTGCATTGCCGGCCTTTAAGGTGGGAGTAGGGGAACGGGGAAGAGGGAGAGTGCGGGGAGGGGGGGAAACAGGGAGAGGGAAAGGTTAGGGCCTCCGGTAACCTCACTCTGTTGGCGAAACACAATGTAAGCATTGCTTCCTTGCAGGTTTTCTGTGAGGGCGTGGTATCACTGCGGTCGAGCCGGCCCATAGGAAAGTTTAGGACCCTTCCCCCTTTTTCTCCCCCTTCCACCCTTCCCCTACTCCACCACCTTAAAGGTCGGCAAAGCACTTGTGACTCTTGAGTTGCAGGGGCCCATGGGCGGCGGTAATCATTTACCATCAGGTGATCCGTCTGCTCGTTTGCCCTCTATAACATAAAAAAAATAATATATGAACTTATGTCTACGTATGGATAACCATTTTCTGATGACAAAATTTTATTTCGCAGTATGAGAAAGAGAAAGCTGTAAGTAAATTTTAGTATGTAAAACTTTCGCACCTAAAGATATTTGCAGCTCATTTTATCACTCAATTCATCACCACTCTGATATCACCACATAGTGTAACGCCTGCCACTCATTTTGTAGTTTAGTGTAATGTCCTAATCTTTTGTCATGACTCATTACACATATTATCACTCAGCGCAGTGATTATCACTCATTCTGTAAGTGTAGGTCTCATAATCATTTATTTAATAAATGTTGCGGCTCTCTCCCATTTCATCAGGTAGACTAACATCACACTTTTTTTATAAATCATTTTATTTCGCTTTGTTTTTGTTTCTGCTTGGAGATGCAAACTCTTCATAATGTAGTGCTTGACTCTAACACCTACAATACCTGTGTGAAATTTTTGCCATTTTATTTGTTTTAAAAAAAATAAGCCAATTGTTTATCAATTAGTATAACTTAGTATCTCCTGTTATATTTATACGTTATTATTCCTCATCTTTTTTCAAATAAGATTTTATAAAATATTGTCATCGTCCTCTATCCGTCCGTATTTTCATTTCATAGAAAAAAAACACTTCCAGTTTTTCCAAAATTTTATAATTTTCCAGAAAATTTCCGTGCGTTTTTTTTTTACTGAAAATTTCGTTTACAGGTCGGCCTTTTTTGTTAATGATTTTTTTTGTTTGTTGTTGATTTTTTAAATTTATTTTAAAACTCTCGTGATCTAAAATTCAAAGATATGTTAAAATTGCAAGATAACAAAGTGACTACTATTGAAATACGAGGCGGCAGATTTTATTTAAATATTCATATACTAAGCAATTGTTGCAGCTACGAGTAAGCCAAGAAATGGCTAAAAAGGCCAACGCTGCTAAACCTATAGTCACACTTCCACCTCCTCCAATGAAGCCAGAACCTGGTGTAAGTTTTTTTTTTATTTAGTATTATTTTTATAGGTACTAAGATAGCAATGAAAAAGACTTTCTGTCCACTTGCAATGCAGCATACATGGTATTAGCTCCGGAGAGGTGATGACACGTCCTTGGTAGTGACAAGAAGCGAAAATTGTAATTACCCTTGTTACAACTTACTACTGTAGTAGTAAGAAAGGAGAATAGACAGTATTACTACTAATAGTAGTATTGGTAGGAATTTCTATTTTTAGTGGATTTTTTTTGAAAAAACTATTTTTATTTTCCAAATTTGAGATGTGAGTTTCAACTATTTCAGATGGAAATGTACTGGGGTGATAATTTACAATGGCAAAACCAGGTAAATGACATTCAAGTTATTATTCAGTGCGATCTTTTTTAAATAATTATTTGTAATTTTATTCTTATTATGTTATATTAGAATAATCAATATATGTGTTTCACACATTTCATACCATACATAAACAATGGTCAAGTCAGAGTTGCGTGGAAAAGTTCTGAACTAAAGGCCGAGTCAAACAGTGGGCGGGGCGGGATGTCAACACGGTGTGAGTAGATTGTAATGTACACCCTGTTGGTTGTACTAGTTACTATACAAGATAGGTGCTCGTGCGTCGGTGCTGGTGCGTTACCGTCTTGTCTCGCCCGCTGTCTGCCCCAACCTTTAAAGTAATGTATTCTAATTTTTTGTAAAAAAAAACGAAAAATTTTGAAAGTTTCTCTATTTTAAAGACAGCCTTAAAATGTTATATATTATTCTTTTATCTGAAGATAAGACATAAAAGAGGTTCTTGAAGTTTCGCTTTCATAATTTTTCTTATTTTATTTTAAATTAATAAAAATGTTATTGCATTTTTTATAAATAGACAGAGAAGAAAGTCAACCCTAGGCGCGGTTGAATAGATGTACTTGTTGGAGGCTGTGAGAGGTGTAAAGCCCTATCGAGATGCGATCTTAGAGGTGCTAGTGTGAAGTAGACTGAATTGACGCCATTGTGTGATATCTTAAGACTTTAACCTTAGAAGCGATCTTTTGTATGTGTAGTAGGGTAAATATTCTTTCTTTTTAGGGTTCCTACTTGTGAGGTACGATCGAATTTCACAGATGCGGTAAACACTTTATTACGTGTAACAAGTGGAAACATAATTACCACACCTTATTTTGTTCTATAATAATAATGATATCTTGAGATACCTCATATTACAATTACAAATGATCGTGCTCAATAATAATAATGATTGTTGACATTACCATGCTCCATGACGACAATCTTGAGCCTGAAAACGAAAAACAAACGAAGTATTTGGCCCACGAGGTGGTCCATATGTGGGATGTGGATTCGGCAATCATTGTGCCGATAGTCATATCAGCCTATGGGTTCATTGCGAAGTACCTCGACCAATAGCTTCAGAAGCTCACGTTAAGCAGCTGGATTAAGGGCCTGATGCAGAAGGCGGTCCTTCTCGATAAGGCACATATTATGAGGAGGTTTCTGTCTCTAGAACCCTAACCACCGTTAGCTTGGTACCTTTTTATATAGAAGAGTATTTAAAAATGTAATTTATATGTTTAATTTATGTTAATATATAGAGAATAATAATAATAACTTGAGATACCTTACATACGGCCGTCTGATTCTTAACTAGGCAGAGCATGTACAATGGTAACCAAACTGCTGATAAGCATACTTATATACTACTAAATACATACATATTATACATAAATTACACCCAGACACAGAACAAATAATCATGCTCATCACACAATTATTTGTCCTGGGTGGGAATCGAACCCACGACCTCTGGCTCAGCAGTCGGGGTCACTAACCACTAGACCAACAGGTCAATCTAGGCAGACCCTGTACTATGGTAACCATACTTGTATATTACTAAATACAAACATATTATAGATAAATTACACCCAGACATATTAAATGATCGTTCGCAATGGCTAAGACAATGCAATATAAGTACCTTTATGTATATACTTTCAGGCAGCTACTCCAAAACCACCAATACAACCAAAATCACCAACACAACCAAAGCCACAGTCATTCATTACACCGAAACCCTTTTACACCTATAATAGACCCCCAGGCATGCGACGATTTATGCCTGGAGTGGGTGAACCAGGCTTCCCCATCGATGAAGACCCAACATATGCCGGTGAAGAAAACCCACGAAAATATGGAGCCATGCCTGGATTGAGAAATGTAAGTAACATCTTTTGGAGCCAACAGATACTTTTTTGGGACTTTTTTGGGATTAAAGGTATGTTCGTTTTGTATGCAAACGTTCATGATCATCGGTTAAGTAGTTAAGGCATGGAAGTGTAATAAACGAACAAACTTATTTTCACATTTTTAATATTAGCTGTTTCTCGTGGCTTCGTCTATATAGCCTATGTGCTATTTCAGACTATAATCTACCCCTGTGCCATATTCATCCAGATCCTTTTAGCCGTTTTTGCGTGAAAGAGAAACAAACATCCATCCATCTCCACCTACATTCGCGCACCGATATGCGAAATTGTAAAAAGAACTAGTTTATCATATGAAAACATAATGAATAGTATACTACTAATGAATGAACTATAGAAAATGAAGACAGTATATACCTCTCTTAATAGGGACAGAATCCAGACGGAGGATACATTGGTGATAAGCCATCACTTCGGGCCGGTGGTGGAGAATATGTAAGTAACAGTAGTCATAATTTACTAATAAACATGGAGGACCAGCATGATTTGTTGAACAATCTAGAGGCTGACACATTCAAATGTCCCGATAGTTATATCCTTCACTCTTCAAACTACAAATAAGTATGTTGTCGTCCAATTATTGGACGGCAACATGCTTATTATTTATAATAATAATATAATATATAAGACATTTTACATATCGTATAAGTAGATTCAAACTAAGCATTTTTTTTTGTTTATACATACATATTCTACATAGAGTCATTCACACCAATGCAAATACACAAATTTATGGATATACATGTGGCGCCTTCAACGTACAGCAAAATCATACTTCATCTAGCGAAGACAAGCATCGCACTATGAAAGTTCTCGCGCTACATCAAGCGTTGGGCCGCAGTCCACGACACAATGCATGATCACCTCGCCTGGTCGGAGGATCCTCCCTTTGTGTTGGAGGGACAAAACACCCGTTCCTCCACTGTGGTGATTTCCATGGAGAGGGCATCGACGCCACGACTCACGACGTGGGAATCGAATGTTCTAAACTAACAATTGCTTATTAGTTCCGGAATTCGGACCTCTATTAGTTACATGGGTATACCCTCGTATCTTATTAGATGAAACCTACTATATCTATACTAATATGTATGATAAATAATTGTTTTGATGGTTTGTTTAGAGTTCTAAAGTACAAAAAAAAATATATATTTCTAAACATAGTTGTCAGTCAGATTCGAATAATTGTTTTTGTATTGGATGGAGTATTTATTGAGAAAGGTTTTGTATCATCACGCTACGACTCTAAGGCACGGAGCAATGAACGGGGTTCCCCGTTCATTGCTCCGTGCCTTAGAGTCGAGTCGAGTTGGTAGGCTTATAAAATTAAGATATCTAACACTATCCTTTTGGGAAAAAGCATGATGTGGTTGACATCGTACTTAAACTATAGTAGCACAAAATTGCACCAGAAAAATTAGCGGGATAGCAGTTGCTGCAACAGAGCAAGGAATAAGCTGTTATCTTTTACTGACAGTCTAGCGTCTCATTTTAAGATTCTGGAGACAATTATTTATCGAATGATTGTAGACTGCCTGATTAATACGCCGGGCAGGAAATCACTGGAACAACACTGGAAAGTGTGGTTATATCCAAATAGAGCAAAACGTACTTCAGTTATATCTAGCGGAGACACGCTGAATTACACAGTAACCACTGATTCTGTATCGCACAATGAAAGTTAGGGGCCAGAACTTCCCAAATGACAAATATTGGGCAGCTTTCTTGAATTTCTTCTTGAATTCTTCCTGGTCAAAGAATCCTCACCTTTTTTTAGGGGGCATAACATAGTAAAAATACACATCACCATGTTCTACCACATCATATTTTATTATATCTAACGATCTAAACAACAAACGTCTGGTTTCAGGGTGACTATTCAGATTACCCGGCTGGGCGTTCATCAAATACAGAGTTTACAATACCTGGGGAACAAGAAAACAAAGCAACGAAAGCGCATGGGCCTGGAGGGCTTAGAAGTGGACCATCAGGTGGAGCGCCTTCTAGACCTGTGCCTGCAGGTCCACCTGGGTATGGTGGACCTGGAGGTCCACCTGGATATGGTGGACCTGGGAATGCACCTGGCTATGGTGGGCCTGTAGGTCCATCTAGGTACGGGGGAGCCCCAGGTCCATCTGGGTACGGGGGAGCCCCAGGTCCATCTGGGTACGGAGGAGCCCCAGGTCCATCTAATTACGGTGGACCTGGAGGTAATCCTGGGTATGGTGGACCTCCTAGACATCCTGGATATCGGGGGCCTCCAGGACTAGGTGGTCAGCCTGCTTATAATCCTGCACGCATGGGACTTAGAGGTGGAGGTCAGCCAGATTATGTAAGTACCCAGTCAAAGTACTTTTTAATGTCAAAGTTTTTTAGTTAGTAGCGAAAAATTTTAATTAAGGCTAAGGAAAGCCCGCTCACTAGTATTTTGTATAAATTTTATTGATTTTCAGTAGATTATTTGGAAAAAGGATTATAATTTTCTGTACTGTTGTGACGACATCTAAATAGAACAAAAATATGACAGGTAATAAACAGGACAGACATAATTTGACAGGTATCTTATGTTAACACATAATAATGCTCAATTTCGGGAAAAAAATCCTGTTGTTGTTATTTAGCCCCATCACAATCAAGAGGCCAATAAACCTCTAACATACTTTGGACTATCAAAAGTATTTCACTAACTAATGGTGTTAAGGGTGCTTTTTCATTCATTATTGTTCACCCACAAGAAATTAGGCGTAATTCAGCAAACTAATAAAAAAGGTCTGTTGTAGGTAGGGAACTTTTTTTTGCTCAAAAGGCTAATGCTCGTCAATAACTTCTAAACATATAATTTATATTAATACGCGTATAGATAAATTATTGTTCCACCAAATGCAACAAACTATAGACCAGTGCAAATTATTTATTAAAATTTACAGTTCAAATCCTTTTAATTTTTTTCATGATTTCCAGTGAAACTGGTCGAGTTTCATGAAAAACCATTTTCCACCCCTAAAAGGTCACCCCATTTCACCCTTGTAACTCGGATTGACTTTAATTTATTTTTTCCGTTGCTTGCGCTATATTTTCTTCCATTTCCATGTCCAAAAAATGTGTCTGTACTGGTCTATATATTTTAAAGGATTTATCAAAATCTGTGGGAATTTCAAAATCAATCATCAATCAAAGGACAAAATGGTTTATGTTCGAAACTTGAAATTTAGTAAATTTCTTTCTATTATAACGAAACAATGTGGGTTGTTTCGTTAAATAAAATGTTTTTCTTTTATTCACATTTAAACTTGGAATTATTAAAATTTTCCTTTCTCTTCCTAAAAGGGACAATTAAAACATATATGTGTAAATGTGTAAGAATTTTCTGTATTTATGTTTCATTAGTTTTTATCATTGAGTTATCCAAATAGTAAGTAAATAATAATATTTTTTAATATTCGCCACATGGCATTAAATAAAAATTAAGTTTCTATAATCCTTATAAAATGTTACGTTATATTCAAATTATTTACATTTAAACAAAACCATATTTGAACTCAGAATAATTAAGTTAAACTTAAAACAAAGTGATTTCATGCGTAGTAGGTTTCATCGGTGTAACGACAAAATAATAAAAACAAGAGGAAATGTCTCGTAGAGAAGGCAAGTGTGGCGAAAGTATGCGGAGACCCACAAAATATAACTACCCTGATTGGCTACTTTTGATCGTGTAAAGCGTCACCGTGGTCACAGGTGTTAACCTGTTCCAATACAAACTGTTCATTTCATTTTTTACATAAAATTAAACAAATTACTTCTTCACAAAAAGGTGGTCGACCGTAAATAGTAAAAATGCAATGACCTTGAGAAAAGATCTGTGCCGATCCGTTGCTAATCTGGGAGTCTATGTCTCCAGATATTCCTCATCACGTTTTTGACTCTATACTGATATTAAATTACATACTTTACATACCTACTCCTACTATTTCCAAAGAGTTAGGCATAGGCATGTTATACCTACATTTTGCCATCTATAATTTTGGTCCCACTCACGTAATCGGCCAGCCTACAGCTGTCAACCGGGCACTTTGGGAATCAAAGAAGGAAAAGTTGGGAGTATATTGAAAAGGACAGGTAGGTAAGAAGGGGCAGAATGAAAGAGAAGAGATACTGCTTATACGGAATACGGCAATAGCTCTAGCAGGTGAGGGTCGCACACCTGTAACTCAAATTGGCTATTGATGAGAAGTTCGACTGTGACGTAATATTATTACACATATGTTTCCAAAGAAGTTAGACGTGGAAAGAACAAAAAGGAATGCAGAAACAGAATTCAAACTCCAAAAACTATAAAGTCTGTGTTTAGAATTTAACATGTGTGCAAAGCAGAAGTCCAATGTAATTAGCTATTAGAATGACGAATTTTTTAATATTAACAATAACATTGTTTTAGTTTTTGTGTAATAGTAATAGTGCCAGATGTTTTTTGACTTTAAGGTGGAATACCATGGAGTAATTCCACTTATCTGTTTCTCCGTAGCTCGACCAAGAAAAAAAAACTATGGAACGGATGGCTCAAGCTATCCTGGATAAAGATTTTCAATCCGAGATGAACCAAAACGTGGATGCTGCCGAAAGAGTCAAGACGTTTGAAGAAATGTTTGAAGAGAAAAAAAACAAATTCATGGCTAAGGGTCAGTTAATAAAGCGTCCTTATAGAATTTCAGCTTAAGATCATCGGACGCAAGGCATCATCGAACTTTTACAACCAAACTGCCTAATTTAAGAGCATTGATGTTTTGTCCACATAGGAAGCTTGTATAATCTAACAGTAAATAAATCCTATCCATACAAAAAATATTTCATTTAATATTCTCTGATCTGTGCCAAACCCTAAACATAAGCTCAAAAATCAAGGTGAACTTTAATTACCCGAACAGTAGTTTGGAAACCTTCTCAAAAAGAAATTTTAATGTAAAGTGTTTTGGCGAAAATATAAGTCTATTTTTTTTCTGAGTTATACGCGTAAATACTGCTTCTGTTGAATAATAGGTTATCTGGACAAAGTTCAGGTTTCCAAACCATAATATCTAAATCAGCACTGCTAATAGTGGTAAACTTGCTTCGGTTCCTCTACCACTTATGCGACTAATCCTAAAAAGCTTCTGATGGTGTGAGTCGAATGATATGGAGAAATTCCACTTAAGTGTCTGTTTCCCCATAGCCTTACTACTGGCCAAAACCTCTTCCACGGAGATTTCGAAGCAATATGGGGCAACCACAAGTAATAAAGGTATCTGAAACGCCGGAGGAAAAAGTCAGGGCTTACGAAAAATTGTTTGCAGAGGTAGAAGAAAAAATTAATGGCTGAAGGCAAGTTGCTTACTTCTACAAAAACACCGCCGTACTTCTACAAGTTGTGCAATTTAAATTATTTATTATACTGTAAATTAGCATTAATAAAAATACACTATGCTGTTATGTAGAATATTTTCTTTTATTTAATCTTTACTGATCTGTAGAAAAGCCTTACACATAACATCAAAATCAACAATTTGTACGTTGATTTGACAATTCGATCGCACAATACTAATTATTACTATTAAGTATGCTTTATCCGTAAATATAAACTATGCAATATGCAAATTAAGTTCGACTGTTTCTGGAATGCAATGAGATGGAATAATTCCATTTATATGTTTACCCTTAGCCTGGCCATGAACGGGGCAATCCTTCGCCATGGACAGACGTTTTGGCTCCAGTTGTGTTGACCACGACGGAATCACCGGTGGAAAAACTGAAGTTCTATAAGAAAAAGTGGGATGAGTTAGAAAAGAGATTAAAAGCTTAAGGCAAGTTGCAGAACCGCAGGGCATCTGAATTTTCTTCGCCTCATGCTTGACGCCTAATGTTTGCATGATTATAATGAGATCTATTATTGAAAGCAATTTATTTTTTTGTCTCTGTTAAAACTAGTTATATCTGTCAAAAAATATACTGGCCTGTTATAACGTCCTATCTGTTTTATTAGTGCCTTGGACCACGTAAAAACCCTACAGGTAGCTTTAAAAATTACTTTAAAATCATAACCATCTCCATGATACAAGCATGGTAATGAAATGTTCATGGTCAGTTTTCTAATTTTGACATGCAGAACCGTAACATTGCACAACGTGTTCAGTCATGTCATGTCACGACTCTTGCCCAATTCTAGGGTGCAATATCCCATCATATTTTAGCTTGCGATGAAAGTCTACGACGACATATGACAGGATCGTTGACGGCTTATTGAAAACTTCTCGATATGTACCATCCCATATGTTCCTTTGATGTAAAATTGATTAATAAAATATTTCAAAAGTAACCGTTACCGAGAAACATGATAAATTTGCAAATAGCCAAAGAGTTATCTTTTTTTGGGATTGCTATCATATTTCTTGTTAAAATGTGGCTTTGGTTAGCTTATCCTTTTTTTTAACGAAGGTAATATACGTACGCAAAAAAATTAAAGGGTATTTGACCAGAAAATCTACCCGTGCTACGTCTGGGCTATATAGTTTTTTCGGAGCTCTGAATATCTCTCAACCTCTAAATCTGTCTGGCAATTAAATGGAAAGGAGGAAGAAAGGACTTTTGAGGCTCAAAAAATAAAACCTGTGCAAGATGAGCAGTTTTGCAGTCTGCGAATCTCAAACCTGAACCTTCAAAAACAATCCCTCGCGGATATACTCTGGTGGCTCACTTAGTAGTGTCACACGCATATGCTTGTTCTGTCAGTAAGCGGAGTTATAATAGTGAGTTATGATTACTACCGATCGATGTTAATCAATGTAAAAAATACGCAATCTTAGTGACATTTCGCTGCATATGCAACGTTAGAAAAAAATAACTTGTAATGGCGTGTGTATCGAAACTCAATAGAAAATAATCATTTTAAACGTAGAAATAGCACATATTGTCACAAATAAAATCTTCACCGAGGTTATGAAGGAGAAATTAGAAGAATTCTAGTCTCTGCTTAAAACATTTTACACATCACATACGTTATTTTCCATTTGGATGTTTCTAAACGATACGTGCCAATGATATGACTGAAGAAAGCAGGCAAAACAATAATTTCTGTTCTTTTCAACTTTTTTTTAATATTCTAGCCGAGGTAAGTTCTAAGCAGCAAGCGTCCAAATATGTAGTTAGTTAACTTAGTGTTAAGAGCCAGTTTCGCATGAACAACGATTTCGTTTTATCACAGGCAACAATCTGGTATTTAGGAAGATAATTGTAAAAATCCGTTAATTTAGTATTTGCATATTATATAATATTTACATTTATAATAATCATTATTATTTTTCAACCAAATACTCTGTAAAATTTATATTTTATTTAATTTTATTACGAGAAAAACCGATGGATTATCCTCACAGTCTTCTTTAACAATTTTACCCATTTTCGGGACAAAATGGTAAAACCACAAATGATGTAAACGATATTTTCAACAGGTATTTATTTTGAAAAGTGGTTTTCTATTGTGTACAGCTCTATCGGATCTTTTTTTTAATAGATCCTTACGTTCTAAAGAACATACATGTATAAACTTATTTATGTTCGAAAGAGATTCATCTACATATATACTGATATGACTATCGGAATGAGTTGCAGAATAAATCAACTCCACTACCAATGTTCAAATTTAGTACGCCTGTTTCAAATCCAATCGTTTGCATCTAATTATAAGTTTACAAAAAAGAATATCTAAGTACCTAATAGCCTTCCTTACTAATATTATAAATGCAGATGTGAGTTTGTTTGTTTGTTTCTCACACCTTAACTGCTCAATTGATGATCATGAAATGTTGCCCACACGTTGTCAGGGGTACGAAAAACGTCATAGGTTACCTTTCCTCTAGAAAAAAACTGTTTCCAGATAGCAAACGAATTTTCACGCAAGCAAAGTCGCTGGCAAAAGCTTGTACCTTATAATTTTAAATGAGCAATTTTTATATATATATATAGGGTGTATATGACAATGGAATACTTACTTAAATTACTAAAAGGGTATGGACTCTAGGATGCGGATACAAAAAGAATAAAAAAAAACTATCTACTTACAAGTTATGTCCGTTTGAATTTCGGTAAAGATTTTATCGTACATATTTTTTGTTTTGAAATTTTGCATTCCGTTACTAAGAAAACCCATAAAAATTTCGAAACTTTGAAGTGAACTTTGAGTTGAACTGAGTGAATAGATCCAAAATAAAAGATATGTACGATTTAAAATCTTTAACTACACATTTCACCTGCTTTTAAGAGAAACGGAAGTAAAAATACCTCGAAATTCAAACGGTCATAACTTGTAATTGGATAGTATTTTTTGTAAAAAATATTTTTGTAACTGCATGCTAGACCCGTGCCCTTTCACTGATTTAAGTAAGTGTTCCATTTTTAGATACACTCTGTAAATATATTTGTATATATTTCACGTATCTTGGAAACTAAACACACATCTGTGTATTATGTTATATAATACGTCCTTTTTCCCCATACCAAAAGTGCCTAACGTGCCTAAATAAGTTTTCACAAAAAACAATCTTTAAGTCGTGTCGGACTGCACGTCATAAGTGAAAACATAATTTACAAATATACATATATATATTTACACATACACACATCTGTATATATTATCTGAGCATGACGGTCACGCGAGTTCAGTGCTTTTTTCCCATACCAAAAGTGCCAAACGTGCCTAAAGATGTTTTAAAAAAATTTTAAGTCGTGTCGGACGTTAGAAGTAAGAACATAACTTACAAATATACATATACACACATCTGTTTATATGTATCTGAGCGTGACGGTCACACGAGTTCCGTGCTTTTTTCCAAAAGTGCCCAACGTGCTTATAGAAGTTTTCACTTCGAAAATCTCGGTCGCTCAGGTGCTGTTTCTAAATAGCAATGTGTATTGTGTTTCAAATTGTTAATATCATTGAATAATTTCACCTTTGTGTTTATTTTAGCCTGATTACGGCGGCGGCGTGAGGACTTCTAAGCAACGGGCAATTACATCCGGTGGTTTGCGGGCCCAGGTAGCAGCCAGCAATACTGAATCACCTGAGGACCAACTCAAGGGCTATGAAAGAATGTGGCAGGAATTAGAGAAGAAGTTCCAACCTGAAAGCTCGTAGGCTTCAGCCAACTTAATCTCAGCTAATTCGATAAAATTATATGTTTGACTATAATAAATGTTGTTATTCAAAGTAATATGTATATTGTTTATCTAAGTTATAAGTCAAAATATACCAGTTTAACATATTATGCGTTTGTTTATTTGTTTAAATTTTATCTTTATTATATCTTGACATATCTTACACTGATCAGACGAAACTCGGTAGAGCCTGTACTATGGTACATAGACTGTTGATAAACTTATATATTTCTAAATACATATATTTTATAGATAAATTACACCCAAACACAGAACAATTATTTGTCCTGGGTGGGAATCAAACCCTAAACCTCTGGCTCAGCAGTCAGGATCGCTTGCCACTAGACCAACAGGCCAGTCAAGTTTGTAAAATCATTAAAGTTAGCTCACAAATTAATGTCTCTTTTGCATCTTGAATAAGTGGATGTAAATTTTACAACTTATCAAAGATGTTGTCATCGAAGAGGCAGGTCTCTTCAGTCCTTACCGCCGGGGACGCGGACGATTGTGACTCCCGTATTTATGGCAGAAGGTGCGAGATGGAACACACTGGTGGTTTAAGCCGGCAGGAGTCCGGCACACCCCTCTGCCGTACTCCAGGGTATAGGATAGTCCATGATAGATTTCCCCAGTATAAAAAAAAAAGGTCTCTTCAGTCCTTGATATAGGACCCCTTTTGGGTAAGAAACTAGTAGTGCATCCCCCAAATACACACAAGAATACAAACATATACCTAATGAATACAGATACCCCCATGAAATATTTTTTTTATTGTGTAATGGTATAAGCGTTTATGTAGTGTAAAGCGCCCTGCGGCACGATGGTCTGACGACCTGAACAAGGTGGCTTACAGCGGATGGATGGGGATTGCTCAAGATCGGAATAGTTGGCGCTCCTTGGGGTAGGTCTTCGTCCAGCAGTGCACGGCGATAGGCTGATGATGAAGGAAAGTGATAATGAAGACGAAAATGGTACACCTATTTAAAAGAAATATTAAAGGAAAAAAGTTAAACTCTTTACATATATATACTTACTCACGCCTACATCCCTGAAGGGGTAGGTAGAGGTGATTAAACATCCACATTTCTCAAATTATAATTTGGTCTCAATCACGTAATAGAAGGCAAGCCTATTGCCACCAGTCGGGTAGGTACTTTAGAAATTAAAGATGGCAAAATTAGGAGTATATTGAACGAGAAAGGGAAAAGTAGGCAAAAAGGAAGGCAAAAGAAGAAGAAAAGATAAGAAAGAAAAAAAAAGATTTATTATTGGCACACAATTACTTACACACATAAACAATTAAATTTTCACAAAAAAATAGCAAAAAAAAAATTGGGCGTTTATCATTTCTGCTCACTGGCTATACTAAATCTTCCGCCTGAACAAGCGGAAACCTCCTTCATTAAAATATGGTGAAGGCCAGTATGGTCAGTGAGCAGCGATACAACGTTAAAACTATTTAATCTACATATATAAAAATACATCCCTATTTCATTTGGTCACGGCATCACGCGTGAACGGCTGGACCGATTTTGCTAATTTTTTTTTGTGTTTGTTATTTTCTGGAGAAGAAAATTTGAAAATTTAAGAAAACTTAACGACTATATTAACTTTTCTGTAACCTTAGCGCTTTTGACATAACTGCACGCTGCAAATATCGTTTAAAACAGAGGCATCTGTCGGAACTGGTCGGAACTATGATTTTGGGATATTTTTTTTTGAATTTATATCAATTCGAATCCAATATATTCATAGTTAAGATAGTCAACAACGTCTGTCGGGTCAGCTAGAATCTTTATAAATTAAATTTATAAAGTAATGTGAAAGTGTGTGTCCCATCAGTGCCAAAATTTGGACATCGCTCAGTATACGTTGCGATAGTTAACCGCAACACTGGTATTCTACGAAATCCATTTTAGTGACGCTGGTGCTTAGAGTGTCTATAAAGAAGAGATATTGTTTTACGGATGAATTGGGGCGTGTAAGTAATAGCTCCAGAAGGGTCGCATATCTGTTACTCCAACTGACTATTTGCCGAGAAGTCCGAGCGACCAAGGAATTTAATCAGAAGTATAAGGAGTTAGGGATATATCCGACTTGTGTGAGAGTAGGTGTTTCGGTTATTGGTTTAGATAAGTGAAAAGTTGATTGTTCACCGCTGTATTCAAACAAAATGACATTATAATATTGGAAGTATGTTCTACCCCTCCTAGAACTCGCAAGTAATGCTGAACCAGATCCTATTAGTTAGGTACGTGAGGTACACATCATTTAGTTTGTTTATTGTTTTTAGATTGAAGTTTGTTATAGTATAATTATTGTGTGTCTTAAGTGTTTAAGAATATTTTCTTTCTTTCTTTCTTTCTTTCTATATCGCACACTTAAATCTAAAAGGAGCTAAGTCAGAAACTAAATTTTTTTGTATTACCACACTAATAAACCAGATTTAAAAACATTACCATTATTCGACGGTAAATGCTAAATTCACCAACACGGGCTCATCTCAAAATAATAAAACAAATGTACGGGTACATGCATTGTTAAGTAATGGGGAAATAAGTACAAAAATCCATTTTAACCCCAAAACATGATTAAAACACAAGATTCATACAATATCTTTCTTCTAGCTTCATATAAAAATCCAAAACTCCTGCAGTCTACAGGCACATACTCGTAGTAATTAATTTTTCGCCTTTTTTGAAAAAAGTGCTTTTTTTAAAATTAATATATTAATACGTGAATAGTTTCTTTGAATGTGAAATTTTAAATGAAATTGAAAATGTAGCACTAGTGTAGAAAACTAATTTTTTTTAATCAATATGTGTTATAATTTTAACAATCAAACAATTTAAAAGAAGTTCCATACAAATATGAATTTTAAATAATAAATATAAACTTCAATTTACATCACCGTACTAAAAAAGCGTATCGTCGTAGTACTTTAAACGCCCACATAATAGGGGCGTAAAACACTCACGTAAAAAGGGGCAAGACGAAAGCGTAACAAAATGTAACAAACGAACTGACATGCACATTTATAATATTAGTTAGGAGTTTTTATAAAATGCTGTTACTAAAGATGTAACTTTTTTTATAGAGTACCAATGCTGATGCACCTCCAAACCTCGGAAAGAACTTGCGAGTAGCGGGAGCGGTGAGTATAATTTTATTGTCGTACCTATCTAACTTACCGTAAGAAGCTTTACCAAGCTAATACGTAAGCTTGGTGAAAGCTTACGTAGTAGCTTGGTAAAGGCGAATTAAAAATAAAGTCAAATTTTTAAGTCACCCCAGACTTTTAATGATGTAATAAATAATTAGTGTTGAAACCACTTGCGTCTTTGAGATGTAAAAGTATTTGCAAAAATCTATTTACGAAAAAAAAAAACATTCTTGGGGCGCGTTTATTTGAGACAAATTGGTTCGCGTCAACCCAACGCTGCCGCCGCGCGGCCACCGCATGTGCCTGTCAAATTAAACCACATTGTTACAGCAAAATACGTTCTATTTTTTCCAAAGAGCACTGAAGTCTTGCGGCGACCGCATGGTCGACGTGCGGCGGTCGCACTTCTACCACGTTTCGTGATTAATAGGAATTAGAATGTTGTTGCCTAGTACATAGAATTCACATTCGCCATTATCACACATAACATAAAACGCGGCATCGCGCGGTTGCCGTAAGAAAACTTTCGATGTATCGATCACGTACGTGTGATAGATGATAGAAATTTTACTTGTAAATTTTTTTATTGATTCATGCACTAAAATTATATGTTTTATGCTAATGAGTATACGATACGCTTGCTGAAGGTAAACTGAATTATATATATACTTTAAATGCTGACCGCGCCAAAATGTACGGTCATTGGCGTGTACATTGGCCTATCCTAGGTCTTATACTCGGCCTTTGTGATTTAATTTAGAAATTTCAAGTATTTTGTTGTAGCTATTACTGTTTTCTCAGTCATCAAGTGCGGTACCCAGAGTGAACAAAGTTTCCGTACTTCCAAATGATTGTGAAAAATTCGTTAAACAGTTGGTGCATTTATTTGAGGGTTTTCTAAATCTGTAGGCATGACACACGTTGGTCTTCCTCCAATAATTTTCGTACAGTCTCAATGTTCTTAGAGATGGACAAGTTTTCCCGATTGCACTCCTCATTTCCTCGTTTCCTCATTTTTGTTAAGCCACGCTTAAAGTTATACAAAATAATTACACGAATGTCATAACGAGAGAAGCACACCATATTCATTTGGAATTCTTTACCTCCAATTTTTTTTTAATTATTACTTACAGTTTATAAAAAGGATTTCAAATCACAATAATCATAATGATATCTAGTTTGCATACTACAAACCTTATGTTGCGCCCTACGTAAAATGTTTATTTATAATTATAATATACAGTTATACTTGTATAATAGGGACACAGATTCAGGTCTAGTTCTTGATAAAAGATCAGAAACCGTTTAGCCAAAAATTCGTATTCGTGGAAGTATCCTTATATTTGTTATTGTGGTGGTATTTTTATCACCATGCAAACGCACACTGCAGTACCTTTGATGAAAATTATGAGAAACGTCTTTTTTGTTTTGATGTCACTTAACAACACAAAATATAGTCAAATCAGGCCGAGTACTCGTAATTACGTAATCTAGAAATCACTTTCTACCTAGGTAGGTATCAAGCTACGGAACACAGTTTGTACAACGTCTGCTACTCGACTGCTGCAACAAGACTCGAAGGTGCCAGCAGATGCGCTTGTGTCTCGTTGTTAAATCAGCTCCCGTACAATAGACCTCTCTGACATTAACATATATATATATATATCAATCACGACAGCCATCATTATATCATTCAATTTAATCCAATTCTTCTCTTCTTTCTTCTTAGCAATTCTTAATTAAACAAATAAATAATAAGTACAAATTTTGGTAGGATTATTTAATGTCACGTTTTAGTTTAAATAAAACGAACAAAGTTTTAGAATTTGTTGTTATATTTATAAAAATATAAATAGAAAAAAAGTGGGTAGTGAGTTCGGTAAGCGGGTACGAAAGGTTGGTCCGTGTATAAGGCCCACAATACCGCACTCCCCTGGTCGGTGTCAGCTGGCGAAGGCCCCGGCGTAGTCCGGCGGAGCGCGGACCCGGGAGACTGAGGTATTAGCTCGAGCGAAGAGAGTAGCAGAGGTTCTCGAGAGCTATTGTCGAGCGCAGCTCTCAAGCCCCATAGAAGTTCCCAGTACGGGGACAAATAAGGTACTTAGCAACAACTGGTAAAAGTATTAACAGATTTATGAGAGTAGAGGTTTTATATTTTAAATGTCGGTTACACTGAGGGTCGGCACAGAGCAGAAGTACGTGTCGTGTATCAAGCGCAGTTTTCAGACGACTCCTAGCTGCGCGCGCGCCACTAAACTCGCCGCCTTCGCATGAGTCATGGCGTCGAACTATCTAGAAAAGACAGCTCGCCATACGGAGTAAGCGTCTGTCGTGCTAGTTTGTTTGTTGATAATTTATTTTTATGTAATGAAAACTGATTAGATTATAATTTGGTAAGATTGTAGTATAATTTGTAAATAGTTATGTAAGATTGATTAGATAAAGTTTTATCCTTTTTATGTAGGAACAGTATCACATATACACGATCACTAGGATCGTGAAATTAAATCACCATATCTTGGATCGAAGGACCGTACATAATTTTTTTTTAATCTAATTGTTAGGTACCCTAATTGATTGTGACGCTCGAAAGATACAGTTAATAAAAATAGGAAAACGTCAGCGCATTTACTTGGTTTAGAATTAGATGCGTGTTTGCACAATAAGGTACAGTAGGTATTTTGCACAGTAGGCTTGATAGGTTCTATTTTAACTAAAGATTTTATAGACTCCGGTTCACTCCGGCGTTGTAACAGCGAGAGTGTATTCTGTGCACTGAAAGTAGTTCAAGTTCGGTCGGACTTGCGGTCCACGTCACCGAGCGTAAACAGGATGCACTTATGTCGTTTATGAGTAGTGGGAGAGAGACAAACTGGGTTGGTAGATAGTAGCGTTCACAATCCTTGAATTTTAATCTTTCCTTGCATTCTTATTAAAATTGCAAAAACAAAATCTAACACATTTTGTTGCAGATGTCCGGAAAAGAATTGGTGAGGTTGGCTAAAGAGAGAATGGAGGTAAGCATCTCGCGTCTCAACTAAAGATCACAGAAGGAACACTCTCTGTAAAAAATTATGAAAATATTTTTTAAGTAAAGTTAGTTTTTAAGTTTAAGAACATTGGGCCCAAGATACTGAGGATATTAACGGTATTTACGTACGAAACGGTACGGATTTACAGTAAATAAGGCCTTAGAGCTGCATGACCCTGATCCATACCTCGCTTCGATTTTATGACATATCTTGCAATCACTAACGGTTACCCCTTATACAATAGAATTTTCTAAAAGCTTATTCCATCTGGCTTTTCGCCAAAACCGGGTTTTTAAAATTCCTTGATAACTGTGTTATCATTCGTACATATTCGGATATATCCCAAAAATTACTGACGTTTGGTAGCCCTATACAAAATAGAACTTTCTGAAAGCTTATTCCATCTGCCTTTGTTTCGTTATCTCCTTTTGTCAGGCATACCGTTCTGAATACCTGTTTATGTTATTAGAATAACATAATAACTGTTTATTGTGATTAATATTAAAACTCAGTCCTAAATCCTCAGGATTACAAGAAACTGAAAGAGAAGTATATCAAGGATAATAGTAGTTTAATTAATGTAAGTATTTATTTATTGGATTTAAAATAACACAATGGTAAAGTATTTATTTTAAGGAATCTATTTTGATATTAAAACAGCAAGAGGTCTTCCACAGCAAAAGTTTTAAAATTTGCTAGCAGCGCCCCGCGATTTCACCCGCGTAAGTCCCGATCCCGTGGGAATATCGGGATAAAAAGTACCCTATATATTAATCCAGGTCTTCAGCTATGTACATACTAAGTTTCATCGCAATCAGTTTTGTGGTTTTTGCGTGAAAGAGTAACAAACATCCATCCATCCATCCCAACTCTCACATTTTTAGTACTAGCAGTGCCTCGCGGTTTTACCCGTAAGTCCCGATCCCGTGGGAATATCGGGATAAAGAGTAGCCTATGTGTTAATCCAGGTCTCCAGCTATCTACACACCAAGTTTCATCGCAATCGGTTCAGTAGTTTTGGCGTGAAAGAGTAACAAACATCCATCCATCCAAACTTTCACATTTATAATATTAGTGGCATTGATACTGCAAGCATTTGGTCATTACATTCATATGTATATTTAATACGTTTTTAAATTTATGCAGTACTATACAACACTTCCGGTAAGTGCAAAAAAAAATACCAAGCCTTATCCGTTTGCTTTAACTGATTCTCTTCTATGCTCTATTCTAGAACACTAGTTTCTTTATTATTCGATAGATGTCGCTCTAAAGATGACGTAATTTTTTCAACTGCGCTGCGGCGTTTGGCATTAACTTTTGTTCTTATAACGCATAAATCTTTCGCCTTTTACTAAAGATTTCCGTGGAGGGGAACACTCAAATGAGTCTCAGAAGTTTTTGAATACCTGTCTTCCATGTGGTTGATAATATAATGAATGATTAATGTGTTCATACTAGGGTACTACATGTATGTAAATCAAACAAAAATTACTAAGAAAAAGAGTGTCCCATGACGTGGGCTGCTATCGCTTCTACGTAACATAAGCTAGAAAGAAAGAAGAAGAAAAATATAAATGATGTTTCGATACATTTAAAACCTATAAATATGAACTACTAGCAGCGCCCCGTGGTTTCACCCGCGTAAGTCCTGATCAGGTAGGAATATCGGGATAAAAAGTAGCCTATATTTTAATCTAGGTCTCCAGCTATCTACACACTAAGTTACATCGCGATCGGTTCAGTAGTTTTGGCGTGAAAGCGTAACAAAAATCCATTCATCCAAACTTGCACATTTATAATATTTGTGGGATTAAAAACCTGTTGAAGATCTCAAAAGATGTACTTAAATGAAATGCTAAGGAATATGCTAATATACTAAGATGAAAGTAAACTATATAAAATATTTTTTTATTTGATTTTCAGCCATTAAGCCTTAAGGCACAGCTACAATCTTTACCAAATTACGTAAGTATAGAAATGTAGCATTTTCAATCTTTTGTTTAAAAGTTCCCTTTTTTGCTCAAAGTTTTCCCCAAAGTTTGAAGTTAATTAGATGATTCCATGACTAGTTTTCAATGACATAATGTATAATTATGGTTGTTTTTACACGAATGATGAAAACGCTGTTTTAAGGGTTCATAATGTTTGTGAGTTTCGTTATTCCACCGTAACTTCTAAAAGCTTGAACAAATTGGGATGTATGGGACATCGTTACCATTCTAACAACATCCCCGGTGATATTAGCTAAAATAAAAAAAAATAACAATATGGCTGCCGTATGACGCCATTTTAGTTATTTTTTTGCAGAACAGTTGTGTTTTTCTGATTTCGCCGTTTATTTTATTGAGTTTTTTCTTTTTCTTTAGAAATTACTCATGCTTTCGGTCATTTTATATCCAAAAAAAAATGTGGTGGGGCTGTGTCATGGACACGGCCGTGTGTTGTACGTGAATATGTGGAACTATTTTACACCAATGTTTTAAATATGCAATTGATGGATTTTGACGCGAGCTGACGATTGAAAGTTAAACGAATGTCGTAGCTTGTCCAAGTCAAAAGTTATACTAAATGTAAATCTCGAAACGAAGCTAAATGACCTCAAAATGGCGGCGCTTTCCCCTCCACCGCGCGCGATGCGTCACAGTCGTCACTTAGCGTAACAAATTCTTTAATCTCTTAGCTTGCCAGTGGTGTAATTAAATTTTGGATGGATATGATAGATATAGCTACAACACTAAACTGCATCCCCCGATATTGTTATCATTCGTTTTTTTAATTGCTTCCCACATTGAAAGTAATTTTAAAGACGTACTCACGTCTAAAATACACTTATTAAGGTTTCTTGATATAGCACTCACCCAAATAATTTTAAATATGCCTTTTTTCCCTTACATCTTGATTTAGAGATGGTTCTGTTTCTAGACTTACTAGAAATATATTTAATTATGTATTTATACGGGAATTAACGCGATCACGAAATAGGTATTACATACCTGTGAATTGCCTGACGTTAATTCTCATATAAATACATAATTAAGTATATAATGGAACGCGAAACTTTAAAATTTACTACTAGAAATATTTAAAATACAGAGAAATTTGCATTATGGTTAGAATATTTTATGTTAAAATATTAATATTACCTTATTGTACTGTCTGAGATTTAAGATGTAAATCATGACATGAATTTCGCTAAACTGTATTACTTCCTGATATATCCTGATAGAAAATTTCAGTAGATATATATTGCGGTGTGTGTAAGATATGTGATACATGTTTTAGGATGATTTTGGTGCGCCTATAAAATGGGTGAAATTCAATTCGGTAAGTGTTTGGAAAGCCATATCTTTTTACGTCTCAAATATGTAAATAAATAGACTTTATTTTATTTAAGCCTAATCAAAACAATTGTTTTCTTTTTGTGTGTAAATGTAATAAGTTGGAAACTTTCTCTATTAAATAAACAGAAGAAGATATGTCTATGTACACGTATATAATCGTTTTCTTCCTTCCTCAAATATTAAATCACTATTTACATATTTTGACAGGATGAAACTATGGATGGCTTAGCCAAAGTATTGGTAAAGTATCACATATAACTAAACTTAACAAAGATTGTAATAATATAGTTTTTATTGGTATAGAAAATGGCGTCATATCATGCGGAATATAACGCCATTGAATTGACAGTATCACACGATAGTTGTACGCTAACAGACGACAAACAATATCATTGGCTTACGCAAACTCGAAGAGCAACAGATTATAGTGGTATGAACATGTGAGGCGGAGGGATGAGCAAAATGTAGTGAAGAGAGTCTTATGTTTGGATACGAGTAGAGGATAATGAAGGAAAATATTGATGGTCTGCGTGAAAGAAGATATGGCTAGGAGGGGAATAAGCAGTGAAATGTCGTATGATAGACTAGTATGAAAGAAGAAAATGGTATGAAAATGATGATGCCGCGTGACTTTTATATTTCTAGAAATTACAACTATAATAGGTTGCGAAAGATGCATTGTACATCTTACTTTAACTACACTTTAGATCTCTTAAAAGTAAAAAAAAAACATTTTTATTTCTCATAAAGGCTATGCATTATTGATATGCTTTGCCTTTACCACTTTATATTTAACGGACAAAAAGTACGCCCAAATTCTGAACAGTTATTCACACATTTTGGCTGGCCTGTTGGTCTAGTGGTTAGTGACCCTGACTGCTGAGCCAGAGGTCGTGGGTTCGATTCCCACCTAAGTCTGGGTGTTCTTTGTGTCCGTTGTTTGTAAAGTCCCCCGCGATACAGGAGTAATTCCTAATGCGGGAGTTGTCTTTCTTCTAAAAAAAAAAAAGAAAAAACATAAACAATTAACCTCTCGACGCGGTGGTAATTAACCAGGTGACGACTTAAGGTCTGCAGGGCTGACTGCGATCTTACAGCCCACTTACTGCCCGCCGTTGGCTTTTTCATATCGACATTATGAAATATATTAGACGACCACGTTTTAATGCTCAGATTTGAATGACAACTTAATTGCTATATTGCAGCCGTACCGACCTTTAAACCACAGCGCTATGCATGCAATAGATATGAAGGCAGTATTCAGTAATCATAATACACAATTAGGGTACGCCAGACACTACACGCTTGCTCGCTGTCTAGAAAATATTTTGATATTTTGTGTGAAAATGTTACGGTTATGTGATGTTAAGTTTAATTATTAATCTTTTTGTTCTAGGACAAAACGAAAACGAAGAATCAACAATATATTGTGCAGGTTTGTAAAATAATATTTCATATTTACTTCATTTTATTTTGTTTCGTTTCGTTTCGTTTCGTTTCGTTTCGTTTCGTGTCGTGTCGTGTCGTGTCGTGTCGTGTCGTTTCGTTTCGTTTCGTTTCGTTTCGTTTCGTTTCGTTTCGTTTCGTTTCGTTTCGTTTCGTTTCGTTTCGTTTCGTTTCGTTTCATTTCATTTCATTTCATTTCATTTCATTTTATTTTATTTCATTTTATTTTATTTTATTTTATTATCTTTCAATCACTTTCAATCACAGCGGAGGTAGCGTAATTTGCTAAAAAAAACCTCTCAATTAGGCGACATCCAGGCACACGCAGACGCCGCCTCCTCGCGGGGGGCCACTATAGCGGGTGGAAGGGAAAACCCGTCCCGTCCACCCGCGGCCACACTCAGGGCGGCATGAGGCGCTGGTAAGCGCGCCTCCGCCGCCCGGTTCGCCGGCGGCGAATTAGGTCCGAGTGGAGATCGTCCTCCTGGACCCTTTCCGCCGCCTCCTTCTGCGAGATGACGTCCTCACAGAAGGTCGCGACCGCGGTAAAATTCCTGTCGCTACCGGCCATGGAGCGTATGACGGCCGGTAGCGAGAGGTCCCCTCCGATGACTGCAGTGAGAGCGTGTGCTGAGCCGAGTCCTCACTGCAGTCGCAGTGGTGACAGGCGGGACTCAGTTCCCTCCTATCGACCGAGTACAGGTACTTCTCGAAGCAGCCGTGAACGGAAAGAATTTGCGTCAGTCGGAAGGAAAGGGTACCGTGCTGCCGCCCTGCCCACTCGAACGTGAACCCACTCCTAACACAAGCGTTTTAGCAGCTTAGCTGGAGGGGTTAAGAAGAATACTAGAAATGTGTGACCCACGTTGCTGGTATTCTTTTTTATTTAAACAAAAAAAAAATCACTACCATCACTATATTAAAAGAAAATTGTCAGTCGTAGGACTGCACGTCAGAAGTAAAAACACACACATCTCTATATAATATATGTAGGTATCTGAGCATGACGGTCACGCGAGTTCTGTGCTTTTTTCCATATATATAGCGACTATGTGCAATTTATCCTCATGTCTTATACTCTTACGATAGTTGATAGTTAAATAACTTTTTGACAAATAATGAGATTTCCAGAATGTATAGACTTGGCAAAGTTAAAATGTAAAGTTTTGTAAAATATGATACACACGAGTCGGCTTCCTGCAAATTGAACATAGCCCTTATACAGAGGATATTTCATTTCATTTCGCTGAAATAAACACATTTCATTTCATTTCAAATATTACGCCGTATCTTAGAGTTGAACTAACATAGCCATGGTATGCTGCCAGAAGAGTCTTTTCGTTAGCTATTTTTCTTAACCCGTTGAGAACATAATATGAAAACGGACTTAAGCCGCGTTCCAAAAAACAAAAAACGATTCGTTTTGCTTATGGACGGTAAAATTTTCGTTGAAAATTCAACAAAATTGTACCATCCGTAACCAAAACGAATCTTTTCTTGTTTATTGGAACGCGGCAACAGTCAACATGTAATTACCAATTTTTTGTTATCGATATGTAAACCTAGAAGTTTTGTTACTTCAGTTTCTTCTATCTCTCAGTTATTGAGAAAGCCATAAAAACTAATTTAAAAAGTTTTCGAAGTTAGTTGTTATGAATTTTCTTAGTAACGGAATGATAAAATCCAAAATAAAAAATGTGTACGATTTAAAAATATTTAATTTTACAAATTCAACCTGCTTTAATGAAAAAAGCGGCGCACAGCGACTGTAGACCGCAGAATCAGTGGTGACGTGAGATATCTGCGGAGCGCCCACACGTGTTTTATTTTTGCTTCTTTGGATCAATTGGCTTTCTCTTCTTTTTAGTATATACTAGCAACCCGGCTTCGCACGGGTACAAATTATACAGCTACACTTTCCTCAATGATCACTCTGCCTATTAGTGTATTAGTAAACCGCATGAAAATTCATTCAGTAGTTTTTCAGTTTATCGCGAACAGACAGACAGACGCGGCGGGGGACTTTGTTTTATAATATGTAGTGATAGTAACAAAAAAAAAACAAAAATATTAGTCATCATCTTCCTTTTCTAACAAAAGATACATTAATAAACTATCGTTAGCGTTGTAGGACTGAAGCCTTTAGCCGCGACATGTGTGTTCTGCAGTCCGTCTCCGAATAGAAACGACCGCGACTACAGACAACAATGCAGTCGACTGACTGCAGGCCGGTATGCCGCCTGTGGCTGCAGTCTGCACAGCTCGTCTCGGACTTGTTTGTCATGTGAATATTTGAAAATAGAATAATTCTATTCGATTTCTTGCAGGGGACTATATATGTGCCGATCATTGACAACAGTATGCTCCGCTTAGGAATGCCGGTAAGTCATATTCTCTTAAGTCGTGGTTGATCAGAATAATAATTATTATCATAATTAGGCCGTAATTTAAAGCTTAATTTATTACACGCTCTACGAGTATACTAGCTTGAACTGTATCTATCTATCTAGTAACGGAATTTTTCAACGTAGGTAAATTCAAGACGTCCAATTAACTTAAAAATTTGCACGTATTAAGGACCAATGACAATGCAATACAAAAAAATAAAAAAATAATTTTTGGTAAAAAACTAAAAAACACGCTTCAGTAACAAGCCGAACCAAAAATGTTTTTTTTATTGTGAAAGAGCACCTAAGCAACATGAAAAAAAGCACAATTTGTCATTGGTTTTCTAATTGCTAGATTTATTTCAGGAAGAGACCACAACTGAAGCATTAGCCAAGGCTACACCGCTTCCTGATCATAGTGTCATGAGGACAATGTTCAGAAATATTAATCTGAATGAGACAAATGAAATGGATTGGCTCGCAGTTGAGGCCATCAAGTTAGACAGCCAAGCAGTAACAATAAGAGATGTAAGTGCGTGACATGTCTCATGTTATTATTATTATTATAAATTATGATTTAAGTAATTTAAAGTTATGTGTGATCACTTTGGGTTAAGGTACGATGACGTTGATATACTCGTACCTTTACTGGATCAAAACCTCAAAATGAAATAAAGATAAACACGAAAGTGTCCTTGAAACCAAAATTCCTTAAAAGGAATTCTTATAGGATCACTTTGTTGCCTGTGTGTCTGTCTGTCAAGACCCTTTTCCTCAGGTACCCGTGGAGGTATCAAGTTGAAATTTACATCAAATACTTATATCAGCGGTTCCTCGAAGTTGTAAGAAACTCAAGCTTCTAAGTAAACGCAATCTAAAGATATGGCCATTAAGTATTATAAAAACTGTAACATTTCGCAGGTAATTAAAAACCTATAGGGTACTTTCTCATTGACCTAGAATCACAAAATTTGGTAAGAAGCAAGGTCTCACAGCACAAGTGAAGGAAAAAATTCGAAAGTTGTTAATTTGTTGTTCTAAAATATTTTTTGTGATTACAAACTAATATTTTGCGGTTGGAATGATCACTTTGTCGTACATCGATGTATGGGAGAGTATTTTCAGAACCGCAAAGTTAAGTTTGTCTTTCGGGAAAGACGGGCAAAAATCTTCGTTAATTGATTCCCGAGATGGACGTACTATCTACATACAAGTTTGTTTGCTTACAGAACTCTCAGTGCGCGAGTTTGACTCGCACTTGTTCAGTTTTTTTTTTATCCGGATTAGTATTAGTCAAACTGATACTGACACTGAATAAGTACACATATAATAATATACTATTTTTTATTTACTACTATTTATCTTTTTTCTTCTTTATCCTTTACAGTGTAGCGAAGACGGATGTCAAGCTAGGGTATGTATTTTGGACCCTAAAATAACCACAAAAGGAATGAAAATATGTTTGATCACGGAGTGTAATACCACTGAATGTTTACAGTGACTTACTTTTTAAGTGAAGTTCTTCTTGTAAGTCGTAAAGAAGTAAAAATAAATAATAGTTTAAAAAAACTAAAAAATTGTTGTTGACACTATATGCACATCCCACGCTTTTTCCAATAAAATATACATTTATTTCTTATTTACACTATTCTTAATCCAAATTTATTAAAATTTATTTACAATTTTTTTGTTGTATTTTCTATAAAGGCGTGTTTTTTTAATTTTTAAAACTATTATTTATTTTTAAATCGAATATTGCATTGTCATCGGTATTTAATAGGTGTGCAAAATTTGAATGAAATCTGGCCGTTCAAAGTAGGTCAAAATCGCGCCCTAAGGAATCGTTTACAAACAAACATACAAACATATAAGTGGAGCTAATATAAAGCGTGTAATAAGTAAACCTTATACATTTCAGTGCACAAGAACGAACTGTCAGAGTGAGGTAAGCTTGCAGAACTATATTTTAGTTACGGAGATAACGAAACTTTTAAATTCTTGTCAGATTTTCCTTTATCAACATTCTAATAGATCTAACAATAAATATGGATGTGAATGGATAAAATCATAACCTCAAAATTATAGAACAGTTGACGAATGTAGATAGTTATTTCTAGATGAACAAGAAAGACAGACAAAAGTAATGTGGGTTTATGAGTTTTTTGAAATCGGTGTCTGTATCTAATTACAACTGAGTACATCCTACTCAGTTGAAAGAGGATACAAGTATCCAAAACGTAGCCCTGTGCTCTTAATTCAATATTTTTCTTAGTTATAGCATAAGGTACAGCCCTAACTAATACTATGAATGCGAAAGTGGGTTGATTGTTTGATTGTATCTCTGTAACACACATTATGAAATTTTACATACACGTTGTCAGGGTTGTAAAAAAGGAGATAGTAAAAAAAATCACAACACATCAAGAATTAAAGTAGTATTCCGGAGAGATATAAAAATAACTTCAAGGCAAGTGAAGCCGTGGCAAAAGCTAGTAAGAACATTAAATAGTGTACATTATTTATTTATTTATACTGGATAACTTAGTCCTGGTTAATGAGTACACCGAGCCATAAAACTTGCTTTGTCCTGGCATTTCTTGTGCATGTCATTTACACAAATGTTTACTTTGGAAAATAACACTTGAAATTGCTCAAAAGAACCGATTATATAAAGTTACCATTTTTCAGTGCTCAGGAGATACGTGCAGTTCAGGGGTAAGCATATCATTATTTCGAGAATATATAACACGTAGGCCTAATGACAATGCGCCTAAAACATCTGGCATTAAAACGAAGTAAGATTAAAAATTCTTAATGATATGTTTTTAGTCTTCATTTAAACCAAAGAGTAGTAACCATTATGGTATAAAGTCGACCAGTCAACTACCACAGTCCAAAAAAATATCTCTAAATATTAGCATGTATTTGCAGCACCAAGGTTCATAAAGCCATATCTACCAAGAAGACAGAAGTGTAGTACGCGGTGTAATACATGAGCGATACCGTCGATACCTACCAAACGTATGTTGGGTGCGTTGCGGCTTGGCAAATATTTTGTCAAGAAACCTGTCAAAACGTGGCCTTAACTTTGGACCACTCTGTCTCCTTGCCTTACGCTTCTTATTAAAACATAGTATAATGTAAAAACGGCATGTGCATAGACAGGTTCCCCGTCTCTGGATTTCGAAGCGTTGGACATGGCTGTATTTGGAGCAAACATCATCCTCCGCTCCTTTTCCCAACTAAGTTGGGGTCCGCTTTCAGTCCAACTACGATACGGCCGAACTTTGATATTCTACGTAGCGACGGAGCGATTGCCTTTAGACCTCCATAACTCAAGTACTACGCGATATCGAAGTATTTGGAGCAAACATTGAACCTAAATGGTGGATCGATCTCACAGCCCACGAGGTGGAGAGAAATGGTGGCTTGTCGGGCACTGTCACGTTTTATTTTAGAGTTAAAATAAAACGAACAAAGTTTAGGATTTGTTGTTACATTTAAAAGATATAAATAGTAAAAAAGTGGGCAGTGAGTTCGGTTAGGCCGGTACAAAAGGTTGGTCCCCGTATAAGGCCCACAATCAGCACTCCAATGGTCGGTGTCAGCTGGCAAGGCCCCGGCGTAGTCCGGCGGAGTGAGGACCCGGGAGACGGAGGTAGCGGCTGGGGCAAAGAGAGTAACAGAGGCCTGGCGTTGCCTCGCGGAGCGTAGCCGAGGAGGACTGATGTAACACCTCAGTCGAAGAGAGCAGCAGAGGTTCTCGAGAGCTATAGTCGAGCGCAGCTCTTAAGCCCCATAGGAGTTCCTGCAAACCGTTCCATCTAGCATCAGCAGCTAATACAGACAGCTTGCCATGAAAAGCCCTTCACCTAACAGTAGGAGATTGGCATCTACTAGATGGCTAATGAAGGTTCAGTAGGCAATAACAACAATTAATAAATTACCATTAAAATATCTTAAGGAATAAATAACATAACAAGAAAATAGAAGGTATTATCTAAAAGTACTGGTGTCCGTAATCGTTTACAACATTACCACCACTATATGTGATATTATAGTAACTAGACAGTGCTAAACAATAAGCGGGTGAAAGATATAATGTTCACAATTCATACGAGGCAACTTACAGCGACGAATAGTTATTTACATTGGTCAGCTACACAACATAGTTAATTTGTACAACTTACCCAGTACGGAGACAAATAAGGCACTTAGAAACAACTGTTATAATTATTAACAGATTTATGAGTCGAGGTTTAATAGTTTAACTGTCGGTTACACTGAGGGTCGGCACAGAGCTGAAGTACGTGTCGTGCTAGTACCGGAATGTTTCTACGGATAAAAAAGGACAAAAGTGTGTTATTTCAGATCAAATTCTTATCTTGTCAAGAACTAGTACGAATGTTCTCATATCTTCATAGACAGCATAATACCAATTTAGCTAATACTAAATAGGGTTTTAGCTTTTTCGAGTAACAGAAGGAACAAGAGAGTACTCACGGGATTTGTTATGGCAATTATCTAAAATATCGGTCCACCTGTGCTTATATTTCGTTGTTTATGGCGGAATATGCACATGTGTTTTTTTTAAGCGATTGCCAAAGGACGGTAAGGTATTTCGAGCTTATATATATTATTTATGTTTACATATATCTTATACCTTGGTAGGTAGTAGTTTGAGGTTTGAGGCATTTAATAAAGTGTAGGCTGTTGCTGTATTATTTTACTTCTTATTTATATAAATGCAGTTGGTTTTATTAAGTCTAAAAAAATCATAGAAATTAATATAGGTAATAACTGGCTGTGTTTCAAATTTTCAGTGTATTGGTATTTCCTGCAGTGCTTACGTAAGAGAATATTACTATTTTTTTGCAATTTCATCAATTGTATCAAACACTCTTTAGGTAGATTACACACTTTAATAAGGTATGTCCACAGTAATGCGCTTTCACGTTCATCTTGCGTCTTCTCCTGAAGCATGCCTGAGCATCCAGGCAATAGCGCAAGTATTTAAACTAGTTTGATAACAGCGCGGTGGGATTCTGAGACTTTTTAGTAAAAGTCCCAGAATCCCACCGGATTTTGTCTAGTGATAAAATGGGGGAAAATAAAGTTAAAACGTTGCAATTTATAAAATATTATCTAAATTCCCATTTTTTTTGCGATTCTCCTTTGCAATTAGCACTAAATAAATATGCTGCACAGAGTTCGCACAAGTTCACACGCGTCTATATTGATGACTGACTGAGGCGCACAAGTGTATGCGATAACCTGCACGCGACATCAATCAATGATGCATGCGTTTGACGCAAGTCAAATTAAAAGGTGAAGACGCAAGATGAACATGAAAGCGCACTGGTGTGGACATAGCTATAAATAGGTATGTTTTAATAGCAAGCCTACACTTTTACAACGAACTAAATTCAAAATCATACCAAACTACCTTACTATGTTTTCCAACTATAAAATCAATATATTATGGTTTAAGACATTTATTTTCTCAAAAGAATGATTACATTCGTTTATCAGAGACAATACAAGATAAATATAGTAAGTAACAAATGCCGGAGCGACTTTTAAGTTACCTGTTATTATTTTTTACACCTATGTTAATAAGTAGTATTAATAAGTTTAGCAATAAAGTGGGTAGCGTTCACATAACAAGACCCACGCGTTCCAAGAGTAACTGTTGTAGACAAGTATGGCCGTATTACGCATAGCAAATATTATACATAACATTACGTCGCCTTAGTGCTTATTTGTCCTATCGACCACATTTATCGAAAATTAACTTTAATTGTTTAGACCCAAATTTCACACCTGTTGGTTATGGAATGTTTAAAACTTTATGCTTTTAAAGCAACAAAAAATCTATTTGAATTTTATTTGTGACACGATATGATAAAGAAAATTTTGTGCTTATTTGTTCTATGTCCAGTTTTTGTTCTATATCCTACATCGTAAGAGAAGTTGAGTGCTTGAGTGTTCTATGTCCACCCAATCGACCAATCACAGGTCAAGACGCCATGTCCGCCATTTTGTATGATTTGTCACTATCGCTGGCCTGACACCACAATATATACCGAAAATATTGTTAAAATCATTTAATTTATTGTATTTTTGTGATAAGATTATTTTAGACAAGTGCCTAATTATGTCTGGAACATATTTCAAAAGTTAAAATAAACAGACGCAATCGCAAACTAAACAGATTAATTTATATTAATTTACAATCAAGTCCATTATGATTTTGAAACAGGATGTTGTTTTTTAATGACTTTGAAGAACGTCAATGCTAAGCCTAAGAGTGCATTCGTTTGTTATTTTATATTAATTAGTAACATAATTTGTTGGCCTAGACCAGTGGTTCCCAATTAGTTTTTCCTACGTACCACTTAAAGAAAGACCTGAAACTCGCGTACCCCTTATTAAATAAAAAAATCTGTTTGTTTTTAATATTTGTTCTCCATCTTCAAATTTAAGAGCTATTTCTTGTCCCTGCCCTTACCTGTGTCTAGAATTTTCCCTGTAGCCCAATCAATAAAAATGTTTAAAATCAAAGGTGACAGAGGGCACCCTGTCTGACACACTGATCGGTTAACAATATATTTTGACAATTGCTATTTGCCTAATTTTGTTTACTGATTTTCTTAGTCAAGTAATTGCTCCGCGTACCCCTTGATGCATTCTCGTGTACCCGTAGGGGTACGCGTACCACTAATTGGGAAACACTGGCCTAGAGGCAGAAGAAAATATTGAGTCCCGGTTTGTCATGTTAAAATATTTTATAGTAATGTCTTCGTTATTTTTATCTTCCTAGCAAGCACGATTACTTTTTTATTTTGTTTTAATAACTTTTTTTCCAACATCTAATTACCTCAGGAAAACAGAAAATGACAAGTTATTTGGTATGTTTGTAAAATAAAGGTAGGTACTTAAGAATTTATTAATTAATTATAGTGTGGTTTTAAAACGCTTAGCAAATAACTTAACTTTTCGTTATATGATTTAAGGGCCTACCTGCTGGTACACTAGCACCATGCACCACTACCGTGTCCTGAGAATAATGAACACAACAAAAAAATTATTATCCAATTTGGTCGTGCCGTTCTCAAGTAATGCTCCGTCATACATGTTGCAATTGATTTTAATTTAACATTATATAGATAATTCACTAGCTAGTATTTTTTTTATTATTGGGCGGGGTATTTTTAAGCAGCTTCTTAAGTAAAGGGGTTAGTTTAAGGTAGTGTTTTAGTTTAAAGTGTTTTATGTTTGTTCATTAAAAACTAAAGAATCAAAAAATAGGTACAAGTTTTTTAATTTTAAAGCATCATAACTATCAAAAGTCAAAAAAATAATTCAGAAGGCACTTTCACTAATGTACATCCTGTATGTATATTTTGGCACTTAGGACAAATAAGCACGCACAAATTGAACGGTCATTTTGTGCTATCACTAATGAGGTGTGTCCTAACTCCACATTCGTAATTTTATTTGTGCATTTTTGTTCTATCTCCATACAAAATCTGTAAAATAAGGTATATTTAGTTACCATCAACAGATGAAAATTATAACAATCAATTCATTGGTAACTTATGTATTGAGAAAGACTTTTAAATCTTGAAACCATGGCTTATTATTTCAATAGAGCAAAAAACTCTTCGTCCTGTAAAAATCAACCAATGGTAGATAGGACAAATAAGCACTAAGGTGACGAATAGCTAATAAATGCCTATTGTTTTGTGTATAATAAAGAGTATATATCTATCTATAAAATATTAATTTTAATGGTTATTTTTTTAGTGCAAAGGACCTGGATGCTTGTCAATGGTAACTTTTTAAAATATTCTATTGGCGTTGGTTACAGAGATTTTCTTTTAATTCTTTTAAAATTTGAATGTACAGAAAGTTGACTTGTCAGTTAGTTCAATGATTCATTTTGTATTATACAATTCCATAACTTAATTACACCGATCTCTAGGAACAACAAACTTGAAACGCGGTAACAATTAGATTATATCGAAACACAATAGAAATTTGTAGTCCTACTTTTAAGTTAGTTACCTGAGGATCCAATCCAATCTAATTATTATTCTGTAAACACAGCTACAGGTTTAAATACTTTATTAATCGAATAATCCTTATTAATCCAATAACCAATATTTAGTTATATTTAATTTGACTGGCCTGTTGGTCTGCCAGAGGTCGTGGGTTTGATTCCCACCCAGGACAAATAATTGTGTGATGAGCACGATAATTTGTTCTGTGTCTGGGTGTAATTTATCTATAATATGTATGTATTTAGAAATATATAAGTATGTTTATCAGCAGTCTGGTTACCATAGTACAGGCTTTCCCTAGTTTGAGATCAGACGGCCGTGTGTGAGATGTGTGGAGTTATTATTATTTACTTAATATACATATAAATTACATTTTTAAATACATTCACTATAAAAAAATAAAAACGAATATATTTAAAATATAAAAAATAGTGTCCCACCGGTATCGGTTACAGGGACCAAGCTACCGGTGGTTAGGGTTCCAGAGATAGAAACCTCCTCACTATGCGTGCCGTATCAAGGAGGACTGCCTTCTGCATCAGGCTCTTAATCTTATTATTATTATTATTATAGAAGAGAATCAGGATCGAAAAGTATTTTAATGTGACAATGAGTTTGTTTGTAACACATTTACGCTTTAATTACTGAACCGATCGTCGTGAAATTTTACATACGCGTTGTTAATGGACAGTTGATGTTCCTGCCCTAGTGGCCTCTTCTTCAGGACGGACATGCGGGTACGCAAACCCGGCCTCTGAGCTACTGCCCAGATAGGAATTTAATCTTGAATCTGACTTGTAACAAGTTTGATATGTCAAAAATGAAGGTTTTAGTCAAACTTGTCATGACAATTAAGTCTATATACTTGAGGCAAGTTTAAATCAATCTTTCTAGTTTCTGAGCAACAAGTGTGCACGATGTTTGTTTTTGTAAACTATAAAATACATAATTGACAATCGACAAAAAGGTGGTACAAAAATTTGTATTGTATTTACCACCTATCACTAACTATTTCTAATCCTAGAGTTTGTGAGGATGTATGGATGTTTTTTCCTCTTTCACGCAAAAACTACTAAACCGATTGCGATCAAACTTGGTATGTAGATAGCTGGAGACCTGGATTAACACATACTTTTTACATAACAGCTACTTTTTATCACGATATTCCCACGGCATCGGGATTTGCAAGGGTGAAACCGCGGGGAGCAGCTAGTTATGTATAATTACTCGTATTATGTCCATTTATACCATTATGTACAATAAAGAATTTTCTATCAATCTATCTATCTACACATGTTGAACTTATAACACCTCCTTTTCACATCGGGGCTTAAAACAGTTTCTCCAGATAATATTTCCAACATTCTTACCGATTTTGCTGATAAAACAAACGTTCATAGTATATTTTTAAACTCCTTACATTACTGTACCAATACTCTACGTGATTAATTATTAATTCTGCTGGATCTAAGGCAACTAGCGGGTAACAAACAAACTTGTAATGTTTGCTTCTAGAAGCACGAGTATGCACTCGTAATTCTAGAAGCAAAGATTGCATGTTTGTTTTTAATTTCCAGTGCATTGGCGAATACTGCAACACAAAGGTACGTCCCCACTTTGTTTGCTTAAGGTTTTAATTTATTTTCAAAATTTCATTTTGAAAATAAATATTTTCTGAAAATTTTCTGGAAAAATGTGTTATTACGTTATCTGATAGTTTTTTATGCATTATGTATAGTGATTTACGTAACAGTTGTTTTTAAACTATCTGATGATTTTGCAAACAAATTGTCCTGGATATAAAAAGAGCATACCTACTGTTCCTGAGAAATAATGAAATTTTTGAGAATTAATGAAGTTTGAATCTTCGGCCAAAACGAATAAAATTATTGAAATATACAAAATTGAATCATAACATAGTAAATTTGTTTATTCAACTTTAGATTATCATTTAAAAAAGTTTTACACTCCCATTTTATTGCAATGGTGTCATAGACAAATATAATCGTTATAAATATTTTATTTTTATTGGATTTCAGTGCGATGGGGAGAGCTGCAGTGCCAGGGTACGACATAAATTCACTTCGATTTTATAATTTACAGTAAACAATGTACACATACGGGAATAATGTTAAAGGTTTTAAATAAGGTATGGTGCATGGTGGTTCATTTAAACGATATTACTAATATGAATCATTAAATATAACATTATATTATGTCTAAGATTGTCAGCACTCTCACTCTCGCTCGTTTTAATCGTGTGTTTATTTTTTTATAGTATAACAGGCAAACGAGCAGGGTCACCTGATGGTGACTCAAGAGTCACAATCGCGTACCAGCCTTTGAGGGGGAGTACGCTCTTTTCTTGGAGGTTTGAATGCTTCATTTCTCTTTCAGGCCATGAACAGCTAGGCCGCTAGCTGGAATGACTTAGAGAAATACATTCACCTTCAGTTTCCTTTCAAGATGTCGTCGATCGAAGCCGTGACTTTCTTCTGGCACAGAACTCGCATCTTCTACTTCAGATTGTTAATTTTTCGTACACTCACGACCCGATACATTTATTTGTCACTTTTGTTTAACTTTTTATTTACACGTGTCACTTTGAGTGAAAGATGCAAAACGAAAGACAGTATTGAACGAAAAAGGTACCGTCTAATTCCACCTTAAGCGTAATGTAGGTCACACGTTTCTGGCTAACTCAAACAGCTAAGCTGGACGCTTGTGTTAGGGCTGAGTTCACGTCGATAGCTTACTGTGTGTTAAATTTGTAATATCTTTCTTTAAAAGACACGTCACGTTCACGTCACGTTGACATCACGTTCACGTCACGTTCACGTCACGTTGACGTCACGTTCGCGTCACGTTGACGTCACATTCACGTCACGTTGATGTCACGTTCACGTCTTTGAACGTGAATCATTGGATTCATGTAGATGTTAGAGGGCTTGGCCAACTTTCCGCCAACAGCTAGTTCGAGTTTCAGGTATACGACCCAGACTTGCTGGAACTTATTGCCTATACTCCCCATTCCATCCGTATAAGCAATGTTTCTTTCTTTCCAATGTAGTCCCTTCTAACTATCTTTCCCTTTCAATTTACTAACAATATTCCCATCTTTGGTTCCGAAACTGCCCGGTTTTCTTATAGGCTTTCCCCCTATTATGCAAGTTGGACCAAAGTATACTTTGGCAAAATTTGGCAGTTTAATACACTTCTGCTTATCCCTTTGGGGATATACGTATATGTATGATTAATGTTCTAATAGAAAAACATTTTAAACAGTGTTCGGGCAATGGATGTGAGGCGTCTGTAAGTATTATTTAATCTTTGTTTGCATGAATGGCGAGTGGTGGTCAAATAATCAATATCCCCAGCCTGTGAAGTGAAGTTGGTTCCATTTCCACATGGAATAATTATAATATATATTATGTAGATTCATGTGAAATAAAGACTAGAGTAAAGTCTGTAATGTCCTTGCCACACGTGGATACTTCTATAGTGTGTGAGTTGCTTTACACCTAAATCTAATCTTGAGCTTACAAGCCGTTAAAACCAAGGGGCACTGCTCCTAGGCCTAGTACGGGGACCAGCTGCGTATTACCACACTTGTATATTACAATATTCAAATGTGTAAACAATAAATAAATGCAATGAACAAAAAAAATGTGATTAGTCTAGTCGTTCATTATAATAATATGATATAGCACGAAACCCATTAGAAAAAGTAGTTACACGTTGTAGATGTTGTAGATATGCGCGTTATGAATTTTATTAGATTATTAGACGCAGACAGAAGTTCCTTTCATTGTCAATACATCAAAAAAGTCGGACTAAACGCTTTGAGTGCTCCTTTTTGGTTCGAGTCGCCAAAGACTGGAATGAACCGACTGCGTCTTATTCCAATCAGGAACTTTCAAGTGTAGAGTGCATAGGTTTCTCTTAGATAGGCGTGTACCATCTTCGTCTTCATCACTTCCCATCAAATGAGTTTGAAGACAAACGCCAATAAATAAATAAAAATTATGACACATTATTTTCTTTTATTTAATTTCCATTACAGTGTTCTAAGTTCTCTTGCACGCAGTCTACAAATGGAGATTTTAAAATGTCAAGCATGACGTGGGAAGATGCCTATCCGCAATTTAGCGGCGGCCATGTTCCTGGTGAGGAAATTGGGCCTGGTGGCTTTTATAGGCCTGGTATGCCTGGTGCACAGGGACCTGGTGGGCCTGGTGCACAAGGACCTGTCGGCTCAGGCAATACATTTTGAAGTCATTAATAATTTTGTAGGGATATTTATACAATATATGCCTATGTGAGATTTGTGTTATTTATTTTTATCTTCCTTTATGATCATCATCATTTTCATCATCTCGTCAGCCATGCCAGCGTGAACTGTAAGACGTTAACAATGCACACATATTCAAATGGACAGCCCTGTTGGTCCAGTGTTTAGTGATCCTGACTACTGAACCAGAAGTCGGGGGTTCGTTTTCCACCCAGGACAAATAATTGTGTGATGAGCACGATCATTTGTTCCGAGTCTGGGTGTAATTTATCACTCCATATTATAAAACAAAGTCCCCCGCCTGTCTGTCTGTTCGCGATAAACTGAAAAACTGCTGTACGGATTTTCATGCGGTTTTCACTAATAGGCAGAGTCATTCATGAGGAAGGTTTAGGTATATAATTTGTACCCGTGCGAAGCCGGGGCGGGTTGCTAGTCTATAATATGTATGTATTTAGTAATTTATAAGTATTTTTATCAGCAGTCTGGTTACCATAGTACATGCTGTGCCTAGTTAGTTAATTACCAGTAATACTGATAAAAGCGTTTTAAAAGGTAACTGAATTTACCTAGACCTTACCTTTTTATTTGTTTTTTTTTTTATGGTATACGGGCAACGAGCAGACGGGTCACCTGATGGTAAATGACTATGCAACTCAAGAGTCATAAGGTGGTAGAGAGGAGAGGGGGAAGGGGAGGGGGAAGGGGAGGGGGAAGGGGAGGGGGAAGGGGAGGGGGAAGGGGAGGGGGAAGGGGAGGGGGAAGGGGAGGGGGAAGGGGAGGGGGAAGGGGAGGGGGAAGGGGAGGGGGAAGGGGTAGGGCCTCCGGTAAACTCACTCACTCGACGAAAAGCAAAGAAGGCATTGCTTCACTGCCGGTTTTCTGTCAGGCCGTGGTATCACTCCGGTCGACCCGGCCCATACGTGCCGAAGCATGGCTTTCCCACGATTTAAATGTTTACCGTACCTTTAAGGTTCATTTTGATATGTACATATAAATGACATAAGGTAACCCCGAAAAAGAATTATTTAAACAAAGAACATGGTATTATATATTCCATAATGTTCCATTCTCTGTATAACAAAGTAACATGCAACACATTCAATTGAATAAGCTCAGTTAAACGTGTTATAACTCGCTGTAACTAGATCCAGCGCGTGTAAACCGGTTAGAAGCGGTACTAAACAATATTAAGTGGATAAACCGACTACTCTAGATAACTTAACCAAATTGTACAAAATAGATAATAATATGCATCGTGTTATAGAAAGGTGGCCATGGTTTAAAGTCGGATAGTAGGCCCCCTAAATCTTACTCCAACGCAAAGGGAGCCTGGAGCCCAATCATGCCTGGTGGACCACGGCCCAATGGTTGATGTAGCCCAATGGTGGAGTAGTTGGTAATAAGCAGTTCAGCTTGTCTCCGCTAGATGAAATTGAAGTATGTATTTTTGCTGTATATGGAAAACACCACAATGGCTCACGTTTAAATGGTATTCCATTTAGAATACCCAAAAAGCCGAATTACTGCTATTTAAGTCTGTGCGACAAATGACATACCTCAACATTTGCATTTGTAGGTTATGAAGGGTCTAAAAAACTAAAACAGATCCTCACAGCAGCTTTTTAAGGAGCCTTGAGCTTCTCTTTACGAAAATAAGTTATCACGAGTGCATGTTCATTCATCCATCATCATCGATCCCAGCAACCTTCTTCAGGTCTTCAGTCCATCTGGCTGATTGATAATCCTTGGGTTTAACGATTCGGGGTCTATATTATAGGACTGGTTTTCTCCTGTTTTATCACTAGAACTATGAACTACCACCATGAACGTCGTCTTTAAGATCAATTCGGGGTTTGACGGAAAGAAGAATTATTAGTCAAGATATCGTCAAAGCAGCTGGAACAGCTGAATGAGTTTCTGGACAGAAATGTTAACGGTAGACAACTAGTCGACAAAGTAAAACTCGTAGGTGGCTATCGAGAGATATATGTTTGGAGATTCGTAACGATTTTTTAATGACACATATATGTATTCGGATAACAGCTCTGTTTATTATCATTACAAAAGTTAAGTGTGGTCATCCTCTACATTTGAAAGGGTTAAGGATTTCTCTTTGTGGTCTTCAGGCCGAATTAAACAGTGGTCGGGGCGGGACAGTGACGTGGTTTGAGCAGGTTGTAATGTTAATAAATAAGATGTCACACAGCGCCGTTGCCATTACATCTCTATCATTACTAGATTGAATATGACTCTGTTGAATCAGTAACTAGTAAAGATTCGTTTAACAAAATTTTGTGAAACACAGTTCGTAATAAGTACAGCAAGCAGGTGTATTTAACTTATTACAGGAACAGGCAACTAGCTTCACGACCGACCCTTACTGACTGACTCCTCCTGACTCAAAAATACGTACAATGGGTGTAATTGAAATAAATAATTTTGATTTTGATTTTGATTATATTCATACTCAAATAATAGTGTATCTGTAGTGACTTCACATACGGACATACCCGGTGCCAACTAGCAAAAACAAATATAGTTAATTCGAACCAATCCGTCCAACTGATCCTGCATCGCGGTATAAAAGTTGTAACTCTTTTTATGCAAAATCCAAAAGCAGGCGAATAAAGAACCTGCGCTTGACAGCCTGTGACTATGGCTAGTGTAACCTGGTTGAAACGTCAGGCAACTCTAAATTATTGTTACGGAAGCCTAAATTGACCTGCGGACGCCATCTTTTAACAAATAAGGGAACTAATAATTTATCAATAAGAATGTCCTACTGACTTCTAGAAATTCGAACAGTGGTCGAGTCAAGTAGATTGTACGAGATGTTTCAGGAAATTTCACGAACTTTCCATGAGATGTTTTTAAAACTATATAAAGACGTTGCAATGTGGGATGGACATTCAGTTCTTGCTTAGCGATACTGCGGTTAACAAGTACGAAGTATAGTGGATAGTACAAGTAAATAGTGAGTGGAAATAGGGAGAATTGCAATCGAGACTTGTAATTGTGTTAATTGCTAATTATTTAAATAAATTGTGTCTATTTTGTAATAAATTTGTGTACCTATCTAATATCGAACTCCGGCTCGTAACCGCGTTGATTCCCGACTACATAATTATATAGAAATTCTGTTACTTATTTATAGCAGCTTTCCACGTATAAAAATCCGTTCATTTTGGCGTTATCTGTTTCGTATGTATTTTTTGTGTGTCCTTCCATCCTTTGTTCGCTCTTTTGACGAATCCCACATTGTGTTCCCAAGAAAAGAAAAAAAAACACCCTGAGGAAGTCATTGAGTCAGTATCAGGCAGCAATCGAAGACTGCTATTAGATATTTTTGAATAATACTTCTTGCTTTTTCCATATTTATTTGGGGTCAGCGCAATGTGTCTTATTCTTTTATTCTACTGTATCATTCTTCATTTTATTGCTTACTCCATTTCTAGCCGTACCCTCTTTCACATAGTAAGTCGTATTTTCTTTGGTCGTTTAAAAAAAAGAGCTTTTAGAAAGCAATGTGTGTTATGTCACTTTTTTACTTTTGTTGAAAGCAATTTTAAATAACCAAATAAATAATTGTTTATTTAGTTGGCTATTTAAAATTGCTTTGGTGTGCACGCAGCCGGATTACTTGCAATATGCTGCGCTCTAGTCACAGGAAATACAAGAAATTTGGGTACGCGACTCCGGCCTCTACGAGGTACTGTAGTCTCCTCCATCTCCCGAGACTTGTGGTATCCCTTATTTTAAGTTCCTCTCTCTTTCCCGTCTTAAAACGACTACATTACATTCTCAAGAAGGCTTAGCGTCAGGCCATAAAAACCAGCCAAAACTCTCTTGCAATGTGTTTGCTTGCAAAACACATTTATTTATTTATTTATTAAGGAGCATCAACAATATACATATACAACATTGTTCTTTACATATATCACTACATCCCATCTCTTATATGTACATCAATTATATAGACGCCCACAGCATTCATTAAACGTAATGTTTACATTGAGTAGTTACTAACAATTAATAAAACTATTACTAATACTAAGCACTAAAAGACAAGTCACAAATTTCTTTAGACTAGAATAAATCGTAATATTGCGCCAACCCCAACTAAATTTGGGATAACTTTTTTATTTATTAGGATTGCCAACAAATGATACTGATACACATAATTAATGTAATAAAAGAAATGAAATTACAAATACATGCCTTGTGCTCATTAAATTATAGACCACCACAACTAACAGGGATAAGAGTAGGAATGTGATGATGTCTCCTATATGGAGGAATGGAGCGGATGAATGAAGCTCAAGCGAAAATCGCTTTACCTCTAAGTAAACCTATCAGATTAATGAACCGATATCTAGTGTAATGATACACCACGCCTCCACAGTAAACAGTCACTATATCTCACCAATAGTTCGCACCAGACTTGATGTTCCAGCGTCGCGCCCTTGTGTGGAGGAAATTAATCTGTTACGGTGAAACGCTTTTATATGTCACGATGCGGGAACCATACGATATAGATTTTGAGTGTAACATAATATTAGACAGTATTAGGTTAATGTAAAATAACGGCTACAATTCCTAAGGAAAGAATAAGTGATCCTTCAAGAGTGATATTTTATCATCTGCTATAGATGTTGACATGTAGCTATGAACGTACATACTGTGTGTAGTGTGCAATAAAAATAAAAAAGGGTTTACAATTTGGCGAATATAGATATATCACAAAAAAAAGACAGTCTTATTAAGAACCTTGTTCTTTTCTGAAGTCGTTAAAAATAATATTATTAGTAATAATATTTTATAATAATAATAATGTAAGCGTTGCAGTACTAAACAGGTCGGTACAGTTGTAGTTTTAAAGCAAGAAGGGTTTAAGGGTTGTTCTTTTACGCAGACACTAAATTGTCTCCAAGAGATATTGGTCCACATTATTCAGATTATTATTTTTCTTTATGATTTTTTTCAGAAAACATCAATAACTATTGTTGTTTTCTGAAAATAAAAAATATAAAAATATTTATATAGGATAGAGGATAGGATAGGATAGAAAAAAATATTTATTAGAATATTTGCATGGATCTGGGTATTTCTATAAATAATATGCATGAATATGTATTTACAAAAAATATATTGATATATCAGATCATCAAAAAGGTCTTAAGAGCGGTCTGGTCTCGGACAACGGGAGAACTTGTAATTAAAAGACATTATACTCTGTTAAACCAGATACAAACAGAATTAAAGCCTAATAGTTTAGCAAGTGTATGTGTCCTCTATCAGTTGATAACCGACTCTTCGACTTGCTCTTCTGGCGACACTGCTACTCGATGCGGGGTTGCCCGCCCTTCGCCTAGTTTACTTGCTTTTCAAAATCATTACAGAATAGCTAAGTATTGAACCAAAACATGTTAATAACAGGAATTTGTAACCAATACAAAACAATTATTCTCTAATTAATCTGCGCGCATAGGTTGTATACCATTGCTTAGTTTGGGCAAAGAAAGCGCTGTACAGTGTATCTAATTATAATAAAAAAAGTCTCATGGAGGTGTAATAAATACCACTTAATCGTCTTTCTTTGTAGTTTACATTTCATAACCCCATGAAATTGAAGTAACAGAAGAACACAGATTTCATTTTGTATGATAAATAATATTTATGATCTGTTTAATCGACATAAAACCATCCAAAAGTTTTCCAAAACCATCCAAAAAGCAGCACGACCGTTTTCTATGCTTCAGCTTATGTAAAATAGCAATATATCAATAACATCACCACGTCCCTGTGTAAGTAGTATTTGCTTACACAGATAAAAAAGAAAATTCCGCATTCCATAAAGTTATCCATCATCTCATAAAAAAGCTAAAGAAACATGTGGAGTTTCCTTCTACCCAAAAGGTGAAAACTCAATGTTAAGTTGCGTAACACAATGCGTAGAACCTTTTGAATATATCAAAGGAGAGGAAAACTTTATTAGATGCGGGCGATTTGAATAAATAGCTGTTTAGAAAGATCCGCAAGATATACGTTTTTGTTTACGATTGAGCGATGTCGTCAAAGGTTTCTTTGTAAAGAGTTTGTCTGCTGTTAGTGAATATACGATAGGGGTTTAAGGAGTGGATTTGACGTTTACTTTTTATTTTGGGAAAGAACACACGGTTCTAAATCTCAGTATCTAATAAATAAAATAGTGATACGACTGTTTATAAGCTATAACTACTTATCGTCAGACGGCCCCATAACGGACATGATCATGCGTTTGCCAACACATGTAAGAAAAAAAATACGAAATGTCAGATCTAACCATATTTAGTTTAAAAACTGACAGATATTGATGAACATCAATCGAAATTATTCTCGCTAAACTTTTTATGTAGGTACGTATCTATTTTAGTTTTAAATATCTTTATTATACTCAAACATTATAGTCATGAAGTATATTCAGAACATTATAGTCTATGAGCAAAATATATCAAATTAAAAATCAATGACTATTAAAACTTGGCTATGGTATTGGTGGCTTAAAAGAGATATGGTAGCTCTTTGACAGCTGTTACGAAAAAAAGAAGTTGTCAGAAATTTAAAAATCATCGAATAGAATTGGTTCACAAGATTTTACATAAACGCTTTCGAATGATTATAGTTTCGCGATGGGTACTGAACAACCTTGTGTTGTCGCCACATTAAACTCTTATTTATTTTATTAAAAATAGGGACAAACTATAATAGATGATAACACAGTTCACTATTTAATAAAAATAAGTTAATAGATATTATTTTGACTGGTTATACCGGTAACGCAATACTATTGGTCGATGGATAAATATTAACAAATTGTGAGATTATAAAAGGGTAGGAATATGTTTAGAACGATGGACTTGAGTGCAAACAGAGGTACGAACAACTTGGCAGTTGCTGTTAGTGATTTTCATAGTTTATATCAGTGGTTTTGAGACTGTTTCTAACACTTGCCGAATAATTTTTGATAACCAATTCAAAGGGATATAATTTTTAATCGCCGGATGATACACTAGCTGCATTGGAGCAGACTATGGAGGAAGTATCTGAGACGCATTGGAGAAAGTGTATTGAAACACTCTGCATAAATAGTGGTAGAGTTTTTAGTTTTGCAAAATTTACTGAGTCTCCCACGTGTGTGTGACCGGCGCGGTCCATCCCTACTTTTTTTAAAGATGAGCTCTAAGCCACCTTTCTACCCCCCGCCTCCCAGCCTTTACATCGTCACGAGTATTTACTTTGTTGAAACCTGCTAAGGCTTTTTTAATATTAATGTGAAAAAGTTTATTATACTGTTGACCTAGGGACCGAACACAATAGGTCGACGGTCCGCCGACTCCTGTTCAATATAGTGCATATGTCTCTACAAAAATTATTCTACTTCAAACGGTGAAAAATATTTACTCTAAATACTTTGTACTTGTACTTTTTAACCGACTTCAAAAAAGGAGTAGGTTCTCAATTCGTTTTTTTTTATGCATGTTCACCGATTACTCGAAGACGCCTGAACCAATTTTGAAAATAATTTTTGTTTCAAAGGATATACTTCCGAGGTGGTCACATTTAAATTTTATCGAAATCAGTCGAGCGGTTTTTGAAATATCAACAAATATCTAAAAATTGTATACGTCGATGATATTTTCGTTTGCTCCTAAACATCGCTGTCTCATTGTTGCAGTGCGTTTAGTTGTCCTACCCATATTATATTTTAACAAAATACATATACTTTCCACTAAAAAGCACATTGAAGTCGGGGATACTTTTTTTAAAGATAATTATTGAAGAGATTTATCAGTATTGAAAAAAAAAGTCTAGCACTTCCATGAAAATAATGATTACTGTAAAATATCGTACCATCTAAACCCTCCCAACACGTCACGTCAAAATGAACGACAATCGGCGTTAAATATGGACTGACTTTGACACAGCCTGTATAGCACACTACCACACCACATACGAGCTGGCAATACACTTCGAATTTACCGGTAAAGTTCTAATTTACTGGTAAACTCGAGTGTACCGGTTCACTCTAGTTGTGGTCTTAAGTTCTTAACAGTACGGTGTAGAAATATAAGATTCAAGCTTTCAACTTTTTGGTGGTTTTACTTTCTGCAATGTGGGTACAGTTTAATACGAGCATTGGACCTGAATCGTCATCTATTTACTATCAATGTGACAGACAGCATTCTATACAAAAGATGGCTTAACGCCGAAGAAACAGCTGCCCACGTTATCCTGGAGTGGGAAGAAGTGGCCTCAGAAAAGACAAGTATTATCGCGGGTGCAAGGTCGCTTCCAGAAGCCTGTGAACGCCATAGGAGGCTTTTGTGCTTCTGGAAGGCTGGCTCAACTAGCCAGCGTTATCTACACGTATAATAGACTACGAGCCTAAATGCGGAAACGTAGCTGTCTATCATACTATACGAGTATCTACTGTTTTAGAAGTTAGCTAGATCGGAAGGAGGCACACATCTGATGTTCCGTTCACTTTCATAGAGTGTATGACTGGATACTAGGTGATAAATATTTTAGAAAGACTTTCAAAACGAGATCCTTAGTAAGGTAATTGGTAATGTTAAAAATAATATTTCAGTAATGATAAGTTTGGCAATTTGCGTTCTTACGTCCTTTGCGTGATTTTATTGGGTATATAAATTATTTTGAACTACGTGTTGAAAAAACACAGAAACAACAAAAAGAAATGGATTTCCTGGACTTATTTCTTAAGCTTTCTTCTTTCATTTCATTTCATTTTACGGTAGACGCTTGAAATGAAATAAAACCCTTTGAGCCGCTTGTAACGGAGTAATGTTGTGATTTTAGTCGATTCGTTTCCGATATGCCACTACACTGTTTCCCCAGAAGAGGTGACGATCAGTGAGGGTTATATAAAAATGTATTTAATAATATAAAATAGATAAATGTTTATTAAAGACAACTCCCGCATTAGGAACAACAAACAACGGACACAAAGAACACCCAGACTAGGATGGGAATCGAACCCACGACCTCTGACTCAGCAGTCAGGGTCACTAACCACTAGACCAACAGGCCATGGTGACGTTAAGTAAGCCATTGCAAACAGACTTTGTAAACACTTTGCAAAGTCTTATGTAAACTGTTGGACGACCCTTTAGCAAATAACTAAAAAATATACTCTAACATTTTCGAGTTAATCTCGTTATGAACACGGAATTAATTAAACTTTGCATTGTTATTGAATATTTTTAGTGCAAATAAGATTTATTTTATGAAAAACTTTATAGAGAGCCTAGTTCTACGGATAATAATAATAATAACTTCACACACTTCATACACGGCCGTCTGATCCCAAACTAGGTAGAGCCTGTATGGTAACCAGACTGCTGATAAAGATATTGTTTATTTGGATGGTCTGATTTAAGATTCTACCAATCTGAATCATAAGATAATTCCTATTGCATTAACACAATCGAATTAACGGTGAAGAGAGAAAGAATAATATATTCTGTCGTGACTCTGACTTTATTACAGCAACTTTTAGAAATTGGTTTTTTATGTAGTCGATTAAAAAAAATGGATACTATACTATAACCGGGGGCGGATCCAGATGCCAAACTCGGGGGAGGAGGGAGGGGGGTCGCAATTCAGACAATATATCAAATTGAATCGGCAAAGTCTATGTTAAAGAAATAAAATAATCGATTTCAAAATCCACGGCGTAATCGAGTAACATGCATACTAAAAGCCTTCGTGGATAACGTGGACTGGGAAAGACAAACTGTTTTAAACTGCCTAAACGAAACAATAAGGAAACAGAGATATTCTTTACAAAATAGGGAGTGAAACCATAGGAAAGATACAGATGCTTTATTCAAACAACCTTTGCAAACAAAGTGTATATAATTATCGTGACCTTTTAATATTTTGGGATACAGGTATATCAATCCAACCCACCTACGTCGTAGTTACGTAAAATCTATTTCAGTAAAATTTTCTGGGTACCGCTGCGACCCTTATTATTTTTACAATGCTGTCAAAACCATATCTTGGTGGACGTTGAGAAATTTGAATACTTTAGAGAAGCGTCTTACCAGACCCAATTTAATTTAATAATAGGTTCGATGTCGGTATTTATTCGTAGACCAACGCTGACAATTTTGGACTATAATTGGATATCGGGAATAATCTGTCCTCTATATGTCTGGTCGTTTAAGCTATTTCTTTAAGAAAACCTAATATTATCAAAGTCAAATTATTAGTAGTTTCTGTTATGAAACTTTGCATTAATATGAAAAACATGATGATTTCCATGTTCAGTCTATTTACATAAAATAAAGTCCAATAAGAAAGATCTTGATTTTTTTCTTCTTAAATTTTGCTTTACAGAAAGACAACTCCCGCATTAGGAATATTGCTGTGTCGCGAGGATCTTTACAGACATTTAAACAACGGACACAAAGAACACCTAGACACGGGACAACTAATTTGGATCACAACAAATTTTTTCCCGTGTGGGATTCCAAAACACAATACTCAGGGTGTTATACTGACGAGGTGACCACTGAAACCATTGCTCCATCCGTGCAGTCAATAAAAAATTTACAACTATGCTTAACGGTTATTGGTGTAACTGTCAGGCTCCATATTATAAATTTCTTCTTTACATTGTCCATCCTAGTCCACATGCTGCATGCAGGCCTCTCTCATCCGCACCCTTTTTGATCCAAAATTTAGATCAATATAGGACGGTAGGGCTAATAATTACCTTATATATTTGTCCTTTTAGTTTAGTAAGGTACATAAAGTATAATAACGTACGGTGTTATAGTAAGGTACATAACATAAAGGCAAAAGAAATTTTGAACTGCCCTTCCGTAAAAATTATAAATTTGCATTAAACATCTACGTGTCTTAATATAATATCGATATGCTAAATCTCGATTAACATTGACCACGATCCTGTCAAGCTTAACCTTACCGGCGACGGCCAGGGTCGGTGGGTTTTCGATACAACTTAAAAAGCTCTGTAAGAATGAGGTCTGGTGGTAGCTAGAGGGGCAGCTCGTCATCCTATCACCGGCGTGCTTCTCGGAGAGCAATTTTTCTACTAGTCTCAGTTCATTTTCCTAAATGTGAAAAGTTGAAATAATGAGTTGTGTCACCCTTTCAGATCAGGGGCTCACATTATAAAACAAAACGATTTTACCCTTTTCAGAATCGACATTCAGTTTTTACTCGGTTTACCTGTTTATGTTCCGGTAACACGCCATAGAAATTCAATTAATTTACATGTTAAAGACGTATAGAATGACAAGTAAAGTTAAATAAATATAATGTATCAGATATGGAATATAGTCACTCCCACGCTTGAACTAATACAAAGTTCACAAGCCAAGCTGACATTTTACTAGTTTACAAGTGAGCTTGTGTATAAACTAAAAGTCCAGTAAATCATATCCTCGTAACTATATTTCGAATGAATTTATTCCTTTAGTTTGTTTCTCTTTGGTAAAAAAAAAACAGGATCAGACAGCAGAGTTTCAAGAGCTATTTTGGCTTTGTGTTTTTTAAATGCTACAGAAGTTTTTGAAGGATAGTAGTAACAGAAGGAAGGTACACGGTACAAAATACAGCTCTTTAACACATGAAGTAACTTCGCAGTTCACTGGCCCTTCTTAGGTAGTGCTGTTTTTCTCGTAATAGGTCACCCTAGCCACAGGGGAGACAAAAAAGGTTGACAAAGCACAATGAACACCTTTGATTGTGTGAGTTTTACAGGCACAGGTAGTCCGTTGCTACTAAACACATCGGTGAGCTTGTTTACAAGCAAAGCTAAATTTCTCAAAAGCAGGTGGATGCTGGATACTGAATGCAGCATCCACCTGCTTTTGAGAAATTTGAAGAAGGTGAACATGACGATTTTACCTTCACTACATATTATAAAAGAAAGTTCCCCGCCGCGTCTGTCTGTCTGTCTGTTTGCGATAAACTGAAAAACTACTGAACGGATTTTCATGCGGTTTTCACTGATAGACAGAGTGGTTCATGAGGAAGGTTCAGGTGTGTAATTTGTTAATATTTTGTTTAAATTTATTGAAATATGATTGACTGATGGTTCTTGAAAATGTCTCTGCTAACCGTGCGAAGCCGGGACTGGTTGCTAGTAAGTGATATTGAAAGAGATGCTTTTCCTCGCAGAACTGAATAGCGTCTGTCTTGTGCATTAGCGGTCAGTAATTCGAATAAGCTGAGCCATTGGTCTGGCTCAACTGGCTCCTGACAGTAAAGGCCCTGGCCACAGTCCCAGCATTTGCTCTAGAATATGATATCCATATGCGCAAGTGTGATACAGGGCTTTATAAAGAGTAGGTAATATATTATATGCCCTGTAGCTTTTAAGGTATTGCAAGCATCCACAAGGTATGGTAAATGCTTAACTTTAGGCAAGATGTGTACTGGATTACCAAATGCGAAAAATTAGAAGATGACCTATCTTATTTTGCTCCAATTATCATCATTCTTCTTTATTCCACAAATGTTTAAAGGCGGTGGTAATTGGTTATTTTAGTAATTCGCGTATTTCTTTGCATCACAAAGGTTAAATACTTTATAAGTGGCACTTATATTTAACAAATATGAGCGCCACGTGCCAAAAAAATCTTTTTTCTTTGTTGCCTTGGATAGTTCTGCAGATTACTATATTTATAAGTACACAGTATGCGAATATATTCATGAATATAGAATCCTATAAGAATATAGAATATAGATAGAAAGCCATAGAATTGCCTGTGGTTTTTATGATTTTGGCGTATTTTATATTCAAAATATTTAACAGCTTAAGTCGGTTTTTCAAAACACATTGTATGAATAAGCATTTGGCATCTAGTGAGAACTTGCTTTCTGTGCATCGATTCTAATCTCATCTCGGAAATTATAGTGATGATCAAGGAGAGCGTTTCACCAGGACCTAAAAGTGATTCAGGAAATGTATTACAGTGGATGGGAGATTGTTTCCAAAAAAATATGAAAGAAAAGCTCATAAGAGGTCCTTAAAATATAACATAGGTTTTACAACTTATTTTCTTTTTTTAATACTATGGTTAAATATAATAGAACACTAAAGAAAAACAATTCATAAGATTTTCAATAAAATACTTTTATTTTTGGGCTTACATATGGTGGAGGTACTTACTAGGGTACAATGTATCCCCCCTTTATTAATCTGCCGAGCTGGAGTCAATCCGAAAGTCCCTTAATGGGTCCTCCTTCTATCATGTTATATAAAAAGTGAGAGCTAATATACCAAAACTATTCATAGTTTCGTGAATCATTGCCATGAAATTATTCGAAACCACTCTTATATCAAGGGTAACAAAACCACTATTGACATGTGTAATCATATTTTACACACATACCTACAGAACTCTACACCAATTCATCATAGAGGATTTATTAAATGCTAGCTGTTGCCCGCAACTTCGTTCGCGTGGAAATTCAAATTTAACCGGGAATCGTAATTTTACCAGGATAAAAAGTAGCCTATGTCCTTCCCCAGGATATAATCTATCTCTTTGAAAAAAATTATTACAGACCGTTAAGCCGTTTAGTCGTGAAAAGGTAATAAGCAAACCAATAAACAGTTACTTTCGCATTTATAATATTACTAGCTGCGCCTCGTGGTTTCACCCGCGTAAGTCCCGATCCCGGGGGAATATTGGGATAAAAATAGTAGCCTATATGTTAATCCAGGTCTCCAGCTATCTACATACCAAGTTTTATCACAATCGATTGAGTAGTTTTGGCGTGAAAGAGTAACAAACATCCATCCCTCCATCCATCCATCCATCCAAACTTTCACATTTATAATATTAGTGGAATATATATATTTAATCTGAATCTCGGAAACGGCTCCAACAATTTTCATGAAATTTAGTATGCAGGGAGTTTCGGGGGCGATTAATCGATCTAGCTAGGTTTCATTTTTAGAAAACGTAAAAAAAAAACCGAGCAAAGCTCATCCAGGTCATCCAGGTACTTAGATTAGTATAATCCTAAACGTCCATTATGACTATATTAAATACACCCTTATGGTGTTCCCTATAAGGTAGCATATATCGTTGGTAAAACCACCCATACTTTGGTAACGCGCATGTAATAGCGGGCCAGTCTATTGTCGTCCTCCGGGCACAGATGGAAAAATTGGGAGTACAATGGAAGGGATTTACTATTTCTCTATACATAGACAATATATGAGTGCTAAAAATCTATGATAAGACAGTTAGCTTAAAATAATCGTATACCAGCACGATTATTTTGACTGTTCTTGACCTAGCTTAAAACAAAATTGTTGGAGTTTTTCTTTTCGTTGAATAATAAAGACGTTGTGAACACGACTCGACTTGGTTTCTTATTTCTACCCTTTTTAATAATAAATGGCGACCTTATAAATCTTTCAAATTTGTTTGGCACTCGTTCTATCGATCTCCAGTACATCATTTGACGTAGATTATGAGATTATCCTTTGTATGAAAATTGTGATAAGTTTGGATAATAGGGTACTTAATCATTGTAGATCTTCACTATAATTATAATAATAAATCTTTATTTCCAAGAACACGGTCAAAAAGATACATAGCTATTTATGCAGCATGCTCTGCCACTTGTGGCGTGCAAATATAGTACATTATACAATATTAATGTTCCTAAATATGTGTTACAGACAATTTAGTAGACGCTAGTAACACTAAACCAACTTTTACTTACACTTCAGAAATTTATACAACATTACATTCATATGAAGATTTGTGTACCAAAATATTTAAGGATACAATGGTGCCGATTCTATTGTACACTCGACTAAACTAAAACCCGACTTAATTTCTTCATATGAAATCAACCTAGTGTACTTCGCAATAAGGTCTATTTGTTACTAGCATCTGTTTCTCAGCGCCGCTAAATTTCACTAACACCTGTCAACGCATACTCAACTTTATTTCCACGCAGCAAGAGTCTCCATTTATTTAAACGCTGTATAATTGCCGTATAAAAACTTGTTCAAAATGAACAAAGATGACGTGTTTTTAATCTACACCTACGAAGACGCTTACTAAAACACAGAGCAAAAGATGGCATTCAACGGATAGCGGCTCTCGCTACGTGTTATTAAAGTTTATTTAAGCGTATCAGACTTTAGTCGACAAATAAATTGCTTATTTCGATAGCGACATATGTTACCTATTTGTTTCAATTTGAAATAAGACCTTGTTTTGAAGTGAACAAGGTTTACATCTTATATGAAGAAAATTTAGTGAATTTTAATTTAGCGAGTGAAGTAACAGAATTGGGACCAAAATCAAGTTATTTAGAAAATTTGTCTTCTAAGTATTCATTAATTGTATAGTAAATTTTTTTTTGAAGTACTTCATATAAATGTCTGCGAAATTGTGTTAGAGGCAGCATTTTCATAGTATCTGGAATGTGGTTATTTAATTTTATGGCCATACAATAAGAGTTTCTTCTAAATAGCTCTAAGTTACTTTTAGGTATTATTAGTCTGTTTTTGTGTATATATCATAAGCATTGCGGCTTTTGCTCTGCAGGATAGGCAGTGTGGTGCTTGAATATCATCATCTTAAACCTCATGAAACAAGTACGAAATAATAAATTTGTAATAGTCCAGATTATATGATAACCCATCATGGTACAGACAGTCTGTACAATGACATATCAAGTTTTACTGATCAATGAAATAAAACAAAACGTTCAAAACTTAATAAATTTTGGTTAAAATTCGACCAACAGGCAATCTTTAGTAAAACAATTACTGTCAGTCGTAGGACTGCACGTCAGAAGTGAAAACACATAAAAAAAACACTTATATATACATATACACACACACATCTGCATATATGTCACCTGAGCATGACGGTCACGCAAGTTCACTGTTTTTTTCCAATACCGAAAGCGCCCAAAGTGCCTCAATCAGTTGTAGGACTGCACGTCAGAAGTAAAAACACATACACACCTATATCATATACACACTGACACATCTTTATGTCATCATGACAATATATGTCATCTGAGCGTGACGGTCTCGCGAGTTCAGTGCTTTTTCCTCATACTAAAAGTGCCCAACGTGCCTAAAGAAGTTTTCACTTAAAAAATCAGACACGACAACACCTTTTTGCTTATCCAACGTTTTAATCGATATCGAATTTATTATATTCAGACAAATAAATTTATCTTTATCTTTAATTGCATTCGATCATAGGTGGACTGCAAACATTAAAGCGATTAAATCATATAATTTACACATCTTATATGCATTTATGTCGCGAAAGTTTAAAAAACGATACGCAGACACAACAAATTATGATATAATTGTGTCATCCGCGTAGTCAATACAACCAATAAGCACCAAGATCTGTTAAAATTGACTTCAAACGACATTATAAACAGTTATTGTCACTAATAACTCTAATAAATTGTTCTCAAAACCTATCAACAAGAAAGGAAACGCGCGAGGTCATCAATTTTATCCGGAGGTGCAATGAAATTTTCCGACAAGACGTCAAAGGGGCGCGGCAAGGAGGTAGAGGGGAATCAACAGTTTCAGCAGGCTCAGATACAGCTTAAAGCCAGTCTACTCCCGTTCTCCGTAACGGACGGTTGTATCCTACGTGCGCGAGTTTTCGAATTACGTCTTGAAATAAAACATGTAAAAATATGTTTTAAATTCTCAGTGTAACGTTATCATCCAATGTGCGTGTTTTTTATATTTCTTTAGCTAAGTGTTTTTTTTTATCAGGCAAAGGTAACTGTTTTCAGGCTGTAACTTTGACTTGAAACGCTAAGATTTAATCGTGTGTGCGACCATATTTACTTTGTTCCATTTTTTAAATTTATTAGTTTTTTTTTGTTGTGGTTTTTAGTGTTATTGTGTTTAAATTTGGAATTTGAAAACTAAGGTAAGTTTATTTTATCTAATATACCTACTTATAGTTTGTTAATAATTTATTATGTTCCTTATAAATCATTTCTGTTTTTGTAAATATATTCATATATTAATATTAAAGTAAAATACCAAAATACGCGGCATATTGGTCCATGTGTCCACGCGTGTTCATAAGGATCATAATTGCACTTCACACTAACAGGTTGCTAGTACATATTTTTCAAATCTAATCATTTACGTCAAACTTATCTCTGTTTATAGAAAATCGGCTGTAACAAAGCTAGCCGTTAAGAAGGTTAAAAGTTATTTTAGCCAGAGTCTTTAGTGTCTGTTTTCGCGCCCATTGTCAATCTTCTATAGAACTAGCATTGTTCAAGATAATAAAAATATTGTAAAAAAACAGTTTTTTTTTAAGTACAGGTTTCAACCAGCACCTTCCAATTGGAAGAGGCTTTATTTTATAATTTTGTTTTTTTCAACAGAAAATTTTAATAATTCTAATTAACGCAAGTAAATTAACAAAAATGCTAAAACAAAGTAAATGATATCACCTTTAAACGAAATACACATATAATCTTTAAACGAAAAGTTAATAATGTAATCTGAAAACATATAAATTATTTTTAATATCCATCACAAGAAATATTTACTTTTTCTTACGTCGGTGGTCGCAGATTGGATTGACGACCTCTGTGGCACGGCAGTAGTGCATTCGACTGCCACATCGGGGGTCGCTGGTTTGATTTCCACTTAGTGCAAATGTTTGTATGCATGAATATGTCTATTTGTATTGATTTGGGTGTTTCTATGTAAAATATGTGTGTATGTATATGTATTTAGAAAAAAGGTGTATCTGTTCTAGAACCCGCAGTACAAGCTCTCCTTAGTTTGGGTCTCAATAACGACGTTTTATTATGTCCCTGGATATTATTATTATTTACATATTTTAACAATTTAAACGGGCAATAAAAAAAAATAACTTACTTTTAAACTTTCGTGTTGCATAATAAATTTATGTATACATATATACAGGAATTAACGCGATCACGAAATTGGTCAACCTGGTCAAAACATCCGACAATTCAAGAGGCATGTAATAATACCTATTTCGTGATCGCGTTAATTCTCGTATATATACATATTTTTTTTTTATCATAAAACACATTAAAAATAATTATTTAAGTTTGACCACGTTTATAATAGAAATCAATACGTACATGACATTTATAACGATAATAATCTAAATATTTACTTTGAAAAATATTAATTTTGTAGGTTTTTATATAATGGTCAATCTTATCGCTACAGGGCGATCCCTCTTAGCAATATCATAATGGACGAGACGAACAGAGAATATAGTAGATATTTTTAATTTAATTTCAAATACAACCTGCTACGAATATATTTGGTCTTACTTAAGGCAATAACTAGTAATATCAGCTATTATTCAACAGACAGAATGGAAAAGTATATATTTTTTTTAAAAGTACATAATTAAAAAAAAACAAAAGAATTCGAAAGGATATAAAACATTTTGAAGTATACCTATACCTACTTACTTTTCATAGTGTTGTCGAAACCTGGGAAAGCAAAGAGAAAAGGAGTATCAAATTAGATAGACGGTAATTTGAAAAATTCGAGAATGAGAATTGAACATGGTGAGGATAAAATAAATCAACGACTTACAGGTTATTGGCCGAATACCCGATATCCAGCCGACTTTGAGGCCGGATAGCTGAATATTCGGCCGCCGAATTTGGCCAAATGTTGTTAATTGACTATCCTGGATATCCATTTTTTTTTGTTTTTTTTTTGTAATTCAGAAGATTTAGGTACCACACTTGACGGCCTGGTTATAAGCTAAATCAGAAAGTCTTTTCGTGTAGATCATTTCATCAAATAAAAACAAATACTTATAAGTCTCACGATCAAGAAAATACCGTAATTAGGTAAAATTGATTATTACTTAAAGTTAGTGCAGTATTTGGTGGTGAGCTAAGCATTAGCTTATTATATATAGCTTATATACGAAGTTTGTCAGTTTATTTAGAAAAGCTGCCCTGCAGCACTGTATACAGCATTAGACTTTTTTCTTAGTTGGCTTTGTCTTTGCAGATAACCGAAACCGTTTATTTCCTCTTAATGCAGTGCAGAGTAATCTATTTATTTATTAGCTTTCGTCTTCGGCTTTACTCGCGTTAAAGTGATTTTTTATGCTACTTTTTCTGGAAGAAAGGTGTATGCAAAATGTAATGATGATCGTTTGACTATACTTAAAGCTTGAATACGTTAAACACACAAATATTTGCATATATAACATGAACTAGGTAAGGTTTATTTGTTAATTTAGTATAAACAGTTATAGTTACATCTTAATGTTTAATTTTATCAATTGTCAGTACCAGGAGGCATGTTTCATAACCCAACTCACTTGTTCACTCTACAAACAATTTCTCAATGGTCTGCTGACTATCATAGAGTAACTTACTTAAGATAGCTACAAGTATATATTAAATAGCATTATCCACGTATTACATAACTATGGAAATACTAATTTTCAACATATTGAACTATTTTTTTTTTATATGGTGTAGGGGGCAAACGAGCAGACGCAGACGGGTCACCTGATGGTAAATGACTACCGCCGCCCATGGGCACCTGCAACTCAATTGTCAGGTGTAAACCCCTGTTTACACCTGGGTTGTTATAGATTGCGGATGGGTTGCTATAGATTATTACGTACGTAAGTACGCTAAAAATGACGCCAAATAAATTTGTTTCAAACTCAGCTGATATGAGTTGTCTCTTCCAAATACACAATATTGACTCAGCACTTACTGTCTCACCTCTAAGTGTGGAAAGCAAACACTCCTCACATATCCAAAGCTTGACCACACAGCGATTTCAGCCATCTAATCCGATAGATTTACGAAATACCTATAAACAGAAGGGCCTCTTACCATTCGATTGTGTCTTCATTTTGACTGAATTCGATCCTCGACCCCGTGAGCCATTATTAACGGATATTAACCTATTACAGTTGAAACGTGATCACAATCTAATTAAAAAGTTGGTGACTAAAGCGTCAGCGATCCTATGATTTTGTTGGACCTTTTACTGTTCTGTGAATAAATTGGCAAAAAGGAACACGTGATGTGACTTCAATTATTCCCTTTATTCCGAGTTTATTCTCGTATTCTCAGAATTTAATTCCAAAAATGTCATATTTAAAATTGAGTTAAACATTTTTATTGGCGCCAGATTTCGTGTCTCGCAAGGTAACTCTATTCAGCTGCTTTTGGATATCTTCACAATGTTATATGTGGAAGTGATGGTATTTTGTGATCCAAATCAGTACAGTTTATGCATTTAGTTCATTTATATAGTTGCTAGTATCCAGCCACTTAAATGACGTTTTAATAAAAAAAATATTATGGGATAGAGGGCAAACGAGCATACGGGTCACCTGATGGTAACTGACTACCGCTGCCCATGGGCACCTGCAACTCAAAAGTCACAAGTGCGTTGCCGGCCTTTAGGGTAGGAGTAGGGGAAGGGGGGAAGAGGGAGAGCGCGGGGGAAGGGTTAGAGCCTCCAGTAACCTCACATACTCCGCGAAATACAATGCAAGCATTGTTTAACTGCTGGTTTTCTGTGAAGCCGTGTTATCACTTCGGTCGAGCCTGGCCTATGCGTACCGAAACATGGCTCTCCCACAGTAAATAGTTATTAATACTACTAATGAAACCGTTATAATACAGATTATTTATGTCTACAGTGTAGATTGTCAATAATATGAATGGGAAGTTGTTCCTTTTTTGTTTATGTTACATCAATTATCAAAAAAGTTTTTTTCTTAAATTTGGATTTATAACCGGCTTCCAAAAAGGAGTTCTCAATTCGTCGGATTTTTTTTTTATCTATGTTCACCGATTACTCGAAGACGCCTGAAACAATTTTGAAAATTCTTTTTTTGTTTCAAAGGGTATACTTTCCAGGTGGTCCCATTTAAATTTTATCGAAATCAGTCGAACGGTTTCATAGAGATTAATAAATACATATCTAAAAATTGTATACATCGATGATGTTTTCGTTTGCTCCGAAACATCGCTGTCTCATTGGAGCAGTGCACATTGAAGTCGGTGATACTTTTTTTAAAAGATAATTATATAACTCTTATTTTTAGTGTTCCGTTTCTCAAAAAGACCCTTATCGTTGTCCGTCTGTCTGTCTATCAAGACCTTTTTTCTCAGGAACCCGTGGACGGTGGTATTTTACAACCGTTTTGAGAAAGATTTTCACGTACGTGAGAAGTGTATTGCTGTCATTTGCTTACTTTACCCGTAAGTTTTTCTAACTCATATTATTACTTGACATATCCATAGGTTTGTTAGTTTATACCCGGCTCGAAGGACCATCTAGAAGGTACTACATTATCTAAATGTTAATGCTTATTACCTAACTAATAAAATAAAACAAATTTATGTCTTTTGGATAAAATTTAAATTAACTTAAACAAATTTGTTATTGGTATAATAAATCGTTAATTAAGCTTAAAGGTGTATTTGGTAACATTGACAGTTTTCTTATATTCCAAAAGAATTAGTAACCAAATACAAGTTACGTTAAATTCAAAGTAAATAAATGACAGCCACAATCATGTTAAGTTTCAAAAACGTTCTTAAAGAGCAGGGACATAATTCACGAAAAACCGAAACTAATTTAAGTTGTTTAGGAACCATTCAAGATTGAATGGCGCCAGTAATAACTTTCGACATCATGAAATTTCCATCAATCGATATCAAATGATTTTATCAGTCAAAATTCAGGTCCATACTATGTGGCCTAAATTTTGATAAAAGAGTGTTAACTGGAATCGTCCATCGGTAACTTGTTCTTCTAGTTTTTTTTTAACTCCCAACGCTATAACGAGGAGTTTTATAAGTTTAACGCTTGTATGGTACCTAGTATACCTCACCAATGGTTGTCGGTTCTCCAGGGAATGAGACCTGTTTTTAACACCCCAGGTTGCTCAGAGCTTAGGTGGGGTTCAGAGCGCTGAGATAATGCTAATGACCGTTATTTTCTTATTACTACTAAGGTGGCATGGGCCCATTGATGGTAAGCTGAAACCGGACTGTACAAATTTAAAAGAACTAAATAGATTAAAAGGTAAATCTTGTAATTGACAAAGTAAAAATACAGACTTTTTGTTTAATGCAGTTTCTTTCGGGCCGCCTTAGAAAGGATTCAAAGAGACAGGAACACTTGGTAGATACGCAACTTGCGCATTATAGGCCCTCTTCCATTTCCCTGAGCTTTTTATATAATTATACTCTTGGCTACACATTGTCGTCGAAGGCGGAACTGAGAATATTTTGGGATGTGTATCACCCTCACCTCTCATCTAGAGAGAGGGCTACGCCTCCGTATATCACAGATGACGTCGGCAGTTATTGCCGCTTAGGCCTGTCAGGGATGAGGAAAACTATTTCCCAAATCCCATTGGGATACATAGCACTCAGATTTTAGTTAGTTCAATTGCGGCCTCTTCTATTCTTCCTATTTTCTGGGCGATTATATTTGCAACAAAATATTTGGTGTTTTTCTCTTTACCTTCTTGTAGCTTATTATGGAATGTCAATGTTGATATTTTAATAATTATTTTTTAATTTACTATACTACACTATAAATAAAATTCACCAACATGTTAGTACTTGAAGAGATTCTGCCCCTTTTTAGGCATACTAGCATACTACACGCACGGAAGAGCATCAGAGTACAGAAGGCTAAAATGTATATTAGATTATGTAGAACATAGTGTGTGTACATAGAAACACATGAAATATACTTAAAAAAAAAGCGTTCATACTGTCAATGACAAACACACCATAGCACATGAACGTAAGAAACTAGAACAAAAAAAAAACGGGTTGCACTCCGAGAGTGCCGGCAGAAGTAAAAATTATCATCCTAAAGAACTATGGCAAAAAAAATTCTCATTATTTCAAAATGCTCATAAATATTATTTATACCAAAGTAATTTATTGTTTATTTTGGGATTTTACAAATATCTAAATTTTCCGATAAAAGCCGGCGTTAAATCTAGTTTTAAAAGATTATTATTATCAACGATCTAATGGCCGTGAGCCAGCCAACCTCTTGACAGGCAGAAACACCTTGACGCGTTCTTGGATGAAGTGCGAAAGTGAGCTTTATCTGAGTGACGTAAAGCTGATTTCCGCACTTCATCAAAAACTGTCGCGTATTTCTTTTCTTTATCGACATGACAGAGGACAGAAGACATCAGGATCACGTGTTTAAAATTTTTTTACCCATCAAAAAGTGCACAACGCCGCTAAAGAAGTTTTCACTTCAAAAATGTATAAACCTCATAGTTCACTATTTTTGCAAAGCCCTCTTCTTGCATTTCGTATAAAGTCCAATTACTTACTTACGTAAATTTTGTTTGGTGAGTAAATGGAAGGTTTTTGCATATGTTCATATTTTTAAAGCACACGGACAATTTTGAATGTCCCGTTTAAACTTAATACTTTAAATAAAAGTAATTTGGACAATATGGGAAAATCTAAATCTAACGGAGATGCAGGGAATTGTCATAGAAACAATTAAAACAAATGTCAACTTTAAGAAAATAATCTGGTATCACAGTAACTCTATTTCCTTAAATAAAATTGATCATGGCCTCCATGGTTCAAGACACCCTGTCAGTTGAAAGAAAAATCTTTATAAACACCATCTTCATGATTGATCGCAGACCCAAAGGGAATTCTTCTATCACAGCTAGAATGATGCCAAGCAAGGATAATTATTCTTATAATGTTTTTCCAAAACTAATGTATAGGGGGCAAACGAGCAGACGGGTCACCTGATGGTAAATGACTACCGCCGCTCATGGCCACCTGCAACTCAAGAGTCACAAGTGCGTTGCCGGCCTTTAAGGTGGGAGTAGGGGAAGGGTGGAAGAGGGGGAAGGAAAGGGGGAGGGAAAGATTAGGGCGTCCGGTAACCTCACTCACTCGTATATCGCTTATCTAAATTAGCTTTCTATATTACGGTTACACTATAATTTATTTTTTTATGGGACAGGGGGCAAACGAGCAGACGGGTCACCTGATGCTAAGTGACTACCGCCGCCCATGGGCACCTGCAACTCAAGAGTCACAAGTGCGTTGCCGGCGTTTAAGGTGGGAGTAGGGGGAGAGGGAAGGGTTAGGACCTCCGGTAACCTTACTCACTCGGCGAAATACAATGCAATCATTGCTTTACTGCCGGTTTTCTGTGAGGCCGTGGTATCACCCCGGTCGAACTGGCCACTACGGCCCGAAGCATGGCTCTTCCAAAAAAATAAAGAATAGTCAGTTATTCTTTTATTCGTTATAAGATGTAATTTGATTAATAAGTAAAATATAGTAAAAAAAACACGCTTTAATGATGAATCAAATTAAACAGTAAAAACGAGCTCCACTATTCACCTCCTAGCTTCGTCATCAGATGGTCAGCTCCATCATTACTAAGCCAACTCTGTTGGACTCGTTAAAACGAATCATATGCGCCTAATCTCGAGGGGTTTACTAGTAGCCTCTGAAGAGTTCCACTAACCACCACACTAAACGCCACAGTTCCAAAATGTAAAATTAATTAATTTATTTTATTAGTTTATTTACTAAGGACAACCAGTTGAAACGTTAAATCTTATGCATCATAGGAAATAAATTGACTTATACTAGCTTAAATGCACAGCATTTTAAGGTATCACAACATGCATCAATAGTAACACGAGAAAAATTAAATAAAAAAATAACCAATAAACTGAATAAAATTAGGTATGTGGATATTATTAAAGGTTAAGGCTGGTTAAGGTTTCAACAATCTTAAAACAGCTTTCTTGTAAGTTGGGAGTTTGTCAGCAAACACATCCACAGATGGTGACTTGATTGGTTCTGGCAAACGGCTGATGCAGTAACCCAGCATTTACGAGTTCTCGCCTGGGTACATGTCGATGTGGAACATGCAATTGTAGTATTGTCATTCAAAGTTATACTCATACAAAGTTTTATTGTGGTAAGCTGACTTGTGGATGTAAACTAAATAATGAAATAGTGAATGTATTTCAATCGTTTCTCCATTGATATGTTTCGGCAAGCACCGGGCTCCCCCACTCACGGGCTCACTGGGTAGGAAATTTACGTGCGTCCGCAGTGACGTTGTGTTAGCGATGAGTTTTCTTTCTCATTCATGATTTGATACGCCGTACGCCCGCTATGTAATACCAGTTAAATTTTATGCTTTTATCTTCTTAAACACGTTTTAAGACTACCCACATTTGGGATAAAAATGAGCTTATGTCACTCTTCAGCCCATAAGCTATTCATATGCAAAAATCAAGCCAATCTGTTCTTCCGTTGATGCGTGAAAAAGAAAAAAACAAACTCACCTCCGCACTTATAATATTAAAGGTTCGCCAGTCGATATTTTTTCTCCTAGTACTAGTTTGTTTTTCTGATGAGAAGGGGTCGCCAGAGCACGATGGAAGGGCATAAGATTGACAAGGTACAGTCGATAACTAATGGCTATACTTGACTTTTTAATTTTTTTTTGTAAATAATATAAATAAAAGGATTCATTTCGTTCAAGAAGAAAATATAACAAAATTATGTCTTCATATTTACCTGCAGAAAACATCATCTGCCTGTTCGATTTAGCTCAGTATTTTGTTTCCAAAATCTGAAATAACTATTGTTTTATGAACCGTATTTCACAAAGGGAATTCTACGCCGAGATTTTCCATCCAACTGTCAAGCTGTCAGAAACATAGCAATAATAAGTTTTTATGTTAGAAGGATTACACACACATATACACAACCATAGGCAATTGTTCTCAGAAACTGTGTCGGCTTACGCTGCCTTTTCTTACGTAAGCTAAGAGTAAAACCTGAATTGGGTTTTCTTTTTTTAATTTATTCGTATTACATGTAGCATCTACATGCATACATAAAAAAAATACTTTTTATTTAGAGAAGTATAACATGTCAATAAATAATAGTCAAAGTTGGCGTTAGGCATATTTATTGCATTGTCTGTGCCTATCCAAAGTAGTCTAGTGTCTGTGTAAAAATGGAGTTATTTTTTTTCATTTAACAATTGTTTACAGTGTTCAACTAAATAACATTTGCTGGTGTAATAATTAATTATAGGCTAACACTGCATGCACAATAAACGGTAGAAATTAATAGTAATTATTATAATATAATTATAGAAATTAAACAATTTAGGAGATAATTAATATTGTCAGTAAAACGTACAATTAAATTAAAATAAATCTTAAAACAAAGCAGTACAACACATTTTGATGTACTTACAACAAAATAAATTAAACAAAGTAAATTAAATGAAATTAAATCACATTACGACAGGAATAAATATTTACTTAAAATTAAATTAAATTATATAATATAATCAGACATTTGATTTTTGATTTTGTTGAGTTGATGACAAGTGTGTCATATTAAAATTCAAATTCTTTATTTGCCATAAATAGGGTTAGTTTGAGTTGTTAGGTTTACAATGTTTACCGTCTATTTAGCCGTCCAAACAGCAAGGAAAAGGACCTTAAAACTATGGGGGACAAATATGGAATACTACTTAGTTAACAACTTTATATTAATACTATCAATGATTGTTATGATAATTTAAGAATTCGTTGGCAAAGTAGAACGTGTTCTGTAGTAACTATATGCTTAAGGAATTTATTAAGCGGTAATTCTTTGATCATTCGGTGTCTTATTATATATTGTGAGACACATAGCATAACAATTTTTTTGACGTTTCATACTCCTTGGAATCATTTTGTTGTATCTAGTGTTACTCCTCGGCGTTATGTCTTCAACTTGTTTAAAAGATTCCGGGCGCAGTTTAACAAATTTCCCTATTTCCAATATATATAAGCACGGCAGAGGTAGAATTTTTAACATTTGAAAATATGAGCGGCTTGATACATGAGGGGCAACATCACATGATATATGGCTCGTGTACACCTTTTTTGAGTTATGAATGCTTTATTTGCATTCGCACCATTTCCCCAGATCAGTAGTCCATATCTTAGCACTGATTCACATATCGTGGTGCAGGACCTTGTAAATGCAAAAAAGATTTTTTCACAGGAGGCAGTAAAAACTTTTTTAAAAGCAATGCAAGCAATATAATACAATTTTTACGTTTATGTTTTTGAATTATACATTTTATAGAGATGATACAAATGAGGAGTTTAGTTGCAAAATGCAATTATAGAATTTAATCATTCACTTACAAGGAAATGCACTAACTGAATAAATAGAAGTAAAGTAGATACCCGTAGAAATAAAAACAGATTTTAATTATAGTCATTTAATTAGTAGTTGAAATAAGTTGACTACATTTTTTACTATTATTAGGTTCATTTATTAATACGATGTGTTAGAGACTCGTAATATGGCCAACAGTCCCCAGGGATTACACTTTTAATCTCTTGTAAATCTCTAAACTTTCTCTCAGTAATTGATAAAGGAGTAGAATGTAATTTTGGGAATATAGCCTGAACCAGACTTATATTTTTTGGCCTATGTAGTAATAATCGGTATTTTTCATCGAATTGCAGTTTGTATTTTATAGTTTTAGGTTCAACTACCACGAGATCTCCAAAACACTGCGCGTACGGCGTACTTTGCATATTATGCAAAGTACGCCGTACACGCAGTGTTTTTATTAAAAGTTTTGGACAGTTTGTATAATGCATATGAGAACCCATTTATTTACCGCACATATAATATAATAAGCACCGCACGGATGTTGTTGATGCCATTTAGCCAATTTCTCTGTGTATCCCCACTTAAAACCAATAAGGCTAACGAAACAACGTAAGCTTTCCTGATTCGTTTTGCATTGAATGAAAGCAACAATACACATAAAACAGGTAAATACATGATAAAAATACAATACTCTAAAATTTATTAAAAAATATACGGTTTTACGCACGTTTGTATTTTGGGGATGCCCGACTAGTTTCTCCAAAATACTCGTAAAACTTTTATCCTTTAACTTAACTAGATAAAATCCTATACTACTTGTTGTCCCCTAAGCTTAGAATGACATTTCATAGGTGGCAACGCTGTAGTCCGCACGCCAGCTACTCAAAATTCAGAATTTTCGTCCGTCACCATGGGTCATTACAATATAAGACAGCTACAGCCATGATTGTGCCAAAATACATTGATCTCCTGCAGCCTACTTGGATCCGAAATTCAAAGCCGGTTAAGTGATTACCTCACTAGCCATAACAGGCTATATGTAACCCACATGTAGTCTAACTTGATGTAATCGACAAAAACTGGGATATTTTAAGCCAGTTTCAATTGATATACCAAATTAACACCCTTTTAACAAGACTTTATTTAACATGCAATGTTTGGATGTATGTACGATTGCCCAAGACCGGGATAGTTGGCGCTCCTTGGGGAGGCCTTCGTCTAGCAGAGGACGGCGATAGGCTGATGACGATGATGAGTATGTGAGTTCGGCACGAATTTTGGAAGCTAAATTAGAACCACTTCCCGATGTCGGATTGGGCTCAAATTTGGTATACATATGTATCATAGGTGACAATACAATTATTATCAACTATGATACATATATGTATCATGTGTAATGTATATATGGTACCATACTATTGAGTATGGTACCATAGAGGTGTTCTGAACTTCGACATCAGCATCGAGTTTGGGCTCATTTGTTTTGTCTTGGTGAGTACTTTGGTGCTGCATGATATCCAGGGTATGACGATGGAGTTGGCAGGTAGCCATAGAAACTTCTGAACTAAACAAGATAAACCAATCGAGTTTTGGGCTCGATTGATTTGTCTTGAGGAGTACGTTTTTTTAACATCAAATGTATACTAAAATAAAACTATTTTTTTTACAATTAATTCTATTAGCTTCACTTGTAACTAACTAAAAATGTAAATACATCTTGGAAGTAAATTTGAGCCTACTTCTAACTTATAAAATGAATCGGAATTAATTCAGATGCTATTACAGCGTGTTCGTATAGATTCTCTAATCATCTGCCTACCCTTGTCCCAATTTTATTTGGGGTTGGTGCAATATGTTTTATTCTTCCATTCTACTCTATCGTTCGTCATTTCACTGCTTACTCCCTTTCTAGCCATATCTTCTTTCACCAGTTAGTCATTCACATTTCACAGTCCATCCATCTTTTCTTTGGTCGTCCTCTTCTCTTCTACCCGTCCCTCCGCATCACATGTCCATACCACGATAACCTATTGCTTCTCAGCTTTTCATCTACTGGTGCTACTTTTAGGCTGCCACTAATATATTCATTTCTCACCTTGTCCATCCTAGTCACGCCACACATCCATCTCAACATTCGCATTTCAGCTACTTGCAGTCATCTCTCATATAGATTCAGATAAATTCTCTAAACTGTAAGTTATTTAAATGCTGTTTTGGATGATACTCGTGTAATATTTCTGTATCGTTACTGAGCTACAGTGTTCATTTCTGTAACGAAGTATATTTAGCTGCTAACGCCGTTGATACAGTGTACATAAATTCAGAAATTGTGAGAAATTCACAAACATTCATTTAAGGACAGCGCTTGTAAAAATAACCCTGTTACTTTTATTACCATTTCACGGCTAAACTTCTAAATCGATACTAACGAACTTTGAATCTTGCTTACGTTAGAAAGTTGCCAGGTATCATGAGAAAGTTATAAGCTACTTTCATAATAAAAGTTAAATTTAACACCCTACATTTAATTAATAAAAGCTACTATTTTTGATCAGACGCATAGTACAATTGAAATACTTAATTAAATATTTATTAAAAACTATACGGTTTTACTAACGTTTGTACTATACGGTTTTACTTTCTCAAGGAGTGAAGCGTCCTGCCGCGACGGTGTCAGGCGTCACACTGGTAAAACGTGAGTAAAACCGTATAGTTTTTAATAAATATGAATACCACTCACGAAAGTTTTTATTGTAACTTAATTAAATGGCAAAAATATAGCTCAAACTATTATTCAAAGCCACTGTTAAAAAAATTCAATCTAGTGCGTTGTATTACGAAAGTGTTATTCAGTCCACTTGAGATGTCTGCAAATATTATCCGTCTATTTGTACGATGAGAGATTTGATCCCCTCTTGAAATTGATAATTTAGTCCCGCGTTATCGACGCCACAGAAATATTTACATAATACTACCTGAGCCCGCGACTTGTACTATAAGGTTAGGATAGCGCCGGCCGTCCCTTCGCACTCGGCGTGATTTTTTGAGTATTTTGTACCAAGATGTTAAATGATTCTGATGTGGAAGCGGTTGCGCTTTTATTTGCGTTGGCTAAAACTAGTGATCGCGAAACACCGTATTTTAATGATCAAGAATATATTTTAATACTTAGATTAAGCTAAGGCTCAAGTCATACTAATAAAAGTGTCCTCGTACAATATCAATAAGCATTTTTGTAAATAATTACAAGTATGCCGTGCCGTCGGGCGTGACGTGCTCCCGTTCTGCTGTGACTACTAAAACGAATACTCAAATAACACAAAGTACGCAACGCTGTTTGCCCAAACAACTTAAGTAAAAAGTTTGTTTAAAGTAGTTTCACCTTCTTTCATGATCACTGCTCCGCTCCTAAGGCGTCCATTAGACGCTTATGCAAACGTAAATCATTACCAATAGTCATGATTGACAGATGTTCGTTGGTGATTGATGAAATAATATGGACATCAAAATCTCATCATGCCACCGTCAATCACTGCATTAGACGATAGGTTATTCGTCAATCACTGTTTTGATTGTGGCAAAACTGATAGCAAAACCTACCGTGTAATGGGCACCTAAGGGTTGTAGTGTGAAATTACAGTCTACAACCTTCCTTAATGAATACTCTATCTAATACAAAAATAATTATTCGAGTCTGAGTGATAGTTCCAAAGCTTTAAACAAACAAACAAACAATCATATAAAACCTCTTTAGCTTTATTATATTAACTAGAGATCGCATGATGGTCGAATGTTGACCATGGTTTTTTCATTGGCCAGTATAACTTGAACTGTCATTGTTACTGTAATGTATTTCTGTTTACCCACCACTTATAAATTATATATTGTATGCTACTATATAAGAGGAAATAATTGTAACACGGATCAGTTCGCATTATACGCTGGCTTCAATCTCGCAGTTTTGTTTCAAGACATACAAATACTTCAGTTACCATGACAGGTCAACGCATATACTAGACGCTTGTAATTTTATAAAGCCGTTTTCACGTAATTCTTAAAGTTGTAAGACATATTGTTTAAAATTTTTAGCTTTATGAACTTCTTCTATATATAAACTGTAAATATATTATTCCAAAATTCACGTTACTACGTTTGACAAATTTTCTTAAAAAGGGGTACAACGAATTCTTTTCACGTATTAATATAATGATATAGACAATATGGTTTCTTTTCTTTTGCGTTGAACACGCTATGTCAATACAAAACCTATGGCCAGACAAAGTAAAAAAATCTTTTGACACTTTTTAGCCCTACTGTTACGGTGGGCTCTAGGCTATTATTTAATATCACGCTCTTAGAACCGTAGCAGTTATCCTAAATGCTTATAAAACTGCGTATAATAATAAATTAGTACTTAGTTCGGCGCTAATGATGTGATCAATCTCAATATGCCTTTTTCTTAAACCACTAAAGCGGGTGGATCTACGTTTCCAAACTGTATCTTTATAATTGCACTAAATATATTTGGCATCGGGCTGCCCAAAACACTTCAAAAAAACCTTTAACTGGTGACATGCTTTTAGTGTAAAAAAAATTATATTCATGGAACAAAAATTTGTTATTTTACACTTAAGAAATAATTTTAATAGCTTCTACATTAAGAGTTGGTTTATAATTTTAAATTTGAAAGCGTCTGTCTCTCTGTTACTGTGTAGTCACAAAGTGACAGAAGACAGACAGAAAAGAAATTGTTAAAGGTTAAATGTTAAGGAAATATAGATTAATTTATCCAATTTATCTTAAGCTGTGCACTTCGCAGGGTGTTAATTTACGTGCGCAAAGCGATATCCCGTTGTTGCATTGCCGGTCACTAATATTAGTTACCTATCAATGTTATCATAGTCATGATTAAGCACTTACTCCATATAATGTAACACCCGAAGGTTGAGGTTAAGGAGCAACACAGTATGCTTGGCTAACGAGAAGATTTTACATTTTATCGATCGATCGATATCGATTTATCAAAAAATCTATATACCTAATGGCGTCAAAAATGAGAAATACAACGCATTAATTCAATGAAACTTGAATTTAAAATATTTATATCGAAGTCAATTTTTTTATCGTATGTATGTGACAGATTTCCGAGCTAGGAATACTAATGTCGCTCGCAACAAGCCCTCTCGAACTCCCACTGTCCCAGTGCCCTCTTTAGTTAAGCGTATTTTCTTTAATTAGACTATTTCATAAAGAAAATCTGTCAGTGATTATGATGTACATAATTTGATTCACAAACGAAATCAACCAAATTCACCACATTATTATAAAAATATACGCGTAACGCGTATGAATAGAATAGAATAGCTATTTATTGTAAAAATTGTGTACATAAGCTCATCTAATTATTAATTTGGGTATCAACAATTTATCCGGATCGATATGATATATACGCGCCATCATATTAATATGTATAAACATTATTAGAGTTTGTAAATCGAGATTCGATTCTATTATATTAATACGTCTATGTCATGTGTATATTTATGTATGTACAGATTTATATATTTATTTGATACAAAATGTAACACACACCAATACTATGTATAATTATAATAATAATATAAATTTACTAGTAATAAGATAAATGAATTATGTCCTTAACATTTTGAAATTATTTTTTTTACACTATTATAATAATAGAAATGTTTGGTAAGTTGTTCTTGTAAAACTGCTTATTATTGTAAATTACTTTTAGGTCGTCGCCCGAGCAATGTATGTGGAAGACTGTAATCGTATCAGGCACCCACAGGACAGGCTTGCCTAGTGTGGGGCCACCGACAATATTGTTAGTAATTACCTACTTGGTAATAAATTATTTTCATTTCATGTAGTATTTAAACAGTAACAGGACAAATCGAATTCGTAATATTGTTACTTTATCAATGACGATCTTTTTAAACTAGGCTAGATTCTAAATCGATCTCAATCTCATCGATTTTGTCGGCAGAAAGATATAATTAAGTTTACAAAGGAACTGAAGATTTTGGATAAAGGGATTTCTTCATTCTAACGTTGGGCTGGTGTTTCATAGTAAAAACAAAAAGATTTTTTTGTTGCAATATACTCAAACCAGGTTTTTTTTAATAGGAACTTTTGATCAAACCAGGTGAACCAATCAGAATGTTGAGTATGATATGATATGATTTGATTAAACGGCTATTACAAGTAACGGCTGCTGTCTTGAACATGGGGTCACGAGTAGATTTTTTGCCAAGCTGCTTACCAGTAGAAGAGAGTTTCGAATTTTATTCATAGTTTACGCTGTGCCTCTCAAAACTATTTTGTATTCAATGAAGCGAAAATGTGAAACCACAAATTATATCTCTATTTCATATATAGAATCAACAACGCTTTACGAATATCATACCAATACTGGTTAATTAGTCGAAATAGGGTGTGTAAATTAGGATAAATCTTTTGATAATACAACCTTTGTAGTTTGGATATACCACCGTACATTTGTACCAGTATGTGGGCGTTAGAAATCTGAATATATAATGAGCTTTATCTTAAACAGTATTATTACATGTAATTCATTATGTATTTCAATATCGAAACTAAATTATTATCAAAGTTTCATTGTTTGACTATGTGATAGAACAACCATATATACAAACTACAGAATCGATTTTTACACAAAGGCCCAAGAAGGGTAATGTTTTACGAACGTATGTAGTATATTACCCCTACATATATATATAAGTCTAATGTATTGATACGCTTTACAACATAAGCCGTTTGACGGATTTAGACATATGAGTTGCCCTTATAAATGTCTCAGTTGTGGAAGTGACATTGGATACATTATTATCTACGCTTTTTGCCCGACGACGCGACGCAAAAAGGTATAAGTTTAACGTGTGTTTCTGTGGCATCATCACTCATAAACAGATGGACGGATTTTGATGAAGTATTTTGGTTTGAAAGGTTATTTGATCGAGAGCGTTCTTAGATATAATTCAAGCTAAGCTCCACCACTGTTCAGCCGTTCGAAAGTCGAGCTGTTTTCTAAACGTTAATGGGGTTTCCAAGTCAGGAGTATTATAATTTTTAATTTATACTTGTAGTTAGTATGTTTGTTTCTATTAACAATTATCTTGTAAATTCCAAACCTTTTTTGTGCTCAAATACTTATAATAACACTTAGTAACTGATAAAATAAATGTATTCTTAAGCGAAATACTAGCCACAGTAATGGCTTGCTCAAGATAATGGCATTGAATCGTGCAGCAATAGTAGCATCCGCAGTTGTGGCATGCTGCATGAGAGCGTTGGCTTTCCGCCCATGCGACACAGATACTTCCCTGCAAAGCGAAGCCGCCGTGACCTGACATAGACAAAAGTAGAGGAGAGGTAACCACATATCAGGCGATGCAGCCAATCATCAATGACCTCCTTGCTGCTGCAGGCAAATGATTATTTATTTTAGAAAAGCATAGGGCAGGGCTTTAAAGTCGTGTAAAAAGGATAGCTACATATAATACCTCCTTTACATATTTTCTCAGTTAAAAAGAAAACACTTTCTTATTTATTTCTTCCAGTAATTGTTGACATTTTCATTGTGTGTTGATGGAACTGGAGTAATTGTTATAAATGAACAGCGTCCCCCAGCCTCTATTGTCGTCTTTAATCAACGAATTGAGTCGTTTGAATTACCACATACGTGTATATTTAGAGATAAATATTCGTCTTTTGTTTGAAAGGGTATACTTCAGAGGTGGTTCCATGGTCATCAGATCAGGATCTGATATTGGGATCCTGGAGAAATCGAGGGAACTCGTCAAATTTTATAGACACATTTGAAGGGAGTTGGGTATTTTTTTATAGTGACTATTTTTTTTGATTTTAGTCCATTTGTTAATTGAATAAGTTTTATTCAAGGTTAGTCCCATTTAAATTTAATGAAAATATTACACTTCTAAGGATGAAAAATTAAGGTACGAAAAATACAGTTTATGTCATGATTCAGGCGCATTAAAGTTGGTGATACTTTTTTTAAAGATAATTATACCATAGCAGGATGCAATGTTCAACGTTATTAAACTATTACATTAAAATAAAGTGCAAACTTTTCAACACACATTGTATACAATAAACAATGCTGGGTTCATGACCGGCCACGCTGTGAATCTATCTACAATGTATATAATCAAAGGTAACGTTCGTAGGCAGCAATTTGTCATTTCGAACACAGGTTTAAATTTAAAATTGGAAACACGATTTGAATACCACGTTCAATTGACTGACCTGTTGGTCTAGTGGTTAGTGACCCTGACTGCTAAGCCAGAGGTCGTGGGTTCGATTCCCACCCAGGACAAATAATTGTGTGATGAGCACGATAATAATTTGTTCTGTGTCTGGGTGTAATTTATCTATAATATGTATGTATTTAGAAATATATATGTATGTTTATCAGCAGTCTGGCTACCATAGCACAGGCTCTGCCTAGTTTGGGGTCAGACGGCCGTGTGTGAGATGTGTGAAGTTATTATTATTATTATTATTATTATATTATTATTATTATAACTACTTGATGATAGAGCTTCATGGTGGATTTTGACATAGCTGATCTCACAACAAATATATGTTACGTTGTGACTAAATGAGTGGGAGAGCCATGCTTCGGCACGTATAGGCCGGCTCGACCGGGGAGATACCACGGCCTCACAGAAAACCGGCAGTGAAGCAATGGTTTGCATTTTCTCACCATTTCCTCTCCCCCTCTTCACCTCCTCTTTCCGCTCTTCCCTCCTCTCCCCTTCTTCCCCCCCTTAACGGCCGGCAACGCATTTGTGACTCTTGAGTTGCAGGTGTCCATGGGCGGCGGTAGTCATTTACCATCAGGTCTGCTCATTTGCCCCTATACCATAAAAAAATAAATTAATAGTTATGATTTTAAAAACCTTAAACTATTTTTTTAGGGTTCCGTACCCGAAAGATAACCAACAGGACCTTAAGTCTTCCGCTGTCCGTCCGTCCTTTTATTTGTCTATCAGCAGGCTGAATCTCATGATCCGTAATAGGTACTAGAAACGCATTAAATCTTGTACGATGGTGCGGAACCCTTCATGCGCGAGTCCGACTCGCATTTGGCCGTTTTTTTTATCTTCCGTCAAATTATGAGGTATCCATCTAGTACAAGGCTTTCTGACGCCTAAATGTTTATGTAAGACTTTTGTGTTTGACTCCAATGCCTAAAGCTGCTCGAATCTGTTGATACGTCATAACGTCACCCTTCTATCATCTTCTATCAGTGAGTTTGCATCAACCACGTTTAAACTCATTAAACCAGTTGTAAACAGTGGCACGAGATGGGGCTTCGTAATGAAATGCCAATCGAAGTCTATCGTAACATCGTTGTTTAGTAAGACCGCAACGAAAGTCGTAATAAATCATTGAGCGAAAATTTTCTCTACTCAAATCCATTTCGATGCACGACAGACCTTATTCAAGTTGCCGCCAATTTATAAAAACAACGAATTTCAAAAGAGTTCCTAATTCAAAATTTAAATAAGTTCATCGGCTGTTTTTCTTACTGGCTTATTCTAAAAACTTTCAGTGTGAACTACGGATAAAAGTTTGAATATTTAAAATTATTTTTAGATTTTGTGATTTCTCTTTTCATATCATTATTCATACGAAACATGATCCATAAATCATATGAATGCATTAAAATACATAAATACTCACTCTCCTCGCTTCAAATCCTTTTAATAAAAAAAAATCCACTACCATATAAAACAAAGTTGTATAAATATGTATTTACATTGTAAAATGTTAGTCTTCAGGAATGTGTTTATTTAAATACATATACAATTTGTTTATTGTGACTCAGTATCTGCAATGATGACACGCGGTATTTATAAATAATATACAACAAGCTGAAAATACACTCTGATATGTTTTACCAAATTCGCCAAAAGATATAACTACAAAAATATGACCTCTGTGGCGCGACGGTATCGGTAGTATATTCGACTGCAGGGTTAGACGTCCGTCGTTAGTTCGATTCTTCAAATATATGTATGCATAAATATATCTCTTTCTTTTGGTCTAGGTATTTCTATGAATAACATATGTTACATTTTTCCAACAAAATCGTATCTAAGTGTTACAGAAGCCTAAATTGACACGCAGGCTCCATCTATTCACAAGTAGCGGCAACTAAATTGAGACGCATGCCGCCATCTTTTGACGAATTACAGAACTAATCTGTCTATCAATTAGAATATTTTACTGAGTTCTAGAAGTTCGATTGCACGAGATATTTCAGGAAAGTTCACGAACTTTCCATGACACGTTTATGTCGCGTTTGTCAAACTGTGTAAGAAGTTGCAATGCGGTATGAACATTCAGTTCTAGTTAAGCGATACAGCGAGTAGCAAGTGCGAAATATAGCGAATAGTAGAAGTGAATAGTGAAAATGACTTATTTGTGGTAATTGCCAATTATTTAAATAAATCGTGTCTATTTCGTTATAAATTGGTGTAAGTATTTAATCCAGAACCCTGGCTCGTAACAGTAAGTATGTTTTTAGTGTTCTGGAACCCGTATTTATAAACTATTCAATTCAATATTCAATTCAATTCAATATTATAAAAATACCAATAAACTCTAATAGAAGCTATACATAGTTTGGGTGAAACGTCCCAGATTGTGATAAGTGTAATAAAATGAAACTTACCGTTTACAAGGATAAATGTACTCTCTCGCTCTCGCTCGTTAATTAAGCGCTTAGAAGAGGCTATGTTTATTTGAAAATCTAATAGGCCGTAAAAGGTAAGTTTTGAAAGAAAGATTGATTTAGTCTTATTAATCAGGCGAGGAAGTATCTGCACAGCACAGCACTCTCTACACTGCAGAATACTGCTGTATAGAGAGTATACTGTCGCAATACCAATAGGTATACTGTCGCAGCAGCCTGGTGGTAGGGTCATCTAAACTCCATTTGGACACGGATCTGATTGGAAACATGTGACTAACAAGTTAGTAATAAAAAAACGCACCTACTCTGCCAAAAAAGGTTAGAAAAAAATACTTTAGAAAATGGCACCATACAGCCACAATTTATTTAATGTATAGCCCGTGATGATGTAAAGATTCTTACAATACCCCATAAATCCAAATTCATTTAGGCATTAAGAAGTTATGGTGGAATTAGAAACTCAGATACATACAAGAACCCTGTGTCTCCGAGAGCACGTTAAACCGTCGGTCCCGGGTGCCATACAAACATTCGTTAGGGGTAGTTGGAGCCCTAAAAAGTCTGACAATCTGGTCTAACTACGGAACTTCGATAGCGCCTAGTACTTGGGTTATGGAGGTCTGATGGCAGTCGCTTCACGTAAAATATCAATGTTCGGCCGTATTTTAGTTAGACTGAAAGCTGACCCCAAATTAATTTCGGAAAAAGGCGCGGAGCATGATGATGACATACATACAAGAGCCCAAAACACTACACTCCTTTTTTGGGCAGTTTTGTAATTAAGGTGGTGACACTGCCGCACTACATAGCAACTAACAGACTGTATTGAGCGAATGAAGTTTTCGCGATGATAATTACGAGTGTATATTCAATTTTCATTCAACATCAATAATCACCCAACCTGTCCGGGAGATCCTTCATCTGTGTTGGTGAGACATCAAAAAGCACAATGCAATTTAATAGGAAGAGCGAATGTTGATTGATTTATCTAATTGGTTACAATTAACGGAAGGGTTTTCAGCCTCTTGTGGTTTTGGTACATAACATTGGATTAAAAAATTTACTAACTGCTAAAATGTAGTGTTGATAAACTAAGTTGATAAAAGATCAATTGCGAAAAACCTCCTCCGGATATTTTTACTTCATTAACCTTAATTAGACTTGCCTTGTTACGTAGGTACTACTAAATATATTTTTTTTGTATCCTTGGGTTTGTACGATAAGTTAAAAAACAAAAAAAATATCGTGGGAGAGTCATGCTTCGGCACGTATGGGCCGGCTTGACCGAAGTGATACCACGGCCTCACAGAAAAACATGTGTGGTGGTGGTATAAGAATTTCATAAACACACTTTGTAATAAATTATATATTATTGCCACCGTATGAGTTCCCAAAGTAATTTTCACAAATGGTATCTATTCACAAGGATGACAGATAGACCTAAACAATTTTAATGTTTAATTATATATTTTCCAATAAAAACCAATTAGATAAAAAAATTGCCGGTAAAAGAATTTCATAAACACCCTTCGGAATGCTATAATTGAGATTTGTTAACATCAGTTTTCTTTTTGGAGGATTAAATTAGTAAACCTTTGAAAAGCCTTCGCTTTTAATTGACTATTTTATTAATATTAAGACTGAGTAACATTGCGAATTAAATAACTTGAAGACGTAAGACTAATCAAGTTATTAAATTAAGTAATAGAAGAAATTTAGCTAAGTAGATTTTCTTTTTAGTGTGTGTGTATAATGTAAGTATAAATGTGTGCTTCAATATAACATCTCAATAAACAGTGTGTGCAAAACATAACTTACCAAAATGTGCGGTTACGTTATTAACCAAATGTGCCACATCAACATGTAATCTATACAGATAAGCCGCGTTATCTTATTCGGTAGATATTGTTGGGAACACAACGTTTGGTGGATAAAATAGAATCGCCATCAATTTTTTTTTAATCGGTCCGTTCGAAAGCGATTACCGGTCTCTTTGAAACTTTAAGAATCTAGTGACATCGCACTCCCCGACCACTTTACGTCGTCTGCTCACGTCACTGCCTGCTTCTTCAAGTCGTCTGTCCACCGTGCCGATATACTACTTTTGCCTAACCGTGGTCTCCACTTTAGCACAAGTCGACTCCAGCGACCATCAGTCCGCAAGGAAACATGACCGACCCGTAGTGGGTCGAGACTCAGCTTACTGATTACTGAAGTCGGTTATCTATTTCTCTGTCGATTAACTTGTGACTGCCGACTTCCACATACAGCAAAAACATACTCCAACATCATCTAGCGAAGACGAGCTGAAATACGAAGTAACTACTAATCTTGCATCGCGCTATGAGAGTTCTCGCGCCGATTAGTATACTCGTATATACAATTTCCCAAGTATCTCCCAAATACGCCTGGTCTGAGAGAGAGTGTTGGAGGCACATAACACCCGTTCCTCCAACCTCCAACTTCATTTCGAATTTTAATTTAGTTTAATTATTGATATTAAATATTTAAAACTCGAGCACTTTCGTGCCTAATATTACAAAGCATAGTATGTCATTACACGCTATCACTCGTACAACGGCTAAAATTATAACTGTTGTCACTGCCCACTGATTTTTTTGCATATCAGATAGTGAGATAAAAACGTTAGTGACAGTTTTCAATTTAATTTCTCTTTATCTTGTTTGACATCGCCTTTGTTTAACTAGTATGAGTTATTACAGATAGCAGATAATATGTATGTATCTATATATTAATATGTCAAGAGAATTCTATGTACGCATTTTTTTAAGCAAACGTGCACAGACAACCGGCAGTGAAGCAATTATTGTGTTGTGTTTAGCCGAGTGAGTGCGGTTACCGCTCCCCCTCCTATCCCTCTTCCATCTTAAAGGCCGTCAACGCACTTGTGACTCTTGAGTTGCAGGTGCCCATGTGACCCGTCTGCTGGTTTTGCCCCTATCCCATAAAAATAAACAGACAGGAATGTGAAATTTGGAATCGGTATTTAGAGTTTATATGTAGAAAAAGTGCAGAAAATTTACAACAATGTGTTCTATAAACTACTTACAGAAAAAAAAATTGTTACAAATAATTATTCAGATGACTGCTAAAAAGACTGTGTAGAGCTGTGGACATCCTGATTTCTAGAGGGAGGGCATTCCAGAGAGGATTATTATATATATTATTATTTCTGTTGTAGGAAGTGTAGGATTATTCTTTTAAAAGATTTTTTTGTACCGTGTCATATTAGAAAATTTTGAACAGGTGTTCGCAAGTTAGTAATCTTAGGTAGTTGTCTAAATAGTGCTACTATTTATGTAATGCAGTCGGGGTTCGTATGTTTTCAATCTACTTCAAGAAGAGGAGGTTCTCAATTCGACAGATTTTTTTTGTAAGTTACGTTTATAAACCGATTTCAATAGTTATTTTTTTAACCGACAAAAACAGAGGAGGTTCTCAAGTCAACCTGTAAATATTTTTTTGAAGTGAAAACTTCTTTAGGCACGATTGTGCATTATTGCTCCTTATTCATTAATGTCACCAACCTTCTAATACATATTAAATTATATTAGTTACAATTTTAAATTATATTTAAAAGATGTAAAATTTTATTCTATTTATCTGAATGTTTAATATTCTGTCTAAGTTTCTTGTTTTGCCATCTTTGTAAAATTTTAATAACGCATTACATAAATAAGTTATTTCAGCAACAGAGCAAGAAATTCTATACGGTGTCGGTGTCGTATTGAAGTTCTGTGACGTTGCCTCGACGAGTTCTGCTGTGTCAGTATTTCTGAAAAATTACCTCCACAGATGAAAATCAAAAGTAGGTACACCATTTGCATAAGCTCGTGGTAAACAAAACAAGTAAATTCAAGATGTTTCATTCGATAAGAATATTAAATTTTTCATATGAAATTCAATTAAAATTGCCCTTAAAATGAAATTGAATTTCAATGTCTTTAGGTTACATTTTCTCAGTTATTTATCATGCAAAGATAGAATAAGAACAGAATAATAAATAATTTCATTTCGTGACTTTCAATTTTATTACTGACTGGCCGTTTGCGTAGCTTCATCTGCGTTTATGATCACTATTCCGGTCCTAAAGGTCGTAGCGTGATGTTACATAGCATATAACCTTCCTCAATCAATACTCTATCTAATACAAAAAAAAAAAAAAAATATCTGACTGATAGTTTTCGAAAGCCTTTAAACAAACAATCAAACTCTTCTGCCTTATTTATTTTATCGAGTTCAGTGCACGCTTGCTGTTATCCTAAAGGGTTTCGGAAGCTAGATTATTTCACATACTACTACTAAATGACTGGCCTGTTGGTCTAGTGGTTAGTGACCCTGACAGCTGAGCCAGAGGTCGTGGGTGCGATTCCCACCTAAATCTGGGTGTTCTTTGTGTCCGTTGTTTGTATGTTTGTAAAGTCCCCCGCGACACAGGAGTAATTTTCAATTAAGTAAATTTATGAAATGTATGTTAAGTTTTTATTTTTTTATGTGAGAGAGAGGAGAGAAGCAACTTTAATAAAAGGTTGTAAAACATTACATCGTCCTTCAAGCCTCTTCCCAACTAAGTTGGGGTCAACTTTCAGTCTAACTACGAAACGGCCGAACTTCGATATTTTACGTGAAGCGACTGCCATCAGACCTCCACAACCCAAGTACTAGGCGATATCAACGTTCTGTAGTTGTCGGACTTTTTGTCTTCAACTACCCGTAACGAATGCCACAGATGTTAGTATGGCAACTGGGATCGACGGTTTAACGTGCTCTCCGTGGCACGGAGGGATCTCAATGTGTTAAAAATGGTCACCCATCCTAAGACTGACCTCGCTAGTATTACTTATCCTTGCAATGTGCCAACCTACTCGGTTACCATTTAGCCACGAACCTCCCTAAAACATTAAAAGGAATAGCAATTTAAAATTATTGAACAGATGAAACTGTAGACAACCCTTATTCTGTAGATAAGTATTATAGCGGTTAGGGATGATCCAAATCGTTCTTTGCATTAGCGAACACAATAATGTCAAGTTGTCAGCTTTATCTAATGTATATTAGTGACTGATACCCACAGGGGATGAGTGAACCAGTGAGTTAGAGCTTAACAATAATGATAATGTTCGTAGAATTTAGTGTACAGTGAAGTAAGAATTTGTTGGTCACTTGACAAGGCATGACAACTTCTTTGAAACAATATTGGAAGGCAAAATAGAGAAAGAAAAGTGGAAGGCCTAAAATAATTTTTTTATTAATTAATTTATTTTTAGAGAGGCTTACAGACTTATAACAATGTTGTGTAATTAGAATTCAATAATCATAATTACAAGTGTCTACATATAGGTCCTCTAAAGAGAACTGTCGATTTAAATTGGACGAAGGTTATTACCTTCCTAAGTAGGAAGATATATCATACATAAATAATGTACACATACATATCTACATATATACAAATATATGTAGAGGTCAAAAAGGTCGCAGAGACTAGAGAAGATTGGCAATTTCTCTTAAATTTGGAAGAAGAAGAAGCAGAACTAAGAATAGAATAAACAGTTTTTAGAAATCTTTTTAGATTTTAATTGAGGGAACTACTAAATGTATAAGTTTTTTAATTTAAGATGCATTTTTTTTTGCTTAAGAAGTTTATAGGTGTTAAATCCACAAGAAGTTATTTAAACAAAAACAAATAATTTCAAGAGAGAACTATTCCCAACATAAACTTTAAATTCGACGACACTGAATTACCTGAAAACTTCTGTTTGTTGACACTCATATTTTTTTTTTGTTTATGAAACTTTTTCCATTCATGCGTTTTATATACCACTACTATTAATAAAACAAAATACCATTTACAGTTTTCTACAGCAATTTTTCGAATGTTATATTGTCTTAGAAGGGGTTGGCAGTACTGAAAATTCAGTTAAAAACTAAACTAAAGTTTATAACTATTTCTAAATATAATAATTTGTTGGTTTACAATAAAATATAGTAGTGTGGGTAACTCAGGTAACTTAGTATCATAATTTTTACGTGGGAGAGCCATGCTTCGCACGTATGGGCCGGCTTGACTCCGCTCGATACCACGGCCTCACAGAAAACCATCTGTGAAACAATGCTTGCATTGCTTTTCGCCGCCTGAGTGAGGTTACCGGAGGCCCTAACCCTACCCTCTCCCCTATTCCCGTCTTTCCCCTCTTTCCCTCTCCTCCCCTTTAATCACCCTCTCCCGTCTTCCCGCTCTTCCCCTATTCCCACCTTAAAGGGCGACAACGCACATGTGACTCTTGAGTTAGAGGTGTCCATGGGCGGCGGTAGTCATTTACCATCAGGTGACCCGTCGGCTCGTTTGCCCCCTATTCCATAAAAAATAAAAAAAATAATTTGAGCAAAACCTATAATATTTGACTGAGTGGATCTAAAAAATATCAAAAAGATTTCGCTAAAGGAAAGAGTTTCTTTTATGAAGAGTAGATTCCATCATTTAGAATAAAAATAGAACAATGCCGAACAAGAATTTTATTGACTTATATAAAATATAGCCGTCCGCGCAGTTCCAGGTTACTGCTCCGTTTCTATCGGTCGTAGCGTGATGTTATATAGAGTTGAGATTTTTAAAGCGTCAGAAACTAAATTAGTTTAGCTCAAATTTGCACAGACAACTTCAAATCGTATAAGATAAATTGCCTTGTATGTAAATAATAAAAAACACAAACGTCAATAAATGCTTTTAATTACAAGTACACTTTTACGAGTTCGAAGTAGATCATTACGAGATTCACTATTTATTTCAAACAAACCGCCTAACTAAAACAATATCCTATAAAGATCTTTTGGAAATCAACAAGCTTAAAGCGAACTACTCACTTAGGAAAACACATTTTAAAACTGAAGTCTTAAATATATAAAGGTAATACCTTTATATATTTAAGACTTCAGTTTTGAATTTCCCAAAAGCCCGGTTTCTTTTTAAGTTAAAATAACAAAGTACGAACGAAGTGTATTTAATTAGGCTTCTATAAATACTTGTTAAAATAACTTTAGGGATATTAACTTCAAACAGTATTAAAAAATGATTGTTTTATTTAAAGTTCTTGGTCCTTGTGGAAAAACTTAATTGAACGTGTCATACACCGATGGAGTCCCTATGGAGCTATGTACTAACAAAAAAATAATCAAACTATTTCCACATCGTCAGAAAATTCTACCTATAATTTACTTCATTTAATATATGGTTATGTTCATTTGCTGTATAACATTAATATTGTTCTTGCTTTATTTTCTATTCCTAGGTAAATGTTTATTTTATATCGTTCTTGGATGGTGCCAGCTTGAACCATAAAATCAGCTCCTCTGATTAATAAATAGCTCTCCGATTAAAAAAAATACGATCACGACGTCATAAAAGCATCAGTTACTAGTGCCAGATGCAGGTTTTCAGTTCAATTTAAGAATATGTTTGTGTAACAACATTTGGGCTAGCGCTGGCACGATTTTGTGGTTTGTGTTTTGGCAACTGCCTGTTCAGTCACTGTATCAAAATCGACATGGATCGTGTTTTGTGGTGGCTATCTATGCCGTTAACATCTATACAAATAAATAAAATTGGAGTGTCTGTTTGTAATATTAAAATAACCGCTTTTTACTAAGTGCATTAGGATGTATACACGGTACATGTACCAAAACAACATTTTTTTTTAAATTTTGTCTGTCTGTTTGTCTATTTGTTTCGGCTAATCTCCGGAATGGGTGGACCGATTTTCACGAGACTTTCAATGGAAGATGGCTGGTGTTATAAGGAGTAACTAAGGTTACTTTGATTTTGGAAAAAAGAATTTGGGTTCCGCGCAAAATATATAAATATGTACACGCGAGCGAAGCCGCGCGGGAACTGCTAGTAGTAAATAATTTCAAAGGACTTAACGATCAGTCGCTTCATCGCACTTTTGGAAAGTGATTCAATTGATGTTAGCTGATGTTAAATGGGTCGATTAAACGACGTTGGAATTAGGGTTTTTCGGGTTAGTTATGATCTAAGGCTTGAGTTATGATAGATCTATGGCGATAGTATGCCCACCTTATAAAGGAGACCCCACACAAGCTATACTTCTTTAGTGAATCAAAACCAAAATCGAGAGTGTTAAGTGAATAAAGTATATCACATGTTATCCCTATCGTCAATCTAATCTACTGTAAACGAGCGTAGCCTTTATGTAAATATTATCTGTCTTAGTACGTGAAATAAACTCTTGTCATGATTCGATAATACTAGCTCCTTAGCCACCTAAGCTCCTTAGAACGTGACTGCTGAGTACACACAAAAACAGACAACCTTTACGACCATTGGGCAAAGAAACAATTGTACCGTTCGTTACCTTTCCTCAACAAAAGACCAAACTACAATAAAATAAAGCCCAAACTAGCCTTTATTTGTGTTTTTGGGTCCCTAAACTTTTGACAAAGTCATTGTAAATCAGCGGTCCGAATGTTAGCGGGTTAATGAGCGAGATAGAATATTTTTATGCTTATAAGAACTTATTTGTTCATGCCACTGCACCGTACGTAATTATTACAGTTTTTGCATCGACGTGGTGGCAAGAAGTGTAGGTTAGGACCACACTAATGAAGGCAAAAATGGCGAGAATGAAAACAGTGGCGTACATTATCTTAATTGAACTTCAGTGACAATAGCAACAATCCGGGTGATGCAATTTCAACCCGACCTTAATTATTGCTATGTATATTTACAGGAATTAACCGCGATACCGTAAAAGGTATTACATACCTTTGAATTTGGTCACCTCAGCCTGTGAACATGGCCAGTGCAACCTGGCTGAAACGTCAGGCAATTTAAAGGTATGGAATACATATTACGTGATCGCGTTAATTCCCGTATATATACATAATTATATCATGAAACGCGAAAGTTTAAAAGTCAGTATACCTTAATTACTCTCTTAGAACGCACAACGTTTTCTAAACGGATTAAAACTGTTTTAATGTCTTCTCTCGAACGAGTTTAAGGAGAGCTTACTTCTCATACGTAAATATATTTTACACATAAAACACGTACATGCATATTTGAAAAGAGTAACATTTTTACGATAAGATTAAAATATTTACACTACGGGTTCAAGTAAGAGGCCATTCAACAAGAGACTTATGTGGTAGTAAACCAATTTAAATAAAGACATATTTCTAAAGATTCTCGAATGTTCGATTGCGGCCTAGACACTGTTTCTACTTATATACGTACATATTTATGTAAGCTGGTGGCTCAACGAGTTAGTTTCTTTACGAAATAATCAGGGTGGCGTCGGAACTATGTTTTTAATATCATGATTATACAATCGTGACTCGCATTTTATCCAAACCTTATTTATTTATTTAAAACTTTATGCACATAGAGTACAGAGGCGATTTTAATGCTAGAGGCATTCTCTACCAGTCAACCTTCGGGTGATGCAGAGAAAACAGGAAGTAGATGCAATAAAAAATATTATAGTTTATTAGGTATATATGCAAACTAAATATCAGACAAAATAATTAAACAAAGTATATAGGATAAAATACATATCATAAGCATACATTCAAATATGTACATAAACATACTATATACATAATATATACATACATACATACAAATGAAAACAAAGTAACGATTATTCAAACCTACTAAAAATTAAACCTTGATCAGAACTGATCGCAGCTTACGATAATAGTTGATATTTCTTTTTCGTATTCCGCTCACACTCGTACTGCGTCTTTAGGTAACAATCTGCCTTTAATTAGGTACAAATGAGATACAGAGAGATTTCTTCCTGTTGCTTATAGTTGTAACGTGGATTCTAAACATCAACTTTTCGGGTAGTGTTTTCTAAGCTATTCATGCAGTGGGTATGGACACATCTTTATTATATGTCTTGTGTAGTCTTTTTGACGTTTTAAGTGCTTAACATAATTATAGTCACTAACCGTGACAATACTTTGACCAAATAAGCTCGGTTGAGACTCTTTACAATATGTTTACATTAGCAAAAAAAAAAAAAAAAGTAAAAAAAAAAGACTGATTTCGTTCCACAACTTGAACGTTCGCGAAAGGAAATTTTGATCTTGTCCAGCCACATAGTATGAATGACAAATGACCATTTTAAAAATAACATTATAAAATATAATCGTTTAACAAACATCTCAAACAATTTGACAAATCCTTTACCGTTGTTGCAACACGGTTGTGGAATGCATTGCCAATTGAAATTAGGAAAGCTCAAACCATACACGCATTCAAATCAATGGTTAGACATCACTACCTAGGCTTATAGTTTCTGTCAGTATACTTCTATACCTACTCAAAACTAGTTAATGTGCTGTTGCTGTCAATGTTGCTAAATATTAATTTGTATATGACTTTTATTATTACTTCAGTATTTATGTATATATATATATATATATGTATATTATGCATATGTGTGTAAGTATAGGTATTGTTATATATATAGTACACCGTCAGCTACCAATTACTCCTGACACTAATTCCATCCAAAGGTGGTCTGGTAGAGATCGCTTTTAGCGATAAGACCGCCCATTGTACCTAGCATTTAAATTAAATTTAAGATCTATTGCAAGTTTATATGTTGTACAATAAAGAATATTCTATTCTATTCTCGTTTCGCCAACATATTACTTTATAAGTAATCATTAGACAAAATACAGATGTCGCAAATGTTTTACTTTGCAAATGTTTCAAATTTTAAAATATTTAAAAATATAAAATATTCTAAAAATTTTCACTTGACCAAGTACTTTGTTTGTCAAATTTGTGATTTTACAAAATGGGGCAGATCATTTGCAGGCAAGTCAATTGTGAATTTAACACGCTTTTAAAAAAATAGGTAGAATTCGGTCTAGCACTCGCCGGCCGCTGCTGCGACACGCTCGATCCGCTTGTTCGGTTCGTGCGTTGTGGCCGCAGTTCTAACCTAACCGAACCCTACATTTCACAATCAAAATACGATAAAGTACATACAAAATAAATCTATACTATATTTTTATTGCAATAAAGACTAAAAATAAAAATAATTAGGCTATTTTGAAGTCACGTTCATATTCCTTATTGAATAAAAAACATATTTTATTACTCTGCCAAATAGGTGGGGACCAATATTGTACAGGCCCGCTCAATTTGCCTTATTCAATAGTTTTTATTATATTGACTACTGATATTGAGCTTTTTTTAAACGGTCTGGACGCTATGAATATGCCGATAAATAACACAAAATACAGTTCACGGTACTAATCAACATAATACAGCTGTTAAATGTGAAATATTACATAACATTTTTGGAAGACACTCAAAAATAAATAATAAATAAATTCCATAAGTCACAAAACCTATCACCCTCTCACCGACCATTTGACACATAAGTACTTATTTTAGACGATTTACTAAAAATTTTTTTAGGTTTTGATTCAGTATAGATATGTCAACCGACACTATAACACACATAACTTAAAATTACATATAACAAAATTATATAATTGTTGAACTACTTTTTTTTTTTTTTAAAGACAACTTCCGCATTAGGAGTTACTCCTGTGTCGCGGGGGACTTTACAAACATACAAACAACGGACTACTGTAATGAGATGGCACAATTTCGTGGCTGCTTCGGACCTTGAGCAGCTCATCACACTTTGAATTAAACGGAGGCGATATACTACAATTTATTTTGTAATAGTTGATCGACATAAATCTAATTATCGTTCGATGCAAGAGCACACTTCCTCCACTCACGAAAGCCGGAACAGAAATGCGTTGAGGCACCATCTTTTGCATCGAAATATTTCTTGTATTTATTTTTAAACCAAAGTTTTATTGAGAGTTTAATAATTCCCGATGCGCTACAGAATTGTTATGGCATTCTCATCAATACTCTGATCGCATTGTTTTATTGGATCCGGAGAATATACCAGTAATTTGAGACTTGCGATGGTGGTAAAACAAAACAGTTGTTTTTAAATGTTTTCTAACATCTATGGGCTACTTCGTTACTACAATAACGGCATATTTACTCTCACAAGTGTCGGATGTTTTATTACACAATTTAAGTATAACTCCCATAAGCGCCATCAAAGTTTAAAACGCAAGCTTAAGTGTTATAGGTTTTGGTAATGGCAATAATTCTTAAACGAAGAGCCAAGTGGAAAGTAGCATTAAACTGGTATTTAAGTGTTTCAGATGGTGGGGCTCTTCTTTTAACCCCCTCCTAAACTCCTGGACCGATTTTGATTTAGTTGGTTTTGTTTTAAAGATGACTTGATAGAAGGTGTTCTTAGCTATAATTAAAAAAAATCTGTTTGAAGATATAGGCTCCAATTAGAACAGAAATCTAATCTTCTTCCACGTTTTAGATAAAGGATACCATTGAAATGTATCTTCTAGGTAAGTTCGCTCTACCGAAGACACGACCTATTTTTTATGTGAAATATGTTCCGTAAAAGGCACCCCATCCCATTACTACAATTGGAAAAAAGAAAAATGTCAAGGAGCCATATCGTCGGACAATGGCATAGGCTCGGTGACCCTATTAGTGACGTCATACTTGCACACAAAGTGCACTTAATGAGCTCTGTTTATGGGCAAACCTATGTCAAGGGTCGGCCTACTTCTCATGTCAATTAGGATTGAAATATTATTCGTTAATGGGTTATCTTAGTCGATGCATGAATAATTGAAGAGTATGGATTGCTTATTGAAACTTGCGAGGCCTTGGCGGCATACACTCAAACTACTAAGCTCAAAGTAATAACTTTTGAAATGGATGCAAATGATACATAAGATATTCTTCGCTTGCGTAAACTTTTTTTGTATCCCTTGGGTAGAGTAATTTTTTGGAATGAAAATTACCCTTTTGTGTTTTTCTGTTCCCCTGACAAGGAGTATGCAAAATGTTCGGTACAGTAGTTAAGGCCTGAATGCGTAACAAACATACTACTTCTGCATTTATAATACCGGATGCTGCCCGCGACTTCGCGGCCTGGAAATTTTCTTGAAATCTATCCCACGGGAACCGTACATTTTTCCGGGATGAAAAGTAAGCTAGGTCCTATTCCAGACAATAATCTGTCTCTGTGCTAAATTTCATCCAGATCCGTTCATTCAATCTCAGAAGCTATCGCTTTTTTAAATTTGTAAGATTCCTGTTGGTCTAGTGGTTAGTTATCCTGACTGCTGATCCTAAAGTCGTGGGTTTGATTCCCACCCAGGACAGATATTGTGTGAAAAGCATGATCATTTGTTCGGTGTCTGGGTGTAATTTATCTATAATATGTATGTATTAAGAAATATTGTTTATCAGCTTAGCTACCCAACATAATTTCGAATCAGACGGCCATGTGTGAGATGTGTCAAGTTTTTATTATTATCTTCTTGCCTTTTCCCAAATTTATTTGGGGTCGGCGCAATATGATTTCTTCTCGCATTTTCCTCTATCATTCGTCAGTTCTACATTTATAATATCAAGTTAGGGTATAAAATCAACATTATGTTAGGGTATTGCTAATCGATTATTGACTATATTGATATTTATTCTATAGCCTTTCCATACTATACAGACATCTCGACATTAGCGGTGCGGAGTCGAATTTCACTCCACCTGGTGAATAGGTTTAGCCAAAAATACCATTAGGAGGATAGGATTTGTGATGTACGACTTTACTGGTGTTGAGAATGTTTACAACTGTATTACAAGCATTACAAAGTATTTCCAAAGAATGTTCCGATAATTTGAGCAGCCAATTTGACTTTTCGACGAAGAATTCATTTATCTTCTCAATTGGCTATTATGTCTTGCTTATCTACTGCTTGTTACAACCATATCAATCAACAATGCAATGTTTGCGTGTAGATAACATTATAAGAAGCTGCTAACAGGTTATATGAGTAATATACACTCACATGCTCACGTTAGGAAAAAAGTAATTTCACACATACGTTCATAAAAATTTAGAATGTTTTAGTATCCTCACATCATTGCGCCATCCAGTTCCATTATTTGGCACCACTACGAAGTGCCAAAATACCTCTGTCCGCCTCTATGGGGATAGGTAGGCGTAAGTATACGGATAAACAAATAAAAATGTGGAGTTACAGTGTAATAAGAATGATAATTAGGTTTGCCGGTGAAAGAAATAAACAGCTTTTTTAATATGTGGAAATTCTTTTGGGTGATACCCCATCAGGATTATCGGTGAGGTCGTATGTCGGAATTGAACCGACTAAAACCACTGCGGCGGCGACGGTTGCATGCCACTGTTCGCCTAAAATGAGTAGGCCGTCAGTGCTGCGAAGATATGTCCTCAACGATCCACCTAAGGCTGGCCCTTGACGAAAGAACTAATAGTATGAAGTTGTTTCTGCTGATGGGTAGGATTTCCAGGAAACCATGCAAAGGGGAAATGGATTGACAATCCTTAAATGATGACTCAAGTGTTGTCGAGACTGATAAGCACACATAATGATATCACACGTCAAGTAATTTCTACCTAAGTTTGCTTTAAGAAAACATCGACTGGCATAAACTTAATCATACACTCGAAATGACTGAGTAATCAGGTTATCGTGGAGTTGTTTTTTGATGTTTAGGTAAAAGTTAAGCTTTGGATAAATTTATTTTTGGTTACCATTTAACTTGTGAATTTGGATTATACATCTTTTTGTACATGTTTACATTTTACGAGATAGGGTAACTGGTCTAAGAGCTGGGAGTCTGCGAAAAACTTAATTATGAAGGAAAAACTAAAACAGCTGTTTTTTATTATCATTTTCTCTATTGCTATGTGGATAGATTTATAAATAACACATACTCGCTGTGAGTTAAAATAGCGTGAGAAAATCTGCATATATATAATTCAATAGCATTCGAGTTTTTTCTTCTTTTTTAAATCCATAAACGATCATTATCTAACAAAATGTATGGTCAAACATTTTTTTAATCACTCACAGAGCAACACTTGAAATCTATACGGAAAATTTAATCTTGCAACATTATTTTCTGTTTAAAGATAGAAACCGTTCAGTTAGACATTTTCTAAGATTCTTAACTTACAAAGGTCTTAACCCTACATTTTACTTTTTTGAAACAGCCAAATGTCTCTTTTAATCGACGAAAAACGTTTTGCGTGATCTAACTTTTTACGGGGTAGTCCGATTTTCATCATTTTTTATTGCATAGGGAATAACTACGAAGTTGGTCTTATTAAAATTTAAATAAAAAAATTCAACCCTTAGGATATTGACTTTTCACCTGTAAACAATTTTTGTTGAAACTGAACACACATATGTAGTTCTAATGACACTACAACATGATGGAGACCTGCAGTTGATTTGATACTGAATGCGGAAGCCAGTCGAGCATACTCAACGGTTTACAGCAGGTAATTAAAATTCATTTCGGTATTTACATTAGTGTAGGATTTTAGTAGGGCTAACAAGTTTATTTTTCGCTTTTCAGTTCCTTTCTTATTTCGTCGGCTTAATTTTTTGATAAAAAAAAATTGGTTGTCTGTAAAGTCGGTTTATGGATGATAATTCCTCGTTATCGCTTGTTCCGCGCTCTCGCTTGCACGCTAGGCTCAGGTAGAACGTGACAATGAGTCATGCTTTTTCGTGCGTGCAGCCGGCGTTCATTTATTTATAAAACCTTATCACGTCCAAAGATTTTATTCTGATTAAAATAACAAAGTGTGATTTCGTACTGAAAACTGTTTTTATCTGTCTTATTAGTTCACAATATTTAGAGATACTGTAGCGTCCCGCGTTTGTGAAAGAATTTACAAAATCGGTTCCGTAATTTTGGAAACTACCCTGATTAATATTGGGCGATGTATCGAATTTCGTCCCAAGAGATTTGTTATTTTCATACACCGAAATCTAATTTCTGTCTTGAATGCTGTTCACTGATGTAGTAATAATATTACATCGACAAGAGGGATTATTTTATAAAGTAACTTTTTATACTTCCATTATTAAATTTAGTCTACATTATTTGTTCAAAAAAATTGTATTACAGGTATAATTACAAAAGCTTGTCTGCTTGGGTGAAAAACCAATAAACTTATTTACTAGAGGAACAATTTTAAAGCAACTAAAAAACTTACTAATTAAATTTTTTCGCTTCATCCCATTTCTACGAGTTTAAATTTCGAACAAAAACTCGACTATGCGAACCAGACGTCGTTTTTCTTCGTTTGAACGAATAAAATTCCATTGATTACGTAACATCAGTACTCACGTTAATTCTACAGACTCGCTATGTAACCAGTCTAAGTAGAACCTCGGCTAAGTTCTTTCCTTAAGTGATGTACTCAACGAGTGGCTTTCATTTGGATCTTTTATATTGGACTTTATTCGTAATAAAATTGAGATGGAACGTGTTCTTTGTAAAGAAGGTTTTTTATAGTACCTGGGTCTTTTATTAGATCGAAGGTTTATGAGCTAGGTGATAATTAAATCAGAAGGCGTCAGGAACTTAGGGGATACAGGAATTCATCCTTTTAATCTCATTTTAGAATAAGAAGATGGCATACAATATGGGGTTTTTAATTACAACTAAGGTAGCCGACAAGTACTCAACCCATCTGAGGGTAAGTGATTAGCGTAGCCAAGGATAGTCTTTTCAAGAAGACTATTTTTAGTAGTTGACGTAAGTTTATTTTGGTAGTGTAATGGGTGGATTCAAACCCAAGACCTCTTGATTATACTTAAGTTAACGAAATCTTAGTTATTAGTCGTGTTCTTTTGAAGACACTCTCGGGATTATTTTAAACTAGCAGCGCAACTCGGTTTCACCCGAGATCCCGTAGGAATATCGGGATAAAAAGTAGCCTATGTGTTAATCCAGGTCTCCAACTATCTACATAGCAAGTTTCATCGCAATCGGTTCAGTAGTTTTGGCGTGAAAGAGTAACAAACATCCATCCATCCATTCACCCATCCATCCAAACTTTCATATTTATAATATTAGTGGGATTAAAAATCTAAAATAATCCCTACTCGAAAACCGCTCCAAAGATTAGAAAAGAGCTGATGAATTTCAAACGGCTCAACACATTTTCTTGAACTATAGCTAAGAACACTCTCGATTAAGGTAGTTTTGGAAAAAAAAAACTAAATTCAATATCGGCTCATCCGTTTAGGACCTATGATTCCACAGACAGACACAGGTACTCAAACTTAAAACACCTCTCCTTTTTGGGACATAATGAACATGCGCTTAGAGAAATTCTTTCGGAAAAGCTTGGAACGCCACCATTCTAGTTCTTTCTTTTTGTTATTTTCAAGACAGCTTGGAGTAAACAGGTGTTGTTGGTATTGTGCCGTTTTAGTAACATAAAACAAATAAGCTGCTTGTTTCTTCAAAACAGTAAGTGAAGAAATGTTTTGTTTACGCTTGGTTCAAAAAGGCTGAAAATATTCAATTTTGTTTGGGTTAAATAATTTATGTAAGTGGATTTTTTATAAAAGATGTAATTGTATAGTAGGGCTTAGAGCGGCAAATAACTCTTTAGCATTACAAAATAATCTTTTTAGGGTTCAGTACTACTCCTTCAGAGATACAGGCGTTGGTGTAGGTATGTATGTGTAAAAAGATATTGAACCTTTTAAATATTATTGCGGCTACATCAACATGGTGCGTATCTGTTCAGAGTACAACGCTCTTTGTGGGAACTCAGGCGACTAAGTCTTCGACATTGTTCATGATTTTTTTTTTATGGAATAAAACCAGCAGACGGATCACCTGATGGTAAATGACTACCGCCGCCCATGGCACCTGCAACTCAAGAGTTACAACTGTGCTGCCGGTCTTTAAGGTGGGAGTAGGGGAAGAAGCATTGCTTCACTTCACTCCGGTTGAGCCGGCCCATACGTGCCGAAGCATGGCTCTCCCACTATGATCATGTTGGATGTGTCATAATAGTTTTTTATTTTATTTATTTATGGACAACCAATAAAGCACACATTAAAAATACATGTTAAAGTTACCATATTTTTTAATCTTATAGTGTGTCTTGATTAAAGGCTGCCACGGCATGCATTAAACATAGAAGTAGGAAATGCAGTTCCAAAACAAATTAGCTTATCTAGATAGATATATTGTTACATAAATGCAGTTACATGTTATTAATAGAATCGGTATGTATACCGATTCTTTTAATGACATCCAACATACACATGACCATAAACAGGAGAAACTGTGGAGAACGGCTAGTTTTAAACATAAAAGCATTTTTTCCTAGTTCCACTCTAATAGCATACTTTCGAACTGCAATATAATAAAGATTTCATTGTGCTATTGTAGCTGCCCCGTTATTGGATGTTGTCGTAGAGGTAGATCAATTATATACATAAAGACGGACTCGTTAGCGGAGCACAGCGCTTCATGGTATTTCCTTGTACAAATCCTTTGCAGACAGTTTGTAAAATAAAATATAGCTTTAATGAACCAGGGTTCTTGATTTTAGCGACCTTGACTTTTTTTATTGTTTTTGCTTGGTTAAATTTTCATTTTTAATTATTGTTTTTACTACTAAGGTAAGCCTTATAAGCGTAGATAAATATATTATAAGGTAGATAAAACCTAATACAGAAGTTGTAGAATTAGAATCATTGTTTCCATATCATTCATAATAATACCATGGCTGGCGTGAACACATTGACATGTCGACTTGTATGTTAGCAACTTCCTACGCATTAGGAATATATGAAAAAAATTTACAGTTTCAAATTTATATAAATTTTGGAGCAATCTACTTTGGAAATATGTTGACATCTCGAATTTCAACATGTCTAACTTGACAAAACCTTATGTCAAATTAACGATTCACATGATTTTGTGAATGAACATTGATATTTGCTTATATCAACTTATACTCAGTCACCAAAATAATATTCGTTATTTGGTATCTTAACATATATAACCGTCAAAACTTAAAAATGGCCACCCTGACAAATAGCAATTTTAGATAGTTCGTCTTTTAAACCGTCCAATTTCAGTACAACGATAACCATTTTTGTCACTGTCATTGTCAACACAAAATTTAGGTATATTCTTTGCGCGCGGGCACCACAGTCTGCTCAAATAAATATCTTAAGAGTAACCTAATAAATTAGTAAATTTAAGCTATTCTTTTTATTACTGTGCGGCTGCCTTCTATGATACTTTAGGTATAACAGTTTTATAAGAAATTCTTGAAATGAACATTATTTTAAACGTCAGGCAATTCAGAGCTATGTAATATCTTTTCATGATCGCGTTAATTCCCGTGTGAATAGATAATTATAGCCTTATTTGATTTCAGATTTGAAATTTTTTGTAATAATATAAAAAGAAATAAGCGCCATAAGTTTTGAAATAAAAATTATGGTTCCTATTAATCAATTTAGTTTAATTATTACCTACCTAGGTAAAGGATATATAAGATGTTCTGTTTTACAGATCTTGATGAATAATTATTCAATATGCACCATTTATATAATACAGATTTTTAACTTATCACTAGAGATCGGATAATATTATATATTATACAAATTTACCTAAACTTATTTTTTGGATAACAAATTATGGAAGCGGCTTCTAAGTATATTTTTATATACGAATGCAGTTGTAATGCACAAGCAAGTAGAATTTGCCGTCTCACTCGCACTCTTACAAAATGCTTACATTTCCTGGGGTTTAATAGGCCCGATTTGACACTTGTTACAACATAATAAGGTTGTTTTTGCTTCGTCAAAAATCACTGACAATAAAAGTAGGGAAAAGCAACCATTATACGTTGTAATAGAGCAAGTGTCATTTGTGTCAAACTGGGGTTTATTACATCTCACGGAGTATAGGTACACTTAAATTTGAATTTCCTGGAATCGCGGGATTCTTTCGATAAAAAAGTGCTTTCCATAATAGCCAACATCTCAACTTTAGGTAAATATGCATCCGAATATCCGATCTCTACTTATCACTCGTAAATTTGTCATTATTATCTTGTATCAACAACCACGATTTATAAAATACTTTCCTATTTCCTTTCGTGAGTTATCAAACAACTCATCAAGGATGTTCATCCTTGCTTAAGTCAACTTGCCCGTTCAAAACTCAATTGGTACTTAAACAAAATATCTTTGCACCTATTTATTATTATTTTAATTTCTATTGAATGAGCACTGCAGAGATACTTGAACCTTTTTGGCAGCTGCTGAATTTGAATAATTTTTCAATACTCCAGAAAAAAGACGATATAGAACATTCTGTATCAAGCGCCATTTATCTTAAAACCTAACCTAAACCTGGTCCGACTTGTCGGAACAAGCAAAAATTCCTCCTAAAAGATTCTAAGATATTTCAGTGATATTTTAACATCAAAACTCTGTTCCTAATATCAGTCATTAAGTCAAATGATAGCACGCGAAAGGTTTTCTTTTGGCACAATTCCTTATCAACAAAAGTGGTACGGTAAATAAGGGTAATTTTACCCTGACTTCCAATTATTTCCTTTGAAGTTCCTTTAATCAAATCAATTTGTCAGGCTTCTTTCAAAACGAAGCCTGCTGCAAAAAAAGTTTATTTGGAACATGACAGCAAGCATTTTTGCCAGTGAAGGCAAAGGGCCTGGTGAAGTTTGTGTTTAAAAGAAGTGCAGGAAGTTTAAATTTTAAATAATATTTGTTACAAATTTTTAAATGACGGCTCCATATACAACACACTTCCGGTATGCCTATGTGTTGTGTTGACCTGTCATGGTACGAAAGTCTGCAGTCTAAAGCTCATCACACACAAAGTTGTCATTCAAATCTGAGCATTAAAACGTGGTCGTAACATATATTTCATAATGTAAATATGGAAAAGCCGACGGCGGGCAGTAAGCGCGTATTGACATTATGAAATGTACTATACGACCACGTCTTAACGCTCAGATTTGAATGACAACTTTATTGCTAGGTTAGAGCCGTGAAGGTATAGTGTGTGATGACCTTTACACTCGTGTTTATACAAGGGATTTGAGGGGGGGATGGGATTGAATTTTAATTTTGATCGTCTTCTTAGTTAAAGTGATAAATAACTATGTTTGTTGTGTAAATAAGTTTATATATCAGTCTCTGTTGCATTTTTGTAGATGAGTACTATTTGTGTCTAGTGGGCCTTACTTTGTTTGAAGCAAAAAAATATAAATATTACAAAAAACTTAATGCATTTCTCTTGTTACAGATTGGCGCGTCAACTTGGCATCAGGTAATATGGAATTTAGTGTTGTAACCTCTTAAAATAGTAGCAATGAGAATAACAACCCTCCTCCTCCTTATTGCATTTTATTTTATTTTTAACGTACCGGGAGTGGTGGGTTCCCCTCTTCAATTGTGGTTTATTCTTTTGGTATATTCTTTATAAAACACTGCCTTTTTTATTGTGATTAACCACCTACGCGGTATTTCAGAATCAATCTGACTAAAACCACACGGTGTTCTGTCACAAGTGGGTCTATGCAAGGGAGTCAGGTGTAGCCTAAGACAAAAGTCCTAGACAACCCCAGCAGACCTTGGTCGTTTTTAGGGTTCCGTACCTCGAATAGAAAAAACGAACCCTTATAGGATCACTTTGTTGTCCGTCCGTCCGAAGGTCTGTCTGTCTGTCAAGACCCTTTTTCTCCGGAACGCGTGGAGGTATCAAGCTGAAATTTATATCAAATACTCAGGTCTACTGTCCCTTAGAGCTGTAAAAAATTAAACTTCTAAGCCAACGCAATCAAAAGGTACAGTCGTTTATGCCGCAAATTTCCGCAAATTTTTGACACTCGCAAGGGAACCAAAACCTACAGGGTACTTCCCGTGAACTCAGAATCTTGGAATTTGGTACGAAACAACGTTCTATATCACAGATAAAGGAAAAATTCCGAAAACTGTAAATTTTTAGTTACATAATATAATAAAAATATTTTACGGAACCCTCGGTGCGCGAGTCCAACTCGCACTTGGCCGGTTTTTTATAAGAGCAGACGGCAACACCATTGAGTGGGTTGAAGCCTCGCCTTTCGGTTCGAAAGAGACACGCGCGCAGAACACATCACCACTGAATCAGGCCTGCTTCTGCAAGGGAAAATGACACCCACAAGCAATTTACCGCAATATCACACTTTTTTTATGGGATAGGGGGCCACCCATGGGCACTTACGACTCGAGAGTCACAAGTGCGTTGCCGGCCTTTAAGGTGGGAGTAGGAGAACGGCGGGAAGAGGGGCAGATTGCAATGTTAGGGCCTCCGGTAACCTCACTCACTCGGCGAAACACAACAAAGCATTGCTTTACTGATGGTTTTTTGTGAGGTCGTGTTATCACTCCGGACGAGCCGGCCCATACGTGCCAAAGCATGGCTCTCCCACTAGACTAGACTATACTCTGCCTAATAATGATTACCAAAACATTCTCAAGTATCTAATTGAGTTCTATAATCGTTACGAGTAAACACATCGTTCCCTTGTCAAGTAGGTTAATGGCAAGAAAACAATTTATAACTGTATACATACATGTTTGTATTTCAATCAAGTTGCCGTGATATGGACATGTTTGGAAAAACAACATTACATGAGATTGAATAATGATTTTAGAAGCGAAACTTTATTGGAATTGATGTAAGATAAGAAATATATACATTTATAACTAAAAAACGGGCCATGTGCAAGACGGTCTGGTACGCGAAGGGTTCCGTAACATCATAAATAAAATATTTACCAAAAAAAAAATCTAAAGGACCGCCTTTAAATTCTAATTATTATATTATTTTTTTATATTTGTTGTTATAGCGGCATATTGTAGATAAGGCCGACATTTTCACGTAAAATATAATATATTTTGAAAAGCACAATCGACGTTAATGTGCTATGAACTGTGCTTAGCCATTTCTTTCTCTATTTTTTTTTCTCTCTTTCTAATGTTTTGTTTAAACATTCTGGCAATTCTTGTGAAATTCTATTCTCCCAAAAACTTCTAATTAGTCATGCCTTAAAGTAATCTAAATAGCTCATCGCCCTAAAAAGCTTACGCACCACTCACTCCCCTCCATATTTAGAGAGAAAGCACCCACATTGGCAACAGGCAGCTACCATAATAAAAAAAATTAAGTACTTAGAAAAATTCAAGAAAATATTCCAAATATCCAATTAGAAATCGGCTTACAATAACCTCAATATCATATGAAAACCTTCAAATTTTCCATTCTATATTTAAAAAGGACTTTTCGCTTGAATAGGTATCCCAATTTTGAGACCCTTCTCTCGACTGATCGTACGAACGGACGGTCGTTGATAGTTTTTATTAGTTTTGGGCTGGTTTATTAATTAAATAATTCCGTATTATGTTAACAGACGCTGCTGTTTGCTTTGCTCTAGCTATCGACCACAAAAACTTGATAATTGCTTTATCTTTTCATTGTTTTACACTATGTACTAGGTAACACATAAGCACAAGACGGGTCCGTCCTGTGCTGTTAACTTAGCACCTTGTTTTGCCATGTGGAGACCTCAGAGGGCTAACGGTAAAATGGTCTGCTAGATCCAAACCGACTAAAACCACACGCCGTTCTATAACATATAGCTTTATAGCAAGGGTTATAAAAGCTACAAGAAGAAGAAAGAAAGTCCTTGATAACCCCGGCCTGACTAAGACTAAGACTAAGACCTAGGCCGCCTAGACAGGCACCTTTTGTTTGACTCGGAGATGTCGGGTTATAACAGTCTTCACGTCGGTCACTTTGTCCACAGTTGCCTCTTAAAGTTGACCGACCACAAGCAGTTATTAAAACATTCTCTAGTCTAGCTCTAGAAGTGCCGGAGCACTTACAAAAACCCGAGATTTTAATAAATTAATTTAATTATTTTAAGAAATTACAAGATAAACTTATCTCTTAGACTATGCTAACTCAGACGATGATAGTACCGAAGTGGCTATTAAATTTTTCTTATAATTAAGGTCAACTTCACTGCACTTTCCACTATTTCGCAATACGTGTGTGAGATGATCGATGATGCGGGCCCAGAAGCGGGGCAGCGGCACAAGGCGCCGAATCAGCTATATCTGTGGAACCTTCTATATTGCGTAAATGGCTTTAATCCATTAATCAGCATTTCTGGTGTAGGCAGCGAGGGGATGTAACAAGTGTAATTACAAGAATATTTTATGACAAGGCTATGTTATGACGAGGACGTATCTAACACATTAATCCTTGAGCTTCAAAGATTATTTCTATTTCTGTTCTCCGCGGAACCGCGAAACCTTTCTTATCTAAATGTTTTTAAAAAGCGAATAGTGTAGTGCTTAAGGCATCGGAGTTACTGTTAAAAGGTTACGAAATCCAGGCAGACTTGAAGTGCAAACTCTATACAGATAAAATTATTGTATATTAAAGTTACTAGACAGATGTAAGAGTAATCTTTAATAAATGGTGTTTTCAGTCCTTTTTTACTACACTTATAACATAAGTTTAGTATTATTTGAGAGCATTCTTTGCTTTTTCTGAGAATTGTTTCTTTTTTATTTAATTATTATGAGACAATCATAGATGACTGGCCTGTTGACTAGTCTTGTGGTTAGGGATCCTGACTGCTCAGCCAGAGGTCGTGTTTTCGATATCGACCCGGGACAAGTAATTGTGTGATGAGCAAGATCATTTTGTTCTGTGTCTGGGTTTAATTTATCTATAATATGTATGTATTTAGCAATATATAAGTATGTTTATCAGCAGTCTGGTTACCATAGTACAGGCTCTGCCTAGTTTGGGATCCAAACTAGGCATTTGGGCCGTGTGTCAAGTTATTATTAAGTTTTTTTTAATTATTTTCTCTTTCTCCCTAGTTCGAAAAGATGACAATGATGATGAGCCTATTTATATTTCAAGAGTCTTTAGTGTAAAGACTATGTTTCAACAGTTGAAAGATTGATTCTCGTTTTATTTTACTTGTAATACAGAATAGAAATGTTAACTAGAAATGTTTCTATATATATATATATAAAGCACAACCAAGCGTTAAAGCATTACGCTGCCCTCCGATCACTCTACTCTTCATATTTTTTCATACCGGGCGCCTTATATGAAAATCGATTCATAAGGAGTAAACTCCAAAAATAGATACAACATTCCATATTCAAAAAACATTTGCCTTTATCTTACACAATCTGTTATCGACAATACAGGTATTTAATCAATTATGTGTCAAAGGCGAGAATTCTTTTTGTGTTTATCGAGATAAAAAGTTTGTGGTACTTTTTTCGAATATGTGTAGGTGTAATTGTAATAATATTAGAGTGCGAGTTACACCCTACGTGTTAAGACATCTGAGAGAGAGAGGTCGTGTGTAGCTAAGTGGAGTTGGTGGAGTAAAGTGACTCGCGCCTTCCTCTAAACTACTACAAGCTAGGGCTACCTACTAATAAATGGGTTGTGGGTCCCATCAGCTCTAAAGCCTTCTCTTTTCACATTTTAATTAAATTCCAATACTGGAAAATTATTTTCCAGACTCTATACGTAAGTTATAAGAGAATTTTGTTTATACTACGTCGGTGGAAAATAAGCATATGGCCCGCCTGATGGTAAGTGCTTCTAAGAAGTTGAAGAGTTAAGAACTTACAATTTCAGAGGAGTTGCATGCGCGTTGCCTCTTTGCTTAAGATCTGACATCGTGGAAGTAATTTTTATGGCGAAATATGTTCCGAATTTTAATTAATAGAGAATCGAAAAATTTATATTAAAAAGTTTGACAAATCAAACAAAATTTTAAATAATATAATTATCTTAATTTGTAAATGTTATCGCCACATCAAAAACTCGTATTTATTTTATTAAAAATAGGGGTAAACTATAGTAGATGATAAAACAGTTCACTATTTAATCAAAATGAGTTAATACACACTATCATGACTAGTTATACCGGTAGTGCTACGCTATTAGTCTATTCGCAATAGTGGGAAGTTAGAAAAACTGGCATGCGTTATAAGTTCATAGCAATCACTTGAGTCCTGATTGAGTATATGGAATAACCCTAACTTTAAACAGCTGTTCGATAAAAAAACAAGACAGTTCTTTGCCTTCCTAGAAAGCTGGCGGCGATAATTGATTTATCATCATAAATCGTGACCATTTCAACACATTTTAGGTCACACAATAACGTATTTTGTGTCGTTGAACATTTTTCAACACACAGTGAGTGGACACCGCACTGTAGATGTGTTAATTAATACTAAAACAACGAATTTTGTGTCAAGGGATTCCATCACGAATTCACGAGCAATGTGGATGATGTTGAAATTTATTTATAGCATTTTTTGTTACATTCGTTTCATCAAAATGTTATTGTGTTTTACATTATTATTTAAACCTTATATTAGCTTCCCTAATAACTAACTATGTTAACAAATCTTGGAATTCAATGTTAACCTACTTCTATATCGTATCGAAATGAAATTTTGTATGTATTTTTTTTTTATGGTACGAGCAGGCGGGGCACCTGACGGTAAATGATTACCGCCGCCCATGGGCACCTGCAACTCAAGAGTCACAAGTGCGTTGCCGGCCTTTAAGGTGGGAGTAGGGGAAAAGGGGGTAGAGGGAAGGGTTAAGGCCTCCGGTAACCTCACTCGCGCGGCGAAAAGCAATGCAAACATTGCTTCACTGCCGGTTTTCTGTGAGGCCATGGTATCACTCCGGTCGAGCCGGCCTACACGTGCCAAAGCATGTCTCTCCCACGAATAAACATGTAGTTTGAATGTCAATATTATAACTTGGCTTCTTGGAGCTGATGTAGTTATGAAGCCTTGAGGTGGATATTAGAAATCTTTAGCGGCTACTAGTAAACCCATCGAGTTTTGGCTCATTTGATTCGTTTTGAGTCCAAAAGATTAGGCTTAATAACGTTGGTACTATGATGGAGCCAGGAGGAGGATAGTGGAACTTCTTTTACTTTTTATTTTATTGCGTTTTTTTTAAATTGCATTAAACTATCATTATTAAAAGAACTTTTTTCTAGAAATAGCTTATGTTACCGTAATATATATTTAAAAAAAAAAGTGTGTGTGTGCAATTCACACACGGGAGAAGTGAAACTTCAGAAAAGTAGCCTACGATAGAATGAGATAAATATAGAGTATTAAGAGTACTAGAATAAATATAAGGTGTATTATTTTTATTTTTATAATATTTTTCCAATATTATTGTGTGTAAAATCAACACAAATAATTTACTAATGTTAATAAATTTTGTTTTATATAATTTATATGAAATTTATTGGTCAAATTAACACAAATGTGTTAAGTAATTAACATAAATTAATTAACTAACTTAATACGCAAATGCACTAATATGATACACGTGAATGATACACAACGTTGACTATGACGCTTTTTCTGAAGGCTTCGTAGTATGCAGGCGCTAAGACACGTGCTAACATACAAAGATTATAGGAAACACTGTATACTTGTATTCTATCTCATTCTCTCGCAGGTTAAATTCTATTTATGAATATGTTTGTCTCTTTTTAGTGTGACTTTTTCGTTTCATCGAATTTTCAAATTCAACAAGATTTTTAACAATGTTGTCAGCATTGGGGTCACAACGGATATTGAAAAAGTTCTTTCGATTATTCCTCTATGGTTTGATAGATAGATAGATAGGTACTCTTTATTGCACACCAAAAAAGTATTATACAAACTAGAAATTGAATATAAGGTATCAGTACAATGGGCGGTCTTATCGCTGTCTGCGATCTCTTACAGACAACCTTAGGATGGACTATACTGTATGGAAGTAGGTAACTCGCGGTGCACAACAATTCAAAATAGTAAGAAAAATATACAATTTATAAATATCAGTCTATTTAAGTCTACTAATTTTTTATTATTATCCAAATAATACACATACATACATATACATAAAAAAATATACATACACACATATATTCGTACACTACACATACATATAATTATAATATATGGTTCTTACGAAGAAAGGTAATGATCCTTGATAAGTTTCTGAAAAACAGCTTGTGACTGTGCTCGTCGGATAATTTCTGGCAATGCATTCCACAAGCGTGCGGCTTGCACTGCAAATGATTTGTCAGAAAATGTTGTGGTATGAGTTGGAATTTCCAACGTTAAATTTTCCGATAATCTCAAATGTCTATTGTGTGTGTCGTACATAAATGCGAAACGCTTTTTTAAATAAACAGGGGAAGTAGGGTTAAACAAGATATTATACAATAGAGGATATGAGTATTCCGGCAAAGACGAATCGGAAGCCACTTGAGTTTAGTACGGAATTCGGAGATATGATCATATTTGCGTAAGCCAAAAATGAATCTTATACAGAAATTTTGAAGCTTCTCAGGTTTATCAAGTTGGTCCTCATTGAGATCTAGACAGCTGACGTCGGCATAGTCAAGAATGGGGAAAAGAATCGATTGCGCGAGTTCAATTTTAGTAGAAGTTGGAAGGAAATTACGTAATCTTCTTAGAGAAGCCGCAGAGGCAAATTTTTCAACTGGACATTCCATGAAAGTGTTTTGTCCATATGTATCCCTAGGTTCTTAACATTATTGCTTATAGGAATAGTAACCCCTTCAAAAGACACTTGTGGAAGTGCTGAACAGTCAATTTTAGCAACAAGTCTGGAGCTACCGACCATCATAGCTTGCGTCTTCCTAGGGTTAACCCTAAGCCCATAGTATGGAATAGTATAAATGGAACACTATGTATTACATAGTGTTCCATTTACTTATACTAGCCAGATCTTTATTGATAGTGTTAATACGTTGAGACAGTTCGTTAAGATTTGCTTGACTGTATATTTGCAAATCATCTGCGTAAAGGTGATAGGAAGAGAGAAGTTCATTCGAGATTGAATTAATAAATATTGAAAAAAGTAAGGGAGATAAAACGCCACCCTGTGGCACACCAGCAGCTGTGTTGGACCAGGTAGAGTAGTTATCATCCAGTCGGATGCGCTGCCGTCGGCCGAACAGGTAACTACGAAACCAGTCAATAGCCGTTGGAGATATGTTGAGAGAATTAAGTATGGCAAGGAGAACATCGAAGTCCAGTGTTGAAAGCATTGCTGAAGTCTAGTAGACATAGAACTGTGAGGTTTCCATTCTCCATGCCTGTCCTTAAATCATCTGTAATATTGACGAGAGTGGTGGTCGTGCTATGGCCGGGGTGGAAACCGGATTGGAACGGGTTAAGTAGGTTATTTCTGCAAAGGAATGTACTAAGCTGATAGTGGATATGACGTTCCAGGACCTTTGACAGAAAAGGTAAAATTGAGATAGGTATTCTTGGGTAAAGGAATAATTTGGGCGTTTTTCCATGTCGATGGAAAAACACTGCTGACAGTGGAAGTTTTAAGAATGTGGGTAATAGGTAATAGGTAAAATTTCATCGAGGATGGGAAGGACCATATTCCGACTGATAGAATCAGTGCCAATTGCATTAGATGTAATGGACTGAATACTCTTCTCAACATCACAAGCAGACACTTGACTAAGAACAAATGGAGGATAATCAGGAGTCGGAATTGTTGAAAGATAATTTAATGTATTCATTTTAGTTGTCTTATTAAAGTTAGACGAAGCATTGAAGTGCTGGTTGAGCTGGTTAATATCCAGAAGCTTAGGAGATGATTCTTGACGCTGCTTTCCGACTCCTAGTGATCGCAGGAATTTCCAGACCTTAGCTGGGTCACCGTTTTCTACGGAGCTATGGATATGCTGGCGTTGTGCATTCCTACACACCTTGTTGCATAAGTTACGTAACTTTAAGTACTTTTCTTTATTGACATCGGTAGGTCTAGATTTATATTGTGACCTCGCTGCTGCTTTACGAACGATAATTTTTTTAATTTCGTCTGTCAGCCAGGGTGATGGTGAATATTTTAATTTGATTCATCGAACCAGTGCGTGTGTGTCATAGAGCGCTATCAAGTTGGTATTAAAAAGGTTTACCTTTTCGTCAATGGACTCTGCTGTTAAAAGATTGGTCCAATTGATCTCCTTTACGTCTTCTCTAAGAAGATCGACATCCATGCCACCAAAATTCCGCTGCAAGAGAACTCTTGACTTTGTCTTAGGAGGACGTATTTTGTAGGAGAGAAAGAGAAGATCATGATAAGAAAATTCGTCTGCTGCGCATTGACCATGTTTAGCGACGTGGTTCAGAGATGAAACAAGGATTAGCTCAAGAAGAGAGGGTGTACAGTTGGGAAAATGATGGGTTGCATTTAGAGGGAGAATAGAGAGATTGATAGATTCTACTATGGAAAGAAGAGAAGACGAGACGAAATCTTTTTTCAATAGACATGTATTAAAATCACCCATTATAATGACTATAGAGGTATGACTATAGGAAGGAGAAAGAGTTTGCAGGATATTCTCAAAGGACGTAAAGAAATTCACACGTAACGAGGGACAATAATAAACCCCTAAAAGAATTTTTAAATGATGCATCTCGACTTCCACATACAAGTGTTCACCAGCGTTTGGTGGAGGCGGCTGTGAAGATACACAAACCACAGAGTGTGGAATGTAATTACGGAGATAAATGGCTACACCACCACCACCGCCAACCGATCATCAACTGGTCATTCCTAATGAGTGTGAAGCCAGGCATAGAGTAAGAAGTTGAGGGAAGACAAGGCTTAAGCCATGATTCTGAAACGAGAATAGCGTGAATATCCTTACAGTCAAGGTTCGTCAGCATATCGGGGAAGTGGGCGGAAATACTCTGGTTTGATCGTGAAGTTCGATTAATTGAAAGGTTGGTCGACCTTTAGATAAATAAATTAATGTGTTTTAAAAACAGCGTCTCTTTCTATGACTATTTGTGCGATTACAGCTGGAGAAATACTGATTCGATTAGTTTTTTTCTGATTAGTCATAACGTAGTAGACACGATTTAAAACAACGGCGAGTAGTTTAATAAATTTTGAATAATCGAACTAAAGTAGCATTCAAACTTTACGATTCTTTAAGCTTTTCAAATAAATATCAAAGTCATAAAAGCATTTCGGATTTAAATAAAATTCAATTCAATCTCGATGCAATTATTTAAAGCATTCATGAATTCTTGATTGTTTCTTTTTAAAACCTTTTTCACCCTCATGACATAGGCTGATTAGGTCACGAACTGCGTTATACATAATTTTGTGGTACAAAATACAAAGCGTTCAATTCAGTTCAATCGATTCTACAATCAATTTTATTAACGATTAAAATTAAATCGTAGCTCGAATAACTTGCTTCAGGCTAGGTTTAATTCATTACTTATTGCTCTTTTTCGAGACGGTAGTATAAAAATATATCTATATATGTCTTTTTTCTTATCGCCTCACCCATTCGATTACAAGTGACAATAGAACAATGGTGCTAATATCAACTAGACTAGCAGAGGTCAAGAGGCCAGAGGCTTAGGCGCGTAAGACGATTTGCGAATCGGCAACAACGGAGAGATGTGGGCATTGGATTATTTATAGAGGCAAAGATCGCATCTTAAGAAAGTGACGCTTAAGCTGTTCTGTTTAGCTATCTGTTTTATTGCATACAGGTTTAAATAAATATCTGTATAAATATTCTAGTGATATTTTTTGTATTTTTTATAATAATACTAGCAGCGCTCCGCGGCTTCACCCGCGTCCCGATCCCGTTCAAATATCGGGATAAAAAGTAGCCTATATGTTAATCCAGGTCTCCAGCTATCTACATACCAAGTTTCTTTGCAATCGGTTCAGTAGTTTTGGCATGAAAGAGTAACAAACATCCATCCATCCATCCATCCATACTTTCACATTCACAGTGGGTTTTTTTGCATTTACATTTAATTTTTTTTTTGAATAAATAAAATGCGGTCGTTTATTAAAAATATTCTTAAAACTATACATAATGTGTTCTTTTATGTGTTTGGGATTCATTTAATGAAATTATTCGCATCTGTGTGTCTGTACTGAGCACAAAGCCAGTAATGTACGCATTCTAGAAAACAACCAGTTATTCTACAAAACCACCATTTAATGCTTTATAATGGTAAGTAAGCAATGACCTAAACAACAAAAAAAATATTATTCATTAATGAAAACAAACATATCTCACGATTTTTTAACTTAATTGTTAGTTCATTGCTTCTCGTAAATTATAAATATATATTTCCTTGAAATATTTTTGTGTAAATTATTACATAATCATTATTAACCTCTTTGTGTTCAGATCTAGAAACTACAAACTCATCAATAAACGTTAATGGTGCCGATTCTGTTATTACAAAACTCTGTAGACAAAACAACACAAACACACCTGGGCTAAATATATGTCACAACTAAAATTGTATAAGTTACTCAGTCTATAATCTATAAGCAGTCAGTTACTCAGTCTATAATCTATAAGCAGTCAGTTACTCAGTCTATAATCTATAAGCAGTCAGTTACTCAGTCTATAATCTATAAGCAGTCAGTTACTCAGTCTATAATCTATAAGCAGTCAGTTACTCAGTCTATAATCTATAAGCAGTCAGTTACTCAGTCTATAATCTATAAGCAGTCAGTTACTCAGTCTATAATCTATAAGCAGTCAGTTACTCAGTCTATAATCTATAAGCAGTCAGTTACTCAGTCTATAATCTATAAGCAGTCAGTTACTCAGTCTATAATCTATAAGCAGTCAGTTACTCAGTCTATAATCTATAAGCAGTCAGTTACTTAGTCTATAATCTATAAGCAGTCAGTTACTCAGTCTATAATCTATAAGCAGTCAGTTACTCAGTCTATAATCTATAAGCAGTCAGTTACTCAGTCTATAATCTATAAGCAGTCAGTTACTCAGTCTATAATCTATAAGCAGTCAGTTACTCAGTCTATAATCTATAAGCAGTCAGTTACTCAGTCTATAATCTATAAGCAGTCAGTTACTCAGTCTATAATCTATAAGCAGTCAGTTACTCAGTCTATAATCTATAAGCAGTCAGTTACTCAGTCTATAATCACTTATTGGTATGCTGTTCTATGTCTTGAAATTCTAAAAGTATCTAAAATAACGTCGAACGAAACGAACAAAACGTCGGTCTAAAATTATATGTATTATCAGCAAGCAATGCAACGTTACTGAATGAAGTCTTATTTTAATTTGACATACAATATTGGGAGTCTCCGATCTAAAATAACAGAATTTTGAGAGATAAGTTAAATCAGAATCGGTGCCGATTCCAAATAAATAATTAAATCAAACCCTAATATTAATTTCAAATGAAAACTAAAAGTTTTTAACTAAATTAGACTAGACATGTGATAGTGTCTTGGAACGATAGACCTGCCTTTATAATTATAATAATGTAATAACTCCACACATCTCACACACGGCCGTCTGATCCCAAACTAGGCAGAGCCTGTACTATGGTAACCAGACTGCTGATAAACATACTTATATATTTCTAAATACATACATATTATAGATAAATTACACCCAGACACAGAACAAATGATCGTGCTCATCACACAATTATTTGTCCAGGGTGGGAATCGAACCCACGACCTCTGGCTTAGCAGTCAGGGTCACTAACCACTAGACCAACAGGCCAGTCGCTTGTCTTGGCTTGGCTTTGTCTTGCTTGTAATGGAATCTCACTTGTAATGTAACACGATTTATTTTAATCGGTTTGATTCCGAAATACTTCTTTACAGATAGCCCCGGTGGGGTGATAACCCGGTGGAGTTTTCACTTGTCAAACAAAAAAACCGCGCAACCGATATATTTTTTCTACAGTTATTGTTCTTTGAAATTACCAAGAATTTAATACAAAGGCAAATAAATACTGGACTAGTTTTAACGTGAGAAAAACAGAGTAGTTACGAGTATTTTGCTCTTAAATGTTATCCTCTGTTTTAAGACATAATGTTAAAGAAATGTTTTATTTATTTCTATATCAGTAATACAAAGGCATTATTTTTCTAGGTGGGAATATTTCTAGAACAAATTTTTGTAGATTTTGTATAGAAGCTATTATAGAGTCATAATTAAATTAGCATGCTGTGTTACTGTGCATTGTGCTTATATTTTCTGTGTATCTATACGGGACATATCTAATACTAATGTTTTACACTGCAAAAACACGGCAGAGGTAGTGCACCACATATTTCTGTTAAAACTAAGGAGTTAGGCAGCATTACAATGTACTGCATTTTTTTTTCTTGATGAGCAAAGTCATCAGACCTATGCAGGAGGAAAAGATAGGCTTGACATCGCATAAGACAAACTATCGGGGTTACGAGTATTTATAAACAAAATGGCAGCGAATTAAGTCGTGGCAAAGAAATAAGGTATTTTGACAAAACAACTTTTAACTTTTTACATATTTATATATTTTGCGTGGAACCCTAATTCTTTTACAAAATAAAAGTAGCCTAAGTTACTCTTTATAACATCAGCTATCTGCCAGTGAAAGTCCCGTGGAAATCGGTCTACCCGTTCCGGAGATTAGCCGGCACAAACAGTCATACAGACAAAAATAAAAAAAACTCATTTTTAGGCATGGGTATCGGACAAATAACTGTATGAACAAAAATAAAACTATTATTTTGACATTACAAACAGACACTTCAATTTTACTTATTTGTATTGATAAAACTGCATCTAATAAGCCAACTGTAGCAAATGACTGCTTAGTACACATTCAGCTCAAGCACAATAATAGATTATAGTAGTTACGTACAAAAGGCTGACTCATTAAAGACGGAAAAATAAAAACTCTCACTATTTCGCAATAAGGTCCAAATTAGCACGACAGCAATGTATATAACACTTTAATTGTATACCATTCTAACAGTTGAAGTAAGTATCATACATACATACCTACAAAGAGATGATGTTGAAAGGGATGAGAGTGCAGTCTCTTCCAGGCAGCACAGTTACACATAAAAATACATATTACTTACCTCACGTAAACAAATATATGTTAAACCTCTTTACACGAGAGTTTATTTTCTTTTGACGGTAACTTGTTCACAAGATATAAGGTGTGACAGTTTCTTATAAATAGAACAAAACAGGCAGTGCGCCGCACTCAATTAAGGACGAAAGTGTGTCACGCCTGGTTTCACCTTCAGATATGATTCAGTTGGTCTGCAAATCCTATAATCCTATAAATTTGTAAAGGCACTTAGGTTGTTATTGAGAATTAATATCCAGATCCGATGAATGGTTGCACTGCACCACATTCTCTATGATATTATTTGTCCATTAAGATAATTATAGGTCCTTTAAAGAGGCAATGTAGCAAATTGAAGACTAACTCTGGTCAGTGATTATAACGGTGAAATCAATTAGATTGATAATGTCACTTAGATGTAACTGGAGCATTGAGATTACATATGCATAGACAGTAACTTAATTAACTAATTAATGGCTTTTGAAAAGTTTGACGTGTGACTGACGAGTATTTAATAGTTATTATAAAAAAACCATACAGATACAGGCAAGTAACTTCGTTCCATCCAGGTGTCCCAAAGGTAACTCATATACGAGTATACAATATCAGAGTAGCGCTAACCTGCTGTAGGTTGCATTACCTCTTGACAAAGAGCCTCCCAAAGGGCTCGAAACTAGTCAGCCATTCCAGAAATACCAGCGTGAGTAACGTACTTCTTAATTATTCTACAAGTTTATTAACTGAAACACGAGTTAAGTACAATATTGCGGTGTAATAATGAAAACCTTTTTATGTTCGTGTAGGAACATTTCCAGATAGTGATCTGAGCCTTTACGCTAGCTACAGTGTTATCGGTACTCTTAATCTTTGGCAGTTTCGGCTGATATTAAGCAGGTAGCATACTTAGCTTACGTTATGCCATATTAAACTGTTTTAATCAACAATATGATTAGAAACTATTAGAAAATATTTTAACACGAAGATCTAAAAAGGATTATTAGAACGGAGTTGTGCAGATTTATTTTAATGCTGAGGTAAACAAAATTACACGGCTCGTCTAATAGTAAGTGATGAATTATGTGTTGTGATGATCCTGCTCACAATCAGAAAATAAAACCGGCCAAGTGCGAGTCGACCTCGATCGAGGGTTCCGTAAAATATTTTTATTATATGATGTAACTAAAAATTTACGGTTTTCGCAATTTTTTTTTATCTGTGCTATCAGACGTTGCTTCGTACCAAATTTCAAGATTCTGAGTTCACGGGAAGTACCCTGTATCTACATACCAAGTTTCATCGCAATCGGTTCTGTAGTTTTGGCGTGAAAGAGTAACAAACATCCATACATCCATACATCCACACATCCATACATCCTCACAAACTTTCATGTTTATAATATTAGTAGGATACTACTCAACTGGAGTCATCTATACACTAAACAAAGCTTTTTGGATAATTTGTGTGTATGTAATTTTTTGGTAGATGGCGTAGCCAACGTGCAAGTGACACCACTGATGTTGAGTATTCTTACCATTAGGAGGGCTATGAAAAAGATTCTAACATTTATTTAAACCGCAAATTTATCAAGTAATAGTCGTATACTATCACACGAGATATCTTACTTAATACGAGCTTTTAATGGGGTGACGCTAATAGTTTACAAATGAAATGTGTCATTGAATGCTTTTAAACACTTGTCGAACATAGCGGTGAGTGTATACTCGTATTTCCCGCGTACAAATGAATGGCTTAATGGGCTTCCGCAGAGCTCTTGTGATGCAAACTGTGGCAATTTATAATAAACACTCTGTTGTGAAACAGTTCAGTTATTTTCTTTAGAAACGACTTGAATAGCTGTTAAACTGTTTACGCAATTAATGGAATCTTGTTCCTCTTAGACGATTCGTAGAGTAGAGTATTTCATTTCATTTCATTTCATTTTTATTCAAGAACAATTTCTACATTGTGTGTGAATATACAATAATAATAATAGAACAATTAATCACATAAAAACAACAATTGAATAAGGATTTAAAATAAAAAAATAATTAGTAGTCATGTCAAAAAGAGGAAAAAAAAACCGAAAAAAGAAATGTCAGTAATTAATTATATGAGTACATGATTATAGGTGCATCTCAAAATCGCAATTATTCGTCAATCTCTCGTAATGGGTGTCCATTACGACAGATTGACGAATACAGACATCCAGTAGCTGTATTTAATTTTTTGGCTTTAAGCGAGATCTTGCTTCCCTTTGTGCTTTCAATGATATGATAGATGTGTTTTGACATTACCAGCAGTCGAGGTGGGCGCCAATCTATTAAAAAACGAGGAGAAAGGGGAGTTTTCTCTTGTTCATAGTCAGATTGTAGGCCATCTTTCCTGCTATAGTTTACGAATATTTACACATTATAGGGAGCCCCCCTTAAAATGTCATTTATCATCACCACTGATGTTAAACTTTACTGGCCAGTGGTATCAACAGAGTGGTATATACGAAAATTGTTCATTATCTTTATCCCTATTAATAATTCGGTCAAGGGGTACGGTAGACTCGATTGAAACCTTACCTGAATAATAAAACATAAAAAAATAATGATTTCGAGTCGACAACATATGTCCGCAAAATTCGGATTGTCGAGTATTTTGTTAAATTCTAATGGTGCAAATGGCAATTGCCATATTGGCCACTCGGATGCCATCTTGAGTTCGTTAAGGCCGATTCACACGTATATCTTGAGTTCGTTAAGGCCGTTTCACACGTATATCTATCTGCCTTCATTTTGTAAAAGATTTTCGTTGTAGGTTTTCATCTAGTTTCTTTGTAATTTGAGTATGACAGTATCGACAACATTTTATAATGGCTTTTGTCTATCTTATTTATGTTAAATTATATCAAAAACATCTAAGCTATCGTTACTTGATATTTAAATTGAGTACTTGATTAGAATAAGCCGAACAAAAATCTTTGCCAGACTGGAAGTACTGTTTGTCTAATTGCTGTTGTCTGACGTCATTGCGTAACGTATACTGAAAATGTACATATATATATTTTTACATACATAGAGTATAGAAAGTCTTATCGCTTGATTTATTTATTACGGTTCCGTGCCCAACATTTGTTGTTGACGATATATTTTGTGACGCCATTTTGACATTGTGTCGGTGTAAATCAGTTCACCAATGAAGGGGGATTAATTAGGGTTTTTTTTCAGATACTACTTGGTATTAATGTATCTCCTTATTTCTGTGTTTTTATAGTCCAAAGCACTTATTTTTCTGTTAACGCAAGGGTTATAAACATTTATACGTAATTATTTTACTACCATCGCTGCAGATTCCTAGGACTTCTAAACCTTCTATTACCCCCGCTGAATGTAGATATTTACAATGTGCAACGCGGCCCTAAGTACCGAATTTTTAAGTCTTAATTTGTATTAAAACCATGTAATATAAGTAAAAGATCAATGTAGTCACTGAAATAAAAGGTAAGGTCCTAGATACGACAATTAACGATCTTTTTTTTTTTCCTTTAAAATTAGAATACTTGTTGAACACGAGTTGTGGTTGTGACTTGGTTCAAACGCAACAAAGACAGCTGACGAATTCCGCTATCTTGTCATAGTACCTGCATTGCCTAGTGACAGAATTAGCTTGTTGGTTGAGACTGCGTCCGTTCTTGGGTGACTTTTCCTGACTAATCTGCATCAAGCTTACTATATATCTATTTTTTGTAATGAATGTTAATTTATACTTACTAATTTTATGTTGATGCATGTACCTACTTATTTAAAACTACTACATTTTGTTTTCCAATATTTAATAAAAATTATTATTATAAAATGTGCATGCCAGTAAGGGTAGATTAAGGAGAACGATATCGAATGTAATGCTAACACCACTGTATACCCTTGATCAGCAAATAAATGATTAATTGATGGATAGCAATACAACGAAGCGTGTTGCTTTAAGTTGTATTATCGGTATATTCATGGTCAACGCACAATCAGTCAATAAGAAACCATTGAAGAACCCATGGACCTTGCTGATGGCTTGCTTGCATTCATGATTTATTTATTTTTTGTGACAAACCAGGCCTCTGTTATTGGGCCGCTAATGACATCAAGTAATTATAAAAAATCAAAAACAATTTATAATTCAACCAAGTGAATTGCATTTTTAGGATTCCGTTCATCAAAAGGAAAAAAGGAACCCTAAGGGGTTCGTTTTGTTATCCGTCTGTTTGTCTGTCTGTTGTCACAGGCACCCTTTTCACAGGCACTCGTGAAGGCATCAAGTTAAAATAAAAATTAAATACTTATGACTGCGATTCCTTGAAGCTGTAAAGAAATCAAGCAACAATATAATCAACGCAATAAAAAAATACGCCATTTAAGTGTTCGATTTTAATAAATTTAAACATTTTGGAGGAAAATCAAAACCTATAGGGAAACACCTATACCAAACTATAGCTATTGATTTACCTCCAAAATGTTCCATTGACCTAGAATTATGAAATTTGGTAAGAAGCAAGATCTCACAGCACAAGTAAAGGAAAAAATCCGAAAATCATAAATTTGTTGTTATACCAAATTTGTTTTTTTCTTTTTGTGATGAAAACTCGGCGGCGGGAAAGTCGATTTATGAGATGGACGTATTTGTTTGCTTAGGACCCCTGAGTGCGAGAGAGTAAGACTCGCACTTGTCCGATTTTTTTGAGTCATGAATTCAAAGTAAACATGTTGACTTTGAATTCATAAATAATAAAAAAAACTGCCAGTCGTAGGAATGCACGTCAGAAGTGAAAACATAACTGACGCATCTATCATCTGAGCGTGACGGTCAGGTGCAGTGCTTTTTCCCCGTACCAAAAGTGCCCAACGTGCCTAAAGAAGTTTTCACTTCAAAAATTGTTAATAAGTAATTGTGAGTTGCCGATCAGAAGTGTTCATTTTTGAAGAAAGTGATGCCATCTACTAGTGACATCCATCAAACTGACGTACGTTCGGACGAAATTTCGAATAAAGGTTTTCGCTATGGAGCACTATGGGCCTTATAATTTTTCCCCTTAATTACAATTATGTTTTTGTTTATTTTACCACATGAATTGCGCACACAATAAGTACTTTATTGAACTAATTATATTTTTAAAGATTAATTAATAAGGAGCTGACAGAACTCAATGTGTAGATTAGCGCCCTCTAATGGATATGTACTATTAGCTTGACGATCACGAGTTCAATGCTTTTCCCCATACCAAAAGTGCACAGCGTGCCTAAAGAAGTTTTCACTTCAAACAATGCAATTAAAACGATGATATTTATTATACTATACCACCTACCTACCTACTTTTTTAGTCTTGAATTAAAAGGCAAATATTAAAAGAAAGTTGTTTAAATTTTGACTTGACGAAGGAGAGAATAAAATCGGGAGCTTAGTTTTAAAATATTCATAGCATGTTTCAGCGGAATACTTAATTAAGCTAAGTTGTGATAATCTAGAATTTAATTAATATGAAAGACATACACATATTCACGCCTATATCCCCAAATTGGTAGACGGAGGCACATTAAACACCATCATTTTGCTAAATATCATTTGGTCCCACTCAGCTACCTAAGCAATCCTATTGCTGACAACCGGGCAGACAAGAAGAGAAGGCAATGAAAGGAAAGGGATAATTCTTCTACGGATAATAATAATAATAACTCCACACATCTCACACACAGCCGTCTGATCCCAAACTAGGCAGAGCCTGTACTATGTTAACCAGACTGCTGATAAACATACTTATATATTTCTAAATACATACATATTATAAATAAATTACACCCAGACACAGAACAAATTATCGTGCTCATCACACAATTATTTGTCCTGGGTGGGAATTGAACCCACGACCTCTGGCTTAGCAGTCAGGGTCACTAACCACTAGACCAACAGGCCAGTACTTCTAAGAAGAGAAGGCAATGAATGGAAATGGGTAATTCTTCTACGAATTTCGAGTCCTCTTACTTATATTATGGAAGCCAAGGTAGGCATGAATCGTGAACACCAATATATTACAATAAAAACTTTCGTGAGTGGTATTCGTCTGAGTGTGACGCCTGACACCGTCGCGTCAGGACGCTTCACTCCTTAAGACAGGGTCCGGAAACTAGTCGGGCATCCCCGAAATACAAACGTGAGTAAAACCGTATAGTTTTTAATAAATATGAACACTAATATAATTTTATTTTATTATTTTACTAGCAACCCGCCCCGGTTTCGCACGGGTAGTAGAGACATCTTCAACAAGCATCATCATATTTCATCCAATTTACACAAAACCTTACAACAAATTATACACCTAAATCTTATCATGAATTACTCTGTCTGTGGTGAAAACCGCATGAAAACCCGTTCAGTAGTTTTTGAGTTTATCGCGGCGGGGGACTTTTTTTAAAATATGTAGTTGATAATCTTTGTTATGCTTTTAATATAAATTGACTGGTACAATAATTAAAGCAGACATTATTTCTGCTTACGAATATGTAAAGTTTTTTTTAATCCACTTCAACTTACAATAGTTTAACAGAACAAAATACATCTGTCGGTGTGATTGTTAAATTAAAAAAACACGACACCACTTTTTCTTTCGAATATTAGCTCAATTTATATCGTGTATATAAAAATATAATTCAAATAAATAGCACTCATATGTAATCACATAACACTGGCTTTACCTGAAAGCCTGAAAAAGGTACGCCTTAATCGAATTTGTAGATATATTTAGATTAGATGTTCGCAGTAATCTGTAATGAAATAACTTTATTATAGGTTGTATACCGAAGGGTAGATACTTCAAAACTTTAATTTAATTGACACTGAATAATTCTAGTTAGCTCAAGCTTAACTATTGAAAATTCTAGTTACTATTTAATTCTGCCAAAACTGAAATTAGATACACCAAAAGTCAAAATATTTAATTGTATTTATTTGTATGTAGGTACATAAGACGTTAGCTTACATAATACAATCCACTGATATTTTCTTCATCACGAGATTGTTATTAGCTGTAAATCAAGAAACTAATTGTTTTTAGTTACTGTACGCGTTTTGTTCACCCTCCCTTGTGTACCAACTTACGTGGGGCCAAAGATGAAGATTGAAAATTGTGCTGGTGATAAACTTCAGGCTGAGGTTTGTCACCTTTTAGTGAAATACATTATTTTAATTCATATTAGTATTAATATTCAGTAATACTTTGTAAAAGGTTTGTAAAAGGTTTGTAAAAGGTTGTGTAAAAGGTTTGTAAAAGGTTCTTACGGGACTAAAATTAAGCAGAAAATTTCCCTGGGGTAAATTTGAATTTCCACGCGAACAAAGTCGTGGACAGCAGCTGGTGGAATTATAAATAGCAAAACACATTTACAATTGTACAATTTGAAAACCTAAACTAACAAGAAACCCCATGGTGATCTGATCGGTAAAATGGACTAAATCTATTCTATGTCTTCTATGAATTTACATAGAACGGTAATTAACATTTTGCGCAAAATTAAGTAACTTTTATCATCTATAAACCTAATATTCAATTATAAAACGCACAACATTTTCATCATGTCTGCGGCCTAAGCCGTCAATAACAGCTACCAATCATTACTTTGTATTCAAACTTAAACTGCTCTGCTCGTGTTGTAAATTAGTTGTGTATTTTAATGGCGGTGAAAGAAAATCGCGTCATTTTCACTAAGGTTGGTTAATTACTGACAGTAAACAGTAAGTAATTAGTATTTTAAGATTGGAATAGAAAATAGGAAAACCAATCACATAAATTAAGGTTAGGGTAAGTAAGAAGATGCTTTTAGCAATCAGGCCGCCCTTTGTACACAATGCTTTTTTGTGATTTACGTGTATGCTAAATGAAATTGGTGTACAATAAAGTTATCAATCAAGTGTATATATTCTAAACTGTTTCGTCAGAAGTGGGTCTATTGCATGGGACCCGGGTGAGTATAACAAGAAATTCTACTTCAGTTCTATACCAATTCAGTTCGTCTCAGCCTACGGGGACGTACCCCGCGGGCTGAGGCGAACGGAATTAGTATTTCCAGACAATAAACTTACACAAATGCTCCGATACGTCTCCGAAAGTGACGTACTGAATATTGGGTTTCAAAGTAATACGCATTACGATGTAAATACTAGAAATCCCTCATCCTATACGTCGTAGGTAGTACTTAACGCAGAATTAAATAAGTCACTTTCAAGGACTGACAAATATGTAATAACATATTGTGTATGTGTGATAGTAGTCATTCTTCGCTAATTATTTATCAGTGGAAGCAGCCGAAGTAAAACCAAAAATAAAAAATTCTTACAATATTTTTCTTTTACTGTAAAAAGCGTCTGATAATTTTTTGCCAAAGTCAGCGCTTTTCTTCAAGGCTTTTAGATAGTTAATCGACAGAAAAAGCTCCGATATATTTCCCTTATGTCTTTGATGAAAATACACGCGTGTAGGTACACTATTTATATCGGAATCGAGGTATCGGTAGTCAATTTCGTCACCAATTTTATGTGTCTCTGCCTTTTTTTTCTATTTTTGTAGCAAAATATTGAGAAGGAATTTTTGTGCTTGCTTTACGCGTGACTGCGTATCTCGCTAACAGATGTATTCGTTTCTTCAATAGGATCAATAAGCGATATAAAATATTCAGAGGTTACGTTTACATTATTATTTACAACTAACTTTTGCTGGCGGCAGCACCCGAGTTAATTAACCGATTTCTACAAAGGAGGAGGTTCTATGTTCCACTGTATATATATATATATATATATATATATATATATATTTTATGTATGTTCACCGATTACTCAAAGACGACTGGACTAATTTTTAAAATCTTTTGTTTGAAAGGGTATACTTCCCAGGTAGTCCCATGGTCATCAGGTCAGGATCTGACAATGGGATCCTGGAGCAATCGAGAGAACTCTTTAAATTTTATAGGCAAACTTGAAGCGATTAGGGTATTTTGTGGCGCATTAAAGTCGGTGATACTTTTTTAAAAGATAATTATGAATTTTTTTCTATTCCTCGAAAACATTGGTTTTTTTTTTTGGTATGAAATGAACCCTATATCCTTTTCTGTGCTCCTGACTCCTCCTGACTCCTATTCATCATAATTTGCATATACCTTCTATGCAATTCATGATGAAGAGGATGAGGGTATGTAGTACATCTTAATGCGTATTAACTCAGAAACCCTACTGCATGGCATGAAAGCGTAGCAAATAAACAAACAAATACACATTTTCATTAATAACCTATTTAATTTACAAGCAAACAGCTTCACCTTCCAGAAGGCCAAAGTTAATCATAGTGTAGTGTTGTATCTTCCAGTTAATTAATGTCGCTGAAGCGAGAGTGAGAATTAAAGTATTAACAATCACTTAACAATTTTTTCCAAATCAAAAAAAATAAACCTAATTCACGTAATACATACACATGGATATTTTAAGAATTAATTAGCTGTTGCCCGTGGAAATTTTGGTGAACAGTACATTTTGCCGGGGTAAAAATTACTATTCCAGAATATCTCTGTGCCAAATTTCATCTAGATCCATTCAGCCGTTTTTGCGTAAAAGAGTAACAAACATCCATATATCCTCACAAAATTTCATCTTTATAATATTACTTAATAAGATTTTATCTTCAAAATAGAGACATCACGTTACGTCAAATGTCCTATAAAGGACCTAAGCATCCTTGTAAGTATCTACTTAAGACGTCACGTCACAACACGAGTTTATCTACTTTGAAGCATTAGGAGATATTTTATCTAGATACGATAATGTTGGTTAGGTTTACGATAAGGTTATCTACACATGTCAAATAATATAGTTGCAAAAATCTTTATACGTGAGAATAAGTCTTTGTACGAAGCTCTTCTTCAATCAAGCGACTTCACTTCAATTAAGCAGATACCTGCTATACCCTGTACCCTGTATGGGCCGGCTCGACCGATGTGATACCACGGCCTCACAGAAAACCGCCAGTGAAGCAATGCTTGCATAGCTTCTCGCCGAGTGAGTGAGGTTACCGGAGGCCCTAACCCTCGCCTTCCCTCTCCCCATCTTCCACCCTTCCCCCCTCTTCCCCTCTTCCATCCTCCCCCCCTCTCCCCCTCTTCCACCCTTCCCCTACCCCTGCCTTAATGGCCGGCAACGCACTTGTTACTCTCGAGTTGCAGGTGCCCATGGTCGGCGGTAGTCATTTACCATCAGGTGACCCGCCTGCTCGTTTGCCCCCTTTTCCATAAAAAAAATGACCCCACCATCTTGTAACTTATAATATAGGATTTCATGAAAGAAAAACATGTTATTCCGCATCATTTCAAGGTAAGACACTTTCTAACTCGCCGAGTTGGCTTTGAATAATTAATGTACAGGCACATCGTTAAAACAAAAGGGAAGCTTAAAAACAATCCTACCCTTGAAAACAAGGGAATGAAAAGTAAAAGCGGCCAAGTGTGCAGCGACCACGTACAACGAATGGTTCCAATAGTCGGAATGTTCTGTTTTAAACAGTCCAGTTCAGATTTGGATAGGCTTGGCTTTTGTTGAGTTTTAATAGTCCGGTTTAGATTTAGCTAGGTTTGACTGGCAAAATGTTCAGTTTTAAACAGTCAAGTTCTGATTTGGCAAGGCTTGGCTGGTGAAATGTTCAGTCGTAAACAATCTAGTTTAAATTTAATCAGGTTTGGTGGATGAAATGTTCATTCAGGCATTTTTTTTTTCTTCGAGCACATTTAATTGTTTAAAAAAAAGTTTTTCTACATTCATCACTTATTGGTTCAATAGTTAGAATGCACATTTAAGTTTAGAAGTGGATAGCTATGAATTTTAATAGAAGTCACCAAGTTCGAAATTGGCAAAATGTGTTTCTGCAAGTTTCAAAAAAATCACTACGCACATAATTTTTTTGTCATGTTATTAAATACAAAGAATGAATTTGTAAGGATTCCTCGTTGATTTGACTGCAGAACCCAAAAATACCGCTTCGTATTGTTTTCTGTCAGTTAATGTAGGCAAGTGGTCTTTTTCGGGCACAAAAAAATCAGCATTGCTTTCTGTATTTTGGGGATATTTCCAGTTGACAGCGAGCCGAAAAACTCTCGTAATTATTTTATAGCGTACTTTGTAGCAGTATTATAATGAACAAATACCTATAGAGCTGCCTAATGACGATCGGAAATCTTGGTTATGCAAGCTTTATCCACTTTATACACTTTTCCACTCCCATTATTTTTAATCTCATCATAGAAAGACGGAGCATCCTGTTCCCAAATTGACACTCCAGCCAGATATTGGCCTACATCAAGGCTTTTCTTAGACACATCGTACCACTCGTGGCAAGCAGTAACCAGTGCCTTTAAAATCAAATAAATACTAATCTACTTGCCTACTTTTGTCAACCCTTCATGACCCTCCTTGTCGGATATACAATGCTCAATACTGTTTAGCTTCCATAATGTAAATCTATAGATGATGACACTTAAATTGTTAAGGAGTAACAATTATGGGCCATGTCGGGCGCAGCACAGTTTGTTTGTTGAGACGGGAACACAAACATAAAGTGTTTCACGAGTGAGGCGTCTCACGTTTTATAGAAATTTTCTGTAACGTACGGTATGATGATAGTAATATAGAACTATCACATCAAATTTTCTGTAACGTACGGTATGATGATAGTAATATAGAACTATCACATCAAAAATCCTTCTGTGTGTTGCTCAATGCTCCAAATAAGTGGTAAGTTTTAAAGGTGTTAACATGGGATCGTTGGACCAACCCTATGATACCATCTTATAAACTCTAAGTGTTGACACAGGTTCCAATATCAACAATTTTAGTTACCCGTCACAGCGTGTCAATGATAAACAAATTTACGTGAAGTTGGATGTGGTTACATCAAAATGTGAAGTATTTTTGTACAGATACATTTGTATGCTCGATCTCTGTTAAATCTTATGTAAACAATTCCAATTCGCTTAAAATTGTAGTTCCCTGAATCTATATTAATTTTATAAAGCTGAAGACTTTATCTGAACGATCTATTCTCTTTTTCAAATTCAAATTCAAAATCATTTATTCAATTAAGACACTAAGTGACATTTATGAACGTTAAATTGAGGCTAGAGTTAAAATCATAGATCGGCGCAAACAGACGCCACAGCATGTGCTGGATTGTCGAAGTAAATTAGGTGAAAACACCAAAATCTACTGCCTGCTTGTGTCGATCTATAACTTCCAGTTTCCAAAGTGCGTAGAGCCTTATGAGAAGAATACTGGCAAAGAAACTCATGGCTACTCTTTTTAAAAGTCAGATCTTCAGGTACAATAGTGTTAGTGTTACACGAAAGGTAAACAGGATGCAAGCTGATGCCACCTGAATTTCATTTTATTGAAATGCTCCAAAAGCTAACGTACTAAAAAATAAAAATCACTCCGCTATACCGTTGAAGGTTTGAACTTATTAAACATAGAAATCATTCAAGGTGCACATCTACCTTCATTCAGTTACAAAATCTACTGTTAAAAATAATTCGTGACTGGATTAAGAGGCTAGAGTGGCAGTTGATCGAACCAAAATAATAGTATAGGCTAAAGCATCGCTGACTAGGCCGACCAGTCATCCCAAGCAGCACCCGTTCACGAGTATGACGCATGGACCAGCCATCATCTCCTTCGCCATATCAGAGGGAAAGAAATGACCCGCCCCATGACGACGCCGCAAGCAATGACATTTTAGTGAGCATGACGAACCATAGTCGAGATACTGATAAAAATCACTACTAGTCAAATTACCATAATAATCGTCACGCATTACTTTCAACTGACAATGGTTTGTTAATAATTTAGCTTAATTATAAGACAAAGAAGTTTGTGTGTATATACCTAATGACACCTTAAGCCCAAGACTGTTTTAAAGTTTGTAACTGTTTAAAAGCATCTGATCTATATTTGTCACATAATTTACACTATAAAACAGTCAACAGAAGATATTCGGTGAAGTTAGCCTTCGTAAACTTCTGACAATTCGACTTCTGTAAAATTCGTCACTAGGTCGTTAAGAGCGTATTGTACCACAAGTTTTGCAGTGAAAATGTCCCAAATTTAAAATTAATGTAAACATGTATGTGACTAGTATTTTTTTTCAATGGTAAAGGGGGCAAACGAGCAGACGGGTCACCTGATAGTAAATGACCATGGGCACCTGCAACTCAAGAGTCACAAGTGCGTAGCCGGCCCTTAAGATGGGAGTAGGGGATAGGTGGAAGGGGGTTGGGTGGATGGAAAGGTGGAAGAGAGGGAGGGGGGAGGGAAGGGTTAGGGCCTCCGGTAACCTCACTTATTCGGCGAAAACCAAGGCAATCATTGCTTTGCTTCACTGCCGGTTTTCTGTGTGGCCGTGGTATCACTCCGGTCGAGCCGGCCCATAGGTGCCGAAGCATGGATCTCCAACGATAAATAGTAGTTTTCTTTTGTTTACAAAAGTTAATACATAACTAATCCGCTAGAATGTTAAATTAATGTCCAGATCTCAGGGGAACAAAAAATCCAATTATACGTGTGTCGGTACAGAGGAAAGGACCCAAAGTAATATACAGTAATCTATCATATTTCGTCCCATTAATTTAGATCAACGAGAATATTAGGGCTTTGAGTTTCACACGTACTCAGTAAATGGTTTAGGGCATTTATAGCCTCAGATCTAGTAGGCCACGCCTTATTGACACTATAAAGCACATCCGACGTTTTGTCTTTCTGTACATTGCCCTAAGAAATGGTTCTCATAGCTGACATATTTCTTTATTCAAATAAAGGAATATGTCAACTACGTAAGTACTGTACTAAAAGCTAAACAATAATTCGGAAATAAAATCGTGAAGCGTAGCATAATCTCAGTAGCCGTTTTATTTTTATTTCTTTTATTAGTATTTATAGTGCTGTATTTTACTAGTCAAGCCCTTTCATTTGATATATGGATTAAGGGGGTTATAAAAAATATGTAATCTTTAATTTTGGTGCGGCGGCCATCATGGATTTACAATCATGCTGAATACACATAATTGTATTGTAATCAGAACATATTATAAATCAAAGTCCCCCGCTGCGTCTGTCTGTCTATCTGTTCGCGATAAACTGAAAAACTACTAAACGGTTTTTTATAGATTAACTACTAATAGACAGAGTGATTTATGAGAAAGGTTTAGATGTATAATTTGTACTCGTGCGTAGCCGGGGCGTGTTGTTAGTAGAATATAAAATGCTAGCTGTGAAACACCATCTGGCCGCTTCCCGCCACAGATCTAACTCGGGTCTTTATTCATCTTCACAGATTTCAAGGCTTGGTTTATTCCTTTCCTTTTGTTTACATTTCGAGATTTATTTCCACGCCAGCAAAATTCGGGTGCAAAAAATTCTTACATTTTTCGGAAGTTGGGCAGTTTATGATGAATTGTTGACTCGTGATGCGGTTTCCGGCATGGTCGATTTATTTATAAAAAGTAGCTCAATCGTATTTTTGATAAATGATTTTGATAATAGACTACAAAGAAATCTTTCCCATTTGTAGTCTATACTATATACTATCATATTATAAAAGTGAAAGTAACTCGAACAGTTTCCGAGGGTTATAAAATAACTTTAAGGCCTCCAAGACTGGTATTATCTACAGACATACATATCGACTACAAACGTATTATGTAAGTGTACAAAACCTGTGTCGGAAAATAGTTACAGGTTAATGATTGTATGTACCTACTTTTGACTATGAAACTATAATAAATAAAATTAACCGACGAAAAGAACTAAAAAGCATAAAATAAATAAACCTTTTAAGTCTTAAGTATTGAGCTTATTTACATAAACTATCAAATTTTATATAAACTAATTTTGAGTCGGCGCCAAACAACAAACTGATAAATTAACTAAATTTTATATGTACCTACGTAGAAATGGACATGGCTCTACGTAGGTAAATATTCATTTTATTATTTGGCGCCGACTCAAAATAAGTTTACATAAAATTTGATAGTTTTTTATTTTAATATTTTTTTGATCATCAGCTCAGCATGTACATGATGTGATGACTAAACGCAACCTGATAAAGTAATGAAAAGTAAACAGAAACACCATTCGTTCCTACAATTTTCGAGGGTTTCTCTCAATTTTACCTGGATCCCATCATCAGATCCTGATTTCCTTGACATGGGACCCCTCTTGAGGTATACCCTATCAAACAAAAAGAAAAATCAAAATCGGTTCATAAATAACGGAGGGCTGAACAAACATAAAAAAAAAAAATATATATATAAGGTCGAATTGAGAACCTCCTTTTTTTTCGTCGGTTAAAAATGGAGAAGTAATATATATTCGGTAAGTACAATAAAATTACATACGTTTATGTTAAGTTGTTTCCAGAGCTGAATGGTAAATATTTATAGTATAGTTATAACATTTACGTACACCTAATTTACCTGTATAAGTTATAAATAATGCAAACAACGTAACGTTCACATAAGTATTTGTATTTTAAAGGACGGGAATATTTTCTCCAACTTGTAATACAACATTCAGAATAACATTTAAATACTTAATGATCATCATCAGCACTTCTCTCCTTCTTCTAAAAACTATGACAAGGAGGTTTTCCTTTTAAAATTACTTTACTAACCGATTAACTGACTGTTGTCCATGAGTAGTGTAAGTAAAAATGTAGTTAAAAGTATGTTTCCTTGTTCATCGGTGAATTATGTATTGTTATAGGGATTTGTTTCCTCATTTAGACTTATGGGGTCCATTAAGCGTTCAGATTATGCTGACTAGTTGAGCCAGCCTAGCTCCTTCCAGAAGAACGGTTAATGACGTTTTGGCTTTTGTAGTCGCGTGATAGTTACTATTTTAGAATTGTTTAATCCTTAAAACATCTAAAATTAATTATTTAGTTTTCATGATTACTGTCACTGTCCCTATTCCGTGATAAAGTATGTTTTATCTTAAATAATTGAATATTCATTTTGTGTATTAGAAATAAGGGAAGACTTCAAGTAGAAAAAGAGATCCTTACTAATATTATTAATTTGAAAATGAGTTTGTTTGTTCGCTAGAGAAGATAAGGGCAAAAGCTAATTTCTAATAAAATACCTACGTAATTGGATTCCACAAATAAGTATAATTATTTGTAGAATCTAAGAACTTTACCCCTTAGAAAATTATAAAACCAAAAGGTTCTCATAGATATCACTTTTGGGCAAGTTTTGTAATTTTGGGTTTAAAAATGTAAGGCAATACTAATAAATAATTAATTTATAAGCAACGCTAATATAAAAAAACTGCAGAGTTTTTTTTTGTTTTTTTATACGCGCTAATCTCTGGAACCACCTAGTCGGATTCGAAAAAAATATTGTTGTACTGGATAGATCATCGTATACATATACCTAGTTGATAGAGACCGTTACACTTTTTTTTCTTAATTGCTAAATGGCATAGGCGTTTGTCTTCCAACACACCTGATGGAAAGTTATGGTAAAAACTAAAAGATGGTACACGCCTATCCAAGAGAAACTTATTCACTCCACATTTAAACATTCCGAAATATAATCGACTGAAAAAATAGACGCTGACAGTTCATTCTACGCCTTGGCTACTCGAACCAAAAATGAGCTGTCAAAGCGTTGAAGACTTTTTGGTGTTTCGACAACGAAATGATGGAACCTCCGCGTTCACCTAGTAGGCTGGATAAAGGAATGGTGAGGGTTCAATTACTTTCGCACACTCACCAAAGTGAATCTTATAAAAAATCGATAAGCAGGCGACGTTACGACGATGTTCAAAGCTATATAGTCCCCTATTCGTGAGCAAGTCGTCATTTATTAGCCTACGGGCTCTTCGGTCAATTAAGTCCAGAGATTCTAGTTGATACTTAGCTGAGCCATCCCAAAGATGACTGCAGTACTCAGTGCAAGATCAAACTTGGGCTGTATACCTTATATACGTGTATACCTTAAACTTACCTTCATTATTTTTTAATTTTAGGGAAACGACTAACAGTTTAGTATCAGTAAAAGATGGCCGTACCGTTAACAATCTTTAAGTCCGCCATTACCTGTACCTCTAGGCCTCATCCAAATTTTAAGTAGGCATTTAACGTGACCACGATCGGTGCAATTCGATCGAAACGTCGGGTAACCAAGAGGTACTGTACCTTTTAAATATTATCGCGATTAAATCCTGAATTACACATCTGATATTTAAATTTGATACTGACGGACGCAACTCAATCAAAACTTTCCATATCAACGCAACTTCAAAGTAACTATCAAATACTTTGCAATAAAAGTATTTGGCCCAAAAATATCCATTTATATACTTCAAAGTAACCTAACACAAACTAAACGGAGTTTAATTGGTTCGCTTAAGTTACTTCCAATAGTTTGTACTTTAGTACTTATTTAGACATGTGGAGCGTTTTACATGACAATCAACGACTACGAGACGACACCGATAGGCAATGATGCTCAATTCTAACATGACGTAGAAACTAACGAAATTCCGAACAGCGTTCCTAATATGACAATGTTCAAATAAGATTATTTTCCTGTTTCCTCTCAGTAATAGAATTGATTTTAGTCGTGACTTGCAGCAATAATGACTTTTCGATAAATTAAGAGAAATATGAAACTCTTTTTCAGATGCAATGGATCTTAACTATAATATTTATTAATAACGTCTTACACAATGTGGTACACATATTGCGAAAATTACTTAATTGCCTGAAAGTTAGAATTACGTTACTCTAGGAAATTTATAACAAGATACGGCAGAAGTATAAAATATAATAAAACAAGTTATTATTTTATAAAGAAAATTTCACTGGTATAAGAGTTTAAAATTTAATTAAAACTATTTTCATTCTACTAGCAAAAATAAAATAAACTGAGGATTGTTTCACAACACCCTCTGCATTATGATCTTTTTATTATATACCTACACTAGCAACCCGCCCCGGCTTCGCACGGGTAGCAGAGACATCTTCAACAATCTTCAACATATTTCAATTAATTTACCAAAAATCTTAACAAATTATACACCTAAACTTTCCTCATACATCATTCTGTCTATTAATAAAAACCGTATGAAAATCCGATCAGTACTTTTCAGTTTATCGCGAACAGACAGAAAGACTGGGGTACTTTGTGTTATAATATGTAACTTGCATTTGACTTTTGCAAAACACCATCCCAGACACTCCCTCGCTCGCGACTACGCACATATGCATTATCTGTTTAAGATTAAATCGATCATAAAAAAAAATGATAGTTTTTTCCACTAAACCATTTTATAATTAATTAATATTTTAATCAGCATCGAGACACGATTCGTTACGGTTTCGTGTCGTCTAATTAAAAGCATTCTTATCTAAGTAAAGTAAAGATATACTTGGACATGTTTGTTTAGGTGCTTTCGGGTTAATGGAATAGGGATATAGATATAATAAGTTAGGTACTTTTTATGTGTTCAATGGTTTTCAAACTATGTAGCCGTCATGTATTAAGTTTACTCCGCCAGTGACTATATAGCATTAGGTTTGTCCAAAAGTTTGCCAGTATACGCTTAATAATTACAAGAAAGTTTGCAGTTAAACAGTACTACTATGCGTTACCAACCCCATTAATCCTGATTAATGGCGATCCGTGTCATCAGCAGAAAAGAAAATAATTATATTTGTCAAAGACTAAATTAACAATATTTATCCGTTTAATTTAATGGTAGTCGAATTTTTGCTATTTTAATTTGTGGACAAACTAAAAAAGTATTACCATGGGACACTAATATTCTTACTACCACACATTTCTCAATCCTATACACCACAATCAACAACAATGGGAACAACAACAATTACGGCAGAGACGAGCACTCAGAGCTTGACACTCGATGCATCCCAATAAATATTAAAGTGAAACTGTCTTGAAACTCGTAAGGAATTTAATAGTACACTACCATACGTAAAAGGTGCGCCTAGTAAAAAATACTTGAATAGTTAAAAAAAAATTCGGGCTAGGCAGCAGGCCTGCAGAGGTAGATTTCGTGTTTTTTAATTTTTAATTTTGAATATCTGCCACCCAGACCCCCCCCCCCCGGTCCCCTTTGAGGGATTATCCTCATTTCACGAACTTAACCTTAATTTTTGTCCTGCAAGTTTGAAAGCAATCGGTGCATATTTGCGACCTCTACCGTGCCGTTAAAATTGAGGTACATACATATATACATAGATAAACTTTTTAACTAGCGGTGGTTTTGGGGTCTAGGGATCATAACTAGACCTCCTGTAAAGAAATCTTTCGAAAACTCGACAACTGGTACAAAACCAATAGGTAGACTTTTCTTCGAAATCTACCAAAAATGTATACGAGCCCTTAACACGTAGAACACTCTTTCGCTCTGCCATTTAGGTCAACTATGTATGTCAATGAATGAATCAAGACGCTTATAAGCGATTTATAATAGCCTGTTGTTGAATATCAAAGTTTGCCTTACCCTGTCTTAAGTGTGATGAATTCACATGGCCTTTACGACGATACAGGTTTTTTATGCTATCCTTAATAATATTATAAACATTAGCCGTCCCCGCAGTTTCACCTACGTTTATGGACACTACTCCGCTCCTATCTGTTGTAGCTTGATGTTATACAGCCCATAGCCTTCCTCGATAAAGGGGCTATCCAACACTAAAAGAATTTATAAATTCGAACCAGTAGCTCCTGAGGTTAGGGCGTTCAAGCAAACAAACAAACAAACTCTACAGCTTTATAAAATTAGAATAGATGAATGTGTTTTTTGCTTTACTTGATCATCATGAAGTTTTGAAACGTTTTATCATCAAAACAGTCGTAGAACTGCACGTCACAAGTAAAAAACACACATCTGTATTCAAATCTGTAAATATTATGAATCTGAGCGTGACAGTCAGGCGAGTTCAGTGTTTTTATCCCATACCAAAAGTGCCCAACATGCTTATAAAAGTTTCACTTCAAAAATTACTTTACTTATTAAATAAACATTAACGCGGGTGATCGGTTGGATAAAGCTATTGATTTTATGTCAATGCTAAAAGCCGAAGTTTTTTTATTTGAAGTGTGACCCAAAAGTTTTTAAAACTGAGGTGTATCTTTTTTTACCCACAGGCAAAACTAGGTGTCATGTAGTGTAGAGGGACTAAATCTAGCAACTATTTTTATCATGATGGTAAACACTAATTTATCCGATTTGTATCGATGAAAACTACATATCTGGAGAGTGTTAAGTGCCAAACTGTCACAAAGATTCAACATTTTTGAAGTGAAACTTCTTCAGGCACGTTGGGCACTTTTGGACAAGCACTGTACTTGCGTAACCGTCACGCTCAGATACATATATATATACAAATGTGTGTGTTTTCGCTTCTGATATACAGTCCTACGACTGAGAGTTTTTTTTTTAATTAATTCATGTGCCCGAACCCCATGAACTACTCTACCGGTAGAACTATGTAGCCATCTATCGATAAAACTGTCTTATGATTGGGCCTAAGTAACAGCCTAGGGCTAATTACGTCATTTAAAAATGGTTGGATGAATTTGGCTATAAATGGTTTTAAAATTATAATTGGTATCCGTACGAACTAGTTTTAATGAAAAATGGTGTAATAAAGTAAAAATCGGAAAGGTTTTGCCTAAAAACTGAAAGTGCCTTTTTTAGGGAAATAAAACGATCACATAAAATTTTATTGAAAATCGAATGAGTCATGGTCTTTTGGGACAGCTAGTCCCACTAATATGATAAATGTGAAAGTTTGGAGGGATGGATGTTTGTTACTCTTTCACGCAAAAACCACTGAACTGATTACGATGAAACTTGGTTTGTAGATAGCTGAAGACCTGGATTAACGCATAGCCTTGTTTTTATCCCGATATTCTCAAGGGATCGGGATTTACGCGGGTGAAACCGCGGGGCGCTGCTAGTATGAAATAAAACACGACACAACTACAATTTTTTTCTGTCACTTTCTTTTTAATTTTACATATTTTTCTCAATAAGATCACATATCACATTCACAATAATATTATAAGTACAACAGGTTGTGAGTGTTGGATAAAATACTGTATAGAGGTAAGATTTAGATGCATTTTTAAATATTCTTCACATTCGTTTTCTACAAGTATTCGTAACGTTACGTAACGACGCCAGTGCTGCCATACGTATTATTGTTTTGTGCATAATTTTTCAAATAGAAGAAAATAGCATCGATATTATGCTATCAGAATACATACATACTCACGCCTATATCCCCGAAGGGGTAGTCAATGGAGTTTTAAACACCCTTATTTTGTCAACTATAACTTCGTTCCACTCATGTAATAGGCGGCAAAAGACCGGCCGTCTAACCCGACACTTTAGGAATTAAACATGTGATTGTGGAGGAACGGGTATTATGTCCCTCCAACACAAAAGGAGGATCCTCCGACCAGTCGAGGTGATCATGCCTGGCGGGCCGCGGCCCAGCGGTTGATGTTGGGAAGTTGTATATATACTAGCGAGAGAACTCTCTTCGCGCGATGCAGGATTAGTAGGTTGTAGATGTTTCTTGTTGCTGTATGTATGTGGAAGTCGCCACAGGATTATTCGGAGTATAATAAATTGGGGGAAATATAATAAATGGGAAAGGAAGTTAATGGAAAGGAAGGGATATTGCTTGCTGGAGCTGGTCGTGGTCGTATACCTGCAATTCGAACTGGCTGTTACCGATAAGTTCAGGACCTATAACCTCTATCAGAATATAAGGTCTTATCTGTTAAATTTTATGTTATAAGTTATCTGACCCGCGCAAACCCGGGTGCCATACAAACATCTGTGGCATTCGTTATAGGCTATCCAATACTAACAGAATTTTCAAAATCGGATCAGTAGTAAAGGGGATTACTCCAAACTTTACCTGTTTATAATATTAGTATCTGTATTAAAAGAAGTACTCGTATAGACAGAAGGTCAGAAATTATCTCCATTGTATATTTGTCAGATTCATATTATTATTAGCTCCTCAAAATTCTGTTGCCGACTTACGTGATTTATTCGTACTTACGGGAAACATTTCTTAACACCTGATATGTAAGAAGACTCATCAAAATCTTCTTGTCTTGTAATTCTTGTACAGATGTTAATTTAGATAGGTAGTAAAATTATAACACAGTAAATTTCAGCAGATCTCAAATACATTTCTTCTCTATTAAACATTTGAGTGTACTACAAATTTGAAGATGAGACATCATTAATAATGTTCTTTGCAAACAAAGGCTGACAAAATTCAAAATCCGTAGTTCAAACCGCGTCGCTACTCGTCAGGTTTTGTATTCAGACGTTACAATAGAAGCGTGCCTTGCCACGGTGCCTCAAATATCTTCTTCAAAATGCCTGGCAGCTTCATTAATGATCTCTGACACTGCTCCAATTGCTTATATTTTATTATGTTTGAACAGGATAACTAACTGATTTTGCATGTATTAATGACCTGAATAAATATGGCGATTAGGTACTCCGATGTCGTGTTATGTTATAGAGGACATAATTATTTCATATTATAGTTAGATGGACATAGTATCTCTAGAAATCTCTATTAAAAATTATAATAACTTAACACATCTTACACACGGCCGTCTGATCCCAAACTAGGCAGAGCCTGTACTATGGTAACCAGACTGCTGATAAACATACTTATATATTTCTAAATACATAGATATCATAGATAAATTACACCCAGACAAGAACAAATGATCATGCTCATCACACAATTATTTGTTCTGTGTGGGAATCGAATTGCAGTTGCTTCTAGACCGATACTATTTTCTATTCAAGTAAAAATCTCTGTCTAACTCCTTCTTCTACGTTAGTATTTTGACTGATCATAGGCACCAATAACCTTTATTACCTGCTGGTAAATTGTTATCGGTATCTATAAAAGCCGAAGAAGCCGAAATTGATAATGATTATGATTACAGTATGTACCTCACGCTTAGGTACGTACTTAGGTATAGTACAAATTCACCCATTACCAACAAGTTTCTAGAAATTCTCGTGTTCCGTTACATATCCTCCCGACAATACCTTTCTCCTTACAGAATGTACCCGGAAAGTACGCTTGATTGGAAAATCCTGTTAGATAAAATCTGTTTCATACAACAAAATGGTTTTGAGAAAATATCGGTATCGGCTATCGGATGTTTCGGGAAATAAGTTTTCTTGTTCGTCTTCCTTTTTTTCAAAAGCTAACAGTGTGGAGGAACGGGTGGTATGTTCTTCCAACGGATAGGCAGGATCCTCCGAAGAGGCTAAGTGATCATGCCTGGTGGACCGTGGCCTAATGGTTGATGATGGGAAGTATATATAGAAGAATTAGTACTTACTATGCAGTTCAGCCTGTCTTCGCTAGATGACATTGAAGTATGTCTTTTTGCTGATGTGGAATTCGCAGCAACAGCAAACCTAAGCTCAAAATGCTACAATGATGTGTGCAGTTCTATCCCCAACATCCTCATTTTCAATTATGATAAGCTGGTAACATAGTACTGGTCTTGTACTTCATTGGTCAAATCTGAAATAATGTCAATGGATATTGTCATGTAGTTTAATGTATATATCAGCTCGATAAAGGATGAGAAAGGTGGCTTATCCAGAAGTAAGATGGCCTCTTAAATCAATTTGGCCGAAACGATGCAAAGATTGTAAAACATTTGTGTGTTTTAAAATCGAAATTAAAGAGTTAAAATTATAATTAAAAAAAGAATTAAGTATCCTATTCTCTGGTTAATATTGAATCTACTTTACGAATGAATGATATGTATACATATATGATTCATATTGTTCAGTAAGGAAAACTTCTATTTTCCATATGTTTAAGCTTTCTTGTCAGCTATAAATTACATGACAACATAAAAAGATTTCAATCCATCATATTTCAAATCGTAATTCACAAAAAAGTGTTGGTAAAATGGACTGGAATCTCGACTTTGGGCAAAAATAGTTCTAGAGATAAATTTTGTCATGAGGTTTTGTTTGTTGAAAACTTTGTTAAATAGGCTAACCACAAACAAAATATTTCACAAAGTCTGACAGAAGGCTGCAGTTATATTATAGCCAATACATATTAAAAAAATCTGGATTTGCATTATTTTTCTGTAAATGCTTTTTCTCTCCTGTAGATAGTTTTAAACAATTGCATTGTGAAATGATTTGTATTTTTTTTTCTGTGCCAAAAATAGAAGTCATTTACTTCTTTTACTACCATCTTTTATTATATATTATTATGCTCTTCTGTTGAAATTCTATCACTTCTCGGTAAAGAAACAATGTTTATTTAATTTTTTTAACTATCCAATAGAAGAAACAGACAATACTAATAAAGAAAAGAAGCGTTCACGAGTTCCGGATCCCAGACTCAAACAAATATATTTTTATCATTTCTCTCTATATGGAGGATTTTTATTCTAACAAATAGACAAGTTATAGCCGTAGGATCGCCCTGGGGCGACGCATAAAATGAAAACATTGTTCCTGTTTTACTGGAGCTCATAAATAACACAAACTATAAATAAGAAATTTTATTCTACTGAACAAAAGAAATGAGCTTCGTGAACATCTGATGTTTTGAATATAATTTGTAGGTAAATATCGCTTGATATTGGATATAGGTCAGAATAAATTACTTTCCAATAATATCAATTTCCATTGTGACGTAGATATTTATCTATTTCCGGGAATGCTATTCAATATTATCCATTGTCGTCGTTGGGACAATTGAAATTAGAGTAAATTGGTGAGGTGTAAAGACCGACAGCTAAAATATCTCTCAAATGATTATAATGAAAATTGTAGCATATAGCAATCAAGAGAGTTTGATATAACTATACGAGATTTCAGGAGATATTACGACTTTGATAGTATTTAAGTATAACAGCAGATCCAAAACCAAAGCCAGGGTAGAATGCGATTGATTTTACCCTGGCCCTTTAAATGTTCCATAGCAATAAAGACATGAGCAGAAGTACTTTGAGTAAAAATATTTTATCATTTTGGTCATTTATTTGAGTAGTTAACTCAAATATAAACGAGGCAACGTAATGTGGTGACAAAAAGTAAACGTACGAAATATACAACTAAATATAAACCCCTATTGTATATGATACCTGTCAAACCTAATACACAATACACCTTTTACTAAAAGACAAAACCAATCGGCTGGAATATCGGCCAGGGAACTTCCAAATCAACGGCTGGTCATTTGGAGCGAAGGATTTACATGAATTCCAATTCAGCCTACATACGTGTTCACTCGGTATAGAAATGATTCAAATGACTAATTTCACGATCTAACAAACAGTTATACACACACATGTAAATAATTCAGAACAGATCTGTTTTCGTTTACTATTTTAACAATTGCATCATAGTTTAGAATAGTAGGGCAATCTAATTTTATGGGGGACGCATTCAATTATCGCCTCTAGTTATTAACTGTATGGTATATTATATTTTGTGTGCAATAATTATAAATTCTAACAGGAATTGCATCGATTTCAGTTCATTATAATTTCTAATGGATAATATTAACGTCCGACTCTGGAAGTGCCTTCTCCACCTTAGCGAAGTTATATAGTAACTACTACACATTCCGCACGATAAGTATTCTTAAAAATACAATAAAGAACTGAGAGACTGAAACAATATAAGTTAGTTCATTGTCTGTTATCATTAAATAAGCGGCGGTAACGTAATGGCTAAGGCGTCGGAGTTCCGATCAGTTCCGGTTCGGACCCCACCCAGTGCACTACCGACGTGAACCCAATCCTAACACAAGCGTTAAGCTTAGCTGGAGGAGTTAAGAAGAATAGTAGTAATGTGTGACCCACGTTGGGAGTTATTATGTGCCAGGACATGTTTTGAAAACAAAAACGGCCAAGTGTGATTCAGACTCCGCACATTATACTTCTTTTGTTGGTTATTCATCTATTATTTATATACCATTCAAATTAAATCGTGATAAAAGTTCTTAATTTGTAGTGCACACGGTAAAGTATCTGACAAGTTTCTCACACATAAACATGAATAATCGAATTAGTAATTATTTTATAACACCTTTTTTTCATTATTTACTCGCATTGTATTATGTTTTATTAAATCATATGAATATGACGTATAAGAAATTTAGTTTAAAAGTTATCAAACTTGTTAAAGTGTCCTTAATCAGCCGTTGCAGTAATTGCTTAGTTGACCCATTATCAAAAATATTTTGATTATGCTTAGCTATGTAATCTTATCTTTTAAAAGCTGTGCGTTGGGTTTCGGTGTATAATGTTTTAAATCTTCCTGGGCACAGCTCACTTGCACTATGCTCTCCGTGGATAGGATATGTAATGTGTAAATGACTAACGTATCTTCCTTGAGTTATGTAATAGACATGGTGCGTTGTAGTTGTTCGGGGAGTTGGTTCGAATAGCTTTTATTCCAACCAACGTAAAATACGCGCTTTGTCTTACGGAAAACTACTCGTGTAAACCTAACCTAGACATGTGTGTTGTGTACCTAACAATTAATAGATAAACCTAAATCCATTTTTTTGTTCTTTATTTAAAAATCACCTCAAGATAAGTACGATTTTCTTGAGCTAACAAGTTGACTTTTCAATCTTATAATTCAACAAGATAAGATGGAAGAAAACTCTTTGTTGAACGGATTAAATTGAATTCGCATACCGATCATTCCTTTATCATTTCTTTTCTCAACATTGAGCGCTTCGAGCCGTTTGTCGAGTGATACATATTTGTACAGTAAAGTGAAGTAATTCTTTTTGTTACGAATATAGGGCTTACTGAAGATTCAAAAATACTTTTAAGCCAAATTTCAATGATACGGGATAAATTTATCATAAAGTAAATTTGTAGTTAATCTTCGAAGGCAACTATTTTTAGGTTTCATTGTCTAGTTTGGGATAAAAATTGCTATTTGCAAGTCAATTTGTTATCAGAGTTTGAACAAGTTGATACTAGAAGTAATACCAGGTGCAAACTAGTTCCAACTAAAAATTTAAGATGACATTAAACGACAAAGACAATATTGTGTAAGAGGTAGATGGGAATCAGTAACGATTTTTGTGATTTGTCTTTAAGCGTGGGAGAGCCATGCTTTGGCACGTATGGGCCGGCTCGACCGGAGTGATACTACGACCTCACAGAAAACCGGAAGTTTAGCAATGCTTGCATTGCATTGAGTGCGGTTACCGAAGGCTCTAACCCTTCCCTCTCCCCTCTGGTCCCCTATTCCCTCCTTCCTCTAAGGCCGGCAACGCTCTTGTGACTCTTGAGTTGCATTTATCATCAGGTGACCCATCTGCTCGTTTGCCCCCTTATACCATAAAAAAAAATGTAAATGTAAAAAAATATTTAAGGGCAAAGAGACAAGAGCTGGTGATCTTCGAACCGAAACGAACTTCGAACGAAATTATACCTCAGAACATTATCGATTAAAGCACATTCTACAAAAAAAAACGAAATCAAAATTGGTCTATGCGTATCTATGCGTGATGATGTGTATGACACCACAGACGCAGACGCAGACGTATAGACGTACATATTAAACTTCTAACTCCTTTTTTGGCATCGGGAGTAAAAAGCCATCAAAATTGACAATGACAAGACGTTGCTTGGAAATGTGCATGAAAAGGATGAGACGTTTTTTATCCATGATCCAGTTTTTAGACTGCTTCAATTCATAGCAATTCTAAAATCGAATTATAATCTATGTAGTAAGTAGAGTATATCATATGTTTTAGCTAGTAACTAAAACTTGTGTACAGGATTCGTGATAAAATACAAGTTTTAACTTAGATGGGTCGATTATAAAATCTCAAAACCTTTTTTCTTGTTTTCAAAGACGTAACGGTGTAACTTCTTTTTAAATCTACGTAAGTAGTAGCTTTGCAACCAAAATTTAAATGCGTTCTAAACCTTCTATAGGCGAGCTTAAAAAGAAATATGCCAAAAAAGCCTTCATCGATGGAATGCATTCTATCGGTGAAGTTAGTTTCGGAACACTCTTCACCGTCGTGCAGGAAATTCGCCATATGAAATAGGTATTACTTGAAGTTAACTACCAGTTCCTAGATGAGTTGCACTTATATTTCCAAATTTTTAATCCAAAATACAAGCCTACAAGGCAGCGTAGACTAAAATCCTTGGAAATAAAACCCCAAAAACATTTTCAAACAACACAGTAAATTAATATTTAATTTTCCATATGAACTCCAACGTTTTGTACTTTCCCTTTATTTAAACAAACATGTTATTTCTAAGTATTTTGACGTTTTAAGAGACACTTTTTCATTACTTTTTGGACACATACATTTCTCTCGTAATATTTTTGTACTTTGTTTTTATAAAACTTTGAGAACCAGTGAACCAAGTTGTTTCATTTACGACTGTTTATTTTGTTGTAAAATACGTGGTACTACGTTAATGTTTTAACGATTGTTTTTACCGAGGCATGTTTTTGTATGTTGATGAGGGTACGCCGAGTTCAGATAAACAAAAACCTGCATCTCCTTTATTGACCTTGTTTAGATAATAGGTATATGTTATATCTCTTGTTGTGATAAAACATTTTAAATTTACATTCTTAAGCTGATCAGTTCCTTTGTTTTTGAATGTTGATTTGTTTGATTAACTAATTTCAGAATTGAAAAATTTTAGTTGTATAGATCAAGCTAATACTGGCATATATTTTACTTTGTGACTGAAAACAAAATACAACTTAAAATAATGCACATTGAAAGAAATGTCCTCTCGCAGAAGATCAAATTGTAGAATGCCATTACTTTTTGTAAAAACTACAACATGGAGTTGATTTTAAAAACGGACTACGCTCGTTGTGACTATTAATTCTTCCAAAAGTACGCTAAAACTAGATCGCGATTGTAAGAAACAGTCTCACAACCACTGATATAAACAATGAAAATCACTAACTAATAGTAACTGCCAAGTTGTTTGTACCTCTATTCGCATTTAAGTCAATCGATCTTCACTTATTTCTACCCTTTTATAATCCCACTATTCGTTAATATTTATCAATCGACCAATAGTTTGCGTTACCGGTATAACCAGTCAAAATAATGTCTAAGAACTTATTTTTATTAAATAGTGAACTGTGTTATCATCTATTATAGTTTGGCCTTATCCTTAATAAAAAAAATAAGAGTTTTTGATGTGGCGACAACACGGCCGTCCTGCGTACGCATCAGTCCCGGATAGCGTCATGGTGTGGTATAGTTGCTGAGGATAAAGTATTTACCATTAGCTTGTATCTATTTCAATATATTTCTTTGCATCGATCACTTTTTTTTTAACATAACGAGGGCTCTTTCCATCTACCATTCCATCGACGGCCAGTAGATAAAGCGCTCCCCGTTTCATTTATGCCGCGTTTCGTCCGTAAGCAAAACGATTCGTTTTTTGTTTATTGGAACGCGCCGTTAGACAATGCCCGGACTCTACTAGAACCTTAATACTTATATAACTGTTCCATCGGTGGTCAGTTATACAGCCAACGTCAAGCACCCGAAGCTTCCCCTAAGCGATGCCTTTGGCCAACCCTAGTTGCATATCACAACGGGTCTTAACATCTGACTTTACAAGAGTAAATTTCGTTGCCAATCATATAGGTTACCCAGTATAGTCCGAAGCAAATGTACTAGACTAAATATCATACATATTTTTTTATGTTCTCATTAATTCTCATTTTTGTTTTCAACAAAATTATGAAACAGTCATAATACGAACTAGGCAGATTTTACAAATACAGATTCATAAATACCGGACAACATCCTGGTCCATCCAATTTCAGGTGGTCTTTATCCAGTTCTGCTAATTTAGTCCAAGGTATCTATATTTAAACACATGTTGTTCTTAATTTTTGATAGCCACTTCGTTTTATGCCTGACCAAGTTTTTCGACGTGGTTGTACTTCCTTTTCCTGTGAAGCTCGGCCTGGCCTGACTTTAAGTGTCTTAAAAAACATTAGCACCTAGTAATTGCACGGATAAAAACCATTTCTTTCTTTTTTTTTTGATATCAGCGAAGAACAGGCACTAATAGTATTTCTGCTTAAAGCGTTAATAGACTACTTTTGCGAAACTAGAGAGTATAAATCTACTTTAAAAGCTTTTAACAGGATTGGGGTGTTCAACACACTTTTTGTGACTACTTAATATATCAACAAAAACCAGTTAACATCACTTTAAAGGGTTTTTTTTTTTACTTATTCGTTAATCATATATTTAACCATGCTTTATTTTCGATTATCGTCTTAGTAGGTACCTACTACATTTGATAAACACTTCGAATTAAAGTCCGAATTATTTTATTTTATTTTTATAAAGTTCTTCACGTAATAACTCGTAAAACCCATTTTTAACCATTTTGTCATGCAAGAATTAATCCAAGCAATCAAAGTATTAACAGTTATGTTTTTGTGGCAAATAGTTTCTACAAATATAGAAATATTTGAACACCTCATTTTATCCATATACCCTCTTTTTTAAATAAAATACATGTACCTATTGCAATCCGTACATTTTTTTTGAACAAATTAGTAAATTATAAATAATAGTTAAGCTTCCAACTCTAAATTTACCGTAAGAATATCACAAAATGAATCCGATAGTACGAGTATTTGCTTTTATTACATCTACCCACATTAGAATAAACACACACTCAACACTATGAAAACGTTTTTACTTACTGTTAGATGCATACTCATTGCATCACGATTGCTTGATGAACACCATGATGATGACGACGTTGGGATTTACGAATAGCAAAATCTTGCACAAGAATCTTTTTACTTACTAACACTTTTTTTTCTTTCAATTGGGGCGCGTTCTTTATCTCACTTCTGATATAAGAAACAGTCTCACAACCACTGGTATAAACTATGAAAATCACTAACTAACAGTAACTGCCAAGTTGTTCGTACCTCTATTCGCACTCAAGTCAATCGATCTTCACTTATTTCTACCCTTTTATAATCCCACTATTTGTTAATATTTATCAATCGACCAATAGTTTGCGTTACCGGTATAACCAGGCAAAATAATGTCTATTAACTTATTTTTATTAAATAGTGAACTGTGTTATCATCTATTATAGTTTGGCCCTATCTTTAATAAAATAAATAAGAGTTTTTGATGTGGCGACAACACGATCGATTGCGATGATCACGTTTCTAATCCATAAATACAGTGTAATCACAACTTAAACGTATTATAAATGAACTAAATACAGACTGATGCAAAGTGCATTAACTGATACTACTGAAACTACAACATTCTAAAAAAAATACAGTAGTAACGGTACCTTATGTAACATGATAAAATTTATATTCCAATAAACTTAAGTTAACGTTTATTTGTGGAACCAAAGTTCGAACAAAATCGCCATTAGGCAAAACTCCAATATCATTGGTAGATTAAGGAAAAATAAAACCATTTCCGAAGCCACACAAAAGTTAAGGAACATCAAACCAAATTGTAAAGAGCAACATAAATTGAATTCAATGGATATTATTTATGATTTCAGTTATTTTGAAACCAAAAACATTCTACCGAGTTGTTACCGCTTTTTTGAAGAAAATGTGTTGAATGATGACACAAACGATAAAAGATTTATCATTAAATTATTTTATAAGTAAAACATTAAAATTAAAGACCTCTAGACTGCCCCTGGGGCGCGGGTGTTTTAAAAAGTAGACTAACAAAAGAATTAGGTTTAAAAAATCCTTTACATTGTTTTGACAGGCCGGTTACTGTAAGCTAGTATTTTTGTTAACTGAAGGTTTGTGATCAGGCCGATGAGTATATAACGTGAACAATAACAAATAATAGAAAACGCTCGGGAATCAGTTTCCCGATACCGGTGGTACACAACTTTTTTTGTTTTAGATAATATTTAAACATGTAATTTAAAAGCAAAGTGTTTGAAAAGTAGAGATAATAATAATGTTTGTACAAACCAGATGTAAAATATAATTATAAAAACTATTCCTCATTTAACCCTCTATTAAATTAGGGGTCTTATCTATCACACAAAGTAATCCCTTTTTAGGCAACCATGGAATGGAGTAAATATTTATGTATTCAAAAACATATGTAAATATATCTCAAAAGTATGTGAAATATTGTTATAAATTTCACATCAAAAGGCTACAAATCATTTCTACACAAGCAGAACATCCTTAAAGCTTTAAATTATATTTATCTATATAAAGTTATACTTCATCGTTACTCAATTATACAAACATATACTCACGCCTATATTTCGGAAGGGGTAGGCAGAGGTGTATTGAAAACCCACGTTTTGCCAATTACAGTTTGGTCTCACTCGCTGAGTGGTCAAGCCTATTGCCTTCCCAGGGCTCTCTGGGAATAAAAGTTGTAAACATATAAATAAGAGTTACCTGCGAAATGTTCAAATTTGGTCAAACCCAAGGCTTACATGGCCGCATCTTCTGATTGCGTTGACTTAAAAGCTTGATTTTTTACAGCTTCAAGGGACCGCAGATATAAGTATTTGGTATCAATTTCAGTTTAATGCGTCCACGAACTCCTGAGCAAAAGGGTCTTGACAGACAGACGGACAACAAATTATAAGGATTTCTTTTTTTCCTTTTGAGAAACGGAAACCTAAAAATGCCTCTTTTCACACTGTGCGTAGTAGTAGTATAGTAGTAAATACGTAGGCTAACTAGTATCAATCAATCAATCAGCCTATCATAGTCCACTGCTGGACATAGGCCTCTCCCAATGTGTGCCACAGCACCCGGTCCTTCGCCTTTCGCATCATTTATTTCTGGTAACTACTATATAAATACAGAAAAACACTCAAACGCTTTAGGCAATAATTGTTTTCATTACAGTATCTGAAGACTTATAAATCTTAATCGAAATTGGGTTTTACCACCATTGGAACATCGCCAGAGGTTCTGATTGTCCAACAATTAATAATGGCGAAACTTAAATAAGTATTTATTTTGTTTGATTTAACTGTAGGTATTAAGTGTTTCGAGATGGTAGGTCGTTTCACCTCTTGGTAAAGTCGGGATGTAGGGTCAGATAGGCAGGCATCCCTGAAGCGCGCACGCGAATAAAACCGTATATGGTTAAAAAATAAATAAATAATCGTTGTTCACTTTACTTGTATATGTATCTGACCCTCGGACCCAAGAACGTGCCCGTGGAACACCTAAGTAAACCACCGGTACAAAATGTGACTGTGGAATACAATTGAAGGGAATTAAGCTCTAGTAAGCAGCAGAAATGTAGCACGATTCTATTTTACCGCGATCTTCCGTAGGGTATTAAGACATGTTCGCACAAAATTAGCAATCAGTCCTTCAACTATGATCCACCTGGGCTTCAATCGGAAAAATCTGTTCACATTTACAAAACACGTTTACATAAAACTTTTATTGTAATTTATTCAATACCTCAGAAGTTAAGAATAAAATCTGTCAAAATGCTTTCCTTACCGGCAAAACAAGATGGCAGACTATAATTCTTTACAAATGTTTTATTCTAAATTTTCTCCAGTACGCAGGTAGCAGCCCCAATAAACCTTGTACAAAATACTCCCAAAAATGATTTACGTTTGTACGAAGCAGTATCCGTGTATTTTACTTTATTTACGCACATACTACATTCGGAACGATAACAAACCCATATATTTTATATCCCACGGAAAAACCATAGCGACGACCTAAACTCATAAAAAGTACTAGCCAACAAAACGTTTATGCTCCATAAAGAGAAAAAGAAAGGAATTTTATTATTTAGAAATAACGACGCTTTTTATATTTTCTACTTTTCGTTTAATTAACCGCTGTAAATGCTGAATGAGCTCAATGGGAAATTTAGGTCTAGAATCTTCCCAAATATGATTCTGTAATAATGTTAGTTTAAATATATGCTGTTATAAAATTTTGATGAAAGTGTCTATGGGAATTTCACTTACTTTGAAGTCACGTTCATAAAAATCAGCATAAGGCTGTGTTCTGATGATTGGCGTTTTGTTAGCATGCGTTGGCAAGTACACGAACGAACGAATTTTATTCAAGTCGTTGACATGTAACGCGCGTTAACTACGCCCGTCATTGGCATATATATCATGGGCCCTCTATTAGAAAACAGAAAATGTCAAATAAAAATAAAAAATAATATAAAATATAATGTAACAAAAATCGTCGAATTGTAAAAAGAGTCCCAATCACTTGTTAAAAAATAATTGCAGAATATTCTACAACTATTTCTTGGGAATCTGTTCTATCTATCTATCACTAAGTAAATGCCGATCCATCAAAAATTTAAAATACTTTTGATTCAGTCCATTACGGTATTATTTAGAGAACATACATTATCACATTTTGCGAATTGAATTTACAATTTGCGAGCGATCACGCAAGTAAACACTGAGAATACGGCAAATACAGCGATTGAAAACAACCTGGAGTTGATGCGTTGATCCACGTCTCACACCCGTACAACAACACGGTTTTCACATTGGACTGGAATATCTTGAGCTTAACTCTTCTAGTCAGTTGGAGCGATTGCCACATGGGACGGAGCTGTGCGAAGGTTACTCTTGCCCTAGCGATCTTCGAAGTGATGTTTTTATGCGGTCCCCCCTACCGAGGTCAGTGAAGTAATTAGTACATTGTAGTAATATTACATAACTTTTGGGTTTATATTTTTACATTTGCAGTCAAAATATCGATCGGTAAGTAGACCGAGAGATTAATTTATAGTACGTAGCTAGGTTTGTCCATCAATCATCCATATGAATTACTTTGGTGAGTAACTTTCGATTCCCGGGATGGGAAAACTTTTAGTTTGCACAAAAACCAAAGTTTACCTACTTTAACTTCGCCGCAGCTTAACGTGCGTCCGTCTGATAGTATTATTATTAAGCCAATTGTAGTATATCTTTTCTTTTATGGATTGGGGGCAAATGAGCAGCCGTTCACCTGATGGTAAATGACTACCGCCGCACTGGGCACCTGCAACCCACAAGTGCGTTGTCGGCCCTAAAGGTGGGATTAGAGGAAGGCTTAGGTCCCCCGGTAACCTAACTCACTCGGCGAAACACAACGCAAGCATTGCTTAACTGCCGGTTTTCTCTGAGGCCGTGGTATCACTCCTGTCAAGATTGCCCATACGTGCCGAAGCATGGTTCTTCCAGTAATCTATCGTCTGACATATTATATTGATATATGACTGCCCGGATGGCGCAATGGTTTTGGCACAGTGGTCACGTGGTGGTGTTGTGGGTTCAAATCCCATAGGAGACAAAAATTTGTGTGTTCCACGATTAGTTGTCGAGTCTGGGTGTTCTTGGTGTTCGTTGTTTGAATGTTTGTGAAGCCCCCGTGACACAGGAATATTCCTAATGCGGGACTTGTCTTTTTAAATAAAAAAATATAGTAAAACTATAACTTTACATAGTTTGACTATCCCTAAAATGGGTTGTAAACACAAAATGCTTTCTGCCTGCCTTTTTTCTGGATATCCCCAGTGAAATCAGATATCCCGTATCTGTGGGGAAAGTGGGGACGTCAATCTTAGGGTTAGAGAGGGTAAACATGAGAACATGGTTCAGGAATGTTGTGTTTTCATGTTCAGAAAAGTGTTGATTGAATGCACTATGTTTGTGTTTCAGTACTATATTCAATGGCATTATCATAACTTTGTAACTCCAGAATTTTTGCATTTCTGATTTGATGTCATCTAGTGTAGAATGCCGTAACGAACACGGTAAAATCACTCGTATTTCCTATTTGTTTTTAGTTTTTTTTCTATTTCCAAAAATAAAACTACGCACTTCCTTTCCTTCACTACGTACACATCTTTGAGAAGTATCCGTAAGGCCATTTATTTCATCATGTTATCAGAAATATAAATAATAATTACATCAAACATAAGAACAATTAATATTTAAATGTAAATAAAGCTGTTTGTCAATATTTTATAGTTTATTTATTTATTTAGGTCTATCCACAGCATTATTTATGTTAATAAAATAGTTTATTTTTTCTCAAATCGTTTATTTAGGTAATTAAGCCAGCGTTAGATACAAATGTATTTATAGGTTTTTTTATAAGGCATGATTACCGAGTGTTCGAAATACAAGTGGCGATAGGATAACGGCTAAGTGTTTGCGGGTTCGAACCACACCCGACATGAACCCAATTCTAACACAAGCCTTTAGCTTAGCTGGAGGGGTTAACAAGAATAATAGTAATGTGTGACCCACGTTGCTAGTATTCTTCTTTGATATAAAAAAAACTGCCAGCCGTTCCGACCAGGTTGCACTGACTGTGGTCAAAAGCACGACTGTAGAGACTATTAAAGCAATGTCCACCCTACAATAACTAATAGTAACTGAACTCCCTCGAAAACCCTATTGTGTTGTATTGTTTTATATATAACATTTATGGATTCAAACATTGTTTATGTAAAAGTTCTATTTATTGTCGTCAATTAGAGTGGTGACTTTACAAACCTTACAATAATAATAAATAATAATAATAATAATAACTTTTTATTTCAGACTTATGTCCATATTTTTGTTAGTATTTTTGTGTTAGTGACAGTAGTGCTTAAGTTAATAGGTTAGTATTTTTTAGTTATTACATTATTTTATTGTAATTTATTTATTTATTTGTACCTAAGACTGTCCCCACCCAGTGCTTCTGGAAGGGGCAGTCCGGTCTGGCAGCGATCATTTTCAGAATGCTGTTGTCACTGCCATGCAGGCGCTGTAGTAAGGAGGCCGCTTTCTTTCGCATAATTGCGTAGAAATCATCTATGCGAGCCTCCGCAAACATACCCGACGCGCTACAGCGCCACGGTAGTCCCAATAGCATCCTGAAAGCGTTATTATATTGTACACGCAGGACATTGTAGGCTCGGCGCGTGTACGACACCCACAGACCGCTCGTGTAGAAAGACTGACAGAACGCCTTAAAAAGGGTTACTTTGACATCCTCGCTACAACGAGCGAACCTGCGGGCAAGCATATTGCTCCTCACAGACAATGCCCTGCGCTCCCTCTCTATATCTCCGTCATCCCTTAGGTCGCTTGTAACAATATGTCCGAGGTACCTAAAACTATCTACAACATTTAATGCTACGCTGTTGAGACTTATGGGCGGAACACTGCGTGACTGCTGTTTAGGCGCTTTAAATACAAGAAGAACACTCTTCTTTGAGTTGTATATCAAGCCATGCTCCACCGCATAGGCCACGCATATCGAAATCAGCTTCTTCAACCCACTTATCCAGGGACTGAGCAGCACCATATCGTCTGCATAGCTTATATTATTAACACAGGTTCCATCCAAATGGCAGCCGACATGTGCGCCACTCAGTCGCTCGATAAGCCGGTTCATATAAATATTAAATAGCAGAGGCGAGCTTAATCCCCCCTGTCTAACTCCGCATACAATACATATAACTGGCCAAATGACTTGAAATTCATTTGCTTACTTACTGTTTGACTGTTCAGAGGTGAGGTGATAAACGTTTATAAAGTTTTATTTTTAAACTGCTGCAACTGCTTTCAGTTTGGTGTGTCTGCGTTTTCAATTACAAGATATATTTAAGTAATAGGTAGGTATAACGAATTCCTGGTAAAACGCATAGATCTTTTTACTACACAGTTTTTTTAAATTATAGTTTCAAAGATAATGGTCCCAATTCTGTTACTTCACTCGCTAAATTAAAATTCACTAAATTTTCTTCATATAAGATGTAAACCTTGTACACTTCAAAACAAGGTCTTATTTCAAATTGAAACAAGTAGGTAACATATGTCGCTATCGAAATAAGCAATTTATTTGTCGACTAAGGTCTGATACGCTTAAATAAAGTTTAATACCACGTAGCGAGAGCCGCTCTCCGTTGAATGCCACCTCTTTTGCTCTGTGTTTTTAGTAAGCGTCTTCATAGGTGTAGATTAAAAACACGTCATCCTTGTTCGTTTTGAACAAGTTTTTATACGGCAATTATACAGCATTTGAATAAAGGAGACTCTCGCTGCGTGGAAATAAAGTTGAGTATACGTTAACAGATTTTAGTGAAATTTAGCGGCACTGAGAAATAGATGCTAGTAACAAATAGACCTTATTACGAAGAACACTAGGTTGATTTCATATGAAGAAATTAAGTCAGGTTTTAGTTTAGTCGAGTGTACAATAGAATCGGCACCATTGTATCTTATAAATTTAAATGAGCAATTCTTGTATGTATGATGTATTTATTTATGTATGTATGTATTTATATTTCAATTAACGATTTTGATGAAATATACAGATACAGTTTTGCATTTTTAGTTCAACTGCAAAGTTATATTTCCTGTAAAAACGCAATTTTACAAAAAGCTACCGAGCTAAGCTCGGTCCCCAAGGTACTAATACAAATTAATAAAAGTATTAATTTATGAAAAACTAGCTGTTGCCTGCGATTTCGTTTGCGTGGATATTTTGGTGAAATCCATCAAGCGGAAACCGTACATTTTTTCGGGATAAAAATAGCCTATTTGTTATTCTATACTGTAATTTATCTCTGTGCTAAATTTCATCCAGATCCGATCAGATATGTACAAACAAAAATTGAAAATCTAATAAAATGCTTGTTGACAGTGTTTTGATGCGTATTGTGGTTAGATCAGTATGTAGGATCCAAAGATTAATTCATTCTAGACCGAATGAAAGTCGTGAACAGAAAGTCTAGCCATTGCAGAAAGCCGTTTGCTTGAATTGTCAATACAGCTTATCGTTCCATATATCCTTCGATTAAATAGGGTTGGCGAAACTCCATTGTGATCTTATTTGATGGTACATACAAGCATTCATAGGAAACGGTACCTCAAACTATTGACTATAGCTGTAAAAAAGTATGTAAATTTATAGATATTTATCACATAGGAAGATGTGTGTTATATCTATTTTTACTACTATGATTAGATAATGATTCAAATCAATCAATACACATTCTTATAAACTAGCAACTATAAAATAACTGTGACTCGTCTCAAATAGCTGACGTGTGAGTGTTATCAGCGTAATCCATCAAATCTAGCCCGAGGAGAAAGACATCAAAAAGTCATATCTCAAGTTTGATCGAAGAGGTCCAAGAGTAGAGCCCTGAGGAACACCGTACGATATTGGTCGATATCTCGAATTGCCCTCTTGGTTCTCTAGTCACGTTGAATTAGCAAAAGCACACCAGTATTCAAATTGTTAGCTTTAATTAAAATTGAAGATGTTAGTAACAATGAAAACCGTGTATTCAAATACAACGTCAACTTAATGGCAATAATGCAGGATAAAATATTTATGAACATTTTTAATTACTGCTACGTATTTAAAATGAACAGTTGGATAATATTCAAGTGACCTAATTTCTATTTCAACTGCTTTATATGCCATGCCACATTGTTTCTGTTATTAAGTGGCAAACTCTTTATTTAAAGTGCACTACGTCTTAATGAACTGTTTTGTAAAAGAAAACATCTTTTAAAAAGTTTGTGTGCTGTGTGTAAGAGTTGTCTAAAGTAAGTAACAAAAAAAAATTTTTATCTTAGCAGTTTGGTCCACCAGATGAGCCACTTATAATATGGAAGTAAGAATTTGCTGACTGCAGTGCTTCTAGTTGAGTCTAAACTTTTTAGACTCTACTATACTTATATTTTTTATAATTTATGGATTTATGATAAAAATAGAATGTCAGTTGAACGCTTGTTACCGCAGGAGTGTATAAAACAATAGCGACAATCTTCAGCTTAGCACATTCTTATTAAAGCACTTTTCGCAGAACAATATATCGTAGCAGATTTTGAGATTTTTTGTAAGTACCACCCATTACTTGTAAGCATCATTCACTCATCTAGTCATTATGACTGGATGAGACGCGCAATGGTTAAAGTGGTCACCTCAACACTATACCGCACCAAGTGTTGTGGGTCCAATTCCCACATAGAACAAAAAATGTACTATTCACAAATAGTTGTTCCGGGTCTTGGAGTCCTTTACGCCCGTTGAATGAATGTTTGTAAAGTCCCCGTGACATAGGAATTATTCTTAGTACAGGAGTTGTATTTTAAAGAAAAAAAAGTATTTGGTGACTGTCATCTATAATTGTTTCAATTAATTACATTATCACAAATAAATTGAAAAACCATTTTTAGTTTATGCAGCAGTAAACTAGGATAATACATATATTTATTAACATCAGTTTAATGCCCGGTTCCTATAATCAAGAAACGATTCGTTTTGCTTACAGACGGTAAAATTTCGTTGAATTTTCAAATTTTCCGGTAAATAAACGCGCTCATTTCTATCATGTCTATCTGTGTATCGTGTATATATATATGCTTAATATCTGTTCTGTGTAAGTCTTAGTTAGTCTTAGTCTCACACTAATATGACTTTTATAGATATTTATTTAATATTTATTTTTGAATAAATACTACTATAATAAATGCGATAGACGTTTGTTACTCGATGAAGCCAGAACGGCTGCACGAATCTGGATAAAGTTGGCACAGAGATACGTAGCCTGGAATAGCACATTCCGGAAAATTTACGATTCCCACATCAAAATTTCTACGTGGACAAAGTCGCGGGCAGTAGCTAACATAATACCTCCGTCTTTTTGAAGCCGGTTAGAAAACAAACATTAGTGTAACTGTCTACGTAATTAAATTACAGGCTAAAGCTCTCTCTTTATCTTAAGAAAGAAGTCCGCCATAGGAGCTAACGCCTAATGACATTGTTAATGCAATTACCGGAGTAGCACGTTAAGACATAATTACACCACGTTTAATATTTTAACGAACAGCTTTAGAACATTAAACCTTGGTGGACTCCTAGCGTAAGTAAGAATTTCAGGATAAACTATTAAATAGCATTGTCAAGTTAATTTAAAAATAAACAACTCGATAGTAATAACACGAATGAGTACGTCATAGGCAGACACGATATAACACCATTTTCCGTGAGCCTGATGCATAGCTTTCTTTTTATGGTATAGACGGCAAACGAGCAGACGGGTCACCTGATGGTAAATGACTACCGCCGCCGCAAGTGTGTTGCCGCCCTTTAAGGTGGGAATAGGGGAAGAGGGGGAGAGGGAGGAAGAGCGGGAAGACGGGAGAGGGGATTAGAGGGGAGGAGAGGAGGGAGAGGGGAAGGACGGGAATAGGAGAGAGGGAAGGGTTAGGGCCTCCGGTAACTTCACTCACGCGGCGAAATGCAATGCAACCATTGGTGGTTTTCTGTGAGGCCGTGGTATCGAGCGGAGTCGAGCCGGCCCAGTCGTGGCGAAGCATGGCTCTCCCACGTACCAAGCGTACGCTTGCTCCTCTTTCACGTTTATAAGACTTTCATACACGCTCGCTGGTTTAGATTTGCTGTATCTTTATAATAAATTAATTAGTACTGTTATTTTCATTTTCCAATATTCCCTATCATGACTTTTCAGATATATTACAGACAAAATGCTTTACGGAAGGGGCTTTCGATGCATAGAATAGATAATTATAAATTTGTCTGTATGGCAGTGCTAGTGTACTAACTACCTTTTATAGAAGTGTAAAGATTTGACACGTATTAGCTTGCGCGAGCTGAAGATAAACAAATGTGTATTTGATTTGGAAAGTTAATTATTTTTCACACTAATTAAGAGTCAAAATCACATCAGCCTATCATTATCAAGTCAATACGTGTCAAATTTTTACACGCGAGAGTTTTTTTTACTTTTTGATATAACATTACAACGACCGCGTTAGACTCCACTGAGTAAAGACCTCGGAGATGTCGGTGAATCAGAGTGAACCACGCGAGCTGGGGTGGCAGAGTGGAGTTGTCTTAAGTTCTGAACTTCATCATCCATATCAGTATCGTACATCACAAGAAACATGAGAATATTTACGGGGTACGACGCCGTTCAACCCTTTACTTAAATCCTATGAATGAAAAATTGAGTTTGACCTCTTTTTAGACTAAGAATGAACATTTGTTTCTAATAAGATAAGATGTCCTTTCCTCTCTTATTGATTACCTATCCTACCTATAAACCTAACCTATCAAAATATATTATTGTCTTCTCGACAAGTACGAAATCAATTGTTTTTCAAGGAAAAAATATCTTGTAAGTTTTTTATTATTAAAATTACAAGAAAAATTAGATTTTTTTCTGATAACTATACAGTACCGAGTAATTTATTTATATAAGATGGTAAACGTCTAAAGGCCATGCAGATTGTTTATGTCACACGTCTATGCGTATTTTAAAATCCTCAAAACAAAATGAAGATATACTTACTACAAAGCGATTAATTAAAAAGTGCTAACCTACCGCGGTAAAGTCTCGATTTAAATCTCTTGTAAGTTTAGAAAACAATTTATTTGCCTGCTATGTTAGCTTCTTTCTTTGATTCTGTTATAGTTACACTGCATTATAATATAGCGCAACAGACATTGTTAAAACACGTTAAAGTTCCCATAAGATGTAGAAACGACCAGCAAACTAATTATAAATTGTATCCAGATTAGATAGATGTGTGCATGACCAACGGTGCTGGTACATGCTCGGTTATAAAGAGTTTATAGTCTCTGTTAATATCAAAAACATAAACGCTGATAACAATAGTCACTCCAGATAATAAATCTATGTCTCTATCAGTAGGCTTTCAAAAAATACAATTATAAATTCTAAAGCTTATAAATGAATAACCCTCAACCAAAGAATGAAATGCTAAAAGCGTTTCGGATCGGAACATTAATTTTCCTAATGTTGACACGTCCCATATCTGGTTGTCACTGCGGCATATTTACCATAACCCCGTGTTAAAATATCAATTTCCTCTGACGCGGGTTTGTGCGTTGTACACAATTCGACTTGTTGGCTTATGGGAATAAGGGACAGGCTTTCAATGTGCGTATGCCTACTGCTATGGTAATAGTACCTGTAAATTTTAACGCCAAAATATTTTTTGTCGACCCCTAAAAAGACGAAAAGGATGGTGGTTTCTTTATCCTTTTTGGCGACTCCTTTGCAATTACTACTCAAGAGTAAATGCTCTGTAGAAGTTGTGTTAGCTCTAAGTATAACCAGAAGACGATAGTTGAACAGTGAAATTAGACTCTCCTATTCGGGACCGTTGCAAGCATAATTGCATTTCGACCACATAGTTAGACTCTAAATAATTTTATTTTGTTAAGCTACAAATACATACACATTTTCCCACGTGGGAGAGCCATGCTTCGGCACGTATATCCCTGCTCGACTGGAGTGATACCACGGCCTCACAGAAAACTTGCACTGCTTTTCGCCGAGTGAGTGATGTTACCGGAGGCCCTAAATCTTCCACTATAGTTTTAAATTAGTACTGATATTAACATTACAAATTGTAGGTTTTGTATAAATGCAGAGAACATTATATTAATACGTGAAGACAATTCTTTGTACCTGTTTTTAAGAAAAAATCCCGACGCAGTAACGTGAATTTTGGAATATTTACCGTTTATATATAGAAGAAGTGCAGAAAGCTAAAAACTTTAAACAATATGTCTTATAACTTTAAAAATTACGTGAAAACGGCTTAATGAAATTATATGCGTCCAGTATTATGTGATTACCTCAAGTTATACTGGTCCATTGGCCATTAAAACTTGAGGTAATGAACGACCATGGTTTTGTCTTTACAAAACCATGGTCGAAATTCGACCACCACGCGTTATTAAAAAAACACCTCCACAACAAAAGAAAAGGTACAGAGAGGAATTTATCTGTGTGCCCAATTCCATCTCGATCTGTTCACGATCTAGAGCTAAATTGAGTTACAAATATCATAACAAACTTTCACATCTATATTTACTCCCTCTCTTATGTGTTAATCAAGGATTCAATCTCTGCGCCAAAATTTCATCAATATCCGTTCAACTGTGAAAGCTTGATTGAATAACAAACATCTCCAGATTTATAAGTTATTGGATGTCTTAAGTTCAAAATAATTACCAAGTTGATGGATAAAAGCTAAGTTAAGAGCTAAAGGGCTCCCATATCTTGGAAAGACTTTTCAAACTTCAACTTTAAAGTCCACTACAAAGACTACTTTACTAAATTAAATTATCACTAGAAAATATCGGTCTTGTAGTTCTAAAAACAAGATGGCCGCGCCTTGGGCTTTGCGATAGGCTGTCCGTTAAACCTTAGGGTTTTTACACAACAGTGCGTAACTAATCGCGTAGCTAACGAATTAAGAACAGTTCGCAACGAACATTGCAAACGCATTCGAATACTTTGTTTGAACCGTTTATCATCAACGTTTCACGTCATCTTGGTAATAACAAGAGCTATGTATGCCATAGTGGCTTTTTACATTCTTTTGTTTTTCTTTTCTTTTTTTCTGAATAAGGAGTAAGGACGGAACGCAATTAAAACATATAAAAAGATGTCACTCCTAAATTCAGGTGTTAGAGATTGCGTTACGATCCTGAAGTCCTGGGTTCGATTTTTGGGTCAGATACAATCTCTGTAGCGGCATGGTGTCTGGTAAGGTGCTGAGACGGGGACAAGTCACTTACTATTACGTGAAAACAAAAATATCGCCGTAGAAATGTCGAAAACCTATTCATTAGTTCATACCAGTATATGTACATACATCAATAAAGCAAAAACATTAACAATCTTATTTGATATTGCTACTATTGGTAGTATTAACTACTACTTTTTAAATGACCCTTGTCTACACCAACTGCTGAACCACAAGGAAGTCTGTATATTTTTTTTTGCCACCGTAAAAAAAAAAAAAAAATCACTTTCCTATTTTTACTGTGCACACAAGTAGAACACATTAAGAAGGTACCATCTTGTTTTACAATTTATCAACGCAGCGAAGCGTTGTGCTACGACCTTTATACAGTTCTCGGTATGCAATAAAATAAAGGCATTTTTTAGCTGGAGTAATAAAACTATACATTGTTTCATACAATCAACTAGCTTTCCCCATGGCTTCACTCGCGTTAATATAGATTTTGACAATCAATTTACTAGCCTTTGGAAACAGTCCTTTTTTCGGAATAAAAGGTACCCCACTGTCATGACGGGCCATCATGCCCTTGCTTGTACCCCTGAAAACGTGTTTAAAAATGTCATGATGATTGGTTGAGTAGTTAAGACGTAAAAGCGTAACAAACAAACAAACTCGCTTTGGTATTTATAATATTAGTTAGGACTAAGACAATCAGCACACAGTACCCTGATGGTAAGCGGTGCATGATTGTGCATTGCCAACCTGAACCTAAAATGAGACGTTTTACACGTGTAAGTTTGGTGTGCACATAAAATCGACGCAACGACTTTTTCGACGTTTTCGACTCTGTTATCATCAGTTACTTAAAAATTAATGAATCGGGCAGTGAATTTAAAGAATTCTTGAATGACACGCGTTGTGCCGATTTTATGTTCACACCAACTTTACACGTGTAAGACGTCTTAGACGTGTGCGTCGGCCTAATGTAGCTCTCGCTTAATGCAATTCTGTAGGCTGGCTCAAATTCTAGCAAAAATCTGCCATGCTTTAACCTCTTAAAATATTCAACATCCACTTTGAATAAAATTACACATAATATACCCTCTTCATTTTTCAAGATAGAAATAAGTAGGTTAGGTGAAGTGTATGTGAATGAATTCTAAGTGGTTTTCGTCCGAATCAATCTTTCCTTAAAATCCGTGTAATACTGATACACAAAAGGGTTTGTAGGTAAAGGAATTGAATATCAGGATCATTTACAAAATCCTTACAGCGAAATCTACCGTTTGTGTGTTGATGGAGGATGCTTACCCAAGGTTATAACCTGAGCAACAAAAGCGAGTGGTAATCATTTGTTCTAAGTCATTGTGTAATTTATCTATAATAGGTATTGTTTAAGGTAATATATACATAAGTATGTTTAGCAGCAGTCTGGTTACAACAGTACGGCTCTGCCTAGGAATAAGAAGGCCGTGTGTGAGGTGGAGGCTTTAAACAAGCAATTCTTGTATATATGTACCTATATATTATTTTATAATCTGAATCTCGGAAACGGCACTAACGATTTTCATGAAATTTTGTATAGGTACATATTTAGTTTTGCATTTTAAGTTCAACTGCATAATTGTATTTCCGGTAAAAAAATCGGTCGTAAAAATACCTCGGTCTCGTAGGTACTTATTATAATTAAAGGAACTTCTACTGGTTATGAAAATAAATTAATTTATTACTACGTGAAGAAAATTCTTGAGGAGGAATGTAAATTTTGGAATACCGATTTAAAGTTTAATTTTTTAATCAACATGTGTTGGACATCCGTAAAACAAAATGCGATAACAGCTACAAAAAGCTACAAAGCTCCAGTAGATATGTTGAGCTATCATCAGTCAGAAGTCAATAAGAGTTAAGTTATCCTGGTCAACAACATAAAACAAAAGCATTTAAAATTAAAAGATTTATGGTCCAAATTCGACCACCAGTCGACTTCTAGTATTAAATACATAGACATATCATTATATATACACTATAATATATGTAGTTCAAGGTAGCATCAAAACTGTCAAAAGCATTTTTAATGCAAAGAAACCTTCGCTTCCCTTAAAGCCCTACGCAACAGTACTTTGAAGTCCTCAATTTTTCCACTCACAATTAATCTCGCTTCTATGTTTACAGGGGCGTATAGACTGTGCTCCCTCAGCGATTTGCCGCACAATTTCACTTTCCTCACTTGGCTACATACGTAATGGAACTATGAGTAAAAATGTCACGGTAAACATGGAAGAAATTCAGTTTTAAAACTGAAAGGATTTTTTTTAAAATCACTTTGTTATTCTCTATTGACCTTTTTGTTTTATTTTGGCTTTCAGTAAATAGTTTGAAATTCATCTTAACCATCCCATATTTAATTTCTTTACCCTTCTGTTTTATATACAACTAAATTATGTTTTAGGGCTCGGACTACCCGTTAACAACCAGTCCGAGTTATAGGTGTGGGACCCTAACCTTCTCGTACTATTTCTCAATCCATTCGTTTCTTTCTTTCTCTTACGTTAACCTTACCTACCTTTGTCTTTCAGTATGCTCCAAAGTTTCACATCTTTTAGTCCCAAAGGGTTATTTAATTCCCGGTTGACGGCAATAGACTTGCCCTCTATTACGCGAGTGAATTATAATTAGCAAAATTTAGGTGTTTATTACCCCTCTGTTTCTTCTTCCTTCTTTCCTTCGGGGATACAGGCTTGAGTGTGTGGATATTATGTATGTATCATCATACAACCTCTTCCTATATTATGTTTATATACCAGAATCTAGAAATACCAGAAAAAACAATCTGCCTTGTAATGATTGTCTGTAAGAGATTGACTTTGTGCGATTTGGACGCTATTCGCAAATATTAGTCAAGTCAATAGTAATAAGTTGTTAAATTTGTTTAATATTTAGTGTATAATAGAGATTATTATTTTCTTTATTTATTTATATCAACAACATATTAATTGCAGTAGCATAAACACATATAACAAATCTAGTTATATTTGAAAACATATAAAAGAGTAGACCACCGACATCGGGTACCGAGACAAGACCAGAGTTGGTTGCTAGTTGGAGGTTAACTGTTTTTTTCGTAGAGAGTTTGACCGACAAAGCGCTTTTAATTAGAGCTGGGATCTGTACTGCTGTTTTAATTTATTTAAAAAACTTTTATCATAATAAAGTTTTTTCACTGTAGTAGTGGCCTAGTTAAACTTGAGTGTCTTGGATAATGGATAGTTTTCTGATAAGGTAAGTTTTCTGGCACATCTTTCATATGATTATAGTAATTGTTGTCTCGCACTCGTCGGAAAGGATGTGTTGGCTTACGAAGCTCTTGTTTTTAAACCTTCTCTGTGCAATATTGTCCTTGTGTAATTAACATGGTTAGTTTTAGATTGAAAAACGTGGAAGGCATTAATTATTATATATCATCAATCAAACGACGACGCCAAAACTTACACCGTGTACATCTAAACCATCGTAGACGATGAGTGCAATTGGGCACTGTTCTGTGAAATAAAATAAATTTAACAGACCTTGCGGGTCATATAAGACTAATATTAGATTTTTTTACTATTTTCGTTATTGAATCAACCATTAATATTAAATAATATTTGACGATAGGGAATAAGTTGTTATTTCACACAAGTTTACAATAATAATATCCTGGGACAAATTACACATTGCTATCTAGGCAAAAACTAAGCAGATCTTGTACTTTGCGTTTTAGAACACAGATAAACATAGATACTTATTATTAGACTTTTTTAATAATAATAACTTGAGACACCTCACACCCGGCCGTCTGATCCCAAACTAGGCAGAGCCTGTACTATGGGAAACAGACTGATGATAAAGATACTTATATATATATATATATATATATATATATATATATCTGATATATTATATGTGTGTATATATATATATATATATATATATATATATATATTTCTAAATACACACATATAATATACATAGAAAACCCAGGCCAATGCAAATAAACATTTATGAATATATCACCGTAAGATTGTGAACATCGTTAGTTTTATAAATAATCTCGCAGTAATTTTTCGCCAGTTTATGCTGCCGAAAAATTACGAACTGCATGCACTATGGATACAAACCGAGTCACCACCAAGTCCGACCTATCAGGGACGCGGGTTTCAATTTTACGGTTGATAAAACCGGACAGATTATATTAACCTGCAGATCCGTTCACAATTTGATGATTTGACATTGATAAACTAACGCTGTTCACAATCTACGGTGACAAACATATATTTACACTCAGTGTAGCAGTCAAATACACTACCACCGTGTCAAAGAGCTCGTCTAAAGTTTCTACAGAGCCTACCGTATTTAACGATTAATAAGAGACCCTGCTTTAACATGAAATAAACTACCATTTTTAACAAAACGTTTAGTAGACAGAAAGGGTTAACACCTTATAATATATTAACGCAACCACACCCTGATAAATATTAAATCCAGATTTACACCTACTATGGACATAAATTGTTAATTAAGACCTCTTAATTAACAATTTATGTCCATACTAGGTGTAAATCTGCATTTGGGTGGTCTGGATTTTAGGTCTGGAATTATTATGTGTTTAAAACGCCTACTATTGTATGTATTAAACATTCACTTTTTGTTTGACCCCTTTAACGTAACGCTTATAACTGTTCGGGCACTTTGGGAATTGAAGGTGGGAAAATTAGAAGTATATTGAAAGGGAAACTTAGGTAAGATGGGAAGGCTATGGAAGGTAACAATTGGGCAGTTCGATAGCTTGAGCAGGTCAGGGTCGTTTACCTGTAACTCGAACAAGCTGTTAACTGCAATTCTTCTCTAACTCTTTTAGCTTTTAGCATTAAGAGAATTTGGTCAGTTTTCTGGTGGGTAAGAGTAATTCGTCCTTAGGTTTTTCATTCAGGCATTTTCAGGCGGCCTTAGTATTATGTATTCTGTGCTAATACTACATATTACTGAGTAGTTACCTAATACTTCAATATTATGCGTTTTATAGATAACTACTTAATTATTGAGGATAAGAAGCCTTTAAAACGACTTAAAATATAGACATTCATTAAGTAGATATTTTTTTTTTGTTAGAAGATATCTTTCTAAAACATACATAAACTAATTATTCTGTTTTTAAATATAAATTATTATTTTATCGGGATAAAAAGTAGCCTATGTGTTAATCCAGGTCTCCAGCTATCGACATACGAGTTATCATCGCAATCGTATCAGTAGTTTTTGCGCGAAAGAGTAACAATTTTTCACATTCAATATCTTCACTACATATTATAAAACAAAGTCCTACGCCACGTCTATCTGTCTGTTCGCGATAAACTGAAAAACTAATGAACGGATTTTTATGCGGTTTTCACTAATATACAGAGTTCATGAGGAAGGTTTAGGTGTATAATATCTACCCGTGCGATACAGGGGCGGGTTGCTAGTATATTATAGAAATGTATGTATACAGAGCCTTTTAACAAATCGTTAGTGTCTTGAAAATTCCCATTACGGACACAATCGTCAACAACGTCTGCCTGCGTCCGAGCCGAGTGGCTCACGCCACCCTTTTAAAATATTTGACCAAATTACGTACTTTAAAAGACAAAGTTCATCTACTCTGAATATCAGAAGCGATAAAAGTATTTATTTTCATAAAAAATAATTTGTTACTGCTAAATGTGAATTGGAAATAAAAAAATAAATTTTATTGTATATATGGTTCATTATTTTGGTAATAATGGCTTACACATAAAAGATAGATATATACCGTTGCGGACTTTTTTGTAGAACTATTTAGGAGAAACAATCCCACCGTGCATTATATTCGTGTAACTCTTACAGTTTTCCCACCGCACGCCAAAATATTTCGCAGATGACAGATTTTTTTCCGACTTACTTAACACTTATCGTATATTTTGGCCAATATACACAATATCTTCATAAATTATAGCCTATGTGTTATTCTGATATATAAGCTATATTATTGTAAAGTTTCATTAAAATCCATTCAGTAGTTTTTGCGTGAAAGAGTAACAAACATCCATACATCCATACATCCACACATCCATACATCCTCACAAACTTTCACGTTTATTTTATTTATTTTTTATTTTTTTATTTTAAACTTTATGCACATTTGGTACATTGGCGGACTTAATGCCTAAGGCATTCTCTACCAGTCAACCATTGGGTGATGCAGAGAAAAGAAGAAGTAGGTGCAAATAAAAATTATGTTAAATAATTGTACAGTAAATAATACGCAACTTGTAGCCCAATATATATATATATATACAGACACATATATATATAAAATATATGCATATACATATATTTTATAAATACATACATACATGCATCAATGCAGACATGATCACATTAAAATTCCTATCTCATACCTAAGTATATATATCCACGAATAAGTATAAGTTTTAACAATATTCAATGGTTAACTATTGAAGAGTTGAATCTGCTAACTCTTTGAGTAAGAGCTCCTTTACTTTCACTTTAAAAGAATAACGATTAGTAGCCATCCTGACCTCGAGAGGAAGCGCATTCCATAGTAGAATAGACTGAACCGAGAAAGAAGAACCGATAAACCCAGTGGTATGAGAGGGACAAAGTAGAAGTAGGTTACTTGACGACCGAAGGTTTCTGTCATGGTTATTACACAGTAGTTGGAAGTGTGGTCTTAAATAAGTAGGGGGAGATGGAGAATTGAGGATAGTGAATAGGGTAGTGAGTGCGCGCATTTTTCGGCGTTGACGAATAGGCAACCATCTGAGCTGAGAACGAAAGATGGAAATATGGTCATATTTACGAAGATTAAAAATAAATCGAATGCAGTTATTAAGAAGACGGTCTAATTTATCGAGAAGATCTGCATTCAGATCATAACAGCACATATCACCATAGTCGATTAAAGGAAAGATAAGAGTTTGAACGAGCGTGGTCTTAGTATTCGCAGGGAGAAAATGTTTTAGGCGATATATAGCTCTGAGGTTTCTGGGAACCTTTTGACATACGTTGGTAACTTGGTCGCGCCAGTTTAGCTTAGAGTCGAGATGTAAGCCCAGGTTTTTCACCGAGCGACAAATGGGTAAAGTTGTACCGTTAAAAATCACAGCAGGGAGCGCCTCAGAGTCGACTCTACTCATCAATCGGTGACTACCAATTACAATGGCCTGACACTTCGTCGGGTTAACAGATAACCTAAACCTGTTAGACTGTCACTTTTGTGTCTTCCATGGCCGTCCTAATATCGTCAGTCACTTTAAGGAGAGCGGTGGTAGTGCTATAACTAGGCCTGAAACCAAATTGAAATGGGCTTAAAAGGTTATTCTTGTAAATAAAAACAGATAACTGTTTATGCACACAATATTTTAGCACTTTAGAGAGGAAGGGGAGAATAGAGATAGGTCTAAACTGATTAGGAAGGGTGGGATTTGCAATTTTGGGTAGGGCAATGATAAAGGCTTTACGCCAAAGTGAGGGGAAAAGGCCGGAATCTAAGGAGAAGTTAATAATATGGGAGATTACAGGTAAAACTTGATCAAGGATAGTTGTGATCATACGTCTGCTGATTTGATCAAATCCTACAGCGTTAGAATTGATAGAAAGTATTATCTTTTTAATCTCACCCTGAGCAACTGGAGAAAAGTGGAAAGAGTTAATATTGGGACAATTTAGGCCCGCTAAGTAGTTAACAGTCCGATATTTGGTTTGGTGATCCAGATGAGCAGATGTAGAGAAATGGCGATTTATATCATCCAAACCAACTATCTTCTGCACGTTAGCAGAACGTTGTTTACCAATACCTAGAGTTCCTAAGAACTTCCAGGTGGTGGCGGGGGAAGAACAAGCGAGGTTGTCAAGAATGTGTCGGCGTTTAGCGTTGCGTATCATCTGATTACAACGATTTCTTGCAACTCTGTACAGATTGCGCTTTTCATCTGTGCGGTCCTTTTTTAGTTTACTGAACGCTCTATCTTTTTCTTTTTTTTTCTTTTCTTTTATCTATATACGTTGTGATAAAACTTCTTGAAGGTCTTGCTAGCATTTCTGGTGACCCCGTTCACTCGAGGTCAAACAAACCTTTTTTGACACACTTGCACTGACCTTTAATACCTATTATTTAGAAACAAATTAAGCAATAAATAAAATTTATATTAGTTATAAACGTTGTATATTTTAATGTTATACAGATATATATATATTATTTTAAATAGCTATAAATAAACAAAAGCTTTGAAAGAGTGAATAGCTTTCAAATTTTAACGTTGAAAGCCTAGAAAAGCCTTATTACATAAACAAAGTTTATTAATCTGGAATAATTCTCTAATTAATTCACAGGCATAAATCTTATAAAGTAAGATGTTGTTAATAAGCTTCGCCTGTTTCTCTTAAAGGAGGTAAGGCATTTTGTGTTTCAATTGAATCCGGTAATGTAGGGTCATCAGAAGATTTAAAGAAACTTAGATCATATAACTCATTATTTTAACCTATTTTAATTTTCCCACCCTTAAATCGAGAATAGACAATATAGGTGGGTTTTTATAGAACAAAAATAAGTTTGCTGTCAGAACTATACCATCGTTCATTGTTGCTATTGCACTAGACAAACGAATGGAACAATATTGTGTGTTATCTATGAGTATTTTAAAGTTTAGTATAGTCCAATAAGTATTATTATAATAAAGGGGTCTGGTTATACTGGCTAATTATGGCTAGTAGTAAACGCGTAGACATGATTTGCTGAGCATAAGGTTGGCGATGCAGAAATATCTTTTTTTATACGACGTCGGTGGTAAACAAGTATACGGCCCGCCTGACGGTAAGTGGTCAACGTAGCCTATGGACGCTTGCGATTCTAGAGGACTAAAATGCGTACACTCCTTTCTGGAAGAGCCTCATACTGTAGTCCCTCGGGAAAATCTCGGCAGGGAGCTCATTCCACAGCTGGTGCGTTCGCCATTTTGGTTCTAAAGTGTGAGGATGCCTGCCGGCGGCGAGCGGTGCGGTGGTAGAATGCGGTCGTGGGCATCATGTCAAACAGTTTATCGGAGGGCAACCCATTATACAAACGGTAGACCCCGCACAGGGAGGCAAAGTCTCTCCTTGGGCTTAAGCGTATGGACATGTATGTATGATGCCAAAAGTATGATTACATAGTAAGGATACCGTTAAGTATAACATGAATGAAACTAAAAACTCAATAAAAGACTTAGATGCTCATTTCTAAGCAATTAAATATCTAAGAATAGGAATCTTATGAATACAGTACTAAGCTGTCAACTCAATTCAGACTTTTGTGAAATGCGCTGTTGCCACATCATTTACTTCAAAAAATTCTCCTCGCGTAATAATATACAGATATGAAATCTGCCAACAATACGAGGACTTTATAGGCACTCTGTTGCTTTACTAACTTTTAAACTTTCGCGTTCCATGTTATAATTATGTATTTAAATTTAGTATAGTATGTGACGGTACATGGCGATACCAAAATATCAAAAATGTGCGGGTGGATAAAAAACTTTCTACCTCACGATCTCGACGTCAGAGGGCGTGCAGCGTGAGCCAGTCAGTCTGTGACCACGGCCACTGTGACCTGGTCGAAACGTCAGGCAATTCAGAGGTATGTAATACCTTTTCGTGATCGCGTTAATTCCCGTTTAAATACATAATTATACTGCGTTGCTTCCTGTTTTTTTTTTAAATCTCATTTACTGAAGTAATCCCAGGTGGCGTTAATTTCATATTCAGAGTTAAGTAAGTTATTGTAAAAAACAGTCTCGAAACCACTGATACAAACTATGAAAATCACTAACTAACAGTAACTGCCAAGTTGTTCGTACCTCTGTTCACACTTAAGTGAAGTTCTCATCTTATTTCTACCCTTTTATAATGCCATTATTCGTTAATATTTATCAATTAACCAATAGTATTACATTCCCAGCATAACCAGTCAAAATAATGTGGCGACAATATTATGAAACTCATCCTCCTCAGTAATTAATAAATGAATTCGCGTTAACGTTTAAATTATTACTTTTCGAAAACTGATTTTTGATCAAGTTTCTGTAACTTCGGTAATAGTTTGGGTTTTATAATTTTATAGATCGGTTTTTTGACCGCCATTTTCACGCTAGGTATATCTGGTTACTTTAAATCTGAACCATAGTTATATAGTTCGTTGACTTTTGGAAGTCTTAAAGGCTACGTTGAAAATACTGTCAAAATTATAAGAATATTTTTATTGTTGTTTTAGATACCCTAAATCTGTAAGAAATCAAATTATAAAAAAGAAAATCTATCTCCATTCGTATCTGTAGTCCAACATCCTGCAACCTGTCAAACGTAATTATTTGGGAAACAGAATTTTAGTAAACAATTTGTAAAATATCTTACATTTTTGGTGAACTAGACAATCATACATTTCAAAATCTTCATAAGCATAACTAAAGATGTTCAAATCAATCATTTATAAATCTTTGGTTTGGCATATTAGCAGTAATAGCATCATAAAAGTCATAGCCGATAAATATAACTCCGCTATGATGAAAAGCCTTATCAGAACTAACATAGGTTAAGAAAAACTGTATTCTAACATTATGGACTTTGTCTGACAGTAATGATTTGGGATGATTTGTATATAAACGTGTTTACCCACTTATGTTAGAGTCTATTCTCATTGTTGTCCTTGAAAAACTTCTGTAGGTATTGAGAGATAAGTTCAATACTATGTCGATGGTATTTCTTGGAGTGAAAACTTTTTTTGGCACGTTGGGCATTTTTGGTATGGAGAAACACAGTCACATTCAGATGACATAATATATAGATGTGTGTGTATATGTATATATGTGTTTTCACTTTTGACGTGCAGCCCTACGATTTTTTTAATTAGCCTAAGCGGCTTTGCGTAGTAGTAACAGTACTTTTTTTCTAAATGAGACCCTAAGCCTCAGGTACCTTTTGTTCTTTTCTGTATCCCTACCTAGGAAACGTGTATGCCAAATTTCATGATGAACAGACAAATGGTACGACTCGACAGCGCATAAATCTATCTTCTGTATTCCTTATCCCGTTTGTAGAGGCGTAGTTACGTGTTATTGTTAATGTTTTTTTGTTTACTGTTAATTTATAATGCTGCAATTCGTGAAAACCTGTAATTGGCTTAATGTTGTACATGAAACTGCGCGCTGAAATTATTGTAGCTGTTGGTTTCCCTAACGTACTTAAATAAAAAAAATAAAAACAAGCATTTATTCATTTATGTAAATATTAATATTAGATAATGCAAAGAGCTCCTAATAAATAAACAAATCAGAACCATTTTTAGTTTTGGTTATTAGCGGCTGGCATATAATTTGTTTTCATGCACTAACACGGGGACATTCAATAGTACTTTTTTTTAAGTAGTAGGTTGACTCAACATGGTTTTTAAATATTTTATCAAGGAAAACTGGAACTCTTTAATAATATCGATTGCTGGCTGTTGTAAATAATGATCGTTTTATCCAATATTAAAATATCGAAGAAAAAGTAGACGGACAAGTAAGCAATAATTGGGATATTTTTCTGAAGACCGTCTTGACATTAACAAGGCCAATTGTCATCTACAGACTTGATATAAATTCTAAACCAACAACCAAATCCGATTTACTCTTGTTCAATAATATTTACAGAATATTTTTTACCTTAACACCTCTTCGTCGCCTCGTGGAGACTTTTAATACAATATTTTATTGAAATTTTTAATCTTTCTAACCAACAATTTAAAAGACGGATTGTTATGCCTGTTTTTGGATCTTTTGCCTGCTGTTTAGTTTTTGTTGCTACTCAGGCACTAATTAGAGACCTCTGCCTATCCATAATCATAATCCGACCGTCTTCTTACTTTTACACTGTTCACCCGCGAACAATAGTGTGGGTTATATGTTTACCAATTTAAGAAATAAGATCGACTGTAACATTATAACATATAACTGTTTTTAGTTCTAAATAAATAAAATTAAAAATGTTTGCTTTTCAGATAAATATTCAACAACAATTGTCAAGGGTCTTCTGCAGTGTTTGAAGAGAGTAAGGTATGATTTAAACTAGTCAAATCGGCTATTTTTAAGCGTCGAAGATAGTTATAGTGTAAAAAGATTCATTTTCTTTTGTAAGTCCTTATTGAGGAAAGCCCGGTTGTAATTAATTATTCATTAAGGACTTGTATATATATAAAAATAACGTAAAGCGCTGAAAAATTAAGAAAATTCGTGATTTTTAAATACAGAATTCTTACTTTGACACCTTGAGCTGACAAATTTATCTTGAATATTTTTTTTATTAAAGACAACTCCCGCATTAGGAATTACTCCTGTATCGCGGGGAACTTTACAAACATACAAACAACGGACACAAAGAACACCCAGACTCTGGTGGGAATCGAACCTATGGCATAACAGTCAGGGTCACTAACCACTAGGCCAACAGGCCAGTCAATTAAAGCTGATATTTCGTAAGAGAGGGGGCTGTCATGAAAACTATTGGTATTTAAGATTCCACATTAAAAACAAAATGTCTGCAATATAAAAAAAGCAAAATCATTGAAATTGGCATGAAAATTTATAATAATATATTGTTTAGAAATGTGTACAATTTTTATTTCATTCTAAACCAACTATTTTTGACATGACGCTCCCAAAATTTGACTACATCTTTCTGTAACACCTTGTGTACATTTACAAAATATTTTCAAATTAATACTTATTACTTATGAATTTTTACTTATTAACCTACACGTAGTAGGTTAATAAGAAAAAATTAATAAGTAATAAGTATTATTTTGAAAATATTTTAAATCAAAGTTTGTAAAAGTATTATTAATTTTTACTTATTAACCTACACGTAGTAGGTTAATAAGTAAAAATGACAACTTATATTACACATATAATCTGGCTAATATCAGTTTAACTTACATCAAAACTTTAACCAGCAATGTACGTGGGGTACACTGGAAGTTTTGATACACGATTTCCCTCAACCAATTATTGAGTTTCTTATGTTTAAAAAAATATAACATTTGAAATTCAAACATTTATGAGCGGCCAGGAACGCAGAGCTTTCAGTGTGCCGTAAGTATAGTGAATTGAAAATGTATGCTAGTTGAAAATTATATACGAAAAAATATATAATAAACAAATCGAAACTAGTTAGGATAAAATATTGTCATTAGATTGTGATCTATTTTGGTAAACTAAATAAGGAAACTAATCATATAGATGGCCCTTTTTATCCCATTTTCCGCCTAAGAAATTTGCGGATATCTCGGTTGAGGAAATTCGCTACAACATAATTAAACATGGCTATATTATATGTATAATAGTAAACTAATAATTACTCACTAATAAAATTACTATTAAAATTAGGTTTGTTTTTGTGGTAAACAGTCAAATATATCTATTCAGAGTATGTTTCTGTAGAAATATAATCCGACCGCGTAATTTGATCTAGCGACCTAAAAGTAAAAAGAAAACAAGAATAATTATGTTTACATTAAAATATTGAATTAAATAAAGTAAGTTACATTAAAATATATTAACGAAAAAAAATCAAGTACACACAAAATTAATTTAAGTAATTGAGAATACAAAACACTGTTCTTTAAACAGTACAAAGTAATTCGCTGATCTGATATTTCTTGGAATTCATGTTGAGAATTGAGAAATACCTAATTCACATTCAACAGTTATTTAATTATTATTTTGAAGGTAATATTAAGTCTTATACTTTTCAAGAATGTTTAGAAATTTGCCATCAACAACTAAAATAAGTATTCAGTTTTTTTTAATTTTGCTCATAAGATGTCTTGTCCTCTTTTAAATCCCTAATTACAAAATAAATTCCGAATGAAATCTCTTTTAAATTTGTATTTTGTGTAAAACATAACCGATATTTAGTGGCACAAAGAATTGCGTTTGTATAAAACCGTAATCTTATAAATTCATAAACAAACGCAATTCTTCCCTTTTTATTATTTCGTCTTCGCCAGCTTCTGTTATTTCTGTACTTTTTTACACACAAGGAGTGTTATGACATATTAGCATTTAAATTTTCTTACCTGGAAAGTTGACCAAAAAATTATAAAATGCAGTTATACGTAAAATCTTGCCTGTTCTTCTCCATAGGATCTACGTATTGGAACAGGCAACTAGCTTCACGACTGACTTAGTCTGACTGACTCCTACTCCTGACAATTCAAAAATACCTATTATTGGTTTAATTTAAATAAATGGTTTTGATTCGATTTGATTTGAATGACAAGAGGACAAACAATCATATATATTTATTATATAAGGGACATTTTATATTGTTATCATATAGGCGACATTTTATATGCATATCCTAAAAAGATACCAGCTTGACATGTACAACATTCGTTTATCAGTCTCGCACGTGGGATTAGAGAGTACACCTGAGGCCCTGTCAATAAGACTCCGGGACGGAACACTGTTGTTTTAGTCGGTTCAATTCCAAAATACAACCTTACCGTTTAGCCCCGGAAAGGTTTATTACTTGTTCGGTTTTACACAAGTCGAAAAAAAAGTGTTAAGTCAACAAGTTAACTAATCTTTTCATGTTTAGGAAAATATGAAAACAAAACATTATATTTTCTTCTAATAGATTATATGGAAAACAAATTAAAATTTTAAGTTTTTAATAAACATAAAAAAAAAACTTATCCATCTTAGGATTTTGTGCATGTGCTTTTTTCGATTAAATTTATTGGATACATTGGTAACCAAAAAATTTTTCGTTTTGAGGTCTTTTTTTAGTAAGGCATATTTCAAAGCTCCCTTTAGTGGATGACGCGTCAACGTGAGGGGAGTATACGAAGTGAAGTACTCACCTGGAGCAGGAATGTCCCTTTAAGAAGCTTCTTTTACTAACATCGTAAATTTACATGTCACGTAAAATACCCAGTTCGACTGTCTTACTTTTTTTCGATTAAATTAAACCTACAGGTATAGATAGGTACTAGAGTCTTTTCCAAGATTATAATTGAAGTGTTTCTATTCTATTATTTGACTTGGACTTTTTAATGGTAAATCAACTATTTGAAATGGATTATAATTTATTAAATATATGTGTAACGGTGTGCGTTACTTCTCTCCAAATACTATTGTTTTGAACTAACAGTTAGGTGAATAAGTTACACTATCAACATTCTGTAAACACGTATAACTTTACATGTAAATTTACATAAACCATTATGTAAATCCATATCCACGACACAACCATCCACATTTCCTTCTAATCCTACATTATGCGTAACAATTTGCTTAACTTTGAATCCTAATCGAAATCAAGGCTATAGTCCCATTTGATTAACCATTGGGTTGCTATCTATGAGCTACATAAATCACAGCATATTGTGTCAAATAAATATCGAATCGTTTCTTGCGTATTAGTGGTTGCACCGTGGTTGGAGTTAATAAAAGCTGTTCCCGGATCCCTAGTATTTAAGGCGCAGTACGGCACACCGTGTGGTTTTAGTCGGTGTGACTCCGACACCGTCCTACCGAAAACCCCGTTGGGATGACGGCCCGAGGGAGTTTCCACACGCACAAAAAAAGGGTAGATAGAAAATGTCAGTGTACAGCACCAAACACTGCTAGAAAAGTAGAGTAACTCAGATAAATTGATGTGATCATTAGAGATCGGATAATCGGATGCATATTTACCTAAAGTAATTTTTTGGATAGCAAATTATAGAAGCGGCTTCTAAGTATATTTTTATTTACGAATGCAGTTGTATTGTCGCGTCGCTACTTGCGCACAAGCAAGTATAATTTGCCGTCTCACTTGCACTCTTACAAAATGCTTACATTTCCTGGGGTTTAATAGGCCCGATTTGACACAATCACTGACAATAAAAGTAGGGAAAAGCAACCATTATACGTTGTAACAGAGCAAGTGTCATTTGTGTCAAACTGGGGTTTATTATATCTCACGGAGTATAGGTACACTTAAATTTGAATTTCCTGGAATCGCGGGATTCTTTCGATAAAAAAGTGCTTTCCATAATAGCCTACATCTCAACTTTAGGTAAATATGCATCCGAATATCCGAGCTCTAGTGATCATTTAAAGAAAGAAAGAAAAACATTTTTTCTGACATTCACAGGACAGCACATAATTATTACAATGAAAAAAAAAATCAAGCAATTATAATGCCCTGTGCAATGCCAGAAAAGGCACCTATCTCAGCATACTGCTGCAGTCTAAGAAACTGCAGCGCTGGTATTATGATAGGCCCTGCGCCCGGCGACATCTCGATTCTATTATAAATATTTATGAATATCATAAGAGCGATGTTGGTGCAATGCTACTCAATTTATAAGAAACTCAATTTATAAACGTCAGTCTATGTGTAAAAGTCGTGTGTGTAATAAAGAAACTAAAAGTGTTGACAATAAGTTGCAATTATTTGAATGTACCAAGGACTGTTTCGGATTTTAGAAAGATGTTGAATAAAACAATAAACGTAAAATTCAACAGTTAATTAGCCCCAATAAAATGGATGACATACAAAGTGGCAATAAGTGCAGTAAGAAGAGTCATATTAGTGAGTGTTATTTATTAAAGTCAATATTTATTTCTTCAAATATCACCGTCAAAAAGATTTCTACACATCTGTGTGGTTTTCGTACTTTGAAACCAGATTGGTTGCATACTGTGCAGTTCAAAAGGGACTTCCTTTTGCACACCTCCGGGCCCTACTTTTCCTAAGACACAAAAGGCAGTAAAATGTTTTTCTGAAAACGCATTAAAAGGGCCTTCGATGTGTTTGTGATTGCAAGCTTACTGTAACCACTTGTCATAAGTTGAACAGTCTACTCTTAAGTGTGCTACTTTGGTGGGTTTAAAAAAAACACATATCGGTTACAATAGAGTAATAAATTGTGAAACACGTATACGGCGAATTTTACAACTGACCCCATTTGAGGACAGGGTCCTTTGCTACTTAACCCAGATGTTTCGGTGACATTGATTACCAAGATCTACTTTTATACCTCCAATATACACGTACTCTGAAATCGTATCAAGATAAACTCTTTTCTTTTTACGTTATTATTTCATTACTTTGATACACTTACTTTGACAATAACAGTTGTCAAAAGGCGAACTGTCCGCTTGTCATTAAACGCTTATTGGTCCTATACGGACTCGCAACGCCAGTAGTATCAGTGAAATACTACCCTCCAGTAGAGTGCAGCTAACTAGCACACCCTGGGAGGAATATATTTCTCAACACAACTAATAACATCAATGGTATTGTGTTTATAGGTAGACAGGCCATTTATTTCTTTGCCAACCGAAAAACCCCATCAGGTACTTGTAAACGAGCAAATAGTCGGCGACAATCCCTTTGCCTAATGAGAGCTATCTTAATTACCTGAAATGGACATTAGCACACCCTTGTTTTGGTCAACTGCCGTGGGTTATAAATCCGGACAATTCAAAGTTACACGTGGAGTTCAATATTTCAAACCTTTTAGCCTTTTATGTTTTTTTTTTATGGTATAGGGGGCAAACGAGCAGACGGGTCACCTGATGGTAAATGACTACCGCCGCCCATGGACACCTCTAACTCAAGAGTCACAAGTGCGTTGCCGCCCTTTAAGGTGGTAATAGGGGAAGAGTGGGAATAGGGGAATAGCGAGAAGACGGGAGAGGGGGGAGAAGGGAAGGATGGGAATAGGGGAGAGGGTTGGGTTAGGGCCTTCGGTAACCTCACTCACGCGGCGAAAAGCAATGCAAGCATTGTTTCACAGCCGGTTTTCTGTGAGGCCGTGGTATCGAGCGGAGTCGAGCCGGCCTATACGTGCCGAAGCATGGCTCTCCCACGTAACACGTGTTTGGAAATTTGTACAAAAAAATGCTTAACGAAACTTAATTCCATTAGCACTTATCTCTCATACTCTGGTTAAGAAACATTATTTATATATACGTCCTCTGTCACACAGTCGCGGAGCTCTCACCATTCCCATGACAACGATCGATACAATTCATTCGAAACGCCATGGAACTAAAGTGTACCTTATCAATATCAATATTATCGTTTCAACAATCAATTTCAACATCTAATTTCACTTCGCTTATTACACCGCTTAGTATACCGATAAAAGGGACCTATGCTCGTATCTTTTACCCGTGTAAGCGACTAAAGCCTCGAGCACTTGGTGGCTTTGAGTTAGGTTAAAATATATAAAGGGGTATTTTCTTCTGCTTTTGTAAACGGATATTACAAATCCGAAAGGACGTTATTCGGGAATGTATGTGCTTGAGAGAAAACGTAAAAGCCGCTGAAGGCTTATCAACCCCAAATATTCGATAAAATCGAGATAAGCATTTGGGATTTTAGCAAGCTCGTTTTAAAGGAACTAAGAAATTAAATATTAGCTAAGAAAATCGGATCATAAGATACCCTCTAGATTTATTAAGGTGAGTAAAATATACTAGCTTTTGCCCGCGGGTTTGCCCGTGAATGCAGATTTGATCAATAATTTCAGATATCGTCCTCCTTTCCTGCGGCCCTGACTATATGTGTGCACAATTTCATGCTGATTGAGTAGTTTAGGCGTGAAAGCGTAACAAATAAACTTACTTCATACTACACAACGAACTTCATTGATAGTCGATTTTTTTGTTTCCATCTAAAATCTTTGTAATTTGTAGTATAATATATGATCAGAGAGCAGTAAGCTCCGACTCCATTTTAGATATCGGCAATTAGTGACTTGATAAGCTTGTGGTATATTAAAAAAATCGAAAGAGTAACTAAAAATGTCTTTATTTGTGTAACATAGATATTATTACAGTAATATGATAATGCTCGAAAGAAAAACTGAACTGATGGCAGACATAATCCTATGCTCATTAGGAACATGAGTAAAACAAATGAAGACAATGATGTACGCGTGGATATGAGGTCTCTAGAGGAGTTTATGTCTCGTTTATCTCAAGGATTATCGCGTTCTCTGACGTAGGGCAAAGTTACACGAATGTTAGAAGGCGCTATATCTTAAATATTCTTCTAAAGTATCCTATTTTTGGAAGAATTCTCAGCGCTTTACTCTCCAAATGTGAGTTGAAGTGAAGTTGTTTTTAAAGTTTAACTAGATACGGCATGTGAATTGTGAGGTATTATACGAGAGTCACATTGAAAGTTCTTAGAAAATAAAAAAACTGAATGATACAGAAGCCTGTTAATATTTTTATTGCTTTTCGAAGTAGTCTCAGTGAGCCCACTCTTCTTTAAGGATCTCTTCCACACCTTTTTCGAACGCAGCAACGGCACCTTTAGGGTTCATAAAACGAATTCTTCGTCTTCTTCTTCTTCGCCGCGCCGCACGTTTGTTGGATGCCAATCACGTGCTGCGTTGCGTCATCCGTTCGTATCTAAACTATCGAGTTATTAGTACATTGCATAGGTTTATTTGTTCACAAAAATAGAGTAACAGACACTTAACTTACTGTTAATGAAATATTCCGATTAATTAATTCTTTAAAAAAAGACAATCCTAGCGGCATTGTCAGATCACATAAGAGTTACGCGATAGAAAGGGAGGCAACTTCTAGGAGAATATAATTGTAGGTAATTAGCGTTGTGTGATCTGAATTGCGACTTTATTGTGTCGGAACAAGAGTCGCTGTTTATTTAAACGATTTGGCGCAGTGAGGCTTCTGTATTTACCGTTGTGTATTCTATGGTGTCAGTATTAGCTTGAGCTAGTCAGGGTTGCATACCTGTTACTTCAACTGACTGTTTTTGGCAAGCTCGGACTTTCTAACATTTATTATTAACTGATTACCTAGTTGTTGCCCGCAACTAAATTTGCGTGGCAATTCAAAATTTTGCCGGGATAAAAGTATCCTATGTTTTTTCCCAGGATATAATATATTTACTAGCAAAATTTCATAACGATCCGTTCAGCCGCAAACAAACAAATAGAGTTAAGTAACTAATAATTATTAGTAGGTTAATGTAGGTAGAACTAATATTTTTGCTAATTCTTGTTTACCCTCTATTACGTAATTACATACAAAATTTTGATTAGTTAATGGACAAACACATCCATGTTCTTGCATAGTCTAAGTTTTTCTATGTATCTACAACTATATAAGAAATCAAATATTATTTAAAATACCAAATATTTATCCGTGTCCTAGAACTAAGAGTGCAAGCTTTGCTTACTTTAGATCTACAGTGTTGTGTAATATATCTTGGGACATTATTACTGTTATTAAAATAAACTTCATCACTTGGCCCAACCACAATATTTCTCTAGAGAGACATTACAAAGAATTATTCTCAACAAAAGTGTACTGCGGTGTAACAAGTGCATTGTGTCCCGTATTTATTATGAAAATAAACATTTGAGAGTGGTGGTTCCAACCAGCCAACATTGTTATAAAACTTTAAATATATGGCTTCGAAACATTGTCTGTGCTTCAAATTTTTCAGCAGGTTTTCGCATTCACATAACTCCTTGCATAGTGTAAATAAGTAGATAGATAATTAGATAGATAGATTAACTCTTTATTGTACAAAACATACGAAATTATACAAGATTGCATATACATAATCTTACAAACCTTGTACAATTGGCAACCATTGGATGGAAAGAGTGTTTATGTATAGCAAAAGGAGTGGCAGTGTATAGTTGGTTGAAAATAATATTATCATACTACATATGTTTTCACATACATAAATGTAAATCTATATGTATACAGATAACGATATACATATATACAAAAATAAATAAATATAGGTGCACACATAGAATGCACGGGTATCATGAACCTAACCAATCAACAACTAAGGTTGTGCTCCTATATTAAGTACTCTTTGTTGTAAATCAAAAACAAAATACATGAAATGCACAATGGGACCTTGTGGCCTTGTTGGATAGACACGATCGTGTATAATCTAAGATTGCAATAATATAACATGAATGGTTTGGTATTAAGAGATCAAAGACCAGCTTCATGGGAATTCAAGCAATCTATGGATGTATAACAATACAAACACACATAATATAGTATTTGTATATTTGAAGGGTGAAACTCTCCAGTTATATATTAATTTGAATGGTCAAAAAATATAACAATAACGACAACTCACAATCAAGATGACAAGCTGCAAAAGTTGTTCAGTTGTTTCGAATGAACTGTATGGGTGGTTTATGCTCCATAGACAGTTTTATACTTCCAAGATGATTCTTTAAAATTAAATAAATAAATGCAGTCTTAAAGGGAGAACAATAGGTAATTTAAGTTAATACCAATAAACTTTTACGTGGGAGAGCTATGCTTCGGCACGTAAGGGCCCCGACTCGACTCCGCTCGGTGCCACGGCCTCACAGAAAACCGGCAGTGAAACAATGGTACATTGCTTTTCGCCGCGTGAGTGAGGTTGCCGGAGGCCCTAACCCTTCTCGCTCCCCTATTTCCGTCCTTCCCCTCACCCTCTCTCCTCTCTAATCCCCCTCTCCCGTCATCCCGCTCTTCCCCCCTTTCCCCCTCTTTCCATATTCCCATCTTAAAGGGCGGCAACGCACTTGTGACTCTTGAGTTACAGGTGCCCATGGGCCCCGGTAGTCATTTACCATCAGGTGACCCGTATGCTTATTTGCCCCCTATACCATAAAAAAAATATTATAATAGCTTTCTATAGGCGCATTGAAAACGGTTTTCTTTTCCTTACTTAGGATATTTTTCCATACAAACTTCAAGCTTTAATAACTTCGCTGTTTTATGTTAAACGTCAATTGAATTTGGAATTCTTTAAAAATACCACAGTACTAGCAGCGCCCCGCGGTTTCACCCGCGTAAGTCCTGACCCCGTGGGAATATCGAGATAAAAAGTAGCCTATATGTTAATCCAGGTCTCCAGCTATCTACATACCAAGTTTCATCGCAATCGGTTTAGTAGTTTTGGCGTGAAAGAGTAACAAACATCCATACATTCATACATCCATACATCCACACATCTATACATCCATACATCCACACATCCATACATCCACACATCCATACATCCATACATCCTCACAAACTTTCACGTTTATAATATTAGTAGGATGTGCAACTATATCTACATTATTTATATCACACTACACTAGCACTTACGTATAGGGACACTCGTCAAATATTGTTAAATAAATAAAGATTTACTGCTACGCATTTAAGTCATGATAAGTTTGCAAATTAAAACAGCACTCCATATCATCAATACCATTTGTCTAAAATAATCTCGCGTACGCATACATATCTCGAATTGCAGCAAATGATATTTTTTTTTATACATTAACATATAAGGATTTCTAGATATACGGATATCATGCAAACGCCACCCAATTTTGAACCGCAGTGAATATCAATTCATATAATGAAATCGGAATCAAATTGTTCCACTTGCGGTGACCGACGGTAGGTAGGTACACTATCCTAGAACTATATATAATGTCGTTTGTTTAGTTACTCGTCTGTTTGCTGATTGAATGTCGTTTAATTTAATCAGCTGGTCACTGCCGACAACAAGGTCATTGGGAACGTGATTGATAATAAACAGATGTATTTTAACCGATAAACTGTTGTGAATAATTAGGATTAAATTTAAAATAACAGAATGTGTTGAGATTTTCGTGAGCTACATAACCTGTGGCTAACGTTGATTGATTCCTATAATCGAGAAACGATTCGTTTTGCTTACGGACAGTAAAATTTCCGTTGAAAATTCACGAAATTTTACCGTTCGTAAGCAAAACTAATCATCACAAAATCGTATTATTCGTGAAAGCACAGGCTGTAAATTACTTCAAGATGACTTGAAAAATTCTGATTTTTTCTGTCAAATTAATAACTTACTTCTTAATGCAGACAAATGTCATGTGATCACTTTTTCCACAAAATTAAATCCCATTGTTTTCGATTACAGATTGAATAGTAGGGTTCTGGCCAGAATCACTGAGGTTCGTGATTTGGGAGTAATTCTAGATAGTAAATTAACTTTCATTCCTCATTTAGAACAAGCCGTAAACATCATGCTTATAAACAATTGGGCTTCGTCTTAAGGGTTGGTAAACCCTTTAGAAATGCGTTAACTTATAAGTTATTGTACAACGCTTATGTGCGTAACCTCATTATCAAATTCACATAGATAAAGTTGAAAGGATTCAGCGTAAATTTGTAAAAGCTCTCGATTTCCGGACCGGGCACATACATGAAGATTACGAAACGTCTGCCAAATATCATAATCTAATATTATTAAAACATCGCAAGGACTTATGTGATGTTACTTTCTTATTTAAAATATTAAATAACTATGTAGATTCCCCTTATTTGTTACAAAAAATTAATTTTCGATTTCCGTGTAAACGAGAAAGAAGCTGTCGTAAAAATAAATTATTCTCAGCCTCCCTGGTTACTACCTGTTACGCAAGTAATAGTTTCATTACAAGAGCCTGCCGTTTGTATGATGATGCGCTGTGTGAAGTTGATATCTTTTATCTATCTCTTAACTCCTTTAAGAAACAAGGTCTTCATTGCCTCACAAACTCTTCTTGATTATTTTTAACTCTTTCCCTAACAACTTATGTTTTAAAAAATATCTCTGTTGTTTTATTCAAAATCTGACTGCTCTCACCTCTGCTCCGTCAAATATATTAAAAAATTATAAACATGATCTGTACTGTTATAGTATTTAAATTTATAAAACTGATCTAGATTTTGTATGAATTTAGGGAACTATTAGGTCTATAAATACATATAAATATGTTTATTCTTAAAATGTATGTGACTGTTTGTTCCTCAATAAAAAAAAAAAAAAAACACTCGTCCAATGTGTTAACTTGTCATGGTAAGTTCAAGTTTACTGGCCAATGAAATAAAGCAAAAATGAATTATCGTCGAAATTCGACCACAAGGCGATCTCTAGTTAATATAACTACTTATCGCATTAGGTAGAGATAATATTCCTATGTTTTTGTTACTATCATGTAAACAAATGACAGTAGTAAATTTTTAGACGCTTGTAACACAAGCCTGCACTCGAGAATTGCTTGTCTTCTAGAAATATTTTTGAATCACCCGATATTGTAAACATCTTTCAAGAAACACACAGTAGGAAGCTGAATCCATAGTTATCACTCTGGTTTCAAGGTACGGAAGAAAACCACTACTGCCGGTAAAGAGCAGTCTGACATCATCATCTGAAAAAATCTCCAAACACAAATTAGTATTAACGAACAGGATCTGGACACAGACAAATAAATAAAATACCAATAAATCTGTCAAAAGTATCTCTAGTACGGCATTATCAGAAATCGAACCATCCGTATAGAAATCAATACTCCTAGGTATTAGAGAGTGTAATATCCTACTAATACTCGTATTATAAACGTGAAAGTTTGTGAGGATGTATGGATGTTCGTTACTCTATTACGCAAAAACTACTTACCGATTGCGATGAAACTTGGTATGTAGATAGCTGAATACCTGGATTAACACATACGTTTTTTATCCCGACATTCCCACGGCATCGGTGAGGTGCACGGTTGTAACTGCGGGGCGCAGCTCGTTAAAATATATCTGACAAGTTCATTAACGTCTATTTTCGGTATCATCAAACAGTAATTTCCTCAACGTCAGATTTAATTTGTTAAACGGTTTTAAATTACTATTTAATTAATGATTTCCTTCCTATATATTTTAATAATAAATGAATTTTCATTGGAAATTAAACCACACTCTTACTTTATTGGAAACGGTGGAGTTGTTTAAGAGAAAGAGAAAACCATCCCTAAAGAATTTAATAATAATTAATACTGAAGGAAAAACGACTACTATTTGGGCTGAACAGAAAGAAGTCTGTATTTGGAGACCCTAGCCTTTGGACGAACCTAAAGACACCAAGTCTATAAATAAAACTATTATAAATTATTCCAAATAGACCATTAACAATTTCAACACATCCTTGCACCTACCGTTATAACATTAATACACTACTTCAAGGGTGACTGGAAGAACGAATTAAGGTCATCACACACTATACCGTCACGGTAACGGCACGGCTCCCACCCAGCAATAAAGTTGTCATTCAAATCTGAGCATTAAAACTTTGTCGTATAATATATTTCATAATGTCAATAGGAAAAGGCCAACGCCGGGCAGTAAGTGCGCTTGCTGGAACCATACAACTCGACACGCTGTCGGTGCGCTGTAAGCTCGCGACCAGCTTGCTTATAGCGCATCGACTGGGAGCCGCCAGCGAAAAATCTTCGTGTCGCACATGAAGACCATGAAATTAGCTTGCACCTCGCGGGCGACGCGTGGTAAAGCACGCTGGCAGCTAGCAGTAGCCTCAATTTCAGGCGGCGTCGTGCTGCTTGGGGAGGATGAGGTGTTCTAGATAAGTACCCCGTCGTGACGTAAAAAAAACCTATGGTGGTAAAGAAAATCGTCCCGTAAGAATGATTTTCTTTGGAATCTACATATTATAAGTTATAGAACTGCATTCTACCTGGATCGTAGCTGTATCTTTCAATGTTTATTTTTTCCAAGTCTTCGTAAACTTTTTAAACTACAATTGGAGTTTTATTTCTTTTTATTTCTTCAAATAGAGTTTTTTTTAAATTATCCTCAAGAATTGACGGTGTCTGGTTTTTATTGCTGTTTTAATATGATTTTTTATCACAAAGCAGGGAAAGAAGAGGGTCAGGTCAAAAACTGCATTTGTTGAAAGAATTTAATGACATTAAGATTATTTATACAGCTTAAACGCAGAGATGGCGGAAAGTTCGGACGTTGAATGAAATTACGGAGCAAAACTTTTGGGGATGGAATTAATTATTTTGTTCTAAAATTAAATTTGAATACGTGTTCCCAGATAGTACGTAGTACGAACTGTCCAGTGCACACGGAAAAAAGGATTCTATTTTAGTAACATTGAGCATATACATGACATTACTGAAAAATTTTGCATTTTTGTCTATTACAATTAGCAATTAGCAAAAGATGTCACACGATGCCGAACCAATATTATAATAATAATGTCAAATATGGTATTTATACGTAGGTGTTACAGTACAACAAAACTGACAAAATCTCCATAATATTGTCCGAGAAAACTATGGTTATTTTACAATTTAAGGGTCGCAAAAAAAAAGTTCCGAATCAATCAATATGTAACCTTTCTGGTTTAAAAACATGACATAGACAAAATATTCCAGATAGTCTACAAGAAATTTCTGTTCGAATTGAGCAGAAATTTCGTACGTTACTACGTGAGGGTTATAAACAGAATTGCTAGTACCCACAACACAAATAAACACATTTTGGTAAAGGTTTCGAAGTTTCCGAAAGGGTCTCTACGATCTCTACATAGAGTTACACGTTGTTCTGTAGAGTCAACGTGGTGTCTTTTTAGTACATAATACGTGCTCAGTTTTGTAAGAGTTGATATTTAGAATCATGCTTTAAATATACTTTACTTTATTCCTTGTGTTGTAAGGTTAAATGCTTGGTGTTTCTCTGCGTGATCCAATCAGAAATTAGGAGATACGCAGACAAACGAAGGTTACCGACATTGCCGAAGGGGTTAGCAAATTGAAGTGGCAATGAGCAGAGCACATAGCGCGTAGAACGGATTGTCGATGGGTCCGAAAAGTTCTCGAATGGAGACCACGGACCGGAAACACAGCGCGGTAGACAGACGACTTAGTAAAGATCGCAGGCCGTCGGTGGATGCAGGCCGCTTTCCACCGATCTTCTTGAAAGTCATAAAGGGAGGCCTATGTCCAACAGTGGACGTCCTATGGGTGAAATGATGATGGTGGTGATATACAATATCTCTACACTTATTTATTACAATACCGAGGCACAATGTCCGTCCTTCAACCAATCGGTGCCAAACCTCGTTTCCAAGTGCGCGATATTTTGCCGAGTACGTAACTGTCACGGCATCAGTGTGACCACTTCAAAATTATTTAGATTATTAAAGTTATTTATTAGATTAAAATATCGATTTAAAGATGCTCTCTCACCGGTAGCATTCACCTGTAATGTAACATTTATGATTCGATTTTGAGCACCTTAATTAAACTCAGCTTCATCTGTCGTCAGTATGACCAGTGGAGAAATTAGGCATAAATGTTCTAATAAAACTAATAGAACGACGACGTCCGTTGAGTGTTCTGGAGTAGCGTGTATTCGCTGACGATTTTATTTACTAATGACAGAATTCCAAGATGTTCACAATTTGTTTATCGTTGATATGACTCCTGGTAGGGTTATAGGAAAATCGTACTTAGGCTTAAAAATCCCACTAATCCCACTAATATTATAAATGTGAAAGCTTGGATGGATGGATGGATGTTTGTTACTCTTTCACGCAAAAACCCCTGAAACGATTGCGATAATACTTGGTATGTAGATAGCTGGAGACCTGGATTAACGCATAGGCTACTTTTAATCCCGATATTCCCACGGGATCGGGAATTACGCGGGTGAAACCACGGGGCGCGGCTAGTAGATGAATAAAGGGACAACGCCCTTTGATAGAATCAATAATGAACTGTGGACTTAAGTTAAAATTCATTCTGAACAATAATGTTAACAATTATTAGTATTTCAACGCCGAGCACTATATTATCAAAAGAAAACACAAGAAATTTGCTAAAATGACTTAACAGAATCTGAAGATCCAGTGAAAACAAGTGATTGTTTTAATAAACCGTTACGCAAGTCTGTCTTCAGAGTTGGGCACAAACAAAATCAAAATTTAAACCATTACTCTGAGCATTCAGAAGTTTCCGAAACAAACACTGTAATTTTGCATAAGGATGTTTTGACAAGTCATTTGTTAAAGTCAGGCTTTCAGACTTCGGATTAAGTGGGAGGAAGTTTTTTATAACTCTCTCTTTTTATTCTGTATTAACCATATAGTTTCTTCAGGTACCTCATAAATTTCTCCATCTTCATCGCTGAGTATTTCTGGTAAAGGAAATAGTTTTCGGAAGAAGTGAAGAAAAAGTTCAAATTAAGGCAGGGTTTTCAATCGGCCGGATGTTTTAGTAAAAGCTGTTCCCGGATCCCTCCTATTTTAGGCGCAGTACGACACACTGTGTGGTTTTAGTCGGTTCAACTGCGACACACCGCCCCACCGAAAACCCCGGTAGAATAACGGCCGGAGGGAGCCCCCTCGGGCAACCACACGCACAAAAAAAAAGAGTTTTCACTTGTTTACTACCTTAACAGTATAAAATATCTTAAAACATTAACTAATCGTAGGTCAAATCTTTTGTCAAATATATCTTGAGTTGCTGAAAGCATAATGAGCACTTTGATTTGATCATCGGATCAGTTGACAGAGATTTTGTCAAATGCCATGCGAATGTTCAATGAAATTGATTGAACATTAATAATAATAATAATCTTTATTTTTAGCATAATGAGGGTTTACCGTTTTCAATTTCAAAATACAGGTCACCAATGATTGATTACAATATGTTATGAAACATTGGAATTGAGGTGGTGATTAGTGTTTTTTTCTTTGATCAACGTTGGATTTGACGCCGCTGTTAACTTGACAGCTCTGTTAGTTAAATAATTTTGATCAACCTTTCAGAAACCGGGTGCCAGTGTGGTATCTACCGCTATACGAATGTGGATTACTTCATGTGGTTCAATAAAAATTCAATAAATACTTTCATAATGTAATTAACCACTTATTTAATAATTTTATTTTTTATCGAACACTAACATCGATATCAAATGTCCCCCCCCCTATCCCTAGTTGTGTCATTCTTGCTTTATCAAAAGCTCAATTTATTTAGTGTAATGACAAGTCACTACGTGATCTGATATTTAAATTTAGAGTTTGTATAAACTCCGCGGAAGCCTCCGGAAGCGGAAGGTATTAATAATGATATTGATTCTGATTTAATTCAGAGACTTATGAAGTCTTTAAGATATTTCGGATTAATTTAGTTTGGAAATTTTCCTGGGGTATCGCCATGGGTCCTGGTTATTTATGAAATGGTTATTTTGTGTTAACCAGTTAATAAAATCTTTTTCTATAAGACGTTGAAAATAATAAAATAAAATAAACACTTCTATTTGGTTAGGTTAGCGTGAATTATGGGCGATTTAGTGATAGGACCTATCGCTAAAATCGGTATCTTAGATTGATTAATGCCGCGTTCCAATAAACAAAAAACTATTCGTTTTGCTTACGGACGGTAAAATTTTCGTTGAAAATACAACGAAATTTTACCGTCCGTAAGCAAAACGAATCGTTTCTTGTTTATTGGAACGCGGCATTAGTGACATTATGTATAACTAGCTGCGCCCCGCGGTTTCATCCGCGTAAGTCCCGTACCCGTAGAAATATCGGGATTAAAAGTAGCCTATATGTTAATTCAGGTCTCCAGCTATTTACATGCCAAGTTTCATTGCAATTAGTTTAGTAGTTTTGTCGTGAAAGAGTAACAAACATCCATCTATCCATCCATCCATCCATCCAAACTTTCACATTTAAAATATTAGTGGGATGTTACATTATTTTTCCTTGACATTTAGACATTCTGAAACGCATTTTACTCGTAAAGAAATGATTGTTAAGAACAGTCTCACAACTGTGGCTAGGCAAGGCTAGGCAAATAACAGTAACCGCTATGTTGTTCAAACCTCAATCCGGACTCAAGTGATTGTTAACAACTAATAATGTTGTCGTCTTGTAAGCCCCCACTATTCATCAAAATTTATCAACGGACCAATAGCATTGCGTTACCGGTATAACTAGTCATAATAATGTATATTAACTCTTTTTGTATTAAACAGTGAACTGTTTTATCATTTCTTATAGTTTTTTTTTATGGTATAGGGGGCAAACGAGGGTCACCTGATGGTAAATGAATACCGCCGCCCATGCCCATCTGTAACCCAAGAGTCACAAGTGCGTTGCCACCCTTTAAGATGGGAGTAGGAGAAGAGAGGGAGGGGGGGAGGGCAGAAAGGGGAAGGACGGGAATAGGGGAGAGGGCAGAAAGGGGAAGGACGGGAATAGGGGAGAGGGAAGGGTTAGGGCCTCCGGTAACCTCACTTACGCGGCGAAATGCAATGCAAGCATTGCTTCACTGCCGGTTTTCTGTGAGGCCGTGGTATCGAGCGGAGTCGAGCCGGTCCATACCTGCCAAAGCATGGCTCTCCCACGTTAACTTGCCCCTATTTTAATAAACTAAATAAGAGTTTTTGATGTGGCGACAACATGATAATCATTTTCGTATCAAAATTTGAAGTCGGCGCAAATTCTTTTTTCCGCCATTGAAATGGGATGGAAAAGCGAGATAAAATGTGAATAGACGATAGATTGACAACTTTAGTCGTTCCGATTTCAGTCACATGCCAAAATATCCTCGTCGCTCTATACTACGCAGTGGTGGGAGTACTTTTACGACGCATCAGAGGATCGCGCGCTCCGGTGATTTTGTCACAGGGACTTAGTTCCCTTTTGTTACACAATTGACCATGCTCTTATGTGAAAGTAGGTCGGTCGGTAGGTAGGTGCTTTTCCTAGCAGTTTCTCTCGCATTAATGTAGATTTTTTCCACCAATTAAAGTATTCCTCCTTCTCTGTATCCCTTACAACGTGTAATACAACATTTTAAAATGATCGGTTTAATAGTTAAAGCGTGAATGCATAACAAACAAACAAATTTACGTTCGCATATATGATACTAGCAACCCGCCCCGGTTTCGCACGGGTAGCAGAGACAAGTTCAACAATCATTAACATATTTCAATCAATTTACATAAAATCTTAACAAATTATACACCTAAACCTTCCTTATGAACCCCTCTGTCTGTGGAAACCGCATGAAAATCCGTTCAAAAGTTTTTTAGTTTATCACGAACAGACAGACAAACGCGAAGGGGTTACTTTGTTTTATAGTATACTAGCAACCCGCCCCGGCTTTGCACGGGTACAAATTATACACCTAAACCTTCCTCGTAAATTACTCTGTCTATTAGTGAAAACCGCATGAAAATCCGTTCAGTAGTTTTTCAGTTTATCGTTAACAGACAGACAGACGCGGCGGGAGACTTTGTTTTATAATATGTAGTGATAGTGATATAGTGATGTAGGTACTTAGGATAATATTTTTTTTTTATTTCAGTTCAATTCCACTTGTAAATAAATTCCACGATAGAACTTTTAAGCCGACAGGACTTAAACTTAAAAAAGTTTTTTTTTCAAGATATTTGCAGGCCGTGCCTGTATATTTACAATAGGGGAAAAGCGAACGCATATAACAATAAAAGCATTTCTCTGTCAGGATTCCACGGAGCCAATATTTTCTTTAATACATTAACTGACCCTGGAAAGTGGTTGAAGGTTTTTGAGTATGTATTTTAATCCTACATCAGTTTTGTAGGTTATAAAGGTTTTTTTTTCATAGTAATTATGAGAAAAAGTTGTGTTAATTAAAGCTCTGGCTGTAGCAGAGGCAAATCAGGACAGCACTTCACTTGTACTTGGTACCAGTCAATAGTAAACACAGGCTTCTTCTAGTCGTGGGAGAGACATGCTTCGGCACGTATGGGTCGACTCGACCGGAGTGATACCACGGCCTCACAGAAAACCGGCAGTGAAGCAATGTTTGAATTGTTTTTCGCCGAGTGAGTGAGGTTACCGGAGGCCTCTCCCTCTTTCCCGTCTACCTCTGGCACTCCATATTTCCTTATCACCCTCTTTCCCCTTCCCTTACTCTCACCTTAAAGGCCGGCAACGCACTTGTGACTCTTGAGTTGCAGGTGCCGATGTGCGGCGGTAGTCACTTACGATCAGGTGACGCGCTTGCTCGTTTGCCTCCTGTACCATAAAAAAAAGGCTACCACAGGTGGATTCAATACCTGCAATATATTCTAACAAGACGTACTTATAGACTGTCAAGTCCAATCAATCACTCTTTATTAAACGACTTTGTGTAGAAAGAAAGTTATGACATAAGGGGCCGTCACCTCATAGTATTTACTTTTAATGTTTGGTTTTACAATATAAAAAATAATAACAAATTTGTAAATAATAATGAATCAAAGTTTTCGATAGTTTCCGGACGAGCAGTCTCCAACCCTATTGTTATTGAAATTTAGTAGTAAAAATAAAAAAAAAAATATAGAGACAATATTGCCAGATACATTTCATTTTAATAATATTAATTTTTTTTTTTTTTTAATTATATTATAATAAACTTCACATCTTAGAAAGACTGTTTATAAGAAATAGTTTTAACCTAAAAAAAGGTCACATTTCCGCCATGTCTTCTAAAATTTTACACACATACCCGTATTACGTCTTGGGTTAGCAGTTTGTTTCCTACATGGTCCTAAATGTTCGACACCATTTAAATATTTATTCGCTCACTGTTTGTTTGTGATTTGTAACGGTGAACTGTGTACGAGAATTTTACTTCCCGCGCACGTAAGGGTAGGCCAATAGGGGCCCCAAATAAAGGTAGAATATATTTGTGCCTTAAATGATGTGTGTAAAATACTTTTATCTAGTAAATGGTTTGTCAGTAAACTGTCAAGATTATATATTTATTTTATGTAAAATTTATACAAATAAATAAAATAAAAAAGTTTGTTTGTAATGTCATAATAAGAGTTTTTTACTAAATGCATCTGAACGTTTACACGGCAATCACACCGAAAAATCAATTTTTAAAATGTTTGTCTGTCTGTCTGTCTATTCCGACTAATCTCTGGAACGGGTGGAGCACTTTCCACGGGACTTTTACTGACAAAGACAAATATATCTATTTTTGTAAAACATGCGTATGACCAAATATGTGTACATGGTGTTCATAGAAACAGTAGGATTTACATGTTTTGCCAGTTATGGGGTACAACAATTTCATTTTAGGCAGATGGCTAGTATTATAAGGAGTAACTTAGGCTACTTTTATTTTGTGAAAAGAATTTGGGTTCCGCGTACAAAATATAAATGTGTACACGTGAGCGACGACGCGCGGGGCAGTCTGTTATATGTGTGTAAATCAAAAGGAGTATATGAAATGATGAATGATGATGAATTCATTATATTTTACGAAACGAAAATATCGAATTGAAAATTTAAAGATAAATCTGTCGATACGGAGAGAGGGCTGACATGAATAAAACTGTAATAAGTTAAAAAATAACGAGGAGGTGATACAATATCCGGACAGGTCCGGAAATTTCTGTGCTTTAACATAAACGTTTTGAAATTGACATGAAAGTTAATGAGACGTTTATAAATTTGTACATATTTATACGAAGAAATACGTATTTAGAAGATAAGTTTCTTTATTAGGTAGATTTCGAAGAAAAGTCTACGTATTGGTTTTGTACCAGTTGTCGAGTTTTCCAAGATTTTCTTCACCACAGGAGGTCTAGTTATGATCCCTAGACCCGAAAACAGCCGCCAGTTAAAAAGTTTATGTATATATAATGTATATATGTGTGTACCTCAATTTTACCGGCACGATAGAGGTCGCAATTATGCACTGATTGCTTTCAAACTTGGACGACAAATTTACAGTGCAAAAATGAAGGTTAAGTTCGTGAATTGGGGATATTCTGGAGATATATTGGTTTTTTTTTTGGTTAACTTTAATGTCATGCCCAAATACGAACATTTTTGAATTTGAACCCTAAATGCGTCATTCATCATAACATCCTTAACTTGGGGATTAACTTTTTTATTCCTTCCTTAACTTAAACCAAAATTTGTTTGAAAAAAATTCATAGCTCCGAAACTGTAAACCTTTTTACGATCGGTAATGTTTGTAAATGAAAGCTATTTTTTTATTTTATGTATATATAATGTAGACATTTAAAGTTTTTAATGCAACTTATATTTTTTGAGATAAAATAAAAAAAACACGAAATCTACCTCTGCGGGCCTGCTGCGGGCCCGGATTTTTTTTAATTTTTTTTGGCATACGATTGGTACATTGTATTATATTTGCTATACGTAAATACTTTTGTACCTATATCCCATGGCCGTAATCAATACATTAAAAAAAAATCTATTACGAGTCCGTATGGACGTTCTAGCCAACCGATTTCTTTTTTTTCTTTTTTTTTTAAAAGACAACTCCCCGCATTAGGAATGACTCCTGTGTCGCGGGGGACTTTACAAACATACAAACAACGGACACAAAGAACACCCAGACTCAGGTGGAATCGAACCCAAGACCTCTGGCTTAGCAGTCAGGGTCACTAACCACTAGACCAACAGGCCAGTCGATTTGCATAATGTTATCGCCACATCAAGAACTCTTAATTATTTTATTAAAAATAGGGGCAAACTATAATTTAGATCATCATCATAAAACAGTGCACTATTTCATAAAAATGAGTCAATAGACATTATTATGACTGGTTATGCCGGTAAAGCTATTGGTCAGTTGATAAATATTGATGAATAGTGGTGTTATAAAAGGGTAGGAATGTATTGTAAGTTGATAACAATAACTTAAGTGCGGAGAGAGGTACGAAAAACATGGCAGTCACTGTTAGTTAGTGATTTTCATAGTTTATATCAGTGGTTGTGAGACGGTTTTTTACATGTTTTTCATTCATTTGACACTGATTTTTCATCAAGCATTGGAAATAACCTAATTTTTACCCTTCTCCAGCTATACTCAATCGCGATTTCCTCCTGTACATTTCTTAATTATGTTTTCATAGCTTCATTTCTCTATATCTCCGGCTCTAATTGAGATACGTTCGTTTTGGTCCAAGAACACTGGTTGGAACGAGCTCTTTCACATTTGAGGTTTGACCCACTTACATTGTTTGATTTGGAGGGAAGCTAGACTGACATACCAACTCCAAAACTCCTCGACTGTCTTTGATTTCTCTTGTCTTCTTATTTTCCTATCAATTATTATTATTATACAGTTTAAATAAAGAACAAAGTGAATTAGTTATCTTCTCACATACCAGAACGTCATTCATACCGAGGAGGTCGGTATACTACAGTACTTATTAAATATAGTTCATTATTAACATACCTTATTAAATTTCAGTTGCCCAAAAGTAGCATTCCTGCAGACAAACAAGAAATTATTCAGTCCACACAAGACCCACATAATTAAATAGTTCTATAACTTAATTATGTTTGTTTGTCACGCACAAATTGGACTTATGCGCTCATACGGTATACAGGCCACGGCCTCGAATACACACCCAGGCTTTGATCATCTGTGGCGGTGTCAAACTTAGTGTATACAATATTTAAGTATATTTTACTAGATTATGGATGTGTAGGGATTACAACTTTGTGTGTAATACGTGTATGGGTATGTCAATGTGTCCGTAGGGCAATGTATGATATAAAATATGTGTAAACGCGCGGACACTCACCACTCGCTACTCTAACTATCATTATTACCAGACCGAGTGTTCCTATTTACCATCCTCAACGACGACAACCCTAAAGATGTATTACTAGGAATGCGATACCTGACTTATTTATTGATCAAAACTGATATATGAACTTTGACTTTTAGCCCTGTCAGTCTGTTACTAAAAGACTATTAACACTGTACATGGAATTAAAAATATACACATCGAATACATAACCGTCTCCTTTTTTGAAGTCCGTTCTAAGGTTGTAAAATCGTTAGCCGCCATTGTTCAAAAATATTGATAAAATACCTATTATTGATATTTGGTTTTACAGATTTAAGTCATACCTGTAAAACAATTCTTTGTTACATATAGATATAATAGAGATATATATTCATTTAATAATGCTGAAGAGTTTTTTTGTTTGTTTGTTTAAACGCGCCAATCTCTGAAACTATTAGTCATATTCGTAAAATTATTTTTAAATTGGATAGAGGATTCTTTGAGGAAGGTTATGAGCTACGTAACATGCCGCTACGATCCTTAAGAGCGAAGCAGCGACCATAAATGCTTATGAAGCTGCGGGAACAGCTAGTTGCGAATATAAATACATGACTATTAAAAATATATATAAATCATGACTTCAGATCACAAAGTATATATTCAACTAGTAATTAATTCTTTAAAAAAACCGACTTCAAAAAAAACTATTCCATAAAAGACTTATATGGTTTTCTCATGGATGCCATTGTCAGAACTGAACCAAATTGAAATGGAACCAAACAGGAAGCACCGGCTTTCAAATAAAAAAGAATCATCAAAATCGCTTCACCCAGTCGAAAGTTCTGAGGTAACTAACAAACTTAAAAAAAAAACAGTCGAACTGAGAACCTCCTCCGTTTTTGAAGTTGGTTAAAAAATAAATGCTATTATAAATTCAGTATGATAATAGACTGTATTCTCTTACCGATTAGAATTTGCAATTGATCAAATTTGCTTTGTTACACGAGAGTAAACATAATATAATATATGATTACTAGCAATAATAGCGACCTTGGAACCTAAACGCATTGTTATAAACTTCTAAATTGAATTTACTTCGATATATACTTAAGAGACCGTCCGACTATTGAAGCGTCCAGCTAAATACATTTTAACCCATGACCCATTTCAGCCCCGAGAGAAAAAATATAAGTATTTTATTACCGGTTGACATGATGACCCGAGACACAATTCAAACAGGATTTATATTTACCTCTCTTCAAAATGGATACCGTTCGGGAAAAAACCTATTTTGGTTCATAATACAGTGTATCTATGATATGATGAATGTTTGTCTATAAGGTAAATTATTCAATAAAATTTTGGGCTAAAAATCAGTTTTGTTTTTATACATTTGGTATATTTGTTAGTTAGGATTCTTTTATGTGATTTGAGATAATTCAAAAAAGAAAAACTAAATTTTTAAAAGAGCCTTGACTCGACTGCTGGTAAGCGCTTACAAGTAAGTACATAATCACTCGTAACCATCGTGCTTCGTGTGTCACCAACTCATTTACCGGAAAACTAAGAACTAGATGAATAATGCCGCCCAGTCACAGTATTTTGTAGAACGGACCTACTATTCAAACAGAGACACTCATGAGAATTGAATCCTCTTTTTTACCAAAAAAAAAACATGTTTTTCAATTTTGAGTTTACAAATCTAAGTACCTTCACTAAACTAAGAACTTCATCAATACAACCACATCATACAATTTTATTTAGAAATTTTAAGTTCCGCCAAGTAATACCGCTACCTTCCGAATAATTCAACTTTAATTTAATTTTAGTTTATACGTACCCGCACTTCAAGTTGGAAACTCAATTTAGTTTCAATAAATTATTTTCCTGTACTGGAAGCAGGAAAATAATTTATTTGATGAAAATTTTTAACGTTTGGGACTTAAGTCCTGAGTTTGACTTTTGCTTACTTGAAATTGACTAATGTTCATTTAGAAAACCTCGTGAAACATTTTGTGTAACGGCACTGGCAATGACCCTTCTCTTTTATATTTCCTTTCTCTTTCGGGCTAATATTCTGCCGATAGGAAGAGTAACCCACATTTTGCCACTCTATTTTCCCACAGGTTTTCGGATTATTTCGGAGCGATAGACATTTTTAGATACAGACTTCCATTTGTAAACTGTAGTCCGTTTGCATTTCATTTAAAAAATACGACTTTCTGTAAGTACTCATCTAAAAACTTCGATAACTCTAAACTCACCTTGTTCAAGACACATCTTATGTACAATCAGTCCTTCTTTGGAATGCGCTCTCGAAGTCGTAGTAGTCGTAGTAGTCGTAGTAGTAGTCGTAGTAGTCTCGAAGTCGTGGTAGCTCTCGAAGTCAGGATGTCCACAAACCGTTTCACGTTTAAAAAGAAAGTACGAGAACTCCTCCACAATGAGTTAGCAGAATAGCCTCAACGGTAGTACACGACTTTATAGTGGTATTTGTAGTGTATTTACTTATATATATGATATGTGTAAGTATATGAAACTGTGTGTATTATGTAGTAATGATATTTAGAAAATTGTACATGTAAGTAATATAAATGTTAGTTTGTTTTATAAATAATTTCAAATGTATCTTTGCACCAACCTTATACTCGTAGCAGTTCTACACCACCCTAAGGTTGACTGGTAGAGAATGCCCTAGGCATTAAGTCCGCCTTTGTACAAATGTGCATGAAGTTTTAAATAAATAAATAAATAAATCTTAGCATTAAATTAAGATAGCATTATTTATTATACAAGTTATTAGTTCACTATGAAACTGTACCTACTGGTTTGCGGTTTGGGTAACGTCTAAATTATGCCCAAACGTAATTATAACTTAGCGGCATTGCAACAGATACCATAATTGAATATTCAATTAAAATAATTACAAGCATTGTTACCAAGGTTAAATCTGTTACTCGATACGGAATAAAATAACGTGCATAAAATTGTAAACCAAACTAACTCAGACTTGTAAAGTGCGGTTGTTCAAGTTACATAATATAAAATAAAGTAAATTAATACTTTTCTGCTTCAGCGCCTCTACAATTGATTATTGTAGCATGTGACTTTTTTATTTATATAAATTAACTGCTAGCCCGGCCACGCGTTGCTGTGGCTAAGTAATGTACAATAAAAAAATATATTGTGACTATAAAATGAGATAAATCACACGAGTACACAGCAAAATTGCTAAATTTTATTAAAAATCGGTTGATTTGTTTAGCACTTCATCGCTTATAAACAACGTGACATGATTTTTTATAAATAAAGACAGGCAAAGACAAAACTGTTCAGTACCTTTTTCTCTTCTGTTTGTCAAACAATTTTCTTCTTTTCTTCTTGGCTATCGATGAATCTTAGTGTCAATGGAATTTTGACCTCTGAGTGACCACGATCTTTCGAGCATGGTAACCCTTGTCGTCCCATTGTCAGTCATGGTAAGATAGAAAGACGATAAAAGGCACAACGGATCTGTCAATTATACACATAAGTTTACAAGTCCGAGACAGCTGCAGGCGGTATTACGGCCTGCAGTTGCAGTTGACCGCATTGCTGCTTGCGTACAACACATCCTGCAGTGCTACGGAATATCGTTTATTAGAAAAATGCCGCCGCTCATAGTCACCTACAACTCGAGAGTCACAAGAAGAGGGAGGAGTGCAGGGAGGGGGAGAAGAGGGAAAGAGGAGGAGGGGAAGGGTTAGGAAGGTTAGGAAAAGCAAAGCTTGCGACCGGAGCGATATCACGGCCTCACAGAGAACCGATAGTAAAGCAATGTTTGCATTGGGTTATCCCGAGTGAGTGTGGTTACTGGAAGGCCCTAATCCTTCCCATCCTCTCCCTTCCTCCCCCTCCCCCCTCTTCCCTCCCTTCCACTACTCCCATCCCATTGAGTTATACCTTTCTTTACTCGACGTATAAAAAGTAAAAAAGTACAACTCAAAATATCGTTATAAAATCAGTTAAAATCGATATTTTTTAAAAACTTAAACGAACGCATAAACTTAAATGAATTTCTGAATTTTCTAAACTGGTCCGACCAGTTTTAGTAGTTTAGAAAAACAAATGACGTATTCTGCAATTAAGGTTAAAAAAAAAATCGTTAATAAATTAAACAGCTTAAAACTCGCTGAAATTTATAGCACTTTTTAATATCATCACAAGCTAAAATTTCAGACTTTTACATACGTTTCTATGAAAGTTATGAAATATTGAGAAAAACGCTTTTTTTAACTTGGATCATCATTTACTGTTAAACAAAAGCAGTTAGCGACTTTGAACAAGTCTCATTTTGTAGGTAATTTAATAAAAAACAAAAAAGCTTTAGACACATATGACGATTAACGTACTGGAAATGAGATATCACACGAAATGTAAAAAAAAGTCTTTTTTTTCGTAAAATAGTTAAAGAAATAAATTGACGTCCCCTTGTCCGACTCTTAATTCTTAATCAGCGCATTTTTTTACATAAAAATGCGTGGTAATCCAAAATGTTGATATTTTAGTTCCTTGACTGGGCTATAATACTTTACGGAAAATATCGAAGTTTAGGCGTACGACGTTAGACTGAAAGCCGACCTCAACTTCGTTGGGAAAAAGGCTCGGTGGATGATGCTCTCAAACCTGTTCATCTCAAATTTGTCATAGTCTTAGAAACTGTAGCAATTATGACAAAGGTACTAGATTCTCAAACTTGTTTTCATTGTTATACTTGCCTTGTAGTTGATACTGAGATATCATTTAATAATAGGGTATCTATAATTCGGAATCCATAGTTAGGATATTTAAAAAAATCTATTATTTAGCTAAAAAAATACTTGAGTATGTTAATCCTTATTCTGGAACCTATGATATATGAAAATGTAATATGTTCATGAAAATAATCAATACATATTATAAAACAAAGTCCCCCGCCGCGTCTGTCTATTCGCGATAAACTCAATAACTAACCTAACGGATTTTTATACGGTTTTCACCAATAGACGGAGTAAGTTATGAGGAAGGTTTAGGTATATAACTTGTTAAGGTTTTGTGTAAATTGGTTGAAATATGATGATTTGTTGATGAATGATGATTGATTGAAATTGAACATGTCTTTACTACCCGTGTAAAATCGGGGCGGGTTGCTAGTAATAATTGATATGAATTGCAGTTGGGTGTTTTGTTTATTGAAAGACAAACATAATAAAAATTTAGTTACTTTATCAGTAACTGAATTTTTATTACGTAACAAATGTTTATTAATTCGTTTTGTAGTCCGTAATAATATTTATTCTGCTTTTCCTTTTTGGTTGAATTGGGTAGAGCATTATATAATGCTCTACCCAATTCCATAACGGAGCAAACGTACTATAAATTCTGTGTTACTCTACAAAAATGGTTGATTCAAGAAAGTTTTTATAGTGTCAACGATTTTCTACAAAATATAGTTCGTGATCATGTCATTTCAGAATTGGATTGGGACTTTAATTTTATATTTTAGTTTAATAACAAATTGATATGTATAAATACTAATATGTCTGCATGAGTTACGTTTGTTTTTGTGTACTTATATGAATTTTAGTTTAGCCCCTACTTATAAATTGAATAACGTAATAGATGAAATTAAAATATTTGCATACTACTGAAATATGGCAAAATTTGTAATTCCCTAAATGGCTTCCTTGACATTCTTTGTACCACATTTAATACAAATAAAAAAAATATTATTATAACATCACACATATCCTAACAATCTACCAACTCTTGGTTACCTTACGAGCAGTGTTTGCGAAGGTTAAGCCTGCGAGAAATTTTGGTTCGCATAGTTTCTAGCTGTTTAAGGTTTAATGAAATCATTATGGCGAGTTGTTATCCTTATATTTGTCTTGGAATTGTTGCGTTCTGGTTTTGGATTCGATATTTGAGTTAGCCATATTTGTCTACATAGTGGAGTTAGCTGAAGTAGATATTAGTTCTTCGCTAAAACAGAAATGATTTCTGATTTAATAGTGATACGAAATTATATTGAACAGCTGGATTGTGTAATAATGGAAGATTTTACCAACATATCGTATCAACCCTTAAGCGAAATATAAACGTGATTATATTATAAAAAAAAAAGAATTACGTGACGTGTTACAAGCATTAGAAGTTTACAAGTTATCCGAAACGAAACCTCTGATGATGGTGCCAGGAGATTGACAGTACTAGTAAACTCCTCAAGTTTGGGCACATTTGATTCGTTTTGACAAGTCCAACACATTGAGCATACACGATGGTCTGATGGTGAAGCTGGGAGGTGCACTATAAAAGTTTTTTTTTTAGTATTACTAAATTGTAATTTTTACAATCGGATGTGTATTTCTACGTCAATCAATCATCAATCAGCCTGTTGCAGTCCACTGCTGGGCATAGGCCTCTCAAAATGCCATAGCACCCGGTCCTCCGCCTTCCGCATCCAATCTATTTCAGCCACCTTTCTTAGGTCATAAGTCCATCTGGCTCGGGGCGTCCTATTACTTAAAAATGCTTATTTTGCGAGCTAAGCCGGTAACGTTAAAAAAATACTTTTCAGCTTTATTTGATATATAGATAGATTTTTTTATAAAAGACAACTTCCGCATTAAGAATATTTCTGTGTCGCGAGGGGGGGCTTTACAAACATTTAAACAACGGACACAAAGAACAGTCAGCCTCACGACAGCTATTTGTGGATCATAAAAAATTTTGGTCCCGTGTGGGATTTGAATTTACAACACTCGGCGCGGCGTAGTAGTGAAGTGACCAAAACTTAAACAAAACCCTCATATTCAACCAACAAGAGATTAAATATAAACCAAGAGGCTCTTTACAATTGTGTTAAAAACTTTAAAGTCAATTGTGTCTCCTTGCTTATGTTTTTATTCAACCTTACCAACAAAATATTTGCTTGCTATTTAATGGCGAAATGTGTCCGGTACTCATTGTTTTATCTACTTATCATCTTTTGTAATGCATTTTGTGAAAATAAATTCATTATTATTAGTATAAAATACGCTAGAAATTCTCTCTCTTTACTGACTACTTACTTCTTTAATAATGATAAATTTAAAATTTAAAACACCCGCAACTCCAAAATCCCTTCAACGATTACAAAAGAGCTGATGATCTTCGAACGGCTGAACAGATTTTCTTGAATTATATCCAAGAACACTCTCGATCAAGTCACATATCCGTCCATTCGTTTGGAAGTTACGATGCCACAGACAGACACATAGACACAGAGGTACACAGCCACAGACATGTCAAACTTATAACAACCCTCTTTTTGCGTGGGGGGTTAAAAAAAACAACAAAAACTTAAAATAATAATTGTAATTTACAATTTGTAATATCACATCACGTAAGCCAATAGATAAGTATACTATTTAAGTGTAGTATGTTAGTATTACTATCTTACATTACACTATATATCACACACCTAGATATAAAGAAAGCTTACTCAAAAATTTCAAATTTGGAGTTATGCACATCACCGAATTTCTTATCTCAAGCCTACTGACCAATAAAACCGATTTAAAAATATCACAAGCAGTCGACGATAGACTCTAAATTCACAAACACGTGCTCAACTCAAAACAATTATACATACATTGCTAAGCAATAGGGAAATAACTAAAAACATCCAAGTTTCAGTCCCAAATAATTTAGTAATTTTCAAGTTAATTATAAAAGACAACAAGGTTTACAATTGTGCACAAAAATACTTAAATTTACAAAAGTCCACCCCGATCCCCACCCGACGCAAAGCTGCCCATTACACAGGCCGCGTTTCCCCGCTGTACGGCAATGGACAACCTTTGCGCCAAGCAAGACCCGGAGCGATTGTCAATTTAGTTTCTTCTAGCTGCATAACAAAAGCATAACACTACACACACAGTAATTAGTTTTTCGCCTTTTCTGAAAAGAGTTTTTGACGTGACAACGTCTTATAATTCGATGGAGCCGGCTAGACGCACGAAAAAACATGACTCATGCGGCGTTACCTCGCTCTGAGGTCTGAGGCGTTCCTATGACGTTGTCACGTTCAACTATCGTCAGTAAACCGACTTTACAGACAACCGATTTTTGAGTTAATACTTGTTTAGATCTAGGTCTGCGATATATTAGTATAGACGTAGTGAATGTAGATAATGGGTCTGTTACATCAAAAATACATAACATCCTTAAATGTGGAAAGTTGCTGAGAGCCCAACATTAAATTAAACTTTTCTAATTGGGACTAAACCTTCCTTCAGCTAACTTAGTCAGTGAAACTCCTGAAAGTCGGAAAATGACACTTTTAATTATAGCATGATAAGGGTTAACACAATTGTATTTAAGCTTTTAAAAATTAAATGTAATTAAAAACTGCTGAAATACTTTTTTTAACTAAAAATAAACCGACTTCAACGACATTGGTTCTAAAAAAAATTAAAATTTTCTTCAAAAAAAAAAATTTTGTGCACTAAAAATTTCAAAATATGTAGATACGTTAATGAAACAATCATGAAAATGGATACATTATTTTGAAGAAAATCACGGACAAACATAGGGATCGGATACAGACCCCCCACTTTTGAAGGCGGTTAAAAAATAAAAACCATTTTAACATATATCCACCTATCGATATAGTAGTTTGTAGTTTATATATATATAGGCCCTTACATCTATGACAGATGATTTAAGTAGCATCGCGGTGACACTTGCACTCGTGGCTGAATACGCCGACCCGGGAGGTGATCCCTCGGCCGCACGTGGGGCATGTGAATTGGCTCCCTTGTTGTTCGGGGTTGGCGGCTCGCTCGTGACGCTGCATGCCTTTTTTGTCCTGGTTCGACTGGTCTTTATGAACAAGACTACGCCACTTGCCTCTATCTTTGGATAGCTCCTCCTATTGATCGGTAGGGATGTTGAATGCGACCATATCATATTGGTACAAAAATACTTGAATATTAAAGGATTTATTGTATCTTCTTTCTCTTTTCACTATATTTAGCTCAACCCTCCGCAAGAAGAGATCGCAGCAACCGCCCATATTAACACTAAGAATTTATTGTATCCTGCTGACTGCTGTTGTAATGTTCGGTGTGGAATAAAGTGTACCTATCTATCTTACTATCAAATTCTCAATGCATTTCTACAGTCCATTGATTTGTAACGTATATTATTCGAGACGGCGAGATACTCCCTCATTTATCTGTACGTAGCTAGTAAGTTGCATTTCTCACGTGTTCCTGGAATTTGTCTCAGTAAATTCCAATTAACTACCACTGTATATGTTCGCACTGAAAGCACCCTGTAAGGAGTTCAATCAACTTTGACGATCTTACTCGTATCTATGCTTATAATTCACTAAGCTGACCAAATTTTACTCGTTTTTGCAACATTTTTCATTGTTGCTCCGCTCCTATTGGTCGTAACGTGATGTTATATAGCTTATAGCTTTTTTCAATAAATGGGCTATCCAACACTAAAATATTTTTTTAAATTAGAACCAGTAGTCCTTGAGATTAGCGCGTTCAACCAAACAAACAAACTCTTCAGCTTATATTAGTATAGATTTATTAACGATATACAGTTGCAGTTAATTCTCGTTTCAAAATACATGAACCATGAGATGTAAATATAAATCAAATAACAAAAATATTTCAAGCCAAAATTTCGTTTCCGCCTTCCATCTTGGTATGCTCTGAGGCCTTAGACTCTGAACTAGTTTTCGAATTTCACATCTGATTCGTTTATATGGTCTGTAATGACCATAAATGTAGCATAGGTACTTTACGCTAGTGTACTAAATTTGTGGCAATGACAGTTAATGAGTATGTGTATATTCTCGCTTAAACGCGTTGGGCGTATGAGTTTCACAGTTAACGTTTACAATGCGTGTTGTCGCCTTCCCGATACATTTGCTGACAGTACGCCTGACGAAAACCGGAGAATGGGACGAAAATAATGTATAAAAAGATTCAGGAACACTTACAGTATACATGTACAACTCATACTAGGGGCACAAAGAACTGATTATCAGCTCTGCGTTCCGAAATTGCCTCCACAGTATTCACACTGAGCTCAAACTCTCGTTCAAACTTTCTTTTTCCGTGAAGACCGTGTCTTCGTTCATGGACTTCGATTATCATGAAATCATTACGACCACTTCAAGACTTGCATAGATTGATTTATCAAAATAAAAAAGAAAACAACATTTCTTTTGCAAATTAAAGAGTACCGCTATACAACATTTAACAGACAGACTGACATAGCTAATTGTACAGTAATAGCATTACTTCGGATGAATGCCTCAACGCGAACGCGGCACATAAATACATTAGTCCCAAAATCAGCATTACGCGATTTCTATGGGGTTATGGAATCTCAGAACGTGAGGTTCAGACAAAAACCTCTTTGAAATTAGGTTTTAACCCTAACCGGCAAAGCAAGATAACTGAAGCACAAAAAAGATAACTCGTATGTCTATCGGAAACCACTTTGGTGCGTGACTGGGCATACTGTTCGTCAAGATTATCTGCGACATGGTAAGTTTTGTCCCGAAAAAGGTTCTAATAGAACGTCCGTTGACCCTTTGATCCTTGATTGGGCGTATGCGGGGAGAATGCTGAATTTAAAGTAGTAGTATATGTGTATGTACTTATATCTTTTTCTATTTATCGTTTGGAACGTATAGCGGAAAATTCTCAGTATTTTGAAAACCACATATACGGTTAAAGAAATTTAAGATATTTGTTGGCGTTACGACATTTTTTTATTAAGCACGCACAAATTTTAACCAATATAATTAAACACTGGCACGGTCTGATCCCAAAATAGGCAGAACCTGTACTATTGTAACCAAACTGCTGATAAACATACTTATATATTTCTAAATACATATATTATAGATAATTTACAACCAGACACAGAATAAATGACCATGCTCATCACACAATTATTTGTCCTGGTTGGGAATCGAACCCACGCCCTCTGGCTCAACAGTCAGGGTCACTAACCACTAGATCAACAGGCCAGGCAAACACAAATTATGATTATTTTAACATAAACATATATTGTCCTAAAAATAACCCATATTTTTGCGTATGGAAATTCCATCTGGTACCACCTCGACGCAGAAACAAATATTTAGTTATGTGTAGTCAATTATAATAACATACATGCTTATTGCCTTCTCGACCTGGTCCATCACAGATCGTTGTTCCAGGTCATCCGGACAAAATTTCATTGAAACATATATACATTCACGCCTATATCTCCAAAGAGGTAGGCAGAAGCGTATAAAACACCCTTATTTTGTCGACTAAAATTTAAAATGAAAAAAAAAATTAAAGTAAAATTTTCGTTGAAAATTAAACAAAATTTTACCGTCCGTAAGCAAAACGAATCGTTTCTTGATTATACTACCCGGGCATATACATACACCTGTAATATAACTGGCTGTTGCCGGCAAGTTCGAGCCCTTTAACCGATTTTTCTGTAAAAAAACAAAATTTGTTTGTTTGGAGTAAATTGAGTATAGTAGAAGAAGTAGAAAGTGTCAAAGTCTTGGAAAGAGTTAATTTGATTTTTAATCTAGTTTTAAAAGAGACGCTAAATTTGGTATTTTTAACCGACGAAAAAAAAAGGAGGTTCTCAATTCGACCGTATTATATATATATTTTTTTTTTTATGTCTGTTCACTCCGTTATTTATGAACCGATTTTGATTATTATTTTCGTTAGATAGGGTATACCTCAAGGGTGGTCCCATGTCAAAGAAGTCAGGATCTGATGATGGGATCCTGAAAAAATTTAGAGAAACCCTCGAAAATTGTAGGAACGAATAGTGTTTCTGTTTACTTTTCATTACTTAATCAGGTATTTGCGTTTAGAAATCATTACATCATGTAGCTGAGCTGATGATGAACAAAAAACCATAAAATAAAAATCTTTTTAACAAAAAATTTAACCGACGAAAAGAACTAAAAAGCAAAAAATAAATAAACCTTAAGTCGCCGACTCAAAATAAGTTTATATAAAATTTGATAGTTTATGTAAATAAGCTCAATACTTAAGACTTAAGGTTTATTTATTTTTTGCTTTTGAGTTCGTTTCGTCGGTTTACTTTTTTGTTAAAAAGATTTTTATTCCTCTGTGGGTTACACGTATAATTATACCTATTATTTCTTTGTACACAAAACAGTTCTTCTGAAGAAAAATAAGAAGAAATAATTAAGTTACTTTCAACAGAAAAAGTTAGCGTCTTGATTGGGTTATAAAACTATCTGATTACTTTTTAATTAGAATCTAGGTAGGTAGTTTTTTTGGCTAGTCCTATTTTACGAAATTTTCTTGCTTAAAAATACTCATAAGCATTTTTTATTATTCCAAGAGCTGGGTAACTATTCAATTTATACCAAAGTTAAGTTGAGATTGTAAATTAATTAAGTAAAGTCAAAGCTTAGGCATTTAGCTAGACTTTGATAATATTCAATTAAAAACAGCCTTTTGAACGTTCAATTTTAAATTCAGAATCATCCTTCAATCATTACAATAAACATTCGAACCCAGACAGCTTGGTTTAATCATGATCCTACTAATATTATAAACGTGAAAGTTTGTGAGGATGTATGAATGTTTGTTTACTCTTTCACGCAAAACCGATTGCGATAAAACTTGGTATGTAGATAGCTGGAGACCTGGAGTAACGCATAGGGTACTTTTTACAACTTACTACATCATAAACTTTACCTCTTTATAATATTATTAGTATATATATAGACGGTACAATATACACCAGAACCTAGTATCCGTTCCCGATATAATATTTTCTCTTAAAGCGTCTTTACCTGGAAGAATAATTCTTGCCAGCTCTTTTAACAGGAACAAAACAATATGCAGGTATTGTTTATTGGGAATAGGTTTCTATATAATAAATTTCGCGGTATTTCAGTTCTAAATTGTATACGTACATACGTTACAACATTATGACATTTTTTAACTATAGACTTTTCGTAACTAACAAGTAAGGAATTGTTTCATTCATTTTTCAAGACCAACGCCTGCCTTAAATACAAATGTTTTATACATACATATAAAACATAAGTATAACGATTTAGATGATAAACTATGGGCAAGTTCGAAAAAGTACTCATTTACTTTAACTTTAAATGAGTAACGATTGCTGGCCATCCAACGATGAATAGTTTTAGTACTTAACTATTAATAAATGTTTGACATGTACAAACAATATTATAGGGGGCAAACGAGTAGACGGGTCACCTGATGGTAAATGACTACCGCCGCCCATGGGCACCTGTAACTCAAGAGTCACAAGTGCGTTGCCGCCCTTTAAGGTAATAGGGGGAGGGGGCGGAGAGTGGGAATAGGGGAAAGGGGGAAAGGGGGATTACAGGGAAGGAAAGGACGGGAATGGGGGAGGGGGAAGGGTTAGGGCCTCCGGTAACCTCACCCACGTGGCGAAAAGCACTGGAAACATTGTTTCGCTGCCGGCTTTCTTTGAGGCCGTGGTATCGAGCGGAGTCGAACCGGCCCATACGTGCCGAAGCATGGCTCTCCCACGTTAATATGTCTAGAAAAGGTTTTATAAAATTCATTTTCAATATTCGTTCCAAAAACCGAAAGTTATCTTAAAATCATATCAGTTTAGAATTGGAACTCATTTCTCATTGTTCTAGTCATTCACTAATGAAATACCGAACACTCCATTATACTGAATAACGCGCTGCGGACTGTAGAATGAATGAGAAACGTGGTTCATCATTCATTCGTTCATGTGAGAAAATTGAATGGTTGATTGAAAATGTCGCATTTAGTTATTAACACGGCAGCGAAACTTTTGTGCTGATGAATGGACGGTGTTTTCTCCTCACTCATTTTAACTAAGTTTAACGTGATTTTGAGAATTTTATTACATTAGGTACTTATTTTTAGTTTACTCACATTAGTGAAGTAAGTGGAAAACCGTAATAATGATTACTACATTATATTAGAATGATTAGCATGGTGCTCAAATATGAGTTGAATATAATGTAATTTTTTTTTAAATTAATTTTTTATTATTTTTACATGACTTTAAAATATTGGTCCCATTTGCGGTCTAACGTAATTTTTATATCTGAAGTCGAAAAGTAATAATACCGAACATAAAACTTCACTAATGACATTTTAATGTCAGTAGGTAGTTATTACATTTTGTTTATGTGACATTCTAATGGGACACACAAATTAATATACGAGATAAGTGAACCAAATATGAATTTGTTCGCGGGAAAGCCATGCTTCGGTACGTGTGGGCCGGCTTGACCGGAGTGATACCACGGCCTCACAGAAATCCGGTAGTAAAGCAATGTTTACATTGCTTTTCACCGAGTGAGTGAGGTTACTGGAGGCCCTAACTCTTTCTTCTCCCCCTCTCATCTCCCCCTCTTCCCCCCTTCTCCTACTCCCACCCTCCGCTACTCCCACATTAGAGGCTGGCAGCGCACTTGTGACTTTTGAGGTGCCGGTGGGTGGTAGACATTTACCATCAGGTGAAAAAAAAAAAAAATAATAATAGCGCCTCTGTGATTGTTATTAGGCAAAAAAGAGTAAAATACTAAATATTTATGGAAGATAAAAGTACCACAGATTACTACGTACTCCGAGGGGTGGAGAGCTTGAAAACCTTGTGCAGTGCAACCGGTGTGGCGATCAAGTTTTTTTTTTTTTGATGAAGCTCCGGTGAGTTGAAGATCCGTGAGCCTTAACGCTGCTCTTCTTTTTGGGAGGAGTTTCTGCTTTCGAGTAATGTTTTGCTGAGACTAGAGTTGACCACAATTTAGGGCGTTCTGTTTTATGCTTGTTAGCTAAATTAAAAGGAAAATAAGCAGATAGCAAAATTAGATCCAGGCATAGTTTTACTAGGTAAATAAAAAGCTATAAACAAGTTACATTTTCATTAATTCCATACATTTCGCCCGAAGTCGTATAAAAATAATAAAGTTTCGCCAGCCATGCTAATAACATGAAATTTATACATCTGGTGAGATTTTTTTTATTAAAATAAGTAAACGACGGAATTGACCCCGTGATCGCTATAGACTTAGGGTTGTCGCTACGCGTATAAAAATATCAAGGCAAAGTTTTTGCCTATTGCTATTTTTAGATATGTTCAGGGTGGAGAGTGCACTTCGTCTCTATACAATGCGTCGTTTAAAAAAAAAAACACGGATTGAAAATTGAAAACATTGAAAAAGTAACATGCAAAATTTTTAGAAGAGCGACCTAGAGTTATATAATATTAAGGTAAAGCATTAAAACCTGGGTGGGAATGGGTCAGACTGATTATAATTGTCGTGGTTCCGGAGTGCGCATATTATAGCATACAACATTATTTATGTGATTATGTGCGATTGATTAAAAATTTATATCCGCGGATACAAATACGGACCTTAAGTCTTTTTTCTCAGTTGATGCCGATACGCATGGTCTTAAAACGACAGTTGACGTTGAATAGTAATAACACGAATGTTTCAACTTGAGTGTTTTTTAAACAAGTTTTCCCACAGTTTTACACGCGTCTATGGTCACTGTCCCGCTCCTAAGGACCCCTAATGAGTTATGCTATAAAGTTTCAATAGAAACATAATTATTGAAATCCGACTGGCACTTACCAGAAATTAACCAAAAAACGAACTTTTTAGGTTTATTATGCTAACTAAAGACAAAAAAAGCGACCACAAATTTATTTGTTACAAAAAAACAAATTTTGGAAACAAGATCTTACAAAATCTATCATTAAAATATTGTTCCCGAGAGATAGACCTAAATTAATTTAAAAATCCTACATTTAAGCGAGTGAAGCAGCGAGAAAAGTTAGTATAGATTACTATTTGTTGTTAACAACTTCTTTTGTCATATTTTTTAGTGTGCACTTTTCATTTTAAATGCATATGCTTCAAAGAGATTTGTTCGCGGAGAAAATATTAAGGTTAGAGAGTTTTTATTCGAGATGTAATTAAATATCATAATTAAGATAACAAAAGGCAGTTTGTGATTCTGTACAAGAAAAAAAATCAAATGAACATTCCTCGGTAAAATACTTCAGAAAGTTTCGTGACAACCCTAACAGAGAAGTAAATTGGCTGGCCCTCGGCAATAGACAGGTTTAATTTTACTCAGAGCGTGTCAACACGGTGCCGTGACATTTCGGCGTTGGTCCGAATTAAACGCATTTGTTTATTGACGTTAGAAATGTTTTGTTCGGAGATAACTATCTATTTTCTTCTTCAAAATATACATAAATATAATAATTATCTATTAATTAAGTAAACCAACTTTGTCAACCTTCAGGTACGGTGGGGTTTTTTTTTCCAATTTTTATTAGAGCACTCATAAGGATAGATTATATTCTATCCAAAACTCATAATAATTCAAATGTGTTCAAAGTAGATATAAGACACAAATACATTCAGTTCAATAAATATCTACTTTTTTATATGTTACATTAATATTTACTAACGCAAACTAGAGAGATACCAAACAAATATTGAGAAATATACGTATTAACCAAACCTAAGCTCAGTATTAGCTGATATGAATATTATTACCAAAGAAATATTATAGTACCTTATGTAAATACCAGTCTTATCGCATAATACTAACTGTTTTGAATATAAGTGATATATTATGATTCCGTTAATACATACATAATGTTCGTTTATGAATATATTTAGAATACTTATATATTTTGGGTGATTTGAAATGTTCTAAAATAAACAAGTGATTGTGGGTTCGTCCCCCAGCCAGTGCATTACTGACGTGACTCCACTTCTAATACAAGCCTTTGGCCTAGTTTGAGGGGTCACTAAAAACATCATTTTTATTTTTTTAAAGATCACTCCCGCATTAGGAACGATTCATATGTCGCGGGGTAGTTTATAAACATTGAAACAACGGACACAAAGTACACCCGGACTCGGAACAACTATTAGTTTATTACACAAACGTTTGTCCCGTGTGGGAATCGAACAAAACACTCAGCGCGGCCTCGTGGTATGGCGTCCACTTTAACCATTGCGCCACCCGTGCAGTACTAACCCTATAGAGCCATATTACTGGACGTAGTCTTAAACAAAAACTTTTGAAAGGGCGGTGTACTGAAAACCGGAATAGTAGATTTAGATTTTTATTCTTAGTTCACAACCGTTGGAATTTTCTGCTTGAAAAATCTTTTTTTTTAGGTTAAAAATGGTAACATAATGAGTAAACAGACCATTTTACTGAAAAACAATACGAGTACATAATGTTCATAATTTCCCTGGCGTGCTTCAAATTCAAATTTATTTATTTGCAGAACAGTCGTTAGAGAAAGATCTTACATTTGTTTTAATATTCTAACACATGCGACTTTAGTCAATACTATTGACATGCAAATTATCATTATAATTATTGATACAAATAATCATAATTATACAATTCAATAATATTCAATATATCTATATTAATATTTATTATAATGTCAAAGTTTTAATACCATGTAACGATGTCACATTATTATATCATTTTAATAATGTGAAGTTATAACTGTATTCAGACATAATTTTAATTGTATTAGTGGAATATATTCATTATAGTTTTTCAGTAAAGGAGTTTCTTGCCTGTTCTTCTCCATAGGATCTACGTTTTGGAACAGGCAACTAGCTTCACGACCGACTTATACTGACTGACTCCTCCTGACAAAATTCAAAAATACTAATAATTTTGATTTTGATCTAAATTTCAAACAAGCTGAAGTTCCACCCGACGTACAAAGCCGCGGGAAGATCGCTTTAGTACTGCGAATACAGTTAATCATTATAACTCTAGAATTAACTGACTTTTGCATCGTGATAAGTATCCACAGAAAGACGTTTTTGAAGGTTTTTCGTTCCGCCGTAACTTACGCTCCGTATACTGTATTACATGCGGTCATAGTTACACGTAATAGACTAATATCCCGGCGCATATACGTATATTTTTTTTAAGGTATAGGGGGCAAAAGAGCAGACGGGTCACCTGATGCTAAATGACTACCGCCGCCCATGGACACCTGTAACTCAAGAGTCACAAGTGCATTGCCGCCCTTTAAAATGGCAGTAGGGGAAGAGTGGGAAAAGGGGATTAGAGGGGAGGAGAGGTGAAGAACGGGAATAGGGGAGAGGGAAGAATTAGGGCCTCCGGTAACCTCATTCACGCGGCGAAAAGCAATGCAAACATTGCTTCACTGCCGGTTATCTGTGAGGCCGTGGTATCGAGCGGAGTCGAGCCGGCCCATACGTGCCGAAGCATGGCTCTCCCACAAATAAACTATTGACTTGTAGGGTCAAATACAGTATTCCAAAGATTATTGTTATTAGAAACAGTCTCACAACTATTCCTATAAAATCATCAAAATAACAGTAACTACTATGTTGTTCGAACCTCCATTAGCACTCAAATGATTGTTAACAACTTATAATTTTAGCCTAGCCTTTTATAACTCCCACTATTCATCAATATTTATCAATCGACCAATAGCTTTGCGTTAGCGGTATAACTAGTCATAATAATGTTTAACTAATAACTAACTAATTTTGATTAAATAGTAAACTGTTTTATCATCTACTATGGTTTGCCAGTATTTTTAATAAAATAAATAAGAGTTTTTGATGTGGCGACCACATTGTCTACAAAAATATAAGGGTAAAAAAAATTAATTTTAGTTAAATTTATTTAAAATTAATTTATTTTATCAGTAGGCACATTGGCGGTTTGTGAATATCCATGCTTTAACTAGACCAACATTACTGGATAAAGTTATAAATATTATAAAATAAAAAATATATATAAATGTGTTTAAACGTATAACACATAGTAACACTTTTATAAATCAACTATTGGAGTTTGTTATTTTAAAGTTTGGCAACATAATAATATTTGACTGGCCTGTTGGTCTAGTGGTTAGTGACCCTGACTGCTAAGCCAGAGGTCGTGGGTTCGATTCCCACCCAGGACAAATAATTGTGTGATGAGCACGATCATTTGTTCTGTGTCTGGGTGTAATTTATCTAAAATATGTATGTATTTAGAAATATGTAATTATGTTTATCAGCAGTCTGGTTACTATAGTACAGGCTCTGCCTAGTCGTCTGATCCCAGACGGCCGTGTGTGAGATGTGTGGAGTTATTATTATTCTCTTTATTCAACATAAAACTTACTAATTACATTTATAATTACGTACCTATAAAACAAAATATATATTTAAAAATATAAAAAATAGTATACCACTGACATCGGGTACAGGGACCAAGACACCGGTGGTTAGGGCTCCAAAGACAGGAACCTCCTCACTATACGGGCCGTATCGAGGAGAACTGCCTTCTGCATCAGTCCCTTGATCCAGCCGTCTAACGCGAGCCTCTTAAGGTGTTGGTCGAGGCTTTTGGCTATCAATCCATGAGCAGATACGACAATCGGAACAATGATCGCCGAATCGACATTCCACATATCGACAATCTCGTGAGACAAATCCAAATATTTGATTTGTTTTTCTTTTTTAACTTTCACGAGGTTGTCGTCATGAGGAACAGCAATATCGATAATCATTGCGCGGCGCTCTAATCGATCTATCACCACAATGTCAGGTTTATTGGCAACAATAGTTCTGTCAGTGATGATAGATCGATCCCAATACAATGTGGCACGACCATTTTCGAGAACTGGGTCGGGCACATACCTGTAATATGGCACCTCTGAATGCACAAGATTGTATCTAAGGGCAAGTTGTTGATGCACAATCCTGGCCACTTGGTGGTGTCTATGCAAATATTCACCGTTGGCAAGACGAGAACAACCAGAAATAATTTGCCTGATAGATTCACCGGGACGGTGGCACGCCCGACAGATGCCCATCGTACCATCTTTCACGATATATTTCCGATAGTTATTCGTCATAACAACTTCGTCCATAATTGCAAAGACAAAACCTTCGGATTCTCCGAAAAGATCACCAAACCGTAGCCAAGATGTAGAAGCTTTAAAGTCTATATCAGACCCATTTACGGCCCGATAAAAACGACCATTATATGTATATATACCTTTAATATGTAAAAAAAATATACTGATAGAAAGTAAACGAGAGGTCGTGGGTTTGATTCTCACGCAGGAGAACTAATTGAGCTATGAGTACGATGATTTGTGTCGAGTCTGGATGTAATTTATCTATAATATGTATGTTTTTAGTAATATATAAGTATGTTTATCAGCAGTCTGGTTACCATAGAACAGGCTCTGCTTAATTTGGGATTAGACGGATGTGTGTGAGGTGTCTCAACTCGCTCAGCTCGGTTACAGCGCGCAGTACGCGTGCTTACAGCACACCGACTGTGAGCCGTCAGCGAAAACACTTCGCGCCAGCGACGCGTGGTAAGGACGCTGCCGGCTAGCGGTAGCCCCTATTTCAGGTGGCACCGTGCTCTAGCTGTGCCGTTGCCGTGCCGTTATAGTGTGTGATTACCTATAAAAGTTTTGTAGTTAGACCAGGTTATCGGACTTTTTAGGGCTCCAACTACCCGTAACGAATGCCACAGATGTTTGTATGGCACCCGGGCAATGTTGCCAACCCCAAAAAACTAAAAAACGGCAGCTCACCAATAAAAAAACAGGACAAAACAGTAGGTAAAGTGCAAAAAGGTAGATTTCTTACTTTCCTCATATAATTAAAACAATTACCTACTTTTATTAGGTAGTAGGACTTACATACATTGTTATATTATATCATTGATTACAACATTATAAAAAACAAAAATCAAAGTAAAATTATTTTGCACTTTCATCCTCAATTGCCTGATCTTCAGTATTTTCTCTTATTTTTCTTTTTAAAATCATACATATTTTTGTTAAATTTCTTCCTATGCTTTTCTATGGTTTCAAATAAATAGCAATCGGTTATTTCGGATTTAGTGTGTAATTCTCCTTTAGTTGTAATGTTATTGTCGATATTCTGTTGCGTAATTTGGTTGCGTTATATTCGATAACTATACATTTAACTGGTTTTAAAAAAATATTTGCATAGTGTAATAGGTACCGCTGAACGCTAATTGAAAAACAGTAAAAATTAGGAATGAAACAGAAAACAGCGGCATCAATGTAAAAATAGCAAATCTACTGTTAAAACAGTAGGGTTGGTAACACCGCACCCGGGACCGACGGTTTAACGTGCTCTCCGAGTTTTATTCCATGTTATTTTCTAACTTATTATTATATCTAAAGTACTGCTTCATATAATATAGAAATAGGTGTATATATATTTTAATTGTACAATTAAACCATTTGTTGAAAACACTAATCTGTAAATATAGGCGTTTGTCTCCCAACTCACCTGATGAAAAGTAACGTTGTAGATGTACATGGCATTTCCCGCGCGGCTTCGCTCGCGTGTACATATTTATATATTTTGCGCGGAACCCTAATTATTTTTCCAAAATAAAAGTAGTCTAAGTTACTCCTTATAACACCAGCTATCTGTCAGTGAAAGTCCAGATGAAATCGATCCACCCGTTCCAGAGGTTAAAGCTTCATTCTATTTGTAGTATTTACTTACCACCTTATCAATCAAATCAAACCAATGAAATCAAAGTCATTTACTTCATACATATACTCACACCTATATCGTAGGCAAAGGTGTATTAAACACAAATATTTTGGTCCCATTTAGGTAGTAGTAAGCAACTATGCCGTCAACCGGGAACTTTAAAGATGGGAAAATTGGGATATAAAGTGAAATGTAGTTAATAGAGGAAGCTAATAGAAGGAAAGCGATATTGCTCACACGAATGGATTGGGAAGTGTAAACAATGACTCGAAATCATGAGAAAGAAAGTCAGTGAAAATTAGTCAATCGTGATTGCCTGTTTGAATACGTAGATGCTATGGAGAAAAGCAAGTAAGAAACTCTAACGACACTATAACGCCCGGTTCCTATAATCAAGAAACGATTTGCTTACGGACGGTATAATTTCGTTAAATTTTAAACGAAAATTTTATCGTCACTGCGTTGCGGCGTTGCGGGTATGACGTATTCGCGACACGGTCATCCTGTTTGCACACGTCCTTCTTAAAAAGTGTTACACAAACTTTAATCTTACCCTTATAAAACACTAGCCGCCCCCGCAGTTTCACCTGCGTTTATGGTCACTGCTTCGCTTCTATTGGTCTTAGCGTGATGATATATAGCCTTAGCCTTCCTCGATAAATGGGCTATCTAACACTAAAATAATTTTTCAAATCGGACCAGTAGTTCTTGAGGTTAACGCGTTCAAGCAAACAAACAAACAAACTCGTCAGCTTTATATATTAGTATAGATATTATTCTTAAGTTCTATTAATTTTAGCTATTACATAATTTAACAGAGATAGGTCTATTATTTTGTTAACCATCTCTTGCTAAGCAAACAAGAACATTGGAATTATTTTTATTATTCTTAAGTTCCATTAGTTTTGGCTAATAATTTAATATAGAAAGCAAATAATAACATTAAAATTATTTTTGTTTCAGGTTTCTATCCCGCAAGAGCATTCACGCAGTCAATTATCAGGTAAAGTAATAATAATAATAATAAAAGCCGAAAAAGACAAAGAAATAAAATATTTGGACTTAGCCCACGAGATTGTCGATATGTGGGATTCAGCAATCATTGTGCTGATAGTCATTTCAGCCCATGGGTTCATTGCTAAGAGCCTCGACCAACACCTTCAGAGGCTCACGTTATGCAGCTGGATTAAGAGCCTGATGCAGAAGGCAGGCCTCCTTGACAGGGCACGATTTGTGAGGAGGTTTCTGTCTCTGGAACCCTAACCACCGGTAGCTTGGTCCCTGTACCCGATACCGGTGGGGCACTATTTTTTATATTTTTAAATATATTTGTTTTTTTTTTTACAGTGAATGTATTTAAAAATGTAATTTATATGTATATTTAAATGAATAAAGAGAATAATAATAAAATCTTTATTTTGGAACAGGTAACACAGGTTTACAAATAAGTGGGTTCGATAATGACTGCAGTAGTTACAAACTGTGGCACAGTCATTAACGCCCTCCAGGAGACAATCGGGTGTATGTTTACTAGTTAAATGCATTTTTTTTTAATGAAATAATATGACTATAAATAATAAATTAAACCAAAGAAAAAGGGCTTGAGTAAGCTTGAGAGTGATTGTGTTGTTGTGTATATTTGCATGTTTGTGTGTGTGTGTGTCTGTGTGTGTGTGTGTCTGTGTGTGTGTGTCTGTGTGTGTGTGTGTGTGGTGTGTGGTGTGTGGTGTGTGTGTGTGTGTGTGTGTGTGTGTGTGTGTGTGTGTGTGTGTGTGTGTGTGTGAGTGTGTGAGTGTGTGTGTGTGTGTCATGTCATTTGTTCTTTACCAGGTCGAAGTGAGAAAATACTCGGTTTCACTGTACGTAAGACAATGTAACCATTTAGTGACAGGTAATTTACATTTGGACAGTGGACAGAGACATTTGCTGTAAAATAAAGGAGCAGAGTAGTGAAAGTGTCGTTTCGCCAGCTCAGACTTACACAATTCGACTGTACAAACTTTATCGATTCTTCTTCTACTGGTAATGGGTTGTTATGGGAGCTCCATGTGCTTACGTATGATTACAGTTAATAGATACAATTTTCTTACTGTAAGTATTTCCAGCTCGTTATATAACTGAGAAGTAGGGCACAAATCGGCTTAAAATACATAACCTTTAAAACGCCTCGGTGTGCTCTTTCGAGGGCCAGAAATTTGGTTTTGCCAGCACAACCCCAAGCTGATATACAATACCCGGCTATGGATTGATCCAGGGCAAAGAAAACTGCTTTCAATGTGTCAAGGTCCAGAACCGATCTAAGATTTCTGAATACGTAAATAAGTTTACGAATTCTTGCAGTCGTAACCCTAATATGTTCTTTCCAATAAAGATGATTGATGATGAGTATCTAACATATTTTAAACTATATGTAAAAGTTCACATATGTCTTAACAACTTTGCCTGCCATTGGCATGCCATTAAAACTGTTTCAATAAACAGTTTTAAAAACATACTCCATTATTAAGACTGTACATAGTCGGCACTCAAAGGCACAAAAGTCCTTAAGAACACCGAAGGATGTTATTTCTGTACAAACACCAGTAGTGTACAAAGTTTACAGCTGCTGTGACAGTTCCAAATCGGACAAACCAAACGCACAATCGTGAAACCGGTCAAAAACACATCGTATTTGAAAAAACCGCCACATTAATATGTCTAGATGGACCACAGATCCTCTCAATCGACCGTTACTTTAATTCCGAAACAGTATGTGAATAGACGAATAAGTTATAGTACCTACATAAAAGTTTAAATCAGGACGATGGTTGCCGTTCGTCTGTGTTGATCGGCCATCGGCAAATACAATTGTATTTGTGTAGGTAATTTCGACTACTCGCAATTCAGACAAGTGTCGTTCAACTCTCACCAGTCCACAAACAAAAAGGTATTAAACCTTATAAATATAACCGTGATTAAGGTTCATTTAGTCCGTCTAATATGCATTCAAGTTGCGAAAGTTTAATAACAACAGGTTGTCGGTACGAACCGGGTGGAATTAACTCCCGATGGTAACCCACTCGTAACATAGTCGTTAGGTTTAGTTCGAGGGTTAACAAAATACTTATGTATGAAATAATATAATATGAAATCATGATTTTTTTTAGTTTTACTGTTTTTTCTTGTACTTTATTTTTTTTCAACGACTATTATTAATAGTAGTTTTTGATTTTTTTTTTGTCAAAAGTTAACAAATTATTTTATTCCTTTAGATGCTCTTCTGTTGAACTACTATTTTCATACAGTTATGTTGACAAACACACGGTTAACCTGACCTGCCCTTATGGAGGATACAGCTGAAGAACCTACTTAATTCACAGAATGAGCAACACCTTTGAGCGGAATATTGCTGTGCCATACCATTTTCTAACAATGCCACTACATAATAAATCTAAATAAAAAAACAAAAACTCATGTCTTAGAGGCTCGGAGCAATAAACGATTTTAAAATTAGTTAGGTGTACGTATGAATAAAAAACAAAATTAAAAGTGTTTCAGCTTTGCATCAAGCATACCAAAATAGTAATCGTTATATTAATACGTGAAGAGAATTCTTTGTTTCCCTTTTTAAGCAAAATTTCGCTAACGTAGTAACTAGAAGTAGAAGAAGTAGAAGTAGTGGAACCAGATACAACTTTAAAAATTACGTGTAAGGCTTAATGAAATTACACGCGTCCAGTATATGGGATTACTTGTCATGATAAGTAAGTCTATACAATGATAGCTCAAGTTATACTCGCCAATGAAAAAACCATGGTCGAAATTCCCACCACGCGTCCACCATCTTTACTGTGTATTAAATGCTTTTACATCAGCAATATAAAATTAAACAACTATCAAGTTACCGTAGTCGACGAGATACAAATGTTGTTTTTCTACAATTGTCCACGCAATAATAGACTCAGTCATATTAACAACAGGGATCAAATTCCCGTTTAATCGTTTAACCATAACTTCTACGAACACAACATGACGTGTTTATTTATGAAAATGAAGAAATGGGTGTAATATATTCGTTTTTACACGCTTTATATTAGCTTCACTTGTATGTTTGTATGTTTATGTGTTATGTGTACCTTAAGGCGTGATTTTGACCCACTTTAAACAGCCAGATTTCATTCGAATTGCACACCTGTCAAAGACCAATGACAGTGCAATATTTGATTTTAAAAAATAAATTATAGTTTAAAAAAACTAAAAAACACGTTTTTATAGAAAATTCAACTAAAAAATAGAAAATATTTTTTAATAAATGTGGAGAAACTCCACCTCGTCTATCGGAAACATCGGGCGTGTTCATGTTTAATTTTGTGGGTACACGTGAGTTGGCGGGCGAGGAGAATAATAACATGATTGTCACACAGTAATTTTACTACACTTATTAAAACACAAAAATGTACTCGGAATAATCATTAGATATCTTCAACCAAGCTTTAAATCACGACACTCCACAGAACACGTGGTGCTCCTACGAGATGCAAATCGATTCTGCCTTTCCAGCGGCCTATCCGAACCTTAACTGTCATCCGACGAGCGCCAGCGCTCGGTGTTGCGTCAGTGTCTTTAACTTCTGACACTTATTAATAATGTTGTCAACTAAAATCATCGGGGCGCCGTCATATGTATTATTTGAAGTTTTTTAAACTATTATTAATTTTAAATTTTTGGAGTAGGTTCGTAACCATCTAAGACTGGTAATATTTTCTTTCTACATACTAGCTTTTTCACTGGGAAACGGGCTTTGCTTGCGTACAACTTAGTTTTCTAACCCCTGGGATAAATGCTACCCTATGTTGTTGTCTGCGCCCTAAACTGAAATCCTTTAAAACATCGAAAGAAAATAGTACCTTAATTGTCATAAGTCTCAATATATTTTCACTGTATGCTGAAAGAGCCCCGTGTATCATATTCATTACTAAAAAAATACAATTAAATTCTCCCTAATGGTGTACATCATTATCGCCCACATCTTATATTATGTTTAGGCCCTTTCCTTAAGACGTCTTCCGATAGGCACACATGACGTAATGATCCTCTATTATTATCTGTTTACATTCAAGGAGCTTCGGCCATTATCTAAAATTGAAGTGTTTGTTTGTAATGTCATAATAACAGCATTCTAAAAGTAATAATTTGACACATCTCACACACGGCCGTCTGATCCCAAACTAATCAGAGCCTGTACTATGGCAACCAGACTACTGATAAACTTACTTATATATTTCTAAATACATACATATTATAGGTAAATTACACCCAGACACAGAAGAAATGATCACGCTCATCACACAATTATTTGTCTTGGGTGGGAAGCGAACCCACGACCTCTGGCTCAGCAGTCAGGATCACTACGAAATAGGAAAAACTTTTAACGAGGAAAGGCGTCGGCAAAACTGATCTGTGGGCCTAGTGGTTAGTGACCCTGACTACTACGCCATAGGTCGTGGGTTCGATTTCCAGCCGAGTCTGGGTATTCTTTGTGTTAGATGTTTCTATGTTTGTAAACTCCCCTGTGACACAAGAGCCATTCCTGAAGCGGGAGTTTCAGAGACGTTAATTGGGACTTTTAATTCTGTCTCTATCTATCTTTCATCATCCATCATCATCATCCTCCAAGCTTTTTTCCAACTTTTCCCAACGAAACGGCCGAACTTCGATAAAGTCAATCAAGATCAAGTACTAGGCGATATTGAATTCTGTAGTTAGACCAGGTTGTCGGGCTTTTTCTTTAGGGCTCTAACTACCCATAACAAATGCCACAGTCTATATGGCAACCGGGACCGATGGCTTAGCGGTACCCTCCTGGGCTCGATCCGAGGATCTATCTAGCTATAATCCTACCTGTTATATTTTTAGCCTAAATGTTTCAGATTCAAAACATTATTCATAATGGCCTTAAATTTATTTCAGATGCTCCAAATTTACTTCCGATGTAATGTTTTGACCTCGACTTTTAAACAGATTATGATTTTTTTCGAACTTGTACCTTATATTATAACCATAAAGTTCAAATCGACTTTCACTCAAATAAATTTCAAAATAATACTCTGAGCACAGGTGAAGAAAAACTGTTGAAAATTTAGAGTTCGGTAGGCATTCAATTACAATTTACGAGGTGTGAACGATATCAGTTTTATATCATAAAATGTTATTACAACTGTTATTGCTTTATGCGATCTATTATTGCATTTATTATTATGTTGGCAAACGCGTCAGTGAGGCAGAAAATCGTAAGAGATTTAAATTCAAATTCGAATTCTAATTATTCACGTTAGATTATAGTGTTCTTCAGGATAATTGGATAAAAGAAACAGAACCAACATCACATGACCATCTAGGGCTCCTGAGCATGACCGTCACGTCCAAACTAAACTTCAGCCAACAAATTGAGTCCATGTAACAGACAGCTTCCAAGAAATTGGGAGTAATTTCGAAGCTCCGGCGGTACGCCAACTCTGAACAGCTGCTCAATCTTTATACCACTCAAGTTCGATCTTGAGTACAGCAGTCAGTTTAAGGATGGCTCTGCTAAGTACGAACTAGAAGCTCTGGTCTCTGTTGACCAAAGAACCCGTAAGTTTATAAATAACGATGTGCTCACGAATTGTACATATGTAAGGAACCTGAAACCGAAGGTTATTGGGTATAATAATTATATGTACATGTATCCGCCAGTACCTAATTTAAGTAGACTTATTAAATATGTAGGATGTAGTACTAGGTATTATGAATGGTCTTCATAAATACAAATTCGTTTTAAACTATCGCTTACCCTGCTGAATTTGATCCACAAGTAGGAACAGTGTAACATGTGTGGCGTACGCATACCGCGTACTTTAAACATGCCTTAAAAATACATCAAAGCATCACGCGTCCGCTCTCGACAAATCAATCGTGGTCACGTTTCACGGCGAACGAAACAGCGGCCAACGCGTTATCATATATCGCAGAACTCGAAATACTGAACAACACGCTCGACTTAACAAGTTAGCTGCAGAACAAAAAAATGACACGAAAAACACAATATATTTCATTATCAAATTAATGGCACGGCTGTCGGCGTCAAGTCGACAACTAAGATGGGCACTGAAAATCAGTACTGAGGTGGCATTTATCCATCGTAGTGTATACTGAGGGTCCACCTATTTTCTAAGACACGGCGTGCAACCCTCAGCAACATAACAAGTTTTTTGTTGTAAAAAAGTAATGTTATCTCAATGGTCATGGCTCTCCCACAATTAAAGGTGTAGGAATATCCATATCTTTTACCCAGATCACAACAACCTAGAGCAGTACTTTAAAATATTTCAGTGATTAAATACCAAAAAGTGTCACCAGCCTGATTAAGATATGGGTCCATTTCTCTGTCTGTTCCCGATGATGTCAAAAATAGACAGCACTTTCCTACATAACTTTGTGCCTCTAGAACATAACATTGGCATTAAACTGTCAAAAGTTTGGGATCAAGTTGGATATTCCGGACTTGGCGATGTCGGAAATATTGAGATGCGGGTTAAGTCCATGGGGACGTAATATATTCGTTTCATAAAACAAAAGTTATAGTTGCCAATTTCAAAACTATGTAACGGACTTAGAACAAAAATAAAGTAGATCGGTACTGATCTTTCTTGTTTATTTAAAACTTCCTGCAGTTTACATTGCACGAGGCGGACTTAATGCTACATGGCATTATCTACCAGTCAACCTTTGGGTGATTCAATGAGGGACATGGCAGGTGTTCCAGGACGAAATTTCTTAAAGAAAGTTATAATTTATATACGAATACAATTGATTATACATAATACATATATAAATAAATACTTATAGATAAATATATATACAAATAAATACTATATATAGATACAAAATATACATACGGTTATGAGGTTATGAGGATATTTCTGCCGATTGATTCCTATAAAATTCACGGACTAGCTTTAAACGTGTCTCTGTTGGTGGACATCCTAATCTCAGAAGGTAGCGCATTCCATAGTAAAATAGAATGAAAAGCAAATGAAGAGTAAACAAGAGAAGAAGTGTGTGTAAAATACATATTAATATAATAGGAGTAGTAGTAGAGTAGTAGAATCAATATAATAATAATAGGAGTAAAATATTATTTGTGGAGCGAAGATCTCTGTCATGGTTGGAACATAGAAGTTGAAGCTGTGAGGTGAGATAAGTTTTATTATTATGTAAGAACGATTTTTTTATGATATAGGGGGCAAATGAGCAGACGGGTCACCTGATGGTAAATGACTACCGCCGATCATGGGCACCTGCAACTCAAGAGTCACAAGTCCGTTACCGCCGTTTAAGGTGGGAATAGGGAAAGTGGGGAGAGAGGGAAGGGTGGGAATAGGCGCGAGGGGGGGAGAGGGAAGGGTTAGGGCCTCTGGTAACCTACTCACGCGGCGAACAGCAATGCAAACTTTGCTTCACTGCCGGTTTTCTGTGAGGCCGTGGTATCACTCCGGTCGAGCCGGCCCATACGTGCTTTGGCACGTATGGGCCACTCGACCGTGGCATGGCTCTCCCTCGATTTATGTTACGATTCATTATAATTATTGAAATAAATTACGATGATAAAAGTTAGCGGTCACCCTAGTTTACGGGCTCATGCGACTCTCACTTGCTGAGTTATTACTTACACCCTCCAATCCATCCATATAAGCAATATCCCTTTTTTCCCTTGTCCTACACCTACCTTTCCCTTTCAATATACTCCAAATTTTCCCATTTAATTCCCAAAGCACCCGGTTGACAGCAATAGGCTTGCCCGCTATTACGTAAACGGCACTAAATTATAGTTTGCAAAATGTAGGCGTTTCATACACCGCTGCCTTTCTTCGGGGATATTTGTGTGATCCATTGATCCGGTATACTTTGCGACTGATAATTGTATGTTTATAAAGTCCTTCATAACAAAGAAATGTTTCCTTAGCACGCGCGTACTAAAGAGTCAGTGAACGAGTGTCTATTAAAAGAAATATCTACTTTACTGCAATTTCATTTCCTCTTCACTCTAGTGTTATCGTTTCTATTTCCTTTAATAAAACTTTACAATCAACTTCGAAGTATATTCACTATTCGATAACACTTTTACCTTTATTTTATCAATACGGTTTATTTAATCAATCAGAGACCGTGTCTAATGTGGCCCTAGCTATTATTAATGCTAAAAAGTTTCAGCTGCTGCCGTTGAGTAATTAACCATAGTTGTTTAACGTCCATGTAACATCTAACGTGTATAAAAAAACATAATAACCAATACATTTTTAGTCCTTTGTTAATTTTCTCTTGTAATCTTTAATTATTATTATTCGCTTTTAATTTAGTGTGAGGTACATAAGGGAAAATTGGTTAACTAACTTGAATCATCTTCTCTCCAAAACAGGTTTCAAATATTTTTGTTAGGTCTGAACCAATTTTGAGGGCTCCGTTCCTCAAAAGGAAAAAAAATAAACCCTTATAAGATCACTTTGTGTCCGTCTGTCTGTCTGTCTGTTTGTCTGTCTGTCAAGACCATTTTTCTCAGGAACCTGTTGAGGCATCAAATTTAAATTAATACCAAATACGTGTGTCTGCGGTCCCTTGAAGCTGTAAAAATTCAAGCTTCTACGTCAACGAAATGAAAAGATACGGCTATTTAAGCCTTAGATTTCACCAAATTTCAATTCGTAGGTAAATCAAAATCTATAGCGTACTTCCCATTGACCTATAATCATGAAATTTGATAAGAAGCAAGGTCTCACAGCACAAATAAAGGAAAAAATCCGAAAGTCGTTAATTTGTCATATCACTTAAAAAAAGTCGTTTTTGTAATTACAAACTAATATTTTGCGGTTGGAAAGTTGACTTTGTCGTATATATGTATGCAAAGTTAAGTTTGTATTTCGAAAGAGACGGGCAAAATATTCGAGAATTCATTTCCGAGATGGACTTACTATCTACAAAAGTTTATTTGCTTACGGAACCCTCGGTGCGTGAGGAGAAAGTTCCATGAATCTTCAATATTTGAAATTTATACTAATCCAGTAGGTCTGTGACTTGACAGCCGTCCACTCTGTCTTCAACTTCTGTTCCTTTTATTTTGAATCTATATAATTCAAAATCACAAAAAGGAAAAGATTCAAATATTACGTTACCTGCCTGGCTTGCTCTACGCTGAAAGAGGTTCAGGCGCCACAATATACATACAAAGTTTCATTTCGATATCATAATAATTAGACGTAGGTTGAAATTGCGTTCCACGTTAATGAGGAGTGACGGAAAAAAAAATGATAATTCCACAATGTCCAATTTTTTACAAAATCTCAAAAGATTTTTTTGAAACGGAAATATCATGATCTGCATCAAACTGTCAACTTTAGAAGCTATTAACAAGAGGAATTAACGTGATTTGAACCACCTCAGCTTGGTGTGTAATGTAATTTACGGTATTCTGTCGAATGGCCTAAGTAACTTTTTTTTTTAACGTGGAATTATCATTTTTGTTCCGTCACTCCTCGTTTTGTTTACATGTTACTTACAAGTGAAGTTAATAAAATCGTGATACAAAAACTGGCATTTAACCTGACTGCGGTGAAGCAAAAAAAGGAGGATTGTAATGATATTATTACGTTTGACCAGTACGTATAAATGTCCGTCCCTATTCTCGTAACTACTCAATGACTGAACCGATTTTGATTAAAATTATAAAAAACTGGCAACCCGCCCGGCTTCGAAGGGGTAGTACAGACATCTTCAACAATCATCATCATATTTCAACCAATTTATACAAATATTTATCAAATTATACACCTAAACCTTTCTCATGAATCACTCTGTATATTGTTGAAAACCACATGAAAATCTGTTCGCGGAAAGATGTATGAATGGACATGGCGAAAATATGTGGGTTCCTTGTTGACTACGGAATCCTAAATAATAAGACGATCAGAGAACATTCACCGTTTTTTAACTCCGAAATCCACAATTTCCATCCATAACACTAATAGGTTTTTTTTTATTTATTATCAAGATACCTACAATGTAAGTTTATTTACACATAGTATACCTCGCCAAACTTTGACGTTTAATGGCGAGACACGCTCATTTACTTAGGTAGGTACCTGGTCCACAATACACAGTTTACACTATCATGCAATCTTAAGATAATTTTCTTTTAAAACAGGAATGTTGATACAGTGATAAGTGTGATAACAGTTATAATTAGTGTACACCTATTTTTCAATGGCAAGTAGAGGTCTTCAACACCTCAGACTTAATAGGTATTACATGAAACTTATAATAAAGTTGTATGATAGTTTCTAGCAACTTCGATACAAAGTTTTGATAGTTAAACCATAAGTGAGTAACAAGGTAACGTAGATGCTTGTAGACTGATGTTCAACACACGTCATACATGTTTACTAGTGGTCCGAAAATGTACAATATTTATACTGATAATATGAATAAATGACTGCACCGATGGCGCAATGGTTTAAGTGGTCAAGTATTTTGTCAATCAATTTAATTGTCCCTAGATAACAGTTATTTTATTCTGAATGAAAGATACCCTATCTCGACATCAAAGTAGTTGTAGGAACCATTACGGACCACTTGGCCCTAAACCGGCACCTATTCACCACCAATGTGACAAACAGTCCTCTATGCAGAGGAGGAAACGGCTGCCCACGTTATCCTGGAGTGCGAGAGAGACACAACGGGCAAATATCCTTGAAGGTCGCTTCTCCAAGCCTGTGAAAGACCCAGGAAGCTTCTGTGCTTAGCTAATTATTTTCTAATTCTGTGCTTAGTTAATTATAAACAAAAAGTAATTTTTCGAATTCCCAAAAGTTTTCCTCATTGAACTCCCGAGACCTCAACACAACGATACAACCTACTCGCACTACGGGAAATTGCTTCACATTACACAAAACAAATTAATCATGGTACTTCAAGCATCTTACATCTGGCGCTTCGTAACCTTGAGCCCGCCAGAGCCACTTTTAGGTCAATGACCGGAACATTCCAAAAGAGATTTCAAGAAAAGTCAGGATTAAGCGGCTCAATAAGTTACGAAACGTTGTTTACTTGTGTTTTGTTAATGTGCAGTAAAGGTGCTAATTTTTTGTGCATGCTTTCACTAAATTTCAATCAATAACTAATTAAAACTCTATGCACAAAAATGTACAATAGCGGACTTAATGCCATAGGTATTCTCTACCAGTCTACCCTAGGGTGGTGCCGAAATGGGTGAATAAGGTGCACTAAATTTATATCATAAACTTTAGAACAAATGAAAGAAAAATAAATACCAAAACAGAAAAGAAATGAGGAGTAAAACATGGAAATATATTAATATACACACATATACATACAAAGATACATACATACATAAAAATATATAAAGTAGGTATTAATGTTATAATGATCCTGCAAAATTTTGAGGGAGGAGACCTCGTACCTTCGCCTTGAACGAAAGGCGTATTATTATATTAATGTCGGTATATGGTATACAGTCGTTAAAAGGAGCCCGATTAAAAATAACATTTTATTTTTGTAAAATCTATCTTAATTCCGTACCAAATTTCATTCCGACCAATTTGATAGTTTGAAAACTTTTAGATATCCTGTCAAAGGTTTGGTAACCAAGAAAATCCTTGTAGAAATAATGTTGGGAGAGTTTTACCGAACGACGAAGGTGGGTACCTTCACTTTACAGCGTTGTACAATTGCAAATATCAATAATCCATAGATTATTAAGATTACGATTTTTTTTTTAACCCATAAGCCAAATCACCCTAACCGTTTTATGCGATTATCAAAGAACAGCATTTCTATTTATTTTGTTACAGAAAAGTGTGGTCATATTTTAGAGTCGTATATTTAGACCCTGTAAATAATATAAAATGCCATTACAACTTAATAAAACGTTATTTTCAGAACATAAATCTCATTCTGAAGCTGATTAGCTGAATTTGAAAATTTACAGGTAAAGCTAATTCTGTAAGAGAGAGGGCTGACATGAAGTAAACTATAATTATTTAATACCAAGGATGTTTATGAAATGTTCCAGGTTTTCCTGAAAATATGTACATAAAAAAATTAAAAGCAAAATCATTGAAATTGATATGAAAATTAATATAAAGCTGTTTAAAAACATTTTCCGATAAAAAAAGTCAAGCTAAATCAAGTTTTCGGCTACACCAAACGCTCCCTAAAATTTTACCACATCTTTCTCTACCTATGTATATAATAGATGAAGAAATGACTACGTCGATTTCGTCGGTTTAATTAGTTACCTCACCGAATCGAACGTTGTGAGTATCGACCCCACATGGAACAAATATTGAAGCTGTCCACATATACACTTCCTGGATTTCTGACGCTTTGCGAGTACTTTGTAAACAGCAAACTCCCGGACTGTTCAATATCGTGATTCCCCACAAAATCACTGTATTTGCACCATTTCAGTCTCTCTCGAGGCAGAGACAAAACACAAAATTTCCATATAGCATAAACTTTAAACCCCTCTCGCTACCCATATTACAACAAACTTAATATTACTTAAACCGACCCCGTCTGACTTAATCCAACCCTTTCTTGTGCAGCAATTAATTTTATGCTGTTCTGATCCTTTCATTTAAGTTTGAGGTCAGGGAAATATAATTGTGGCAGTATTTAATTCTAAACAGATGCTTACTATTCATTACGTAGATTTTGAAGTTCAGCTTTATAAGAGATTTAGCACTGTGTCTTGTTTTCCCAAACTTGAAGCTACCTTGTTTTTAGTTCTGGACGACGAACAAAAAAATATGTAATGTCGATCTTCTTACAAGTATCTACTTGCAAGAGAGTGGGAATGACATATTTCTTTTCGATTTGTAGCTGCCTCTTTTGGGGAAGCAGCTCCACCTTAACGAGGACTGCAGTCGAACAGCCCTGTGCAACATAGTGATGTACTTCTGGACGTGAATAGGGTTATCAGAGAACACTGTGAAACGGACGGAGGTTAGAAGTTTTGAGTTAGCGAAGCAAAAGAAACACCATTGCTGTTGTGAGTACAGGCATCGGTAATCACTTATTTAATCATATACATAACGTATATATGTATAACACTTGAAACCCACATAATCCCACCCGTATTCGACTATATATCGAGAAGGTGGAAAGCTGAAAGTCAATATCATACTATTAGAATGTAGTTAAGGAAAAGCGGGATATGATGTTCTTTCAACACAAAAGAAGGATCCTCCGAACCACACTAGGTGATCATGAAGTAGTTCGATTTGTTTTCGTAAGATGACGATCTTTTTTTTTTATAAAAGACTACTAGTAACGTGGGTCACACATTACTAGTATTCTTATTAACCCCTACAGCTAAGCTAAATGGTTGTGTTAGGAGTGGGAATAGGTCGCGAAGGAGGCGGCGGAAAGGGTCCGGGAGGACGATCTCCACTCGGACCAGCGCTTACCAGCGCACTCATGCCGCCCTGAGTGTGGCCGCGGGTGGACGGGACGGGTTTTTCCCCTCCACCCGCTATAGTGCCCCCCCGCGAGGAGACGGCGTCCGCGTGTGCCTGGACGTCGCCTAATTGAGAGGTTTTTACCCGAAGGTGGTGCCCGCGCTTTTGCGGGCAGGCGCTAGGGGGGGTCCGGATGTCTTAATAAAAGCTGTTCCCGGATCCCTCCTACTTAAGGCGCAGTACGGCACACCGTGTGGTTTTAGTAGGTTCGATTCCGACACACCGCCCCACCAAAAACCTCGGTGGGGTGACGGCCCGAGGGGGTTTCCACACCCACAAAAAAAAAGAAAACAAAAGGAGTGGGTTCACGCCGGTAGTGCACTGGGTGGGGTTCGAACCCGCAACCACTTGATCGCAAGTCCGACGCCTTAGCCATTACGCTACCGCCGCTTATTATACTTTGTATTCATGTTCGTACAGTCCTGGTAACACAGATTAATTTCTAATGTTACAGAAACGTGTGGTAAAATTTTAGGAGTGTTATATGTAACCGACAAATAGTTGACATAGCTAAAAAACAAAACACAAACAAAATGTTATACCTATTGATATATTGTAACCCTTAAGAAAAACGCTTCACATTTAAATCTTTTGCCTCTTTTGTAATCTTACAAAACCGCTCCATTAGTCACTAAAAGATACGCTCTAAGTCTAGAACATAATAATATAGAAACAGAGTATCCCATTAATTTTACTGGCAAAACAACTTGCTTGTAGCGCCAGGTCAATAAAACAGTCTATTCAAAGACTTATCGCTTTCTGAGATAGCTTCTTTCACTTCTAGACGGCTATAAAACTATAGTACAACAAATTACCCTCAGTCAATATAATAGACTACACTTGTATTACTAGTACGTCAAGTACACAATAAATATAACTGTACTCCTCCTTATCTTTAATTAATTTGAAAAGTTTCCACCTTCAAGGACAACAGCCAATTCTTCAAGTTGAAAGACACTGAAAATAGTATTGGACATACTTTTTGGGACGGATTGAATGGAATAACGAGCGACAAATAGCACAAAAACAATTATAATTATTTGATAATCAAACCTTAAGAGTCACGTTCCAAATGAAATTTTAACTAATTACATCAAGTGATTATAGTACGGGATATTAAAAACAGTGTATAAAAGGTTTTCGTGAACGTCTCCATAGTCCGGTTGTGGTTTCCAATACAAGACTATGAACTTTTGTAATACCAGATCTTCGTATTATTGCATACTATCAGGCAGGCAATTAGTTTCTTATACTTTCAGAAGATCAATAGTACTACATGATTTTGGGAACCAAATTAAAGGGCCAGCGTAAGAAGGGGAGAGAACTGGAATTTTACTGTTCCCTTCTGCAAAAGATGCACTGACGTTGGGAAGCGCTGTACGATTTCTAGCCTAATTGAGCGACCTGAGTACGATGGGGAAGGTAGTTCGTTATCTGCTCGTATTCCGTTCGTACTTGTTTAAATAGAAGGGAAGGAAAGACATATTGTGTAGCGAACCTGGCTTTCCTGAACCCTGTTGTTAAGCATGGTGAGGTTGCCCGTTGTTTTGCCATGCAACGAATTTTAATCGAGGGTTTTAATCGACGCCGCCTTATTGTGACGGAACACTTAGTGTAAAAAAGAAAGGATCCAATTTTTCATACTAAAGTCATTGGATGACTATGTTAATCCTAATGCTCTAAAACTACAAGTTGATCGCCAAAGAAGACCTCAGTATTTACTCTACAGTCGCTTTAAAGCTGTAAGTTTAAACATCTTGCATAAATCCTCTCCGAATGAGATCGATTGATGTTGTTTTGTATTCAATCTTTATACCCTTTGTTCCAAGTACCAACAAACAATGTTTAGCATTGATACTAACCCCTTTCTCAAGACTTAACAACCGGCGCAACTGGATAGATTGTTATTTTTAGCGCCGATAACATCAAGGACGTTGAATCTGACTTTATAAAGGTCTTATTGTACTATAACGGACTTAGAGTGAACAGGAATAGAGCTTAGGCCGAAATTTATGCTAAATAATTAATCCAGAAAATGTTCCATCATCATCAGCATCTAGGCAGTCCTGCAAAGGTGACAAGAAAAGTCATTTAAAATACAAAAGGACGTTTGATTCTGTCGGTCAAGAAACGGAGCAATTGATTCGAAATTAATTTAAACTAAAGAAGGATGACTAATAACCATATTGATCTTTGTTACCTACCTATCTACCTACCATCGGGACGTCCCAAAACTATTTTAATCGAAAGCATAAGATTCTCTTAAGCGTATAAATATATAGTGCTCAAACACTTTGTGGTTGAACCCGGGAAATTTCCAATGTCAGTGGTGTAGTGAGAATCAGGCTTAAGCTTGTTATAATTCAAGTCTATTGACCGAATTTATATTACCGATTGAATAGGAAGCCGTTAAAACTTACTGCCTTGTAGCTATGAAAATTTATGGCTGATTGATTGGCGGACGAGACCGGGGAATTTAAATTGTTCGTTGATCATTTTAAGAACCTTGTTTACTGATATTAGACACACATTTATTTCTCTCGTAAAACGTTGGATAAAGTATTATAATGGTTCTAAAAAAGTTATGCTTCACTTGTATTTTACATCATATAGCTCTTTCTAGTATTGATGTAGACATACAATAAAGTGTGTGCGTGGGTATAGTTGTGGATACATGGGCATGTGTGTGTGTGTGCACATTATTGCGTGTGTGCGTACGTATGTGCGTGCGTACCTAATTGTATATCTGTGCACAGATTACTGTTACATACATTAGAGGGGAGAATAGTGAGCATTTAAATTTATCGCGCCACCATCTTAATCTTGCGTCTGTATGGATAAATGGTGGGGACGCGTTCACCGTGGGCAAGTATACACGTATCTAAGTACATGCCTACCTATACCAGCTGCAGCAATATGATTAGATAGGTGCCTTTTCTGGCGTTGCACAGGGCAATAGTTACTTACAGTTTTATTTCTTTTTATTTTTATTGTAATAATTGTGTGCGGTCCTGTGAATGTTAGAATAAATGTTTCTCTTTCTCTCTCTCTCTTTCTCTCTTCTGTACACGCCTATTGCTGCCAACCGGGCACTTTGGGAATTAAAGATGGGAAAATTGGGCGTATACTGAAAGGGGAAGGTAGGAACGAAGCAAAACTGATGGAAGGAAAAGCATATTGCTTATAAGAATGGATTGTGGAGTGTTAGAAATAGCTCGAGTTGGTCAACAAATACCTGGAACCTAAACTGGCTGTTGCCGGGAAAATCGAGCAAACCGATAAAACATTCCAAAGAACCAATTTCATTTTTAAAAAAAGTTTGTTTGCAGTAAAGGCCCACTCTATTTTTATGATCTTATACTCGTTCAAAAAAAAAGTTAAAACGTATGACTGCCCACAATTCACTCCCGTGTATTTACATACTTAGAGTACCATACAAAAGGATCATTTTACAACGCGATAAAATCGCACAGACCATTAATTATATTGTAGATTACATGAACATTTTCATGGCTTCAAAATAAGTAATGTTCGTTTTAATTCTGTAATTCGGAATACTACAACTCATTACATAACACAGCATTGGTAGAAATGGAATATAATGTTGTGGTATTAAAATAATCATTTAGAAACAGATAAGGTTCCATTTAAAAATACAGTCTATTGGTATCGTATTTTAAACGGTGAACGAGCTGTCAAGAGTTTGGGTTAAAAAGCTCTGGTAAAATATCTCAGTAATAGGAAAAGGAGAAAGTAGGAGAGAGTGAGAGAAAGAGAGAGATAAATATAAAGAAAATGAAGGAGGCATATATGTAGTTAGTTGACAACAGACATTTATTATCTTTGACCTAGACCTTCGACCTTTTCTGTTATCTGCAAGAACAAGTCATAAAAATGACGGATATTAAAACTTAAGTCAAATAATTACTCTTGACAGAGCAACCTAAACCAAACCAAAGTTTTAGTCAAAAAAAGACTATTTCAAAAAATTGTGTAGCGATTTTATGAAAATTTTGAATTGAAATGAACTTTGTTACATTCGTACTTGCCCATATGTATACCAATAATTCTCGTTAATCCCACTAATATTATAAATGTGAAAGTTTGGATGGATGGATGGATGAATGGATGTTTCTTACTCTTTCACGCAAAAACCACTAAACCGATTGCAAAGAAACTTGGTATGTAGATAGCTGGAGACCTGGATTAACGCATAGGCTACTTTTTATCCCCAATCGGGACTTATGCGGATGAAACCGCGGGGCGCTGCTAGTTAGGACATAAATCAACTTTACACGTTATTGTATTGGCGAGCTTAGAGCCTGTTCCTGGGATCGGTTCAAATTATGTTCATATTCATACCATCGCATTATTTCTCTTAACCGTAGTGTTGAATTTTAAGAAGTTATTAGTGCTTTGTTATTATAGGAAAATATGCAGACTGGTTTAAATAGGGCTTGTGTAACTTGTAACATTAATTTTCATTTAGTTTTTGATTTTCTTTTCTATGACAACCATAGACGCAAGCAGACGTCCCGTATAAAGTTCTCATTACACCATCGATTTTCCATGAACGTTTGATGGTAACCATCAATTTTATCTGACATTTAAAGTAATGGGGACATCAACTGGCAATCGTTTGATGGTTTTATGTAATTTTGATGTTTAGTTCTTAAAGAATATAGCTCTTAGATTGGAGATATATAGTGTCGATAACTCAGTTTTGCTTGGAGGTAGAAAGTTTTTGTTAACTTTATAGCAGAATTAATTGCTGGACTACGTTGCTAAAAATTCTGACTGAATTCTGCTATATCAGTTTGAATTCCAGACTACGGTGACATTTTCGATGTCAAATTTCCAAAATTTAAAAATAATGTTAGATATGTTACATCTCGTGTACGTAATATCGTTAGTATAAATTTCTTTTTTATTCAAATTTCTCATAGTTTTTCGTTTTCTATATAAAGATAAGCAACACAGTCCGATGTGATTATGCTGTGTTCACATAGTTAGGGACCTAGTTTAATACATTGCTGTTATATTATACATACAGCCTTATTGTACTAAGTTCTGTTTTGTGTAGGAACTTACCTAAACCAGTAACTATTATCTTATCTGTGCCTAAACTAAATAAATAAAGATGTGTCTAGAAAATAAACTTCAAATGAAAGATAATTAATATTAATCTAAGAATTTTTCAATTTAAACTATAGCACAACTTGAGAATGTGTTCTAATAAAAAAAACTTATACGCTTCATTAATTTATAACTGATGGACGATGTACTCAAATATCATCGTCTATATTACACTACCGTTAAAAATAAATAATATTATACATTAAAACCCAAAGCAATTTATTTCAAGATCATAAAACATTTCTGTATGTTATTACATTTTATTAAAACATTTATAACACCCGATATTTTTGATATAGCATCGTAAATCTGTAAGCTTGGAACAGCTAAGATTTTTGTTATTGTAAATCATAAAAACAGGATTTTCTTAGTATTTCTTGATGAATCGATCAGAGATGCTAAGGAATGATGAAGTCATACTTTTACGTGGGTAACCTGATGCCCGATCCTGAATATTACAACTGAAAGAAACAGATAATAAAGACATAATGCAAATGCATATATCTAGTGCTTTGGGTAGATGAAGAAAAACAGAGCATAAAAACGCGTGAGATGTCTTTGGGACACCTGATTGGTACGAAGGTCCTTTCGCTATGTATAAATATATTTAATAAATGTTTTAATTGCTATAATTTTAGTTATACATTAATTTAATCTATTTCTATATATAGGCTATTTACATGCATGCGTCATAAAATTCCTCCGCATCGTTGCCTACTGGCAGTGTTCCCAGAAGGCTGGCAGCATTGCCACCTTGAATGGCAATGCTAATTCTCTGTGCAAGAAAAAGGCCCGCCTTCTGGTCACAAGAAATAAATAAATTGTATGAAAATATAATAAATATTATAAAACTCGAAATTAAAATTGCGCCATCTATGAAAGTTGCCGTAACTAATATATGGATAATTAGTTCACAACCAAAATCGAAGTTACAGTAGTATCACGCAGAATCCACAGATGACATAAATAAAATAAACCAATTCACGGTTTGCCTTTTTTCTTTCCGCTAACACTTTCTTCTCGCTTGTATGTGTAACGTGCTAAAAGGCTGCGTTCCATAAAACTAAACAGTTAGTTACAAATAGAATAAATCTTACGTTTTATTAATTCTGATTTTGTCTATGTAAAAGTTGTGGACATGAAATTTATTTAAAGAAGAAAATTTGAAGAGGGGATTATGTCCTTAAACTGTTGGGCTTCGGCACCGTTAATGTTGCAATTTAGAAGGAATACGGTGAAATTATCTGAATATGCTTCTGAATATGCTTTCTATTGTGTTTAATCGATGAGGCAATAAAAAAGGTATATATTTCGATGACGCTCCGAGGTCCAGGACTGGAACAGAATAAATTTTGACCTATGAATTAAGAAAATGCAGCACGCGTTTCCAAAACATCTGAACCTCACAAGAAATAAATTCGCGAGCTACCGTTACAAAAAATGAAAAAAGAAACTGGAAAGCTAGTTAATAAAACACACGTTTTAGACAATGTAAAAGGTTTTTAAGACTGGATAATATAATGATATATTTTTGATGCGAGTATGTGCTTACATGGTGTGTTTGTTGTAACTTTATTGGTATCATTCGAACTTGGTATAATTATCATGACATTATTTTTATTATTTATTTTTTTATGACATTTAAAAAAAAAATTGTGTATTCGAATGGCTGCATTAGTGCAGTTCTGGTTGTGTAACCAATAAAATGAAATTCAGGTGGCATGTTTACCTTTCACGTAACACTAACTTCTCTCCAAGATTCAGTTACGCGCCCCTAATAGATCTGTTATTATACCTTTCCTTCTTCTTAACGCCCCCCGCTGCAGCACAAATTACAGACAGAATTTATTCTTTATAAGATCGGTTAAGTGCTACAATAGGTTGGTTAATCACTACTTAGCCAAATGTATTTAACCAAACCCTCTCTAAACATTGGTTCGAATTGGTTCAATAACTGTGTAGATGCACTTCATGAGGTATTGTTATGAGTGAGGTAGTATTATAGTTATTATATAATATATTATATTATAGTTGTTATCATCATTGTAATATTTTCCTTTTTTTTTCTTAAACAAACAAGCATCATTGTTATTTAAATGCGAAAACATGTAATTGGTAACTAGCTATATTATTTGTTTTTATCTTTAAGTTGTTAATACTGTTTGTTTTCCGATTAAAATAAAATAAAAAAAAACACTATTGTACCTGAAGATCTGACTTTTAAAAAGAATGGCCATGAGTTTCTTTGCCAGTATTCTTCTCATAAGGCTCTACGCATTTTGGAAACTGGAAGTTATAGATCGACACAAGCAGTCAGTAGACTTTGGTGTTTTCACCTAATTTACCTTGACAATCCAGTACATGCTGTGGCGTCTGTTTGTCGTTTGTCGATCTATGATTTTTAAATGTAGCTTCAATTTAACGTTCATAAATGTCACTTAGTGTCTTAATTGAATAAATGATTTTGAATTTGAATTTGAATGTATTTGCAAGCCAATTTTGGTGAATTGTGAAGAACAACATTTTTTGTACCATCATATCTGTACCACTTTTCCCGCAAATAAAGTGATTTGATTTGATTGATATACGGATCGTTGAATAGGGTAACCAGTGATAAGTTTGACAGAGCCCAAGTGTAAGGGTTCATAGGCAACATGTTAGTTTACCATTTCAGTTCCTAAAAAGATATTTCTATTAAAATAGGTCACGTTACTGATTTTAAATGAATTGAAGCGTACTACATTTTATTTATTCGGAGTAACTGAATGCGGTATTTGCTGGAGCTTCTTAACGTTCACTCGCTTTAGGTAAACATACGATGTTTAATAAAAAACTGCAAAGGCATAAAGTTTTGTGTATTTTAGATATTTTAGTTTAGTATATAGAGACTTCTTTTAACTTTGTGTACGAATGGCTATTAAACTAACACAGAGTGGGATGAGTGATGTTTTATAGAAGTAATGGATCACTGGAATTTAGTAGCTGAGTAAACAAATGATTCAGCAGTCAGTTTTTACGTAAGGAACTGATCCGTTCGCTAAAGAATATTGACCTTGCGCATCTCGTGGCTCTGGTAAAATATTTGATGTAACCGATCAAAACGTTTGACGTCAGGGATATTTTTTGATATTACGAAAATGCAAAATTTTATCGGTTGAATTTTCTAGAACTTTCTGAATTTGACATGACTTATTTTAAGTTCTATCAATGATATATATTTTTGTAGAGGAACGGGTGTTACGTCCCTCCAACACAAAGGGTGGACCCTCCGACCAGGCAAGGGGATCATGCCTGGCGGACCGGGGCACAACGGTTGACGTTGGGAAGTTGTATATATATATACTAATCAGCCGTAGAACTTTCATTGCGCGATACAGGATTAGTAGTTAGTACGTAGTTCAGCTCGTCTACGCTAGATAATATTGGAGTATATTTTTGCAGTATATATATGAAAGTCGCCACATATTTTTAACCGGTGTCTTCAATGTTTATTACTATTTATACATTATTTTAACTAATTTTAGGGCTCCATTCCTTTATCTTTTTAAATTGAAGATTTTCGTTTAAAACTTCACCAAGTCGCTGAAAAAGATGAAATGCGAAAAGATACTAATAAAATTTTGAGTATGCATCGAACAAACAAACTAAAAACTTTTATACAGAAAATTATTGCTCAATTTTCGATGTTCCTAATTTATGTACTTAATTCTTAGTTTGGCACTGACTCAAAACTATTTACTCAAATAAGTTCGAGTGCTTAGTTATGAAAACTTGCTGCTTTCATTTTTCAATTTCAGTATTAAGTTCAACTTTTCTTTATACTCAAAACAGATTTTTAATGTTCATCATTTGTTTCAGAAGCACCCACCGTTGTTTGTACAATAATTAGTAACCTCCGACACGACTCGACTAGGCCATAACCCAGTAACAACCGCAGATATTTGTACTTGCCTTAATGTGTAATTTCCTCGATAACATTGTATAGTATTGCAATTATTACAACGACTATTGTAGCTCGCATAATTGCAGATGTTTTCTGTTATTAATACTGGGCTAATAACGTTTTTTTCAATGATAACGAAAAAGAAACGAAAATATTAATTCAATGGTGACACATATAAACAGATTAACAATAAATTTATCGTGGGAGCGCATTGCTTCGGCATGTATGGGCCGGCTCGACTGGAGTGTTACCACGGCCTCACACAAAACCTGCATTGAAGCAATACATACATTGCTTTTCGCCGAGTGAGTGAGGTTACTGGAGGCCCTAATCCTTCCCTCACCCCCTCTCCCTTCTTCACCCTTTCCCTACTCCCACCTTAAAGGCTGGCAACGCACTTGTGACTCTTGAGTTGCAGGTGCCCATGGCGACGGTAGTCATTTACCATCAGGTGACCCGCCTGGTCGTTTGCCCCTTAAACCATAAAAAAAAACAAAATAGGCAAGTATTGAAACGGACCAAGACTTTAAAGGATTAATAAACATTCAACGATCTCAATATAACTGAGATGGCATAAAGAAACGCAAAGAAAAATAAAAAAAATAGGAAACTAACCCTTTTGTTCAGGCATCAGCCTGCACAAAAGGTTTAGTGAGATCTGCAGCTATACCTACTATACCTATATTTTATGTAAACAGCTGTTTGCCTTGTGTTATAATGTTATTTTCCTTATGTGCTTGCTGACGTAATTATTCCATACAAATTTCTACGGAAATTAACATTTTCACAAATTGGTTGCCCTGTATGAATTCTGTGTGCTTATAAAAGTTATTCAGCTCCACAATATTACTGTTTGTACCCCTGTATGAAATTATCATCAGTTTCTTGTGATATGTGAAGTATCTTATTAATAATGAACATTTTCCTTTCTTTGACCTTTCGACACCGAAACGGGTGGTTTTACGTTAACGGTAACGTAAATCTGTACACTCCTGTCTGTCCAAAGGTTGCCTGGAAGATATTGCTTCTTGAGATAAGGCCGCCTATTGTGCATTTTATGTATAATTCTAATCTGCTTCTGTATATTTGTTTGTTTTTGTTACTTACAATAAAGAGTGTTTATTATTATTATTATCTTCTCAAACCACCTGTTTCATATTTACATTTTAGCCCTTGAACCGTTTTTAAAATAAACCTAATTCAAGTAAACTGAAACTAAAATCTCCCTCATAATAACCCTTATTTTCTATAAATCGTGTAGATTTATAAGACAATTAGTTGTAGAAAGTAAAATTTTCTATATTTTCACATGAGTTTTACCATAAATTAATTTAATACTAGCTCAGAAAACAGACGTTGTACTGTTTGAATTTCAGTAATATTTTTTGATCGTTTTCGAAGACAAGAAACGTATATTATAATGAAAGTTTGGGGTTTTTGGTGGCAAACCGGCGTTCAGAAAGTGATAAATAACAATTAGATCTTTACCACTAAACATTGCTTTACAAAAGAAATACAAAATAATTAAACAACTTTGTTCTACTACAAATTTTATTCATCGCGGCTTTTCTCGCGTGTACTTCTGTATATATATTTGGCGCCGAACCCTTATATTTTTTTCAAAATAAAGGTAGACTTTGTTACTCCTCATAATACCAGCTACCTATGTGCCAGTGGAAATCGGTTCCGGGGATTAGCCGAAACACACAGATAAAAATCAAAATAAATGTTTTTTGGTACGTGCACCGTGAAAACATTAGGATGCATCTATACTAGTATTATAAAACTGAAGAGGTTTTTTGGTTGAACGCGCTGTTACTGAACACAGTGACTTAAAAGTTTTTGATTTAGAGATTTGAAAAAAAAGAAACCTTATAATCCGATTTGGAAAAATCCATATCACGTCTGTTAGGGTTAGGCTGAATACAATTTTGAGGGGTCATGCCTCACTCCTTCCTTTTAAAACCATATTTTACTGCTGTAACTTCAGACAGTAGATTTCATGACTGTTATTTCCAAATTTATACTTCCAGTCCGGGTCTTAAATTCGAAAGGCTAGAAATCCCTCAGACCCAACTTATGAAACAACGATTATATCCGTAGATGTTGCATGAACGAAATTGTTACGTTACTGTAATTCGTCTGTAGCCGTAGAACTTAGCACTCAATACATCATAAACTTGTTACAAATGTTACGTAACACAGAAATATAATAAATGATCCTCAAAGAATAACATTAGAATTCCAAGATTAATTTACGGGACAATCCGTAATCATAAACGTTCACAAAATGCGAGTGTTCATTTATTATTTTCTCTTGGCAACAATACAGAATTAATTAACCAAGTGTCCCTCGCGTTTTCTCAATATTGGTGGTCACAAAATTGTATTATTATTAATAATGTGGTAACAAAATTGAATTATTACGACTACTTCGGCAAATAAATGAAATTATTTGTGCCAGACTTTCGTGTAATATAATTACAGTAAGTGAGAATGTATGCTTGTCGAGTCGTCTTAATACACAATGTACCTATAAGTGCCGCTTCTTTGTGACAATAAGAACGTATTTTCGTCTATTTAAATTCACAGAGGCTTATATTTTTTATGTATTTGGGGTGTTCTGGAAATATGACAATTCTTATGTAGTGCAAATATGATACAATGTTAAAAAAAATGGCAAAAGGGAAATTTACCAACGTTGTGTAATTAAAATAGTCGCACTCAGCGACTATTTTAATTAATCTTCCGTTAGAGTTATGTAGTTTAGAAGGTAGAATATGGCAGGTTTGAGATCGAATCGAAAGGGTCCTTCACAATACCTTCACTCTACACAAGACCGCGGTTAGATAACACTACTTGAGTATTTCTATTTTTTTTATTGAGTAGGGCTATCAAAATTCAATGAATGACAACTGGTGTTACGAAATGTATATATACCTATATATATATATATATAAAGGTAAATATAAATTTCGAGTCACGTTGTTTATTCGTGATGAACTCCTAAACTAATGAACCAATTTTAATGAATATTTGCACAATGTGTTGCAGTTTGATCCAGCTTGAGAGATAGGATAGTTTCTTTTTGATTTTTTTATTGCATATTACCTAGCCCCAGCAACGCGTGGCCGAGTTGTTGTTTATAAAGTTTCGCCACATAAAATGAAACATGCCCCATATTCGTTTAACAACTCAGTTACACAGAGTTGTGTCAGATGTGCAACACGCACAAAAAAGACGATTTTCTAACTAGTTTAGTTCGCAGATCGTCTTTTTTGTGCATGTGATCATGTCTGTTGGGCCGCCGGGCCAACGGTAAAAAAAGTTGATCTGCGGCCTGCCAGAAATTATTGCATTAAGAGTTTTTTTGGCGATGTTGAAAGACTAATTGGAGTTTATCTAGTGTTCGCGGTTTATCTTTGCTGAATAGAACAATAAAAAATAAAGCCCTCGTAATGTCACCACGTAAACCTACATAACAAGCAAGTGACAACGCTAAATTAAATACCTATACTAATTTCCTTGAAATAACAAATTCAATCAATTACTTTTCCCACCGCGCATAAATGTATTTATTGAGATTATTCACTCTCGTATGTGTACAAGGCTTTCCAATTTGAGGGCACGTTTTCATTCTCATCACCTTTAACATTACTTTTATTTTCTTATTTTTATACAAAGATAACAAATAAAAATAGAATTTCGTAACTAAAAATATAAATATTCGACCATTGCCAGGGCTTAGTACCTTTTCTTAACTGATTTATAAATGACCTCAAGCTTTGAGTGATAGGAAATTTCCGACACATTAATGATAGAATACGTTGGACTAAGACGAGGCAACAGTCTAGATTAGAAATTATTTTCTAACTTGGTATAAAAAAAAAGTGAAAAAACTGAAGTGTATTTTTTTTACATAGTGATTAAGAATTATACCTACATAGTACAGCTTTAATTATTATTGAATAGTGACAAGTCCTAATATTGTTTACGTTAAAGGCTCTGACGCTCCTGCAACAGGCAGTTTGAGTTACAGGGATGTGACCTAATTGCTTTTACTCCCGAATTCATTTGTATTAGCAATTTTATTTTCCTTAAAATGCTTTGCCTTCTTGCCTGCCATTCGAATGCAATACTCAACTTTCACATGTTTAACTCCCAATGTTGGCAATAAGCTTACCAAGCTTACCACCGTTACTGAGTGGGAACAAATTATAGTGGGCAAAATGTGTATGTATGTATGTAATATTATTTATGAAAGAAGTACCATTCTACAATATGTACTCTGCTATATTCAACAGTATCAAAAGCGCAACAGTTTGCTGAAGCAACAATCTATTTTAATTCATAAAAACTATGTTTATGTAAAAGTGGTGGCCATGTTGATTAGATTTTAAATTAAAGTGTTTATGGACGAGGAAGCCCATTTATTTTATGTCAAAGGCAAATGGTGAGATGGCATGAAGTAAAAAAATAGGCAGTCATCTGCTGACAGAAGTGAAAACTTAAACGGAACGAAGAACTTAAAACGTCACATTAGCAGGTTGGTGACATTAATTAATAAGGAGCTGACAGAACTCAAGCGCCCTCTATTGGATCTATATATGTATTATTAGCGTGACGGTCACGAGTTTTTTCCCCATAGCAAAAGTGCACGAACGTGCCTAAAGAAGTTTTCAGATCAAAAAATCCTGTGCGTTACACATGAGAATAGCTACAAAGATTTGGCTAAACTTAATTTTTAAATATCTATATGAGTACGAACTTTGTTTTAAAACGAAGATTTGAAAGGTTTTCTTGAGAATGGCTAGACTGATTTTTAGAAGAAGATTTGAAAAGTTTACCGGAAAATTTAAACAATTGGAAACACCGAATGTTCTTTTTTTCTATGCTATGAAAACAATCACAAATAATTTATTGAAAACAAGAGGATAAAGTCTGTCAGTTTAGTTAATTTTGAATAAAATAAGAGTTGTCCTATAGGACATTATTTAAAACAATAATTTAGTATATACTTTAATCATACAGAATATAAGCAGCGTAGCTAGTCAAGTAATAAATTTATCCAGTGAGTGTGCGAGTTGTGATGTCGGAGTCGAACCAAATAAAACCAAAAAGTTTACACATGTTAGGTAGTGTAATCGACTGGATTCCTGGAGCGCGAGGGAGTGGCCACACAACAGGCAAATGTCCTGGATAATGCGAGGTCACTCCTAGAAGCCTGTGAACGCTCCAGGAGACTTTTGTGCTTCTGGAAAGAGATAGGCTGATTTTTGAGTCTAAATGTGGAAACCGAGCCCTTAACCAATACCAATACCCTTAGAGGAAAGTCTCCGAGAATCATTTGTAGACGACATGTCACCATTAAAAAAAACTGCTACTGGAATCTAAATGAAAACGGACAGACAGGGAGACACTCTTTGACAATGAAGTGTAAAGATAGCGAGGAGTGTGTCCGGATCGACTGATTAAAACCATAGGGTAATACGCGTACTCCGTCCATAAATAGGCTAGAGATGAAATCCCCAGAATCGGCCTTCTAACGATTCTAATCGGGGTGCTTTGGTAATCCTGACCCAATTAAGCTCTGCCCTATTTACAGAAATACAACACTGTGCTTGTAAGTAGTTAAATACTGCCGGGTAATTAAAATTTCAGCAAATATCTGCTCTGTCCATACTCAATACCATTTAACGGGCCGTGTCCTTTTCTTGGTACTAATTTGTATAAAAAAAAAAGGAAAATCAGGCGGCTTTAGTTACCGTAAAACTTTTATGTTAATATTAAATCGCAGAGATACATTATATTTATAACGGCGCGTGCTGTTTAGGCTGCTTGAATCTGACCATGCTGTTGAATATGTTGTTTATGGTTGCATTAGCATTACAAACTTTTTATATAAGATTGTCTTCGAATAAAAACTTTCATGAGTGGTATTCATATTAATCAAGATAAACGGTTTTATTCCCGTGTATTTCGGGGTTACCCGACTAGTTTAGGACCCGACGGGGGCCCTTTAGCAAGGGGTGAGACGTCCTACCGCAGGTGCCAGACTGACACCTGGATGGCATCTTTAAAAGTCAGTCTCTGGTGGTTGGAGACTGGCCAGGGACATACCGTAAACTCATCGGCTCCACATCTATTTATTTCTTTGTAATCATGTAATATTTATCTATTTAAATTGTATTTGATTATTACATTTAACTCATTGAAATAGTCGTATTATTGAATTTTCATTACATACGCACAAAATGGCCGATGCCATCAACGAAGCGAAATAGCGAATCATTATAGTATTCCGTTTTGCAATCCAATATTTATTTTTAATAAACTCGTGTTTCATGAAAATATTTTTTTTGGTTAAACGCAGATACAACAATAACAGTATCTTATCGGTTGCTTTTCGATTTACAAACTCCACGGTCTGTTGCTCTTGCAATCGTAATCATAAAACCCTTTGAAAAGGCATTTTATGAAAAGAGCAAGTCAACTGAAAACTGAATAAATCTTTTAGATAAATTTAGTAACCTTCTTCTGTAGTATTTAGATTTTTTTTATGATATTTTTGTTTAATTTTTTTTCTGTAGAAAATATTATCAGACTGTTAAGCCACAGAACCTACTTACACTCGCACTTGGGATCGCGACGTTGTAGATTCAAACTCGATGCAGTAGTCCTTGTTTGTTAATAACTTAATTGTTATTTTAAACTTATCGTGGAAGAGCCATGCTTCGAAACGTATGGGCCAGCTCGACCGGAGTGATACCACGACCTCACAGAAAACCACAATGAAGCAATGCTTGCGTTGCTTTTCGCCAAGTGAGTGAGGTTACTGGAGGCCCTAATACTTCCCTCCCCCCACCGCTTTCACCCTCTTCTACTCTTCCCCTAGTCCCACCTTAAAGGCCGGCAACGCACTTGTGACTCTTGAGTTGCAGGTGCCCATGGGTGGCGGTAGTCGTTTACCATCAGGTGACAGCTTTCGTAGGCGGTGCCTAGCCGTAACGTCATAGTGGCGTGATGTGGCTCAGGAATGAAAGTGGAAGCGCGAGCGGTGGCCCTCTTCCACTTTTACTGCAACCATCGGATCAGAAGGACGTTCACCATAGTCATACGACTTTGCTTGCTAATATTTCTGATTTTATTTTGTGTGTAATATAATTTAAGTCAAATATTGTTAGTAAAGTTTAAGTTTGCCAAGTTGATATTTTTCTAATTAGAACCAGCATATATATATTAAAAAAATTATTAGTGACCTCGTTCACTTTATGTCACTATAGAACTAATTTTTGAAATAAAAAAAATATTTCTTATTTTTTTAGTTTGGTATTGTCACCAAGTCCTTGATACGTGTTAATTTTAAAGATAATCGGATGACTTGAAGTTAAAAACTTCGTTGAAAGATTTCGTTAGATAGATAAAAGGTCAAGCTAACCTAAAGCGTGTAGAACCCTCATCGCATTTTATCCATGCCTTCCACTTTAATAGCCAAATTATCGGACACGGCGACCTGCGAGATTGTGCCTAAACATTATTATTTAGCAGTTGCGAACGGTTATATGAACAAGTATTAGTGATGAACTTGGCTATCGCAGGAAAGTACGTATTCTTTTTGTCGAGATTCAATGCCTATAAAAAATCATGGGGATCTGCTTGATAGACAGATCAATTCTGAAACACATTCAAGAAAATGGTAAAACTCGTCAATAGAAAATAAAAATAAAATCGGTTTACAGAGGAGAAAATGGTACTGAACTTTTTTGTCTTTGTTTATTTATATATACATCTTTATATATATATATATTTCTTCTGTGCGTCTCCGTTTAGGAGGACTTTAGTAACATACACACGTTACTAAACTCCTCCTAAATGGATGGACAGATTTTAATGAAATGTTTTGTGCCCACATACCTGTATGCACATATAGGTGTACACACTTAGGTAGAGGACTAATAAACACCCAAGATTGGGGAGTGTGAAAAGCCATGCTTCCGCATGTATGGACCGGCTCGACCGGAGTGATACCACGGCCTCACAGAAAACCGGCAGTGAAGCAATACTTGCATTGCTTTTCGTGAGTGAGGTTACCGGAGGCTCTAACCCTTCCCTCTATTCCTCTTCCCCTTTTCCCCCCTTCCCCTACTTCCACCTTAAAGACCGACTCGTGCTCAAGCACTTGCGACTCTTGAGCTTCAGGTGCCCATGGGCGGCGGTAGTCACTTACCATCAGGTGACCCGTCTACTCGTTTGCCCCCTATCCCATAAAAAAAAAACTCGAGAAGGTCAGGGACGCCTATCTCAAACTCGAACTGGCTGTTGTCAAGAAATCCAAGCCCTCTAATATTATTTACGAAAAATCAATAATACCTACCTAATAATAATACTTATGAAAACCTGTATATTTTTGTAAATTTTATCCCACATTTCGCCAACACAAATTTCGGAATAACGAAGCAACCTTAAAGGTCAAAATCGGTCAAGTCTAATAGTTCTGTAAAAAACTTAACAAGTCCTGATTAGTTATCCGTTATGGGACCAAAGACTCTGAATTAACTAACTGATATTTATATGAAAGGTCAGCACCAAAATTAGACTTTTGAGAGAAATAATCAAGTGGTAGAGAATTTTGAGTGAGTGTAATAAGTCTTACACAAACAGAGACGCTTGCGGTGGCTAGGGCATGTGCACCAGATGAGCAGCGCTCGTTTGCCCAGAAAGACTTTGTTGAGTCAAGTGGCTTATGCAAAGCGTAATGTTAGCGGTCTATACTGCGCTTCAAAGACTGAGCAAAGCGCGACATATGCAACTCATTCAGATCCTTGCTGCCGACCGTCATGAGTGGAAGAGAACTTTATCGAAGGATGTATCACTCACGACAGTGCCTGGTTCAAAACCTTAGCTGAAAAATGAGGAAAAAGGCATTTTTATTCGTGGGAGAGCCATGCTTTGGCGCGTATGGGCCGGCTCGACCGGAGTAATATCACGGCCTCACAGAAAACTGGCAGTGAAGTTGTTTTTCGCCGAAGAATTGAGGTTACCGGAGGTTAACCTAACCCTTCCCTCTCCCCCTTCTTCCCTTTCCCTTCTCCCACCTTAAAGACCGGCAACGCACTTGTGACTCTTGAGTTGCCTATGGGCGGCGGTATTCACTTAATATCAGGTGACACGTCTACTCGTTTGCCCCCTATCCCATAAAAAAGGCAAAGGGATGGGTCTCCTGCTACGGCTGGCTCAACACACCTGCCAAAAGTTCACACTAACGTGCTGTTCGTGCATTAGGATTTTCAGCCATGCACGGCATTGCGTCTCAACTACAGACACTGTTTAAAAACATCTGCTAAGATTTTGAGTCCTTGATGATGAACGGCCAGTAGAACAAACTACGATATATGTAAAAGGTTTACTATAATAAGATCACAGTTTTTAACTTTGGAATCGAAATTTAAAAAAAATACTGAATTTATAGCACAAAATGTACATATTGTACATAATATTTTATCCCATCATCAGAGAGATAATAATTATCTGCTGGATGTTACAACCGAAAAACGTAAAAGGGATGAATATCCTTTTCGCTTCGTTTCTTAAATATTTATAGATATATTTTAATTCAAGCAACATTGCAAAAGGTTATTTTGATGATTTCAGCTTGATGATGATGAATAGGATGAATTGCTAATAAAGAGCAGCTCTTGCTTAACATAATTAAGTCCAAATTCGTTTTCACGCCAATACATGAACAAATTTATTAGGTTTTTGCATGTAGGTAGTGTTGCAATATATGCAAATACGTGACACACTCCGATATATACACTACACTTCAGTTTTTTTTATTAAATGGTTTTAAATAACTCTCCACCACCATTTATGTGAAATTCCATGCCTCTAAACAAATTTCCAAAACACTTTTTACGTGGGAGAGCCATGCTTCAGCACGTATGGGCCGGCTCGACTCCGCTTGATACCACGGCCTCACAGAAAACCGGTAGTGAAGCAATGATTGCATTGCATTTCGCCGCGTGAGTGAGGTTACCGGAGGCCCTAACCCTTCCCTCTCCCCTATTCCCGTCCTTCCCTTTCCCCTCTTCTCCTACTCCCACCTTAAAGGGCGGCAACGCACTTGTGACTCTTTGAGTTACAGGTGCTCATGGGCGGCGGTAGTCATTTACCATCAGGTGACCCGTCTGCTCGTTTGCCCCCTATACCATAAAAAAAAAACTTTTACCAATGTGCCCCAAACACTTCCTCCAAGCGATGAAAACTATATTTATTTGAGTTGGTTATGTATTTTTAAGAATATAAACAAATTACACGCTACCACACCAGGGCTGTAAGAAGGATAACCTTAAAGTTTGATTGGTATGCTGTCCAAGATGTCCCTCGTTTTGTGCGCAGAGTGCGTGGGCGAATTGTCGTGGTAAAGTACCAGAAGCGCCGCTTCGGTGAGGTTCTAGTATGCGAAACTATGCTCCTCAAACCAAGGTACTCATGTAAAATGCTTTCGGTTTTAGGCCACATTTGAAACCGTAATATACCATTAGCGAGAATGTTCTCGAGATAGATCCATTTTCAGTGAGACACGATAATTACATTAGGTTCGTAAATGTCGAGGGAAATTTGAAGTGGCAATTTTTGTACGTTTCATTGTAAATTATCTTATTTTTAAAACAAAGTATAATCTTGAAGTGCCAAATACTTGAAACGTAAAAACTATTTACGCTTTGATTACACCGCAAATATTAAGATTTAACATTTTAAGAATAAACAACCTACAATGTGTGGAGTGTATTATCAAAACTGCGACATAGGCAACTAAGCATAAATACGATACTTGAAAGTAATTTCTCTTTCTCGCAGCACTGAAGAGCCACAAACACCTACTAAATTGTCTCCTTTGACATAGAGTTATATTCAAGCGATAGATTTTTCTTAATTTTTTGAATTTCTTTTTGATGACTTCTACTTTCCCGATCCCAACATTTATGCACTACTATACCGAAAGATGGTCTCTCATCATTTTGTGAATATTTGAACAAAATTATTCAATGATGTCATTTTACGTGAGAGCTTTCACGCCACATGATTGATGATATTAAATGTACTGAGTATGTATGCGTTGACAGTTTGCAAGAAAATATCGTTTATAAATAGGTCGTTTGATAGAAAAACAGCTTTTACTCTGTTCATTCTTTGTGTTTTCTTTTCGACAGTTCGATAAGTTGACGACTTATTAGTAATGACGAATGTAGTGGGTATCATCTTTCATTTGTTTAGTACTCCCAGTTTGTACTTGAATTTCGACATTTTGATGATAGTTTTGCAAATTCAATTTAATACATTTGAATTCATAAGAAGAACTAAATTCATAAGAATAGACAAAAGCTCTTACACTGATTTAGAAATAGTTAATGTGGATTTATAAATATGCCGTAGAACACTTGTTTCATTACTACGTATTATAGAACGTAACTTTATTTATGCCGAAATATGTAAATGTATAATTAACCAACAAATAGTTGATTTAGGTTTAAAATATTGAATTAAAAAAAAAATGTTTTCTTTGGAAAATGCTTTACCTAGTGTTGGTGCACATTTTTAAATAACACCTTACGAATTTTTATGTAAATTTCCATGATTTTTATTTTTTTATGCAGACATTTAGAGCAAAATCTGGATATTCCACCAACAGTTTCATTTGTGTCAGCCCTCTCATATACGAAATATTAGCTTTATCGGATAAGTAAGTTTAGTTTTTAGTTTCGAAATATGATTTATGTATTAAAAATCACGAATTTTCATAAAATCGTTGGTGAAATAGTGAATTGATTGACAAAATCTAAAGTCAGTCAGGCAAAGTTGCTGGCGAACGCTAGTATAATTATAATATTTATTGTACTTTTTCTCTCCATCTCTAGTTAGTCTACACACATAGTTTACTTAATAATAGTCTTGGCCACTACAGTTTATCCCACTCTAGCAATGCACGGTCCTTTTAATAGGGTCATATTGGGTATGATTTTCGTCGTTTGGTCAACAAATCACTAATATGAACCAATGCTAATGCGATAAACCAAATAAATATTTTTTATTAAATCCAATATCCAAAACAGTGACGTGGAAAGATAAAAATGTATTCGTACCACCACTTAACAAAGAGCTTTGTAATTAAATAATTCTCTTATTCGTATGAAGGGCTTTGAGTTCTACCGGAGCTGGTCGGCAAATGTCGACAGTTCTATGTGAGTGTATTCAATGATTATGAATAAATCGCTATTATTTTTCTGAACTGACGTTGGAGATGTATACAGTTATTTCGATGTATTGTTGGCAACATTGCCAGGAATATTATTCGTGTAAGCTTTCTTTCTTATTCATGCTCAGATCTTGTATAAACATTATATATCAGACTCTTAGCTGCTGAGATCAGCGCCTTCGAACAAAAATAAAGACGATATTTAACAATATTAGTAAGTACAGATTAACCTCTTTTTACCCGATTACGGCAAAGCCAAAAGGATAGACAATGATTTTAGCAGTCTTTGTATGTATTTAAGTACCTATGTTTTTATTTACGTGTGTTGCACAGTAGCGGCTAAACTACTGAACTGATTTTGATGAATGAGGTATCGACAAATGCGTAAAATTGGTCCGGTCGACATTGGGCTATATAAATTCTAACTTAATTTAATCTGGTGGACTTTACACATAAATATATGACACGTTTGCTATGAAAAATAAGATCTTGACGAGCACATTACAAACATGAATAAATATCATATTGTCTAAGTAAATAACTATGTTTAAATTGATAACAAAGAAGCAAAATTAAGACTGCGCTACGTATATAGATACGCTATATAATGATATATATATATATATATATATATATATAATAAATATATCGATAAAAAACGGAAGGATATATATATATATATATTTTTGTGCGTTACAGTTTTTTGAACTTATGTACTTAAGTAAATGTTAACAACGTAACAATGTATAATTAGGCTTTTCAATCTTATAAAACTTGGTTGGGATTACGAAATAGCTTGTATTCAATATTACGGATTGGAAGCTCGCTATTTGATTCAACTCACATAGTGGAATCAGAATTAAACCTTCAACATCTAAATGTTGAGGATATTCACATCCGCAATTGCGGAGCTTCCACGTTGATTTCACCAATACTGCATCCGTCAATATCCCTATATGTATATGTTATGAAATAAACAAAATATATAATTTTATATCACATAAAAGAATCCAATTTAAAAATCCATTCAACTTATCTGCCCCTGTTCAATAGATACCGTCAAAGTACTCCTCAATACAAAAGAATCGATCGTTTTATATTCAAACTTCCTACCAATCTTTTATAAAAAATTTCGCCCACATTTATTTCATTTCAACGAATAATTACAATTGTGATTTCCAAATGACTGACATAGTTGAAGAGGCGGTGGCATTTTAAAAGCGGAGGTCAATTTTAACTTGCGGTATTTACAGTATTAAACCTTCAAGAAAGGAGTAAGACTTCCAACTCAAAGGCCAGCAACGCACTTGTGACTCTTGAGTTGTAAGTGTCTATGAGCAGCGGTAGTCACTTACCATCAGGTGACTTGTCTGCTCGTTTGGCCCATGTAGCATAAAAAAAAACTTAATTCTAGTTATCGAAATTAAACTTTCTATGTATATGTAGTTCGGATGCCGATACCATAATTTGGCATCTTCAAGTTGATCTCATAATGGAGGCAGGACTTGAGGCGTGTAATAGTAAGTAAACCTCTTGATATAATTATGTATGTTATACGGGAATTAACGCGACCACGAAATATGTATTACATTACAAACCTCTGAATTGCCTGAAGTATGGACCAGATTGCACTGGCCGTGGTCACAGGCTGTGACCATGGCCACAATTCAGAGGTATATATATTTCCATATATGTAATTCCCGTATAAAGATATAATTTTATCATTTAACTCGAAAGTTTAAAAGCTAGTTATGAATAAAACTCCCTAGAGTTTGGGCTCATAAGATTCGTTTCGACTTACACATTTTTTTTTGAGCAAGTGTGTATTTAAATTATAGACTAAGTTAACATAAAAAAAGAAGAAAAATGTAGGCTGAGGTTTTTGCAATAAACTATATTTTCATTCTTTCTTTCTTCTTTTACCGGTGCATGTAGGCACTCGTAACACCATTGACATCATTTATGTGTTGCTAACCTTTGTCTCGTCATGTCTGCCAGTGCTCAGAGCTGAAACGATTGCTATAGCGGAAAGAATGAAGTGTTGAACTGGACTTTAAGACGAATCCAGTAAATTTCTGCGTCTTTTTTGTTCTCATCTATAATATTGTTCAACATATGAATATCAAAAAACTTAGGAGGTTGACGATTAATGTGTGTTTCACTACAAACTAAATTTAAATTTATTTATTTGCTTTAAATGGGGTGGTACATAAAGTTTATTAAAAACTTATATTATATTATTAGTATAGCCAACATTTATCACACAATTCACACTAAGTCTAAGAGTGTGCTTTAAGAACACACACGTGAAAAGAATCTCAAGTAAACGCTTCGTTCTCAAGCGTGCAAAAAGAACGCCATCAATTAGAGGCTATGACTGTCACATTTGGTACCTTAAATATTATGCAAAAGATTCCGTATAAAAGAGCAGCATTATTAAGGCCATCTTACGTAGAAACGAAAATAAATAATGAAGTAATATAATTGCAATACATTTTTACATTCTGTCTGCTACAAATAGCCCACAAAATTTGCCACCACCTCTCTTAGCAATAATATTTTTCAAATAAAAATCTTAATAGCCCTTTGTCATTACCATTTTAAGACTGAACGAGAATTTAATCTTGGAAGCAAAAATGTCGAACAATAGCTTAAAAGCTTTTCGGAAGTTAAGCTTCAAAGTAAACCCAATCGGATTAATATGAAAGCTTCTTCTTCAGAACTATGAACAATAAAGATGTTTAATAGTAAGCTCAACTCTTTGTTCACTGAGAAGATTAATGCTTAATTGAATTACATTTTTAACCGACTTCTAAAAAGGAGGAGTCTTCTAAAGTCCTCAATTAGTCAGAATCTTTTTTTTTAATGTATGTTCACCGATTACTCAAAGACGCCTGAACCGATTTGAAAAATTATTCTTTTGTTTGAAAGGGTAACTTCCCAGATAGTCCCATGGTCATCAGGTCAGGATTTGATGATGGGATCCTGGAGATCAAGGGAACTCTTAAAATTTTATAGGCACACTTGAAGCGATTTGGGTATTTTGAGGCGCATTGAAGTCGGTGATAGTTTTTTTAAAAGATATTTTTTTGTATATTGGATAGATAACTCATTGAGGAAGGTTATAAGCAATGTAACATCACAGCCTTCAGGAGTGGAGTAATGAACATACACGCGGGTGAAACGGCAGAGAACGATGGAACAAAGTACTTTTTTTAGTGCTTTTGACCGTTTAACAGTTTTGACTATTTTGACTGTCATTATATTTATTGTATTTTTATGAAACATCAGGACTCTCCCATTATGGCAGCAGGTAAGTTACTTAAAAGTAATTACGTACAATAAGATAGTCATCTCCACCAAGATAATAAAGCTGACTGATAATACCCGTAACTCTGGAACTACAAAGCCTTAAGCATCGTCGTAAAGTCGCCTGCTTATAGGTTTTTTATAGGATTCACTTTGGTAAGTGTGCGAAAGCTCTCTTCGAATTAATTCAACTCTCACCATTCCTTTATCGGACTACTAGGCGAAATCGAAAGACCAAAAAGTCTAACTAAACGCTTTGACAGCTCCTTTTTGGTTTGAGTATCCAAGGTGTGGAATGAACTATCTGCGTCTATTTTTCCAATCAGTCATAATCCTGAAGCGGCCAAGTGTAGAGCGAATAGGTTACTCTTGGATAGGCGTGTAGGTACCATCTTTAACTTCATCGTCACTTTCCATCAAGTGAGTTGGAAGACAAACGCTTATGCCATTTCTCAATAAAACAAAAAAAAAAACGATGTATTCGGTAGTCTTGAGGCAGTTATATGAAATCAATTCAAAATCACTTATTTGAATTAAACTATTTATAATTATTTTATAAGTACTAATAGTAGGAGCCAGTCAGAATAAGTCAGTAGCGAAGCCAGTTGCCTGTTCCAATACGTAGATCCGGAGAAGAACAGGTAAGAAACTCCAAGAACATTATTTTTCAACATGTTTATTTTTTAATTTTCTCTTACATTGCTAATAACCAATATGCTTTTTTTATGTGATACGGGGTAAACTAGCAGATAGGTCACCTGATGGTAAGTGAGTACCGCCGCCCAAGGGCACCTACAGCTCGAGGGTCACAAGTACGTTGCCGGACTTGAAAGTGAGAGTAGGGGTAAGGATGGAAGAAGGGGTGAGTGGTTGAGGGGGGGGAGATGGGGAGAGAGAGAAGGGTTAGGGCCTCCGGTAACCTCACTACAAAATCGCAAAATACAACGAATCATTGCTTCACTGCCAGTTTTCTGTGAGGCCGTTGTAGCACTCCGGTCGAGCCGGCCCATACGGCCCATACAATGTTTTTCTTGCTTTTCGCCGCGTGAGTGAGGTAACCGGAGGTCGTAACCCTTCCCTCTTCCCCCTCTCCCTCTCTTCCCGCTCTTCCCCCTTTCCTCCCTCTTCCCCTACTCCCACCTTAAAGGCCTGCAAAGCACTTGTGACTCTTGAGTTGCAGGTGCCTTTTCTTTCCGTCCCGTCTGCTCTTTTGTCCCTATAATATAAAAAGAAAAAATATATACTTAGGACAGGCAGTTTCGCTTGTTCCGGATGTCTTAATAAAATCTGTTCCCGGATCCCTCCTATTTTGAGCGCACTACGACACACTGTGTGGTTTTAGTTTCATTCTAAACCACCGCCCACCGAAAACCCCGGTAAGGTGAAGGAGGTTTCCAAAGGCACCAAAAAAAGGCAGTTTCGCTTAATGTACAACGGTAAATCATGGCGAAACTACTGCGGTCTCGGTGCTATGGGTTTAGCGGTGGAGGTGTGCCGCAGGCGTCAAACATAATGATTACGAGCAGAGCCGTGACCATAAACGACGGTGAAACTGCGAAGAACTGGTGTTAAATAAATAGATGACGTATTCGTTCTTAGAACATTGAGATATTAGCTATTAACATACATGAATATAGATATAACAAAACAATTAAGAGCTTATAATATGTACATATATATTACACAAAACCCTTCCATAGATTCATTTTAATTGAATTTGGAGATACACATCCATATCATTCAGATGTCTTGAATCAAAGCCGAAATTCGCTCTACATGTGTTCCGGAAGCCATGAATTAATTCATAAAAGCGTGCCTGGGTCGCTGTTTAGAAACAAGCGGAGCGACAAGCGGAGCGACAAGCGGAGCACTAAAAACATCCTTTTCAATTATTATAAAAACGATGTACCTCGTGGACGTTGTTCAGTTAGTAGATATAATTTTAATAAGTCGTCTAATACTATTAAATCACCTTGTTAGTCCCGTGCAATTTCTTTATGAATACGTTTGCGTGCGATCGTGATTTCCAGTTATTTTTATTTTCACCTCAGTAGTTCCCCGTAGTAGCACCGATTCGAAAAACGAGCTGGAGGCGGCAGGCAGGTACATGCATATGAATTACGACCAAAGGTAGGCAAAATGTAGAGGTTTTATAATAAATAAATATCATATACATATTATAAACTATGCTACCAAAATACCGATGCAAAAAAACAATGTTATATTGTTGTGAAACTTTGCTGAATATCACTAAATTCTTAAATCTCGCTTAATTTCATGGCTCTTACGTACTTACGTTACTACTACTACGTTACTTTTCAAGTACCAAAAGAGGTGTGAGCTATTCTAAATAAAATCGTTATCTCACTAAGCCCATTGAAATAATGCTTAAAATGTTTTTCATTATTACTAAACTTTCTTAAAAGTTTCATTAATTACATTACGTTTTCCTAAATAAATAAGGTATAGGGCGGTAAAATTTAGAGATTTATACAGTCACTAGCCACCCGCCCCGGCTTCGCACGTGTACAAATTATACACTTAAACCTTCCTCATTAATCACTCTGTCTATTATTGACAACCGCATGAAATCCGTTCAGTAGTTTTTCAGTTTATCGTGGACAGGCAGACAAACGCGGCTTAAGACTTTGTTTTATAATATGTATATAATATGTATCTATTCTTATCTTATATAGATAACAGTTAGGCCGACGCTCTTTGCAACATGTCAGCATAAACTTCCGCTCCGCTGAGATGAACCCATACCCATATTTCAATAATAAGCCTTACGCGATCTATAGGCTTTATCAACGGCTGGAGTCTTCAGATATCAATTTCTCCCCTGAATTGATACAACAAAGCCTCTACATCTCCTTTATCCGTATCGCTTCCAAGGAATATTTAGCCATACTGTATTGTTTCTTACAGCTAAACACACGGGCGATAAGCCAGTAAGCGATAATTAACCGGTGCATAATTGAAGTACTAGTAGTGTTAAACAGGTGTGGCAAACTCTAACTGCAGTATTTGGTCTTTTGGCGATTCTGTTAAGATAAAAAGAGTCTGGCACCTGCAACCGGCGCGGCAGGACGCCTCACCCCTTGATAAGGGCCCCCGTCGGGTCCGAAACTAGTAGGGCATCCCCGAAATATACACGTGAGTAAAACCGTATATTTTAACTAAAAAGATAAAAAGTGTTTTACACTTCAAGTAAATAAAAGTATTATTAAGGGAAATAGCTGTAGATTTATTGAAAATTAAGATTATCTTACAGATAAAGAAGTGGTTGCTATCAGTAGGACACGTAGTGTTTGTATACTATATCTTTGAGTAAGAGCGGAAGAGAGCGAGTGACAGCTCTCAGAGTTGACATCTATCTATTGACATGACATTTATACTTTTTTATTAAATTATTCATAGGCTTAAACAAAGCAGGTTCCATACGATAAATATGTATCTACCACATTTTAAGGACAAATTTAACATTGTAGTTGAAGAGCATGTTCTCCCATACATTCCAACTGCAAAGGTAAGTTTGTACGCACAGTATTGAGAGATTCACAGGTTCATAGGTTTTTCTGCAAGTTTATTTGCTTGCTTACGGAACCCTCGGTGCGCGAGTCATACTCGCACTTGGCCAGAACTGTCGATTTAAAATGTTTTGAATTATGTTATATACATTTAAATATTTAATATATTATATAGTTGGTTAGCCTAACGTCGTCAGCGCAAGCAAGTTGCGCGCGACCTTGCTGCATTGTGTAAACGGCTGTATAATAGAAAAAGGAAAGAAAAGAAGACCGACAGACAGACAGATGTGATCCCACAACAAAGTGATCCTATAAGGTTTACTTTTTTCTTTTTGTGAAACGGAACCCTAAAAATGACTAAGTATAAACTTACTAAGAATACTTACTACTGTAATGCCTAGGATATTATTATTGTTAGTGACATATTAATAGTGACGTGGAACACATTAATCAAGAAGTATAAAAAATGTATTATGATTCAATAAAAAATAAAATTAAAATGTCGTAAAAACAGCCACCGATGTATGTTTTATGGCTATTTTATTGCTGAACATTTTATTAACGAGTTCAATGTTATGGCGGTACGGAGATTTATGCAAATGTATATGACTGATCAGTGAACCCGTAAATATTGTACGATATTTTCATATTTTTACGATTACCAGAATTAGGATTGAAGGCATTTAAGTGCGTATTTTCTTCTAGCAGCAATTCTATGGTTTTGCAGCATCCTCCGTGTCTTTTTGAAACTAAGTTGGGGTCGGCTTTCAGTCTAACTACGAAACGGCTAAACTCCGATATTTTACGTGAAGCGACTGCCATCAGACCTCCACAACCCAAGTACTAGGCGATATCGAAGTTCTGTAGTTAGACCAGGTTGTCGGACTTTTTTTAGGGCTTCAACTACCCGTAACGAAGGCCACAGATGTTCGTATAGCAACCGGGACCGACGGCTTAACGTGTTCACCGAGGCACGGATAGGTCTTAATGTGTTAAAAATTTTCACCCATCCTTCCATAACCTTGTTATGTCTAACCAAAAAAAAAAATACCTTGCACAACTCTAAAACATATTTCATAGAGCTCTTGGGACACTCACCAACAGAAAAAGACAGGACTACGCAAGTACTAATATTTCACTGCGGTCTTCACTAAGGTACTTGACCCGTCGGAGGGTTCCTATTCAAGCAGCTGCTGTTCATTGCCACATAAAGTTGCCAGAGATTATGCCTTCACCTGCCCCAATGGATCTTCACTACGCCAGATTTGGTAATTAAGTAACAAAACTCAAGTTTCCTATCAATTACAGACCGTTGACCGTATTTTTGTGACAGAAATGTTGTATATAAATACCAGTATAGCCTTCTAATTAATAATTTTTGTCAAAGACAAATGCTAGAACAACACTTTTCTTTTACGTCCAAGTACAGTCGTTGAAATAATTTATAGAGGGTAAGTAAGTCATTAAGGAACAAGGTAATCTTTACCAACCTTTTAAGTATATACCACGACCGAAAATTAACAAATATATGAGTGGCCTTATCACGAAAACCATTACGCTATAGCATCAACCAGCTTCCACATTTAGTGGTCCCATTTCCAGTAAAATCTTATGCCCTCTATCATCATTTAACGATATAACGTAACTTTTATCTAGTGGGAGAGCTATGCTTCGGCACGTATGGGCCGGCTCGACCAGAGTGGTACCACGGCCTCACAGTAGACCGCAGTAAAGCAATACTTGTTGTGTTTCGCCGAGTGAGTGAGGTTACCGGAAGCTCTAAGCCTTCCCTATCTCCCTCTTCCCTACCTACCCCTACCTACCTTAAAGGCCTAAGGCTAAAAGTTGCAGGTGCCCTTGGGCGGCGGTAGTCGCTTACCATCAGATGAACCGTCTGCTCGTTTGCCCCCTATCCTATAAAAAATATATATATATTAATAGACAAATATATATTATATTTAAAATTGTATGACACAATGGTACGTACAAAGTATACATCAAACAACCAACTGAGTTAATTTACTGAAACACAATTATGGGATCAAAATTACAATGTTACGATATTGTGAGACCTTCTGGAACTATTTCTCTCATGACTGAAATTTTACTAAGCAAATATTTGGTAGCTGATTTTCTGCCAAATGCTGATTGCTGCTATAGCTTCTGATTGTTTGCCATATGAATATTTACCTTGCCTCACGATCTGCGGCGTAATGCCACTTACTGATCTAACCAAACCATGTAGAACTAATTCCCTTCTCATTATTTCCTTGAGTACTTAAACACAGTCTGTACCTAGTCTATACAGTTAGTATCACAATATATCTAAAATGATTGATTCTATATTCGGGACGAGGGGAAGGGGCTTCCTTGGGGCTCATAGTTAGCTGTCTCTTTTAAAAAAAAAAAATTATTTCACTATTTAATTTCATGCCTAAATGCTTTAAATGCATTATGATTTAGTTTTAGTGTGTAGTATGCCAGCGCATTTAGCTGCAATCCTAACAAGATATTTTACCAAAATATATAACATAGAGAAAGAAGCGTCAGTAAAGCACTGCGTTTAATTGTGCATCTAGCAAACTGTTTGTTACGTATTCTGATAATCCGTCCTACGTGATGTAACCCTTACGAAAACTAGTTCTTTAATAAGAGAAAAAGTTCTGCTGATAGCGGAAACTTATTATTAGTGGCTTTATTAAGAAAGTTTTGCTCAATAGTAATTTTGTGGTCAAACTTAACCGTGTAAGCTCTAAAACAACTGGGAGAAAGATGTAATGCGTGATCGGAAAACATCGGAATTTTGATATGACCACCCTCACTTGACCTGTAAGCTTTATTACGTAAGATTTTTTATACGAAAGTTTTTATAGAAACGAGTAGGAAGGCAGGTCTATTGGATTTGGTCGATTGGCTTCCACTTTTCACGACAGACACAGTTTTGCTACGTCAACGCTATGATAATAAGGATATAAGAAAATCAAATTGAACAAACATGATAAAATACTGTTGCTATATTCTTTGTAGGATAATGTAATATTAAAAATATAGAAATAATCGCTATGAAACGTTGTAAATGTCATATCAATTTTATGTAAAAAGATTTACGTTGATAATTTTTCCTGTGACGTCATTACTCATCAATGCCAATGACGATTACAGATAAGGATAAATCTCAACAAATGTTGATACACAGGGAAGTGAAAATGAATTTCCTCAGCAAAAAATCTACTTACCAATAATGTCAGGTCAGAATCAGAATTACACCCGTAAAACTCAATTTCCTCAAGCATGGAGTGATATTTTCTTATTGATTGGCCTTGTGGTTTAGTGGTTAGTGATCCTGACTGCTGAAGCAGAGGTCGTGGGTTAATCCCCCCCCCCCAGAATAAATAACTGTGTGATGACCACGATCGCTTATAATAAATAATAATTTATTTATTTATTTCTCCTCACAAAAAGAACATAAAATATAGATCTATTACAATCACATATACTTTAGCTTACTTACATAGCTTTATATCTTCTAAGTTGTGAGGAGCTGGATAACTGTGTGATGACCATTTATTTTAAGTTTGCTTATTCTGTGTGTGGGTGTAATTTATCTATAATGTGTATGTATTTAGATATATGTAAGTATGTTTATAAGCATTCTGGTTACAATAGTACAGGCTCTGCCTAGCTTGGGGATCAGACGGCCGTGTCTGAGATGTGTGAAGTTATTATTATAATTTCGTCACGTGTTTCGACTCTGTACGAAGCAAACTCAGGCACAATTTTATTCGTGCCCGCAAATGAGCCCATTGAAGCAGTTAATTGCACCATTGAAGTTTATCCTTCGCTAATAAGATTGTTAGTTGGCAAAACGACATTAGTGGGTTCCCATCTCAATTCCATTTTCACAAATGATTCCCATAATGTGCTGATTATTTTAAACGTTTATCATGAAAAAGATTTAAAAGTGTACAGCTCCTTAATGGTAAGTCACGTGAGATCCCGGTTCTCGATACCAATTGAAATATAGAGAAAATAGGATAAATAAAAATTTTATGGATCTTGGATTTCTATAGGACGTCTTAAAGTGTTTGCCTTAAGAAGAAGCAAGAAGCAAGTGTCTCTATTAGTTGTCAAACTCAGTTTTAGTCTACCTGAATATTAATGAAAATTAGAAGCAAATTTACATTTTAGAATCAATTTATTTTATTTGACAATGCCTAGTTTGGCTCAGCAAAAAACAATTCGTGTTGCTTTCAAGAATCAAGACAGAATTGCCTCTTAATTATAAGTAAAGTCTTGGTAAACAATTATACTCGTATGTAATTAATTAATTTATGAATTACTTCGTTGTAATTATATTTTGGATGTTAAGTAATATTAGTAGGTAATTAATATTATTAGTCTATCGATCTATTTACTTCAAGAAAAGAACTCTAGCATGCATAGAAACGTTTGTATAAACCAAATAAATTGAAACGCTTTTACGAAAATATATTTTTAATAACAAAATCTAAACAAAACTCTGAGTAACTGATAAGTAAAATTAACAAAAAGCTATTCCAACATATAATTAACGTTTAAAGGGTAACAAATTACTAATTGAAAGAAAACAGGCCTGCCAAAGTACGCATAGCCAATGTCACTCGGAATTATGTAAGGATTCTAACGATACCCCATGCATCCAAGACTGTTTAGGCATTTAGAAGGTATGGTTCAATAAAGAAACTCACGTACATACTTACATGAACCCTGAAAACATTGCATGTTTGGGCAGTCGTGTAAAAATGGCCCTCTACATACGAGGGTATACTGGGATAAAAGAAAGGCTGGAAGCTTTGAGGGTTACTTAGAGTTTGACAGCTTTAACTTTCTTTGACTAAAGGTTTAAGTACCCGCATACGGCTTTGTTGTGAAGTCACGTTAAAAGGGAACTTTGGCCCTTTATTTTTGAGTTCACTTAAATAACAAATAAGTTGGGTTTTCATTACATTGTGTATTTACTTTTAGCTGCGATTAGTCTCGTAAAGGTGCTGGTTATAATGACAGAAAAGCATATATCTGTTTTTTTTATTGAAATACTTATGAGTGAAAGTAGACCATGCGTCTTTCTATATCCGTAGCTAGTTTTTGATCAAATTTCTTATGTTTTTATTTTCGTTTTCCTCAACAATTCATCATTTTATATCCTAAGTTTTTTAACACCGACGAAAAGGAGCTAGGAGGTTCTCAAGTCGACCCGTTTATATTTTTTTATGCATGACCATGCATAACTTATTACAGGGTAGTCCGATTTCAAGAATTCTTTTTTTATTGAGCATACTTTAAAATGTGACCCAATTAAATTTAAAAAAAAAATTCAACCCTGAGGGTTGAAAAATAGTTGACGAATGATTACTCACCCATTGACTTTCACCTATTATTCGATTTTGTTGAAACTTAGCACACATGTGTAGTTCTAATGATACTACTACATAACGGAGACCTGTAGTTGATTGTTTGAGCAAAAAAAAAACAATATCTTTTTAATAAAAAATTAATCCGACGCGGCGACAAAAGTAGAAAGAAACCTGAAAAGTGGAAAAAAAATCATTAGCCTAATTAAACTTCTACAGTATTGTAAATACCTAAATAATTTTCACTCTGCGGCAAAACTACTATAATATCGTGTATATTTTGTACTTAAATTGCGCCAACTGAACGCAAGATAACCACAGAAACGGGATTTATGGTGATACTGCGGGACACGAAGGTGTGCACTACACTCCACTTTAATACTTTGAATAAACTTACGGATGTTTTCCACTAAATTGAAAATGAACAGAGCGCCTAGCCTAATCACACATGAGTGCGGTCAGTGCAATGTAACCGTTTATTAACCAACTTTAAAAAACGGAGGAGGTTCTATATGGCTTGTTTTACTCAGCTTCATGCCCCTCGTAGCTGTCGCTACCTCTGCCCATGGGCATTTGCAACTCAAGAGTCACAAGTGCTTTGATGGCCTTTCAGGTGGGAGTAGGGGAAGGGCGGAAGAGGGGAAAAAGAAAGGGTAAAGCTCTCCGGTTACTTCACTCACTTGGTGGAATACAACGGACCGTTGCTTCACTGCCGGTATTCTGTGAGGCCATGGTATCACTCCGGTCGAGCCGGCCCATGCCGAAGCATGGCTCTCCTACGATTATTTTTAAGTAAGTTTGTAATCAATAATTTTTGACTGGTGCCCTCTCTTTGTTAGTGTTTTTTTTATTGTCGGTTTAACTTTTTTTTGTGTTTATATATAATTACCATTGTCCGTCAAGGATTTTCTCTTGTTTCTTTGAATTCCGTTGAATCCTAACACATTTTAAATTAGAAATCTTATAATAGGAATACTTCTTTGTGAACAATAAATGGCTTGCATAGTACTGACCCACTCAGAATAAACTTCACATAAATCAAAGTTGGAGGTTCGTATCTGTATCCGTATTCGGGAATCTAGACGCTTAAAATATACTTTTAACTAGTAAGTACATACACCATATTACGTCACTGTCATGCGTGTGTACAAAGCTTGTTAATAAAACCATCCAAACAATCTCCATAACGCACACACTTCATACATGTACATTATTGTACATTTATTCACGAATCGTGCGTTTCATTTCAATGAAATATGTTTTACACGATTCTCCAATTACTAGTTGTGTCATGTTCATGTCGCTCAATTACGGGAAAGGTTAAACTATACATTTTAAATTGTGATTTTACATTTTTTACTAACATTTGTGAAAATAACATCGTTAAAATACTTTTTTTAAAAGCGCTTTTGTTTCAGCGCTGCATTGTAATTAAGAAAATAGGTTTCGCATTCTATAATAGTAACGCAGTACCGAATTCTGGGTCTATACTTACACACATTCCACCTACGTTTATGAAAAACGGAGGCAAAAATGACAGGAAATTCAATTACTTATAACTTGTAAACGAATAACCTATCGTCTATTGCAGTGATTGACGGTTACATGATGAGATTTTAATGTCGATCTTATTTCATCAATCACCAACGAACATCCGTCAATCATGACTTTTGGTAATGATTGACATTTGCATGAGCGTCTAATGGACGCCATAGGATAGTTCTTTTTTTTGGTGTAAAATCTTTTTTAGCCGCAGCAGCGCGTGGCCGGGTAGCTATTTTATAATGATCTGGCCAATGGATCTTCTGAGATTAAACCATCTTTGAGAATTTGGAACTTCAAAGTGAAGTTTTTTTTACGTGGGAGAGCCATGCTTCGGCACGTATGGGCCGGCTCGACTCCGCTCGATACCACGGCCTCACAGAAAACCGGTAGTGAAGCAATGCTTGCATTGCATTTCGCCGCGTGAGTGAGGTTACCGGAGGCCCTCACCCTTCACTCTCCCCTATTCCCGTCCTTCCCTTCTCCCCTTTTCCCGTCCCTCCCTTCTCCCCTCTTCCCCCCTCCCCCTCTTCTCCTACTCCCACCTTAAAGGGTGGCAACGCACTTGTGACTCTTTGAGTTACAGGTGCCCATGGGCGGCGGGGCGGTAGGTAGTCATTTACCATCAGGTGACCCGTCTGCTCGTTTGACCCCTATACCATAAAAAAAAGAAGCTGTTTAAACATTCGCCATTCAGTATGTAATAAATGTAAAAATAATCATATCACTGCATATTATAAAACAAAGTCCCCCGCCGCGTCTGTCTGTCTGTCTGCTCACGATAAATTGAAAAACTACTGAACGGATTTTCATGCGGTTTTCACTAATCGTCAGAGTGATTCATGAGGAAGGTTTAGGTATATAATTTGTTAAGATTTTGTGTAAATTCATTGAAATATGTCGATGATTGTTGAAGATGTCTGTGCTACATGAGCGAATCCGGGCGGGTTGCTAGTTAACTAATTTGACACATCTCACACACGGCCGATCCAAAACTTGGCAAAACCTGTACTATGGTAATGTATATACATTAATGTATATACATCTAAATATATTTTAGATAAATTACACCTAGACACAGAACAAATGATCGTGCTCATCACACAATTATTTGTCCTGAGTAAGAATCGAACCCACCACCTCTGGCTCAGCATTTGGGACCACTAACCACTAGACCAACAGGCCTGTTATACGTTGCAAACAGCACTATACTAGTGTTATTTAATTGTGCTAAGTGCGGTCTTCTGAAGTAGGAGAATCCCTGGTCAGACGACGCCGATTAGACCAGATATAGATAGATAGATAGATAGATAGAATATTCTTTATTATACACCGTATTTTAATCGTGGGAGAGCCATGCTTTTGCACGTACTTTTGCGCGTGGTTGCGACTACGGTGGATAAAAAGTTGATATTGCTATGGTAGTAAACTATGTACACTTTATGTCATTTCTTAATGAAAAAATAAAGATTACTATTTAAAAAAAAAAAAAAAACGTATGGGACGGCTCGACCGGAGTGATACCACAGTCTCACAGAAAACCGACTTGCATTACTTTTTGCCGAGTTAGTTAGATTACCGGAGGCCCTAACCCTTCCTCCTCACTCCTCACCCTCCCCCCCCCCCTTCCCCTACTCCCACCTTAAAACCGGCAACGCACTTGTGACTCTTGAGTTGCAGGTGCCCATGGGCGGCGGTAGTCATTTACCATCAGGTCACCCGTCTGCTCGTTTACCCCGAATTCCATAAAAAAAACTCCATTAATAAAGTACAGTTGAAATAAAATAATCATCAAAAATTGGCGAGAAATCGCGTGTCAATTGTTTTTATCACAAGTTGAATTTCCTCGTCCGTAGCATTAATGGACTAAACGCGAAAAGATTTCAGGGCGATGATTTTTTATGATTTTAAAAGTTCACTGACTCCACAAGACTGCAAATTGTTTTATTAATGAGTTACTCAAAACATTGAGTGTATCCCACGTAGAATAAATAACATCATATATATGCTGCGCTCTTACAATATTTTTTTTAGTCTTAGTTGTCATCGTTTAACTCCCATATAACTTACTAACTTTTACCGGCGACTTCGCTCGCAATCAAGTTATCTCTCAGGGACAGTATTTTTTAGGGATGAAAGTTCTATATACCTCTGACAACGTACATGCAAAATTTCGTGATAATTTGTTGAGCAGTTACGGCTTTGAAAGCGCTACTAACAAATTGACGTTCGCATTTATAATGTTAATTAGAATTTTCTAATTGCTCCAATTTCACAACTGTAGTTGAGATAGGTATTACATACATATGTGTATTACTAAAGCTCCTTATTTCTTGAGAAATATATGATATGTGCCAAGTTGATCCCAAAGCTGTATTAATAGTAAAAATGTTGACCCATTTTCTTATTTTTTGTTAGTCTTTTGTGACAAAAAGTCGGACGTTTCTTTATACAATGTTAGGAATTACTTTTCTTTTGCTTAGAATGTCAAATGACAAAAAGATGAACTAATTATATCTCAAATCTGGTGGTCAAATTTCACTACATAATATTATAAAACAAAATCCCCCACCACGTCTGTCTGTCTCTGTTCGTAATAAACTCAAAAACTACTGAACGGATTTCCATGCGGTTTTCACCAATAGGTATAGCGATTCATGAGGAAGGTTTAGGTGTATAATTTGTTAAAGTTTTGTGTAAATTGTTTGAAATATGATGATGATTGTTGCAGATGTGTCTGCTACCCGGGGCGGGTTGCTAGTTTAATTTTAAGTCAATTGTAGGAGTGTGAAATGTCAGATGTGAATGTACTGAGAGATCGGACTTCCCAGCAACAGTCAAATTCAGGTATGAGACCTTGACCGGGGCGGGTTGCTAGTAGACTTTAATGAAGGGTAGTTTATATTATCTATATTTTTAGGTAGTACCGATGTCGCACGGCGATAATGTAGTCGATTGCAATATCAGAGGTCGTGGTTCGATTCCCACAAAGTGCAAATATGTGTTTGTATCCATAAATATGTCCGGGTTTTTCAATGTATAATATACCTACGTATTTATAAATAAAAATATCTAAGCACAGATGTTTTTATCTAAGTACCTTAATCTGTGATCTAAAACCTTAATATGCTCCCAAAATGATCAAATTTTTTTCCAAAAATAATTTTATTACACATTTCATCGCTCAACATTGATATGATCTTCTTTCTATAACATAAAGACTATTTTAAATTCAACTCACATATTCAATAGCTATCTCTGAAAATATTAACAAACGCCATTTTATTTATTATCGAACCAACTTTCACCTCGATATGCGACAAACGATCCATAGACAGCAGACAGTTGAAAATAGCACAAACTCTTTATAGAAACAATTGACACATTTAACTTGCTACCAAAGAAAGAAAAAATGAAATTATTAAAAAAATATTGCTGGGCAGGGCAGATAGCTCGCAGAACGGATGACCAAAAAGATATGGAGTGAAATTCACGGACCAACAAACACAAAAAAAGAATAAGCGAAATCCCTACCTACGCCTACGCTAATTTAAATAGGTACCTAAATAATTTGGAGTCAGCACCAAACACAAGCAAATTCATTATTACTTAAAATAAAATGATGGCACTAAGTATGCATGGATGTCATTTACCTTCTCATTCTTTTTGGTTGAAATCACCACATGAAACTGACGCGACACCTCTTTATTAACCACTATATGAATTTAAACAATCTCTTAATAATTACAAAAATTTACAACAAGACATAAATGAACGCTTAAATATTCCTTCAACAATAGTTTTCGATGATTTGACTAGACTTAGCATCGTTAAACCTAAATGTCTTAAGTTCTTGTTTACTCCAAATTGTGGAGGCTCTATAGAGTGGGATACAACCAAAGCCAAGTCCACAAAGTTGCGTTTAGATAGAAAGTATTACACATTTCAGTAAAACTATGATCGTTAAGAACGAACAATTAACAACAAGCATTATAATGTAATCAAAATTTTTGGAATGTGTGTAATAACGGGCACGTACAGAAGGTAATAAAATAACAAAATTTAAATTAAGGGAGTATACTACAAAGATATCTTCGCAAATGGGTGCAGTTTACAAAGTGTTACAAAGTGCTGTGTGCAAAGTTTCAAAGTACAATTATTATTTACAAAATAAACACTTTAAAAAAAAGTTAAACCGACTTCAAAAAACATTAATAAAGGATACTTAAAACTGAAAAACAATCGATTACAAATCTAATTAAAAAGACCACAACACATGTGACACTTTTAATATAATAGGGAACATTATAAAGGCACTAGGTACCTATTTGAAGTGGTGCCAAACCAAAAAGGTGCTGGATAGAGAGGTTAGGTTTCAAACGGGGTAACGTCGTTGACGAACGTCTTAAATGATATTGAATTTTAAATGCTATATTAAGTGATACGTCGTTCAAAAGAACTTTTGAAAACAGTCCATAGCTGAATTTATCAATGAACATACATTAAAAAGTTTACGATCATAGAACCTCGTCCTTGTTCTGCTAAGCTAAGTCAAATCTTAAGCTTCAATTTATCGTAAGTTATCTGATTTGCTTAAAAAAATCCATTGTTCAAATTTCAGAAGTTATATTTTTAAATAGCAAACATTGTTGTAGAAGAAAAAAAAACAAGAATTTTGTTTTAAATTTTTTATCGAATGATACATATTCTTATAAATAAATTTCAAGTTTCTCTAACTTGGCACCCATTTAGGTCTCAATTCTTTTGTGGGTGAAGTCGACAACCATCATCATCATCATCATCCGCCTATCATTATCCACTGCTGGACATAGGCCTCTCCTAATGTACCACAACAATGACAACCATGCATATTCTTAATATTCAACTTGGCTCCCATTTTCACATTTATGTTTTTGATGGGATAGCGGTTACCGCTTACGATTACACAGACTGTGGGTTTGTTTGTAACTGTATTGTACAATCAATCTCAAGTACTATTGCAAATTTGTTCGTGGGAGAGCGATGCCTCGACACACATGGGCCGTCATTTACCATCAGGTATACATATATATATATAGGTTTGTTACAGGTATATATATATAGGTTTGTTTATTACACTTTCTCGCCTTAACTACTCAACCGATCAACATTAAATTTTTATATACAAGTTGTCAGGAGGACAAAATAGAACATAGAGTGATAAAACGACTGTTTCCGAGGGATACAGAAACACAGAAAAGTTAGTTAATTATAATTATGTAAGTAAAATCTAAAATACAACCAAAAAACTGCAGTATTCTGAAAGATATAGAAAGCTCACGAGCTTTGTGTGTGTTAGGATGTGCCTTTAGAAAAGATTATGTGATGTTTGACCGTCACAGGGTTTATTGTTCCAAATTTGAAGTTAATAATCAAGATGACCTATACTTATATTATGCTCCAATTAAATGCATTTCATCTTGCAACAATCATATTTATTTAAATCCTGTGCATAACTCCTTTAGATAACATCTTTAAACTAAAAGTATTCATAACTAGATGTCGCCTACGACTTCGTTCGCGTATAATTTTTTATTAAATATATTCCACAGGACCCGTATATCATGTGCTATTATAGACTATAATCTGTCTCTGTTAAAAATTTCATCCAGATCGGCTCAGCCGTTTTTGTGTAAAAGGGTAATAAACATCCATCCATCTATTCTCACAAACTTTCGCATTTATAATATTAATAAGAAGTAAGACTGCTTAAAACTATGTTCTTGAAGTTATGAATATTGTTCTATTTTATTATATGACCCATGGCTATCGTGAATCCTTATTTTACTATTACCATCTTAACTTAGTGCTACAATCTCACAAATCCACAAACTCATAGATTTTCCTTTACTCTATTCCCACGCCTTTACAATCATTTTCTCAAAACTTCCTTTTCAAAGAATTCAGCTTATTTCTCAATCACAACTTTTAGATCTCCTTCCTATCGTCTTTTGCTCTCTTAACTAACTAAAATCTTTTTAGTGTTATAAGCCCTTCATTTCCTTTCCGTTCCGTTTTTCTTTCTAAATTCGTTCTTTCCTTAATTTAATGCTATTTTAATCCACCTTAAAATCGTCTTTATTGTCTGCACTATATTTTCCAAATTACCAGGAAGAACCAAGATCACACAAATACATGCTATTAAGACTACAATAATAACAAAAACTTAAAACACCTCACACACGACCATCTTAAACTAGGCAGAGCCTGTACTATGATAACCAGACTGCTGATAAACATACTTGTATATTACTAAATACATACATGTTAGAGACACATAACAAATGGTTGTGCTCATCACATAATTATTTGTCCTGAGTGGTCAGCGGCAACAGTCAGGATCACTAACCACTAGACTTGACCAGACCGACAGGCCTGTCAATATAAAAATCAATTATGCTTCTAATGCCAGTGTAATCAAATATGCAATGTTCTACCTTTTGACGGTAAGGCTTCATGAACATTTTATTGCTAAAAGCCATGTGGCTAGTCAGAAGCCATGTGGTTTTCGCTCAATTGCAAATAGTGGGCGTTGTATTCGTTTTATATTATCTGGGTGAGGATAAATGAGGGGAACTACTACAGCTCAGTGTGGGTAATATTGTTGAGTGGAATTTCTAAGAAATTATCTTAATTTGTATCATAATTAGTCCTAAAGTCTTTTTGTACCGTCATAATGACAGCATATTGCTAAATGCATCCGAATGCTTACTCAGTACATATATACCAAAAAAAAATTATTCCGGCTAATTTCAGAAATGAGTATATTCAATTTCCACAGGACTTTCACTTGTAGATAGCTGGTGTTATAAGGAGTAACTTAGGCTGCTTTTATTTTCGAAAAACAATTAGGGATCTGCCCAAAAAATAACCTGGTCTAACTACAGAACTTCGATATCGCCTAGTACTTGGGTTGTGGAGGTCTGATGGCAGTCGCTTCACGTAAAATATTGAAGTTCGGCCGTATCGTAGTTAGACTGAAAACCGACCCGAACTTAGAAAATGACGCGGAGCATGAAGATGGCGTTTATAAGTGTTTTAAAAATCATTCAGGTCTTGACAACGCATATTATCATATGCCTTTGCTTTATTTCCTTTGTTTTTCAATGCAACCATACATCACATCTATAAACCAGGTTAAAATATCTATTATTATAATTTCTTCAATAGGTATTAGTCGTAATATTATAATAATAATAACTTGACACATCTCACACACGGCAGTTTGATCCCAAAGTAGGCAGAGTTTGTACTATGGTAACCAGACTACTAATAAACATACTTACGTATATATACTAATTTTTAAAGTTTCGCGTTCCATGATATAATTATGTATATATGCGGGAATTAAAGCGATCACGTAATTGAATTGCCTGACGTTCCGACCAGGTTGCACTGGCCGTGGTCACAGGCTGTCTGGTTTAGTAGTGGTATATTTCTAAATACATACATTATTATAGATAAATTACACCCAGACACAGACCAAATGATAGAACAGATTAAACTTTATTCTTTACCAGTAAATATTGCTTACGGTAAGTTTACAAAATTGATATATACAAGGGGCGGCCTTATCGCTAAAAGCAATTTCTTCCAGGCAACCTTGGGATGGAAAAATAATGACCAGAAATATAATAATCTAATGGGTAGTTTTGGTGTGGGAATCAAAACATGTTAGGCTTAAAACTAGTAAATTATACTTATAAACATATACATATACGTGTACATATTAATATATTTTTCGCGGAACCCTAATTCTTTTTCCAAAATAAAAGTAGCCTAAGTTACTCCTTATAACACCAGCTATCTGCCAGTGGAAATCCCTTGGAAATCTGTCCACTCGTTCCGGAGATTATCCGAAACAAACAGACAGACAAGAATTGTAAAAAAACGTTGTTTTAGTATATATACGTGTATACATCCAAAGGCACTTAGTAAAAAGCGGTTATTTTAATATTACAAACAGACACACCAGCTTTATTTATTTGTATAGATAATTAGATAGGTAATATAGGGAAACAAGTGTAATCACTTTGTAACATTTAATATGTTCATAATAATAATAATATATCCGATAAATGCAGCAGATAACAAAAAGGAGAAATTAAGAAACCAACTAATTTTCTTTGATCATTTTCTTGAATCTGGCCAGTGATTGGGCGCGTCTAATAGGCAAATGCAATGCATTCAATAGCCGGACAGTCTGTACACTAAAAGATTTGTCATAAAGCCTTGTAGAATGATTAGGTACTGCCAGTTCCAGTGATTCCGACGATCTCAAGGATCTTGCGTTAGTGTCATTGTCCATGATTACATGCTCATCACACAATTATTTGTCCTCGGTGGGAATCGTGCCCACGAACTCTGGCTCAGCAGTCAGGATCACTAACCACTAGACCAAGAGACCATTGTATGTACATATTAATTTCTAAGAACATTCTTCTAAGTATTTACAAAGAGTATACTAAGTAGTTACGCCCTTAGTCACAAATTAAGGCCTTCTTCTGTTCTAATCAAAAGTTGTCTGGAACAGATGTCACCTGAAAATAGGCATTTAGAATAAACATTCAAGAAAAATTCCACAAATCTCATTGTAATAACAACTGGTAATATCTCCAGGCTGTTTATTTTGTAAGTACAAATAAAGAAACATAGAACCATTTTATTTGGGTAAAAAAAGAATAATTGATCGGAAAAAAACACGTAAAATTGGACATGCCTCCGGCTATAGACCACTCTAAAAAATACAATATTTGTATTTACTTTATTATATACATCTTGTTCATCACAATTCATTTTGAAAATAAATTGAAATAGAAATGAAAACATTTATTTATCAATATAGGTAAAATTAATAATATATGTTACATAAACTGGCTTCATTTCTAAAACGTATCGAGGTATCTGAAGAATAATACGATTATTTTAGTCGGCTGTTTTTATGGTTTGAGATCTTAGACAGAAAATACATTTTGACAGCAAACATTAACTTTTGAGACTTGGGTTGTAAGTGATTATCAGAAGGGCTCAGAAGATAAGATACCCATCCCATTTTTAGCCACTTTTAGTAAGTAAGTTTGAAACTTTTGACTGCACGAACGCGCATTTGCAAGTTGAAAACTTAGGCATTGTGACACTTTCAAACGTGCAGTCGAAAAGTAAAAACGTAGGTATTGTGAATTGAAGGGGGACACGGCTCCTACTCATGACTGCGAGACTACCTGCTTTGTGGACAGGTGGTCAAGTCTGTCGGGGGTTCAGGGAGTTCCTTCCTAGGTTATACCTGAGCCCCCGGCCATAGACACCCGTGACGGAACACCGCGTGGTTTTAGTCGGTTCGATTCCGACATAGCCACTTCGCCGAGTGCTCGGCGAGGTGGTACTCGAGGGGGTTTCCACACGTAAAAAAAAAAAAAAAAAAATGTATTGTGACACTTCTAACAAGCGGTTTTGTAAAGAAACGACTGGTGACCGGTCGGTTTTCTTTGTCGTTCGTGTGTTTACAAAACAATATTTTTATTTATTTATTTAGCTCACCAACAATTGATTACACTGATACAATTATATGAGATACATCCAATAGACGTATAACTAGTGTAACAACTTCTTACAGGTAAGCACATCATGCACTACTTACTTGTTGAAATATATGAAATGTTTGAAATTACATTAGAGATCTTAATTAGACAGCCAACATAATGATGGTTTTTATATTAAAAATAAATTTAAAAATTAGATTAGATTTACAAAGATAGAATTACAGTAGGCCCAAACACGGATGCTTTTACAATATTTTGTACATTTAAGTACTTCTGAACCTACTAAGCGAGTCAGAGTGGACGTCGACGAGGTCACTGCAGCTGTTTAACAATTTACTGAGGCGGGGGATAGGAGAATTAGCACCAAAGACAATTCTGTGAAGAGGTGGATGTAAGTCAGTTATAGGAGCTTTTGGATGTTTTGTGGGCACACGGATTTTTATCCTGCTCCATAATTGGGGACAGTCAAGTTTCTGTCTAAAAAATATATATATTAAATAAAAAAACAGAGTCCAGTAAATCTCTCCTCTTCTGTAGGGATATCATTTAAAATGCAAAAGTCTCTCTGTATATGACGGTTTCTTTTTGGCTATTCCTGAAGCATATGCTAAATGTCACAGAAATCGTTTTTGAACAATAGCTTTAGTTGGTCGATGTCCTGTTTAATTAGTTTTTCTTTTCACCTACTAAGTTTAATGGTAGAGAATGCCCTAGGCATTAAATATTTGATTGTCAAACCAAATCAATTACTCATAATTTTGTTTTTATTCGGTAAACGAATAGGCGTTCGTCTTCAAACTCACCAGGTGGAAAGTAACGATGAAGACGAAGTTGGTACACGCCTATCGAAGACTATTAGTAGTAGTATAGAATTCACTCGACTCTTCAGAATTTCATTACCTCTGCTTACCTACCTACTTAACCCTAATTATTTCTCCAAAATAAAAGTAGCCAAGTTACTCCTTATAACACCAGCTATCTGCCAGTGAAAGTCCTGTGGAAATCGATTGATCTCTTTCAGAAATTAGCCCAAACAAACAGGGAGTCAGACAAAAAATTTTAAAATTGAATTTTTGGTATATGTACCGTGTAAACATTCGGATGCATTTAGTAAAATGCTGTTGTTATAACATTACAAACATACACTTCAATTTATTTATTGGTATATAGATGTATTTAGATATAACTATTCTAAAATCAAATCACATAATAAAATGTATCGTGATAGCAGTAGAGTTACAAGACTTCCCAGTCAAATGCCATGATCAAACGTTTAATTAGCTCAACTATCCCTTCTATGCCGACTTAATTAGCCCACGGGCTTACTGAACTCATGTTTGAAACAAACTTTGACTTAGATATGAATATATATAGAAATGTGGCTCATTATGAGTGTATATTATAGTATCGTATTACATACTAATGGAGTATTTAAGTTAAGAGCATTGATGATTTTAACAGTACAAATTTCTCTTTGGTTTGTGATGCTTTGATCAACTAATTAACACTCGCACTGGCAGGGGTAGGCCCAAGTTGTATTTGTTATCGCCACTTCAAAAACCTCACATTATTTTAATAAAAACAGGGGTGAACTGTAGTAGATGATAAAACAGTTCACTATTTACTAATAATATACGCCACGCCATTAGTCCTAGTTAGTAGTAATGGTGGGGTAATATAGGCGTACGTTATAAGATCGCATTTATGATTAGATGGCCGCAATAAAATATACCTAAAATGTAACCTTAGCAAGGACCAACGTGGCTCTATACCAACCAGAAATCTTAAAATTTAAATGAAATCAATATGAATAATATTTATATTATATAATAATTTATATGAATTAAATTTTCATAATACAAATCAGAATTTGAAAGAGGTGCAAACGATTTTAAATCTGATCAGATTGCTGTCCTCATTTAGCTGTTCACTCAAAATAAGCAAACCCAAAAACCAAAGCAAATAGTTCCAAATTATAACAATAATTTTGTAATTGACCTGTAGTACGTCCGCCTATATTTAGCATGAGACTATTGGCGGTGTGTCGTTAGTCTAGAAGCTATATAGAGGGATTCAATAATTAAGGAAATAAACTATTGCTGGTTAAACCCACATATAACCCCCCCCATACAACAAAGAGTATCGTAGCAGAAATTTTAAAAATAATAACAAAATATTAAAATGATAAAATTTTCTGAAGATGTATAAAAAGCTAATATTCTTTATTAAAAACTATACGGTTTTACTCACGTTTGTATGCCGGGGATGCCCGACTACTTTCGGACCCGACGGGGGCCCTTTCTCAACTAGTGAAGCGTCCTGCCGCGACGGCGTCAGGTGTCACACTAATATTCTTACAATGGTGCCGATTTTCTTGTACACTCAACTAAACTTAAACCTGAATTAATTGGTTCATATGAAATCAACCTTGTGTTCTACGTAATAAGGTCTATTTGTTACTGGCATCTATTTCTCAGTGCCACTAAATTTCACTAAAACCTGTCAACGTATATTCAACTTTATCTCCACGCAGCGAGAGTCTCCTTTATTCAAATGCTGTATAATTGCCGTATAAAAACTTGTTCAAAACGAACTAAGATGACGTTATTTTAATCGACACCTACGACGACGCTTACTAAAAACACAGAGCAAAAGAGATGGCATTCAACGGATAGCGGCTCTCGCCACATGGTATTAAAGTTTATTTAAGCGTATCAGACTTTAGTCGACAAATAAATTGCTTATTTCGATAGCGGCATATGTTACCTACTTGTTTCAATTTGAAATAAGACCTTGTTTCGAAGTGTACAAGGTTAACATCTTATATGAAGAAAATTTAGTGAATTTTAATTTAGCGAGTGAATTAACAAAATTGGGACCATTGTGTTCAAAACTAAAATTAAGCAACTTTTACTGGAAAAATGTTATTACTCTATTGACGAATACGTTAATGACAAAAAAATTTAAATAATATGATAAATCTTTATTTTATAAATTATGACATGTTTTGATTATTTTATATTTATATTTTGTTGTTGTTATGTCACTTATTGATTATATTATTATGACCTAGATCTTATTATTGTATCTTGGCACTATTTCATTATTCTTTTCTAATTGATAATTATTAAAATAAGTTAAAATGTAAGTAATTTAAAATTTAACTTTTGCATGCCGTGAGGCCAAATGCAGTGAAACTTTTATCTATCCAGACTATGTACCAACCCATGTACCTACATTTTGCAAAAAATAAATAAATAAATACATTGAAAAAAATATTTTTAAACTTCGAAAAAATATGCTCTTAGAGCGATAGAACTTAAAACGTACTATTAAAGCTATTTTCGTTTGAATAAAATATTACAACAAATCTTATTCAAAAACAATTGAGAAGGTGGAGAAGAAGAAGCCATACTTACTTGTAACATCAATTAATCAAGCTTACTTAGCTGCAAGTAATTTTACCAACTTGATATTTTATTAGTCAATTACTTCGTTATAATACCTCTATAAGGAACAGCAATAAGTACATATGGCCTTGATAAATGTAACTAATATTTATTTAGGCCACATGTATTCACCGGCGGCCCCAGTGGGGTGATGACCCGAGGGGGTATCCAAAAAAAAAGGCGGGTCCACCTCGAGCAGACTCCTTGAATTCCTAAAATTCACAAAAAATATTTGATATCGGTCATTGTAATTTTAACATAAACTTCAAAAGGGTTGTACTTTTATCCCTCATAAAATCTCTTTTCCCAAAATTATTGTACTTATAAAATATTATCCTTAGAGGTGGAGCGTCGACCCTAAAAAGATCACATGGCACACAAAAGAGGCAATGTGAAAGCTTTGTAAAATCACTTATGTGCCGACCCGTCTGTCAATTACGCTCTCTTTCATAGAATGTTGCAAAAATAAATGCTCCCATGAAACAATAATAAGATTGTTGACTTGAATATTTGACATTAAGGGTCCTTTTCTTGTCGCGAATTTCTGCGCATGCGGTACTCGTCCGTGCAACAATGTGCACCACGAGACGCGGTGGAAAGTGGGCTTGGGTCCAAGCTCACGACCACTTTGAGTTCACATTCTTGAGTCACACTCACACTCCGTTCTCGAGTATCTGACCCCTCTATCGACTGAGAGGTTATAATTAGTATTGAAAAGAAAGGTTTTTACATTGATTTCTTTGTTTATGCATTACAATAAATTAAAAATGTATTATTGTCTGTCATAATTGAATCTCCAAGAAAACCGAACCACATATTATGTAGAAAAGGACATTTGGCGTGTAAATCTGATGTTTTTAGAAGTAGCCAGCTACGATTCAGATGCTGACGTGGCTGATCCAACTTTATTGCCCTCATTCTTTGGAACAAGAACTAGGTTTAGCTTTAGTCCTTCCAAAAAAATAATACAAAAGAGTGTCTGTCCAACATCAATCTCCACCAAATTACTATACCTTCGATCAATTAGTTGGAATACTTTTTTGTTTTTGTATGATAAATACAGTCTTGCTTAATTTAGATAAGAAATTAGAAGTCATATTTCATTATCATTATTTGTTCTATTTTATTTTAATTCTAAAGATTACATTAAGATTTACAAGAATTTAATGTTTACTTTAAAGAGGGCAGAGCTGAACTTGTTATTTTATTAAATTTGATTTAAATTAAGTAGGTACATTATTATTTTATGGATTAACCTCCTAAGCGATCATTACTATTAATTAGTTATAAATTTATGTCAGGGTTAATTAATAATTCGGCTTTTATATAATATTAGAATATATTCCATTTTTATGTATTACGAATGATCTGTCAAACATTTGACAATTTTAGATGTCACGTTACATTTTCTTTTTGTTTTTTTTTTTTATGGTATAGTTGGCAAACGAGCAGACGGGTCACCTGATAGTAAATGACTAACGCTGTCCATGGGTACCTGCAACTCAAGAGTCGCAAGTGCGTTGCCGGCCTTTAAGGTGGGAAGGGAGGAAGAGGGGGGGTGGAAAGAGTTAGGGCCACCGGTTGCCTCACTCACTCGGCGAAAAGCAATGGAAACATTGCTTCACTGCCGGTTTTCTGTGAGGAGGTGGAATCACTCCGGTCGAGCCGGCCCATGCATGCCGAAGCATGGCTTTCCCACTATTAAAACTCTTAATTTCCAGAGTGAAAAGAAAATACGAAATATTATCTGAACAATATACCGCTAGAGGTAGTACAGGACACAATTAAAAGCGCTTCGCACCCTTCATTTGCCTCAAGCACACTTGCCTAGTGCGAGAAGGGACCCTCACTGTGGTACAAACTGTAAGAGCTGCAGATTTTTAGACATTTCACCGGCGCAGGATAAAATTGTTATTAGCGTTGTGTCAGCATGCCATGTGTCGTGATGATAACATATTTAGGTACCGTAGGAATTAAACGAATCCTTGAGCTTTCAATGTTTTATATGTGTAATTCGGGACTTAATCGCGATAATATTTAAAAGGTATTGTACCTTTTAAATATTATCGCGATTAAGTCCCGAATTACACATTTAAAATGTATCAAAGGCGCGAAAGTTTAAAAACAATTGTTTCAATGTTTATTTAATATTCGTAGAAGATTTTCGCAACAGTTTTTTTTTATTGTGAAATGGCATAGGCGTTTGTCTTCCAACTCACCTGATGGAAAGTGACGATGAAGACGAAGATGGTACACGCCTATCCAAGAGAAACCTATTCACACTACTCTTGAATGTTCCAGGATTATAATTGACTGGTTTAGAAATAGATGCAGGCAGCTCATTCCACACCTTGGCGACTCGAACCAAAAAGGAGCTGTCAAAGCGTTAAGTTCCACTTTACAGTAAGCGAAATAAACTGAAATAAACATTGTTATTATTAGTTACCTGCCTAGATAAAGTACCTACTAATGCAGTAATTAGTTACCACACGATGACTTTCAGGGAATCTGAAAATGAGTGATACTTTCAAACGCACATCGTTTCAAGAATTATATTCTAATAGGAAACACCATGCCAATACGAGTAGTAATTTGTTTCATATTATCGGTTTACACATTCTGCTAAGAGCGTTCTTAGCTGTTTTAGTGTTATATAACACAACTAAACAATTTTAAGCCATATTTTAAATGTAATCAACCGGTATTCCCTACACAAAAGAAAAAAATATTGATATTGTGTAGCATTTTCCACAATCAGATCATAAAAGTGCCTTTCCCTGCACCAAGAATAAGAAGGCTACCAATCATTCAGCAAACGTAGCAATTATTATAATTACTACCAAGATTAAAAAAAATGCATACTTTAGATTTATTGCAACATTGTACACGCAATATTAGAATGATTACACTGAACTGTTGCATAAAAAGTTTTACACAGGATGTTACAGTAAGTTGAGGTCATATTTAAAGTGGTATAGTAGACCTTCTGAATAACGTAAAGCGTTACAGGAATATTCGTGATTTTTAATATTAGAACTAGAAAATTTACCGATAAAGCTAATCTATACTAATATTATAAATCTAAAGAATTTGTTCGTTTGAACGCACTAATCTCAGGAACTATTGATCCGAATTGATTTTTTCATTATATCACGTTATTAAAAATTAAAAGTAAATTAACTAAAAAAGGATATGACAATAGGGAAACTGATTTGAAGGAAAAAACTTAAAAAAACCGAAGAAAAGAAAAACAAGAGATAGAAAGCCAGAAACATACATATTAGCTCACATTGCATTTATATTAAGTAAATGAAATAGCCATATACTACACTTAGTACAATGCACTATTAATCAGGATTCTAACATTAATGACAATCTCGCAACAAGGAGTTTAAGGGCCTTATTTCATTAGAACACCATAGTGGCGCCACCAACAAAATGTTATCAACCGCAAATCACCCGCTGGTGGCGCAGCCATTAATATGTATCAAGCTATTTGCCATCTCACTCACTCTGCCTCCAGTAGCGCTACTCGTCGGACGTTTAGCAAAAGAACTGTTAACTCTTCGACGTCTATTTTGAAACTGTCAATCCTAGTGCTTGTTTTGGTGTTTCTCGCTATGTAGCTCTACACACCACGGACCTAATGAAATAGGGCTCTTACAGCATAAGATATTGTACCATAGAAAATCAAATAAATTATTAATAACTAGCAACCCACCCGGCTTCACTGCCGGTTTTCTGTGAGGAGGTGGAATCACTCCGGTCGAGCCGGCCCATGCATGCCGAAGCATGGCTTTCCCACTATTAAAACTCTTAATTTCCAGAGTGAAAAGAAAATACGAAATATTATCTGAACAATATACCGCTAGAGGTAGTACAGGACACAATTAAAAGCGCTTCGCACCCTTCATTTGCCTCAAGCACACTTGCCTAGTGCGAGAAGGGACCCTCACTGTGGTACAAACTGTAAGAGCTGCAGATTTTTAGACATTTCACCGGCGCAGGATAAAATTGTTATTAGCGTTGTGTCAGCATGCCATGTGTCGTGATGATAACATATTTAGGTACCGTAGGAATTAAACGAATCCTTGAGCTTTCAATGTTTTATATGTGTAATTCGGGACTTAATCGCGATAATATTTAAAAGGTATTGTACCTTTTAAATATTATCGCGATTAAGTCCCGAATTACACATTTAAAATGTATCAAAGGCGCGAAAGTTTAAAAACAATTGTTTCAATGTTTATTTAATATTCGTAGAAGATTTTCGCAACAGTTTTTTTTTATTGTGAAATGGCATAGGCGTTTGTCTTCCAACTCACCTGATGGAAAGTGACGATGAAGACGAAGATGGTACACGCCTATCCAAGAGAAACCTATTCACACTACTCTTGAATGTTCCAGGATTATAATTGACTGGTTTAGAAATAGATGCAGGCAGCTCATTCCACACCTTGGCGACTCGAACCAAAAAGGAGCTGTCAAAGCGTTAAGTTCCACTTTACAGTAAGCGAAATAAACTGAAATAAACATTGTTATTATTAGTTACCTGCCTAGATAAAGTACCTACTAATGCAGTAATTAGTTACCACACGATGACTTTCAGGGAATCTGAAAATGAGTGATACTTTCAAACGCACATCGTTTCAAGAATTATATTCTAATAGGAAACACCATGCCAATACGAGTAGTAATTTGTTTCATATTATCGGTTTACACATTCTGCTAAGAGCGTTCTTAGCTGTTTTAGTGTTATATAACACAACTAAACAATTTTAAGCCATATTTTAAATGTAATCAACCGGTATTCCCTACACAAAAGAAAAAAATATTGATATTGTGTAGCATTTTCCACAATCAGATCATAAAAGTGCCTTTCCCTGCACCAAGAATAAGAAGGCTACCAATCATTCAGCAAACGTAGCAATTATTATAATTACTACCAAGATTAAAAAAAATGCATACTTTAGATTTATTGCAACATTGTACACGCAATATTAGAATGATTACACTGAACTGTTGCATAAAAAGTTTTACACAGGATGTTACAGTAAGTTGAGGTCATATTTAAAGTGGTATAGTAGACCTTCTGAATAACGTAAAGCGTTACAGGAATATTCGTGATTTTTAATATTAGAACTAGAAAATTTACCGATAAAGCTAATCTATACTAATATTATAAATCTAAAGAATTTGTTCGTTTGAACGCACTAATCTCAGGAACTATTGATCCGAATTGATTTTTTCATTATATCACGTTATTAAAAATTAAAAGTAAATTAACTAAAAAAGGATATGACAATAGGGAAACTGATTTGAAGGAAAAAACTTAAAAAAACCGAAGAAAAGAAAAACAAGAGATAGAAAGCCAGAAACATACATATTAGCTCACATTGCATTTATATTAAGTAAATGAAATAGCCATATACTACACTTAGTACAATGCACTATTAATCAGGATTCTAACATTAATGACAATCTCGCAACAAGGAGTTTAAGGGCCTTATTTCATTAGAACACCATAGTGGCGCCACCAACAAAATGTTATCAACCGCAAATCACCCGCTGGTGGCGCAGCCATTAATATGTATCAAGCTATTTGCCATCTCACTCACTCTGCCTCCAGTAGCGCTACTCGTCGGACGTTTAGCAAAAGAACTGTTAACTCTTCGACGTCTATTTTGAAACTGTCAATCCTAGTGTTTGTTTTGGTGTTTCTCGCTATGTAGCTCTACACACCACGGACCTAATGAAATAGGGCTCTTACAGCATAAGATATTGTACCATAGAAAATCAAATAAATTATTAATAACTAGCAACCCACCCGGCTTCGCTCGGGTAGTACAGACATCTTAATAATCATCAACATATTTCAACAAATTTACACAAAACATTAACAAATTATACACCTAAACCTTCCTCCTGAATCACTCTGTCTATTGGTGAACAGTCAGTAGTTTTTCAATTTATCGCGAACAGACAGACAGACGCAGCGGGAGACTTTGTTTTATAATATGTAGTGATGATGTAGACCTAGATCCGCTTCAGCGTTTCCTTTGTAGTAAAAATCACGGTACAAAACGACTATTTAAGTTGCCAAAGTAAATGTTAGCCTTCAATTTGCCGTGTTTCCTTTGTCTCAAATTACAAAGGTCCGCCATAGTATCGGTGTGAAAAACATATTCAAAGATAGTATCAGCAAATATATCAGTTTCAGGTAGAGACATAATCGAACTAGCCATGAACACATGAATGCTTTACGTTAAAGTCAGTATTAAACTTTCGCATTCTTCTTCTCATTCTTAATTACGCTTAAAATCATAATAATAAAAAACTAAAAAAATGTAATACCTTCAATGTCAACACAGTATACCTATAGATAATATCAATGTTGTGTAAAATTAACAATGTCACAAATAATAATGAAAATATTCATAAAAAGATACATGTCAAATAAAAAATAAAATTCAAAAGTGAAAATTCATAAAAAGCAGAATCTAAAGACCACTATAACTTACACACTGTATAAATGTCGTATGTTAACCTACTTTTCGAAACTGACTTATATTATATAAATATATATAAACATAAGGAGTATTTTTAGGTCACATTATTCAAACATTGTTCCTTTACTGCAACGCACTGCAAATGAATGCCAGGCTATGACATTACATTAATTGGCACTTAAGAATGAATGTTTGTTAGACAAACTATTTTCAGGACATTGCCATTGTTTCAAACACGTTTCAACCGCAAAAAGGTTTAATGAGATGAACATATATGTACCTGTACTAATGATAGAAAAAAAGTCAGTCCGAACGTCAGAAGTGAAAACAAAACTTACACATTTCACACACATCGGTGTACGTGTGTGAAAATTTGCGTGATGCTGTGATTAAACATTGCATTATTTATAATGCCCGGACCACATAAATAATACTTATACACTTCGTTATTTATGACATTGTCCGACCGATTATGAATATTGCCACACAACTGTTGGGCAAGTTGATAATTAAGCCAACTAAACTACAAGGTAGGGCGCTATTAATAACACATGCAAGGATCATGATCAGATGCTGGCTAGAAAACAACTGTGCTCTGTAGAACAGTTGTTTTCTATTCGGCTTAGAATTAAAAACTATATTATATTATACTGCTTATACAGATCTCGAATTAAAAACTACTACGAATTTAAAAACTATACGTTGCCCTAACCGAGTAAAATATGTAGAATTCGGCTCTGGCACTCGCCGGCCGCTGCTGCTTCGCTCCCCTAAAGCTAGCCATTTCTCTTCAATTAACTTACCCTACTAATGACTGATGATTTCGTAATGCATATTGTTATTTATTTGCGTTGCGTTATTTATTGCTTTGCGTTGTTTTACCAATTAAGAAAGGTAGATAGATTATTCTTTATTGTACACCATTAATTGAAGTTCATTGTATCAGATCATAGCTTAATATAACTATAAATAAAAAATTAAAAAAACCCCCGACACAAAATAATAACAAAAATGCCTTACATCGTTTTGGAAAAGAGCTGATACTCTTACACTGCAAGACCGATATTAGCCAAACATAGCTAAGAACTACCGCAAGGAAACTGGCTTTCAAATGAAAAAAACCGCATCGAAATCGGTCCATCCGTTTGAGGGCTACGATGCCACAGACAGACACACACACAGACATCGACGTCAAACTTGTAATACCACCCCTTTTTTGCGTCGGGGGTTAAAAAATAGAGCACAATGGGCGGTCTTATCGCTAACATGATTATAAAAAGATTAGTTTGTCAAATGATATTTTGATGTAATGAAGTGTTGTCCTTTTTTTTGTTTTTATGGTATAGGGGGCAAACGAGCAGACGGGTCACCTGATCGTAAATGACTACTGCCGTTCATGGGCACCTGTAACTCAAGAGTCACAAGTACGTTGCCGCCCTTTAAGGTGAGGAGGGAAAGAGGGGGAGAGGGGGGAAGAGCGGGAAGATGGGAGAGGGGTATTAGTGGGGAGGAGAGGGAGGAGAGGGAAGGGTTAGGGCCCCTGGTAACCTCACTCACGTTGCGAAAAGCAATACAAGCATTGTTTCACTGCTGGTTATCTGTGAGGCCCTGGTATCGAGTGGAGTCGAGCCGGCCCATACGCGCCGATTCCAATATTATTTGTCAAATAAGTTATTTACAGAAAGATAGTTTGTAAAGTGATAACTTTATCAAGTATAAATTTACATAAAGTTATTTTTAAAATGAAAATTTGTGATTTGTTTTTGTCAAATGACAGGACACCACATTATAAATATTACATTGGTATCTTACTATACCAATAAAGATTATAAATAAAAATATTTAGGCTATTTTGGAGTCACGTGCATATTCTATAAACCTGGATTAACTTATAGGCTACTTTTAATCCCTATATTCAAACGGGGTCGGGACTTACGCAGGTGAAACCGCGGGGGCCGCTGCTAGTATTTTAATATTTATAAATAATATTAAAAATAAGTGCCATTAGCCATAATGCTAAGGTTATTTAAGCAATTTGTAATATAAAACTTTAATTAGCACATACGAAATTTCATTATTATAAATGTAATTTAATTATAACTGGTTAAAATTTATAATTAAATTATAATGTTATATATCTTAGTCAGTAATAATTATATTACTCAATTATATTATTGTTATTGAAGTGGTAAATATGATTCACCACTTCATATTCTAAACTCTAAGCTTATGTTGCTGGTAAATAAGTGAATAAAAAAGTATAATCAAAATGAAGACCATAAGCCCTGAATGTTTTGAGTAGTTCAAAGTTTTTTTAAAGATTAATTTTTTAGGTTGAATTTGGCTACGCGATAGTCATACCATCTTGTATTTTGGTGAAACGCCTAAGCTCATATTATTGGTAAAAAAACATAGAGTTAAAAAAGTATTGTGTCTTAAAACGAAAAGAATTTCTTAAGCTGTTCAAAGTTTTATTTTTTTGAAGTGAAAACTTCTTTAGCGCGGTTGTGCACTTTAAGATGTTAATGTTAAACTCGCGTCAGGACACGTGACCCTGATGTCAGACACTGATGTTCGACCCTGATATCCGTCCCCATCGAAAATTCATACGACGGAGCCGAGTTTGTTATATTTACATATACAGTGTGAGAGAGAGCGTAGAGAGAGAGAGAGAGAGAGAGAGAGAGGGAGAGGGAGAGAGAGAGAGAGAACTGAACTCGTGACCGTCACGTTAATAATACATATATAGTTCCATCAATCCAAAATAATACATATAAAGGTCGTTTCGTTTACACTATTTTGAGTCTTTACGACCAAAAAAATGCTCCGATCGAGAGTGTTTCTTGGTCTACTTTAACCTGTGCTACTGTGCTGAATTTGAAATGTCCCTATCATAAAACTATTTGCATATAGAACTAATAGAATGCCTACATTATTTTGACAGCAAAATTAATAGACGTGCAATAATAGAGGCGTTATTTCCATATTTTACTACCACGCATCACTAATTAAAGCGGCGGAATATTCTTGTTAACAGAAATCCAAGCGTGTTATTTTATGATAATATTTAGTTCTATTTAACAAGGAATGCTCCCGTTACGTTAGAGAGATTTTCCAACGCTCGAATCTTTCATCTTAGGTACGAGTATGTTTAGTCAAGGTTTTGTTGATTTGCTATTTACTAAAATCATTAGTGTTATTTGTATTACTGTGAACTCACGTGTAGAACGTGGTAATAAGAGAATACTGATTACGGCTTTAAAAGAGCTCAACTTTTTTTTGGAAGATCATCATGATTGTCCGGCGCCCTTTGTTCCGCTACCCAACCACCAGCATTGACCATAGACGGGTTCTGTCACCCGGTACAACAGTCACCCGTTAGCCTCCCTCAATGACTTCAGAGAGAAGACCGACTTTTTTTTTGTCACTAGCAGCGCCCCGCGGTTTCACCCGCGTAAGTCCTGATCCCGTGGGAGTATCGGGATAAAAAGTAGCCTATGTGTTAATCCAGGTCTCCAGCTATCTACATACCAAGTTTCATCGCAATCGGTTTTGTAGTTTTGGCGTGAAAGAGTAACAAACATCCATACATCCATACTCACAAACTTTCACGTTTATAATATTAGTAGGATATTATATTATCATCAAACATTTAATATTGCTCATTATGTTGATTAATTTATGAATGCCTCCAACAGTTGACTATCTGCTGACCCTAAAAAACTTTATCGTACTTTGCAGAACCAAATTTTAGTCTCTTGGGAAGATCATTCCCTTTTTATCAGATAGCAAACAATGGGTGAACGCACTGTAGCTGCAAAACAAAAAATAATCAAGGGTGCCAAGTACCAAATTTCGTTGAAAAACATTAAATACACAACATATAAAGAAATACACACCATTCAGACAGACAGTCATACTGACTAAACGAAAAAATTATTAAGATTTTATTTTTAGCTTAATTAATACCAAAAGTCGTCTCTTAATATTTTAGAGCTCATAGAACCTGCGTCGGAGCCAGCAACCGCTACATGATTCATCAATCATAGTAAACCTCAAATGAAATATTAAATGTCTGATTCAAAATGCACAGCTGTTGAGGGTTATTAATTTGTAATCCGCAAATTACTTCAAAAGTCAAAGGGTTAAACCGCTTGGCTGGCACTTGCTTCACCGTCTAAAATGTCACTTAGCTTTGTGAAAAGCTGCTGGAAGACAGGAATCGCAAATGTAATCGTAGTAACATGATTTTATAAACTTATTTGTAGATTTTTTATTTAACCATGGTAAGCGTACATCGATGCTTAAAGTATTCAATATCAATGGTATTCCTATCGTGTTATCGCTATTACACCAACTCTGATGTATAGCAGCGAGAGTTGGGTATGGCAGAAGAAACATGAAAATATAAACGTGGGAGAGTCATGCTTCGGCACCTATGGTCCGGCTCGACTCCGCTCGATACCACTGCCACGCAGAAAACCGGCAGTGAAGCAATGCTTGCATTGCATTTTGCCGAGTGAGTGAGGTTACCGGAGGCCCTAACCCTTCCCTCTCCCCTATTCCCCACTCCCCGCTTCCCACTCTTCCCCCCCCTCCTCCTCTTCTCCGACTCCGGCTTAAAGGGCGGCAACGCACTTGTGACTCTTGAGTTACAGGTGCCCATGGGCGGCGGTAGTCATTTACCATCAGGTGACCCGTCTGCTCGTTTGCCCCCTATACCATAAAAAAAATATTAAAAAATATTGAAATCATTTAAAAACTCGACACTCAAATTGATAAGTACTACACTAGATTAAGTAAAATGTTATGTTATGTTTGTTCTTTTTTTCTATATTTTATAATCGGTCTATCTGGCACAATGCACATTTTCTTATTAGTTTAAGTGCGTGGAATGGTCATCATGGTCTCTGCCCGGGCAGATATAAGGCTCACGCCTTACACTTGTTACCCCAGTAACAGTAACATATATACATATTATCACGTATGTATGTATGTTTTTACCATAAATGATATGCGATATATACCATGATCATGGAGCGTTGGCGAAATTTATTAAAAGTAGAAGAAGAATGTACTGTGCTCTGTTGTCCTCAAAAGTGGCTGACACGCAAGAGCTCATATCTGTAGGAAGTTCTGGAATAATAATAATAATTATTATTACTAATTGTGCCTCGAAGAGAGACGGAATCAAATGATCATTTTAGTAAAAAATGTTTTTGGTATAATGACTTAGAATAATGTTGGTTGTGCTTAATTTAAAATATAGGAGTGTAATAAGCAAATATCGCAATATTTATTAAATATTATATTAATATATGTATTGTATGTGTTTCAAATATAACCCGTAATATAATATTTAGCACTAATAATGATAGACATGATTTAATTTCTGAAAACATTTCCTCTCACTATGTTTTGCTGCGTGTAGCCATGTTTATGCGCACAACGCCCGGAAAAGCATAATTAGTGTAAATATCTTATAAGAAAGCCAGTAGCGGTAAAACTAATAATAATACGTGTGGTTTCTATGAAACCTTTAGGTAGTAGTATAGTAGAATAGCGAAAGGTGTACACACAATTTTTGAAGTGAAAACTTCTTTAGGTACTTTGTGCACTCAACTCGCACCGTCACGCTAATAATACATATATAGATCCACTAGAGGGCGCTAAGCTAAACATTGAGTTCTGTCAACTCCTTATTAACTAATCTTTAAAAATATAATTATTTCAATAAAGCACTTATTGTGTGCGAAATTCATATGGTATAAACAAAAACATAATTGTAATTAAGGTGAAAATTTATAACGCCTATAGTGCCAAATAGCGAAAACCTATGTTCAAAATTTCGTCCGAACGTACGTCAGTTTGATGGATGTCACTAGTAGATGGCATCACTTTCACCTCTGATCGGCAATTCACAATTACTTATTAAAAAAAATTATTTAGGCACATTGGGCACTTTTGGTATGGGGAAAAAAGCACTGCACTCGGGTGACCATCACGCTCAGATGATAGATGTGTCAGTTATGTCTTCACTTCTGACGTGCAGTCCTACGACTGACAGTTTTTTTTTAACTATAATTACTAGCGGCGAACATAGACTTTACAATATTAAACTTAACATTATATTAGAACTGTAAATGTGATTTTGTTTGTTACGTTTTCACGCATATTTAAGTCTTTTCTAAACTGAAGTTTTATTAACTTCCCCGGCCACCCGATGGTTTGGCTAGGTAATTTGCAATAAAAAAATACTATCCTATCTTTCAAGTTTGACCAAACTGCACACATTGTGCAAAATTTCATTAAAATCGGTTCATTAGTTTAGTAGTTCATCGCGAAATAAAACGTAACACGAAATTTTGATATATACAGATATTTTAGGTACATGCTGCATGCTAATAATTATGTTAATTAACGGGAATCAACGGGATCACGGATTTAAAATACATTAACTATAAATTATCATGGAACGCGAATGTTTAAAAGTTAGTACGTTGTGTACATCCTATTTATCTGAGTCCACCTCCTATTATCTTGAAATGAATATATATCTGTATTTATTTATTTACATTGGTTTACACTTACATTTATAACATTGCTTAACAGTTATTAGTACAAAACAAACACTGCATACATATAGTACGGATACACAATAATAGAGAAAAAAAATTAACATAAAAAGTGATTTACAAAATAGAAAATTGCAAAATAGTTGTAAGAGAATCTGCAAACACGTCTACATAAACACTGCAGTGGTTTAGTAGCTAGTATAATCTAGGGATAGGAGTAGCAGACCAGAAGCAGAGAAGAGGACTAATGCGTGCACAAGGATATTAATAAGGCACTCTAAAATAAATTTTAGTCAGCATCTGAAAATACTGTTTAACATTCTAATATATTTTGAATTATACTAAAGTTATATAAAACCCTTTCATATTAACTTCATGTTACACATGAATTCAACTGTACGTAACGGAACGTGAGATGACTTAACTGTGGTGTTATATGTTACAAAGTTCCTCGAAACTAAGGGAATTTGTAAGGAATTTGTGAGGTTTCATTCGTAACTTACGCTGTTATATTAAATATTATGATTTGTTTTCTACAACTAGTAATTTCGTAACTGTGTTGCTGGATTCTAAAGATACAATTATAATTATAATAACTTGACACATCTCACATAATATATGGCTGGCTGATCCCAATCTAGGCAGAGCCTGTACAATGGTAATCAGACTGTTGATAAATATACTTATATATTTCTAAATACGTACTTAATATCAATACATTTAAATACAGGCCAAGGTTTTAAATACAATAAAGGGAGAGAGGCACACGTCCCGCCGAAAGGAAAGCTTTAACCAGTGCCTATAAACACTTACAATTTTAGTAGTAGCCAACCTTATCTTATTTACTATGAAGCAACTCCACTAAGGAGGAAAAATTAAATAAACTGTGGTCTTTTGTGTGACGAAGCGATCTTTCCCAAGCAGGCGGTTTGCTCTAAAATATGTCTGTATTATAACAACTATTTATGTAAAATATACAAACTAAACTCATAGAAACAACTCAATAAAGTGGGAGAGCCATACTTCGGCACGTATGCGCGCTCGAGCGGAGTGATACCACGGCCTCACAGAAAACCGGCAGTGAAGGAATGCTACGTTGTTTCTCGCCGAGTGAGTGAGCTTACCGGAGGCCCTAACCCTTCCCTCTTCCCCCGTCTCCCTCTCTTTTTCCCTTACCCTACTCCCACCTTAAAGGCCGGCAACGCACTTGTGACTCTCGAGTTGCAGGTGATCATGGGCGGTGGCAGTCATTTACCATCAGGTGACCCATCTGCTCGTTTGTCCTCTATACCATAAAAAAAAAACTGTTATTGATTTTACTACGAACTACGACGGTTATAAAAGTAAGGGATAAGATCCTTAAGGAACAAAACTTCCGTAATAAAATTCTATTCATATTTACAGTTCAATCTAGATTGTGATCACAATTCATCACCCTTTGGGGAAATAGTCACAACAACACTCTTCACCCTACAAAATAAAGTTAATAGAAATAAACAAAAAAAACGGATAAGCAAACAAACTCGGACTCGAAAGTTTTTGCCTGTTTTTCTGAAAGACTAACTTAACTTTGCAGTTCCAAAAATACTCTCACATACATCGATGTACGTCAGAATCAATTTTCAAACTGCAAAATATGTTTGTAATCGCAAAAATATTTTTTATGTGCTATAACAACAAATTAATGATAATTTACCAAATTTCATGATTATGGTTAATTTACCTAAGAAATGTTAAAATGTCAGGGTTAAATGTCAGTATCGTTGGATTGCTTTGACGTAAAAGCTTGATTTTTACAGCTTCAAAGGACTGCAGACAAAAGTATTGATGTTTATTTCAACTTGATACTTGACTTTCGAGAAAAAGGCTCTTGATAAACAAACACGCGGACCACAGAGTGATCCTATAAGGGTTCCTTTTTCCCTTTTGAGGAATGTAACCTTAAAGACAGTTAAAAAAACAATTTTCAAAACATAATCACACCTGGAATTTATTAGAAGTTATTGAATTTACCCGCTTGCACTCAAAATGTTACTGAAGAACAGAAGCCTTGCAAAGTAAATATTTTTGCTACACAACACAGACTACGGCTGTCCATTCGATGGGGCTGTGTGTTGTAGGTGAGATATGTCAAAAGTAAGCTACTACTAATTACGTACTACGTAACTACTACTAATTACGTATCTATTTTCACCAAACCCTTGTTACGGTAGCTGAGTACGATGGGCTTTGAAGACGAGTAGGTAGGATGGGTGGAGAGGGAAAAGTAACAAAAGCCAGGCCAGTTATTATATTATACATTATAGCGCCGCAAACAAATTGATATATACTCCTATTTAGCTGCCACATCTTGGCTCAAGTGCCTCAGTTACGATGACACAGAATTTCTTTTATATATTCCATCGTAACACAACACTCTACACATAAATGCGCTGTCATATTTACTATTATGCAAACACATATATGTATACTCTAAACACATTGTACACTTTTGCTATTTACACAATCTCACCCACACGCACACATACGCAAACATATACGCGCGTTCACACAAAATATACACACACACAATCACACACTCACACAAACACACTCGCACACACATACTCTCATTTATAAAGGAACATATACTGTTACTCGGTAGTAGTTTTTATAAATTCTCAACAATAACATTTACCTGACATCTAGTACTGCACAAATCCTGAGCTGGGAGAGGCTGGTAGTACAGTAGTGTCTAATGTAAGTTTTTTTTTTGTAATGTCTAATGTATTGCTGTACTATCTGAGAGAAACAATACATTATTATTTGTTAGGGTTAGGCGATTTGTAGTTCTCCTACAAATCGCCTCAAATAGTGCCACTCGATACATCCACATATTTTACGTGCATGCATTTAATATGCCATCGTTATAACCAGACCATACAATGAATGTTCCTGTGAATAAATGTTGTACTAGTTTGATAAAAAAACTGCAATGTATAGCGTCTGTAGTTTATTACTTACCACATCGGAGCGTATTACACTCGTGGTACAAATTCCACTTGCACGCTCACGAGTGTGAAGACTGGTGGGTGCGTATTTAAAAAAAAAACTAACTTTTGAAATTATCTTTTGTTACTAAATATAATAATAATACTACTAATACTATAATAATAAAAAAATAAAGCTTTCATAAAATTTACACTTATCGAAAGTACGCCATTTCACGCCTTCCATACGTTTCTAAGGCATAGTTTTAGAATTTTTCGGCTACACCTTTAACGCGTCTGTTAGAACACAACTGTCCATACAACCAACGCAACAACAGTGCCATTTTTATATGGGCCCATCTAACGTCTATGGTATATAATAACGTTCATTGGTAGCTATTTATAAATGTAGTTATAATAAAAACATTGTAAAAACAACCTCACGCTTTTGTACTATCAAACGAATAATTTTTGAAGTGTAAACTTCTTTAGCGGCGTTGTGCTCTTTTTGGGATGGGTAAAAATTTTAAACTCGCGTCAGGACACGTGACCCTGATAGAAAATTCGTAAGACGGAGCCGAGTTTCTTATATTTAAAAATATATAACATTCGTAATTCAAACATTTATTAATTTTAAGCCAGGAGCGCTGAACTTTCAGTGTACCCTATGTACTATGTATACATTTTGATATGTTATATATATATATACTATTTATTTTTAACCTAATTATATATATATATATATACAGATGTGTGTGTGTGTGTGTGTGTGTATGTATATGCAAATACATTGTGAAGTTATGTTTTCAGTTCTGACGTGCAGTCCTACCACTGACTGTTTTTCTTATTTGACTTATTGGAAATAGATTAGTTTTAATAAACCAGTGGACTTTATATCGCTATAGAACAAACTCTTCATATTTTAAAAATATTTCCAATTTTTTAGCTCTGTTTACTATCATTAAAGCGTGTTTTTTTTTAACTATTTTGTTTTATTTATTACCAAATAACTTATTTGTTATTAAGACTGTAACAACCCTGGGAACTCGGTACTGTGGTCTGTATTTGCAGTGTCAGCTTTTACGCCATCAAGGTTTTGATCCACCATATATATGTGTTTATCTATACGTACTCTGAAAATATAAATGTGAAAGTGTGTGTATTAGTTTGTTGTTTTCTCTTCTTTCACGTAGCAACTGATGGACGTGATTTTGTGAATGGTTTATGGGCCAAAGCACTTTGGCAACTTCGTTACTTTACTTTTTATGCCGGAAAATGCAAGCTTCACAGGGAATGTTTTTGTTCAGTTGGACAAAATGGATTGTGAAGATTTTTTATTAGATTATATTTACATGTAGTCAATGCGAAGCCATTAAAACATATGAAATAAATTTATTAGGATTAGTATTTTTTTTTAAGACTGCTTTGTTATTGGGTTCCTAGCTTCGTTTTTAAATATTTTTTAATCATGTCTGTATGCAGGTTGTTGAATGTAGGTTACAAAGGTTGTGCTCCACTGCATAATGTTCCACTGACTGCAGCAGTTTCTTTTTTTTACATGCAACCATATCATAGAGGACTGTCGGGGTCTCACCACTAATGCATATATCTGTAATGCCTATTGGTTTTGTATTTGATTTGGTCCGAGTACCTAAGACTTTTAGATAAATCTCAAATCAGAATCAAAATCAAAATAGAACTAGTTTCGGTCATAAGTCTACTAACACTACTTCGAATGGTTTAAACATTAATCGGTTTTAAATCAGAAGTTATCGGGAGTTAGAAAAGGTGATTTTGAGAGACCAGCAATTGATATGAATGTAGGTGACTTTACTCTTTATTGAAAACCACTATACTCGTAGTTAATTTCAAGAAACGGCTATTTCTGTAAAATTACGAAAATACGTTCCAAATAAACATAATCTTAACATTAGCAATAAAATGAATGAATTAAATATTATCAAACTAAGCTCTAACGTTACATAAAGAACGGAACAAAACGTGTTGATAACAAACACTTTTCCAGCCTAAAATTTCAAAGTTAAAGTCTAACATTGCGAACCTACCTAACTGGAAGCACAATAAACAGTTAAAGAATAAAACAGGAATTCTCGTCATTCAAAATATACCGAAAGTAATACTTCTATGCAAACGTTTGTTCCAGTAACGGAGAGTGAATTTACTCAGCCAAGTTAACAAACAAAATGAAGTACAGACAATAATGTTTTATTTCCGTTTCAATTTTGTATTAGCCTACAATAACTTTCAAGCCAACGATTTTATTATCTGGAAAGAATAGGAGTTTGTTGTATTTATATCAAGTTTGTGTCTAATGTGATTTGTTCTTTAAATCATTTGCCTAAGGAGCAGTTCTACAATGATATTCATGTCTCAAGTGCGACTTTTGTTAATATTCATCTAAAAAAACTATTACCTAGATATACATTACATTTACATTTGTTACACTAATTACATCAGTTAGACTTAGACAATTGTATCTCTGGCCCCCACACTAGGGTACCCTGTGTCGTGGGGTCCAGTCCCTTCCGTAAGTTTTATAATAGTATAAAAAATAATAGAAGATAATGTGTGTATGTATGTGTGTTCGTCATACATGTTAGTTCGTGTGAGCATTACTCATTACTCATTACTTTATTGCATTCCATAATTACATTGATAGGATGTTAAATATAAAGATAGAACTAATTATGGACCCTGTTGGGCACAGCAAAGTTTTCATTAGGAGAAAGGAGGAAGAGAGCTTTTTATAAGAATAAAACTAAGAGTTAACTATATCCTATGCCTCAATAAATAGCTAATTTCTATATTTTTGGTTTTATTTGTGTTTGAATTTATGTAATGTTGTATTGCTTTAGATGGCACATTAAAAACAATAATATAATGTGTGTATTACGTATTTCTTATAAAATAAAAATATAAAATTGTAGTAAAATATGTAATGTCTTGGGTACTTTAAGATAATTATAAAAAGTACAGTGTCTTATGTATTGTATACTTAAGCTGTCTTATCTATGGTTATCAATGATAATTTTAATAATTTTACTATTTACCTGTGCTTATAAAGTAGTTTTTATATTTCTGCTATATTTATTTTTATATTTTATCTTTTCTTATTTTGTTCACGGATTTATTAAACATGTCATTGTATACTATATTATTATAATTATTTAATAAATTTGTGTATCTATAAAATGTTTAAGTTAGTGATTGGATGATTTCTTTGGTTTGTTTTATATCAATTATTGTATTTTGTCATTAAAATATTCAATTAATGTGTAATAGGCTTTGTTTATAAGGAACAATTTTAGTTTATTAATAAAAGTGTTATATTTATTTTCTTGTTTTAGGGCCTCAGGCAACTTGTTATAAATTTTTACAGACATGACTAGGGGACTTGATGAATGCATATTTAGCCGAGAAGTGGGTAAATTAAGTCTGTGTTTGTGTCGTAGCGAGTATTGTTTTTGTTTATCTTCGCGTTTTGTATAAAATTCAGGATATTTGCGAACAAATTTACAGATTTCTAATATATAGATGCCTGTTAGGGTAGGAATTTTATATTTTTGGAAAAGGGGTTTGCAACTTTCAGTGTCTTCTATGTTTCCTAGAACTCTAATTAGTTTCTTTTGATGAACGAAGAGAGAAGGTGCCTCTGTGCTATTTCCCCACAGGATGATCCCATAGCTAAGCCATGCGGAAGCATAGGCGTAGTAGGTAACCAGTGCGGTATGCAGGTTTGTAGCCTTCTTAACTTCGCGAAGTGCGTATGTGAATTTTGAAATTTTCGCTTTTATTTTTTGGACATGAGATTTAAAGTTTATATTTGTATCTAATATTATAATAAGTTGAATTCCTGTACTGTTTTGAGTTGTGTTCCGTTAAAATTAAAGTTTATATTTAAGGGTACTTTTTGATGGGGGTGGAAAGTTATTATCTTTGTTTTTGTAAAATTTATTTCGAGGTTGTGTTGGTTCATCCAAGTTATTGTGTTCGTGATGGTTGAATGTAATGTTTTGTTTACGCTATCTTCTGTTTGGCAAGAAGTGATATTAAATACCAGTGTTTAAGAGGGTCTCGGTATGGGCATGGTATATCTATTGATTACTCTGCAGAAGACACTATTTTAGTATTAATTAGTAATATATTAATATTATTATCAACAGTCTGGTTACCAGAGTAGAGGCTCTAAATTGCCTAGTTTGGAATCAGACGGCCATATGTGAGGTGTCTCAAATTATTATTACTGTTAGCAACAGTCTGACCACCACTGCTACAAACTATGAAAATCACTAACAGTAACTGCCATATTGTTCGTACCTCTCTCAGCACTCAAGTGATTATTATCAACTGCTATTACATTCTTATAACCCCACTATTCATCAATATTTATCAACCGACCAATAGCATTGCTTTACCGGTATACCTAGTCATAATAATGTATCTTAACTCATTTTTATTTAATAGTGAACTGTTTTATCATCTATTATATTTTGCCCCGATTTTTAATAAAATAAATAAGAGTTTTTACGACAACGTCTATCAACGTCAGCAACTATCAGTGCCCATAGTGGCTTTGCTCGCGTGTACATATTTATATATTTTGTGCGGAACCCTAATTCTTTTTCCAAAATAAAAGTAGCCTAAGTTACCCCTTATAACACCAACTATCTGACAGTGAAAATCCCGTTTAAATCAGACAGACAAAAATATTTAAAAACTGTTTTTTAGGCATCGTGCACATAACTATATGAGCTTAAAAAAAAAACTATTATTTTGACATTACAAGCAGACACTTCAATTTTATTTATTTATATTGATGATGATATATGAGGAAGTTAGGACAAATGCGAATGTATGTTTGTTATGCTCTTATGGCTCAACTACTCGGCCGATCATTAATTTTTGCATTCACGTTATCAGAGTTACAGCAAATAGGACATGGGGTATCTTTCATCCAGAAAGAACTATGTTACCAAAGTAAAGAAAGTAAATTATAAGCTAGCGAACTTGCCGGTAAAAGCTAGTCACTACATATTATAAAACAAAGTCCCCCGCCGCGTCTGTCTGTCTGTCTGTGATAAACTGAAAAACTAGTGAACAACATTTCATATGGTTTTCACTAATAGACAGAGTGACACATGAGAAAGGTTTACGTGTATAATTTGTACCCGTGCGAAGCTGGGGCGGGGCGTGTTGCTAGTATATGGATATAAAACTGATTAAATTTAGTGACAAAAAGGTACCCAGATGTTTTAAAACAAAATTAGAATAAACCACACAGTAAAGCTTTAAAAACCCTCCAGACTACTAAATACAATTTAATATATTGTTGAAAATTGCATATTAAATTTTCAATTTGAGATAACCAAATTAGCATCATAAAGAATACACGATGTAACATTGAATTTTGTTCTTTTCAGGTAATTATTCTGTCTGCAAGGGGGCGTTGAACTAAGGTAGACAATACAATGTACTCCGCTGAGGGAACAGAACTTTTATTAAACAAAGTTCTGACTATTTTAAAGTGTTTTCCTGGTTCTTTAAATGATAATACCCTTGTGCTGCATTTTAGCGACCGTTTATACCTCAGAGACGCAGAATATTTTACTTAACGCTTGAGACTCAAATGCAGTAACGAATGCTGCTAATTTAGTATTTGCTACAAAGTATAAAAAATACCAGATAAATACGAGCAGGGATTACAGCCCGTGGGTTACAATTAACTTAATTACCTTAGTACGACAAAGCCTAAAAGAAGGATTGTGTATATATATACCATATGAACGTTTTTATGTTCCGTCGCAACAACTAAATGGATAAACCGGTGGTCTATTGTTTACCCGAAGATTATATACCATAATCATCATATTCCCGAATTTCATTTACCCGAATTTCATTTGCCCGAATGTTTTGTTTGCCCTAAAAGACATATGACATACTTTTAATTGCCCGAAACTTAGATACCATAAGATACGAGTGCCATACGTATTGTTTTTCATATTTCTCAAATGACACCTAACCAAACTACTTCTGGGTGGTTTATAAAAAAATAACCACGAAAGGGATCCCCTTCTAACCTAACCTATCCGAGTCGGGGTGCCCTAAAGTCCCGATTGCATCCAGTTGGCATGTGATAATTAGGGCTTACAAATGATGTTATGGTAAGTGACTTTATGGGAAACAAAGCTTCTAGCACGTGACTAATAAAGCAAATAAGAGTAGGGCAAATGAATATTACGTCATATAATATTATGGCTGTTGACTATTATGGCAAATGATATTAGGGCAAATAAAATTCGGGAAAACGGCGCCATACCGGATAAACCGATTCCGACGTATAGACAGTCTTCACACCCAGAAGCATTCCTATAATATTGACTCAAAACACTCTAAAAGATTAAACACTGGTGCCCTAACAGTAAAATCTGGATGGATGTCCACAAACCGCTTTATATTTAAGAGAAGAGTACGTGATCTCCTCCACAATGAGTTGGCAGAAATGACACAGCGCTAGTACATAACTCTCTGACTTGATATGAAATGATATGTGTGTATAAGTATGTTTATAATATGTATATATTATGTAGTATATTATCTATCAATGACACATAGTAAACTTTGAACATACGTAACTGTGTGTATTTTATTTATGTACTTAACGTGTATATTTAGTTCATGGTTTGATTTATCTATTCAAATTATTATAAGACTTTTAAATTCGTATCTTGGAATATTATCTCCCTTTCTCTCTCTCTCTTTTCTCTGTTTTCTCTCTTTTCACATATCTTTGCACCTACCACTTTTACTTCTGCATCACCCCAAGGTTGACTGGCAGAGAATGCTTTAGGCATTAAGTCCGCCTTTGTACAATCTGTGCATGAAGGATTAATAAATAAAACGGATAGCAATACAGGCTAAGAGTGCTTAGTCACCGAAAAAAAAACGATACGTAAAAAGGATCGTCTGTACAATAAAATAAAAATTCTCCGTATTCCATAATGCTGGGAATCGTAAGTACATAACAGGTGCTACCTCAGATACGCCAACAAACTCTTAATTCGGCCTTGAGTGAGAATTTTTCTGCACCATATTTATTTTATGCTTTTGGAGGGTTTATCATCTATACGTCAGATATATATATATAGAATATAAGATAACGATGGGCTTGAGATCAACGCTCTTAACTTTCTGTAGACTGAAAGTTGATAAATTCTTTGTTCTTTAAATTATATAATAACTCCACTCATCTCACACACGGCTGAACCCAAACTAGGCAAAGCCTGTACTATGGTAACCAGACTGCTGATAAACATACTTGTATATTTCTAAATACATACATATTATAGATAAATTACACCCAGACACAGAACAAATTATCGTGCTCATCAGACAATTATTTGTCCTGGGTGGGAATCGAAGCCACGACCACTGGCTTAGTAATCAGGATCACTAACCACTAGACCAACAGGCCAGTCTTTGGGTATAACTAATTTAAGTATTATATACGTGTAAGTAACTCATTCTGTCTGTTACTAAGTTTTGATGTCTAAACCGATGAACCAATTTGCATATTTTTAGGAGAGGACTTAGGAGAAGGATTACTTATATACGATATACCTTTTATCGTGAAAAGAAATCTTTAAGGTGTAATAGGGGATGATAGTTTGTATGGGAGAATCTACGCTGACGAAGTCGTGGACACCTGTTAGTATTACTATAAAGGTATAAAGTTTGTAGCAATGACCACTAGTTAAAAATTGGAAGGAAGGTTATAAGTAGGTGCTAATGTTTTTTTTCGAATAAGAGTGCAGACGAGGGTACGAAATATCAATTACGTGTATGGAATAAATACTGCAAATAAAAGTGGTACCTTTCCTTCTGTAATTTTGATCAAAACTATGAGCCCATTTTGGATAACACACTGGTTGGTAGCAAGTAGTCAACGCTCCTAATATCCGTTCTGTATATTTTCACAACTAGCTGCGCCCCGCGGTTTCACCTGCGTAAGTCCTGATCCCGTGGGAATATCGGGATAAAATGTAGCCTATGTGTTAATCCAGGTCTCCAGTTATTTATATACTAAGTTTTATTGCAATCGGTTCAGTAGTTTTTGCGGGAATGTCTTGATAAAAAGTAGCCTATGCGGGCTACTTTTTATCCCGACATTCCCTCGGGATCAGGACTTACGCGGGTGAAACCGCGAGGCGCTGCTAGTAACTTATAATTGAATTGAAGCTGTTGATATTTTGATAACAATTAACCAGTAAAATGAAACCACAAATCGTTTTATTTCGTGTAAAATTTATAAAATAGGGTACAACATTACTCTTCGTTTGACCTCGATTTAAGCGGCTACACACGATTGGTTTCTTTATTCGAAATTTGGATACGTGTTTTTTGTGTTCAAGTATCCGCAAGCGTTTGTTCTTTTATTTATATTTATTTTTCTTCAAATTATTTCCGCTGAGAAAACGATGTTTAGTCTTCTTTTGAGCCGTAATAATTTTGCGCATTTATCTTATCAACATTCAGAAATATCTTGCCGGTGGTCGGTTTTGATTGGCAATTATAAGGCAAAATATAACCGAATGTATTCTTGGCTTTACCGTGTTTTATTATAACTCAATATAGTGTGTATAAACTTTATATACATTTTATATCCAGCTAGTATTGAAGTATACAGTATATCAGAGTACAAGTCAATATATTGGTGTCATAAAAGAAGTTCGTCGTTCGTCACTTATTGAATAGAGTGACCATTGTTTTTGTCGGACATATTCTATAATAGCTGTGCCCGCGACTTCGTCCGCGTGGAATAGTGTATTTATATCGAATCAACAGCCTAAAAAATAAGTTTCAAGCTTCTAGCTCTAAATATGAAAATACTTCCATACAACTTTTCATCCCCACCTTTCGACATCTTACACCCTTTTTTTTAAAAGTAGCCTTTGACCTTTCTCAGGCTCTAGATTATCTGTGTACCAAATTTCATTTAAATCGGTTCAGTAGTTTTGGCGTGAAAGAGCGACAGACAGACAGACAGACAGAACTACTTTTGCATTTATAATATTAGTAAGGATTAGTAAGGATTTTACTCAAATGCATTACTAGAACATAGTATCTAGGAGTAATGAAATAGTTTTTGTAGTGTATTCTTTTTGTACGCGGCGATTCCTTCTAGACAATTTTTGTAGGGACATCATAATATTATATATATAGGATAATGCCTAAGAATCACTTTAAAATACCTAAAATTTGGTACATTTTCCCAAAACGGTATTGAAAAGAACCATATAAAAAAATTATAGTGGTAGCTCAACTTGTAATGTTTAAAGTATTCAGCTCTTTTTCAATATTTTCTCGTTTGAGAACCATGCGTCGGCACATACGCTTGACCGGAGTGATAGCACGGCCTCACAGAAAACCGGCGTGAAGCAATGCTTCGTTGTGGTTAGCTGAGTGATTGAGGTTACCAGAGGCTCTAACTTCCCTCCCCCTTTGACCTACTTCCACCTTACAGGCCGGCAACGCACTTATGACTCTTGAGTTGCAGGTGTCCATCGACCGCTAAATAAATTATTAGATATTTGGGAATCAACATGGCCAAAATAATGGCCATACACTTATCAGACAGACCGATTCTATGAGGCCGGTATCGGTTCGATCTTAGTCAGTTTTAGTATTTCATTCATGGTAATTTTTAATTTTTTTCATCAAAGATACAGCCTGATATTAAACTTAAACTGCCTAAACATGTTTAAGCATGTTTAGGAAGTCACGAATAAAGGTGGAGATCTCAACACTAACATAATATTTGTAAGTCTCCCACCGGGCTATGATACCATAAATCTACTAGGAAAGTGGCTCAGTTTATGCTATGTTTTCCAGTTTGCTGGCATGCATGCTCCCTTGATCTGGTGACACAGAAAAAGAAGAAAGACAAAAAGCATAATTAAAAAAAGCTACAATTCTGTCCCTGAAATTCAGCTTCAAGTAACTATTATTTGCTGTTTCTGTTATTTGAAATTTATGCTCACTCCGTTTTAGAAATAAATCATTGTATACTAAGAAAATCGAGTGTTTGCTCGATTAATAGACTTGTCCGTTGTATCCGCGATACTTGGCCACTAAAATATTCATGCTGTACCGTCATTTATTTTCATTAGAGCGAGATAGATGGCACTTTAAAACATAGTTGAAAAGGTAATAAATATAAGTGTAGTTTATTCTCGTTCGGTAGAACTCAGTAACTGCATGGTAACACAAACGTTTTATAGTTTTTTTTACTAGTAAAATTAAATTAACTTTAGTCAGAGGCTTTTGTGCATGCAGAACTCCCATCCAAGAATAGACGTTTTGAAATTAAGATTACATGCAAAAGTTTTACCATATTATGATTCGAATTCTTATTCTGTTCTGCTTTTATTTTATTGCTTTAAAATCAATCTGGTTTTTATACTCACAATACTTATTAAAATTTAAATTCTATGAAAGGTTTCTGAAAGCAATAATTTGATTAATCTGACCAATATCCATAACTTTCTAGCTGCAATCCTTTTCAAAGCATCTCATGCCAATGGGTTTTGGCCAAAAATTTGTTCCAAGTGTTTGTTTGCTTTGTTTCCGTTGTTTGAATGTTTGTAAAGTCCCCACACAGGAATGGTTCCTAGTGGAAGACTTTACTTTTTAATAAAAAAATACACAACATAACATATAAGTCGACACAACTCTAGATTTTCTAAAATGTAGTTAAATTTGCTAATGATATACGAATTTTTTTAACAAAAAATTGGTATCTATCACCCTGACTTTGTCATACTTTAAAGAGGCCCCAGGGTGTTGATGTTTGTCTCTCGTCGTAAGTCAAGTGTGGACACACTACTAAATACATTTGGTGCCCTTTGAAACAAGGGCGTGTTTATGGGCACCAAGGGACGAAAAACTTTGGTGACCAATTGTACAAGTTTCATTTTAGTTTAGTTTCATAAATTAAAGTTATATAAAGTTAGCAAAAAATAAGAAGATAATATTAGAAGCGACCATCCCGCACGGGCCGATAATCCCACTAATATTATAAATGTAAAAGTTAGGAGGGCTGGATGGATGGATGTTTGTTACTCTTTCACGCAAAAACCACTAAACCGATTGCGTCGAAACTTGGTATGTAGATAGCTGGACTGGACCTGGATTAACATATAGGCTAATTTTTATCCCGATATTCCCACGGGATCGGGAATTACGCGAGTGAAACCGCGGGCACTGTTAGTGTCAAATATATAAGTGATATTGCTGAATTTCAATGAATGTTTTTGTTCTCTTTTATGTTTCTTTTTGGTGCAGTATGCCTCACGTTTGCGTTTAGAAGAAAAATAAACTGTTTTATTACAAAAATAATAATAAACGTTAACGTAACGATTCGCGATTCGTGTAAGGTTCAAATAAGTATTGCTAGTAACTTAAATATGAGTACTTAATCAAAAAAGTCTTGAAATTTCTTATTAACTTAAATTGAATAATAATTAAATGTCTTTTTTGTGCCACTCAAAACCTTTATTTTTTTTAATAAATATGGCTATGAACAATTCACCACAGTTATAAATGCCAACATGTATTTTTGGTACTTTAATCTAACCAAGGTGTCACTGTAATGAGAACCCTGTTCCTTTTTTAAATAAGAACAATAAGCTTCGATACAACCTCTCAAATTTTCTACAACTGTCACTCAACGGATACATCAAAACTCAGAACAGTCCTTAAGACATACATCGCTCAAGCTTCCTAAGGATACATAATCTCATCAGATGAAGTCAAGCCTTACTTAACTAGATAAATCAAGTTAACGATTAATCAGGATGTGGTTAGTTATGGATTGGCCTTGAGTTTTATTGGACCACATGCATAGATTGTTTCACTGGATGTGACCACACTTCACTGATTGAAGGCGAATTACAGGTATATCCAGTGAATTTTATTTTTTTGTGTTTTTTTTTCACACGATATTATTCACTTGTTACTAACTAACTAATAATATAAACAAAACTTAATATTTCTCATTATTAAATCAAAATTTGTTTGTATGTAGTTCGGATGATAATGCTATAATTTGGCATCTTGGAGCTGATCTGATGATAGAACCAGGAGGTGGATAGTGGAACTCTTTTTTTCTATGTTTTGACGAGTCCAGAATTGGGCTTGGTAAATCTGACAATGAAGTAAGAAGCACAGAATACATAATAATACATAGAAGACTCACTCCGCAAAATCATTTAAATTAATAGCGACTCTTGTACCGACACAATAAAGTGCAATTTAGATAAATTTGTATCTGTACTATGATGTATATTATTATTATTATGTTTATCAGCAGTCTGGTTACCATAGTACAGACTCTGCCTAGTTTAAGATCAGATGGCCGAGTGTGAGATATGTCAAGTTATTATTATTATTACATGTAGGTCGTACAGCGTTTAGTGTTTTTGCAACAATATATGTTTTTTTTATGGTATAGGGGGCAAACGAGCAGACGGGTCACCTGATAAAGTGGAAATAGGGAAAGAGGGTGAGAGGGGGGAAGAGTGGAAAGACGGGAGAGGGGGATTAGAGGGGAGGAGAGGGGGATTAGAGGGGAGGAGAGGGGGATTAGAGGGGAGGAGAGGGGGAGAGTGGTAGGACGGGAATAGGGGAGAGGGAAGGGTTAGGGCCTCCGGGAACCTCACTCACGCGGCGAAAAGCAATGCAATCATTGTTTCACTGCCGGTTTTCTGTGAGGCCGTGGTATCGAGTGGAGTCGAGCCGGCCCATACGTGCCGAAGCATGGCTCTTCCACGTTTATGTATGTTATGTATAGTTTCAAACTATTTATAATACATTATTTTACAAACAATGACAGAAATAACATTTTATGAGTATTTGATTTTGTTTCTATTAAACATAATTTCATTGATAATATTAATAATGAAATATAAATAAACGTATCAACCTATTAAAACAGATGTAATGTTTAACAAATACTTTTAAAAGTGACAAAACATGTAATTTATTCCCACAATTCGCAATGCTTACTTTATTTTAAAATCCGTATATAATCCCGCATTGTTTGGTTAAAAAATACCAGTCGCTGACGATAAATACATTTTTTTTTTAAATATGTCCTGTCTTTCGTCATAAGTGATTGTCACCTTATTCTACGAGTCATGTCCTCGTGAAGGAGGACGCTTGATTAATACCGAGGGACGAACTCAAACGAACTACCCCCCGCGATAGTGGCGGACATTGAATTAAAAAGATCAGATGTCAAATTGATACGGCAATAATTTATATCTGAATAAATAAATAAATCTTGAAATTGAGTTGTTTATGTCACCTTATACTCCCTCGTAGTCCTGGCATTAATAGAGAAACAATATTACCCTTGTAAAATTGGTTACCCGAGGTCTTCTGTAGAAATGTGAGTAATATATGCTGTCTGCAGTGACCCAAATTTTCTTTTATTAAATAGGTGTGATAGAAATGCAATGTGCGACGTGCGTTAATATATTAGGCGGATGGTTTCAATAAATAGTTCACAAAACTTGTTAACCTCCTTAAACTATGCCCTGCCGCAGGAAATCAAGATGGCACCTAGTCGCCTATCCTTTAAAGCAAAGGTTCGTGCTCTCCTCTTCCGTAAATTGGCAGAGTCATCAGACCAGTAGAAATATATAGGCAATTTTGTATTTATCCAAACTAATATTATAAAAAGGAAACATTTGTGTGTATGTTTGTAACGTTTTCACACAAAAACTACTGGACCGATTGCGATAAAACTTGGTATGTAGATAGCTGGAGACCTGGATTAACTACTACTACGGCTACTTTTTATCCCGACATTCCCTCGAGATCAGGACTTACGCCGGTGAAACCGCGAGGCGCTGCTAGTAACTTATAATTGAATTGAAGTTGTTGATATTTTTATAGCAATTAACCAGTAAAATGAAACCACAAATCGTTTTATTTCGTGTAAAATTAATAAAATAGGGTACAACAAAACTCTAGTTTTTTTCCAATTCTTATTTTTGCTGCATGCTAGAGTCATGCCCTTTCGGTGATTTAAGAAAGTGTTCCTTTTTCAAATACACCCTCTATTAAAGTTCAACTTCGTAGGATAAGAGTAAGTGGTTTTAATGCAGCTTGCAAATTTGACCTAAACTAGCAAACATTCCAAGTCGAATAAAAGATAGTTAAAGGAAAAGAATGTCTTCGAAACTCCTTAATTTCCTCATGCTGTTCGCCACCCGTAGAAAATCCAAACTGACCACTAAATTTACTATCCGCTCTTTAGTGTTCGTTCTTTTACGATATCACTTTAGATACGTTTGCCAACTTGCTTCATACCCTGAATTTAATAAAGTGAAACTATTTACGACCAATTTCCAGATAATAGGTATTCGCTGTACCTAAATTTGTAAATAGGCAAAGATAAAAACAGTAAAGTACCTTTTCCTTCCCTGTTTGTAGCCCTGTTTTTCTTTTGATTTATATAGGATCACTTGGTTGTCCATCTGTCTGTCTGTTTGTCTCTCTGTCTGTCTGTCTGCCTGTCAAGACCCTTTTTCAGGCACCCGTGAGTCATCAAGTTGAAATTAACACCAAATAAAGTTGGCAAGTTAACCTTGTCGCATATCGATGTATGGAAGAGTTTAGAACTGCAAAGTTTAAAAATCTAAAATCTTCGAGAATCCATTCTCGAGATAGACGTATCTACATGCAAGTTAGTTTGCTTACGTGACCCTCGGTGCGCGAGTCAGACTCGTTTTGCATTTTGCATCGTAAAATTATAACAATTAAATCGAGACTTTCCTACACAGCATGGTAATATGCATGTAACATATCATACCAAAGATTGTAATTGTCTGCAATCTAGAGCCTGTCGACATTCTTTCATATCTATATGTCATACTTTTAGATTGTAATTACCCATAGGGAATTACAACCTTTGAGCTCAGAGATTGTCGATATCCTTTCATATCTCTTTCTTTTCCAAATCTTCTTTTTTCTATTTAGTGCAGCTTGTAACTAGGTTATAATTTTATTTTTCAGGCGCATTTTCATAAGCTACACATTAATCACAAATATCTTTTTTTGTTGTGTAATTTACAGCTGGTTTATTATTTCCTTTCTGTACTTCAGTATAGATTATGTTCAATTCCGGCATAGATAAACCGCCATTGAAAAATAGTCTACTCATTATTAGCCCTTCTACTTGAGATTGATTAAATGTGGTCTTTTGCTGCTTGTTTAACTTCATTGTCTAATTTGCATTATTTTCCATGTTTTTACTCGTTGCTCTTGTAGAAATATGCCAGTGTTAATTTCTTTAATATCAATAAAAGTTCTTATAGTCGTCAGCGAAATACCCAAAGTGTTTATTAGAACAGTTTTGCACATCCGAATATGTTGGCTTCCATTGAGTAAATAAAATGCAGTGTTTTCTTGTCTCAGGTTCCGTGTGGGAATATTTGTCTTTATACGTCAGCTTGCAACTTCAAGGACTTAATGGCGGAAAATAGTCCTCGAAAAGTATTGCAATAAGGCCACGACCTTCAGCATTGAGGATACATGACGCAAGGAGGCAACTTCAAGTGTTTTTAAACAGCAATTTAAAAAAAAATTGTCTTTCTATGATTCGCCTTTTCAAATAAGAGTTAAATATTTAATTTCCTTTTTTTTCAGTTGCGACGAACAAGACAACTGACATTTATCTGTATGACGCGGTCTTATTTTTCTAACTTCTACTATCCTCCCAGGTTTTATTGAGCGATATTCTTGGCCAGATTTCTTCAGCTTCTTTGGAATAGTTTTCTTCCAGGTATTTGGATTACGAACTTGTTTTCTTTCTCTTTTTTTGGGTAGTAATTCTGGTTTTTTGGTCATTTTTATGACAGGTATTACTAGCTGCACCCCGCGGTTTTAAGGTCCCTCGTTAAGTTTTCTAAAATTTTAAAATTTTCTTAATTTTTTTTTCTTTCATAAGAACCTGCTCCTGACAATAACAAACACAAAAAAAAAGAATTAGCGAAATCGGTTCAGCCGTTCACGCGTGATGCTGTGACCAAGGCAAATAGGGATTCATATTTATATCTATAGGTTATTTTCTATTAGGTCATTAAATTGACGTTTTATCATTATGTTGACGGGCCTGTTGGTCTAATGATTAATGATCGTGCCTGCTGAGCGTCGTGGGTTTGATTCCACCCAGGACAAATAATTGGGTGATGAACATGACGTTTTGTTCTGTATCTGGATGTAATTTATCTGTAATATATATGTTTTTGTAATAAATAAGTATGTTTATCAGCAACATCGTAACCTAGTTACCTCAAGTTATTACATATTATTATTATAGATAAAATTAGTGTGTTTTTGGTTTCTGAAATTAAGGTTTCTGAAGTTAAGGTATTGGCACTTTAGCGGTTTTAATTCATCGAATGATTTCAAATTGTTTTTTTGTTACATTGCTTTCGTTATGCCGTTCAGATTCGTGGATCCTATTTTCTTGTACTGTCCTGATATTAACAAAACGCAAGGATCATTTAGTTCACTTTCTTGGGCCAATCAAATCAAAACTCTTCTATCTGTAGATATATTTGTTTTGATGGATTTGATTCAAGGAAGTGTAATCTGTTCTCTATCTCTTAAAAATAAAAAAAACTTTCCAGTAGTAATCTCAATTTAGAACATTAAGGGTTTCATTTTTTTTTCAAATTAATTGAACCCGTATTCGGTATAATAAAAAGCTAATATAACTTTGGTAATATCTGAAGTTATTTGAAGAGCAATTCACGTTTGGAATCAACTCACGAACGACTTTAACGATCGAGGCGAGCACGTGTGCTGTTGTAAATGCTTTTTAAACAATAAATTATATGATTTGTAAGGAAAACTTCTTAAATAAGGAAAACAAATAACATTAATTCATAAGGTCCAGCTCATCATAATCAGAAAGTAGTTATTCATAAACTCATTACCTTTAGAAACCATTATTTGATTGTTTTATCTTTGTAATTATTTAGGTTTATTTTTAAATGTATACTAATATAATAAAACTGAAGAGTTTTTGCAACAAAGTTCCTAATCGCACGCATCGCAATCGCAAAAGCGAAATCTTTGTCTCGACCGCAGTGATACAGTAGTGGGAGAGCCTTGCTTCGGTACGCATGGGCCGGCTCGACCAGCGTGATACCACGGCCTCACAGAAAACCGGCCGTGAAGCAATGATTGTGTTTCGCCGAGTGAGTGAGGTTACCGGAAGCCCAAACCCCTCTCCCTCCTCTCACACCCTTCCCCTATTTTCACCTTAAAGGCCGGCAACAGCCTTGTGACTCTTGAACCACTCTTCTTGTGTCTTCCACGCCTTAACTATTCAACTGATCATCATGGAATTGCAAAAAATTGCATACACGTTATCAGGATACAGATAAAAATATCGAATGACTTTCATCCAGAAAAAGTACCTTTCCCGAAGGAGTTTTTTTTTATTTATTTCAATGCAAAAAACACATTATAATCGTAAAAACATTAATATTAAATACATTTATTTTATCTAGATCGTAACGTACACAGTATGTGCACACAGGAAAATCAATCTATTAACAAACAATATCCATAACAATCTCTAATACATTCATATTTAGTCATCGGGTCAGGTTTGAATGCCTCAAGGACTCCTTACTCAGATGCGAAGTAAGTGAAAAAGCTTGTGTAAATATATTTATACTAGCAATCCGCCCCGGTTTCGCACGAGTACAAATTATACACCTAAACCTTCCTCATTAATCACTCTGTCTATTAGTGAAAACAGCATGAAAATCCGTTCAGTAATTTTTTCGTTTATCGTGAACAGACACTGACGCGGCGGGGGACTTTGTTTTATAATATGTAGTGACACAGATTCTTTCTGTTGAAGAAACTTTATAAAACTGGTCGCACGTACTGTAAAAAGGACAAATATTTTGTGAAATGTGCTACCGAGTCTCAGTGTACCTACTCGCGTTTTCTACAGTATCAACTATTATGTATTCTGTGGCAGCATGCAATAAAATGGTACCACGTCTAGATAGTGAATAAGAGAAAATTGTACAAATTGTGTCAAAATTTAGTCTTCATTGTCCGCATATCTGAGCAGAATATATAGTAGATTTTTTTTTCTTTTATCTCTATCTTAGCGATCTTTGACTAGCCTGTCTGTCTAGTGGTTAGTGACCATGACTACTAAGCCAGAAGTCGTGGGTTCGATTCCCACCCAGGACAAATAACTGTGCGATATGCACGAAAATTTGTTCTGTGTCTTTGTGTAATTTAACTACAACTAGCAACCCGTCCCGGCTTCGCACGGGTAGCAGAGACATCTTCAACAATCATCATTAAAACAGATGACACCCTGGTTGATACAACCACTATCACCCTGCCACTAAAGATGTAAACTACTAAGCAAAGTGTTGCTACGTCTATTTTTCCCCACTCTTAGTTGCAGCACGTTACTTGTCTAAATATTTTGTTATCATAATTGTGCCCTCACCTCCCTACGCTTTTTAACGTAAAAGTGACCCCAGTTGTGTTGCAAGTGTTTATAGACTTACAAATTAGTTTTGGCGACATCCACATACAACAAAAACATGCTTCAGGGCAATCTAGCGAAGACAAGCCAAACTATATAGTAACTACAAATCCTACATCGCGCAATAAAACTTCTCCCGCCTTTTCGTATATTTCATTGTCAGGCATTTCAGGTGGCACAGTTTTTTTTTTTCATTATAAACACCTTTATAGCCATCTCGGCTGTATCTAGTAGACCTCTTTCTTCCTTCGCCATTCTAACATACTTTCATATCAATTTTCACATAAGTAACTAGCAGCGCCCCGCGGTTTTAAGCGCGTAAGTCCCGATCCCGTCTGAATATCGGGATGAAAAGTATTCTTTATGTTAATCCAGGTCTCCAGCTATCTACATACCAAGTTTCATCGAAATCGGTTCAGTAGTTTTGGCGTGAAAGAATAACAAACATACACACGCGCACACACACACACACACACACACGCACACTCACAAACTTTCGCCTTTATAATATTAGTGTGATGTGATTACTAACTATGATACATCTAACAGAATTTTTGTATTAGTTTTTATCACGATATGCACAATACAGGTATTTATTAAACTGAACACATTACATCTGCTCTCTGTATTAGCGCGTGTATGATCATTATCATCATACCGTGTATATTCTTAGTCCTAGCACCCAGCCACCACCACGTGTACCGTAATTATAAATAATTATGTTAACTAGATTTAAAGTGATCACGTTAATTCCCGCTAACATAATTACATATCATGGAACGCGAAAGTTTAAAAGTTAGTATATACAGTTAAGTAGCAATATTCATAATGGTTAGACAATCGGATCAATGAGGAAGTTTATATAAGTATTCATTACGTAGCCCGATTTCACTTGTAATTATTTATATTGCCGTGGTATTATAAACAATGCAGTGTTTAATCACTTAGCCCATAACATACATAGGTACCTACTACTTCCCAACATGATCATGGTCGGCAGATTCTCACGCGTTGTGTTGGAGGGACACAACACCCGTTTCTCCACATAGTAGTTATTATTTACTACTTTTACAGAAAGCTTACAGACTAATAAGAATAACATATATTTAGTTATCATCGTATTATGTTAACAACATCTGCAAGTGACAAGGTGTCAATGTGTTAAATTAGTTAGCGTCGCTCATTGTTAAATACAAAGTTGAAACAGAGTTGAACAAAAGGTGATTTGTGTGTCATGCAAAATAGCTTTCTGCATTGGGTATTCCCGTGTTCCCTGCAATAGACCCACTTACGACGTATCTTCATGTGCTTTTAGTCAGTTCGATACAACTTCACCGTTCACCATTGACGCGTGGGGGTTTCAACACGATAAAAAAACGCTAACGCGTTGATGGTGCAAAGTATTCCCTACTTACGTAATGTTTATTGTTAATAGTCGATTGAATAGAAATAAATCTATGTATGTACATTATAAAATACGAAATTCAATCAACTAAAAATGGTTGCGGTAATAGACCGAACTATGCCGTAGGGCATAGTTAAAGCACTTACATAATTATTAATATTCAACAGATAATATTAAATGAATTACGGTATAAAAATCTTTTTAACCAAAAATTAAACCGACGAAAAGAACTTAAAAGCAAAAAATAAATAAACCTTAAGTCTTAAGTATTGAGCCTATTTACACAAACTATCAAATTTTATATAAACTTATTTTGAGTCGGCGCTAAACAACAAACTGATTTACTATCAAAATTTTTTATGTATCTACGTAAGTAAATAATTTTAATTAATAAAAAAACATACGGTCGAATTGAGAACCTCCTTTTTTTTCGTTGGTTAAAAATTATGTTAAAAGGTTTGTTGCTAAGGGCGTTCATTTGAAACGATTCAAGCGCTCTATTTTCATTATTATTGTTTAACCTCCGGGACCCTAGGGGGTTTAGGGGGATAATAAATCAAAAATAAACAGGATTCCCACTTAGAGGAATGCTCCAAGTCTGTTTAATGGACAAAAAACGTTTATTACAATAGCATGGTTATATACTACTCTCCGAGGATCTCAACATCGAGATCTACCAATGATCTATATTCTACAACGCCATCTTTTGTTACATTATGGTACCATAATACATCTGTTAGATCACGATAGGTAGCGTAACATGTTCCATTGATGTTAGTGTTCTTAGCTTATATGACATTCCGCCCACCAAGGACATATTAGGACACTATGTCCTTAATAAACTCAATAAGTGTAAATCAGTTAATGCTTCAACCAGATGATTGTATAAAACCGAACAGTTCAACTTAAATAAATACAGCGACTCCAACAATAGTCTCTATCACTTAGATATAAGAAAACTATCCCATAAAATTAACAGTGTATAGTATCAACAAATGTATTTGATTAAAACCCGTATAAGCAAAACAAAGGTAAAAATATGCGTTAGTATAAATGCTATAGTGAATAAATAAAATAATAACAATTTGATGTTGGTCTTTTAATAGTGGACGAACAAGTGCGAAGGGTGACCATACGCGTAAGATCCCTGTCCTGAGTCCTGACCTGGGTGTTTTTCAATCACTCTACAAAGTAGCCACTTGCAAGGAGGCAAATTGTCCTCCTTCACTAAAACAAAATCTCCGATATCAGGTTCAGGTATTTGTTTCGCCCATTTATGTCTATGCAGATATGTACTCAAATATTCCGTTGACCATCGACGCCAAAATTGCTGCATCATTCTTTGAACTAAGTGATACCTTTTTAAAGAAGAAATATTTGCAGTTTCGTAGTTGTGATCTGGTACATTGACAAGAGGTTCGCAAACAAGGAAATGCCCGGGGGTTAAGGCGTCAACAACATCCACGTCTGACAGCTTACAAAGAGGACTAGAGTTCAAGCATGCTTCTACCTGACTTAGTAAAGTTGACATCTCTTCATAAGTCAGCGTAGAGCTTCCTATCACCTTACGTAGTTGCTGCTTACATGACTTAATGCCAACCTCCCATAGTCCGCCAAAATTCGGAGCATGTGGTGGAATATAATGTCATGCAGTGCCTGCATTAGCTAAAGTTTCCGTAATATCCTTAGCTATTCCTGCATTTTCAGATTGAAGTAATGTTTGCAGTTCCTTGGAGGCTCTCTGGAAATTAGTTCCGTTATCGCTCCATATGTGGTTACAAGGTCCACGCCGAGAAACCATCCTTCTAAATGCCGCAAAGAATCTTTGTGTCGTCAGATCGCTGACAACCTCAAGGTGCACTGCTTTGGTCACCATGCACACAAACAAGCAAATATACCCCTTGTATGCATGGTGGCCCCTACCCTTTGAAGTTCTTAAGTTAATGGGTCCCGCATAATCTACCCCGCAGTTGCTAAACGGTCTACCCGGCGTGACACGCGCAGGTGGTAACTGCCCCATTAATTGGTGTTTGGAAGCAGTATTGTACCGAAGGCAAGTTAAGCACCTACGCAAATAACCCTTAACTCGTTCTTTTGCTCCTAAGATATGATATTTGGTCTTCAAACAATTGAGCATTAGCTGTGGTCCACCATGAAGGGTCAAATGATGTGCCTCGGATATCAAAATATCTGTCAAATGTGATCTATGTGGGATCAAAATTGGATGCTTGCGATTAAAACTCAGATCTGAACGCTCCAATCTACCGCCCACCCTAAAGATATTGGAAGAATCCAGGTAAGGATTTAATGAACTTAAACCCCTTCCTTTTACGCTTTGAGCTTTTTGCAGATCTCTGATTTCAGCCTGAAAGCCCTGCCTTTGACACTCTCTAATACATGTATCCAGTGCTAATCTCAACTCTTCAGCTTTCAAGTACGATGTGTTTCTTTCATTTTTTGCTTTCTTCCAGTCTAATACACGTTGATAATATGCTATGATTCTAACCAGTGTGGTTAGCGAAGAATACCTACCCCAAATCCAATCATCCTGCTCCTCCGATACTACGTGACTCTTAATCTCTTCAACAGACGTAGTAAGAATTTTGGATTTACCAAACCGGATAGTTTTTTCTTGCAGAAAATCGGGACCGTTCAACCATAAGCGAGACTTCAGCAGTTCCGACGGGTAAAGACCGCGTGACGCACAATCAGCAGGATTTTGTTTAGATTGAACGTGATTCCACTGCTGTGGTTCGCTCATGGATAAAATTTCTGAAACCCGGTTTGTGACAAACGTTTTCCACTTACTAGGGTGGTTATTCAACCAAGCTAAAACGATTTTTGAGTCGGTCCAAGCATGTATGTTAGATTTACTGATTCCCATGATTTTAGAAACCTCGAACAATAGTTTGGTCAGTAGAACTGCTCCACACAGTTCTATCCGCGGAATAGACACGGTTTTAATTGGAGCGACGTTGGTTTTGACCGAAACTAAAGTGACATGTATGTAACCTTCAGCATCGATTACACGGATATATATAATTGCCGAATACGCCGCCTTCGACGCATCACAGAACCCATGCAAATCAATCTGCTTGTCCCTGCTTTTCGTACCTACCCACCGAGGTATCGACAGCTCCGTCAAAATTGGCAACTTCTTACGGTAAGTAAACCAATCATGCTTCATTTCTTCAGGTATGGGATCATCCCATCCGATACCGGTAATCCACAATTTTTGTATGAAGATTTTTGCTATGATAACTACGGGGGCAACCCAACCTAGTGAATCGAACAGTCTCGAAATGTCCGATAATAGTTAACGTTTAGTTACAGGTTCCTGTATAGGTTGAAGCTGAACAGAATACTGAAAGATGTCTCTGCTTTGGTTCCAGGTAAGTCCTAGTGTTTTTATTACGTTATCTTGTTTAATTCTAATTCCTTTATCTTCGTAGTCGCCTTCCTTCCTTCTTCCATCTATTAATTTCTCTAGGAGTTCATTACTGTTACTTGACCATTTCTGTAGTTCAAACCCTGCTTTATTTAGTAATTGATAAATAAAGTAAATTTCTATACCTAATTCTATTGTTTAACAGCCGGTCATGAGATCATCCATGTAGTAATCCTTCAGGACTCTTTCAGCAGCTAATGGATAATTCTGGCCTTCATCGTACGCTATCTGGTGCATTGACCGAACAGCCAAGAATGGTGCCGAAGCTGTCCCGAAGGTCACGGTAAGTAGTTTATAATCTTGAATTTCATCATGCTTGTTGTCTCTCCACAGGATGCGCTGAAAATCAGTATGCTCATTCGTTACGCGTACCTGGTGATACATTTTGATAATGTCCGCTATGAGACAAAAAGGATGAACCCTCCAACGAAGAAGCAGATGTCGCAAGTCCGATTGCAAAGTGGGTCCAATTAATAAATCATCGTTAAGTGATGACCCATTACTACCCTTACTGGACGCGTCAAATACCACTCGCACTCGTGTCGTGTCCTTGTCATTCCTTACAACGGCGTGATGCGGTAAGTAAGCCGCATGTTTATCTAGCTTCTCCTCTGATATTGGTCTTATATGGCCTAACGACAGATATTCATTAATAACTTCCGAATATTTAGCTTTTAATTCGACATTTAAGTTAAGTTTATTTTCCAATCCCTGAAACCGCTTAATTGCTTGAATCCTTGATCTACCATATTTACAGTCATCAGTTCGGAAAGGTAAGTTTTCTATATAACGTCCACTTTTGTCTCTTATCGTAGTAGTTTTAAAGATTTCCTCACATCTAGCTTCTTCTTCTGTAAATAGTTTCTTATTTTCATTTGGCTCTTTTTCTAATTCCCAGAACTGTTTCAGCATTTCATCCCCATCTAGATGAACGTGCAACACTGAAACATTAGAAGTGCTACTAGCTGCAGATCTTACCGTACCCGATAAAATCCACCCCAAGCGCACTGTGCTACAATTAAACCAGCAGCAGTTTTTCTGAACCCACTTTGTATTACCTGAGGGAATACTTCAGCTCCCAACAACATATCCACTGTATCAGGAGTATGATATCTTGGATCGGCCAGTTGAATGTCACTGATGAGTAACTCCTCTACGCATGTGGTTTCTCTAACAGGTAAGAGAGAAGTTATAGACTTGAGGACATAAGCCTTTACTACCAACTCAACTGATGCATCAACCCCGTGACTGAATCCTAACTTCAACGAAAGAATTTGAAATCAATTTGCTACCTCCACCTACTCCTGATATAATTCCCTTAGCAGATTGTTTCTTGAGGCCCAGACTTTGAACAATGCCTTCAGTAACAATAGACGCCTGAGAGCCCTGGTCTAACAAGGCTCGTACCGTATACCTCACTCCGTTTTTCGAAACAGCCCTGATTAGAGCCGTGGATAACAATACCTGATTGTTATCTGATCCCTTCGAAAAACAAGTGACGACCTTTGTTTGATCTTCTCCTTGAACAGCATTTGTGGATTCCCTTGTTGGTAAATCTTTTACCCTAGATGAAATCGTTTCTACGTTCCCTTTAACCGAATCTTGTTCACCCTTAGGATGCAACAAAGAATGATGTTTACGCCTACAAATTCGACAAGTGATTGTACACTTACATAACTTAGCAGAGTGATTGTAACCCAAGCAGTTAAAGCATAAATTGTTGTCTTGGACAAACTTCCGACGCGTATCAACATCAATGCTGACGAATCGTCTACAGTTTCCTAATTTATGAGAGTCCTTACAATATGGACAATACATCGTAGAAATGTGAAATGCCTTGGGTTTATTAGCATTAACATTTTGGGTTCTAACTGGCTTAGTATCTAAAAATTCAAACGCTCTGTATCGGCTTGTTAAGAACTCTTTGAATTGATCAAAAGTAGGTAGCTTATCACATTCAATATTACTCGTGACCTTTAATTCCCACTCCTTTCTACTCTCTGTATCTAACTTTAACCAAATGATGTGTATAATTAAAATGTCCCAGGATATAACGTCTATACCTAAGTTACCCAAAGCATTCAAGCAGTCCGTAGTGGTGTCCATCAAATCTTTTAAACCACTAGCCGATTGACCTACAATATTTCTTTGACTTAATAATCTTCTAAGTATACAATGCGAAAGATATTTTTTATTGTTATAACGTGATTACAGTAGACTCTGACATCTATCATAATTTGATTCACAGATTGGAATATGTCTTAGAAATTGTTCTGCTTCACCAGACAAGTAACTTTTTAAATAGTGAAGCTTTTGTACTTTATATAAACTTACATAGTTATCAATCGCAGACAGAAACAAATCCCGAAACGTTGGCCATTCAGTATATTTTCCAGAAAAAGTGGGAATGGTAATACGAGGTAACTTTATTGACATAGTCTTACTCTCAGCAATATTTGGTGATGGTAAACTTGAAGTATACACACTACTTTGTTTGAATTTGTTTAAAGCAGTTTTAAGTTCACATTTTAAATCTATGTATAACTCCTCCGTCTTATAATATACCTCATTAATAGTATACGGCGAAGTTGATAATTCTATACTTGCCACATCCCTAACAATTTTTACATGATTACCATTAAATTGAGACCACAACTCCTCAATATTCTCTAGCCTAGTCTCAATATACTCTTTTGTCAGTCTTCCTTTAGGTGATTTCTTATAGTTATTTTTTGCTTTTGACAGTCTATTGTAGAAATCATCTTGTACTTGAACTAATGATGTTAACGAGGTCATATTGTAAATACTCTATAAATTGAAATAAAACCAAACACAATCGCTAATGTTATCAACTTAAACTCTTATGTACGAAATGTTCAACAAAAATTTTATAAGTTTCTAATAAACATAAAAATTTTACAAGTCAATGTAACAAACACGAAATGTTTCTAAGTGTTTTTAACTTAGAAATTCGATTCGAAATCTGGCATAGGTTCCCAGTCTGAACAATATTTGCCTTAAATCTAACTAAGTCTAAGCATGCACCCAATAAATTATTCTAAGTCCATAATCTAACTAAATATTATAAGTTTTCAAGTTCTTCACTTTAAGGTTGATTATTGCTGTTTCTTCGCAAACTAATGAATTGTCTAAAGTAACGCTATTGATGATATCACTTATTTAAATTCCAGTTCACGATTTTGCTTAAGTATATTTTCCCATAGAAATAAGGTTCACTTTGCTTGATAGATGATAACAATAACAGTACTCACGGTTTTAATCTTCACAATCACTAACTTCCTTGTATTATTGGTATGTATCCTTACGACTGCGCAGAGAACTGTTCCCTCCGCCTTGACACTGTTTATATCCGCTTCCGGATTCCGCCCTCCGTACCTCCCACAGCGGGTCCAAATAACGTTGTTAAGCGATATGAGGTTGATGTTACTTCCTATGTAAGGCTTCACTGTGTAACACCTGAAAATACTTTGACAAACCTTGCCACATAATCCGTCTCAAAGGACCATGTTTAACCTCCGGGAACCTAGGGGGTTTAGGGGGATAATAAATCAAAAATAAACAGGATTCCCACTTAGAGGAATGCTCCAAGTCTGTTTAATGGACAAAAAACGTTTATTACAATAGCATGGTTATATACTACTCTCCGAGGATCTTAACATCGAGATCTACCAATGATCTATATTCTACAACGCCATATTTTGTTACATTATGGTACCATAATACATCTGTTAGACCACGATAGGTAGCTTAACACGTTCCACTGATGTTAGTGTTCTTAGCTTACGAGTATATGACATAATTGAACATTGCTTTTCTTTTTTAATTTGCAGGGAACCTTTCTGTGTGAGATAGGAATTTCTAAGGTTTTATTCTTTGCCTGTAATAACTTGTTGCAAATTTAAATGAACCTTCAAATTTAAAAAGAATTAACAAAATACCTTTCTTTTATTGTGTTTTCCAATACTTCGTAGAAGGTTCTTACGAAACAAAAAAGTAAGAAAAATGAGCTGAAAATCGGTTCCCGTAGAATACATTTCAAAGTCGCGGGCAACAGCTAGGTTTATTATAAATATAAATCAATGTCAACTGAAAGACATTTAACTATGTCAATATAACTTTAATAAATATATATAATAAATAAATACATACTTTATTGTTTCTATTTAGTCCTTATTATGAATTTTAGGGCAATGATGTCCTTAATCATTTGCTAAATACTGTCAGAAACACAACCAGATATTTATCGACCGTTGTCCCGCATTTAACATGTTTGTTGAATACGGCGAGAACTTATAATATGCTATACTACTACTAATAATGTTGCAAGTTTGATTGTTAATAGGAATTTTGTAAAAAAACAATGTCATTTGCTGGGTCACGCGTTCGCTGTGTGACGTGGATGTGGGCAAAAATGCTGTCGTATGACCGCCGCAAATAGTCCTTTGATACTTGCGTCAAATTTATGATTACATCAAGGTCTTTGACCTCACCTATCAAACTACGTAGTAACCATGGTGTACTGCAATAAATTTCCGCCATAAGAAAAATGTGTTACACACATAAACTATTAATAAAACAACCATTAAAAGTGCTATAATTCACGCACATTATATCATACTGTGGAGCCTTATATTCAGTAAAATCACAGCTTTCTTTTGTTAAAAGGAAGAAAACTGAGATAAGGACCCAGCGGTTGATGTAAGGAAGTTGTACACACGCTAATCAGCACGAGAACTTTCATTGCGTGACACAGGATTAGTAGTTCCTATGCACAAGGGTTCCTTGTCACAAGTGCGTTGCCGGCCTTTAAAGAGGTAGTAGGGGAGGGAGGGCGAGGGGGAGGTAAGGGCCTCCTGTAACCTTACTCACTTGGTGAAACACAACGAAAGCTGGTTTTCTGTGAGGCTGTTCTATCACTCTAGTCGAGCCAGCCCATATGTGCCAAAGCAAAGGCTCTCTCACGAAAAATAATAACTGTGATAATAATACGTGATGTAATGATTAAATAATATAGATTATAATTCTTGAAATGCCTTATCAACTTCCAATATCAAAGTTCTTCACTATCCTCTCTAGAACCTTACAATACATAATTCAATTGCCTTGTCACCGACGTTAAGATGCAGTAGCCAGACAGAAGTAATAACATCAGTATGGTTACACTGTTAAAGGAAAATGGTCCATATTAACTCTCATTTTCATAACGTTTAAATAGGTTATCCTGTAACGTATTGCGTATAGATAAGTTCTTACTTATTATGTGTAAAGTAAGATAATTAATTATTTTTTGATTTGATTTCCGAATTTTCACAGTATCATCTCTGAATATTATCACGAATCACAGAAAAGCCATAAATACATAATTATTTATATTTTTTTATGGTATAGGGGCGAACGAGCAGATGGGTCACCTGATGGTAAATGACTACCGCCGCCCATGGGCACCTGCAACTCAAGAGTCACAAAGCAAGTGCATTGCCAGCCTTTAAGGTGGGAGTAGGGGAATAGGGGCGGGGAGGGAGAGGGAAGGGTTAGAGCCTCCGGTAACCTCACCCACTCAGCGAAAAGCAATGCAAGCACTGCTTTACTGCCGGTTTTCTGTGAGGCCGTGGTATCACTCCTGTCGAGCCGGCCCATACGTGCCGAAGCATGGTTCTCCCATGACGACCCTAATACGTACATATTTACAACAAAAGAGTCGCAAAATGGTACTTTTGCTGCACAGGAAATAAACGAGCTTCTGATGGCTTATCATTACTATTTTGCTGTACCTTTTGCGTGTTACCAGACACAAGCATGGTAGGGGTAAACATGACTGGTTGAAGCAATAGAGGAAGTCCATTAACATTTAACAAAACGCAATTCCTAAGAGACTATGGATACCATGAAGAAGTATATTAGCCTAAACTTCAGTAAAGTTATTGAAGTTATACTTCTTTAGGCGTGTTTGGGAAAATGTATGAGAGTAAGTTTTTACGATGCGCGCGCACACCGTCACAAAAAACCGACACCCTGAAGTTAGCTAGTCAACATTTTAGTTTTTCAAAAAAGTGACCAACTTCACGATATTTATTCAAGTATTTCTGACCCACAACACGTGTTTTGTATCAGTCCGAATAAAATATATATAAATATATATATATTTTTTTTAAATAGTAATCGTTGTGACTGATATTTATTAACAATTTATTGATTTAAAAATGGTTTTTACAAATTACTTTGAGTACGTTTGTAAAATTTGAGGTTAGTTGATGGTATGTATTATTTATTATGATATTTAAATAAACTTTATTTGACTAGCGCCAAAGAAGTATAACTTCTTACGTGCGTACATAAGTACATAAACACTTTTTTATTGTACTTTAATTCTATCTTGGGACCTGCAGAGTTGAATTTGATCATAAATTAAAATGAACGTCATAATCTTTTAAATTACCCATTCCCAGAAACTAATGCCAATTCGAACTTCTGATTCTGTTGATCGTTTAGAGAAATCTAATAAGCAAAATAGACTTTCTCTTCTACCTGTTTAAAGTGATTTCAGAAACTCTTATATTTTTGAAATCCATTATTATTTTTTGCAAAAAAATACCACACATCTTTACAAATATCACATTCACCATCCCATAAAAAAGTAAAAAATCCAACTTCCTCCTCTTTAAATCTATGTATCAGGTGACATACACGTCAGCTGTAACTCACACTGCCGACGTAAAGTCGCGCCAGTGAGACCCACCCTGTAGTATAAGTTATGGCAATAAAAGAGCAATTTCTCGCAATGTATTTATTTTCTGGTTTCACCCAATAACCGCCCTACATTCATTGAGAGTTATAAACGATTTCTTTTGCAGTACATGCTCCCGAAGAAAGATGATAAATTTGACGCAACTTGTTTCTGGTTTCTACTATGAAATCATGCTCACAGTTCCGTTTGAAATTCAGTTTTAATTAAAGATGTTTGGATAAAAATAACAAGCTGTTTGGATTCGAATATGTTAAGTTTTTTTTTACATTGTTATAATCTGCGAAGTAATGCGCGCGCTCTCCGGTGATAAGCAGTAAGCAGACCCTGTCCTCCAGCAGTGAGACCACCATAGAGATCGACGCGATTTATGAAGGATTAGACTTCTACACTTTTGTCTCGATCGCGCTTTAAAGAATTGTGCTCTGACCTCTTCTGTGGTTTATTGGTGGTTATCCTGCTGGTGGCGGTGGTGTTAAAAACCTGTTTGCTAATTATAAATTTAAAAATATATTTTTAAACGTAAATAGGAATTCTGTATTTGAAATAAAATAAGTCAGAGCGTGAGATATATGTTAAATGTATATGTACTATAGGTGTCACTAAACCAAATAAATTCTTTTGAGTATTGACGGTTGGAAAGAGTTACGTTTATCAGTATGCCGTCCAGTTTTAGTTTGTAGTTTTTCAACTAAACTTTTGTTAGCGCTCTTCCCAACCTACGTGAGTGGTATACTATTCCGAGACATGTCGTACTATGTTAGCTAAACTCAACCTAGTACGACGTGAATAATGATCGACACATTCAAATAATAAAAAAAATACATAGGAGCAAATTGTCCTTAATTGTTTTGTCTTTGCCTATTTTGTAGACGTAAAACTCTATGCTATCAAAATCCATACCAATAAGTAATGAAACAAAAAGATGTTTATAAAGTTCGTCCTTATTCACGTTAAATTCATTTATTAGTTAGTATATAAATAGCCAAATTGTTCTTGATCTGCGAAATTTAAAGTGTTATAGGATTGTAAGACATATAGTTGTTTTTTAAATTTGTTAACTGTCGTTTTGAGGTATATTTTATACATATTACGTTTTTAGTTGTTAGATTGAGACCCAGGAAACGCAATGGTAGTTATGTATAACTAGTAAGTAGAGATAAAATTACAATATTTCAGCATTCTAATAATGACAACCCTAAACATGATCACATATAGTTTGCTTACAAAGATTCCATAATCAATTTGGCTCAATTATAGAATTAATACTTCATTTCAACACCGCTCATTTGTTTTTTTTGTTTTGTTTAGCAATTAGCTTGATCTCTTATTTACATTAATGAGCCCCTATTTTAAGACGTACCGTGAGTAACGTGGGTCACACATTTAACCCTTCCAACTAAGCTGGATTTTTGTGTCAGAAGTCCTGGACTTTGTGTCACGAGTGCTAGATTTTTGTGATCAGATTGTATGATAATATTAAACATAAAAGCTTTGGTTAAAAGGTTTGGGAAGAAAGGTCACATTTTTAGATTAGTATTTTAAGAAAAACTGTTCATTAAAAGGTTTTGTCCTAATTTATTTAATTTAATTCCTGTTCCAATTGAAACGTATTGGGACGAATTTTTGCCAATCGAGCCTAATTACTTTTCTCCAATATCCTGTTTAAACGCTTCACTGTGGTATACCAGGAGTGTACTTCCGGTGGATCTCAAAATTCTGTTCCCAATATAGGTATGAATTTCATTTATTGCTTCTCTTCTGTATTTTATGCTTCCGTGGCTATTATGGTAACTTTTATACATAAAGGCCAGGTTCAGATACGGGCTTCAAACGCATATATTGACGCTCTAACAATAACACGCATTTTGTTCAAGTCGTTTACATTGAGATCATTAGTTTGGAGTACATTCTTCCACATGAGTGTACGTTTTTAACATTTAAATAAAAGTCCGGATAGTTTAATGTAGTTCGATCTCTCTCCCCGCAATTGTGTGTTACTGGTCTAGGTTAAGTGATTAAATAGCAATTACCTTCACAAAATTCACATTATTTTCTATTAGTTTACTACATTAGTTTTTTACAAAACCTTATAAATATGCTTAGGTACTCTTGCTACTTTCATAAATGCGCATGTTTGGATGTTTGTTAGTCATCCAGATCCGTACAGCCCGTGCGGATCTGGGTGAAATATGGCTCAGAGATAGATTATAGTCTGGAAGAGCACATTAACTATTTTTTATCCCGAAGGAATGTACGGTTCCCTTGGATAAACTTACACATACACCAAATTTCCATGAAGTTGCGGGCAACAGATAGAATTGTATAAAACGGACTGAATTCTACTAATATTATAAACGTTTGTGAGGATGTATGGATGTTTGTTACTCTTTCACGCAAAACCTACTGAACCGATTTCTATGAAATTTGATATGTAGATAGCTAGAGACCTGGATTAACACATAGACATTATTGTCCCGATATTCCCACGGCTCCGGGAGTTACGCGGGTGAAACCGCGGAACGTCATAATATATGAAGGTATCTATCAGCTCTATGAGTGATGCCAAGATGAACGTGGCAAATGTATACATAATGGATGAGCTGCTTATATTATATTTTAATGTATGTACATATATCACACATAGATATTTCAATTATTTCCGATGGATATTACAATAAACTAAAAATAATGGTCAGTATTAGGTACAATGACATGAATGGGCTGTAGTGGCTATAAACGACATCCACTGTCACAAAACTGATATCACTGGGTCCTCAAAAAGTCATTCAACATCTCTCATGGTTGATAATCTTGTAGATCCAGACCCATCTAACATAACTCGGAAAGGAAGCACTAAGAAAATAGCTAACAACAAAATTACAATTATTCGACAAGAGTAGTTAGATGTAATAAGTGTAAAATATAATAATATGCCAAAGCTAAGACCAAAATGCTAAAATGTTCATTCTGTCACTATACGTATCATATCAAGTGTATCCTACCGACACACAGAAAAAATTTTGAATCTGATGAAGAGAGTGGTTTTGTTTGCATGGCTTGCTTCGTTTTAGCAAACGACAGCGATAGTGATGAATTTGCTCAAAACTTGTTTTAAGAGTGTCACAAGGAGTACAAATATGAATAACTTAGTATTTTTATATTTGGTTACTGTGACTTTAGAGGTTTATTATTGCTTTGCTAGTTATAAATTGTAGCCCGTCCATAGGTTCGACACAGTCCACAGGTACAATTAATTCTGTACACAGGTACAACACACTGTCGTACCTATGAACAAAAGTGGTGTTAATAAAAAAGTTGATTTTCTACGTATTAATGTAAGTGTTATCAAAATTTTAATTTAAGTTTAATAAAGGCTGATTATTCCATAAGACTTGGTATACACTTTTAATAAATAAAACTTAACCATTTTTGAGAAAAAAAAATGTTTCATGAAAAACTCCTCAAACTGACCATATGTTCCGCACTTGTCCATATAAAAAAAAATACAGGATCGACAATATGTCAATAATACTTCTGAGTCTTAACCATAACCTTATAATAACAAAAGCATTCAAACAATAGATAAAATCCTGTGCTAAAAGAAAGATTTGCACAGAAATGAAGCGCTCTTTTTCTGACGTCATTAACTAGCTAAGATTACTCTCATCCATCTTGCTACAGAGGCTGAGTATGATAACACTTAGAAAAAAATATTTATGGAGCAAATGATACTTTATTGTCTGCAGTATTGCGATATGTGCTAGAGAAATGATTACAGGTGGAAATTAAAATAGCTAAGTACCTACAGCCCAATGGTAACAAATAATAAACTGAATATGTTTAAGTCAAGCTGATAAAGCAATTTCAGAATGTCTTGCAAACTAATTATAATAATTAGGTATTTAAAAAAAGAAAAAAAAAATGTTAGATATTTTATTAGTTAGATGGGTACCTAAAGTCTCAAATTTCTTCCTCTTTTCTTCAAACATTGAAATTGGTTACAAAATTTTACAGAAATTTTACAGACAGTGAAGCAATGCTTGCATTGCTTTTCGCGAGTGAGTGACGTAACCGGCCCTAACCTTCCCTATAACCCCCCCTCACCCTATTCCCACCCTTCCCCTCTCCCCTCTTCCCGCTCTTTCCCCCTCTTCTCCTACTCCCACCTTAAAGGGATGCAACGCACTTGCGACTCTTGAGTTGCAAGTGCCCATGGTTAGCGGTAGTCATTTACCATCAGGTGACCCGTCTACTCGTTTGCCCCATATATCATAAAAAAAATACAGAATGAGAAACTCGTCTTTTTTAACACTCGTCCTAAAAGTATTTATATATCCTAATACTAATATCTTAATCCTAATATTTTAACCTAATACCGTACCCATGACATCTGAATCCGAATATTCTTTTCGTTATTTCCGTTTTGTAGTCGTAATATCATAATCCTAATGATTTAACTGCTGATATTAATGAAGTGAAGCTGAAGTGAAAATTTGTGAGGATGTTTTATGTTTCTGACTCGATCACGTGTAAATCACTATACTGATGGAATCGAACATGAGGTGGTGCTACAGATGAAAGTCAGTATATTGCAAGGGACCCAGGGTTAATAACCATCATAGCCGATGTCTTACCAAAACACAAGCAAATCTTAAAAAATAAAATAAAGTAAAAAAAATATATTCTCAAATTAGCTTCAGACTATTTTGTTTTAACTGTCCATTGCTACAATAACTTTAAAACAATAAAAGAAAACACAACAATAACTTTTATTAATGAAATATAAGGATGGCGACAGATAGGCGCGGCGTGACGTCAACTCACAAATTGGATTGAAACCCAACGACATGCTATCAACTACATGTCCATTGAGTCTATTGATATAAACGCACTCGTGTACTATGGCACTAATTTGATATACATTTGGACTGTGTAATGACAACAGCTGTCTTCCAGACAAAGATTAATAGGTAAATACTTTCTAGAAGGAACTTATGGAATTAGGAAAATATTAACAAGAGATTTCTCTATAGAGTACCACGATTAATCTGCGCTACTTGCGTCGTGTGGTATTGTAGCTGACTAGTTGACTTGGCTTGCCAGAGCTCTCAATACTCATCATATTCCTTCCCGTTTCCCAATTTTATTTGGGGTCGGCCCAATGTGTAGGTAATAGTTATTTAATTTTATTTTTTTCAACTTTGCAAAGGGTTTTGGCTTGTTTTTTTTTTAAGACCGGCCGGGAAATGTAGTTGTTTGCAAATAGGACAAAGAAAGAAAGTAAAATGGAATAAGGAAAACAGATAGGGCGAAGGAGCTAGGGTAAGGGATACCACAAGTATCGGATGGAGACACGGGATTGAGACTGCAGTAGCTCGAAGAGGAAGCGTACCTTTATGTCCATCCTTTGATTGGAGACTACTACCGCTCTCAATATTAATAATTAAATTAAATTATTTTCAAGAAGTTAAAGAACTTATTTTGTAAAAAATACATACATACACTCATTTTCATCGTGGGAGAGCCATGTTTCAGCACGACCGGAGTGATACCACGGCCTCACAGAAAACCGGCCGTGAAGCAATGATTACATTGCTTTTCGCCGATTAAGTGAGGTTCCCCTCTTCTCCCCCTCTTCTCCCTTCCTAATTAAAAGCCGGCAACGCAGTGACTCTTGAATTGCAGGTGCCCATGGGCGGCGATAGTCATTTACCATCAGGTGACCCGTCTGCTCGTTTGCAGGGGGCAAATATACCATACATACAAGCATACAAAAAAAAAATCACTCATGGATGTATCTCCAAAGGAGTAGGCAGAGTTGTATTAAATACCCACATTTTGCTAAATTAGTAATTTCTCGGAAAAAAGTCTATTGCTGTCAACAGGGCATTAAAGAAGGGAAAATTGAGCACATATAGATAAGAAGGGAAATGTTGATTGAGGAATGTAAGCAATACCTCGTGAACGCATCAGGGCCGCATAACTGTTACTCGAAGGCGACAATCGACAATAAAAAAAAAAATTATAATTAAAAATGATAGATCAACACACAGAGCCCCGGGAACTTGAATACACACACTTCGTTCTTTTTAATTCCGGGTCAATGTTAGCAACTCTTAATAATTGGATATATTGTCATTATGTGACGTGTATGATTTAAATAATGTAGAATATTTTAGGACAATAACTAACGAATAAATGAATCTAAGACGAGCCAAGCGAAGCGCAAATGAGTGAGGCGCACTGCCGTAACGGTGTCAGGCGTCATACTCCTTTGAAAAGGGCCCCCGTCGGGTCCGAAACTAGTCGGGCATCGAAATACAATCGTGAGTAAAACCGTATAGTCTTTAATAAACATTTAACATTTTATATACAGAGACCAGACCAATACGAGTAGACATATTTATCGATACAAATATTGCCAAAGAGCGGGAAATAATCCTTCAACAGCCTTTTATATTTAAAATCAAATAATTTTCGAGTAATCTCTCTTAATATGAAAATAATCATTTGTATGTACAGCTTTTAACATTTAACCACAATCAACTATCATCCATGTTCAGCCGTTACAATAAATTCAAGCAGTGATGTCGTTCAGCCCCAATAACTTGGATCGCAGCCAGTTGACCTCAATTAAGCTTTTTCAAGCGAAAAGTGACAATATTAATCTGACTTGTTGGAAGCAGACTGCACTTTTGTATGCTCTTATATTCTACAGCAGCAAATTTTTATTTACATATGTTACAGGATTTGAATTATGAATATGTTTTTTTTTCTCAATGGCTTCTTGACTATGTCAGCAATGAATCTAGTGAGGGGGGAGGTCCTACAACCCACGTTTGAGCCCATGGTTTCGCCAGCGTCGGGTCTTTCCCTTGTTTTAAACGTCCTTGAGTGAGGTTTACAAACCTCACGCAAGAGTACGCAAGAGTGGACGTCACACGGCTTAGCTGATGTTACTGATGAATACTGATGATGATAGGTAGTTGTTTTTAGGGTTGGAAAGGAAAAAAGGAACCTTTATTTCACTTTGTTGTCCGTCTGTCTGTTTGTCAGTCTGTCAAGAGCCTTTTTTTCAGGAACCTGTAGACGTATCAAGTTGAAATTAATACCAAATACTTATGTCTGTGGTTTCTTAAAGCTGTAAAAAAATCAAGCTTTAAGTCCACGTAATCAAGAGATACGGCCACTTAACGACCTTCGATCTTAGCAAATTTAAATATTTCGAAGGTAAATTAAAACCTATACATCCCATTGACCTTGAACCATAAAATTTGATAAGAAGCGTGGTCTTATAGTACAAGTAAAGGCTAAAATCCGAAAGTTGTTAATTTCTTGTTATATCTGCCTTTCTATTTGTCTGTCTGTCAAGACCCTTTTCCTCAGGAACCAGGCAATAAACTGAAATTAACATCAAACATTTATGTCAGTGGTCCTTTAAAGCTGTAAAAAAATATCAAGCTTCTAAGTCAACGCAAACAAAAGATAAGGCTTATTACCATAAACGTTATCAAACAAACCGTAAGCACTATTCTGTAACATCGTAATGAATGAAAACACTTCAATTATTATTATTACCCTTTCCGTCAACAGTTAGGTCCCTTGTTATCCAATGACCTGGAAGTAACAACATGAATGGATCATAAGTTAAAACGCTGCCATGTAGAACTAACTTGGTCAGTCAAGTGACATGCACACGATTATATGGCATATAAGACCATGATGCTGACTGCAAGCGCAGTGGTTTAAATAGTTACATTGCAAACTACCACACCACAACTGGTGGGGTTTGATCCCCACTATCTCTCTATTAGTAGCTCGGGGATATTAGATGCAAAGCATGATTGTTGTGTTGGTTGCTTTTTTAGGGTTCTGTACCCGAAGGGGGATGCGGGGCCTTACTACTAAGCATCCGCTGTCCGTCCGACCGTCAGTCTGATTGTCAGCGGACTGAATCTCATGATCTGTAATAGGTAAACAGTTGAAATTGTCACAGAATGTGTCCAAATAATAAAAATAAATTAAAATTAAAAGGGGGTCCCCTAATCTACATAGTATTAAATCTTGTACGATGCGGAACCCTTCATGCGCGAGTCCAACTCGCACTTGGCCGGTTTTTTTCAATCTATTAACTACCCTATTTAACTGCAGTATATTTGAAAAGTGTGATTACAAAATGCGAACAAATATAGGCAACTATAAAGTTTTGTTACTGTAATTATTTAAAAAAAAAAGTATCTTTTTATGCTTTTTAGGGGAAAGTAGATGTATTTTGATTAAATATAATAAGGGTAGGCCAACTAAACCCACTGCTCCAATGAGACAGCGATGTTTCGGAGCAAACGAAAATATCATCGATTTATACAATTTTTATATATTTGTAGATTTTTCAAAAATCGCTCGACTGATTTCGATAAAATTTAAATGGGACCACCTAGGAAGAAAATAATTATTTTCTAAATTGGTTCAGGCGTCTTCGAGTAATCGGTGAACATACATAAAAAAAAAAGATTCCAACGAATTGAGAACCTCCTCCTTTTTTGAAGTCGGTTAAAAATACCTATTCAGCAGGTCCTCCCTTCCAAAGCAACAGCAGTTCGTACGTAACGTATGTAAATTGAAAGAATTCAAACAAATTTAAATTCACCTTGCCTAAAAGTTTTTCAACACTTTATGCTACTTAATATATACACAGTTTTAGCTCAAGTTAGCTAAAAATGAAAAGGCAGTTTATTCCAAACTTAATAACTGTAGAAGTTATACATACTCAGCAACTCATAATATCATAATATATATCAAAACCATAAAACACCAGTTTCAGGAAGTTTGGCCAAAAATCACAGATTTATGTCATCACATCCTACATTCGGTTGAGTACGCAAAACTATTTTTATCACCGACACACCAAGACGTGACGGGACTCACAAAATATGGCGTACCACAAGGAACCGTACTGGGCCCGCTGCTATTCTTAGTGTATATAAATGATATCGAAAAAACGACAAAACAAAAAATGATCCTATTCGCAGATGACACTACTGCTCTAGTAAATTGCAGCACCCTTGACACTTACCAAAAGATGTAAACAATACATTTATAGAAATAATTAACTGGCTTAAAGTCAATAATTTAATTATAAACATAAACAAAACCAAAATTATGCAATTTCACCAAAGAACCATAAATCCCGAATTACACATACAGTACAATAACTCTGAAATAGAAGAAGTAACTTCCACAAAATTTTTAGGCCTCTACGTAGACAACCACTTCAACTGGAAAACACACATAGATGAACTTTGCAAAAAATTAAATAAATCTGCATATGCGTTATTCCTAATTTCCAAAAAAAGTTAACAGAGACATACTAGTAACTGCTTATCATGGATTAGTAGCGTCTGTATTGCGGTTTGGAGTAATCTTTTGGGGCAATTCTTCAGAAAGAGATTTAATATTTAAAGCGCAAAAATGATGCATTCGCTCTATGTGTGGCCTGAAAATGGATGAAAGCTGTGTACAGTTCTTTAAATCGCTAGAAATACTAACGTTACCAGCACTTTATATATTTGAATTAAGTGTATTTGTCAAAACAAACATAAACCTGTTTGAGAAAAAAACTAGTGGACAAAATGTGCCATTACGAAGTCAGTACAAAAAGTTATTATCCAATCATAGATGTCAGACAACTCTAGTTGAAAAGAGTGTTTTAGGAATGGGACCACGTATATTTAATAAACTACCAAATGTTACTATTCCGTAGAAGAATTGCTTAATGATAATTTTATATAATGTACATGACTAATAACTATGATATTGATCTTACACTTACTTTATTACTGTAACTTTAACTTCAATTTATTTTTTTAATTTCTTTTCAGTATACGCTACTGCATTTGTACGCCACATGGCATAACATTGTGGACATAATAAATTTTATCATCTATATCTATATACCCATGTTAAACAAATGAATAAATGATTATGATTATGATTATGACTTTATGAGCTTAGTCCAACTATGTCTTATGCTTACTCTTTTTTGTGGGCTTAATGAGACTGACAAATTACGAATAGAAAAGTAACACTGCCTAATTTTTATATGATTTATATCACGGAAAAATAACCTTTAGTTATTTCGAAATTGGAATACAAAAATAACATTCTTGTGCTTAGCATTGTTATTCTCAGCTGTTTATAAGGCCCGCCTACATTCTCCATCTTTTTAAATTTTATTGGTTGTGAATATTTTGTTCTGATTATAATAAATTTAAGACAAAAGTAGATTTATTTTGCCTTTTAATATTGATGTTTTCTATTAGATTATTTCTGGTCTTTTAAAACACTTGATAGCTTTTGTACACGGAGCGATTATTATTATTTTAGTTTTTTTTTATAGAATAGGGGCAAAAGAGCAGACGTGTCACCTAATGGTGAGTGACTACCGCCGCCCATGTGCACCTGCAACTAAAGAGTCAGTAGAGGAAGGGGGAGGGAGAGGAGGAGAGGGAAGGTTTAGGCCCTCCAGCAACTTCAGTCACTCGGCGAAAAACAATGCAAGCCTTGCTTAACTGTCGGTTTTCTGTGAGGCCGTGGTATCACTTCGGTCGTGCCGGCCCATGCGTGCCGAAGCATGGTTCTTGTACAAGAAAGCGTGTATAGATTCTTTACCCGGCAAAGTGGGAAAGTTTTTATACATAGGAATGTATTTAGCACTTGTACACAACGAACTGCTCTTAATACCTTAGCGTACTGACGTACGACTGACAGATCGTATAAGTGTTTAGAAGGGTTTGTGAAGAACGGCTCAACGGTTGATATTGGGAATTTGAATGTATTAATAAGCGCGAGAACATTGATTGCGCGATGCGGATCAATAGTTAATAAGTAGTTCGGTTTTCTCCGCTAGATGACGCTTAAGTATACTTTGGTGTATTTGGATATCACGTAATGTAAGTAACTAAATCAATAAAACATATTACTTTCTCTACATTCTACACATTTGACCAGCAGCATATAAAGAAAATAAGTCTTTACAAGCATTGATATTATATATGTCAGACCCGTATCGCCAGGGGCATAAAAGTAATGGCGATTCAGATGAATTCTGTCTCATTTATGTGACCACTTATATACAAGAGGGTTAGGGTTGTCTAAAGAAAGTTATGTAATAACATGGCAACTTCATTTTTAACAAGTATCAAGTTTTGCTCGGTCGTTTTGTCGTTAAAAATAGCCGTAAACTTCTCCAATTCTACATTTCTTTCTTGCGTAACTAAACAATAAGGAAACTTTCCTTTTATATTTTTCTCGTTCAAAAAGAGAAAAAGCATCAAATCACAGTTATAGATATTTTTCCGAGATATTGGTTTTAAAACGCAAAAATAATAATAACAATAACTTGACACACCTGACACGGCCGTCTGATCCCAAACTAGGCAGAGCCTATATTTTGGTAACTATGGTACGGTATATAATTGAGGGGCTGATGACTAAGTGGTAACCGAGTAGGTTAGCATACTACAAGGTTAAGTAATTATAGCTAGATCAGTCTTAGGATGCTTAACCGTGCTTTGGAGAGCACGTTAAGCCGTCGCGTCGGTCCCGGTTGCCATACGAACATCTGTGCCATTCGTTAGGGGTAGTTGGATCCCTAAAAAGTCCGACAAACTGGTCTAACTACACAACTTCGATATCCCGTAGTAATTTTTCCCAACTGAGCTCTTTCTTTCAGTCTAAGTAGGATACGGCCGAACTTCGATGTTTTACGTGAAGCAAATGCCATCAGACCTCCACAACCTTAGTACTAGGCGATATCGAAGTTCTGTAGTTAGATATAGTACTGTATATAACTTTCTTGATTCTTAAATATTAAGAGAAGGAGGATAGATACCGCAGTTATTGCCAGTGTCAGTATGAGTATCATCACCGACCTTATACTAATTTATCATACACTAGCAACCCGCTCCGGCTTCGCACGGGTAGTAGAATCATCTTCAACAATCATCATCATATTTCAACTAATTTACACAAAATGTTAAACTATACACCTTCCTCGTGAATCATTCTGTCTAATGGAAACCGCATGAAAATCCGTTCAGTAGTTTTTCAGTTTATCGCGAACAAACAGATGTAGTAGGGGAGTTTGTTTTATGATATGTTCAGATACACACACTCACACCTTTTGTCCTGAAGTGGTAGGCAAAGGTGCATTAAACACCTAAATTTTGCCGACTCACGTGATAAGGGGCAAGACTATTGCCGCCAACCGGACACTTTGGGAATTAAAATTGGTAAAATTAAGAGCAAATTGAAGCGAAATGTTGATTGGGGAGTGAAAGAAATAGCTCAAGCAGGTCAGGGTCCATATCTGTAACTCGAACAAGCTGTTGCGGGAAAGTCAGTTTTATCTGACTTACTTACTTAGTAATACTGCAATATTTCGCCGAGCGAGTGACGTTACCGGATCTTCCCCCTCTCCCCCTCTTCTGTCCTTTCCCCTACCTTAAAGGCCGGTAACGCAGTTGTGACTCTCGAGTTGCAGGTATCCATGGCCCGGCGGTAGTCACTTACCATCAGGTGACCCGTTTGCTCGTTTGCCCCCCTATCCTATAAAATAAAAAACCTTAATCCATAAAAATTTAACGGACGGAATTATTTAAAGTAGGATAAATTTACTCCATAATTTAAAGAGGCATCGCATTTGTAAAATTCATGAAGGTAAATGTTTCTTGTTAGATTATTTTTGAGCGTTTTACTGAAAGGACATTTTTTGTGTAATTTATGTAGGTGTTTAACATAAATGTGGGTTCGAAATTACATGTATAATGGGGGACTTAATCGCAGTCATAATTAGTTGTTCATTTATTTCAAACTTGATACACATTTTTGTGTAAATGCGGATTTGATACCTAAGCTTTCACTACCGGTCCATTGGCTGTGTACGCGGAAAATAAGGAAAGAATAGATTTTGGAAAAAAAAATGTAATTTGTATTCAAGTTGTATTTTCTTGCCATTAAGGTTATCTCTAAAACGAGTGAATCGAAAAATAAACACATTAAAATCTTAATATTTTTTTGTTACAGATCATCGTTGTCTCTATTCAAAACACCAAGAAGTAAGTAATTATTTTTTTATATCTTTTAAACCATTTACATTGTTTTCTATTAAAAATATCATTACTAAGGACTAAGCTTCACATCTTAAGGTGACGATATTAATTTCTTAACTTACATCCATTTTTTCAAGTAATTAATAAAAAGTAATTCATAAAGGATAATGAGAAAAATATTGGAAGTTGTCCAACCACTAAAAGTATACCGGTATAGGTTCTACCATTTCTTAGGATCCTTAATATTAAAACTAGGTACTACCTCACAGAATGTTTGTATAAAATGGAAAATAATATTAAATTATACTAGTCTATACTAATATGATAAAGCTGAAGATTTATCGTGGGAGAGCCATGCTCGGCACGTATGGGTCCGCTCGACTGAAGTGATACCACAGCGTCAGAGAAAACCGGCAGTGAAGCAATGCTTACATTGCTTTTTGCCGCGTGAGTGAGGTTACTGGATGTCCTAACTCTTCCCTGCCCCCTCTTCCCCCTCTCCCTTCTTCACGATCTTCCCCCCTCCTCCTTCTCCTACTCTCACCTCAAAGGCCGGCATCGTACTTGTGACTCTTGAGTTGCAGGTGCCCATGAGCGGCGGTAGTCATTAACCATCAGGTGACCCGTTTGCTCGTGAAATAAACTGAACGGCTAGTGATGTATGTGATAAAGAGGTGACTGTGGATGACGATCATAAATAAAAAAAAACGTGTGAGGTGTCTTTGGGACTCCCGGTTGTACCGAAGTTTCTTTCGTTATATATATATATATGTATATATATATATATATATATATATATTTAATGGATTGAATAAATTGTATCAAAATATAATAAATACTGTAAAAACTCGAAATCAATATTGCGCCACCTTTGAAATTTGCCTGAACTAATATATGGATAATCGTTCTAAAATACGACCAACATCAAATTACATTACGTCGGTATATGTGACAACGGATGAAACATGGATTCACCATTTCACTCCTTCATTTATAATTGGTACATATTACTACAGATCTTATATATTATTAATTAGCTTAAAATATATGGGTGCCTGTACTACGGTAAACCTCTGCCACAGACGGTAAGGGCACTTACAGACTTTTACTACATTATGTAACTAATTAATCTTACATTAGTATCACGCAGAATGGACAGATGGCGTAAATAAAATAAATCAACTCGCGGTCACCATTTTTTGTTTCGCTAACACTTTTTCCGTTTAGAACCCCTACCGCCGAGCGTTTGAAGTGTAACGTGCGATAAGGAACTTCGATCCAAAATAAGATAAAAAAAAACTGTCAGTCGTAGGACTGCACGTCAGAAGTGAAAACACACACGTACACACACATATCTGTAATGTCATCTGAGCGTGACGGTCACCCGAGTTCAGTGCTTTATCCCCATACCTAAAATTCCCAACCTGCCTAAAGAAGTTTCACTTCAAAAACTGTCAGTTATTAGGACTGCACGTCAGAATGGAAAACATAACTTTCATGTACATATACACATCGGTACCTACATATTATGTATCTGAGCGTGACGGTCACGCGAGTTCAGTGCTTTTCCCTCATACCAAAAGTGCCCAACGTGCCTAAAGAAGTTTTCACTTTAAAAATCCAAGAAGCGGTATGTTATTATCAAAGTATTAGTAACCAAATTATTCTTTTAACAGTACCAACCTGACCTGACTGACAAAAGATAAGACTTAACACTGGCAGTTACCGGCGTTTGCTGCGCGCAATAAAACCGCTCCCGCAATAAAACCGCTCCCCTGAACAATAGCTGTTTATTTAATGGCGTTTATCTTTGAAGTAAAATATTGAGAACACTTCCAGCTGAGTTGGAAATAATTTACCGGATAATTAGTAATTTTCAACCTAATTTTTAAGGGAATAAAGTGCAGTATGATCCTTCAGAGATATTATATTTCATATTTTATTTACCGTCGCTTCCATCTAAAACTTTGAATACCATTGAGTTTGAATAGTTATGAAGTTACTAATGATGAGAGATGAGAACACTCTGGAGCCATAAAATATAAAACAAAAAATAATAATTAATACATGCTTAGAATTGGCGAAAATACACAAAAAATACAGTCGAATTAATAACCTTTTTTAAAGTCAGTCAATTTACACCAACATACAGTTGGTCAGTTGATATTCCTGGCCTAGTGGCCTCTCCAACCACAGGACGGACATTCGGGTACTCGATCGATTCGATCTCGCCCTCTTCGAGCTACTGCAGTCTCAGTCCGTTTCCCATCCGAGACTTGCAGTAACCCTTACTCTAGCTCCCTCGCCCCATACGTTTTCCTTGTCCCAATTTACCTCAGTCCTTTGTCCCATCTAAAATCGACTACATTCCCAAGGAGGGTTAACGTCAGGTAGGGTTTAGGCCGGCCGGCCATAAAAGAAACACTTATATGGCCGGCCGGCCAAAGCCCTTTTAAAAAAATATTGAAATGATAATAATAACTGTATTGCATTGCATTGCACCGACCCCAAATGAAATTGGAAAAAAGGGCCGGCAAATTAATAGGAAAAGATGATATACCAAAACCAGTAAAGATTAAATTTTTATCAAAAAGCATTTGTATACAAGGGCTATTGTCCTAGCAAAGAATGGATCCATTTCATTAAGAGGTTCTGGAAAAAAAAACAGGTGATATGCATACACTTAACCAAAATTGTTGTACCATCAAATAAAGTTTTCAGACAATACATATTTCATGTGGATTGAAACAGGTATTACGCCGGAGCAATCTTGGTAATGCTCCCGTTGTTTACCGATGGTACAGGGATGCTGGTGTTTTCTTTCACATTGATGTTGTTTCATTACTTTACATTTTCTTGCCTCCCTATAATTACAGACAAAACTGCATAAATGTATAGTAGCCCAACTTCTCAGTTGCACCCGTGTTTTTTTGTAATTATTGTGTAATAGAATAGGCGTTTGTCTTCCAACTCACCTGATGGATAGTGATGATGAAGACAAAGATGGTAAACGCCTATCTAAGAAAAACCTATTCAATCAACTCTTGAACGTTCCAAGGTTATAATTGTCTGGAAAAATAAGCACAGGCAGCTGCGTCTAGTCGTTTTTTTTGGTCACTACTCCTTGCCTAAAAGTCGTGATTTTAAATACCCTATAATCTTCCTCAAGAATAGGGTTGATGACATACTTTTTTATAACTAAGCCCTTATTTAACACAAACAAAACATATATTTAAAAGAACTTAATTGTCAAGAAAAAATCAAAAATATAAAGTTAATATAAAATTTCTCGTGAAACACTCGCATCTGCCACATAAGTTTGATTGCGTCACAAACCGATAAACTGACAGTGCTCCATAGAGTAGTGCCTATCAGTATATAAGTAGTTAATTTTATGATAGCAACTGACAGCTGTCAGCATATTTATCTGTTAATAAAGTAATAATGGTAATAATGTATGCAGTCATAGACAATAGTTCCTTTTAAAGCTATCTTAATCAATTTTACACTATTTATTTATTGTTGTTTAAATAAAAAAATGTGTTTCTAATTTTTTACACATCACAATTTTATTAATCATTTAGGTACACCGTAACATACATTTTTGATTAGTGTCAACTTCTCTACTGGGCTATGAAATTCAAAAAAGATTAGTGCGTTCAACCAATAAAAAAAAATTTGCTTTATTATGTTTGTGTAGATGAGTGTGGGTTTAATAATTGATATTTCGAATATTATACCAGTTGCAGATACGGTTATGGATAAAAAAAATATTTAGGATATAATCCGATAGTTTAAGATAGTAATAGATAATGATGCTTTCAATTTATTTCTTGGTTATTTGGTGCCATAGAAAGAAATAGCCTTATAAGTAAATATTATAGTCACTCATTTTCAAGTGTTATCTACATAAAAATACAAAAACAACACTACAATAAAAAAAAATAACATTATCCATGCAACCTTTCCAGCTACATAAAAATAATAAAATCTTGGCCATGTCCCATTAAGACTGCGCTTCGATCCGAAATTATTAGAAACCTTTAAGGTGGTTAAGGTTTCGGATTCGGTTAGATCGCAAACTGATTTATTATGACGCGTGTATACTGCGCTATATACGGATTTGCTGCTTGTACGGACGTTTCACCGTACAGAAACTAAACATTAAAAATAATTCTAACCTAATTTTTTTTTTGGCATAACTCAAAATTTGTTTATAGGCTTGACATAAAAATCCTAAAATGTGACTTCCCTTATTGTGTAAAACGTTATATTTTTCAGAAAGTACATATACTGAAAAGGTATACTTGACTTGGAAAGTAGAAGGAGAAATTGATTTGACTTGACTTTTTTTTCTATAGTTTGGGGGAACTAGAGGAAGTCCAGTGAAGTACGTAATTGCTTGTAAAGTCAAATCAATGTATTTTTATTAAACGTCAAAGCAATTTATAGGTGCACAACTTTGCAATAAAATGCGTTACATTTGTCCACTGAACGAACTGAATGGTGGCCTGCTCTGATAGAAACTAGATACCTTGTCACTTATCTTTCTATTTTCTCACACATGCTAGCTATTACAGCTTAATTGTCATTAAAAAAAACAATATTAAGTTGACAAATTTTTCTTTTACCAAAATTTGTTCAAACAAAATATGATTATATAAAGACGCAAGCTCACAAAGCGCGATAATTTCAATAAACATGAATGTATCACGTTCAGGAAATTAGCAATTTTGAAGGTAAATGGATTTTTGACATACTTCCGCCGTTTCAAAGGTTCAGTACATGCTTTGAAAATTAAACGTCCCTACGAAGAACTGAAGATCACGTCTCATGTTATTTAAATTACCTTTTTAATCAAAGAAAATGTTTTGACGATGGATCTAGTTCCATTTGAAATGGAATGGACGTAAATCCCACTAATATTATAAATGCGAAAGTTTGGATGGATGGATGGATGGATGTTTGTTACTGTTTCACGCAAAAACCACTCAACCGAATGCGATGAAACTTGGTATGTAGATAGCTGGAGACCTGGATAAACGCATAGGCTTTTATCCCGATATTCCCACGGGATCGTGACTTACGAGGGTGATACCGCGGGGCGCTGCTAGTCAATTATAAGTTTATTTAGAACACAAAGGCTTATACCAAGAAGAAACGTGTCAAAATGATAATTTCAATCATTCAAATTGAATGCATGAAAAATAACTCCTTGAACTTTTTAGAACACTTACCATGTTCGGAATATCGCTAAATATTATAAAACAATCATATAAAATATCCCCCGCCGCGTCTGTGTCTGTCTGTCTGTTCACGATAAACTAAAAAACTACTGAACAGATTTTCATGCGGTTTTTACTAATAGAGTGATTCATGAGAAAGGTTTAGTTGTATAATTTGTTAAGATTTTGTGTAAATTAATTGACATATGGTACAAACCCTATGGTATTTATCGCCTACGTAGGCGATAAATACCATAGGGTTTAGTTCAGTGAAACAACTGACTGAAATAAACTGTAACATTTATAAACAACCATCGAGAAAGAAATAATATTCTACACACGAATGAATTCACTATCAATCGTAGTGTGAGACGTCTTCCCACTAACAATGTCTGACAGGAATTACTGTGATACGCACCTTTTCGCACCTAACATCAGATAAATCGTTGGAATAAGTGCCATAAGCGCATATAAGATATATGGCACCTGACACGGGAGGTCGCTTCACTCATTGATAAGGGGCCCCTGTCGGGCTCTAAACTAGATGGGCATCACCGAACTACACACGCATATATACAAAAGTAAATGTCGCTGTTTTGACTAAATTGTACAATAACTGATTCGTTGTAATATAAATAAATTGCCTTTCCCTTGCAAAATAGGTACTCAATATTTTCCCATTTCAATCCCAAAGTGCCCGGTTGACGGCATTAGCCTATTTTAAAGTATTTAGTATTAACTGTATTAAAAGGTGACGTGAGCCACAAAAACTCATAAAATAAAAACTTTTTAATAAAAAATTAAACCGACGAAAAATAACTAAATAGCAAGAAATAAATAAACCTCTTAAGTCTTGAGTATTGAGCTTATTTACATAAACTATCAAATATTTAAACTGATTTTGAGTCGGCGCCAAATAATAAAATAATTAATTACATATTCCATTCTACGTACATATAAAATTTAGATAATTATTCAGTTGGGATAAATTTGAACTTCCACGCAAACAAAGTCGCGTGCAACAGCTAGTATCCCACTAATATTATAAATGTGAAAGTTTGGAAGGATGGATGTTTGTTACTCTTTCAAGCAAAAACCACTGGACCGATTGCGATGAAACTTATGTATATTATTAACGTATGTATATAGCTGGAGACCTGGATTAACGCTTTTTATCCCGATATTCCCATGGGGTCGGGACTTACGCGAGGGAAACCGTGGGGCGCTGCTAGTATTATAATAAGGATTAATACTTAACAGATTTCTCACTAAACGTAGGTACGACAAATAGATCAATATTGATAAAATTATCGGAATTCTTGTGAATGAATAGCAAACTTTTAGAAACTTACCCCTCTTCAGTAAACTCCAACCTTTAAAGGATAAAGTTATGCCTGTTAAAACAACAAAGATAAGATTTTCCTTTGAGTTCCCTGTGCTTCTGTTATCACAAAACGGCAGGGTTACATTTTCTTAGTATTTTAGGGAGGCAGGTCTTTAGGTAGGCAGCGCTATTAGTCAAACATTAGGTTTCAAATCAAACTTCTCTTACCTTATAGATCTTGAATAATAATATTCTGGTAGGTACGTAATTATTACCAATAGAACGCGCAAAGCCTTCGAGCAAGTGAAGTGCTTACATAGTTTCAAGTTATAGTTATTATCACGCAGTTCCCGCGCGGCTCTAGGTCCACCCGTTCCAGAGATTAGCCGGAACAAACCGACAAAAATTTTAAAAACTTATTTTTAGGCATAGGCATGTATGAGCTTAAAAAACCTATTATTTTGACATTACAAACAAACACTTTAATCATATTTTTAATTTTTTTATAAATATGTGCTACTTACGTTCTGTTCCAGCGAAAGTTAAATGGTATTTAGTAAAAAGGACAACATTGATATACCTCATATTTTCTGTATCTCAATTTTTTTTGCTTTGTATTTTCTTTGAAAGATCAGAGTACTTACATTATTAGAATAAATAATTTTTGTCTTGTGTCTTAGCTCCAAAATAAATACCTTTTTCTTTCTTTCTTCCTTTCTTTCTGTCTTGTTTCCCCCTCGCGCTCAGTATTAAAAAGGCGGAAGCTTTCAGTGTTAAAAAGCTAGTCCCCACTAATATTATAAATGTGAAAGTTTTGATGGATGGATGGATGTTTGCGACTCTTTCACGCAAAAACTACCGAACCGATTGCGATGAAACTTGGTATGTAGATAGCTGGAGACCTGGAATAACGCATAGGCTTTTATCCCGATTTTCCCACGGGATCGGGACCTCCGCGGGTAAAACCGCGGGGCGCAGCTAGTATTTCATATATTTATCACTCATGTAGGAATGGTGGTCGAATTTTGACCATAATATATTAACTTTTAAATGATTTTTTATATCACTTTCCAGTATAACTTGAATTGTCATTGTAAACTTACCGTGCCATGGTAGGTCAATGTATATATTGGACCCTTTTAGCTTTTTGTAGCCGTTTTTGCATAATTACCCATACACGTAGATCAAAAATTTTAGTTTTCTGCTCTTCCACATATAAACTTTAAATTTACCAAATTTCACATAACACATATCGGTCCATAAAACACACTTGCAGAAAACCGACCTCATAGCAACGATTGTGTTGTGTTTCACCGCGTGGGTGACCCCTCTTCTCCCCCTCTCCTCCTCTTCCCTCTCTTCCCCTACTCTCATCTTAAACGCACTTGTAACTCTTGAATTGCAGGTGCTTATGGGCGGTAGTAGTTATTTACCATCTTACCATTATTCTCTTTACATATTAATATATAGATATATTTATCTAGTATCTTGATATTTTTTCACCTAATTGTGTTGATGCAAGAGTTGGTATTTTTTTACCAGTAGTGCTCAATCTGCTTATGACATACTCTATCTCTTTACAAAAGTTTACTGTATAAATTACTTTTCTGAAAATATGTTTCTAATCAATTCAGTAGCAAACATGGAACGACCGTAATTTATCATCAGTACACCTCGATTCGAAATACCGCGTACGCACGTACCAACTTTAAGTCAAAGTTTTAAAAGTACCCGCGTCAAACTTGTGTAATACCTTGATTACAGTCTAAGGCTTCGTCTGTGGTGAACATTTTTGTTTTAATATTTTTGCAAGACCAATTTTTTATTAAATCCACGGGATATTCTAAAAGAACGTAAGCTTAACAGCTGTTGGACTTGCTTCTCAAGGGACACCCGGAATTTCTTACGGAAGACAATGAAATGTCCAAATAAAGGATAAAAATTTTTAGGCTACCTAAAAACGTAGCCAGACTTATGATAAAGGGTTGCCGATGACATTGTTATTACTGCTGCTATAGTGATATTGCGTCGATAATTTATTAAAAACCTACCTGTTGTCGATTTCGTTAGCGTGGAAATTTGGATTTTTTTTCCCACGGGAACCGTTCGTTTTTTCATAATAAAAAGTAGCCTATGTCCTTCTAAAGGATATAATCTATCTCCTTCGCAAATTTCTTTACGATGTATCCAGGCGTTTAGTTGTGTAAAAGTATTAAACAAACAGAGCTACTTTCGCATTTATAATTTTAGTATGGATACATATATACCAAACTCTGGCAGAGGTGTGTTAAACACACCCACACTTGATCCCTCGCAAGTAATAGGGGTAGTAATAGTAACCATTTTTGGTAATAATAATAATGTGTATTCTTAGCAATTTATTAAAGTTCATAAAAATATTTAATCGACTCAAAAAAGGCAGAGATCTTAATTGAACGGTGTGTTTTTGTGTATGTAACGCGATTTCAACAATTATTTATTAATTGAATTAAGTGTACTCAAAGTTAGTTCCATTTAAATTTGAAGAAAATATTCCACCATTATGGATGGAAAATTAAAGGACGAAGAACTCACTCACATTATTATATCGTGGGAGAGCCATGCTTCGACACGTATGGGCCGGCTCAACCGGAGTGATACCACGGCCTCACAGAAAACCGGCAGTGAAGCAATGCTTGCATTGCTTTTCGCCGAGTGAGTGAGGTTACCGAAGGCCCTAACCCTTCCTCATTTACCACCAGGTGACCCGTCTGCTCGTTTTCTATTTGAAGTCGGTGATATTTTTTTTAAACCTTAATTATTACATGCACGTATTTTGATACATTTTATTTTGTTTCCAACAAGAAACGCACCTTTAGCGTCAGGTGTTCTCAGCACTTGACAAGATCAACGTGAATATGGTTATATGACAAAGTTTTGCCAAGGTATGAATTCGGCGAAAAATATACCTGGGAGCTGTCGAAAGTTTTGGAAACTTATTTTACTTCTAATCTAATAAGTTTGTGAGATATTTCAGCGGAATTGATTTCTGAGTGGTGTTTTTTGTATACTGTTAAGTGTTATTAATAATATGATGATAATAGAATCTTGTTAGACTTCGTGAGTGTAGACTGATTTTAGTTAATTAACCAGATTTTGTCTGAAAATAGTTCTGGTAATACAAATAGAATTAGATATTCCGTAGCGTTCGAAAGATAGTTCACTTAACAAAGACCACACAATAATAGAATTTACACTTAAAAAGCTTCAATAATGAAATTACACAATGACCATAGTATGAAAGAGCTGTGCTTGCAGCGGCTTCGCTCACTTATACAATTTTTTTTTTTTTTGCACGGAACCCTAATTATTTCCTAAAATAAAAGTAGCCTATGTTGCTCCTTATGTCATCAGCAATCTGCCACTGAAATCGGGTCCTGTGGAAATCGGTCTAGCCCGAAAACCGGAACAGACAGATAAACATTTTAAAAACTAATTTTTTGGAATGAAATAAGTACCACGTAAACATTCAGACCCGTTTAGTAAAATGCTGTTAATTCGACATTACAAACAGATACTTAAAATTATTTTTTTTGTATAGATTCTCAAATTCTTACTAGTGGCAAAACAGAACAGCGTTTTGCAATCACTTAAAAGTCAAACAAATAAACCATACACTGTTGTCCTTTAAAACCATTGCCGGATTAAGAGAAAGGAAGAAACAAAATTCGGAATAATCATAAATTTAAAACACCCCTGACTCGAAAATCCCTTAAACCATTAGAAAAGAGCTGATGATCTTCGATTGGCTTTACAAATTTTCGTGAATTATATCTAAGAAAATTCTCGACCCTTTCAGTAAAAAAAAACGCACTTTAAATCGGTTGGATACACAGACACACAGCCATATCAAATTTACAATACCCCTCTTTTTGAGGCGGGGGTTAAAAATCTAATGTTAAACCTTAAACCACCTATCTAAATTTTTCTCTTGATACTGTTTGCATCAGTCGCTTACAATGTTATACTTCTTGCTCGTCACCCTACTTGTGGTTTGCCTGATGATGAGTAGTTACTGGTACTACTGGTACCTAGTGGAAGAGTAATCTCACTGGTAAACCAAACCACCGGGCCCCAGAAAAAAAACAAGCTTTTATTACTAGTTAATAAAAATAACTAAAAATTTTAAATTAATTCAATACTGATAGATATATCCCATTTTATAGGTACATTATATCCCAGTTTTTAAAGTAAACACGTTACACCTTTTTTTTTTTCTCTTACCTTCAAAATGTTACACGCTTTTACTAATAAAAAATCGTCGTGGTCATTCGTGACCACGATCGGTGAAATTCGATCGAAACATCGGGTAACCAACTCTATCATCAGACCCTGGATACCATCTAAAGACAAAGTACTCGTCAAGACGTATCATATGAGCCCAAACTCGATGGGGTTATATCTTTTTATAACGGAGCTCTTATGGCCTCCTTCCAGCTCCATCATCGGACCCTGGATATCATCTAAAGACAAAGTACTCGTCAAGACGAATCAAACGAGTCTAAACTCGATGGGGTTATATCTTTTTATAACGGAGTTCTTATGGCCACCTTCCAGCTCCATCATCGGACCCTGGATATCATCTAAAGACAAAGTACTCGTCAAGACGAATCAAACGAGTCTAAACTCGATGAGGTTATATCTTTTTATAACGGAGTTCTTATGGCCACCTTCCAGCTCCATCATCGGACCCTGGATATCATCTAAAGACAAAGTACTTGTCAAGACAAATCAAACGAGTCTAAGCTCGATGGGGTCGCATCATTTCATTACAGAGTTCCTATGGCCACATTCCAGCTCCATGTTATCATAATATTGCATTGTCACACGATGTACATATTATGCGTGCAAAATTTCAGCTCAATCGGAAACCGGGAAGTGTATCAAATTTAACTTGCAAGATTTGTTTACAGACAGACAACGGGACAAGTGAAACTAAAAATAAAAGCTTGTAATAAAATAAGTATTCTCTGCGTAGTCAAGATACTTCCTAGTCACGTGTCTTAAACGTTGTGACATTAAGCTCTTCATCATCATAATTGTAACTGTACTGCTGTGAAATACACTTGCAACATTTTGAAAAGTGAAAAAAATATTTGTAGATTTCAACCGATGGTAACTTTTCGCGTACTGTTTCTGATGCTGAAGCAGCAACGTTAAAACACATTCATAAGTGTTATAACGTAAAATTACCATTAAATATAATAAACATACGGGCATGCATACACGTTAATAATTACTTTAGTACTTACCACTATCCGAGTTTTGATGATCAACAGCAAATATAAAGCAGGAACGAAAAGAAATTTAGCAAGCAAAAAAATAGTGCTTATGTAACTTATGCCACCACTGCAGTTATCAGTCATACTTGTTTGGATATTTTTGTCTTTTTAATTCGCCACCAACGTTCGCCTTTTAGTAAGTACTGTTTTTTTATCACTTAGACGATTATTGTAAACAAAGAACTTTGGTTAGCTGTCACTAAGATTGTTCTAGTAAAACATACGATTGTACAAACACGGCTTGGCATATGATTAGGATCGACACGTCAGTTAACTGTCAGAAATGGAGCCCCCAATGTGAATCCAATATATTTGCAAATTGGAGTTTCTGCTGGTACGTTGAAAGGTATAGATAGTGGCTGGCAGAGATAGCTGGGGTGCCATCTTACATAGACAGCCACTCATCTCCAATATTGCTCTTGAGTACTGGTGAAATATAACACTTCTGTGCATGTCAACACTCACATTTCACTGTTTCAAAACGATCTTAGAACTTGAATTAAAGGTCCGTCGGAGTTAGTGAGTAAGTAAGACACAATTTTTTTTTTTTTTATAATTTTTCATCTTTAACTTCATTGCGAGCGTGCGTTTGCATTTGCTTGTGCATGTGCATGGGCAACATTTTTAACCTTGATTAATATAAACTACTAATTGCGTAAATTATGTTTCATTTTCCAACTAGGGCACAGCAGAAGTGGCGGGGAGGGAGAAAGGATCACCGTGTACCATTAACCGGATTATTGTTTTGCCGATGTTTAATAAATAAAATCCCGATAAGCCATAGGAGTGTGTCACTAGCGGCTTGTCAAATCTTTACCTCAAAAGACTTTTGACAACCTTACTCACCAGTATATATCATCTCGCTGCTAGTCGTGATCGCGCTAATTGAAAATGTTTGCTGGGTAGACTTCATCTCACCATTATCAGGGTCCTTCGAACATTCTTGGCACTTTCCTGTTCGCTCGCTACACAAGTTAGCATACTTATTCAACTTACTCGTTCATTTTGTCATAAAATAATGTTTTATGTTGCTACTTGTGTCTTTTGCAGTATGTCAGCGAACTACTTTTTTTCTTTTGTAGATGGCAGACTATTGTGTAAATATTTTTATACTTTAGGCATTTTTTTGTTATACTTGCCAGTTTTGAGCTGTGTATTGTAGATTTACATATTCTTTGTGGCACTGGTAATGTCAATTTATAACTACATTGGTATTCAAAACCAATAATTAAAATATTATGTTTTTATAACTAGAATTATCTATAATTGTTTTTAAACTTTCCCGACTTTGATACATATTAGATGTGTAATTCGGGACTTAAACGCGATAATATTTAAAAGGTACAATACCAACTTGTAATGATCGGGGACTGCGGTAACCGAGATCTCTGGGTTGCTATTGAGGGAGAAAAAGTTTTGGAATATATAATTATTGTATTAACATTTTCAACTGATTAAAGAAATCAGTTGCGTTTGCTTGTGTTTTTAATTCTTCTCCCTCAATAGCGACCCAGAGATCTCGGCTACCGCAGTCCCCGATCATTACAAGTGGGTATTGTACCTTTCAAATATTATCACGATTAAGTCCCGAATTACACATCTAAAATATAATTACCTACATTTAATATTCCTTTATGCTACGTCAGGGGTCGAGTTAAAAATCGACACGCTAACACCTACTCTTATTTGAAACTACAATTTTTGTCTTGCAGCCTCGGGCAATGCTGAACTGGATTCACTTTGACGAGACTTCTTTATTTTGCATGTTGTTGTGTACGTTTTTGTATTGTTATTTTTCTTTTCTTTTATTCCTACACAAGTTAGTCTTTAGATGAACACCTAAATAAATAATTTTCCTTTCTTTCTTTTCTACCTACTAACTACCTCTAAAACAATAAGCATAGAGAGCAGCGAAAGTAACTTGTAATTACGCACCTTGTACGTTTGCGTTCTTTGGCATATATTTGTAATTACTTATCTCTAATATCGGTACAAAACCAAACTATGTTTATCAACATAATTTAGTAAGTTTTCAAATATTTGAAAACAAAAAATAAATCTGGTCAATCAACTACACTTGGATACGATATAATTTATTCAGAGAGCGGTTGCTATTTGCGGTGAGCGTATTTAAATGAATCTGAAATAATTTGCCGTATACGATCAGTAAAAACTAACCATGTATTTATGAGCTAACTAGTTTTTCCCTTGGGCTTCGCTTGCGTTAAAGTAATTGTTTTAACCCTCGGGAACAGTATTTCTGTTTCTAGATGAAAGTTACTCAATGTTCTTTTCTGAACCTTTGAAAACGTGTATGCAGAAATTCATAACCATTATTATAACTCATCATCATCATCTTCCGTCTCTTTTCCCAATTTTCATTGGGTTTGGCGCAATGTGTAAACATCGCAAAGGGTTCTGGCTGGTTCCTTTTATGGACGATCGCCTACCTGACACCAACCCTCTTGGGAATGTAGTCGTTTTAAGACGGGAAAGAAGGACGAAGGTTAAATAGTATAAGAAAAAATGGGTAGAGAGGAACCTAGTGTATGGGATACCGCAAGTCTCGGATGGGGAACGGGACTGAGCCTGCAGTAGCTCGCAGAGACCGAGGTTGCGTACTCGAATGACCTGTATTTCTTGTGACTGGAGAGGCCATTAGGACAAGAACATCGTCATTATAACTATTTAACTTAAATATAATTAAGTCAGTGGTCATTTCTAGATTTTATAATACTTTTTTGGTGTGCAATAAAAAGTACCTATCTATCTATCTATCTATCAGAGGGCACATACTTCCTAGCAATAGGCGACCCTGATCTTCTTGAGCTTACACTCCCCAATCCATCCGTATGAGCAATATGCTTTCCTTTCCATTGGAAATTTCTATTCATACTTAAAATTTTCAGATCTTTATATTCTAAGGTACCAGGTGGTTTGGCCTCTATTACGTGAATGGGGCCAATTTGTATTTTGCAAGATGTGGGTGTTTAATACGCATCTGTCTACTCCTTCGGGGATACAGGCGTGAGTGTATTTGCATTTTCAATACCCCTTCAAAAACACATTAACAACAACTAGGCAACTCGAAATGATGCTTAATTTTGGATCTACGATTCCAAACAGTTACGTTATCACCCTCCAAAAAAAGACATATTTTCTTTTAACTTTATTGAAAGTGTCGACGACAAAGGCTCAGCACTCCGTAGTATCTTCAATAAGTCTCCCGCCGCGTCTGTCTGTCTGTTCACAATAAACTGAAAAACTACTCAACTGATTTTCATGCGGTTTTCACCAATAGACATACACCAGAATAGGTGTATAATTTTATTAACATGTTGTGTAAATTGGTTGAAATATGATGGTGATTGTTAAAGATGTCTTCAGTACCCGTACGAAGCCGGGGCGGGTTGCTAGTCAGTCTGATAAACAATAGACAGTCATTAACATCATCTTCTGTCAACCATTGTCCCAATTTTGTTTTTCCCAATGTTATATTCTTACATTCTACTCTATCATTCGTCATTTTACTGCTTACTCCTTTTCTAGCCATATATTCATTTACACAGTCCATCCATCTTTTCATTGATCGTCGTTATATCTTGTACCCTACAATATCTATACATAAAACTCTCTTATAAACGATCACACTATATTATATAATATCCAGTAGTAAACTGGTACATTAAATTGATAGTAAATTAAACCATTATAATCTGAGATAATCCCCGTCAGCAATAAAATACACATTTGCGCCAAATGGTCGCAATTTGGCTCGTTGCCATCTAGATGGCAATACCAGGTAGCCAGCTTGGTCTACGATACGTGATATATATAACTTCAATAATTTTTTTGTGTAACTGTTTGTGCTCCATTAAATTGTGTTATCAACAACCTCATCGCTATTTCTTTTAAACTATCAAATTCACTAAATAATAGTGACCGCTATGTTATTCGTACCGCACTCAAGTGATCGTTGAATTTCTTATAATGTACGCCTAGCCTTTTGTCACCCTACCATTGTCCGCCTTTTGTCACACGGCCCAATGACGTCGCGTCACCGGTGTAACTAGTCATAATAATGCGAGTTTTTGATATGGCGACAATAATAGTTTCTTTCTAATGTAATTATTGGAAAAGTGTGACTGTGGCATTTTGTCTGAGGCTCTATGTATTTATTATTCAGTAAACAGAGTACTTAATATAAATTGAACATGTATATCAATTAACGAAATGATAGCATTGATAAAGATAATGTATAATAACAAAGCGGAACGGATGATATGTTCATCCAACAGAAAAGGAGGGTCCTCCGAGCAGGCTATGTGATCGTATTTTGTGGACCGCGGACAAACAGTTGATGTTAGGAATTTGTATATATACTTATAGGCGACAACTTTCGTTCTGCGATGCAGGATCAGTAGTCATATTAAAAAGCGTACAACTTACAAGATGGTGAGCAATTACTTTACTGTGCGGACACTTGCAACGCTTCGAGTTTTCTGTAGAAACCATTTTATTCTTTGAAAGAGTAGTACACAGGTGAGTTACTCTCCAATTTTATTAACTTTCCGAATCGAGAAACAAATCCAAAACTTTACAATTGTTTTGAAGGATATCTGCTAACTTATCCCTGGGAAATCACAAGGTAGTTGGAAACCATTTTACACTTTATAAGGTATAGCAGCGCCGCGCGGTATCACCTGCGTAAGTCCTAATCCCGTGGGAAGATCGGGATAAAAAGTAGCTTATATGTTAATCCAGTTATCTACATACCAAGTTTCATCGCAATCGGTTCAGTAGTTTCGGCGTAAAAGAATAACAAACATCCATCCATCCATCCAAACTTTCACATTTATAATATTAGTGGGATTACAAAAGGCAGGGGCTCGTGGTTAAGTGGTAACCAAGTAGGTAAGCACATTTCAAGGGTAAGTAATACTAACGAGGTCAGTTTTAGGATAGGTGACCATTCTTAACACATTGAGACCCCTCGTGCCTCGGAGAGCACGTTAAGCCGTCAGCCCCGGTTGCCATAGGAACATCTGTGGCATTCGTTACGGGTAGCTGGAGCCCTAAAAAGTCCGACAACCTGGTCTAACTACAGAACATCGATATCGCCTAGTACTTAGGTTGTGGAGGTCTGATGGCAATCGCTTCACGTAAAATATCGAAGTTCGGCCGCGTCATGGTTAGACTCAAAGCTAACCCCAAATGAGTTGGGAAAAGGCGCAAAGGATGAAAGTATTAGAAAAGGCAATAAAGTATTAATTACTATTTGAGTTGTCTCTAGTCGCAGACGAGTTAACGTCTCATTCAGTGGTAAGTGATCCCGTAAATCTTACCCATCCACAAGTAATTGCTCGTATGCATGTATTCTACGAAACATAAACTTTAAATATCCATGGTCGATTCCAGACGTCTAGACCGCTTTATATGGATGCTTGAAAACTGTCCAGCATATAAATCACTTAGCTTCAATAGTTTGAAAGTTTGGCTGTTGAACGTGGAAATCGTTGGCGTTTAAACGTAGTACAAGTATGAGGCTGAAGCGTTTATAGACGCTTACATTTTGATGATTGATTTACATTGTACTAGTAAATGGATGCTAATGTTGTATTGCAGGTTTAGTTATTACTTAGTACTTCAGTACTTTCTTTCTTTCAAGAGTGCACGTGCAAGTATGGCGCAGGCAGATAATATGTTTTGAATGACATTACGAGGTCACCGAATGATGAGCGAAAAATCGCTTGTCGCTCCGGTCATGCTTTTGTCACTTTCTTGAAACATGGGTAGCAATGAGGTAAGATAATGGAAGCAGGTGGCTGTGATCTTTATATGTAAGAAAAAATATTGAAATAGGTACGTCTGCTATAAAGCTGTGTATAAAAAAAGAGATCTGAAGAGATACCTAAAATATTTCAGTTTTCATTGTTCAATTAGTACAGAGTAATGTTTTGCAAAAATTTCTAACGGGGTAAAAAGCAAATGTTATATTATTTTTAGATTTTATTATTAAACTCTTAGTTCTGAAAATATATATTACACAGATTTGGTCCTTGCCATTATAGAAGATGTACAACTGATTAGCTAAGGTCTCCTCTTTAACCGACTACAAAGAAGGAGGTAATTCGAATTTATACTTTTTGTGCGAGGGTTACTAGAAAAATTTACAAACTATAAACAGATTTTCTCATGCCACCTGCATTTATCTAATCTTATCTCTATCTCTTGTTATCTAATCTGCAGGTTAAATATTAAAAATAGAGTTGCAAACAGGGATCGGAAACGCATAAGACATTCACTGATATTTATATATGGTATTTCTAATGGTAAACTATTACGGATGGAGGATCACATTAGACGTTAGAACTATTAGAGGGAGAAAAGTCCCTCCACACACCAGTGCCACACCACACACAAGCGATCGCACTATGATTAGTGCCATCGCCTGTTGTTCAACAGCCTCCAAGTCTACTGGGATTCTCAAAGATTTCCTTTTGAGGGGACATCTAAGGCCCTGGAAAAAAGACTGCAAGAGGAAAAACCGTGTGGTTTTAGTGGGTTCGAGTCTGACATAAACCACCTTACCGTTTACCTGTGGGAAAAGGAAGGGAAATGGATACTCACATTACCATTGTTTTCGAACGTAGACAAACCTATATGTATCTTTCTAGAAATAAATAAATAAATATCGCTTTTCCCATAGAGACACAAACGATGCACTACGCGAGTATCGCCGTTTAGTACAATTCTCAGTGTTATGAAGGGATTATTCCCAACAGACAATGTGGTTCATTAATAGTTACAACAAACCACGTCAATATTTCATGTTGGCTCATAAACGCGGATGTAACTTTAAAACAAGTATAAATTTAAAATATCCCCGACTCAAAAACCCCTTAAACGATTAAAAAAGAGTCGATGTTCTTCGAACAGCTGAACAAATTTTCTTGAATTATTAGTAAGAACACTCTCGATCGAGACATCTTTCAAATAAAAAAGAAACTAAATCAAAATTCAGTTCATTAGTTTAGGATCTATGATGCCACAGACAGACACACAGATACACACGTTAAATTTATAACACCCCTCCTTTGCGTCGAGGGTTAATACAAAACTAAGTTCCTTTAGATAATTTAATTTTGAATTTTTTATATTTTAAAAGAAATCACCTACTGTGTACCTACCTAATGTATGTTTGTTACAGTATGTTTAAACAATAGGCTTTAAAAAAACATGAATTATTAATTACTAGCAGCGCCCCGCGGTTTCATCCGCGTAAGTCCCGATTCCGCGGGAATAGTGAAAAAAAGTAGCCTCTGTTAATCCAGGCCTCCAGCTATCTACATACCAAGTTTCATCGCAATCAATTCAATAGTTTTGGCGTGAAAGAGTAACAAACATCCATACATCCTCACAAACTTTCACGTTTATAATACTAGCAGCACCTCGCGGTTTCGCTTAGCCCTAAACCGGCACCTATTCACCATCGGTGCGACAGACAGTCCTCTATGCAGAGGATGTCTCGACGCGGAGGAAACGGCCGCCCACGTTATCCTGGAGTGCGAGGGAGTGGCCACACAACGGGCAAACATCCTCGCTGGTGCGAGATCGCTCCTAGAAGCCTGCGAACGCCCCAGGAGGCTTCTGTGCTTCTGGAAGGAGCTAGGCTGGCTCTACTAGTCAGCTTATCTCAACGCATAATGGACCATCTATGAGTCTAAATGCGGAAACAGAGCCCTACACCAATACCAATACCTCGCGGTTTCACCCGCGTAAGTCCCGATCCCGTGTGAATATCGGGATAAAAAGTAGCCTATGCGTTAATCCAGGTCTCCAGCTATCTACACACCAAGTTTCATCACAATCGGTTCAATGGTTTTTGGGTGAAAGAGTAACAAACATCCATCCGACCATCTATCCATCCATCCAAACTTTCTCATTTATAATATTAGTGGGATTAGTAGGATTTGCATAAGGAGTAGAATCATGGCACGTTGGGAATTTTATTTAGACCACATGATACGTTGGGAATAGCCGTCTCAAGGCACTTCGAAGCGACGTAGGGACACATCAGATACCTATCTTTACCTACATTGTAGGTACATAAATAAACATGTATGTGATTATGTATATATGTTTATTTGCTAATTTTGAAGCAAGCTTTGTTCGCTCGTATTCCCTTTCAGCCATCTTAATTTACATTTCAAATCTACAGTATTATAATGAAATCTACAAATGAAATATATATCTAGCTTCGTATAATCCTGTTAGAAACAAGTCTCACCACCACGGCTATAAACTATCAAAATCACTCACTAACAGTAACTGCCATGTTGTTTGTACCTCGATCAGCACTCAAGTGATTGTTATCAACTTATAATACATTCCTACCCATTTCTATATTTTTTCATACGTGCAGGTAAAACATATCTTTTTGAGCTCCGCCACCCACCAGTTAGAGTTGTCAGAGTTCAATAAGCATTCGGCTAGCAACACGTACGTGACGTACGTGAGTAGGCACTAGAGTGCCAGACTGGTATCGTAATTATGTAATAACATAAATATTTATTAAATGTAAGTTTTGATTACCCGTCATTTCGACCGAATTCACAAAATTAATTAGGTTGCGTTTCCACCAGAGATGTGCGAGGATGGGATGATGAGGGATATGTGCTAGACGGTGTTTGTCGGAGGTTGATATGTATTGTACACATCCTCGCACCGCTCATTTGCGCACCGTTTCACAGCGGCACTACGCACCCTCGCACTGCTCAGCGGCCTAGCACATCTCTGGTGGTGGCTCACATTGTTTCACAGCATCGGTACGCATCCTCGCACCGCTCAGCTACCTCGCACATCTCTGGATGAAACGCAATGTAATACTTGGAAATTCAAACAGCCATACCTTTAAACGGAAAGTTTAAAAAATAAAATCTTTTTGTAACTGGAAGCTAGAGTCATGCCCTTTCAGTAAGTCTTCTATTGTCAGATACGCCCTGTATAAAAAAGTGGAACCGACTTCAATTCCTCTAAGTTGATTCATTTTGCCAGTATTGCGTAAGAAGAAAACGAAGAACCTTTAAAAAAATTGGGATCATTGAGAAGATGTATCTTATCCAATAAAAAAGAACCATTTAAATTTGTTCGAAATTAACAAATATATTTCATAACTTACAAGTAAAAATAGGGTCACCAACTCTCGCCTCTTTCTTTGTAGTTAGTTAATAACCGCGATTCAAAGCGTCAAAATAATTGCAATTAAAACTATAGAATTTATTTTTAAATTATGTTAAAATAAAATATTAAAAGTTTCAATAAAATTCACTTTTCACAGAACATGTTCCTTGTTTGATGGCTGTTGAAAAAATCGCATCGTTTAGCCAGTAAATAACATATACAAAGTGCTTGTACCTTTGTGTAGTACCTACTATTAAGTTACATAATGATCATTAAAACACGAGAGACAGACTCCCGAGTACGTTGTCATTCAAAAAAACAACAAAACAACCTCATTAGTTGCGGAATGCATGTTTCATGTCTACACTTGAGCCCTTTTGAAAAGAGGTTCAGTTTTGTCAAAGGTTTACATTGTATGGAGAATGGGACAATATATAATTTGTGCCTTTTCATGTGGTAAGTTTTTTTAGTAATGTGTTATTTAACGGTAAAATAACAAATAATGTTCTTGGACTCCTACTGTGGATTCTAGATTTCACATGAAGCGGGAAAGTGCCATCTAGCTTAGCCTTGCATTCGTCAAAATACCTTAAGTCTTGCCCCCGGTGATTATCAGACTTAAATATTACTTATATTGAGTCTGGTAAGCACCACAATCCCAGACATTTTGAGCGCCTGGTGTTGAAAACATTGATGTTTTTTTAGCAATAATATATGTAATATATTAATAAAACTTGGGTACTAAAGGTCATATCAAATTGTAATTTTTTCCTCTCTTTTTAATTCCGGGCTCAAAAATATGCAATCCTATTTGAAAATTGCCCTTGACCTTGAGATAACCTTTAAGGTTGTGATCAAGATCTGTTAATAAAATTAACATGTTTTTTCATTCTTCAATAGTTCAAATCAGAATGTGTTTTTAGCAAGTTTATATTGTCATTATCGATTTAGATCATTTTATACTCTGTGGTAACTTTAGGATTAATTATATTATCTATGAATGGCGTCATTGGTCATCGCTGGACGCGAACGTTTGTGTTGAAGTTCAGAAAATTCATCTTATTATCATTGTTTAGCTCAGAATCAATCAGAAAGTAATATTCGGTGTGTCAGATTTACATAGTTAAAGTAATCGTGTAAAAATTTGGAGTTTTTGGATTCCCACCCCGAAGCACAGCCACTGAGCTGTCGACCTCAAACCCCCGCGGCTTGTGTGTTATCCAAGGTCAATTTCAAGGTCACCAATGGATAGGCAGGGAACATTTCTGTAACTTTTGGGTTTAACGTATTTTCGAAAAAGGCATTCCTAGTGATTTATTCTGCTGTTCCGGTACTCTTCTATCACCCGGTATAATTGTAATTGTTATCGCTACAAAGTCCGGATTTACTTCCGCTTGGGCTGCGGTCCGCCAGGCACGGCCACTTATCCTGGTCGGAGGATTGTGATGGAAAAACATGATATCCGTTCCTCCATTAAAACATTTTAAATGAAATACAAATCTCACTTAAAATGTTTTTCATAAAAAAAAAATATTATCTCTATAACTCATATCGGATCTAATTTGTACATCTTTATAAAATAAAACATTACAATGAATTTGTAGACATGTTTGTCATTTTATAAGTAATGTTCATTTTCTTTGTGAAATGTTTATCAAATGTGTTTTGCGTTTAGCGTAACAAAGAAGAACTGGAAAGTGGAAGTTGTTTCAACAATTTCATATATTAAACATGCCCTAATATTAAATACATGCTTATTTTTTGATGAACAAAAATTTATATTTAGATTATAATTTCATTTCATTTATAGTCATAAGTGAAATTATGTACGTACATTATATTACACACATATTTGTTCATGACAACATTCCGGCTCCGCTGAGTATAGGCAGAAGACGAGGACAGGTATAAGAGTGAGCAAACGGAACAGAAACAATCGACTGCACGGATGGCGCAATGGTTTTAGTGGTCACCTCGCCACTACGCCGCGCAGAGTGTTGTGGGTTCGAATACTACACGGCACAAAAATTTCTGTGATCCACAAATAGTTGTCCCGAGTCTGGGTGTTCTTTATGTCCGTTATTTGAATGTTTGTGAAGCCCCCTGCGCCACAGGATTATTCCTAATGCGGGAGTTGTCTTTTATATAAATCAAAAAATCAAAAATCAATATTTCCAAATACAGCCATCCATTTTCAAACATTTACAGTCACGTTTGGCTTCACCAAAACCCATACAAACGCCTTTTAATTGTGGACGCAAGATGGGTACACTTGCCATTTCGCTACAAAAACCTTAGTTTTTATTTTTTTTTATTTAGTAGGTTCAAATTATTTATCACTCTCCCATCCCGCAAAAGACGCATCAGGTGCCGGAGAGCGCTGAATGATCTCCGTACTCCATGAGCACTGGCCTGGGGGTAGCGGGTTGGGCAGACCGTTACCCCAGCAGAAGCAAGCCACAGACGGTGGTGCAACGGGTTCCACGCGCGCCTCTCTCATCTGGAGGGGGGTAAGGCCCCCCTGTTGCACGGTGTGGTCGCCTGCTGATCAGGAGGCCAAAGTCTGCAGGGGTTCTCGGAAGCTTCCTTCCTAGGGTATCCCGGTTCCCCTGCAACAGACTCACTTGTGACGGAACCCCGTGTGGTTTTAGTCGGTTCGAGTCCGATATACCACTTCTCCCTCGGTGAGGTGATGACCCGTGGGGGTTTCCACACGAAGGTTCAAATTATCTAAAAATAATTATAAAAGAACTCTATTTTACTTAGCAATGCACGGAATACACTAATGTTGGAAATTATTGAACATCCCAGCGGAGGTGTGATACAAGATGAACTTAAGTCAATGGTCATCATCATCATTGCAATTCTGTAGTCTTCATCATTTTAGCCATAGGACGTCCACTTCTGGACATAGGATCATGGCAAGAGACCACCGGTTACAAGGTCGTCTGTCTTTCTGGTCCAAGGTCTTTATTCCAAAACTTTTCGACCCCATCGGCCATCTATTACGTGCGTTAAGCTACTCACTTCTAAATAGCTTTTCAAACTAGTGTATAATACAGCTTGGCTTATCTTTCGAAGGGGTAAGTGTGCGCATATAAAATCAAGTTAAATTGACTTAACTATCAAGAATACTACGAATATAAAACCAACCGTTCCTTCCTTTAAAGTAATATTTTTACCGTTTGCAAGAAACACAACTTCGTAATTAAGAGAAGAGAAGTAATTATGACATCGGAATTAAGTTGGTAATCTTGTTAAAACGAATAAGTATGAGCTTTGATTCGTGAAACAACCCAACGACCTTTCAAAGTAAGATTGCCAGAGAAATTTAATATGAAAGGTGTTGGATTCGTTTGCATAAAATCTTATTACATGTATTTTTCATAGGTTTCGTAGGTGAATACTTTTGCAGTTCAGCTCCATTTATAAAAAAAAAATGTTCTACAAATTATTTTGTAGAACATTTTTTTTATATTAAAAAATAAACAAACATTGGTACCCAGGGCAGTTTTAAATTGTGTTGTAGGTACTAACACTCTGCATGTTATGTGGATGCTATGCCATAATATAACAGAATACATGCGTGTGCATGTGTGTGCGCGTGTGCGCGTGCATGCTGATTGATGATATGAACAGATTTTCTAGTTCCTGGTAACTTTGAGTCAAATTTTTTTTTTATTATCTAGATGGCTGCTTACGACATGATAATTACATTGCGCTAGGGCCATTTTAACTCTCTGAGTATGACAAATGATATAGAAACGTCTTGTGCTGGATGTGTTTGCGTCGCATGTAAGTTTAGAATGCCCTACGCAGTACCGACTGAATTACAAAAAGCTGTCACACGTTAAACATTTGACAATTGGTGTAAAGAACTGAGGTAGGGTATCTATACGGTTTAAAAGTTATGACTTTTAAGACAGCCCACATCGTAATGCAATACGTTAGCAAATATTGCAACAATACATAATCGACTGTCTTCAAACGGTTTTGGTAGGCAGTGTCTTAGTTTTTAAAATATTACTATAAGTTGGCGTACTCCCGAGAATAGAAATTCAAGATAAGGAGGTGGTTAATTTGTACGCTAAGATACTTTATAATTGCACTTCTTGTAAGTTGGGGACAGTAAGGTTGCAATATTGGTGAGCTAGAACTACAAGAATGGACCTTTAGTGCCAGTAGGTTAGTGTGAAGCAAACAACAGCCTGTTAAAGCAAATAAACTTTTTTATTGGGATTTTTAGTGAGTAAATTATTGGACAACCAATGCATAATAGAGGCGAGGCCCTTTTCAGGCATATTTTTGAGTCTAAAGCCAGTTATCACCGTGTACTACCAGAGCAAGATCGTCTGCATAGGTGAAAATTGAATAGTTTGGAAGTTGTAATTTGCATAAATTGTATAATACAAATAAGGTTAGACCGAGGATTGAACCCTGAGGGGCGCCAAAGATTAACGGTATACTATCACTAATTATCCCACCTATTTTGACAAATTGAGTGCGGTTTGTAAGATAGTATTTAATTATTTTATTTGCATGCACACGAACAAACAAGGTTTTCCTTCCTCATTTACATATATGAAAGATGAGGAATGGATACCATCTCAAAAGCCTGTGACAGATCTAGAAAAAATCCTAAGTATATTGATTTTTTAGCAGCAATCTGATCTATAATTACCACGACAGCGTCTTTGGTGGATGTACCTTTTTGAGGCTGGTATAGTGTAGGGTGGTAAAAATAATTTTGTCGAGAATTTCTGATAATGCAAATATGTAACTTTACTCTGAAATAGGAACAAATTCATTTATCCAAGTAGACGTCTCATAGTTGTTACTCCAACACATAGTTTAGTATGCAGTGTCAGGAGGTTTGTATCACACTCCATTCAGCTCTACTCTTTTCGAAAGAATATGGTTATAAAACTATCATAGTCGTATGATATCAAACACCGCATTTTCTAGTCGAAATTCGTAACTGCAGTGTAAACTAAGATCTCCTATTAATAAGGCAAATAATCTAGCCCTAATATATAGAGGTATCATCTCCAGCAATCCATCTCTGGCAGTTTTGATCATTTTATCAAATGTCTGACTGCGTTGGCAGACCGGTTGGAGTCGTGGAGCTCTCTAAGATGTGGTTCAAATCAACGTGTAACAGTGTCTAAAAATACGTAATTGCAAAAAACAAAAAAGAAGAAACTTCATACTTTTACGTTTGCTTCTGCTAGGACGATGGGATAGGTGGGACTAATCTGACACCTTAGAACGATTGCTCATGGCCGGAGATAGATCGACAATATATCTGATAATAGCTCATTTACGGTTTAATGGAATCCCACCCTATTTTTTTTCTTTTATTCTACCTACTTTATCTCGCAGCCGACAATCGTTATCTTTTCCTGAAAACCCTTATAAAAAAGATCATTAGTCAACTTATAAATACAGAATAACAAGACGATTGATGATGGTTATTAATGATAGCCATAAAAAAGTTTCATCAGTAGCTATTACTGTAAAGTGAGCCATTAATTTTATTGCCCTCTGATTGGTTCGATTTTTATTGCTAAGCAAGATCTAGAACGAAAGATAAGAAAAACAAAACAAAAAAGGTTTCTCTTTGGCTTACATCAAATAACCACTTACTTGCTAAAGCGTTGATAATCCCTATTTCATCTTTAATTTGTCCGACATACATTGTTTTTTTTTTGTATACATATATTCAAAACGTGTCGGAACCATATCGTACTTTCATGTAGCCGTACTTTTATGGTTGAATTTAGTTTTAAAAATAGAAGCAGATAGATGTGTTGTGTTTCATTAATTTGAGCAACGGCACATGCACTTTGAGAAAAGATTTGGGGGTATGTTGCCCGTGCGACTTTGTTTTCGTGGTATCTGACAGCTATTGTAATGCTTCTTCCAGTTTTTAACCCCCAGTGCAATAAGAGTGGTGTTATAAGTTTGACGTGTCTGTGTGTCTGTCTGTGACATGGTATATCCCAGACGAATGAACCGATTAAAGTGCGTTTTTTTTGTTTGAAAGGTGACTTGATCGATAGTATTCTTAGGTATAATTCAAGAAAATGGGTTCAGTCGTTTGAAGATCATCAGCACTTTTGTAATCGTTGAAAGGATTTTCAAGTTGGGGTTGTTTTATATTTATGATTAGGTATCTGCCTTCAAGACTAACAACAAAAACTGCAAAGTTTTCATTTTAAATCGAATCAGTTATGGAATACATTAGTGACAAAAACAAATATTAATATTTGCAAATTTGTCATAACTATCTCAAGATGTTTGGGATGATGCATAAAAGTAAAATAAAGTGTTTAATACCACAACCTGGCAACAACTTTATTATGGAAACACACACTATGTATTTTGTTTATGTGGTTTCCCAACATTTGTTTACACTTATAATAATACATAATGCAAATAACAATACTGTTACAATCACTTTCAAATTCAAATTCAAATTCAAAATCATTTATTCAATTAAGACACTAAGTGACATTTATGAACGTTAAATTGAAGCTAGAGTTAAAATCATAGATCGGCGCAAACAGACGCCACAGCATGTGCTGGATTGTCGAAGTAAATTAGGTGAAAACACCAAAATCTACTGCCTGCTTGTGTTGATCTATAACTTCCAGTTTCCAAAATGCGTAGAGCCTTATGAGAAGAATACTGGCAAAGAAACTCATGGCCACTCTTTTTAAAAGTCAGATCTTCAGGTACAATAGTGTTAGTGTTACACGAAAGGTAAACAGGATGCAAGCTGATGCCACCTGAATTTCATTTTATTGAAATGCTCCAAAAGCTAACGTACTAAAAAAATAAAAATCACTCAGTGATACCGTTGAAGGTTTGAACTTATTAAACATAGAAATCATTTAAGGTGCACATCTACCTTCATTCAGTTACAAAATCTACTGTTAAAAATAATTCGTGAATCGAACGTGATCGAACCAAAATAACAGCACGTTCACGAGTATGACGCATGGACCAGCCATCATCTCCTTCGCCATATCAGAGGGAAAGAAATGACCCGCCCCATGACGACGCCGCAAAAGGCAATACATATAGGCAAACATCACTTCTGAACATCATAAGTGCGTAAGTTAACATCCAGCACTTACAAAATAATTTTAATGAGAAACTGTGTCTATAATTATAGCATTTTGCAGTGTTGAAAATGAAAAATTTAAGAAAACTAAAAATGATCATAACAGGTCTATGCAATCACTACAGCTGTTTATTACTTTGCACATCCTTATATAAAGGGAATTTGCGTCTAACACTGTCCTACTTTGTGGTGGGCAAAGTGGTGTGATACAGCTAATAATAATATTACCCTCACCCTTTTCACTCAGCACCACAAAAAAAAAAACCAATTGAAATGGTTCAGCAAATGGCAACACCGAAATAGCTCGCCCATAATACGATTACACCTTCAGATTAAAAAAATGCAAAAGATAAAACTAAAAATAAAGATTGATGATTGATGAACCATATTTGTAATATGTTGTGGTTATGGTTCATCAGTTTTGGTTTATTAAGTTGTATAATATTTCAATAAATCGGTTTTATTACGTTATTTCATTCAACTACTAGATTGATTGTACCTACATATTTTTCATTTAAAGAAATAAGTGTTCTAGTCTAACAAATAGTTATGATAACAGTGCCATCTAAACCAAAACTAAGCATGGCTTCTTGTATAACTAGAACACAGACAAACATACCTTGTTTTCTTTGTTTTGTAAATTAATAACACACATTTTACATATAAATAATCAGACCACTGAACCATTTTTGGTTTATTTAATTTACCAGTATAATTTGAACTACCCTTGTATAGACTTAGGTACCATGACCGGTCAACATATCCTGGACAGGTGTAGCTTGATGTGGCCGTTCTGTAATTGTATGTAAACTTAAGTAATGTAAGTAATTACATAAAAATATTATTTTAAAATGTAAGCTTTCTGCACTTCTTCATACATAAACTTTAATCATACCAAATTTCACGTTCTCAAAGTTATATTTTGCTACTAAATTACCTACTGTAATTTATTGTAGAAGAACAATGTAGTTATTCATAATAACCGGAAAAATTTAAAAGAGAATACCATTTTTATATTCATTAACCAAAAAGTAAAACATTTCTGTATATTTTAGCAGTTAATAAGAGGTGTCGACGCAATTAATTAAAACGGCATATTTGCTCATTCACTTGAACTCATTATTGACTGTCCAATTATTAATATTTCACCTCCTTTGTATTCAAAAACTACCTGTTATTGTGCCATTCGAATATAATTAACTGTATTGAGTTGACATTGGTGCCGATTCTACTGTACACTCAACTAAACTAAAACCTGACTTAATTTCTTCATATGAAATCAACCTAGTGTTCTTCGTAATAAGATCTATTTGTTACTAGCATCTATTTCTCAGCGCCTCTAAATTTCAATAAAACCTGTCAACGTATACTCAACTTTATTTCCACGCAGCGAGAGTCTTCATTTATTCAAACGCTGTATAATTGCCGTATAAAAACTTGTTCAAAACGAACAAGGATGACGTGTTTTTAATCTACACCTACGAAGACGCTTACTAAAAACACAGAGCAAAAGAGATGGCTTTCAACGGATAGCGGCTCTTGCTACGTGGTATTAAAGTTTATTTAAGCGTATCAGACTTTAGTCGACAAATAAATTGCTTATTTCGATAGCGACATATGTTACCTACTTGTTTCAGTTTGAAATAAGACCTTGTTTCTAAGTGTACAAGGTTTACTTGTTATATGAAGAAAATTTAGTGAATTTTAATTTAGCGAGTGAAGTAACAGAATTGGGGCCATTGTCTCTTATTCATTTTTATTTTATTTATCGTAGTTTGTAACACTTTCACATCCGGACCACTCAGCCAATCACCTTCAAAAGTTGCATACATACAAGTTGCCTGTACAGGAAAGGAGACCCTATAGAATGCCTGAATTGATTTACGAACTGTATATGAACGCGAGCGGAGTGGTATAGCTAGTTTTATAATTAATCAATCGAATCAATTACGCAAAGTAAGTTAACACAAATTAGCCACAGCCACAAAGCTACATGGCTGGAGAAGTCTTTACACTCTACAAAACATCACGGGTAGAATTGACAAAATATTGCGTTTCTTACGGTGAGTAAGATCTCCAACCAGCTCCTTAACTATTGCTTTGGGATTAATCTCATCCATATTCCCCTTGTTGTGACTCCTGTATCCCGGAATCAATTTCAGTGACCCATAAAAATTCGAAACATGGCTCGAGTACAAGTTAAAGTGGACCAACTGGCAACGAATTTAAACAAGAAATTGTTTACTTCTGAGAAGTTAGTGCTATTATTAATCAATTTCCCCAGCAAAGCGGGAGATAAAAAATGGGACGAAATAGACACTACCATTAAATAATTACACTTCAGTACCTGGGAGACCGGTGGCTTTTTGTAAAATCGTATTTTTTTTTTTGTAAAATTGCGTTTTTACAGGAAATACAACTATGCAGTTAAACTTAAATGCAAAACTGTATCTGTATACAAAATTTCATCAAAATCGTTACATCCATTTCCGAGATACCCGAAACATTAATACATAGGTACATAAATAAATATATACATACAAGAACTAAAGAACGAACGGAAACCTAAGTATTCTGACTCATATTCCTTATAGTAGAGGAGCGGTAGGCTCCTCTAAATTATTATGTCCATTCTGACGTTAGTTCCGCTCCCAATACATGTGTAGGGCAGATTGTTCAGTTTAAACAAGATACTGAACATTGACACATTTGATACTAAAAAATCTGCAAACCTTTATTTATCAATGCGATACATCTCTCATCCGGGACATTCTTTGCCACCATTACCTTTGGAGAGAGGGATCTGCCGTCTTTACGGAGGGTCTTTACGGGTCTTACGTCTTTCTCGCTTCAAAGGCAAATCTTCTGGTAATCTTTATCGTGAGAGAGCCATGCTTTGGCACGTATGGGCCGGCTCAACCACTGGTGTAAGACACGGCCTCACAGAAAACCAGCAGTGAAGCAATTTACGAATTTTCGCCGAGTGAGTGAGATTACCAGAGGCCCTAATCCTCCCCTTCCCCCTCCCCCTCTTTCACCCTTGTACCCTCCCCCTCTTTCACCCTTCCTCCTCTCCCCCTCTTCCACCCTTCCCCCCTTCCCCCGTCCCCTACCTCCACCTTAAAGGCCGGCAACGCACTTGTGACTCTTAAGTTGCAGGCGCCCATGGGCGGCGGTAGTCATTTACCATCAGGTGACCCGTCTGCTCGTTTGCCCTCTATTCCATAAAAAAAAAAATAGAACTGTTGCCGTTGTCAATACTAATACGCCATCTATTTGAGCTCTAACAACCCCTCCTCTGAAACAGAAAAAAAACTGCCTTCTACTTCACTTTCAAAACCGATTATAGTTATACTAAGTTCCTTTATTCAATTTGCTTGTCATTTGCAACTTGCCAACTCAGGATTATCTCAAAAAGTAATTATTTACATAGACAAATTTTGATAAACTGTTCAACCCTTGACAACGTTTGAGTTTTGGATAATTAACTTTATGAATTTTCTTGCGACGATCGTTAGACACGGAGACGAATGTAAGGCTGTTCTGCTACTGTAGGCGTGTAAGATATTCCATGATTCGCTAATATAGCGCGTATCAACAAACCTTAAGCTCTTGTTCGTGAACAATACTCGCCTAAGTGGGGCAGGAACTCGTACTTCAAAGATATTGCGGCAGCAATGACTACTTTATATTTTATACCATAATCATTGAGAGCACATAACGTAGTATTATTTTGTATAGGTAAAGGGATATCATGAGCCGGTTCACTCTAAACAGTATCCGTTATAAGTCTAAGACGGGTGTAAGTCTAAAACATCGACTAGAGTTTATATTAGAGCATCAGCAGCACAAATAATTATCTTTTAAAAAAAGCATCACCGACTTCAATGTGCTTTTTATTGGAAAGTAAATTTGTGGGCCAACTAAACGAACTCCAATGAGACAGCGACCTTTCGTAGTAAACGAAAATATCATCAATGTATACAATTTTTAGATGATTGTTGATTTTTCAAAAACCGCTCAATCGATTTCGATAAAATTTTAATAGGACCACCTGGCAAGTATAGGGTATGCTTAGGACAAAAAAAGTATTTTCCAAATTGGTTCAGGCGTCTTCGAGTAATCGGTGAACATACACAAAAAAAAAACCATTCCGATGAATTGTATACCTCCTCCTTTTTTGAAGTCGGTTAAAAAATAATAATAAATAATAGCTATCTTGCAACATGTAAATTTATGCCTCTTAAAACCTAGCAATTATACAAGAAGCTTTTACGCTATATTCGCTACCAGTGGGACCTATACCTGAGCAAGGGAAGATACTGGAATATATTAGGAAGTTTTCGTTAATTCTCTATTGAATGTTTGGGAAGGGCCCTCATGAGAGTTGGCTACATATAGATTGTAATTAATTAATGTGCTCTTGATGTTGGGGAAAACGTACGATAATATGAAACGATGATTGATATTGCCACGATTGCTTTAATTGTTTTCGGATTGAATACGGTATACGTGTGTAAGAAAATATACGTATAGATAGATAGATATACTTTATTGCATACGAAATATCACAGAAGCACTCGGTTAGTCATTACTTTTATAGCGATAGATTTAGATATTTAGATACGGGGTATCACATCGTGGTAGGATAGTATTATCACTACATATTATAAAACAAATTCCCTCGCCGCGTCTGTCTATCTGTCTGTTTGTTCGCGATAAATTGAAAAAGTACTGAACGGATTTTCATACGGTTTTCACTAATAGACAGAGTGATTTATGAGTAAGGTTTAGATGTATAATTTGTTAAAATTTTGTGTAAATTGATTGAAGTATGTTGATGATTGTTGAAGATGCCTCTGCTACCCGTACGAAACCGAGGCGGGTAGCTAGTAGTAGTATAAAACTCGTAATAGGCAGAGAAATATTTTCTTAAAACCATGTTGTGGATTTTAAAGGTGAGATGGAATTAGTACGCCCGACATGTTTCAGGTCCGAGAGGGAACCTTTGTGACCGCCTGAAGCGACCGGCTGCTTGTGTGGCATCCAAAACTTATGTGGTACAACCGTATTTCATTAATTAATAGGAATAACACTCACGCAAGTTTTTATTTTAAGAAAAACTTGATCATTGAAAAAAAAATGCACAAGTTTGTACAAAATGTACACAGATAGCTTGGTTACCTGCAATCCAACTATCGGGTTAGAGAAGGTGGTGCACTTACATATGTTTCGCTCACGTATCCCGAAGGGGTATGGTTAGTGACCCTGACTGCTAAGCCAGAAGTCGTGGGTTCGATTCCCCATCATTTGTTCTGTGTCTGGGTGTAATTTATCTATACTATGTATGTATTTAGAAATATGTAAGTATGTATGTCAGCAGTCTGGTTATCATAGCACGGGGTCTGCCTAGTTTGGAATCAGACGGCCTATTGTGAGGTGTGTGGAGTTATTATTATTATTATCTGCTTTAACTGGAGTCGGAAAAATGGTGGCCAGGACCTGCTAAGATTGTACGAGGTTTTCTGCACCGCGACAAACAGCCTCTCGTCGCTAAAGGTCGCAGGCGCCTTGCCTTGGGACTTTATGGGGATCGACTCCTTTCTTATAGCTTTTTCGCTTTCAACACCATGCTTCTATACGATAAAGAAAATCTTCTTCGGCCGTTGAGTGTCTTCGATCTTTATAGGAAAACTTTGTTGTCCATCTGTCTGTCAAGTCCCTTTTTCTCAGGAACCAATGGAGGCAATTTGGCAATGAATTTAATATCAAATACTTATGCTGTAAAAAATCAAGTTTCTTAGTCAAGGCAATAAAAAAAATGGCAATTTAAGTCTTAGATTTAACCAAAGTTCAGGCAAATCAAAACTTATAGGATTAAATAAAGGAAAAAATCCGAAATTCGTTAATTTGTTGCTATATCACATACAACATTTTGGTATTGTTGAGTATTTTTAACCGACTTCAAAAAAGGAGGAGGGTCTCAATTCGACTGTTTTTTTTTTGTTTGTTTACTGTGATAATGTTTACTGATTACTCAAAGACGCCTGGACCGATTTGGAAAATCCTTTTTTTGTTTGAAAGGGTATACTTCCCAGGTGGTCCCACTGGAGAAATCGAGGGAACTCTTCAAATTTTATAGGCACACTTAAAGCGATTTGGGTATTTTGAGGCGCATTGAAGTCGGTGATACTTTTTTAAAAGATAATCTTATAACGGACCAAAATCTTCGAGAACTGATTCCCGAGATGGACGTGCTACCTACATACAAGTCAAAATAATGTTCCAAAAATCAAATAATTAATTCCTTAAAAGCACTATTATAGAGGTTTGGTTCTTTAACTTTAACTAATTGATGTTCAACAAAATAATTGAACACAGCTTGAATTAAGTCACGCGGACAGAACAAACACAAATAATGATCACAGAAATTCCAGATGGAATACATTTTCGCGCAAAAACAAATGCGAGTCATTATTACTGATGTTTTGGTGACGGCTCGTTAATGTCATTCAAAGCATTACGAACCGTATTGCCAAGGATTCAGGTTGGTTTTTGTGGATATATTGTCAGAGTTACGTGTTGATAAAATTGAGGTTTTCCATTATCACTTGTTTTAACGGCATCGTTATGTAAAAAATATATGTTTTTATATGCAGTTTTTAATACAATAAGAGCTTTTAAAGGTAATAGTTAAATGTATTTAACAGTACTATACATACACAGGGTGTAAGAAACCGTACCGAATATTGAAATAGTGTATTCAGACCATCATTCTGAGTCGAAAATCATTGGAATTTTCTGCCGGTTCTTTTTATTTTATAATTTGAATTTTTTGTTTAAAAGTGATATCACAATGAGTAAACATTTATGCAATTAGCTGCTTCGACGGCACAGATCGCTGAAGGTCATTCATCGTACCGCACAAAAAGAATACTGCGTACATTGCGTAGCACCAAATGAAACTAATGACTATACATCCTTAATCTCGCATTTTTATCATGAAATGACTTGTATTTTGATAAATATAATCAGAAAGATTTTAGTAAGTTTTTCGCGTAGCTCAAACTTACACGCTGCATGTACATATATAAACGCGCGTGAAATGGTTAGTGTTGTAATATTGCATTTAGCTTACAAAGATTTGAAACATTAGAAAAGAAACCACCCGATAAAAAGTTACTAAAAAAAATAAAATTAAAGTCAGTGTCACGCGGAATGATGTAAAGATCCTTACAGATTCTATTTATTCTAATCCTGTATGGATTAGAATAATTAGAATCCGCCCAAAACTGTTCAGGAATTTAGAAGTTATGGTGGAATAAAAAAACTCACAAACATACATGATTTCATCTATTTATTGTCGATTTGTCCATCCAAAGTTGCCTGGAAGAAATTTATTTCAGCGATAAGGCCGCCCTTTGTACATCTTCACCTGATGTATTTCTTGTAAAACATTTTTGTTCGTGTACAATAAAGTTTATTTCTATTCTATTCTATGTACGTAGGGCGTTACATAAGTTTTTTTGTATGCAAACTAGATGTCATATTGTGGTTTGAAGTCATTATATATAAACTGTAAGTAATATTTAAGAAAAAAAAAAACAAATTCGAAGGTAAGGAATCGTTTGTTCGATTTTTAATGTAATTGAAATTTAACTTTAAAATGGCGGGCATCCCTCATTATGACATTCGTGTCATTATTTTGTATAACTTTAGGCGTGGCTGAAATAAACGAAATCGTTTCGAATAAATAAGTAATGCACTGAGGGAAACTTGTCCATCTCTAGGGACCATAGAACAGTGGTATATTAAATTTAATCGCGGCAATTCTAACTTATGACACATCGACAGATCTAGGCAACCCTCAAGTTAAGTGCATTAACTGTTCATCGGATTCTTCACGACTATTTCAAAGTACTGAAACCTTGTTCACTCAGGTACCGTACTTGATGACTGATGTGCTGAGGGAGCAGCGAGTGTCTTGGTCTCGTGAACTTGATTGTTATATGTGATGGAACCTGGCTCTATTATATACTATTTCGACGTTCCTACTAAAGCCCAGAGTAATGTTTGGGTGTACTGTACATCGAGTAGGTAAAACGACTACTATTTGCATCAAGCAGGAATTTAATTGCTGAGACCTTCCTTACTGTCCAGATTTGGCGCCATCCGAATTTGCACAATTTTCATTTGAAATAAAAGACGCAAGTTTTAAAGCAATCAGGAGTTTATATGAGCTTTGAGGAGATATGCAACTGTGTTCCAGAGGGGTTCTGGAACAATGCGCTCAACACCGGGTTTACACATATGAAAACCTGTATTACTGCCAGTGGAGACCACTTAGAAAAATACTGTCAGCCGTAGGACCGCACGCCAGAAGTGAAAACACACACATCTGTATATGTATCTGAGCGTGACGGTAACATTAATTGCTTTTTTTCCCATACCAAAGGTGCCCAACGGTTTCACCTAAAATAAAATATATTCCACAAAGTACGAAAAAACTTATGTAGCGCCCTAGAACCTTGAGAATATTACTTATTTGAAGTCGTGAAAGCGTATCAATAAATAATTCGTGTATATTATTCAACTTTTTTCTGGTATTTATTAAACTTTAGCGAGTTTTCTTTACGTTTAATATTCATGGAATAATTTAACATACAATGAAGTTGATATATTTTGCGCTCTGGGGACTACAGAACGATAGAAAAACTAATAATTGTGTATGTATTGCCATATTGGGATTTTATGTAAAGAATTTGCCGAATGTATAATGGATAGGACTCAACGTTTTTTCATATATACCCGTATGTTTGTGTTCACATTATTGAAATGATTGAATTTTGTATTTCTCCTTGTTACCGTTTGGAATAAAGAAAAAACGAATAGTCATTTTTACAACATTTACCAAGGTGTAATCATACTTTAGGAAGGTAAAGGTTTGCTATACGCGATGGAACATAATATATTTTAGTATTTACGTACAGAATTCTCTCTGAACACGCTTGGATAAAAAGTGACTCTCGGTTTTACGTAATTAAGGTCAAGTTCGTTCGTAAAGAATAAAATATTAATCCATATTGGGCCTGTTATGGTCTTTTAAGTCAGAGGTCGTGGATCCGAATCCCATCCAGGACAAATGATTGTGTGATGACCGCGATCATCTGTTCTGTATCTAGATGTAGTTTATTTATGATATGTATTTAGTAAAACATAAGTATGCTTATCAGCAGTCTGGTTACCATAGTACAGGCTCTACCTGGGACCAGACGGCCGTGTGTGAGGTGTGTCATTATTATTATATTGAAATAACATTCAATTTTGCCAATTGTGGGCTATCATCATAAGCTATTATTTGTCGATTAGAAAGAAGGAAGAAAGATAGAAAATATAATTTATTGCAAAAATTTATTGCTCAGCGTATATTTTTCCTTTTTTTATGTTACCTAAGTCTATAACTTAAATACACATTATTTTTAACCTTAACAAACATAATTTTTTAGTCTATGACTTTCGCTGTGTCGTTAGTGTGTGTAGAATGTACCTATGTACGTGTCATTCTTGACGTGGCAACATCTGGTTATTCCTTTTTATTTTTGGAAATTATTGAAACTGAAATTATCATTCATTGTACGCTGCTGTATTGCAATTTCGGTTTGAAACTCAGCGTACACTGAGATGATATAAAACATTGCTACTCGTAATGTTGTCCTGACAGTAGTACAAGACGTAAGGGTGTCATATGAATCTGGGCATAAAGACCATAATAATCACTAATCTATATAAATAAAAGTGAATCGCCAAATGTGTTGCTAGGCGCAAAACTCGAGAAAGGCTCTACCAATTCGGCTAATTTCTTTTTTAATATTTTCGTTAAGGCACAGGGAAGGTACTTATGGAGAGAAAAAACCTAAAACTTGCGAGGAAAATAGTAAAAACAACACTTATCTTTTCCTATACAAACCACAGAGTAAATAATAATTAAAACACAGGTCCCCAGCTGTCAAACATTTAACGTCGTTAACTTTTGACTGAACGAAGTCTGTCGGGGCAGCTAGTTAATTATAAAATAAAGTCCCCCACCGCGTCTGTCTGTCTACGGATGGACTGACCGAATGGATTTTCATACGATTTCCGTTCAGTTTCATACGGATAGAGTGATTCATGAGGAAGGTTTATGTGTATAATTTATTAAGGTTTTGTGTAAAATGGCTGAAATAAGACAACGATTGTTGAAGATGTCAGAAAAAATCATGCCGACTGAAAGCTTTACTGGCGTACGCGCGTAAACCAGGGTTGTATGAAAACAATGTTTTACGGAGTTATTCCTCATAATATTATCAATTATATTATAAGCAAATCTATCTATCTGCTAAGATTAACACACAGTAACGAAAATGCATATATATATTTTGCTACCCGTGCGAAGCCGGGGCGGGTTGCTAGTATAGCACAAAACAAAAAGCTCAAGACGCTCAACTCGTTTTAGAGGCCCCGAGGAGGCTGCGAAGAGAACGGGAGAAAGAAAAGTTTGACTAAAGGCGTCACTTTTAAGTGCACAACACCTAACATTAATGTACATATATCTGCCGTCCTTACCAAAAGTGCAATAACTAGGTTAAAGCTGATTTTGAAAAAATGCGTTTAAAGATTATATTTTTGTTTTTATTTGTATCTATCTTGCAGTTGTGCTTAGTATAAAACCGGCTCCATTATAGATACGTAAAAACTGTCTAAAGAGAATATATTATTATAGATCTCGTTCTTCTGATTCCGAATATGTACTTAAATCAATTCGCGCCAAAACTCGAGTTATAAATAAAATAAAAGTGAAGAGTTTTCTGTTGGTTTGTTTGTTTAAACGCGCTAATGTCTGAAACTACCAGTCGGATTCGAAAAATTATTCTTGTAAATTATTCATATAGTGACCAGAAACGTCAGGTAAACTGCGAGTATCGGCTAGTCATTTATACAAAGAAAGCCTTTTTTTTATGGTATAGGGGGCAAACGAGCAGAGGGGTCACCTGATGGTAAATGACTACCGCCGCCCATGGGCACCTACTCCTCAAGGTTCACAAATGCATTGCCGGCCTTTAAGGTGGGAGTAGGGAAATATTGGAAGGAGAGTGCGAGTAGGGAGAAAATAGGGGGAGAGTGAATTGTTCGGTGCTCGGTAAAATACAATGCAAGCATTGCTTTACTGCCGGTCTTCTTTAAATATACTCCGTTCCGCTCTATTTACTCTATGCTCCCCTCCCTAGGCTCGTAGCGATGTTAAAAAGCGTAGCATTCTTGAAGAAGGTTATACAAACTGTTCAGCTTTATTTTAACTAGATATAGCCTGGCGGTCGAATTGAATATCTTGTTTTATTTACCATAACCATTAACCAGTATATCTTGAACTGTCATTGTATAGACTTTTGTACCATGACACTTCAAAATGTAGGTTTACTAGACCCCTATAATAGCTTTTTTGGCCGCATGTTTGAACATTTTAGATTTCTGCACTACTTTTTTGTTGAAAAAATGCGTTCCAAAAATTCTCTTCACGTATATATAAATATAGATAAGCTGTAAATAATAGATACTCAATAATGTAAACGCGTTTCAAAATAGGAATGCATGATCTCGTCTCCATTTTACAAGATGGCGGAGAAGGGCAATCCACCTAACATTATACTGTTAGCGCGGGAAATTGCTGCTGGCATTCGTTTTGGCGCCAAAACGACTAACAGGGCTGCGAGCATTTAATTTTAATTTCCTGTGCAGCGAGCAGATTTAAAATGTAAGAGTAATTTTTTAAAGAACATGTTGGACATTATTATATTATATTTTTGTTAGGTCTTATGTTATCGTTACCGAGCATATTTTTACGTATGCAAAAATTTTAATTCTTTTAAAATATGTCCTAAAAGTAAAAGAAAATTTGGAATGTGGGTTTTTATTTTGCACAGCTTAAGTGGCTGTAATAATTACATTTGAGATTTAACCCTTTTGAGGATAGCCCTCATTATAAAGTATCTAAAGAACTTCTGGAGCTCAAAAGATACAAAACCCGTGCAATAACAAGAGTCCTCACCGGACACTGCAAACTGAACAAACAATATGTTCAACCTAAAATTAGGTGAGAACACAATTTGCAGATTCTGTCAAGAGACAGAAGAGACTGCAATGCATATTTTATGCTCTTGTGGCCCACTAATGCGGCACCGAAGTATTTACCTAGGGTTGCACATCATGCAACCACAGGAAATACAAACAATCACTGCTGATAGGATCTGGTGGTTTCTCGAAGCCATAAGTCTGAGCAGTGAACTGTAAACCAGAAGTGCGCTACAAAAGACCAGAAATGGTCGAGGTAGCACTAGGCACTAAAACAACAACAACCCTTTTGATGCCTCTCCTCTTTTACCGGGTTAAGTGCGGTCTCCTTAACCTTTCTCATAACGGCAACCTTATTTTAGGAAATAAACATAGGTATGTTGTTTACAGATTAACTGTTTTAAAGTTAGTTAGCGTTGTAATGGTAACTGTTTATGAAGTGTAGTTTATGATTATGACAAACTACACCCCTCCCAAGATAAATATATTTTGACACTGTCAGGCAGAATATCCTGAGTAGTCTAGAAAATGTTATGCATTCTTGTGATTGGAATACAGATTTGAATAATGTACACTGTTCAATGTTTTTGTATATGTGCTGGTCTGTAAAATAAAATAAATAAAAAAATCAAGACAAGTGACAAATTAAGAAAACAAATTTGACTTAATAAAATGAAATTTATCTATAGATGAACAAATACAGTATTCAGTAATGATTGCTGCAATCATTAAAAGTCAAAATAAAACGCCGAACCAAAAAAACTTTTTCAGTGTTGATTCGTGAAGTAACATAATATGTATTAGTAATGTAAGGCAAGGTGTACTGTAGCTGTAGAGGTCCAGATGTGCAGATTAAAACTTCCGATTTGTTGTAGAATATGAATATATTTATAATAAACTGAACCTAGTTATAACTACAGATTCAGTCACACGAGTAGTATACATAAAAGCAGCTTACATTTACGAATTAGCCAATCACAGAAAAGTACAAAAATAATGTAGTTAGATACAAGCTCGACACACGCAGCTCATAAAACAGGTGACTCGAAAAATCGGACCAGGTGGCGCTCGGCGCGGCGGTGTGCGGACGTATATGATGTCTTATGTATTGCAGCTACAGTAACAAGCTGCTTTGCAAGGAGGCTCAGTCTGCCCGGCAAAAGCCAGTTCCAGTGACAGATGCGATTCTGACCTGCTGAAGCTATTACTACCCAATGTATTCGTTTAAGCAACATCCTTTTGCTTCCACTGCCTTCCTTGTCTGAAACTCCCCAAGTGCTCGGTTGACGGCAATAAGCTTGCCCCCTTTTACCTGAGTGCGACCAAATTATTGTTGGCAAAATGATTTTGAAGTGAAAACTTCTTTAGGAACGTTTGTGCACTTTTGCTATGAGGAAAAAGCACTGAACTCGTAACCGTCGCCCTAATAATACATATATAGATCCACTAGAGGGCGCTAATCTAAACATTGAGTTCTGTCAGCTCTTTATTAATTAATGCCACCAACCTGCTAATGTGACGTTTTAAGTTCGTCGTTCCGTTTAAGTTTTCACTTCTGTTGGCAATCCCATGACTGCTTTTTTCATGGAATAGGGGTCAAACAAGCAGACGAGTCATATAAATATATTATGTTTGTGTACATATTTGTCTGTATGTTTATATGTATTTCATTCTATATAACTATAACATTGTTAAAGCACCTACTTCCTGTCTGCTCTGCATCACCTGAAGGTTGACTGGCAGAGAATACCTAAGGCATAAGTCCGCCTCTGTACTTTATGTGCAGGTGTACTTTAAAATAAATAAATAATAATTGTTATTTTCTCATAATCATCATCATTGCAACCTAAGATTTCTTAATAATGACATCGGATTTAAAATAAATACATTAAACTACCATAGTAGGTACATAACATACTATCATTTTCTTTGTCACATTCACATTATTTTTCCGTAACGATATGTATAAAATGCTTTCTACAGTGTTTGTCGTACTTTACATTTCAGCGTATGATGCTCAAGCAAGCCGTTCTTATAAGCATTAAACTTTTAGTAGAAACAAAATGAGTGCCAACCCTAGCCATAACGACTGCGACTAATGACCACAGGTTACACAAAACAGTTTACGCGGCCAGCATCAATATTAGATCATTTTGAAGAGAGTTTATATTATGGTTTACAAATAGGTTTTGTTTTAAAAGTTAATTTAAAATTATTTAAATAGCATTTTGAGGATTTTGAATTTCTTAAACAAATTATAATTATTTTTTGATCAGTTTAAAATAATTTACCATTTATTTATTTTTCACTGTGTATAACGGTCACCGTAGCCCCAATAGCAGAAGTGTCACGCGCTTTGACGGTCATATCTAAACCTTTTACTCTTTGCTTTTAGTTCTTTGCCAAAAAGGGGATAGCAGTTAAAATACAGATGTGTATATGATCCACATTGTTCTGTCTTTGGCCCCACTCGTAATAGCTGGCGAGCCTAGTGCCATCTGTCGGTCACGTAAGGAAACTTCGTACCTAATCCTACCAACGATTTAACAAAATAAAAATATTATATTAAAATTAAATTTGCCCAACCCAAATCTCACGGTGAGGACGAAAAACGTAAATGTATCTGTTGTCACAGTGACTATGACTACATAGTGTGTCGTATGAGTTACGACAATATGACAACTCAAATATCAATGTATGTATACATGCTCGACCGGAGTGATACCACGGCCTCACAGAAAACCGCAGTGACGCAATGCTTGCATTTAGTGAGTTAGGTTAGGTTAGGCCCTAACCCCCCTCTTCAGCCGGTCATCGTCGAGTGGGCAGGGCGGCAGCACGGGACCCTTTCCTTCCGACTGACGCAGGTTCTTTCCGGGCACGGCTGCTTCGGGAAGTACCTGCACTCGGTCGCTAGGAGGGAATTGAGTCCCGCCTGTCACCACTGCGACTGTAGTGAGGACTCGGCTCAGCACACGCTGGCGGTTTGCTCCGCCTGGGCGACGCAGCGTCGGGCCCTCACTACAGTCATCGGAGGGGATCTCTCGCTACCGGCCGTCATACGCTCCATGGCCGTTAGCGACAGGAATTTTACCGCGGTCGCGACCTTCTGTGAGGACGTCATCTCGCAGAAGGAGGCGGCGGAAAGAGTCCGGGAGGACGATCTCCACTCGGACCTAATTCGCCGTCGGTGAACCGGGCGGCGGAGGCGTGCTTATCAGCGCCTTATACCGCCTTGAGTGTGGCCGCGGGTGGACGGGATGGGTTGTCCCCTCCACCTGCTATAGTGGTCTCCCGCGAGGAGGCGGCGTCCGCGTGTGCCTGGACGTCGCCTAATTGAGAGGTTCTTTCCCCTAGGTGGCGCCCGCGTTTTTGCGGGCAGGCGCTGGGGGGGGTCCGGATGTCTTAATAAAAGCTGTCCCCGGACCCCTCCTATTTGAGGCGCAGTACGGCACACCGTGTGGTTTTAGTCGGTTCGATTCCGACACACCGCCCCACCGAAAACCCCGGTGGGGTGACGGCCCGAAGGGGTTTCCACACGCACAAAAAAAAAAGGCCCTAACCCCCCTTCATCCCCTTCCCCTACTCCCACCGGCCCCTTGCAGTTGCAAGTGTCCATGGGCGTGTCCATACAACTTACCATCAGGTGACCCAACTGCTCGTTTGCCCCGATCTCAAAAAAAAAACTAAAAACGTATCCGAATTTAAGCACAGTTTGAATAATATAAGAACATACACATGGATCATATCATCGTAAAAGGAGATGAGCGACTTAAGAACTGTTTTAACATTCAAGCAATGAATCCCTATTACGGTACTTATAGTTTAGGAACTAAGATCCTTACTCATGCATTAAAATCTTAGTAAACTTCATAATATCTTACATCTTATATGGAGATTAAACTATATAAATCTTCGTTGAGGATAATCCTATATCATTTTATTCAAGCGCTCGTTTCAAAAACGACTACCTACTACAAACTACTGACAAAAAAAAACTACGTAGGTATTTTTATTCGTGTTCTACTACTCATAGTACAAGCAAACCTTAGTTTTTGGTAGTAACTACTTAGTAATCTGTGGTTTTGGGTCTAGATAGTGTTGGTATTTCAGAATTTTATTCTAACACTAGCAATCCGCCCGGGCTTCGCACGGGTAGCAGAGACGTCTTCAACAATCTTAAACATGTTTCAATCAATTCACATAAAATTTTAACTAATCATACACCTAAACCTTTCTCATGAATCTCTGTCTATTAGTAAAAACCACATGAAAATCCGTTCAGTACTTTTTCAGTTTATCGCGAACAGACAGACGCGGCGGGGGGGCTTTGTCTTATAATATGTAGTGAAGATAAAATTCGACCGAAATAAACATGTGCCTGACATTGTGTGAGAACCATGCTTCGGCACGTATGGGCCGGCTCGACCGGAGTGATACCACGACCTCACAGAAAACTGGCAGTGAAGCAATGGTTGTGTTGTGTTTCACCGAGTGAGGTTACCGGAGGCCCTAACCCTTCTCTCTCCCACTCTTCCCCTACTCCCACCTTTAAGGCCGGCAACGCACTTGACTCTTGAGTTGCTGGTGTCTGGGCGACGGACAATCGCTTATCATTAGGTGACCCGTCTGCTCATTTGCTCACTGTCTCAGAAAAAAATTCTGTCATACCTAGGACTGCAAGTGAAAACACATACACATCCGTATATAGTTATGTATCTGAGCGTGACGACCACGTGAGTTCAGTGCTTTTTCCCCATACCAAAAGTGCCCAAAGTGCCTAAAGAAGTTTTCACTAAAAAAATCGGCGTAGTCACTTCATCCCATGATAAAGGACCCTTGTCGGATCCGGCATCCATAAAGTACAAGTTCATAAGAATACAATAGAATATGATAATTCTGAACCACTCATGGACTTTTTGAAGTGAAAACTTCTTTAGGCACGTTTGTGCACTTTTGCTATGGGGAAAAGCAATGGACTCGTGACAGTCACGCTAATAATACGTATATAGATCCACTAGAGGGCGCTAATCTAAACACTGAGTTCTGTCAGCTCCTAATGTCACTAACCTGCTAATGTGACGTTTTAAGTTCGTCGTTTCGTTTAAGTTTTCATTTCTGTCGACAGTCCCATGACTGCCTATTTTTTTGTTCTAAAGTTCGTACGTGTTCTCTCTCTCATGTTCATATGTGTTAATGGCCTAGTGAACTATAAAAGTGTTGTCAGGGTTACGAACAATTGAAATCACCACTGTGTTCTGATGTACGATTAAGAATTCTCATGTCCTGCTTAAATATTGAATTAAAATTTGCTATTGAAAGACTATTGTGAAACAGAAAACTGATATAATGCCACATCGGAAAGTTTGAACGTTAAAGATAATATTTCATATTATATAAGAGAGAAAGGCTGCAGGCCTGCAAGGATGTTGATGGAATATCAGATTTTACTGAAAATGTCTGCATAAACAAAATTCATAACTTGTTATTTAAAAATGTACACCACATTTTTCAAAAAAAAAATCATTAAAAAGAAAAGACAATTTAAAATTTAATTTTTCCAGGCTAAATCGACTATATGTGGGTCACAGATAACGCTCCTAAAATCCCACACCTTTCTGTTACACTCTGTTCATTACATTTTTCGAACTAAACTTAACACAATTATAAGATGAACAAAAAAACTGAAGAAATATCAAATTATAAGAAAACATAAGTTAGAAAACTGTGGAGGGACGGGTGTTATGTCCCTCCAACACAAAGGGAGGATCCTCCGACCAGGCGAGGTGATCATGCCTGGCGGGCCGCGGCCCAACGGTTGATGTTGGGAAGTTGTATATATACTAATCGGCGCGAGAACTCTCATAGCGCGATGCAGGATTAGTAGGTTGTAGATGTTTCTTGTTGCTGTATGTGGAAGTCGCCACACACGAAAACTATAGCAAACTCCACTGAAACTATATACTTACATAATATATTTTTGTTAAGAACTACTCTGTTTAAAAATCTAAGCAAATAAAATCATAGACTAGATAAAGAGACAGCCATGAAACATAAGACGTCTATCAAAGGTTTTTTATATTCGATGAATAAGCAAATTATGTTCTTTACTTAAAAGTACCTTCACATTAATGAATTTTGTTCTTCTGTCTAAGTACATATCTTATTTGCATTAAAGATTACAAATACAAATTGAAAATTTTACCTAAAATTGCTTCTTTCTGCCAGACGCAAAGAATACATTATGTTAGCAAAATAATGTTTATTTGATGTGTTTTTCGAAAATCTTGCTGCTTTGTAAATACTTTATTAACAATTTTCAAAAGAAATTCATTTTCTTTATTTGTTTCAATAAATTGAGGGTCTCAATGAGAACTGAGGTTTCAGTGAGATGGTCCTCACGTGTCAGAATGAAATCAACAAAAAGTAATAATAACAACAAAACGCATGAGGTCTTTGGAACACCCGGATGGAACAAAGTTCCTTTCGCTATATATATATTTAATGTTTTTTTTTTATATTATAGGGGGCAAACGAGCAGACGGGTCACCTGAGGGTAAGTGACTACTGTCGCCCATGGACACCTGCAACTCAAGAGTCACAAGTGCCGTTGCCGGCCTGGATGGATTGAATAAAATGTATCAAAAATAGTAAATATTATAAAAACCCTAAATTAAAATTGCGTCACCTGTGAAAGTTGTCCAAACTGATATATATAAAATTACACGAGTGTCACGCAGAATCCACAAATGGCATAAAAAAAAAATAACTCGCAGTCAGCATTTCTCGTTGCGCTAACACTGTTTCTCGCCTAGCCCCCGTCCGCCAAGCGTCTAAAAGGAACTTCCTTCCAAAAACACACTAGCAGCTTCTCTTTATTACACACTAGGAGCGCCCCGCGGTTTCACCCGCGTAAGTCCCGTACCCGTCCGAATATCGGGATAAAAGGTAGCTTATATGTTAATCCAGGTCTCCAGCTATCTACAGACCAAGTTTCATCGCAATCGGTTCAGTAGGTTTGGCGTGAAAGAGTAACAAACGTCCATCCGTCCATCCATCCATCCATCCATCCATCCATCCATCCATCTATCCATCCAAACTTTCACATTTATAATATCAGTGGGATATACGTCATCTTGTCTTGTCTCGTCTTGCCTAAAATGAAAATTATATCTGATATCGATCGATATCACAAAAAAACAGCGTCCGCCACTAGCTAGTTGGTTAGTTACACTTGCCTTAAAAACCAATTATTCTGTATTGCCTCTCAGTTTATATGAGCAGATATTATGTATTTATACCGAAAATGAATTTTCCAGTGACCTATTTTGCGCGGCGGTCTGTCATTCGACTGTATTACCAAGGGGCATATATGTGTAAACAATTTTCCGTACAGCACTTTTCTTAAAAACATAAAAATTACTATAATTTTTAACCGACAAAAAAAAGGTTTTTAATTTAACCTTATATATTTTTTATGTTCAGCCCTCATTCCGTTATTTATGAACCGATTTTGATAATTATTTTTTGTTATATAGGGTATACCTCAAGGGTGGTCACGTTATCAGATCCTGTCTTCCTTGATATGGTCAAAGAAGTCAGGATCTGATGACGTGATCCTGATTCATTGAGCGAAACCCTCAAAAATTGTGGCCACTAATAGTCTTTCTGTTTACTTTTCATAACTTAATCAAGTATTTGCGTGTATTAAAAGAGAGTAGTTGTCAAAGTATTAAAAGATGACGCAAGACACAACAAAATAATAAATTAAATAACTTTTTAACAAAAAATTCAACTAACGAAAAAAAACTAAATATAAAAAATAACTTGTTTGGGCCGATTTAAAAGTTGATTATATAAAGTTTAATAGTTTATGTAAAGCTCAATAAGATAAGATTTTCAGTTCCATTTCGTCGGTTTAATTTTTTGTTAAAAAGTTTTTTAAATTGATAAAAATTTTAATACTTCTATATTTCACATAACTACTTATCTGTCTATAAATCCTCGCCATTGCATTAATAGCATTTAGTAATACTCTATGTTTATTATCGGGAAGTTATATTCTCATAGAAAATGTGAACAGACAACCAGATAAGAAACCAAGTTGGAATATAGATATTTAGTGAACTAAAAGCTCACAAACTTCCCGCCATCTGAACATTCTATAGTCTCTGTCATCGCCGTTCTATTTCACGCTCGCATATTTGAAGTTAGAAGCGCGATAACGAAGTGTTTGTTACGTTCCTTTATACGTAACTTGTGCGATACCGCGTAACTTATAGATAAGTGCCATCTAGGTGTAAATATTCTACAACAGAAGTTGTAGACTATTTACACCTAGATGGCGCTTATCTTCAACTGTATAGTTTTAGAGATTGAAACTTTCAGTTGAATATTCCTGAATAACCAACGTTGGTGTGGGTCCATTTTTAAAACGTCTACACTAGAACCACAATACAGCGAAAAACAGAAGAATAATATTATAGAACACAAGACCCTATTACTGTAGCTGGGAGATTTTTTGGTAATTAGTGAAGTCAGATTTTATAATAATAATAACGAGATTCGGAAATCATTGTACCAATAGTCATATCAGCCCATGGGTTAACTGCAAAGAGCCGAGCTCACGTTAGGCAGCTGGATTAAGGGCCTGATGCAGTAGGCGGTCCTTCTTGACGGCACATATTGTGTTGCTGTCTCTGGAACCCTAACCACCGGTAGCTTGGTCCCTGTACTCGATACCGGTGGGGCACTATTTTTATATATATAAATGTATTTTTGATATAATTTGAATGTATTTAAAAATGTAATTTATATGTATATTTAAGTGAATAAAAAGAATAACTTGACACATCTCACACGGCTATCTGATCCTAAACTAGGCAGAGACTGTGCTATGGGAACCAGACTACTGATATACATACTTTTATATTTCTAAATACATACATATTATACATAAATTACACTCAGACACAGAACAAATGATCGTGCTCATGACACAATTTTTTCCTGGTTGGGAATCAAACCCACGACTTCTGCCTCTGCTGTCAGGATCACTAACCACTATACCAACAGGCCAGTCATTATAGATAAAAATTGTATGTAAAAATATGCGTTTGTAATTAAAATCTGCGAAACAATAGCAGTTCTAACTATCACCTAAGTATTATTTACCTAATTAATTAATAACAGTGGTAGAAAACCGGCAGTGAAGCAATGCTTAGTTGTGTTTCGTCGAGTGAATGAGGTTACCGAAGGCCCTATCTCCCTCCCCCTAACTCTACTCCCACCTTAAAGCTGGCAACGCACTTGTGACTCTTGAGTTGCAGGTGGCCATGGGCAGCGGTAGTCACTTACCATCAGGTGCCTGATGTTTGCCCCTATCTCATAAAAAAAAATGTTTAGCATACGATAAGTCTGTCGTACCTTTGTGAGATAGAAGCCTTTTAATAAATGAGGATTAAAAAAAACTACCTCCTTCCTCATCTTGCGTGATACTTTAGATCTTCTACACAACCTGGAAGTAATAAATGCTATTTAATATTGTCGTTTACCAACCTACCAACTGAAATTATATATTTATGTACATACTAGCAGTGCCCCGCGGTTTCACCCGCGTAAGTCCCGATCCCGTGGGAATATCCGTATAAGAAGTAGCCTATATGTTAATCCAGGTCTCCAGCTATCTACATACCAAGTTTCATCGCAATCGGTTCAGTAGTTTTGACGCGAAAGGGTAACAAACATCCATACATACATACATCCATACATCATCACAAACATTCACGTTTATAATATTAGTAGGATACAAGAATTACCGCGATCACGAAATAGGTATTACATACCTGTGAATTACCCGACGTTTCGACCAGGTTGCAAATTTAGAACAACTACAGAGGTATGGTAGTTTTAGGACAATAAGAAAGGCCTCCGATTACCGACACACTATCCATTATTACCTCCCATTATTGTTTTATAATCAATGTAATCAATCTTTCAAATCCTCTAACAATATCGGCTAGAAATAATCAAGTGGTTCGCTTAAGCCGAGTTTATACCTAACGAAATATTAACAGACAGGTACTTTTAGTTGTCTAGGTAGTTGGAAGTTAGACGATAAAGTTGGACGTTGGAGCTACAGTTATCAACTGTGGCCGAGCGAAACTTAAAGAGATGAGCAGAACTGTGCCAGAAGATATGAGCGAAGTCATCATGCCAATACAGCAACTTACAGCGAGAGGGTGGCGCTGTTAGAGACTATCGTTGTAAAGCGTTCAAAGCTTGAACGTTGCCTCTCTACTCTGCTCATTTTCATCTTAACGCAACGCACAAAGTACCACATTTCAACGATGGAGCGATGGCCGAGGAGATTACCGAATACATATAATGCGTTTATGATCACTGCTCCACTCCTTTTAGTCGTAGCATGATGTTATATAGCCTATAGCCTTCCTAAATAAATGGACTAATCAACACTAAAAGATTTTTTTTATTCGAACCTGTAGTTCCTGAGATTAGCGTGTTCAAGCAAACAAACATACAAACTCTTGAGCTTTATAATATGAGTATAGGTAGATAAGTTAGTCGGAACTTAATAGCGATAATATTTAATGTATAAGGCACTATAGGCACTATAGGCACGCGATTAAGTCCTCATCTACACTAATTTTTTTATGGGATATTGGGCAAACGAGCAGACGGGTCACCTGATGTTAAGCGATAGACACCTGCAACTCAAGAGTCACTAGTGCGCTGTCGGCCTTTTTGGTGGGAGTAGGAGGAAGGGGGGAGTGAGTTAGGGCCTCCGGTAACCTTACACACTCGGCGAAACACCACACAATCATTGCTTTACGCCAGTTTTCTGTGAGGCCGGGGTATCACTCCGGTCAAGCCGGCCCATACGTGCCGGAGAATGGCTCTTCCACAATAGAGTACATCGTGTAAGTTTAAAGACGAGCTATGATAAGCGGAGCTCGATAGACTAACAAGCCAATAGACTAACACGTTTTACACATGTTCAGACCTATAAATGTTTATGTATCTTATATTTAGAATAATTCCGTGCCTTGTAAATTATCTTTTCTTATAAAATGTTAGCCGTAATAGATACTGAAGTAAAATTCATCCTTTCTAGTCACGCACTAGTCGTAATCTTGTAACGTATTTTCATTTTGGATTTAGTTACATAAATGTAGTACGGACTATGTTCTTTTTAATATTTACGAGACACAGCTATAAAACTGTAAATGGCGATTAAAAAGTTGCTGATGTGGCAGATAATTTCTGCAAGGGCTGGCTGGGTTTGCAGATCATTTGTTTTTGCTTACTTGCATTTTTTGGCAGTTTTTTTACTATTTCCCTTATACAGTTGAAGTAGGTTATTAACTAACTTAATATATATATATATATATATATATATATATATTATGTTTGTATGTATGTTTATGATGTGTATTTCCTAATCGAAACTATCATGGACTTGTAACGAAGCTCACTATTAATTTTTGAGGAATCAAGCACGGCAACTTTTCTATAACCAAACTTTGTTTATTTTTCTTCAAATGTTTGTTCAAACATCACGAAAAATCAATTAATAGACTTAGGTCAAACTATAGCAGTCCCAAATAAAATATTCAGCTTTTAAACTGCTGTAACTTTAATCAAAATTGGTTTAGTACAACTACAGTTTGATTTGCATTTTAACAGATAGTGGTTGCAAAGTTATCGGCCAAAGTTTATCTTAATTTAAAAAACACAAGATTTTAGTTTTATATTGTAAATGTCAAGGTTTTCACTGAATGCAAATGGGGGAGTCTGTTGCTGTAGAGGAAGCCGGTCTTGACAGCGGGCCGGTCTAATTCACCATCAACTTTAATTACATTCACTTAGAAAGAGTCAAACCAGTATGATTATGATTACTAAAAAGACTTACATATAACAGTTATAGGCGTATAAACGGTTTAGAAAACGTTAGTAGACATATTGCCTATGCGTTTCCAAGCTCTATGCAGATCTAAACGGGAAACGAGAATTGGTTGGCGGATATCCACAAGATGTATCCTGAACTAGCGCTTAATTGAGTTTCATCGTGCACTTAGTTATTGGTAGCGCGACGTTAAATAGACCTCCATCAAAATTTTTACTATCAAATGCAAAAATAATGGTTCACATCCTACTAATACTTCCAGAGATTAACGACGAAACGAACAAACTTTACAGCTGACGTAATTTCATCATCATCATCATCATCATCATTTCAGCCATAGGAGGTCCACTGCTGGTCGTAGGGCTCCTTCAATGACTTCAAGGAAGACTGGTTGGAAGCGGCTTACATCCACCGACGTTCCGCGATCTTTACGAGGTCGTCTGTCCATATTGTTGATAGACGTCCTACACTGTACGAGTACTTTTCAGTCCGTGATCTCCATTCGAGATCTTTTCGAAAATTTCTCTAAAAGTAATTTTTTTGCATAGGTATAGTTTCAGGGTGTTCATACAAGGTCTAAATGAAATTTTATACAGCGTATAGTGTACTTGGCCTAAACATAAAGGATAAATGCAAAAGCAGATGATGATTATCTGACAGAGAACAGAACCAGGGAACAAATAATCTAAAATTAAATCTGCAAGTAACTTGTAGGCCTGACTTTAGATTAAAACCGAAGAAACCTATCCATATTAATTAACTTACACACCAAGTTGATTAACATATATACAAGCAAGAAGTTGGCGTGGAAACCAACAGAATAAATAATAAGCTCTGTTTTTGAGGCTACACAACGCATCCTATCTTAAATTAGTTAGTAACTAAGTAAGTACTCTTTATTGTACACCAAACACATTATATACATATAAACTAAAAAAAAACAATTTAAACATAAAATGCACAATGGGCAATCACAACAAGCATATGAGAAGGGGAAGAGGGAGAGTGCGTGTAGGGGGAGAAGAGGAGGACAGCGAAGGATTAGGGCCTCTGGTAACCTCACTCACTTGGTGAAATACAATACAAGCAATGCTTATCTGCCGATTTTCCGGTCGAGCCCCGCTCATATGTGCCGAAGCATGGGTCTTCCACAGTAAAACATGTGCTGCTGTGGGGCCAAAAATAGCTTGTAATTGCGCTGAGTGATGGTGTCTTTTCACTTTTAATAATTGTAGCCAGATAAATGTCAGGATTTTGAAAGAAGGTCATAAAAGGTGTTACAGAGTAGTTCTTTAAAGCTGGTACTTATCCAGATGACCAGGCCATCTGTAATGAGCCAGATGACCTTTGCTTATCACATGACTACCGCGACAGAGCACTCGTGACTCTCACGTTACTTTTGAGTGAGTTTGTTTTTCTACAAGTCGACAAGGTCGCCAGAAATGGTGTCCAAGAAGAAACCTGTCAACCCCTTCGCGGGCAAAGACGCATCATCATTACATTCATCTTTCTGGAAGAAATCGACGTGTGTGATAAGATCGCCAGTTGATATGCCTAAATGTAGATAATCATGTCTATACTATTTAATAATGTAATGCTGTACAATAAAGAGAAACAAATAAAAATTGCACTCCGGGAGTGCCGGCAGAAGTGAAAAATTGCGCTATATGAGAAATCTGTCTTAACTAATATATGGATAATTAGTATATATCAAACGACAGTAGTATCGCGCAGAATCCACAGATGACGTAAAAATATTTTTTTAAATATATGAAACTCGGACACATTTTCGATCAGGGTCACGTGTCCTGACGTGGACACATTTTCGATCAGGGTTACGTGTCCTGACGCGAGTTAAACATTTTTGCCCATCCCAAAAAGTGCACAAAGCCGCTACAGAAGTTTTCACTTCAAAAAAAAATTGATTTGAATCAAGAGTGTAGTCATGCTTGGATTGGAAAATGAGAATTCCACATAATATGGAGTTCGCACCGGACATTTCTATTGCAATATACTACCACGGTATTCATGTATTCTTTATTACATTCCATATGTTACAAAGGTGGTATATAAAATCCAATTATGATCAATATGGACCCTGTCGGGCACAGCAAATTAGGAGAGAGGAAGAGGGCTACGTGGCAATTCAAGTTACAGCTTATCATAAGTGATTAGCTGCGGTGATTAGGCGGTGATCAACTAGATCACTTACAAGTATTTACTTACCTATAGAGAGTATAGTTATAGTTATGTTATTTTGTGATCAATTTATCATCTAAAAACTCCATTACTGTACAGTATGATTTTGATAACAGAAATTGTTTCAATTTAGTAATAAATACATTTGTTTTGCTTACATCTCTAATCTCGTTCGGCAAATGATTATAAATATTTATAGACATAAGTAAAGGGCTGGTTGAGTGCATTTTGAGTCGGGATTGAGGTTTGTGTAATTTGTTTTTGTTGTGTCGTGTAGTGTATCTTGTTTGTGTTTTTTCACAAGTAGTATAAAAATCTGGATGTTTTCTGACAAATTTACAGAACTCTAAGATATATAAACAGGGAAGTGTGAGTATTTTATGTTTTTGGAAGTGTGGTTTGCAGCTGTCTGTCTGTTCGATGTTAGTTATTATTCTAATTAATTTCTTTTGTAGCGTAAATATGGTATGTGAATCTGTGTTGTTACCCCATAGCATAACCCCACAGCTGGGCCATGCAGTTTTCATCAAATGTAATATACCACGGTATATTACATTTGATGAAAACTGTTGCTCACAGATCTGTGACACGTAAGTATCACTATATATTATAAAACAGAGTCCCCCGCCGCGTCTGTCTGGCTATCTGAAACTGAAAAACTACTAAACGGATTTTTATGCACTTTTCACTAATAGACAGAGTGATTCATGAGGAAGGTTTAGGTGTATAATTTGTTAAGATTTTGTGTAAATTGATTGAAATATGTTGATTGTTTTAAGATGTCTCTGCTACCCGAGCGGGGCGGGTTGCTATCATTAAATAAAATCCTTTAGAGGTTCTATCTTATGCAAAATACTTCTGTATAGATTTTTCAATATTGAACTAGTAAAAAATCTTATCTCAAATAATGTCGGTACTCCATGCAATTACCTATGATCCCTAATTCTGTAGCAAACCGTAGTCTGATAATTAAAATTTAATGTCGTAGAGGTGCCATAAGGTTCGATAACCCTCACCTTATGACACCTGTTTTCCGAATCATCGTTAAAAGCCTTCTCACATATTTGTAAGACATCCAATAAACTATAATACCCTCCACTCTGCGGTGAACGCAGCTGCGTCAAATAAGGAACTTTACATATACATCACGATAAAATTCTCAGCAAAATTTCGGGCTGCTTAGAAATTTAAATGAGGTTAAGGACCTGCACACAGGTGGCAAACACTTTGTGATAAACATTATTGTGGCAAATTGTTTGCTGGGTTTTAACTGTTTTAAGGAAAATGAAGTCATCAGATTATTTAAGCTATAGACAATTAACCTTTATCTAAGAATCTCATGTCCGATGATTTTTAAATTTTATTTTCAAATGTTATGTTTTTCGGTACCTATTGTATATTTCTTATTTTCTTAGAAATATTAAGAAACATGAAAATGTAAAGACACTAAGAGATGTTCGAATGGGAACCATTGGGTTTTTTTTTGTGCTTGTGGAAACCCCTCGGGCCGTCACCCCACCGGGGTTTTCGGTGGGGCGGTGTGTCGGAATCGAACCGACTAAAACCACACGGTGTGCCGTACTGCGCCTTAAATAGGAGGGATCCGGGAACAGTTTTTATTAAGACATCCGGACCCCGGGAACCATCGGAATGGGCTAGCCGCACAACAGTACGCGTTTAACCAGCACGTCGCTCTATTACTGTGTATCTGCTTTCAAGAAGAATCATTTAGCATAAGCATAAGCATTTTAGGAAAGTATTAACATAGTGCATGTAACAGCATAGCCATTTCGACCTTTTTAAAATTTATGTATTTGGAAAAGAAAGGAAACATTTTTCAATCCGATATCTAAATTCAATAGTGAATTTAATATGTTTTCTAGGTTCAGTTACGGACACATTAACATTTTCTACTGTATTATAGATGAGGCAGATAGCGCAATGATTGATGAGAAATGAGTTCACAATAAGGAACTTGGCTGAAAGGTACGTACGGCAGCTCTAGACAAGGGTCAAAGGGGGAATGACTCCCCTTCTTGTGTCTACGTTAATAGCCTAGAGTTAATAAATAAATTAGTAAAGCTGAAAGGCAGAAAGTTAATATAGATTCGAAAAGCATCATTTGTTCATCTAAAATACAGGTTAAAACGTTTTTAGTTGAGTGGCTTCATTTTGAGAAAAAATATCTCTACGTTGGAGAGCCATGCTTCGGCACGTATGGGCCGGCTCGACTCCGCTCGATACCACGGCCTCAGAGAAAACCGGCATTGAAACAATGATTTCATTTCTTTTCGCCGCTCGAGTGAGGTTACCGGAGGCCCTTACCCTTCCCTCTCCTCTAATCCCGTCTTTCCCCTCTCCCCCTCTCCCGTCTTCCCGCTCTTCCCCTACTTCCACCTTAAAGGGCGGCAACGCACTTGTAACTCTTGAGTAGTAGTCATTTACCATCAGGTGACCCGACTGCTCGTTTGCCCTCTATGCCATAAAAAAGTGATGTAAAAATATAAGAATTAAAGTCGATTTTCAACCACAAAGCTATGTCTATTATATCAACGTTATCAAATAATGTCGAAATACTATAAATATTTGCCTTTGGGATTGTCCATTAATCACGTGAGACTCGAAAGGGGGGGAGGGGGTTAGAAAAAATCACGAAATATCACAAGGGGGGAGAGGGGGTGTAGTGAAATATCACGTGTATATATTTTTTCGTAGAACGCGTGATTATATCTGTATTTAAAGAGAGATTTTTAATTTCAACTAAAAATAGACGTGGTTTTGGCTAGTGGGTGGGGTTAGTCTAAAATCTCACAACGTATCACCAGGGGGAGGGGGGGGGTCAAAATGTTGGTAAGCAACATCGTGATTAATGGATGACCCCTTTCTAAAAATTCGGTCCCAACATTCCATGGATACGGTATATTGAACGGGACATAGAATATATAAGCCATCAATGTATCACATGTTAGAGAATAATAATGTTTCCCTCTCACTGAATATGCCTCTGTCTGTTTTATTATTGATAAAACCACACTTGAAACTACCCTTTCAGCGTTCCGCAATCCCTCCAAAACTATTCTCCCAATTTCGTAATGGAACAAAGAAAATCTCGAAATTTCCATTTCGTCACAAAGTTTCCCGACCGTTTCCAGTAAATGGGACTATTTTAAAGGCATTTGTCATTTATGTTGTAATCCATTTACGTGTTTAGAATAAGTTATTAATGTCAGTAATGATTACTTCACGTGATATTTGTATCAAATAATAATTAACTTGTTTGATGAGCTAGCTTTCATTCATCTATTTAGTATTACTAACAAACACCAGCTCGATTCATCAGATACTTCATTATATATGTAGTAATATTTTTCCACTAATGCGAGATTTTAATTCTTAACCACCTACACAAATAGAACGTGTGTTAAGACTTTGACTGTGTATCTATATGTCTTTCTGTGACATCATAGCTCCTAAACTATGCTTTTTCCCCATGTCAAAAGTGCCCAAAACGTGCCTAAAGAAGTTTTCCCACACATCCAATCTGTGTAGATGTATCTGAACGTGACGGTCGCGCGAGTTTAGTGCTTTTCCTCATACCATAAGTGTCCAACGTCTCTAAAGAAGTTTTCACTTCAAAAATGTAAATTATGAACAAGTTTACATGTGCTCTTACTCCTCTATTTCACTGTTTCAGGTGCGTTGTCGTGTAAAGAAATGTTTTGTGTCACAATCGTACCATGTACCATGGTACTGATATTGCTTGACGGATGGGTGGCCTAGCAAAAGTTAACAAATACTACACAGTTTGACATAGTACGTCCAAAATTAAGCATCAATTGTAAGTATGTAAGTAGAATTGTAAACGATTTTAATGAACTATCCTAGAAAGATCCGTATTTTATACAAATTTCGTGGAAGTGGCATTAACTAAAATAATTATAATGAAACTAGTGAAAAAACAAACTGTATTAAATGATTACAGATATTTTGAATTTATTTATGAAAATATATATTACACATATAATATAAAGTAATTACAAAACTAGAATACTACCTCACCTGACAGTTAACACCCAACTGAGTTGTCTTGTACGAGTATAAGAGAAAACCGAGTGTACACTAATCTATGACCGAATCCTCGCGAGTGATGTTGATACATATATTATTTATCACACGTGAGGTCCCTAGTGCTCGCGTTTTATATTTATAGAAGTTTTTGATATATAAACAGTTAGATCAATACAAAGTACCTGGGAGACGTAGCTTTTTGTAAAATCGTATTTTTTTTTCGTAATACAACTATGCGGTTGAACTTAAAATGCAAAACTGTATCTGTATACAAAATTTTATCAAAAGCGTTAGAGCCGTTTCTGAGTTACCCGAAATATAAATACATACTTACAAGAATTGCTCGTTTAAGATAATAAGTGTCTGGATGACCGCTACGTTTTCAAAAAATGAAACCTAGCTAGATCGATTTATTGTCCCCGAAACCCCCTGCATACTAAATTTCATGAAAATCGTTCTAGCCGTTTCCGAGATTCAGATTATATATAAATATACATGTATACAAGAACTAGCATCCATACATCCATACATCCACACATCCATACATCCACCCAAACTTTCACGTTTATAATATTAGTTGGATAAATTATTATGATGATGATGATACGTCTTTGATTATATAAGCTTTACTTATAATTTATAAATTATAGTTACTTAATTAGTCTCACGGTATAATTTGTATGTTTTATTTGTTAAGGTTAATGAGAGAACAGTATTATTTAAACGATGTGTCTTACGCACGTTACACTTTAGACGCTCGGCGGATCGGGGTTAGACGGAAAAAAGTGTTATGTGAAAAATACCGATCGTGAGTCGATTTATTTTATTTATGGCGTCTGTAGATTCTGCGTGATACTACTGTAATTTGATGTTGGTTGTAGACTAATTATACATATATTAGTTCCGACAACTTTTACATATGCAGCAATTTTAATTTCGAGATTTTACAATATTTAGGAACTATTTTGATAGAATGTATTCAATTCGTTAAATATATTTGTATAAAGCAACCGGGTGCTCTAAAGATACATATATTTATTACAACATGTCTGAAAATAATTTCCATTTTATTTTATTTACCGGTTTTCTTTCTTCTTTCGCCAATGTTCGTAAAGAAAAAAGCCCCGCCTGGAGGCAGTTGCTAGAGATTACCTTGGCCTCCCAAGTCGGTTAAACTTCTATACCGTCCCTCTGGTCTTTAACTATAATACTCTTTTACAGACTAAACTCTTCTTATTACATTAACTTAGATATTTTCAACTTAAGCACCTCTTAGATTCCAGAATAAGTATTAACTTGCCAATCCCTAAGTCTTAACTTACGTTATTTAAAAGTTTACGTGCCCATTGGAGCGTGAAATTAACTACAGTAGTCTAAGTTGCGTTTAAAATGAGATTCACTCATTAACAGAATGACTGTTAAATTTAAATATGATTTGTATATAGTATAGCTATGAGAATTGAAGACCCGCCAGTCTGTCATCAATCAAAATCAAAATCATTTATTTCAGTTAAACCATTATAGGTATTTTTGAATTGTTAGGAGTAGTAGTCAGTCAGACTAAGCAAGTTGTGAAGGTAGTTGCCTGTTCCAATACGTAGATTCTGTGGAGAAGAACAGGCAAGAAACTCCAAGGACAGTCTTTTTCAACATGTTTTTTACGAGGTACTTGTTACATTGTTTATAATAATTGTGTATATCATATATTCGAATAAACACAATCGTATAAGCATATTAATCATATTATCATATATTATGATATACGGCAGTGGAATACAAATTAGAATAGTATCACACAGTAACAAATCATCACAACATAGAATAGTATATACTTATCTTCGATTTTCAAATATATAATATCCGTATTGGTACTACTGTTCGCCGCCGATTCAATATTAGAGAGCTCCGCACCTGTCCACGTCTCGACAAGAAGTGCGTCAATACAGCCAGAATACTCGTTTTTATAGGCGGCGACAAACATGTATTTTAATCAACTACCGTCATTACAATATAATTTTCGGAATGTATTTAATTTTAAAATAATCATTTTTTGCAAATCAATATTTATAAGAAGCAGTTAGTTAAAATAATAATAATTATATTAATATGAGACTAACACACGCATACTCATTTTATGTTTCATATAAATGACGTACGATCGCCATAAGCCAAATATAGTTGCGAAGATAAATGCACAAACACTAGTTAACAAAATTTACGTGGTCCGCAAAAGAAACTGCGCTGAAATATTTACGGTCCGTCTGTCAGTATGATCGTAAAACTGAAATTAGAAAAACCTCTCGCTACTAAATTATAGGCAGGACTGCAGTACGGTTATGGATAGATAGCGGAGCGATAAGCGGAACGGGAAATTTCATACTTATTACTAACCCTTGGGTCGTTGATAATTTTTGAGGGTTAGCCCGTCTGCGAAAGTTCATTCACTCTACAGAATATTAATTTCTCTCTTATTAACGTAGTTAAAGAAGTGGTTCGCCTTTTTTTTCATGTTATTGTTAGCCGACACCAATTATAGTGATTGTTTTCCATTATGGATCCTTCCGTAATAGCTAATATTTACATACATTTATCTGCTCCTGGATTCAATAGTAGCTCCTGCGAATAGTTATTGATTTATAAGGAAATGCTCAGTAACAGTACGGATTAAAAAACGTGGCCGGTAAACAGCAAGAGAGTCGCTTCTTATGCCGTGGAATCAAAAACATTACCTCAAATAGGACTTCTATCTGCCTTTTTGAAGATATAGATTAGTGAAAATATTCTGTGAACGCCGACGCATTCTACGAATTGGTATTTAATTTATATACGTACATTTAAATAGATAAAAAAAAAATATCTATTTAAATGTACGTAAATTAAATACCAGGGACTGTACACATTACACGCCCCGCTTAGTTCTAAGCATCAGCCTTATATTTACGCCGACTTCGAAGTTTATTTTAGGAAGCAAATTATAAACTGGCTGGTCGTAAAATTTAAATAGATAAATTATTAAGGTAGTAACTGCGCGTCAGAAGTTTTTTTGAGATCGTTACATGACTGTACCAGATATACAGGGATAGGTCTTTTTGAACGATGCGTAGTGGACGAATGCTTTTGCATTACCTCTTGACGGTGCCAACTGCGGATACAAGCTCTCTAAAAACTGAGCAGTGTAGTTAAACTATGAAAGTGTAATCGTATATGAAAGTGAAGTGAAGTGTGAACGAGTCATCTAAGGTAGGGTAAATTTTAGTTTAACTTGGTATTAGATTTCAATGTTTAGATTCAGTCGAAACAATTTTTTCATACTCTCTACCAACATCAATATTGTCACCAATGCCGCGTAATTTTTTTGTTCAAAATTACCGTAGGTTATTAATCAGTTCGTTGTTTGGCGTCTTTTCAAAATAAGTTAATATAAAATTTATAGTTTATGTAAATAAGCTCAATACTTAAGAATTAAAAGGTTTATTAATTTTTTGCTTTTTAGTTATTTTCGTTGGTTTAGTAGTAGTAGTCAGACACTACTGCATAATGTTAAAATATGATAAAAATAACATGTCACAGATACATACAAGATACATAAATACAGCATAAGAATATATTAAGTATAATATATAGTAAACGCATACCTTATATACAAAATAATAGTGGCGTAGACGGGGTTTCCTCGTGTAACGGAAATAGGTAGGATTGGAAAGGGGCAGTGATACGGCTAGTTTCCTTAATACAATTCACTCAATAGACTCAAATTGTGCTTGTTTTTTACAAAATATATCTAACAATATCATAAAGGTGGAATTTAATATTTATAAGATTTTGTTTTACAGTTCTATATCCATTAGTTTAAGCTATATTAATGGGGACAACGGGAATACACCTAATCACTTACCGCTAATCGCGGTAAGTGATTAGGAGCGATCTCTTACAGGCAACCTTTGGATAGACGAAATCGTATTATCGATAAAAAACCTAGAGGGTACTTCCGGTTGACCTATAATTATCAATTTTGGTTAAAAGCGAGGTCTTACAGAACAAGTAAACAAGTAAGCCGAAAAATGAAAAAGTTGAAAATTAAGGTAAATTTTGGTACTTACAAGTTTTCGAAAAAATCTAAATTTGCCCATATCTCTTTATCATGTTGACTCAGGACCTTGATTTTTATACACTTACAGGGACTATAGACCTCAGTATCTGGTATAAATTTTAAGTAGGTCCACCCGTTCCTGAGAAAATCGGTGGTGACACACAGACAGACAGACAGGCAATAGAGTGATCTTAAAAAGGTTCCCTTTTTTTATCATTTGAGGTACGGAACTCTAAAAACGGGTGGATTAAAACACTTTCAACATTACATGTTGCCTCGTGTTTACAGCCATTGTCATATAAACAGTGGTCAGCATAGGACATAAATATATTCATGCTCGTGACTGTACACAAAATTCAATGCTTAAAATTATTTATTGATTGTAGCATTTTGTTCTCGGTCAATGTTCGTCTTATGATCAACTATCTATACTCAGACAGACATATAAATCATTCTTAATATTTGTTATCCGTATATAAAATGATAAGCTCTTTATAAATAGAAATGGCTTGTGATAATAAAAAAAGTTATTTCATTTTAAAATAAGCAGTAGAAGTTGTAAAACACACACAGTTGTTAAAAATACTTTGAACCTTCATGTATAAAAGTGTGGTCCTGTAAATATTGTAGCATCCATCCATTGTAGGGTCCTATCAAACTTCGGTCCCTCATTTTAGCTTTTAAATCCAGAATCTACTTTCGGGGTAGCTACCTACTCACATACCAATAAAAAAGCGAAAAGCGCAAGCCGTCCACCAGTCCACGTCAAGCAACACACCAATGAGGTCGGAATGAAACAATAAAAATCTTTACTTTTAAAAATCAATACGACATGCCGACTATCTGAATGAAATATTGGTTTTCTCAATAAATACCCTGTAATAAACATAAGAGACAATATAGAAAAGTTTCATTGAAACCAGGAAACTGTGTTTGATCTCCAACTCACTGCCACTACAAGTTTTAGCCTAGTTAAAGAAAAAGAAATAAGCGAACTGACATTTTACAAATTACGTATAAACTTTTAGAAAAGTAAATGATTTTCCCTCATAGTGAAACGCCAACCGCCTTTAAAAACTCCAAAATTAATTTACCAACTTCAAAGATTCTCCGTAAAGTAAGAACAAAGTTATCCTTATCATAACAAGTTTTTATTCAGTCTTAATAACTTAAATGTGGTTGCATGAAATTCAGCAAGGCTTTCCTTTCCGCGGCCCCAATTGTCAAGAGAGGATGCGTAAAGTATTTTAAAGTAAAGTAGTATTACGCTTAATATTATGTTTGTTCTGAGAAGTTAAAGACTGAAAAGTAACCAATTACGACTGATATAAGCCCTGTGATAAAATGTTGCTTTGCCTTGCCGACTTGCGGTTTTCTGTACGTATGAGATATTTTTGTAAGTATGAGATATTTCTGTAAGGATGAGTATTATATATATTTTTAGTAGGTGTAGCAGAAGTAATAAATGTCATAAAAATAACCATATCGCACGCCTAGGTCTAAACAGCTATTAATTTCAAAAGCACTTTTTTCAGAAAAGGCAAAAAAACTAATAACTATATGTTCAGATTTATGCTTTTTTTATGCAGATAAAAGAAAATTATTATAGGAATCTTGGGTTTAAATTATGTTTATGGGCTGATAATTGGATTTTTGTAGTTATTTCCCAATTTCTACAATATAATAATATAACAGAAACTTAATCTCTTTTGAGTAAGTTTCTAGTATAAATTAACTTGAGCACATAAACACAAAAGTACGGAAGTGAGTGGTAATAAATAATCCAAACTAAACAAAATTAACCTTGAAACTTCGTACTTCGTTCTGGTCAATATTATTTTTGAAGCAGCATTTTCCAAGATCAACTAATTTTGAAACCTCAACTTACTGATAAACATCTCCAGGATTTAATCAGGCAATTTTTTTAAATTAAAATGACATTAAATAATAACTTTTGGATGTTATCTGAATGTTAGACTAAAACTAGTTATAATTAATCGGGAATAAGTCAGCCTTTGACCACCGCCAGTGCAACTTGGTCGAATCGTGATCGCGTTTATTCCCGTACATATACATAATCAAATATTCTCATCATCCAAGTATTCTCGAAGGATTTAGCTACAAGCAGTTTTTTGAAGACGTCATTAGCTTATTGTAAACATGATGGGGTGATACAGAATGCATTAATGCCGTTTTACTCATCAGTACACATAACGTGGCTGCGTGTCGAGCCCTAATCGTTTTTAAATAGATCGATATTGTGTTTTACGAACACGGCTTGCTTAAATGTGTACATGCAAGGCAAACTATATACATTATTTTCAATATAGTGAGGTTTGCTACCCGGTACTCGAACATCAAATATAGTCTTAATGCTCCATTTTGGAACTTTGAACGCTAAATGCCAGTCAGTGGTGTTACACCATACCATATCGATATCTTTTACCTTATACAATCCATAGACGAATTAACTCACTTTAGTACAAACAGATTCTATACGCGCTTTCCAATTTAGTTTACTGTCTATTATTAAACCTAGAAATGTTGTTCCTCTTTTCAAATTTGTAACAGTTATAACTAATATCTAAGCCGTCGTGCTCTTGTTACCGCCGGCGTGCCAGCAGTACGTGAACCCAGTGGTCAGGTACGAGACGATGGGAAGAGACCAGATGATATGTCGTTACTGCCATGGAAGATGGGTAGGCCTTTGGTGTGGGACGCAACCTGCGTTGACACTTTCGCGCCATCACATCTTCCAAGTACAGCTAGTTGTGCTGGCGCTGCTGCTGCATCAGCAGAAAACCTCAAACGGCGTAAATACAATAATTTAATTGGTAACTATGTTTTTGAGCTGTTTGGGGTCGAAACGCTAGGGTCATGGGGTTCGAGTGCTCGTTCCCTTTATAAGGAATTAGCTAAGCGACTGATCGACACTTCTCGTGACCAGAAGGCGGGCCTTTTTCTTGCACAGAGAATTAGCATTGCCATTCAACGTGGCAATGCTGCCAGCCTTCTGGGAACACTGCCAGTAGGCAACGATGCGGAGAAATTTTATGACGCATGCATGTAAATAGCTTATATATAGAAATAGATATAATTAACTTAAAAATATCTAAATTGTTTCTATCATTTTGATTATTTGTTTTAAATCTGATATTTTTGTATTGTCTACATTAATTTGTTCTTCTGTAGGCATTAAACAGAGTGTTACAGACAATTGTGGTCATAAATGTAGACTGCTAACAAGTTTGGGAAAATTCGTAATTTTGAATACAGAATTTTTATTTGGAAACTGACAAATTGAACCTGAAAATTAACCGATAAAGCTCATATTAAGCCAACTATTTGTCGGCTACACATTCTACAACACTCTGTATATTTCCTTTTATCCAGGATTCATTAGTAGGAGAGAGATATATAGATACAGGTCAAACTGATATAGAGCGTGTAAAATCATTCTGTATCCAAGGAAAGGAATTTTTTTATGTTGCCTTTAAGCTTCAACAATGTGTCTGTGCATTCATTATTCAAAGCCAACTCCGGGCATCTGTTCCTTTGAAATGATATGGGTTTGTTATTTTTACACTTCAATTACACTCACTGCAGTATTCTTTATATATTTTTATTATTATAAGTAATACAGATTTTCTTTCTATCTTGTTCAAAATCAAATTAGCATGATGTCGGTACCTATGTCACTTGGCCTTAGCAGAATACCAGCGCCTCTTCGTTAATCGTGCGAAGTAGCATAATCCTGAGCCAAGGACCATTTTTGTCTCATGCAGAGGTATTTTATTATTTATTTATTCTTATTTTTTTCCTGCGAAAAACCATGTACCTATCCCGTATGAGTCATTATTTCTTTCTTTCTTTCTTTATTAGATATCTTAAATTTTAATTCTTCGTTTTACCTCTACGTCCGTTATTGCGGTTATGCGGTTTGACATGCTGCACACCAAGTTTCTTATAAGTACGATGTTTAGTACCATTTTAATTTTGACATTTTTTTGCCTTACTTTACAACAACGAAGAAGTATTATTACTTTCATTTAAGGAGTATTTTCATTGTCTATTAAACACAATTTATTTCACTAAGCTAGCGTGATTAGCTTCCGAGACTTTTGATATTAAACAAACAAAACTAAAACGGTTTCACAAATGCGTAAAAATTATTATGGTACAGAATACTACACATAATACGCTACATAACTACTAATACTCTTCAAAAAAAAGAAGCGGCGGTAGCGCAATGGCTAAGACGTCGGACTTGCGATTGATTGGTTGCGAGTTCGAACCCCACCCAGTGCACTACTGACGTGAACCCACTCCTAACACAAGCATTTAGCTTAGCTGGAGGGGTTAACAAGATTACTAGTAATGTGTGACAGACGTTACGAATAGTCTTTAAAATAAAAACTAAAACTAAACTTACTATTTTTTTCTATGTGATCTATATTAATTTAAGTCCACAATATATCTTTTCAGGGCCCTTCATAAAACATTTTAAATCTATATACAGGCTGTTACAGAAAGGTGTGGTCATATTTTAGCGTCGTGTAGTAGACCTCGTAAATAACGCAATACGCTAACAATTTAAGGAAAATTCTTTATTTAATAAAGTAATCTTAATTTGAAACTGATAAGTTGCACTTGGAAATTGACCGATACCTGAAGCCAGTATTTTGTAACAGAGGGCATGACCTAAAAACCGGCCAAGTGCGAGTCGGACTCGCGCACAGAGGGTTCCGTAAAATATTTTTATTATATGATGTAACTAAAAAATTACGGTTTTCCCAATTTTTACTTTATCTGTGCTATAAGACGTTGCTTCGTACCAAATTTCAAGATTCTGAGTTCACGGAAAGTACCCTGTAGGTTTTGGTTCCCTTGCGAGTGTCGAAAATTTGCATAAATTTGCGGCATAAATGTATCTTTTGATTGCGTTGGCTTAGAAGTTTGATTTTTTCACAGCTCCAAGGGACAGTAGACCTGAGTATTTGATATAAATTCCAGCTTGATACCTCCGGTGAGAAAAAGGGTCTTGACAGTAAGACGGACGGACGGACAACAAAGTGATCCTATACGGGTTCCGTTTTTTCCTTTCGAGGTACGGAACCCTAAAAATGGGTATTTATTACCAAGGATATTGATGGAATATCCAGATTTTACAGAAAATGTCATTGACATTTACATTAAAATTCATAATATTATGTTGTTTATAAATGTGCTTCTACACCAGGAAAAGTATGTTCCAACGATTTTTTTTTCAAAATGCATTTTGCTTATGCTACTCCAACTATTTGTCGCTTACACATAACGCTCCTAAAATTGAACCACACGTTTCTACAACATATTCTGTATATTACCTTTTGCGGCTCCATGCTATTAAGATTTTAAGTGCTAATAACTTTACCTAGCGACATCTAGGTACCTTATTTGGGAACGGTATTAATGGCTGCTTGATACTGCTTTATATTGAACTATATTTTAAGAAATGGCTTAAACTTGAATGATATAAAGCAATGCCTTCATTCCTGCTCCTAATATTTTTACCAGGTAGCCGTCGTCCCTTGCTAGGATTCAAGTCTAGGGTTGCAACGGATAACATCATCATCATTACCTTGGGTTTGCTAAGGAGTGTCGAAAATCGAACTACACGCTTTGATAGCTTCTTGGTCTTCATCATCACTTTCCATCAGATAAGTTTGAAGACAAATGTCTAATCTTTTGCTGAAATTTAAAAAAAAATACTTTGTCGGGGACGCTTAGACTGTGAATTTCTTATCTACCCTGGTAGATGGAACGTTTTCAGAGAGGATTCAAAATGTATTTAATTATTGATTAAGTATAATGAGAATGATATCAAAAGTATCATTAACTTGTTGTCAACCCTGACAACATTACAGGGCACATTTATATATAAAGTTTTAGACCTCTATTTATTGCCAAACACAACGAAAACACTTCCATATTCGCGCTGTCCCTATATGAAAATCCGAATCCCCTTACATTTTTATACCTGCCACAGACAGAAATAAATATACTTATATAATACTAAAATTTACCCGAATTTTCGCCCACGTGTAATTCGGTCCCTACGTCTCACAGGAACTAAGCATTTTATCGTCAAAATATTTTTGTCTAAATATATCTCCTACTGTGAAAAGGTCGAAACAGAATAGGATACAATTTTGAGCTTTTATAACTTACAGGGACAAGTTGACATTTTTGTACAATTGAACCTGTAAAATTACCCTCTAATGGCAATTTGCCATTTTAGAAAAGTAACGCTTAACAAACGGCCTATGTAACCTAGAAGAAAAAAATATATCCTGCAACTGTGTAACCCGCACAGATGTTTCAATAACGATGATTTCAGGAATGTCTTTGACTGATTCCTTTTAAAATGAACCCAAAGAATCATTAGTATTCAGTGCAGGATTTCATCTTCAGAGGATAAATACCATAAAGCAAGAAAAAAGTACCATATTTAATAAAAGGGTCCATCCCAAATGTTCCAGTCTTCCTCCGACAGATGCAGGTTATCGTCCTAAGTGGATGAATTATGAAAAAGGGTACAACGAACATCGGCCGGATGAGATGAAGCCGACTCGGATTTTCTTTTAAAAAAAATTCGTCAAAGAGGATTAAAGGATTATGGCAAAAGTAAGACAACAAACAGGGTTGACTACCGAGAACAGAAAAAACAAGATTAGACTTTGTTTTCGTCAGAGTTTTTTATTTCATTAGAATGCTACACCATTAATTTTTTTTTTAATCACTATAATAGCGAGCGTATATATGTTTGGTAGAAGGCAGATGTATGTATGTTTGTATACGTCCACGATTTTTTTTAAAAGTATTTGACGAATTTTCATGATTTTTGTAATGTACGTTGTAAGGGCACTCGTTTTTAAAATAAATATTTAAATAATTTGTACACAGTGACACTTCTTTATATCAACATCCCACCGTCTCCTTTTCTATCCATAACAACACGTGGCGGGCTGAGGTGTCACTCCCTTACAGTGCAAACAATTCCAACTAGAACGAAACGGTTCAGCACCTCCTTTCTTTGCCGCACCATTAAAATGTGGAATGCATTATCAGCACACGTGTTCCCTTCGTCATAGAATCCCGGGTCCTTTAAGCGAGGCGTGAAAAAGCATCTCTCGAGGCCGTTAAGCTGAGGGCGACCATTTTAGTATCATCCGTATCTATAATGGTAGTCCTCAGTCTTTGGACCTCACTCTAGCTTTCCATCAGGCAGTTTGAGGTCATTCTGACGTGTAATAAAAAAAATTTAAAAAAAAACATTGGTAGGTATCTTTTTTATTACCCAGCTATCTTATATACTAGTAGTTTCTAAAAAACATTTTTTGAGTCTTTTCTTTAATGTGAATCTACTTATTTTTTTGCTTTTATCCTTTGTAAAATATATTTTCTTAAATATTAATGGAGTCAGGTATTGCCTGGTTGTCTTACCATAATAATTTCGTATAGACGGTATCACATATTTACCCTGTGTAATTTTCCTTGTTTGATATTTATGATCTATAGCTTCTTTGTATTTGCTTATAGTATATTGTTCGAACGCAATTATGTATTCTACTTTTGCTTGCACAGGTAATATTTTACATATATTAAATAGTTCGTTATAGTTATGTTTACATTTTAATTTTACTTTTTTGTTTTAGCATACAATACTAAACAAAACATAAAATATAACAGGGAAATAAATCATTTATGCTCGGTTCCTATAATCAACAAACGATTCGTTTTACGAGTCTGTCTACCCCTCCGGTGCTACCGGCGTAAGTGTATGAGCAGTATCATTTGCAAGACCGCTTGCCCTTTCAGTAGTATAAATGCCTCAATGCTTGCACCTCCACATTTACGTTTGTTATTATACCGTTATTAATCGTGTGAATATAGTATTGCAACAGTATTGATTATATGAACGCTTTCATCTCCAATTGCATTTATCACATACACGCTTTCAGCTGCAGTAATATTAATTGCTTGGTCGCTCTCAACTGCACTAATACAAATTACTTCAATTTGTATCTCATTGGGATGCTTACGTGTGCCACTATTGTGTCTTTGTTAAAATCTACCTCTACCTCAATACCTACAAAATAGGTGTTTTTGTTTAATGAGGAAATAGGCTTAAAGCCAACTATGTGTTTCATTGTAGAACATATCATCGTTTAACAAAACAAAAGATTTTTGAAGTGAAGACTTCTTTAGGCACGTTTGTGCACTTCTGCTATGGGGAAAAAGCATTGAACTCGTTACCGTCACGCTAATAATACATATATAGATCCACTAGAGGGTGCTAATCTAAACATTGAGTTCTGTCAGCTCCTTATTAATTAATCTTTAAAAATATAATTAGTTTAATAAAAATGAAAACAGTATACTAATTTGTCTGTGGAAGTGTTGTGTTATCTTTACTTTAATAAACTTGTGAACTAAATACGTAGTGACAAAATTAACGACACGAAATATCCAGGGACACCGGAATCTGTATGAACTTATGATGATGTCACTAGTAGATGGCATCACTTTTTGAAGTGAAAACTTCTTTAGGCACGTTGGGCACTTTTGGTATGGGGACAAAGCACTGAACTCGTCTGACCGTCACGCTCAGATGACATATATTATCATGATGATATAGATGTGTCTGTGTATATGTATATATATGTGTGTATGTGTTTTCACTTCTTCACGTGCAGTCCTACGACTGACAGTTTTTTTTAAATTTAATTTCCGAACTACGGAAAAATATTGCCAATGTCATATTTTGAGTACTTCAAGCTCATTCAAATCTGAGATTGAAAATGACATCGTACTCACAGTGTTTAGTTATCTCATGGTTGAACACTTTTTACTTAAGACTTGCCGATATTGTAGTTAGTTATGTTTATTAATGATATATCACATGGTTTTATTAGTTTTTTATGGTATAGGGAGCGAACGAACAGACGGGTCACCTAATGGTAAATGACTATCGCCGCCATGGGCACCTGCAACTCAAAAGTGTCACAAACGCGTTGCCAGCCTTTAAGGTAGTAGGGGAAAAGTGGAAGAAGGGGAAGGGGGAGGAAGGGTTAGGGCCTCCCGTAACGTCACTCACTTTGCATTATTGCGGTTTTCTGTAACGCCGTGGTATCACTCCGGTCAAGCCGGCCCAAACGTGCCGAAGCATGGCTATCCCACGACACAAGTTTCAGGTCTGACTGACCGACTGCACAAACTAACTGACTGATCTGTTTGTGGGTCATCAAGTGTTTACAGAGTATGCCAACTATTATACAATATAGTTTATTTCTATTATATCTTAAGTAGTATGTTAATAATACGAAACCCACAGTTCTTGGACCAAACGTTAACTCCAAATACAACAAGCCTATTGGCATTTACATGTGACTGGTTTCTCCGTGTAAGCAAGTTTATGCGGACAGGCTTTGGCAAGCGAGTGTTTACACATCAAACGCTGAATTGGTATTTCAATATTGCAGAATGTGGTTTGCGTACATAACGAAATGCTGAAGTGTTTTTTGCCTTTAGAGAGTGGGGTAAGCTTCCAGTATGTTGATTTAAAGCCCTTCAAGAGCTATGTTTTAGAAACTGGATGCCTTGGTTTTACTTATTCCAGGAGTTATTCTTACATATAATATCTTATCCACACATCTGACCTAATGACATATAAGTGTTATTGACATAGAATATGACGATAAGAAGGCTACATGCGGGCATGATCACCTAGGCTTCAAGGGCGATTTTATAATGTGAAAAAAATTAAGATTTTATGAATTAGAACGGGAAGAACATGGTGTGATTTTTTTCTTATTCAAATAGTGAATCTTACTACCTGCCGTGGATGAAAGATTCTTCGTTTGAGTGCTGGGCTGTAGCCCAACAGTGCGAGCTTTTGTTAGTAATCAAGAAGTTGGTATTACGTGTAGACTGAAACTTAAAAGTTGCAGTAAACTGAGGTGGCTTCCTATTAATATCTACCTATAATATCCGTGGGTATGTATTGTATGCTTTTTTTTGTGTAAACCTAATGAATAAATTAGCATTATTTTCTGTTACAGGTAATTAAAGTCACGTTAGAAATCAATTCGATGTAAGTTAAATACTTTTGTTTTTAAAACACCTTATTCTAGCAGTACCTGAAATTTATAAATTAAAATTTAAACTATCAACTGTTTATGAGTAAATTTCAGAATTTAAAGTTCAAATTCGTTGGCAAAACATAATATATTTGGTTATGAAGCGGACTTTAACAGATTAAAATATTTTATTTTACCTACCGCTCATAAGAGTTATTTTTCGTTATATATATATATATATATAGTTACTAGCCACCTTCAATGGTCCTTCAATAAACAGACTATGTATTGCTAAAAAACTTTTCAAGACAAACATATGTAGTTACTGCTTTCAGCACGTACAAACATACAAACATACATCACACTTGTAAATAAATATTTGACCTTTACAACTACATGTTTGTTTGTTGTTGGTGCGTCTGTAGTAATCGCTTTAACTCTTAACGATTTGACCGATTCAAGTACAGATACTAAAGGTATTAGTTTTATCAAGAAGATAGTAAGCTATGTAACAACACGCTAAGTCGAAATTTATGTATAAGATGGAGAAAGTGAAAATAGACTTATATCGCTTTTATTTTCCATATGTACCTCCACGGAAAGAAGACTTCTTACTAGAAGTTAAATTCGATTAAAGCTGCCAAGATTGTTATAAGTTCAGAAACGCACAAGTGACTCTGTTGGTGTTAATACCCGCCCGGTAGTCCATGAGCTCAGTAGTACACGTAAGTAGAAACAAAAACCAATTGCAACAAACTATATTACCTGTTCTGAACAATTAACTACGAATTAAGTTGGATTTTCAACAAAACAAATATAAAAGAAAATTAGTAGAGCTAGAAATTGCGCTCAATTTTACCCTTTTACCTTTGATATTTTGGGCTAGTACTATGTGACAAATGCGGGTTTCCGTAAGTTTTTTCCAAGTTTCCTAGCCAAGTTTACATTGTATTGCGGATAAAATTAGGAGTCACTGAGCGATACAATGTGGTTAATTAAAATAAAAACTTTCGTGAGCGGTGTTTATATAAATTAAAGACAAACGCCTTTACTCACATATAAATTTTTTGGAATACCCGACTAGTTTTGGACCCGACGGTGACCTTTATCAAGGAGTAAAGCTACCTTCCGTCGGTGTCGTCCGCAGAGGTGGATCGTTCGTCGGCTGGCAAATTTTACAATTAGACACAAAATCAGTGTTACCTAGTAATATTACCCATCCATCCTGTTAATAGTCTATCTTTTGTCACGGAATCAGTGCTTTATTTTTTTTTTGGATGGACCTTACCCTAAGTCTTTTTCTGAGCATTTACAACAAACTTACATTTGCATTAATAATAACGATTAGGTACATGTTACTGCTTACCATCCGGGTTGTGTATAATGTAGTTATAAACACAGATACTAAGCATCTTGAATTGTAAACCCCGATTGCACCAGTATCAATTTATCATAATCGATCCCGTGGGAATATCGAGATAAAAAGTAGACTATGTGTTAATCGAGGTCTCCAACTATATACATACGAAGTGTCATCGCAATCGGATCAGTAAAGAAAAGAGTAACAAATATCCATACATCCATACATCCACACATCCATACATCCATACATCCATACATCCTTACAAACTTTCACGTTTAAAATATTAGTAGGATTACCAACATTATATTACAATAGACACTTCTTTCTGAACGCAATATCAATTCAATATAATATTCGTGTAACAAATTCGGGGCCAATTATTGGCTAGGTGTGGTTACCGATATTGGTAGTGGAGGCTGATATATTTACAACAATATTATAGTGTGGTTGGGAACGAAGTGGCTAGTGGATGTATCAAGGCCTGTTTTCATTTAAATAATGCATGAGACTTTAGTAAGTGTTTAAGCTCCACTGCAGCTTTTGCGAGAGTATTTACGTCAACACAGTTTATTAAACTTCAATGGGCAATCACCTCAGAGAGATATACCTGAAACCAGACCATGTTCTATCATTAGTGGGTATATTAAGGAAGCCTTCGGGAACCCCTGCAAACCAGAGATCGGTCGTAATTCATTAAATATTGATAACAATTAAGGCTCCTCGAAGGTAGGGAAAAATCTCTTTTCAATTTATTTATTTATAACATTTAAGCAAGTCAATAGTTACTAAACAAAAAAAAATAGAAAATTGGTGGACATACAGGCCAGAAAAACGTACTACTTGTTGTCTTTATCCATGTATAAATAGATTTCCGCAAATACATTCCATAAGGTGACTTTTATGGCGTAAACATATTCTACCAGTCAATTTTTGAGATATGCAGAGACGTGTGCGGAAGAATAATTAAGATTTGTTCACGAAAAAGATTGTATTCATGATGCACGTCTGTTTGCGTATGTAAGGGTATTAATATTTTTTCTCTTCTTCATTAGTATTCCCTGACTAAAGAAAGTCTTATGCGATAAACTTATTACTTAAGGGAATAACTCCATACTTGCGTATCAAACTCACACTTTAAAATCAGTAACCGTGAAAACTTTTAATTGGCCTTTAGTATGGTAGTATTTATTTTTTTGGTTTTTTGCTTACAAAGAAGATGTATCTAATTATGTTTATCTGTCTTCTAGAACACACAGTACCACCACAAGTCTACCGGTGTTCACAGAGTTTTACTTTCTAGGGTACCCCGGCCATAAGACACGGTGACGGAACACCGTGTGGTGTTATGTCGCGTACGTGCCCCACATAACACCTTGCCGTTAGGCCCGGTGAAGTGTTTACCACACGTCAATAAAAATGCATAATACAAGCTAGCTTAGTTTGGGTGCTGATAGTATTTTTGAAACAAAGTTCATTATCGCACGTTACACGTTAGAGAGCCATGCCTCTACACGTATGGGCCAACTTACGAGACGAGACGACTTACGGTGACGCGGTATGAGCGGTTGAAATGTCCTATTTTAACTATAATCTATGCATTTTTTTATTTTCTTTTTATTAATCCTTCTTATTAATCCTTTGAACTTATTTTGAGGAACAGAGAAAATTTCAAGATCTGGAAAATTTGTGTGTTATACGTCTCCAGAATTCGGCGCATAGGCGCGCGCACACCAGCATTCGTTTTGCATGTTACGGTGTAAAACAGCCGGCACGCACGCACCCCGCGATTTACCGTTCTAGGCACAACATAACATAGAATAGAATAGAATAGAATAGAATAATCTTTATTGTACACCAGTACATATTGCTTAAGGTTAGTTTACAATTTTGATATGTACAAAGGGCCTTATCGCTAAAAGCAATTTCTTCCAGGCAACCTTGGGATGGAAAAATAATGACCAGTAATCAAATAATTTAATGGGTAGTTATGGTGTGGGAATTAAAACGTGTTAGGCTTAAAACTAGTAAATGATAACTATAAACATACACAATATAATTAGATAGGTAATGCAGGGAAACAAGTGTAATCACTTTGTTACATTTAATATATTCATATACACACATAAACATATATAATAAATAATACATATATATTTCTAGATTAAAAAGATTATATCCGATAAATGCAGCAAATTACAAAAAAGAAAGATTAAGAAGCCAAGTAATATTCTTTGACCATTTTCTTGAATATGGCCAGTGATTGGGCACGTCTAATAGGTAAAGGCAATGCATTCCATAACATATTTTGTTATATCAGGGCAGTCAAACTTATTGTTGCAAAAGCCGTGCAACGTCATAGCCATCAAATGGACACGCCTGGACTCTAAGCTTAGTAGGTTATACTTATACAACAGTTCTGTGTTTGGTAATTTTGGCTCGTGACATCTATAATTCATAGTTCGCATAAAATTCTTTTGAACCATTTCTAGTCTAACAACATATTTAATGTAAATGGGAATCCAGATTTGCACAGCATATTCAAGTTGAGAGCGAATGAGGGTATTGTACAGAAGAATTAATGTGGACGATTTCTTAAAGTCAATTGTTGATCTTACGACGAACCCAAACATCTTATAAGCTTTGTTAATAATATTATCAATATTTAAATCTAAATGAAGTTTAGAATCAAGTAAGACAAAAAGATCACGAATGGCGTCTACTTTCTGTAAGGGAATTCCTTGTAGGTTGTAATCATAAGCACTGATATTCCTATTTTTAGTAAAGGATATAGTATTACATTTGGAAAAGCTGAATTTTATTGTATGAGCAATAGACAGTTCTTCAACTAAAGACATTTTATCTTCGTATTGTTTCAAATTGCCGTTCATACTCAGTTACCATGGCAACGGGTTTCATTTCAATCATATAAGAGGCATTACAAAGGATGCCTCTTAACGTTTTACATATTGCTTTAATAAAAAAAAATCAGGTCAAAATGTGTAAGATAAAAATCTACTTTGATGAAAGTGTCATTTGATCGCTGTCTAAGGACTATGAGATATTTACTATACGCGTTTTTGAGTAAAAAGAAATGAAAAACTCATATGTACCTACTAGCAAGCCGCCCCGGCTTCGCGCTGGTACACATTACACACCTAAACCTTCCTCATGAATGACTTCGTCTATTAGTGAAAACCGTATGAAAATCCGTTTAGTAGTTTTTCAGTTTATCGCGAACAAACAGACAGACAGACAGACGCGGCGGGTGACTTTGTTCTATAATATGTAGTAATGTTGATACTAAAACGAATATTTTCTGCAAAACATATCTAAATAATAGTATACAATTACCCATATCTATAAACATTCTTTTTCCGTCACGTCAAATTTACCACTTATAGGAACTGGATGACATGACCAATATGGAAAGTCTTAATCATACACGTGGATAGAACCAATAATTAAATTATTTAATAAGGAAATAATAATTCACTCTTCTATAATAAATCACTTTCAATCAACAGCACGTGAAAAGTAACGCAGCTACTGTTGTTCGAGGTCTGTCGTACAAGATGGCCGCCTTTAAACCACCATTTGACGTTCCGCTAGAATGACAGCTGTCACTCTAATCCGCCGTAACGAATGTTATCGTGAGCCGCGCCGACACGCTTTTCTTGTAGTTTGGGTTGACGGTTAAATTATTTTAACAAACTTAGGCTATGTCCAGACAACAGGTGTCGAGCGTGTCAAGCGCGCATTTTGACAACACGCGTTAATAAGTACGCGAACTTTGTACGAGTCGTCCACGTGACGACTTGTCTTATGACCCAACACGCGCTCTCAAAACGTGCTCTTAATTACTTTAACGAATCGTAATAGTACTTCTTATTTACATTTAATTTCATGAGATTACATGTTAAATAATTGATTTAACCCTAGAAAACTACCCTATTATGTGGTTAAATAAATCACTAGTTTACCATTACATTCAAAACAATTTATTTTAATTCAAACACAAGCAGTTATCAAAAAACCACAGTGACGAAATATGACTACCAGTGGTAGTTCAGAAGTCAAAATTCGAGTAATTCATTGAATCTTACTAATGTTATAAAGGCAAAAGTTTGTGAGGATTGATGGATATTTGTTACTGTTTCAAACGGCTGAACGGATCTGGATGAAATTTAACACAGATATAGATTATAGTCTTGAATAGCACAAAGCTACCTTTGCAAAATATACAGTTCCTGTGGGATAGATATCACCAAAATTTCTACGCGAACGAAGCCGCGGGCATCAGCTAGCTATGGATAATAATACTAAAGTTACTGTATTATTACACATCTGCACTGTTCATTTGATCACTCAGAACTATAAACTCATTTAATTCAGAGCCAATAATGTATACCGAAACTAGTTCCACTCGTGCCTTTGTTGAAATTAGTTTTGTTAACACATTCATATGTGACACGCTAACAGTGCATTATATATATAATATAATCAGTACTACTGTCATCACAAAATATCAAAGTACAGTAGTACTTTTACGTATGTATATACAACTTCTCCGTATCAATCTGGTTAGAGGATCTCTTTGTATTAGAGGGATATAACATTCCTTCCTTCCTTCGCATTACAATGATAGCTGGATCATTAGTCTACACATCAAAAATCTTGTGTATCAGACCTATATTTAACTTGTTTGTTTTTCCATCTTGATGATTATCGTCATGAATCATCGACAGGAATGGTGATATCAACAATTTAAGACGGATCATGTACTGTTTATTGTATGTATAAATAGTTATGTTTTTAGTAGCACACAGTTATATTTTTGACAATGTAGTAATTGTTATAATTCACTGTTTTTCAGTTACAAAATGTTTTCAACAGACCGGGAATGTCACATTCACGAAAAAAAATTACCCTGATAATAAAAATTTATTACAAAAATATTTAATACTTTACTATTGCCACTATATCACATAACAAAAACTAATTTGCAGTACAAATATCTGAAACAATTTCTTTAGTCCAGTTCTGAGCAAGGCACCATTTTTTTGCATTCTTTAAGACACACAGAGTTGCAAACTGGCTTGTTGTTAACAATCTGGCAATATCTGTCTGCATGGCAATACCGCAAACAATCTGAACGAAATGCTTTACAGGAACCCTTACGTAACACCGGTAGGTCCCATTCGTATTCTTCTTCTGCGCCTCTGTTTTCAATGTCAAAGTCGATGTAATCATTGCTGACTTGGTTTTCATGTTTCCTAGACCTAACTAGACTTAGACGAGGCTCTTCTAATTTGGGCTGCAAAATAAAAAAAAAAGAAACAAATTACATACTTTAGCATAATCAAAAGAATCTGAAGGTATGATGGAAGTGTATTTGGTAGCTGAACCAAAATTCTATCGTGAAAACTGATAACCTAGCTGTTCGTATCCACATCAGTACCAACTGGTATCGTTCCTAGGGAACGCGGAGCGTTATGAAGCCTGGTTGCAAAGCTTTGAGCCAGAAAAGATTTTGCTAATCTGTATAGAGAATCCGAACACTTGGATGCCTTTTTTTTTCCTTGTAAATAAAAGCCCACAGACTTAATTCGACCACGTCCTCAGAATAAAGAAAAACTATATGTGAAACAAGCCTATATGGGCAATACCATTTGAGTGGTGAGTCGGAAAAAGTAGATCGCTACCCACTAGAGGTATAAATGCTACCGGGTACGGGAGAAGTTGCATGTCCTCATAGTCGGAGACATAATAACTTCACACTTCACACATCTCACACAAGGCCGTCTGATCCCAAACTAGGCAGAGCTTGTACTATGGTAACCAGACTGCTGATAAACATACTTATATATTTCTAAATACAAACATATTATAGATACATCACACCCAGACACAGAACAAATTATCGTGCTCATCACACAATTATTTGTCCTAGGTGGGAATCTAACCCACGACCTCTGGCTTAGCAGTCATGGTCACTAACCGCTAGACCAACCGGCCAATCACCTGTCCTGTTGGTCTAGTGATCATATCTGATCCTAATCCCATAACAATATGTTTATTCCCCTAGAATCAAACAAATAAGTTCAGGTAATTATTCAACGCTTAAAGAGTCTCGGTCACCTTAGGTACTCATAGCAACAACACATTATAAGAGTATTTGAAAATGTCATAATTAATGAAAACAACATTAGATATTAGACCAGATTTGAGACAAATATATTAGATAATATAAGCCATTTCGATTTTGAAAACTTACAAGAAAAATAACGACAATGGGTTCTGAACTTTTCAAAGAGGTTTTATCACGATGATTGCGCAAACGATACGAGGCTGTGCTTGCTCCAGTAGTCACCTAAAATTTGAAATGTTTAAAGACAGGAAAATTAAATGAATTTGAATATAGTAACAGCATTTTAATTCCACAGAAATATAGAAATAAATTTTATAAATAAAATTATTATGTCATTATACCATAACGTGGCCACACAAAATAAAATATTCTAATATGCGTAAAGCACATGTTCTTGTTGAATTTTCATATAATTATAGTCAGTAAATGAGTGTTCTAGTAATATAACGATGTAATGTCCCTCTGATACAGAAATACCAAGCTAGGTGATCATGCCTGGCGGACTACGGCCCAACGTATAATGTTACGAAGTTGTATATATGTTATGGACCAAGTGATGGAAATAAATATCTAGACCGTTTAAAATCGCCAATATGAGTAGGCAATATAATAAATACGATTGAATAAGCAAATTGACCTTGCTGTATAAATAATGTGCCCGCCTATGGGCATGGTAATAAAAATGTCTTTTATTCATGCACGTTACTCCAATACAGCCGAAATATTTTGAGATAAATATACATTTATTTTGTAAATATTTTATTTCGTATTTTAATTGTGAGATTGACTCATTAAAAGTTGATACATGCTAAAAACCTCCCTCACTAGTTTCTAAAAGGCAACGCCATTCGATAGAATGTAATGTGACGCGACTTATACTACTTTTTGCTTAAATTTGCTTAAATTCGCATGTCATATATGAAAAGACGCTTTATCACGTGCAGTTGTAAATAAATATGACCATTTTAGCAAATAGGAAGAATACAATATTTAAAATAAGCTTTTCTGACCTTTTCAATACTAATAATTATGTAGGTTTTATAACTATTGTTTTCATAAATCAAGAAACACATCGTGGTCCTAGACAAAGAAATGCCGTTATTTAAATGACACGAAACCGCCTGGGTTTTCACTGTACTAAGTAATTGTTATTTTGTACATATGTATGTTATATTGTTAATAATTAATTAGATTATTTCTCTGGCCCAACGGATTTGACAAAAAAACTTAATACACTGCCGTCCTCAAGCGGCTAAATGGCGGCTAAATGGCGGCGAAATGACGAGACATGGTATACAGTGTATCGTCATTTAGCCGCCTACACTACTGTACACTTTACTATTTATCTAATTTACGAACTAATGACAAATAACGACACATTTCATTAAAAAAACTTACGACGTATACAAACGTTACAACTTGCACAAAAATGATCATTTTCTGGACTACATTAAGCATTTCAAAATACAGAACACAACGTAGAAACCATGTACGTGTGGGCAATAATTGGTCCTCTAAAAATTCTTTTCACACTAAAAAAATCAATTATTGCACACCTTGAAATTAACTTGTTATCAATTCTACCTTTAATTGCAAATGAGAAAATCATTTCAGAGCAAGACACCTCAGGCTTCCACTACTAACTAATTATAATTTTCAAGGTAATCAATTAACTACTTCGTGATCAAAACTTTGAGATTCATTTCTAAACTCTCGTTTGTGCACGCAGCAGCGATCGTTGTTGTCTAATATTCTAACTAAATCTGATTATGTTTCAATGTACTACATTAATTGTTAGGTAAAATATTATTCATATTAACTATATTGATTTACCAAAGCGTGTTTAAACACTTTTTAAAATATTGATATCTTATTCCATATGTCACACTAAAACGTATTGTTACGGGACAGGGTTGGGGATTAGAATATTCACCAATTTATAACGAAATAACATAATTTTTTTAAACAATTAGCAACTAACACAATTACAAGTCACAGTTACAATTCTCACTATTTCCACTTACTATTCGCTATACCTCGCACTTGTTAACTCATAGTCTCACTCAACTAGAACTGAATGTCCATATCGCCATACAACTTTCTTATATAATTAGAAAATTATCTCATAGAAAGTTCGTGAACTTTCTTGTAACATCTCGTACAATCTACTTGACTCGGCCGCTGTTTGAACTTCTAGAATTCAGTAGATCGTTCTTATTGATAGACTATTAGTTTCGTTATTAGCTAAAAGGTGGCGCCGTGCGTCTTAATTTAGGCCCCGCCTCTCGTGACGTCAATTTAGGCTTCCATAACAGTATTATAAGAAGCTTTTGACTGAACAACTGAGACCGAATTTTTGTAACTTAATTAACAATCTAGCGTCGTAATCTGGTGCCGTAAAGTAAGTCAAACGACGTTACATATAATAAAAAGAACTAATAAATAAAATTTGACCATGATTTTTCAAGATTGCATGCAGTACACATATTTAAATCACACTATCTTTGTTTGTATTACTTAGCTTGTATCTAATCACAGCGTAGGAAATAATATATAACGATACATACCTTGATATAAACGCACTGCGAGCATGGATAAAATATTCGTTAGTTTAGTTTGCCATTACAAATATATAGTGGTCATGCTACAGCTCCTTGGGGTATGCTAGTCCTCATCAATTTACGAAGTATATGTCTATTTAAAACTTTGGACATTCACACTACGATTTTAATTCTTAAAAAAAAAAGAACACTACCCTTAAATACGAGATGCCTTCACTGTCTCCTAATGCCTAATTTCCGAGACTATCATTAAAATAAAATTGTCCTAGATATCGTATTTCTTTCTGTTCTGTATTATTTATTGTGATGGAGCGTCCTGAATCTAAAAGTATTTTATTTATTGCAAAGGAAATACATAATTTTGATTTAAGTAAGCACTCATCTTCCCCTTTTCCTCAAGTTGTTTTTAACAAAGATTACTTCACCAGATTTGAAAATTCTTATGAAAGTGGTTTTCACAAAGGGTTAGGAACGAACAATCTTTTCTACAAGCTCGTTTTTGTTACAATCAAATATCAACTTGCCTTTTAAAAAGGGGAATTTTATTTCTAATAATACTGAGATTTCGTCTCAATATTATTTTGTGATATTGACTAACGTCTAAATGTAATTTTCACGGTTCCTTCTTATTCGTTTAAAAGAACTTCTTGTACCTCGCACGCTTCCAACATATAACATTAATATATAATTAATTACCAGATATATAATTAATATCTATATTCGGAATTTGTATGTCTTTTATGTCCGTTATTGTATGTTTCTAAAGTCGTCAGCGATACGGAAATATTTTTCTATTGTTGGAGCTTGTCTTATAATAATAACAATAAGAACCCTTTATTTAATAATTCATATATTCGAAAGCTAGTAGAAATGTAAACATTTCTTTTAAGTAAGTACCTAATCTGTACCAAAGAAATGAAAAAGTTTCTTAAAAAATACGACGACTATAAATCATAAAAAAGAGTCCAAACCAATTAACTACGACTGGCAATAACAGAAAGTGTCAAAAAAACACTACAATGGGTTTTGTTGGACTCAGCTTTGATTCAATAGTACATTACTTTGTTATATTTAATCGGAACTTGTCTATGACAGTTTGAATTGGTTTTAGATGCAAAATACCCTCTTTTTTGTTCTTTTAACAGCTTTTTATATTATTATATTTATAAATCCATCTAACAAACAATTTTGATATAAGTACGTTAAGAATCGATCTTAAAAACACAGAACGCGTCTTCTAACAAAATTTTGATTATAGCGCCGAACTTACCAGAACGTTAAATGCCCGTATGTCCGTGAAAACTTTTAAACCTCTTTGTTAATTAAGTATCTATGTGTACACTGAAAATTAGTGGAAACTTATGATCACGAAATGTAATTTTAATCTCGATTACCAAATAACATAAAGATATTTGAAATTTTTACTTCAAGTAAGAAAACACAATAGCATACCGGACTTATCTCCGTTTCGCAAGCTGGGTAGCCGCGAACAAAATGGCTCACCTGCATTCGCCATTCAAAATTCAGGCAAGTAAAGTCGTATTATTCGTTGACGTCAAGTCCTTACCACAGATAACATAATACTATACTAGTATCCCTAAAACAGGTAACAGAGTTAACAAATCTCATGATTTCTAGCTACCACGAAGCATGTCCAGAGAACTCACCTCCTGCTGAGCAGGGCAAGCAGCCATGATGGGGTGGCGAACTTGAACGCCGAAGGAGGAAAGTCAGAAGAGCCTTTAACAGGGCCATGAACACTGTCGCTGAGGTGGACTGGGATGCCTATAAGGCCGCCAAATTAGAATACAAAAAACGCATCAGGTTCTATAGCCAAGCAGGATGGAGAAAATTCTGCATATTGTATCCTGCGACCAAGCAAACCGGGTAAGGAAGCTCCTAGCTCAAGAACCGATGTCGAGAGCTGGCACTCTTCGGAAACCCAACAACTCATACACAACATCACCAGAAGAAACCGACCCCGTTCTACTAGAAACACACTTCCCAGGATGCGGGTTAGTACAGGCAGTAAACTGGCATAACGATGTATCTAATACACCAACAGCTCAAGATTGGCAATATGCGGAGCACATCGCAACCGAAGGTAAGGTTCAATGAGCTCTCCAAAGTTTCCATCCCATTCAAATCGGCTGGACCAGATGGTATTTTCCCTGCACTGCTTCAGTGGGGGGGACAATCCGTCACTAGGATACTGGCCGCCTTGTTACAAGCGTGCCTTGCACTAAGGTACGTCCCTAAAGGATGGAGGGAAGTGAAAGTTATATTCATCCCCAAGCCGGGTAAGAACGATTACACTAATGCGAAATCATTCAGGCCTATAAGTCTCACATCCTTCATGCTTAAGACATTGGAGAGACTGTGTGAAAGAGAGCTGAGAGAAGGAGCGCTTAGAAACATACCGCTACATAGCAACCAGCATGCTTATAGTTCAGGTAAATCTACAGAATCAGCGCTTCATCGGGTCGTAGGACAAATAGAGGCAGCTGGACAACAGAAGGGCATCTGTCTTGGGACCTTCATTGATATAGAGGGAGCCTTTGACAGAACTCATTTTACTAGCATTCGTGCCGCATTAGAGCGGCACAAGGTGAGACAGATGCTCACAGACTGGATCACCAATATGCTCAGCAAACGAGTAGTACGGTTCGCAGGTGAGTCACAGGCAGCCAAATTGGTTAGGGGATGCGATACAGGGTGATGTACTCTCGCCGCTCCTGTGGAATATGGTCATAAATGACCTTATCACTAAACTAAATGCGAACCACTATTATACGGTTGGCTACGCAGATGATCTGACTATATTTATATCAGGTAAGGTCACAAGCACGGTCTGCTAGCTAACTCAGTCAGCTCTGCGCTTAGTGGAGCGATGGTGCATGGAGTTTGACCTGTCAGTCAACCCATCTAAAACCGAGCTGGTAATGTTCACTCCCAAACGAGCCTTGGGTAACTATTGTCTACCCACATTGTTCAACAAGCAACTTATGGTATCGCCAAAGGTAAGGTACCTAGGTGTAATTCTTGACAGCAAGCTGACCTGGAGCAGCCACATAGAATACAAGATAGAGAAGGCGAGCATCATTTTCTGCCAGTGCAAGAGGATGATCGGCAGACGCTGGGGTCTATCCCCCAAGATCATCCTATGGCTGTACATCACAGTGATCCGCCCGATTATTTCCTACGGTTCCATCGTGTGGTGGCCTCGAGTTAAGCTGACCACCGTGGAGAACGAATAACGAAAATTCCAGAGGCTAGCGTGCACGGCGATTACGGGTTGCATGAGTACTACACCAACTGCAGCCCTGGAAGTCATGCTGAATCTAGCTCCTCTGCACCTATATATACAACAGGAAGCAGCTCTAGCTGCGACAAGGCTAAGGACGCTGCACCTGTGGAGGGACAACGGAAGCCCGCACACGGTGATTTTGGAAAAGATATCCAAGGACATACCGATTGCGATGGCCACAACCGACCGGAACCTAAACGGTGCATATTTGATAAAAATATAGAATCCAATTACACGAGGACCAACGCATCGAGGGTCTGGACACTCGTGAGCTCAGGATTTTCACTGACGGCTCCGAAACAAGGTAGGGCACTGGCTCTGGGGTCTTCTCAGAGGACCTAAATATAAAAACAACAGCCCCTTTAGGTACCCATAACACAGTATTCCAGGCCGAGTGTTTAGGTATCTTCATGGCTGCAGCAGCTGTCACTGCAAGGAAGGTAAAGGATCAATCAATACGTATACTATCCGACAGCATGGCAGTGTTACAAGCCCTCGACGACAATTTCACCAGTTCGGGCCTGATCTACGAGTGCTACCAACGTCTTAATGAGGTATGCGAACTCAACAAAGTAACCCTCCAATGGATAAATGGTCACAGCGGCTCTAGAGGCAACGATGCAGCAGATGAATTGGCTAGTAGGACATCGGAGATGTGCGTCATGGGTTCGGAACCCATAGTGCCCCTCCCCTTCGGTCAAATTCGGACATTGGTAAGGATGCGTACTAGAGACCAAGACAATTTCATATGGGCAAGCCATGAAGATTGCCGGCAGACGAGGGCGGCACTCCCCGCCATCAACAGCCGTTTGTCAAAGATGCTACTCCGGCTGAACAAGCGTCAGCTGCGAGTGGCAACCGGAGCTATCACCGGGCATGGCTCGTTTAACAAACACCTTTCTGCTATATGTGCTACGGACAGCCCACTGTGCAGAGCTTGCATGAAAGCAGAAGAAACAACAACCCATGTACCACTGGACTGCCAGGGGGATGCTGAATACCGGGCTAAGTACCTTGGTTCGCCAGGGTCACTCTCCGAGATCGTCGGTAACGTGAAGGGGTTACTTTGATTCTTCGGGGAGTTAGGGTGGCTCGAATAGCTTTTATTCCCACCAACGCAAAATACGCGCCTCGTCGTGGAGTTGCTGAAAACTGCCCGTGAAAACTTAACCTAACCTAACCTACTAGTATCCTTACAAAACTCCATTCAGTTCAATTCAATTCAAAATTATTTATTCAATTAAGACACTAAGTGACATTTATGAACGTTAAATTGAAGCTAGAGTTAAAATCATAGATCGGCACAAACAGACGCCACAGCATGTACTGGGTTGTCAAGGTAAATCAGGTGAAAAACACCAAAATCTACTGCCTGTTTGTGTCGATCTATAACTTCCAGTTTCCAAAATGCGTAGGGCCTTATGAGAATAATACTGGCAAAGAAACTCATGGCCACTCTTTTTAAAAGTCAGATCTTCAGGTACAATAGTGTTAGTGTTACACGAGAGGTAAACAGGATGCAAGCTGATGCCACCTGAATTTCATTTTATTGAAGTGCTCCAAAAGCTAACGTACTAAAAAATAAAAATCACTCACTGATACCGTTGAAGGTTTGAACCTATTAAACATAGAAACCATTCAAGGTGCACATCTACCTTCATTCAGTTGCAAAATCTACTGTTAAAAATAATTCGTGACTGGATTAAAAGGCTAGAGTTGCAGTTGATCGAACCAAAATAATAGTATAGGCTAAAGCATCGCTGACTAGGCCGACCAGTGACCCCAAGCAGCACCCGTTCACGAGTATGACGCATGGACCAGCCATCATCTCCTTCGCCATATCAGAGGGAAAGAAATGACCCGCCCCATGACGACGCCGCAAGCAATGACATTTTAGTGAGCATGACGAACCTTAGTCGAGATACTGATAAAAATCACTAATAGTCAAATTACCATAATAATCGTCACGCATTACTTTCAACTGACAATGGTTTGTTAATAATTTAGCTTATAAGACAAAGAAGTTTGTGTGTATATACCTAATGACACCTTAAGCCCAAGACTGTTTGTCGTTTAGATAATCGTTGATCGTATAGTAGGATTTCCTAATAAGGTGATTTTTTACCGTTCGCTTGAATTTATCTACAGGAAGGTCGATTACATGTATAGGAATTTTATTATAAAAACGTATACAAGACCTTCGAACGAGTTGTGTACTTTATGTAAGCGATGATAGGTCCCAACGAGTTTAGACTTGTTTCTTGTATTAATATTGTGTTTATCACTGTTTTTCTTATAATTATTAATGTTGTGCCTAACAAACATAATATTTGCAAATATATACTGTGATGCAACAGTTAAAATACCTATATCCTTAAACAACTCTCGAAGAGAGACTCTAGCACCTAAATTGTATATGGAGCGGATATTCGTTTCCAATCATTCCATATTGCCGACACAAGTACCTCCACGTACAATACACACATGGTATGAACCTGTATGACATAATATATTAAAAAATAAAATGCCCTATTATTTTTCTATATCTGTATCTATTGACAAAAAAAAGTCGAATACACATATCTAAGGAAATAGATCATTGTAAAATAATATAAGTATTAAAATTTTAAGATATTTATCTCAAAGAAAATATAGGATATATTTTTTTTAATAATGACTTCACACATCTCACACTCGGCTGTCTGATCCCAAACTACGCAGAGCCTGTACTATGGTGACAAGACTGCTGATACACATACTTATATATTTCTAAATACATACATATAATAGGTAAATTACAATTAACGATTCCTATTGCCGTACGTCCGAAATAATAGAGCATTTATGGTAATCTTGTTTTTGAAACTTTCCATAAGATTTAAAACGAAAATAAGTGTATTAATGGACAATGTCCATTACCTTTCCACGCTTGTCAGACTCGCACTTGGCCGATCCCTTATATTTTTGTAATCTTTCGTGACTATTGTAGGTATATAGACAAAATTCGTATTACGAAGTTCCTTAAGACGACAATAAAGACATGTTCATTCGATTTAACCCCGACATTAATAAAAAACCTTCCCAACCCTTACCCTAAGGTAACAAAATTACCCCGGTTACCTATTTACCGACGCTTTGACGGTTAACCGTATTATACACACTCTCTTGGAGCTTTTCGACGTCCTGATACAATTTCCTATGTTAAATTACTTTGTACCGGAATTCTGAGGACATGTGGGCTGATTTAATGAGGAATGTACCTTTAAAGGTATTGTACACTGTTGGTCTTGGAGAAAATTAAAGTATTATAAGAAAGTGTTTTGGAAAGCGATGATTTTATATATCTAAACTCACTTTAATTCATGATAAGTTACCATTTTTAATTGCAGAGGTTACCTTTATCGCCCGACTGTCTAGAAGGCTAAAAATGGTTGCAAATTTAGAAAAAAAAGACTGTATGGATGGCGCCATGGTTCAAGTGGTCACCTCGCCACTACCACGCCGAGTGTTGTGGGTTCAAATCCCTATATATTATTTTTTTATTATTGTTGAAATGCTTACTGCCACCTCGACCTTTTCTGGTCTCTTGTAGCGCACTTTTTGCTTTACAGTTCACTGCTCAGACTTATGGCTTCGAGAAACCTCCAGATCTTTTCAGCAGTGATTGTTTGTATTTCCTGCGGTTGCATGATGTGTAGCCCTAGGTTAATACTTCGGTGTCGCATTAGTGGGGCACAAGAGCATAGAATATGCATTGCAGTTTCTTCTGTCTCTTGACAGAATCTGCATATTGTGTTCACGCCCAAGTTAAGGCTGAACATATATGTTTGTTCAGTTTGCAGTTTCCGGTGAGAACTCTTGTAACTGCACAGACTTTGTATCTTTTGAGCTCTAAAAGTTCTTTGGATACTTTATTATCATAGCCCTTTATAAAGGCTTTCGAGTGTCTTAGACCAGTCGTGGTCTTCCATCTCTTAAAATTAACTTTGTCTTATAATTAAGCTAAATTATTAACAAACCATTGTCAGTTGAAAGTAATGCGTGGCGATTATTATGGTAATTTGACAAGTAGTGATTTTTATCAGTATCTCGACTATGGTTCGTCATGCTCACTAAAATGTCATTGCTTGCGGCGTCGTCATGGGGCGGGTCATTTCTTTCCCTCTGATATGGCGAAGGAGATGATGGCTGGTCCATGCGTCATACTCGTGAACGGGTGCTGCTTGGGGTGGCTGGTCGGCCTAGTCAGCGATGCTTTAGCCTATACTATTATTTTGGTTCGATCAACTGCAACTCTAGCCTCTTAATCCAGTCACGAATTATTTTTTTCCGTAGATTTTGTAACTGAATGAAGGTAGATGTGCACCTTGAATGATTTCTATGTTTAATAGGTTCAAACCTTCAACGGTATCACTGAGTGATTTTTATTTTTTAGTTCGTTAGCTTTTAGAGCATTTGAATAAAATGAAATTCAGGTGGCATCAGCTTGCATCCTGTTTACCTTTCGTGTAACACTAACACTATTGCACCTGAAGATCTGACTTTTAAAAAGAGTGGCCATGAGTTTCTTTGCCAGTATTCTTCTCATGAGGCTCTACGCATTTTGGAAACTGGAAGTTATAGATCGACACAAGCAGGCAGTAGATTTTGGTGTTTTCACCTAATTTACCTCGACAATCCAGTACATGCTGTGGCGTCTGTTTGCGCCGATCTATGATTTTAACTCTAGCTTCAATTTAACGTTCATAAATGTCACTTAGTGTCTTAATTGAATAAAAGATTTTGAATATGAATTTGAACTTAATAGCCAATGATGTATATTGGGCGTTTATGATTGAATGCTCGCTATTTGCTGATGCCGCAGAATGGTTCTGGGCCATGCTGTCGGTTGGCTGCACCGGCTTTGGCGAGTTCATCGGATTTTTCGTTGCCATCGATGCCTGAATCCCTATATAAGTAGTTGTCCCGAGTCTAGGTGTTGTTTGTGTGTTTGGGACACCTGCAACTCAAGAGTCACACTTGTGTTGCCGGCTTTGAGATAGGAGTACGCTCTTTTCCTGAAGGTTTGAATTTCCAAAACGTTTCTGGAGAACCGCACAATGGTGGATTGCGAAACGCTGTATAAGTCGCCGGTATAACTCCGAAGAACCGATCTGTTCAGCACACCATACTTCTTCGAGGCTAATTTTGCCTCACCCTCTAAATGGCTGCGAAACTGGACTTCGCGCGATATATCGGCGCCAAGTATTCCGATACTGGCTGTAGTGCTCGCAAAGCGAGGTGATTCGACAAACGGTTTCTTTTTGGCGGTGTACGCGCAAACCTGTATATTTCTTGGGTTAAATTGAACTAGATTAAGTCGAACCCAATCTGACACGCCTAAGGATTCTTCGATTTCAGACACAAGTTTGGATTGACTCTCTGTGACGTTTTCCCGAGTAAATGGTTTATTTTTAGTATGTGTTGATTGTTGTTTAATCTAGTACTGACATATTTTATGCGTTTAGGACTTTACAGTGTACTGGTTCCCTTAAAATTGTTGTATATAAATAGTGTTCAAACAACGTCATTCCTGTGCCATATTTCAGTCTCGTGCTTCGGGTTGGCCTTTTGCATATTAATCTCATACAGTTAATTAATTTATTATTCCTGTCCATCATGTTGTAGGCGGTCTCGTATCATCGAGATTGAGTTATTGGTTACAAATATTTGTAGTTGTTGGTATGTATTAGGCGTCTTTCACTCAAGGTTTGTTTGTTGTTGGTTGAATATTAAACTGAATAATTAACTCTCAATCAAGAACTATGTCGAGATAAGTTCTATAGGGTTTAGTTGGTTGTGTTGGTTCTATAGACGTGATTGAGAACTTCTAAATCTGAGTACGACTAAACGTGACGGTTTTGGCTGACTTTTAGTAATATTTTTAATTAGGTACTGTTACTTTTTTCGGACTTTAATTTGTAATAGTCATACGTAAGTATTGACTTTCTCTTTCATTTCGAATAGTTTAGTTAGAATTTTTATGGTTAAATAAAAAAAAATCCTAACCAGTCCTAACTAATATTATAAATGCGAATGTGAGTTTGTATGCTTATTTGCTACGTTTTCACGCCTAAACTGCTCAACTGATCATCATGAAATTTTAAAAACACAAATATATATTGACGCGGGTGCTTGTATTTTATAAACCCAGTAATTGTAGTACTGCTACCTATGACACTTAGCACGTTATAATACTAGTATCTACGCGAAATAGCAGTTAAATAAATAGTGACTCTCGGAACTATACGTTAATGTACAATTTAGCTCGCACGATGATATAAATGTAATGTTAAAATTTTCTACGCGTATTCTATTTTGTGCCGTTTCACCCAGTCACAAGAAGTTATTTTGCTTTAAGCGCCCAATATACTATCGACCTTGACTGAGGTCGTTATTGTAGCGTGAAGCAAAATATGAAAAATTACTTGAAAACGCATCGTCTATTTTTTACGCGCCTGATCCATAAAGTAAATAGAAAAGTATCAAAACAAACTCAAAAGCATCACAAGGGAAAGCCTCTCGAATAAATAATAATATGATAACGTTTTCCTGGTATTTATTTTTTGTACAGTTGGACGTACGCACACCACGAACGACATGTGACTCCCTACTGAATGTAACTGCGTAATACTGGTCTTCTAACACAGTTTTAGAAATATTCATGTTTAAGAGAAGGTTTAACTGCAAGATGAACGTCTTAGCCATTACGCTGCCGTCATATTCTTTTTTATTTTATTGACATACTACTCGAGATAGAAGACAAGAGAAATAGAGCGACAAGCGTACGCCACAGACCGCTAGACTAAATTATACTACTTGCAAACGATTTTCATCTCTATTTTAATGAGATAAGGTTAATATTTTATTTAAATTTTAGAAGTACTGGATCATTCTACGGCTCAGTGAGAACTTACCCTAATGGAGCTATAGCGACCCTAACCACTAATAAAAATACTGTAAGATGACGTTGACACGTGCAAAGATATAGGGGGCAAACGAACAGACAGGTCACCTGATGGTAAATGACTACCGCCGCCCATGAACACCTGCAACTCAAGAGTCACAAGTACGTTGCCAGCTTTTAAAGTGGGATTAGGGGAAGAGGGGGGGGGAAGGGTTAGGGCCTCCTGTAACCTCACTCACTAGGCGCAAAGCCTTGCTTAACTGTCGGTTTTCTGTGAGGCCGTGGTATCACTTCGGTCGAGCCAGCCCATACGTGCCAAAGCATGGCTCTCCCACGATAAAGGAAGGTTCTCCGACAGTAAAAAAAAAATCTTCTAAAACATCTAAATAAATTACGTCAGTATTTATAAATATAAAATATTTTTCATTTAATTGTTTACGCCTTTACTTTAATAAAACTTAATGACATTCAGTAATTATGAAATTCCAGAGATTATTAATACATCCCCGAGAATATTTCGCTGCGAGAAAACCGTGTTGTGTCTAAATGTTTGCATAATACTTCTGTTTAACCCGCCCAGAGTTAGACAGAAACTATATCGGAGAAAAGAAATAAGTAGGTACTCCTGGCACTATGCAGTAAAATTCAAGCCGCCATAATATTGGACGACAATGACCACACAATACTGTGAATAATCTACAAACCCTGACAAGTCCAGGAAGCAAATGGCCACCCCTTCTACTTGGAGGCACACGAGCACGAGAGGTAATCTCTGCCGGCAATTGTATGACACCTACTTCACGTGATTTTTTACAGATCTATTCTTACTTACCGTCCCGAGGAACCACCATTCCTGTCCATATGCCAGTTAAGGTTACAGCTAGGCGCGACGAGGTCTATACCAGAACGTGTCTATTGCCTCTGAACTAATCCAGAGACAACAAACCCGCATTCTCTGCTGGTTAATTCATTCAAAGGTTTCTGCCTCACAAGCTCCTGCTCATTGCCTTTGCTTTATCGGAGGTCTATCTAAGACCTCCTTACCGATATCGACAGATGAATAAGCCACCAGCCTGTTCAGCGTTTTTATCCTCTGCTAATCAAAGACACCCACCCCTCATATCTTGGTATAACACTAGGTAGAAGCAGCAAAAAGATTCCGTTGCTCTTGGAACCCATTAACTAGGTGTACCGCGAATGTTATTAAACTTTTAGTGTTGGTTTTTAATTTTTTCATATACTACATCGGTGGCAAATAAGCATACGGCCCGCCTGATGGTAAGCGGTAATCTTAGCCTATGGACGCTTGCAATTCCAGAAGACTCGCATGCGCGTTAAAGACCCATACTGTAATCTCTCGGAAAAACCTCGGCAGGGGGGGGAACTCACTCCACAGCCGGAACATTTTCGGGAGGAAATTAAAATGATCTAGGTATTGTGTTACAAAATAACGATATATTATAATAATATTGCATTCATAAACGAAACAGCAAAAGGGCCATTATCTCTTGACACCTCATAAGGAAAAAGAAAATGGCCGATCGTAAATTACATAAAAAAAACGAACAAAGTGGATTTACGCCTAATGTCTTAACGGTGTACTAATTTAAACGAATCACTCTTGGGATACTTTTTTATTAGATTTTCGAGCCACGCCATAATATAAAATATTAACACTGCTTAGTATGTAAGAACGTAAACGTTTTATTTATTAGGCAAATTGGGACCCTAGCACTTTTATTTACAGCTACAAACGGATTACGTTCTATAAAAGATGACTCTTCAAGCACATTAATGTTTTCTACAATAGATTTATTTTAAAAGAGTTTTTATTCTACGTTTTTTTGAAGTGAAAACTTCTTTGCATGTTTGTGGTTTGCTATTTGGAAAAAGCACTGAACTCGTGACCGTCACGCTAATAATACATATAGAGGGCGCTAATCTAAACGTTGAGTTCTGTCAGCTTCTTATTAATTAATTTCACCAACTTAGCAAGTTGGTGAAATTAAATTAACTGTCGGCAGTACCATGACTGCCTATTTGAGATACATTTCCTTTGAACCGTATGCTATTAGTGGTGTACACTAAATAATATTATCTATCTACGTTACAGTACGATGGCGAAAGTACTTTCAAAAACATAATGGAATAAGTATTTTCAGCGTAGATAGTAATCCTCAATTTATCTCTAATTTTCGCATATTCCAAAACAGTATTAATTGAAAACATGAAAGAACTAGATTTGCCTATGGCTTGGACTATTCGGATATCCCGATATGATGAGATGATGAAAGCCACCCTATATCATTTTCTGTAACCCTTGAAAACATGTATTCAAAATTGCATGGTGATTGATTGAGTAATGCGTGAAAGCGTAACCAACAAATACACGGCTATTACATGGCTTTTCGCCGAGTGAGTGAGGTTACCGGTGGCCCTCATCCTTTCCCCTCCCCCTCTGCCCCCCTTCCCCTACTCCCACCTTAAAGGCCGGCAACGCACTTGTGACTATTGAGTAGCAGGTGCCCAAGGGCACCGGTAGTAATTTACCGTCAGGTGACCCGTCTAGTCGTTTGCCCCCTATAACATAAAAAAAAACAAATATACAAAAAACACGAATTTATAATATTAGGAAGAACATCGTGGTATCCGATAATACTATTTACAGATATTTTAGGGAGTACTGTAATTTTAGACGTAAAATATATTCATCCTACTTCCTACTCATATTATAAACGTGTAAGTTACTCTTTCACGCAAAAACCACTAAACCGATTGCGATGAAACATAGTATGTAGATAGCTGGACACCTGGATTAACACATATGCTACTTTTTATCCCGATATTCTTACGACATCCGGACTAACGCAGGTAAAACCACGGGGCGCAACTAGTTTATAATATTCGTAACTGTGTTCTATAAGTAATGTACGTGTACTTTTGTACAATTCTTCGTTCTAGCCGTAAGATATTACCTACTACTAAAATTCTTCACAAAGAGAAACTATTGATGGCAACCCCTGACCTTGGGCTCGTGGTTAAGTGGTAACCGAGTTAAGTAATCCTAGCCAGATCAGTCTTAGGATGGGTGACAATTCTTAACACATTGAGACCCTCAATAGCATGTTAAGCCGTTGGTCCTGGTTGCCATACGGACATCTGTGGCATTCGTTACGAAGCCAAAAAAAAAGTTCGACAACCTGGTCTAACTACACAACTTCTATATCGCCTAGTATTTCGATTGTGGAGGTCTGATCGAAGTTCAGCTGTTTGGTAGTTAAACTGAAAGCCGACCCCAACTTAGTTGATGATGATGTAAGCAATATAAGTGCTATAAAGAGAGGTTAACTTAATGGTATCAAAATCATATTCTTATCTTGTGAAAACGAATGACGTTATTATACTATACTGCTTCTTTTCAAATAAAAAACCTTTTTTACTTTTCATTTAATTATTCATAGTAAGGCTTTGTCATATATGTCGTATACCCGCCAGGACAGGGCATTGCCGCTATTATAGAGAAGGCGACGTTTAGCTAGCACTATTAATTACTGTGGTTATCTGTTGACAAATAGGATTCAGAGAGCTTAGGAGGTAAACATTGCGAATGTTAACACTGGCTCCGCGAGTTCCTTTATGCACTGGTAAAGACTCATCATTAGTCGATCACGTGGTTATTTAAAGGCATTTTGTATCGCATAAATTAAATTACTTCATTATTTCAACAACATTTACAAACACGTTCTTAAGTACATTAACCCCCTCGGAAAAAGCAAGAGTTTTATAGGTTGAACATGTCTGTCTGTGCTATCATAGCTCCTAACGGATGAACCGATTTTTTATTTAGTTTTTTCGTTTGAAAGGTGACTTGATCGATAGTGTTTTTAAAGTGTGCTTAGCTATAATTAAAAGAAAATCTATTCAGACGTTCGAAGATCAGTCCTTTTCTTGTTGAAGAGATTTTTAAGTCACAAGTGTTTTAAATTTTTAGTTGATACTTATTAAAATCTTAACTAATATTACAAATGCAAATGTGGGTTTGTTTGTTTTATTACGCCTTAACTATTGAACCGGCATGCCTACCTGTCATCCAGAAAAAAATACGGTTCCTCAGAGATATAATAATTACTTTAACGAGGTTGTCTAAAAATGGCTGTCTGTGGCATAACAAAATCTAAATGCATAAGCGAGCAAATCCTAACCGTACAAAAGCTAGTTTCAAATAATGTTCAGACATCTTAAAAATGTGTCATTAGCTATGAGGTCAGCAGACATTGTCGCGTGACATAGCAGTACACGTAACTGGTATGTAGGCAAATACCGCTAGATACCAAGCCATGTATAATTCAAAAGCCACGATGTTCTTGTTTCTAAAACCTTCAATTTAAAGCTACATTACATTCTTGCACGCTTGCCAGTATTCAAAGGAAAAATGTCCAAGCTTCGTACGAGTCATGGAAATACTGAGAGCTGAGGTAACCGACTGTCTGAAATAAATGTACTTGCCCCAAAAAGTTTGTTATTTTAGAGAAACGAGTTTGTTTTCCTAGGTTAGGTTAGTTTTTCACTACCTGAAGGTGTTGCCCGCGCTTTTGTTTGATTTATGTTTAATATTGAATGTCCAACTTGATGAAGACTTGAGATCTAGAATTTTTTGTTAATTGTAGATGATAATCTAGACTACATATGAATTGATATAGACCTTAGTAACAGATTAAACACCTAGTTTTATATATCCAGTTCTACCACTAAATGAAGGGTTTCTAATTTGCGTACAGGCGTGAATATAGGTCTGGCCTGTTGGTCCAGTGGTTAGCGATCCTGACTGCTGAGCCAGAGGTCATGGGTTTGATTCCCACCCAGGACAAATGGTTGTGTGATGAGTATGATCATTTGTTCTGCATCTGGGTGTAACTTATCTATAATATGTATGTATTTAGAAATATATGTATGTTTATCAGCAGTCTGGTTACCATGGTACAGGCTCTGCCTAATTTGGGATCAGACGGCCGTGTGTGCGATGTGTTAAGTTAATATTAATATTAATTTTATGTGTATATATAAAATTGGCAAACAGCTTGATTGTTTTTTTTTTTTAATAACAAGCTTGAAAGCTTTTATCTTTAGTTGGGTAATTGTCGGGATCCTAGTTTTTATAACGAAGTCCTTCACCACAGCTTGCAATAAGAGTGCAGTGGTAGAAATCGTCATGAAGGAAAAATCTCTCTCTGTCTGTTCTTGTGTTATATACGAGTCTGTATATACATATATACATATCATATCCATATCAGCGTAATCAACTTCTCTGCTGACAGGAGTCCTCAAACAGCAATCGTTTCTTTTTTATTTTTCCGACTTAATTTGGACAGCATATTATTATATTATTTATATGATAGCTTACGCTAATCCCACAATTAACTTTTGGGAAAAAAAAGAGATCTTTTCTAAAAACTCCACACTAAATCTGCCGTATCTTCGTGCAGTTTTTATATTAACTATATTTATATTCCCTAGCCATATGGCAAGGCGATTGAGAAAGTTTAATCCATTTAAAATGTTTTGCTCTGAATTGCATTACCCACTTTCAATTCAACATTCTCAGAGCACTTCAACGCCTTATTACCATGTACGAAAATGGAGGCAAGTGAAGCACATTAGCACTTGGAAGTATGTATTTTCAAGTATTGTTGGTTTAACTTCAAAATATTAATATTAATGATGTTATTGTCATAACAACTTCTCATAAATGAGTAGAGACTCAATAAATGAGTAAATAACTGTGTGACTGACAATGCATAGCTTATTAATGATTGAAATTTACATATTTGTTCCGTGTTTAAACGCAAATATTCTATTCTACTTACTGAGGACACTAAGGTTTTATTAACTAACTTCTAAACTTTCACACTCTATGATAATAATTAATTGTTTTTTCATGCATACATATATTTGACTGAGCGGGAATCGCAGCCGAGACCCCCGGTGTGACAGTTAAATGCACTACCACCGCGTTACAGAGGTCGTCCTACATGTATATATAGGTTTTTAAATCTATACAGTGTCTATGGATTCGTTTAGAGCCCGTGGACGCGGTCTCATCCCTAACCTTGATGGGCAATGGACAAAAACAGACACGGTAATCTACGGAACTGCGAAAAAAACTCCTATTACTCAAAGAGTCTTACCCAGAGCCCTGAGCGAGGCGGTAAGGGCTGTCCCCAGTAGAAAAGTGTACTTACTTAATACCCTATATATTACAATACTATTTTAATTCGTTTAAACCTAAATCAGTACACCACAGACTACTGAATAATATTGGATAATATCTGTACAAAGGTTGTCTGGAAGAAATCGCCGTCAGCGATAAGACTGCCGATTGATAAACGTAAATGTTTATATTATGTTTGTATTGTATTTCACTTAAAAGGTGTAAATAATAATAATAAATTTATTTATTCAGGCAGAGTCCATAGTGTACAGTTTTTTCTTAACCTATGTTAATTAATTCTGACAGGACTTTTCATTATAGCGGAGACATATTTATCGACTATGACCCTTGGGATGCTATTACTGCTGTCCCGCACCATTCTTAGCAAAGAGGCAGTACGCTCGCGTATGATGACATGGAAGCCAATATTACAATAATTACGGGAGCGAGCGTTGATGGATGAGCGTTGATGAAGCACTACAATAACGGGGCAATCTTAACAACATTTTAAAGGCATTATTATATTGAACGTGTAAACGTCAAGAGACCGCTGGGTATAGCTGACCCATAGGCTGCTCGTGTAAAAAGTTTGACAGTAGGTCTTAAATAGTGTTATTTTAACTTCATCACTACAACGAGAAAAACCTAAGGGCCAACATATTTCTCCTAATCGCCATTGCCCTGCGCTCACGTTCAATGTCCTTTTGATCATCAAAACCTTCAGTAAGATAATGCCCAAGATATTTAAATTCGTGAACCGTAAAGTAGAGAGATAATTAAATCCCAACTAATATTATAAATGTTAAAGTTTGGATGGATGTTTGTTACCCTTTCACGCAAAAATCACTGAACCAATTGCGATGAAACTTGGTACGTAGATAGCTGGAGACCTGGATTAACGCAACGCATAGGCTACTTTTATCCCGATATTCCCACGGGATCGGGACTTACGCTGGTGCAATCGCGGGGAGCTGCTATTAAATAATAAAGTAGGACAATGTAAATATAATAAAGTAGAAGATATAGTAAGGCATATAGTAGTAATTAAGTAGGTTTTATTTTCGTTTTAAGGCTTGAACTTCTACCCAGTATTATTGTTAACTCTAAAGCGTTTTGAAAATTAATATGCGTACTTTAATAGGTTATTCAAATAAAATTCACCATAACTTTCAAGCGGAGTCAACCTTGCATAAATATAACAACACTGCAGAAAGTAGCTATTTCTAAAGCACTCTTGCTTACGTACATTTAATATTAATTACAAACTACCCTCGTCATAATTAATGAATAAATTATTCAAATTTATGTAGCAAAATAAATAATTGATTTAATATACGCAAAAACGTATTTATTGAATGTACAAAATGGTTTTCCTCAAAATGTATGTTAACAAATTATTTGACAAATGTAGCGAAAGGCTGTTTATGAATTCCTGCTAAAAGGCTTTCAAGTTAAAGATATATAATAATATTGTATTTGATTTATGAGGGTAAACAGTTCGGTCGTTTTATTTCAGAATTTAATGTTTAATTTCAAATACATAAAGGTTTCGTGATAAATTAAATTCAAATTAATTAACAAAATAATTTATAACGATATTAAAATCGTTGAATGATTTTGTGTTTTATGATTATTGGTACACATAGGCACAAAGCACTCGCAGCATCAATGTGATCACTCGCACTTTCGTAAACCCTTTTCCCCTCTTATGGGATACTAATTATTATCCAGCACGAACTCAAAAAACAGAAAAGTAAAATCGACGCGAAAAGTATTAGCTCCAATCGTGGCTCTCAGAAGTTACACTGCAACTGAAACTATTAAAAATTTTATTTATTTATTTTATTTTTTTAAATTGTTGGTGGAGTTTTAAACAGAATATGCAATGAGTTTTTCCCGCTTATGTTTGCGAGTGATCGTTAGGTGGATATAATTTTTAGCCAACTTATTATCATCTTTGCCTGAATTTTGATGACGATGAGCTGTCATAAATATCTGTCGACCGGTGTTGCCTGTCAATTTTTTGTTGATGTACTTGGATGAACGCGAAATCAATGACTTATTCAAAAAAATAGTCACAAAGTGGGATGAGGCTGAGTTGAACTGCGGACTGCGGCCTTTATAACGAAATAGAAAAAAAATATTTAAATAATTAACTAGTTAACACTATTACAATTCAGTTACTCTCTCTCACTATTACTATACCTCGCACTTGTTAACTCGCAGTATCGCTCAACTAGAACTGAATGTCCATACCGCATTGCAACTTCTTTACTTAGTTCCAAAAATACCTCATTCCAGGAAAGTTTGTGAACTTTTCTGAAAAATGTCGTACAATCTACTTGACTCGACTACTGTTCAAACTGATAAAACTCAGTAGAACGGTCTTATTGATAGATAAATTAATTCCCGCTGTTCGTGACTAGATGGCGCCCGCCCGTCATCTAGTCAGGCTTCCGTAACAACATGTATATACGTTCCGAACTTTCAATGCGCAATCCAGGGTAGGTAGCTAAAACATAGTTCTTTTAGTCTTCGCTAAATGGTACTGAAAATGTGGAAGTCGCTGTATTGTTTTTGCACATTCTTAAATAAATGTAATTGAAACCGAATTCGCGACAATGATCGAAACGGCCAAGTTCATAAGCACGTATGCGGTGATTAATATTTTTAGATACTCTGTAAATATTAATAATCTCCTATACTATGCTAACGAGACTGTTGGTAGACATATTTATACATATATTACTAAATACATACATATTATAGGTAAGTTACACCCAGACACAGAACAAAGGATCGTGCTCATCTCACAATTATTAGGTGGGCGTCCCACGACCTCTGGCTCAGAAGACAGCATCACCAACCAACAGACCAGTGGTGTTACCAACAAACCATTTCTTTCAACCTTAAAGCTCTGCTGACCTTCACTTTTCATCAGCATAAATATAGTACTACCACTGCACTGCACTCCACGAGTTTTCTCCACAAATCTTCTAAAGTCCATGCAGCTCACCTGTAGAATGCATTGCCTGAAACTGTGAGACGTGTTCAATCGCTAAACATTAAAAAAAAAATTATAACTGATCACTGTCTGTCCTTATAGTTAGTCACCGACAATATTAAATATATGTACATACATATTTATTTAATGTTAGTATGTGTATATGTATGTGTATGTGTTTATAGCTATTTTATATTTATTTGTGTTTGAACCTATACAATGTATTTAAGGTTTATATGATTATTATGTATAAATTTTCGCTTACATTCGTATAGTTTAATAAGCTACTAAACTGAGTTTGTACACCTGTACACTGCCCTATGCACTAATCCATCACATTTATCAATCTTAGTGTCTGGAAGAAATCGCAACTAGCGATAAGACCGCCGGTTGTACCGGTATTCAATGTTTTTCATTTATGTTGTAACTTTTTCTATAGTGTACAATAAAGAATATTGTATTGTGTAATGTTTGCTTAACCATAGCATTATAGCGTAGATATGTTTGACTTGTCGGGCCGTAATTTGAGTAGAAAATTTGCTACGCCGTAGTGTCTCTTAATTTAGAAACGGTACTACGAAGGTATGCTCGTAGTACCAATTTACATTGTGATAACTAAATTATGTCCTACCTACAAAACTCCGTAGGTTTCTACATTATATCATTCGCTACGAACTTCCCCTATCTATCTCAACGTTCCATTAAATTATCTTCACTACCCAATCTGCACCTCCGGAAGGACCCGGGTTCCGTACCCAACATTGGTAACTTAGTAAAGGGTGAGAAATTAGTTTAACCTCACTAGCGGAGCCTTGTTTCAAACGTTGATATCTGTAAGTAGTAAGGTGTAGAAAATTGTCTTACCTTCTTATACAGAAAAGGGTGACTTATCCTACTAATATTATAAATGTGAAAGTTTGTAAGGATGTATGGATGTATGTATGTATGGATTTTTGTTACTCTTTCACGCCAAAACTACTAAACCGATTGCGATGAAACTTGGTATGTAAATAGCTGAAGACCTGGATTAACATATAAGCTACCTTTTATCCCGAAATTCTCACGAAATCGGTACTTACGCGGGTGAAACCGCGGAACGCTGCTAATACTTTATGATCCTACTTCAGTAGTTTTGACGTGAAAGAGTAACAAACATCCATCCATCCATCCATCCAAACTTTAACATTTATAATATTAGTGGGATTAGTGGGATGCTTTCGCTTGCGTAAAAGTAATTGTTCTATCCGTCGGGAACATTTGTTTTCTGTATGATCCTAGATATCCTTCGCTGTATACCTTGCGAAAATGGCTAAGGAAACTTAATTCATCATTCAACATATAACAAAATAATTAGTTTGCTCTATACTCAGTATTTTTTGGCCTGCTTGTGTTCCTGTCCTACGAGTTATTTACGCTTGTGTTTGTGTGTGATGGTGGGGTGGATATATATTTTTTTGCCACCTAATTCTCACCGCAAATTTGATAACCTGTCATAAATATCCTGTCGACGGTCATGCCTACCAGTTTGTTGTTGATGTGCCTGGATGTACGCAAAATCAACCACCTATTCAACAAATAGCCACAAAGAGACCGAGTCGACCAGAAACTTTTTGTTAATAACAAAAAGTTAAGTCCCTTAAATTTTTTGTCGCTTTCCTAATGTTTTCTCCAGCCACAGGAAATACATGACATTTGGGTACGCGACGAGGTTGAATATAAGTATCTGCCCTTTTTTTAATTTTCACTTAGAAAACCCTAATAATGGTTTAAAGCTGAGCGAGTTTTGGGTGAAAAGATAACTTCCCTCAAGGGTAGGCTAAACCTACCGAGAGAAGACGCACGCCGAATTAAAACTTGTTCAGCTTTTCTTTATTAAAAATAAACAATGGTTAATGAAGGGGTGAGTTTTATCTATGAAGTTGTAGGGGTGGTACAGGATTACGTGAAATATAATTTGGAAGTTGAAAAATTAACGCTCTCTACAACCGTTCGACTCGATTCAACCTGTGACGTTGTAAGGTGCCATTTTCTTTCTTCTTTATCTTCTGATTTTTCTAATTCGTTTTGTATCAAAAACCAGCATTTTTTGTACATCACTTTGTAAAAAAACAACTGTTTTTTTTTTCTTCGTCTTGGTGGTTTTCCTTGTTTTACATTTCTAAACAAAATATTATGATTTTTTATATAAATTTCAAAGGTTTTAATAATGTATATGTACGGTAATTAACGCGATCACGTATTTGTTTCGACCAGGTTGCACTGGCCGTGGTCACAGACTGATTTTGTTTTTTTATAAATTTTTTTTTTGCAGACATTTGCCGAAAAATATGGATTTTCCATCAACCATCCTTGGTATTAAAAACCCATAGTTTAATTCATGTCAGCCCTCTATTATACGAAATATTAGCTTTATCCGTCAATTTTGAAAAATCACGAATTATTCTAAATTTTGTTTCTAATTTACGTTATTTATACGCCCTTAAAATATGACTCCATCTGTATCATTCTGCATATTCACACGGATTGAGGCAGTTATTTTTTATTTAAAAAAATGCAGTAAGGTACAACCCTAGTCACGCCACGGCGTTAATTAAACAGAATCCGTTAACAAAGGTTAAACAAACAACTCGTCGAAAAAATAGCAAAATCGAATGAAGCTAATTTTTACAACAATGTTCAAAATTTTTAACGAATACAATGTTTAATTTTCTAGACGAGATTCTGTGGTAACTAGAATTATGTAACAGTCATCTTTACAATGCTTTTGGTTTGGTTTCAAATCAACGACACAAGAAACATCGTTTTTTAGGCTGCGTGGCAATTCTTTATATACAAATATCCTACTAATATTATAAACGTGAAAGTTTGTGAAGATGTATGGATGTATGGATGTGCGGATGTATGGATGTATGGATGTTTGTTACTCTTTCACGCCAAAGCTACTGAACGGATTGCGATGAAACTTGGTATCTAGATAGCTGGACACCTGGATTAACATATAGGCTACTTTTTATCTCGATATTCCCACGGGATCGGGAGTTACGCGGGTGAAACCACGGGACGCTGCTAGTTAATAATATTTTAGAACATTATTTTACACAGCATCGTGACAGACACAAACATATACCTTACCTGTAGTATATGTTGCCCACGCTTCTAGCTTTCTTGATTAAAACAAAATATAAATAAGAGCTAGACAAGGGCGAGTCTGACTCGCGCACCTAAGGTTCCGTAAGCTAACAATCGCGTATTAGATAGTACGTCCATCACGGGAATCGATTCTCGAAGATTTTATCCGAAAAACAAGGAAGTAATCCTTTAAGAATTCCTGTTTTCTTTTGAGGAACGGAACCGTAAAAATAGTATAAACGCAAACCACCACTTCGCCTGTGAGTAAATGCTTTACCAACGCATTAATCCTTTTTGACATACATTTCGTTAGAAACTGAAATCCGCAATAGAGCATCAAATTTAATATATAGATAAGCTTCTTACAAACGCCGTATGCTTTTTACTTTATTAAATAACGTAAATATATATAATATACCTTAACCCATGTTTTTAGGTACGAATCAAGGGAATTTTTTAATCAAAGGAAAAGGATATATATCTCAAATCGTTGAATATTATTTTAATGGACGCAACAAAAGAAACGGAGGTATATAAATAACAAATGAAGGAAATCTGAAATTAGATTATAAATGTGAAAGTACGTCTTTTTATCGTGGGAGAGTCGGCACGTATGGGCCGGCTCGACCGGAGTGATACCACGGCCTCACAGACAACCGGCCGTGAAGCAATGCTGCACGGAGCTATTTGTTTTTGTATGCAACTGAGTTTTAATAACTAAAGTTTGAAGCTTGGGGTTGTTTTTTATACCATTCAGTGCGCAAACAAACACACGGTACACGTGTAATAAAGGGCATTACGAATCCTACTCAGAACGTGGGAGAGTCATGCTTCGGCCTCGGCACGTATGGGCCGACTCTAACCATTTTTTTCAAAGATATATTTAGATGTTGCCACAAATCAAAATAACAAAATTTGTGACCCATAAAAAATAAAATGAAAAGTAAATAATAGTAAGGTAGGAACTAATGTAAGTCACTAATTTTAAGTACGCCTCAAATACTTACTGTTATATTTTTTTATAAAAACAATAGTAAAAACAAAAAATTGATATACCTGTATCACTATATCACTACATATTATAAAACAAAGGCCCCCGCCGTGTCTGTCTGTCTGTTCGCGATAAACTGAAAAACTACTGAACGGATTTTCATGCGGTTTCACTAATAGACATAGTGATTCATGAGGAAGGTTCAGGTGTATAATTTGTTAAGGTTTTATTTAAATTGATTGAAATATGATAATAATTGTTAAAGATGTCTCGCAACGAGTTAAAATTGGTTATAAATGCAAACAATTATCAGGAAATATTTAAATACGTACACACATACGTCATATAAACCCTTCCGCACTATTGCTGCCGTTCCTAGAAAGATTCCATTTCCATGATGAATGGCAATGCTAATTCTCTGTACAAGATAAAGCGTAGTCTACTACTTACGAACACTACTTTGGTAATGTTTTATTTTTGCAATTGAGAAGGATTACCAGATGCTTCTGTGAACATGGCTGTTAAAAAAAAATCCCACATTTTATAAACATAAGAAAAGCAAATGACTATTCTATCGTCTCCAGAGACCCGCTAATTGAGACAAAATGTAAATTAACCTCGTGAAATTCATTTAATATAACGAAATGCAAAACTGCGCAATGCCTCTTCGCCATGAGAACTGAATAAACTTGCTTCACACCAATATTGACTTCAACCTCGGGGCTGTTTGTTTTTGTGTGCAGCTGAGTTTTAATAACTAAAGTCCAAAGCTTAGAGTTGTTTTTTATACCATTAAGTGCGCAAATAAACACGCGGTACACGTAAAAGAAGGGTATTACGAACCCTACCCAGATGCTACTATCCGTAGTAGGAAATAAAAAAAACTACACTAGTTTTGTGATTAATAGGGCTTCACTAATTCAGACATGTCCTGTCCACCATTTTATTATACTATTTATTATGCTATTTCTGTTACATAGTGTTTGATCATCACTATATATATATATATATATATATATATTTTTTTTTTTTTTTATGGTATATATATGGTATATGGCAAACGTAAATGATGATAAATGACTACCGCCGCCTATGGGCACTGTAACTCAAGAGTCACGAGTGCGTTGCCGCCCTTTAAGGTGGGAATAGGGAAAGAGGGGAAGAGCGGGAAGACGGGAGAGGGGGAAAAGAGTTTGTTGTACTAGATATCTAAAATTTCCCAGGAGGGTACTTTATAGGTAACACATGTCAGGTGAGAATGGATTTTACGACAGGGCCGGAGTAAGGAATAGAATAGAATAATCTTTATTGTACACCAACGAGATATTGCTTAAAATAAATACACAAAGTGGATATGTACAGTAAGCGGCCTTTTCGCTTAGAATTCTAAAGGTATCGCAAGTTTATATGAATGACATTGGTTTTTAACACGCTGTCGACGTCAGGTCGACAACGACGGTGGGCACTGAACATCAGTGCTGGGGTGGGCCACGCCTATGCTGAGAGTCCACCTTTTTGTGGGACATAGTGTACAACCCTCGTTAATATATACGAGTATGCTTGTGTTATAGGCATGATGTATGATAGACAGTAAAGCACAAAATTGAATATAATTACTTTAACCTATTTATTAAATCATCTCATCAATTATCATACACCATATGATACGTCAACACGCGACGTCAACAGCTCACTCAACATACCACAGATGTTTTATATCACCTGACCGCACTCTAGATTGAGTTTGAGAATTAGTCTTTTAGACATGATATTTTATTGAAGTAAGTTGTATGCCTTGTTTCACTAAATAAATTAATTTTCTTTCTTTCTTTCTTTTTTCTTCTTTTATCAGCTTATATCTGTGTATATATGTAACGGAACCTTTGAACGTGATTTTCACCCACTTTAGAAGGTCATTTATCAAGGATCGATGACAATACAATATTGAAGAGTAAAAAAGCAAAAATAAATAATAGTTTAAAAAACTATATATATATATATATACTTAATACGCTTTTATAACTAGCTGAACTAAAAAGTAGAAAATAATTTTCTATAAAATATTAAAAATACAGTGATTAAGAAAAAAAATATTTTATCGTAAAAAAGTGGAGGTGATTTTTAAAACTATTATATAATGACTTTACTTTTACCAATATCCGTCAATAAAATATTTACAATAATTGTCATTTTTACAATAAAATAGTTTTTTTCTTAACCATTCCAATTTTTTTTTAACTTATCGACAACTATTTTCAGTACTAGAGGCCTGAGATTTGGTAGGGAGGTAGTTTACGAATAGGAGACGATAGCTAAGAACGGATTTGTGACAAGGCCCGGTTAAGGAGGTCCCAGGGCTCTGGCCACGATATATGAGAGTCTTTGGTTTTTTGTACTAGATACCTGAAATTTGGAAAGGAAGTAGAATACATATTATATAGTATAACTGGAAACACCAAGAACAATACAAATAGAAGTTGGTCGTAGGCGTGTAAATAGCCCAACCAGGGTGTGATTGCTCAACAAGTTAATAAATTGCTTATAGTATAGCGTACGAGGTGTAGGGAAGTAAACCACTTCTATCGATCAAAACAACCATGCCAGCACTGACCTGCAACACCGACCAAGTCCCGGTCCTCCAGAAGGCAGCGAGCAGCGGCGAGGTTTCTACGGTCTCTTGCAACGTCCAGGTATTGACCGGCCGGTCACGATCGAAGACTAGAGCACTCCACATACACCTTGTAAAGGTTACTGGCGAGTCCAAACACTACACGGCTATAGGACTAACGGAAAATCAGCTTCTTTTCACGAGAAATATAACTGATGTCCGTGGCGGAACAAAATTTTTATATTAATGCGTCTTCTTAGCGAAAAGCGATGAGAGCAGGGTATGTCCGTTTTTTCTTGCACCAATCAGGTGCAGCGCGTTTACATTATTTGAAGACTGCTAACGCCATCTCTTGAGATCGTCGAGTACATTGGCAATATTACAGCAGTACCAGCACTAATTGCATTCGACAAACAGAATGTGGTTTACTATAAGGACTATGAAATTAATAATATAACGAAATATATTATGGTGCGATTATGTATGCATTTTATAAATATATTGGCGCTCCACCAGAAGTATTAATACCTACAATTTTTTGCACTAATCGGAAATCGAACCGTTTGTGTGTCACAAATAACTGACATTCAAACTTTCAAACATCAAGCCGGATTGTAATAAATCCGGCCTGATGTTTCAAATCTTGATAGCAATTACAAAAGTATGATGTCTGGTAATCTTTGGCTTATTCTAAGCATACCCACTTAAATTAATTTTCTATCAAAACAGTTCTGAAACTTCGCAATTTATTACCCAATATATTAATGCCAACACAAGTTTAATTACGAAAATTCCTTATTACACGAACACCTACCGAGTTTCACTTATTAATGTTTATGTTAGATACTTGTTGAAGTTATTTCTTTGGCACTTAAAAGTAAACCAGCTCAACATACATACATACATATTATTATATCACGTTCAACTGAGGGAAGATAAATTTTCACTTCCGGATTTTCGTAAACACCAGATATTGTAGAGGAACGAAACGAGGTGATCATACTTGGTGGGCCGAAGCGTATCGGTTAATTTTAGAAAGTCGATCAATAAACTTTTATTGCGCGATGCAGCATCCGTACTTACTACGTAGTTTGGCTTGTCTTTACTAGATGACGCTGAAATAAGTTTTTATTGTGTGTGAATGTCGTCACAGTTAAATCAGTGAATGCATCAGTCTGACATAGAGGCAATTTCTCAAAATTTAAATGTAATAACGTAACTCTCACATTATTGCAACTGGTAGCCTACAGATGTAGTGAAACACGACAACTCTTTGACTACAAGTACATAATGTTGCAGCAGCATACCATTGATATGTAGCAGAAACAATTTCTGGGACGGTACGTGTGTACCATTATGTAGTCAAAGAAACTGTCGTTTCTCACTACATCTGTGAACTACCAATCAGCATAATGTTACAGTTACGTTATTACATTCCAAGTTCAAGGAAATGCCTGTGTTAAGCTGTTACTATGTTTGAAAATTGAGTTGTAATACAGAAAGGAACATTAATTATAAGAATTTCTCAATTTTCAGAAGACAAAAAGCGAAGGAAATGTATCAGAAATTGAAACGAGTTTACTAACCTGATTTGTTCTTACTAACTTTTAAACTTTCGCGTTGCATTATATATTTATGTATTATGAGTCCTATATATTATGAGCCTGTGACCACGGCCAGTGCGACTTGGTCGAAAAGTCAGGCAATTCCGAGATATGTAATACCTATTTCTTTATCGCGTTGTCGTATAAATACATGATATGTTTTTAGTAAAACACGTCACAAGAACATGTTTTAGTGTGCCATTTTGTACTCGTACTTCCTTCTTGCTTCGTGTAAATTTTAACTAATATTATAATTGCGAAAGTGAATTTTTATAAAAAAAATACTGTGTCCGAGGGGCAGACAAAAAAAAATATATCTTTTACGTGAGCGAAACCGCGGGCGGAAGCTTGTAGATCTATAAATAGATTATACACATCTATCTATATATATAAATGAATCCCTATTTCGCTTGGTCACGGCATCACGCGTGAACGGATGGACCGATTTTTTTTATGTTTACATCACGCTACGATTCTTAGGAGTGTAGCAGTGACCATAAACGCAGGTGAAACTTTGTTAAGGCTAGATAAATAAAGTTTACCCGATTTTGGATTCAAATCCGTCAAAACCTGGGAATTATTATCTATGAAATACTCTCACTACAGACAATTAATACTTTAAACTCTAACATAGATTTCTAAATGTTACTTGATCTGGGTAGAACATATCTGCTAGAATTCGATGAAATTTACTAACCCATTTTAGGAATAACATAGTCTAAACTTATTTAATTAACACGGCAAGGATTAGATGCCTCTCGAGTTTCCAAATCTGTAAATTGATAAAGGATATTATTATGTCCTGTCAATCTACCCTGTAATAAACCTTTGTTAATGGTGTTCAACCCTTTTGGGCCCTATTAATATATTAATCTCCACGCCTCCATTTACAGGTACAAAAATATCCAGGATCCAGGGTTAGTCATTACAGTTAATAAAAAAATTATGATTTTTAAATCTATAATCGACGACGATGACTCTTTATTACTCGTATACAAGCTATAATCATAATCATTTATTTCGTGAAAACATAGGTAATAAAAGGTCTTGAAATATGATATGAACTGCTATGCTCCACCTACGGGCGAAACGATACGAAAAAATACAGTAAACTAAAATTTACATGCTCGAATGAAGTATAAGATTCTATTAAATAATACATCTGTCAAATTACACTAATAATAAATACAATAAAAAAATAAAGAAATCAAAATTTTAAACAATTTCGGTGCCATTGCATAAAGGCTTTTATGTAAAAATTTAGTTTTAGTTTTTAGGACGTGAATTTTATCAGAGCGACGTTGACTCTCCACGATATCAAATAAGTGTAAATTGGTTTTTACGAACACACTAACTTCATAAATGTACAGTGATGGAAAGGTCAAAAGTCTTAATTTTTTGAAATATGGTACGCATGTATCCGTTCGTTGCAACCTACACATTGCCATAATACTTCTCTTTTGAGCTACAAAAACATCGTTACTGTTTGAGCCATTGCTCCAGAAAATCACAACACCGTTTTTAATGTTTCGCGATTTTAACATTTCTTATACTAAATATTGTTTACAACGGATCATAATCGTGTAAATCTAAACTAATACTAGCTTATTCCCGAGGCTCCACTGGCGTTGTATTTTGCAAAAAAACCATCCCTGACCGGGATAAAAGTCATCTCTCTAGTTGGGGTACCTAAGAAATAGACATTTACAAAATTTCACTACATCTGTTGAGTAGTTTCGGAGATTAGCGTGAACTAACTATCAGTACATCACACATCACGAGACCTCTCGCACAGCTTGCATACTCCTTCGATTGGAAGAATAACTCTTTACTACGCGAGAGGCATAGACTGGTGGCACCAAACTCGAATTTAGAACACGTTCGAAATATTTTATGAAGAATAAATGTTGAAGACAAGAGAGTCGCGGGGAGGACAGAAGCCTGTCTTGACGACTTACGGGCAATGTGCACAGAATAATTCAAGAAGTATTATTTATAATTAATTTGTGTGAAGTTATAATTGTTACATGAATAATCTGATCCTGATTATATCGCATAGTGCGTTTGCCTGCTCTTTTTTTTAATTTTCCTCCTCTAGCTAATACCTATCGAACCCGGAGACCATAAAGCCCCAAGCTGTATACGTGGTGGAGTACGCCGCAGTTGATTTAGAAGAAGTACTCCACGCGTTACAATATTCAGATTAAAAGCTAAAAATCTTATTGCGTTAAATAGCACCAGTGTTGGGCAATTCTAAAGACAGTTAAAGATTAACAGTTGATTAATTGTTAATTGTCACCATAACAACTAACTAACTAAAAATGTATCAATTGTAGTTGTGGAAAATTACACACATAAAATACATTTAAGTAAAACATGCCGACGCAGTTTGTTTTTGTTCATAAACATCGCCGGAAAGGGATTAAAAACCTTAAGGTATACATGAAACATGCCGACGCCCTTTATTGTTATTTTATAATACTTAGTCGGCAGGGATTTAAAAATCTATAGGTACACAAAATTTAACGTACCGATTTGCGAAGCGGGGCGCTTTAGCAATTTTGTGCCATTGTTTATTTTGTTTATTTATACATTGTACTAATTAGGCAAATATGTGTATACTTCGTTCAGTTCGCACTCCTCAATTCTCCACTTTGTTACTATCATATTATTATTTATTCGTTTCAAACACACCTAATAATATGTTAATAAAATAAAATCATTATATAACTTAAAAAAAACTAATAAATACATCAAATCGGCAGTTCTACTCTTGCATTTAAAATAATAAAATCTTTCGATTATTTAAATAAAAACTGTGTGCAACAAAAATGGGGTTTTTATGACACCGGGACCCGATAAGCTGACTTCAGTAGACGTCGAACGTATTTATAAGTGGATTCTGAATGTAAAAAGAAATTCGTGGAAGGTAGAAAATATTGAAAAAAATATAGTTATTTATTTTAATTCAAAAAATGAGGAAATATGTGATTCTGAAAAAGAGATGGATTAAATTTACCTACTTAAATAGTAATTATATTCTCATAAAATAAACGTAGTACAGCCATTATATCTCATCGCTTTTGTATTATACTAGCAACCCGCCCCGGCTTCGCACGGGTACAAATTATACACTTAAACCTTCCTCATTAATCACTCTGTCTATTAGTGAAAACCGCATGAAAATCCGTTCAGTAGTTTTTCAGTTTACCGCGAACAGACAGACAGACAATCGCGGCGCGGGACCTTGTTTTATAATTTGTAGTGATTTTGTATAATATATTAATAAGTTTTATTTAATTTGTGTTAAATTGAAGCTAATTTATATTTTAATTAAAGAAACCTTGGGTAAGGGATGCAGGAGCTCGCAGAGGCCGGGGTTGCACACCCGAATGTTCTGTCACTGAAGAGGCCAGGAGGACAGGAACACCAGCTGCCCACATAAATTATTGTGACAAACTGCGAGTATGTGATAGATAGATAGAAATATTAAGAGATTGCCGAGATTTGCGTTAAGTTTCAATCAGATTGGTAGGAAACATATCAGCAACGTAATAATGCCATCCCATAACCACTCACAATTACGAATTTTGTACTTATAATTTGTCAACCACTAATTTGCTACTCGATCAAGTCACCTTTCAAACAAAAAAAATATCAAAATCGATCCATCCTTTTAGGAGCTATGATGCTACAGACAGACACACAGATACCCACGTAAACTTTTAACACCCCGCCTTTTTGCATATGGGGTTAAAAATAAATTAATCGTACTTATATGAAGTCTTGACGTGGTGCACGCTTGTGATTGGCGTGTATCTTGAGTCGAAATTACACTAATTTATTACACTACTTCAGCACTCCATTACGTCACATTCACGCGAACAGGCAATAATGCACATTGTACAATAATAGAACACACTACTACATACCGATGCTATACACTTTACTGCTAATTATGTACGCGACCTAATTCTCATCTAATTACGCCTTTATACAATCTTGAAGTAAGGCTAGGTGCGTCTGAGAGCGGAGCACCTAATCTATTACTGTAATTTTGCTTCATTAAAAGCATTTTTTTTATGTTTGCGTAGACAATATTGTAGACTCTTTAGTGTTAGCCCTAAACGCTAATAAATTTAGGCCGTGTTGGAATAGAGTCCTCAACTAAACGAGAATAAAACAGAGTAGCCATATTTTGTAACTTCTTGGTTATTTTGTTTCCCATAACAACCTGTTACCTTAAATGTGTGTAATTGTTTAATTATACAGGGTGTATTTTAAAATAGAACACTTACTTAAATCATTGAAAGAGTATGTCTAGCATGCAGTTACAATAAAAAACAACTATCCGTATACAAGTTATGACGGTTTGAATTTCCAGATATTTTAACCTCGGTTTCTTATAAAAACAGGTGGAACGTGTAAAGCAAAAGATTGTAAATCGTACGTATTTTTTATTATATATTCAAATACACCCTGTACAGACGCCGTGTGGCTGAGGAAGTACCTTAACTGTACGGAAGATTGCGGTTAAACAGCACGTCCTGCATAGTGCTATTTTTGTGTTTAAGAGATAGTAGAGTAGTTAAAGAGATAATAGAGATAGATAGAGTTCTATATGAGGAGATTACGTCTACAACGGACAGCTGACACCGCTAGTATTAAATTTTTGTACTTTGCCCATACATATACATACAATAATCTTTATACATACATATAAATAAAATATCTACACGGTACGTATAAAAAAACATTTTTTTTCAATCTTTATCCGTTTGTCTGTCTATTTGTTCTAGCTAATTTTGGAGACGGCTGGACTGATTTCCAGGGGACTTTCATTAATAAATAGCTGATGTAAAAAGAAGTAACTTATATGTACGCAATTTACATGTATATGTATGTACAAGCAATGTAGCTTTAAGAAATCATCCTATATGCCACGGTAGAATTAATCGCTTACACTATAGCCTTACCCTTACCATGCAATATTAATAACCTAATTTGATTTAGCGTGGTTTAAAAATTGATTTGTAAATATGAAATCATTTTATTACTTGGCGCCGACTCAAAATAAGTTTATATAAAATTATGAACATAAAAAAAAAAAAAATCAATCACGATCAGTTCCCCCTCAAGATCCTAGATGGTGTTAGACGTTCTTAACATGCCCCCGGCCTTGGAAGCACCTGGTTCCAAAAGGGTTGATGGCTCGCAGGTGTCTTCTTTTTCAGGACTTAGTAGTGGACAGATCTTTGCGAATGATCTACGGATTACGCCTGTCACTGTTTTGATGTTGGCGACGCGTGAGATTCCATCAGTTCCAGTGAAGGTCTCCAGCACCCGTCCCAGGCGCCACTTCAAGGGAGGCAGATTGTCTTCCTTAATTCATTAGAAGCGATGTTGTCTTGCTTGGTTTGCCACTTCGTTCTCTTCTGCAGTTCAGTTATGTACTCTTTGGACCACCGCTTCCAAAAATGCTGTCGCATCTGCTCCACACGATCATAGCGAAGAAGGCGTTGCGTAGCTGTCGCCGTGAGGTCTTGGCTGGCTGGTGCAGTGAGCGGACGGCCTATCAGGAAATGAGCGAGGCAGAGAGGAAGGAAATCATTAGGGTCTGTGGACATGGGTGTTATTGGTCGGGAGTTGAGGACAGCTTCAATTTGTGTTAACTACGTACTCAACTCCTCGTAAGTAAGGTGTGCATTGCCTACAACACGTTGCAAGTGACATTTGCAGGACCTGACTCCCGCCTCCCACAAACCATCAAAGTGAGGCGAATAAGGCGGAATAAATGAAAATTATTAGCTGCGAACTCCCTAATATCTGATTAACTTTCTACTAAAAAATTTGAAAATTCCTTTAAAGCACCTACGAATGTTTTCCCGTTATCAGAGTAAATTTGTAAGGGTTTACCACGTCTAGAAATGAATCTCTTCAAGGCCAGTAAATATGCTTGTGTAGTTAGACTTGTTACCAATTCTAAACGTACAGCGCGCGTTATGAAACAGACAAAAAGTCAAACATAACATTTAGTCAACTTTGCTACTCTTCCGGCACGGTTTAATATAAACAATGGCCCAGCATAGTCCACGCCACACCGAATAAAAGGGTAGGCAGGCTCCAGTCGCTCCGGAGGTAAGTTACCCATCTGAATACTTAAAGGTTTAGCCTTCATACGTACGCATTTCACACAGGCATGCACCGTTTGTTTAGCCAAATTACGCCCCCTCAGAGGCCACCAAGTATCTCTAATTGTAGATAATAACAACTGAGGCCCTGCATGTAATAAAACCTTATGTTGATATTGAAAGAGGAGCCGTGTAAATATATGCCTAGCACACAACAGCACAGCAGCAGTTATGTTTTTTATTTATTATGCACGTTATGGAATCGACTCGGAACGCGCTAGTCGGCCCCCCACTCGAATCAAACCATGTTCATCAAAAAATATGTTTAAACTTAAAATTTCACGATGACATTTGAAAGGCTCATTATATTTCAATTTATCATAGATGTCTGAAAAGGACTGTTGTTGTGCTATTTTTGATAAAACTCTAGTCGAATAATTCAATTCATCAACCGAAAGACAACCATCAAGACGCTGTGGCTTTATCTGTGTGCGACAATTGTTAATAAAACGCATAATGTACGCTGTCACACGCCGCATAAGGTTAAAACATGAGAATAATTCAAATCTAAAGGAAATTGGACTAATTTGACTAATTAAAACCGTCTTATCTGATTTAAGCTCAGGTAATTCTTCATAATTAATGTTAAAATCACTACCCTCACGTACCCAGTCAACGTTGGGAAGACGTAAAAATGGAGGGCCGTGCCACCACATATCACACGATGTAAGTATATCTAAGTGAACACCGCGCGATAACAAGTCAGCCGGGTTTTGTTTACCGGCGACATGAAACCACGGTTTGTCACCTGTAAGTTCATTTATTTCTACAATGCGATTTTGTTATATTACAATAAAAACTTTCGTGAGTGGTATTCATATTTATTAAAAACTATACGGTTTTACTCACGTTTGTATTTCGGGGATGCCCGACTAGTTTCGGACCCGACGGGGGCCCTTTCTCAAGGAGTGAAGCGTCCTGCCGCGACGGTGTCAGGCGTCACACAGTCAGTGTGACGCCTGACACCGTCGCGGCAGGACGCGTGACGCCTGACACCGTCGCGACAGGACGCTTCACTCCTTGAGAAAGGGCCCCCGTCGGGTCCGAAACTAGTCGGGCATCCCCGAAATACAAACGTGAGTAAAACCGTATAGTTTTTAATAATGCGATTTTGAACAAATGGTTTTAATAAACTAGGTGACATCTTAACCCAACCTAACACTATAGTCGAGTCTGACCAGAAATACACATTGTCGAGTTTTCATCTTAATGAGTTGATTATTTTTGCATATAATCTCGCCCCTAGAAGAGCGCCGCATAGTTCTAAACGCGGAATGCTAACCGGTTTCACGGCAGCGACCTTACTCTTCGCACACAACAAATTCACTGTTATATCTGTATAACTACGGAGATACGCACAAGCACCGTAAGCAACTTGTAAGGCGTCACAAAAAAACGTGTGATTCCCGTGTCTGAGTATTTTCACCTATAACGTAATGTGGGATGCGTAGATTTTGTAAATAATGTAATTTTTCAATAAATATATTCCAATATAATAATATTGATTTGGGAACAGGATCATCCCAACCCATTTCAGATAACCATATTTTTTTGGGAAATGATTTTAGCGATAATAATAGTTGTGGTAAGCAGACCTAACGGATCGTATATCTGTGCAATAATTGAAGGAATGTTACGTTTAGTCAATTCCTCCATGATTATATCTAGAAATAAAATGTAATTCATCCGACATATAAAACCACCCTAATCCGAGGGTTTTAGTGTGACAGTTATTATTATTACTTAAATAAGGCGCGGATGCCGTCCCATACGTTACTGTATTGAGTTGGTACATACCGAGGGGTTCAGGTGGATTCTCCCTCCAAAGAATTAATTGTAAATTTCTCTGATCGGACTGAACTTCAACCTGACGAAAAAACTTCTCAATATCTGCGCTTGCAACATATTTAAATTGTCGAAATCGAAGTAAAATAGAAAAGATATCATTCTGTAAAGCAGGTCCAACATGCTGTATGTCATTCAACGACTCACCCGACGGAGACTTAGCACTCGCATCAAAGACGATCCTAAGTTTAGTGGTCGAGCTATGCTCTTTGTAAACGCCATGATGCGGTATAAAATAGCATGGAAATAAATAGTTATTGATGCGACTCATATGACCTAATTTTAAATATTCTCTCATAAAGTCTACATACATTTGCCTATAGGACGGTGCGCAACGAAGTAATTTTCTCTCAAGTGCATAAAACCTGTTCTCGGCCGTAGGAAACGTATCGTGAAGCGCGTCAGCTGATTTACATAACGGAACACGCACAGAAAAACGACCTTTATCGTCTCGCAAAGTAGTACGTTTAAATAAATTTTCGCATGCACTTTCACTTTTAGTGAGATGTTTATAATTTGAACATATCTCTTCAAGTTCCCAAAAACGTTTGATATCTTTATCTAAAGTTTGAGCAAGACTACAGTGAATTTGGTTTATATGCGAAACCCTCTTTTGTACCGATCCCGATATGATCCAACCTAATTGTGTGTTTTGTAAATAAGGGCCGTTAGGTAAGCGAATTAGACCCTCAGATAGAAGTTCCCAGAACTTATCTGCGCCTATTAATAAATGTATTTCGTTAGGTAAATAAAAATCTGGGTCTGCGAGTTTTATATTATCGGGTATTTCAATTTTGTGATTTTCACCTAATGACGGTAATTGCGATGTAATGCGCGTTAAAACAAGACAATTAAAGCGTGTATTGTACGAGCTTGTTTTAGACCGCAGTTGGATGTTGCATGACTGTGTAGATTGAGAAATAGAATTACCTACCCCTATAACTTGAACAGTGGACTGTATTAATGCTATGTTAAGTGTTTTGCACTGTGTTCCGGATATAAAACAGTGCTGACTGCCATTATCTAGGAGTGCTCGTGTCGTGTGATATTTATTATTTTTATCTGCGATCTCCACTAATGCAGTTGACAATAATACCGGATTGAATGAATAATGCGTATTGATACTACTATCTTTGTAAAGCGTATGAGACTTGTGAGATGCAGTTTGAACTATGTGTGTGCGCATGATGTCTGTACTACCTTCTGATTGTTGTGAATTTTGTGATGAGTTTGTGCTATAAGATAATGTACTGTTGTGATCGTTATGAATTAATGTATTATGTTTTTTGTTACAAAGCTTGCATGGTCCGAACCAACATTTTCTCGTCAATATGTTTTAGTTTATCGTTAAGAGATAAGCTAAGGAAACTGTCACATGAATAATTAGGATGATTCGAATTGCACATATTACATTTGTAACGCTGAGAGTTAGGCGATCTGATATTTTTGTTTGTTTTTTGTTGAGTGGTGCTAACATGACGGTGTGACTTTTTTACGTGTGTGTTTACTGGACTATCTGACTGCTTATTTTGAGGTTTAACAGTTTCGAGGAAATCAGCTCTGTCCTTCAAGAATGACAATAAATCAGACAGCACTATCCTCTTATCCGAAGATGCATTCGCGACTGAACCCTTGTGGAGTTCCCATTCTCGCTCGGTGGACGAATCTAATTTTGTGACTACGATGTATATTATTAATGTATCCCATGAGTCGGTGGGTTCGCCCAATGTTTTCAATGCACGAATGTTCCTTAAAACAGTGTCAATCAGTTTACGAATTTGTGACGATGCTTCTTTACTCATAGATTGAATGTTGAATAATGCTTTGACGTGATTGTGAACTAACAGACGGTTATTATTGTATCTGTTCTGTAAAAGGTCCCAAGCTGTTAGATAATTCTCAGAAGAAAATTCTAAGGCTTTTATAACGTGAAGGGCATTACCTGTTAGAACTGAACGTAAATAATAAAACTTTTGAACATTATCGAGACTATTACTATTGTGGATGAGTGATAAATATGTGTCGCGGAACTGGAGCCACTGGTCATATGTACCGTCGAAATTCGGTAAAGAGATTGTAGGTAGTTTAATACTGTTAGCGGTACAATTTTGAACACTTCTGTTTTTAAAATACATTTACACTTGGCCACGATAGCATAGTACTGGTTCTCGAAGGTTTCCCTTTCTTCTAATTCTTTGTCTACCTGAATCCCGGTGACCATCAAATCTTAATCGTCCTGAATTTGAGAAAATTGATCAAATAACAACGAGGACCGTAGAAAACGTTCTTGTAACTCAGCTTTTTGAGTTTCGCTAATTTGTGAAATATCTAACGAATTGACATATTTAGAAAATAACGTAAATTTACCCTTTACAACACCCCGTTTTTTTACTAAATCCCGTATAATATCGTCACCACTTTTGAGATCTACAATTGGCTGCCTTTTTTTCGTCATATTGGTGGTTGTGAGTGGCGAAACTCAAGTAGGTACCTAGAGTTCTGATAAAATTGAATCGGCACACGATAAAGGCAAAGTATACCGACACTAGCAAATACGACCGATAGAAACTACTAGAATGTATACAGAGAAACGATGTTAGCACACACTGAACACACAGGATTTGGAAAGGAAAATTGATAGGCCTCACCGTTAGCTGCTGGTTGTTGGCGCGGCTGCTCACTATGAAACATAAAATTGGTGGAAATTAAAAGGTTTATTTATTTTTTACTTTTTAGTTATTTTTGTCAGTTTAATTTTTTGTAAAAAAGATTTTTATTTTATTATGATTTTTTTCTTCATCAGCTCAGATGATGATGTGATAATTTCTAAACGCAAATACCTGATATAGTTATGAAATGTAAACAGAAACACTACAATTTTCGATGATTTCTCTCAATTTTATCAGGATCCCATCATCAGGTCCTGACATCCTTGACATGAGACCACCCTTGAGACCCTATCTAACAAAAGAATAATAATTATAATCTGTTCATAAATTACAGAGAGAGGGCTGAACATAAATAAAAAAAATATACGGTCGAATTGAGAACCTCCTTTATTTTCGTCGGTTAAAAGTTAATATTCAGATGTAGTTGTCAACTATGGAAGCCTGCAGTACACGTGGCCCGACACACTTGACCGTTTTTTTATCGTGTGGAAAAACCTACGGGTCATCACCTCACCGGAGCTAACGGTGAAGTGATATTTTATACCATTCTACGCGGAACCACATACAACGCAACACACAACTTGGACTTTATTTTTACTTGGATAGTGTCTGTTAATGGCTAGGGTTGCCAAAGCTCCAATGCGCCGTCAAAGTTCGTATGAAGTGATAGTAGGGTTATCGCTAGCATTGCAAAAGAAAACTGCGTTTGAATTAAATTTGTGTAGTTAGGGGAACAAGGTCACCAGGCCTCTAATGGAACACCTTTGGTGATGCCTATGCCTTTGGTATACCTTAATATACAAAAATATAACTTCCTCTTCTCTTTTTTCACAGATAAACAACATGCCATAACAACGAGATATGTGTAAAACCGGATAATCGCAAAACCGTAAACAAAATGGCGCAAGATAAGGACAAAGATTGGATCGATTACTTCGGTGATTACAACGCGACGAAAAAGAACCTCCCGAGTGACGTCACCGATGACAATAAGATAACTTACTTGTACTCTGATAACCAGACTGTATATCCCGATTACAGTAACTTCACGACAGACGACTTCTGCCAATCAAACCATTCTCATGCTTATTTAAATGTAACGTGTGAGTTCCCTATCAATTATGCAGAGCCGATGTACGGGTGAGTTGCATATATTAAATTTGATTTTTATAGAAAAAAAATAATATTTATAATGACTAAGGAAGTAGTACTTTACGGTTGACCCCGGTGACAGCACGATTCAGAAGGAAGAAGATCACAATAGATTTATACTTGACTTCTAAACTCTCCAGCACCTCACTACCACGCTACTAAACAATCAACAGAACTAATAGCGTAACTACCTAATAGCGTTTATATGACCGAACCAACACCTCACGGCGACTGCGTGTGCCTGTCTAGAAAAGCACGATGTTACGGTAAAATACGTTCTATTATTTGGCAACTATACTTTAAATTAGAGAGACCAAGGCAGTCTTCGAGGCGATCGCATGGTTACGTGATACTTAGCTAAGTCTTTTCTTTTCCTTTAGTTATTGTTTCATTTTTGTTTTTTTTTGTATCATTGTATTTCGGTTATGGTGAGAAAATAAACATTATTATTATTATTATTAACAGGAATTTGAATGTTTGTAAATTAGCCAATAAAAACTTTTGTCTAGTCTTACCGAGGCCAAATGTTTCATTAGTGCTAGCGAGTAGGTTTGCCAGAATTTAATAGATTGAGAGAAGGGGAATCGGCAATTCGCAAGTGACGCATCTGCTGCTGTCTGTATGTTTACTGGAACCGGTACCCGCATACCACCAGCCAATCTTTGGACTTTTTGTCAAGTTGGGACACACATTTTCACATAACTTTATAAATCTAATTTATAGAGATATTTAATAGTCTCAAGGTTGTATCGCTGCTCACTGACAATACTGGCCTTCATAGAGGTGATTTCCGCTTAAGGAGGCGGAAGATGTGGTGTTGCCAGTGAGCAGAAGTGATATACTCCCAATTTTTATTTTATTTTATATTTTTGGTTTTGTATCTTTTAGTCTAAAATATTATGTTCTTGTTTTTATTCTTAATTTATTATTTTATTGTTTTCGTGCGAAAATTTGAGTGTCTGTGTGCCAAATAAATCTTTCATCCTTTCTTTTTTTCTTACTTAGTTATTTAAAAAAGTCCCTGTGACACCCCACATAATTCATTATACCCAAGGGAAAAAGCGAAGATTTCTGCGTCTCTGAATCTTGTCTTTATTCTACAGATACATTGCCCCATTCCTGCTGGCCACTACAACGATTGCCAACACACTCATCGTGGTGGTACTCTCCCGTCGCCACATGCGGACTCCCACCAACGTGGTACTGATGGCGATGGCGCTCTGCGATATGTTCACAATGCTGTTTCCCGCGCCCTGGCTTTTCTACATGTACACCTTCGGCAATCACTACAAACCCCTAAGTCCCGTTAGAGCCTGTCAAGCGTGGAATTATATGAATGAGGTAAGTGATTTCTTTTACATCTATCTAAATGAATTAGAAGTGGTATAAAATACCACTCTAACTTTCTTGGGAATTAATAAAAAATAGCATGTACAAAAGCTACGACTGCTACGGCGTAGAGGAGGCTACGTATGCTACGCAGCTGTAGCACTAGGTAATGATTTATTAGAAAAGTTACGATCAAATAAAAACTTATCCATTCTGAAAATATTATTTTTAAGAAAGTGACAGCTCCCACTGCACCGATGTCGAAGTTGTTTAATGATCTCTTCGTTTACTTAATATTAATTACTTATAATACTAATTAATTATTTTAATAATAAAGAGAGAGAAATATTATAATAATTTTATGATACCTTTCATGTTTTATATTCGTGTTAGAGACTCTAATTGTGTGATATTTTTAATTAATCAAGTTTCTCTTTGAGCTATTTTCTAATTAATTAAATTTTAAAAAATTAAGTTACAGTCTTTTCAGTGTATAAATATCGACACAGACGAGAGAGACAGATAAGAGTGTAGCGCCAGACACTGATACGGCAGGTTGCTTCACTACTCGATAACTTAACAACTCGAATACAATCGAACAATCGAAAGAAATAGAAAATTATCCTTAAGGCGGATACGGCGTAGCAGTCGCTACGTATGCTACGCAGCTGTAACATCAGGCGATGACTTTACTAGTATAGGTTACAGATACGGCATAGCAGTCGCTACGTATGCTACGCAGCTGTAACATCAGGCGATGACTTTACTAGTTTAGGTTACAGATACGGCATAGCAGTCGCTACGTATGCTACGCAGCTGTAACATCAGGCGATGACTTTACTAGTATAGGTTACAGATACGGCATAGCAGTCGCTACGTATGCTACGCAGCTGTAACAACAGGCGATGACTTTACTAGTATAGGTTACAGATACGGCATAGCAGTCGCTACGTATGCTACGCAGCTGTAACATCAGGCGATGACTTTACTAGTATAGGTTACAGATACGGCATAGCAGTCGCTACGTATGCTACGCAGCTGTAACATCAGGCGATGACTTTACTAGTATAGGTTACAGATACGGCATAGCAGTCGCTACGTATGCTACGCAGCTGTAACAACAGGCGATGACTTTACTAGTATAGGTTAAAATGATTAATTACAAAAGTTACGATCAAATAAAAAACTAGTCCATTTTTTTTATATAATTAAAGTGGTTTGAGTGGTCACGTTATTAACTGTTAAGCGAGTTCAATCCCCAAATTGAGTCAAGTTATCGAATAGCGAAGCGACCACCACAAAAACTAACTTCGGAATTTTTTTAAGTTAGTTTTTATGGATTTTCTCAATAACTGAGTGAATAGTTCGAAAATAAAAAAATATGTACAATTTAAAACCTTTAACTTTACACGTTCCACCTGCTTTTATGAAAAACGGAGGTAAAAATACCTTGAAATTCAAACGGTTATTACTTGTAAACGGCTAGTATTTTCTTTTTTAATTCTAAATGTAACTGCATGCTAGAGTCATGCCTTTTCAGTGATTTAAGTAAGTGATACTTTTTTAAATACACCCTGTATATGAGTATCATCACTTTTGTTTGTTTGCCTAAAATTGACTCCTAGTTTTTATTGCAGATTTATTTTCAATTCTTTGACATATGGCGCTAAGTTACTATTGTAGCTTTTGACTTTTGCAAAAATGTTGTATTTGAATTAACATAATAATAACTCTGGGAACAAGTACATGATCTGAATTCTTTAACATTAACAGTAATGTCTAGAAGGACATTATGATTATGTAAACAATTAATTTTGTTTCTCAAGAAATTAATCACTATCATAGTTACGTCTATTTTACATTTGTTTTCACTTGCGTACGCTTCTAATTTGTAGTGAAAAAATATATTTTTTTTAAATTAACGTAAACACGAGTTATGTTATGAGAGATCTTTCATATTAAATTTCTGTAAATTAATTACCAGTACCTTTACAACAAAAGCAAAACCAGATTATACGCACAAATTTTAGGCTATAAAATATATTTTTTTCGATCACCTCTACATTATTAAAAATAATGATGAACACGAATATCCGGATATTGGACGGAACAATACACGGCTATTGATTCGCATAAAGCCTTTGTGCTCTAAAATTCAAATAATACCATTGTATCCGTACAATGTAGATTGGTTACCCGGGTATGTGAGACAACCGAGTATTGGGGTCAAATGACAGATGATTTGATCGTCAACTGGGTCAGATGTGATGAAGTAAGGTTTCATTCCTCTATTAAGTAAGAGAAGGCTATAGTAACATATATGTCATAGTGTTTGCCCATTAGTTCAAGCACAAACATGACCATTGTTGAAAAAATTGCTGTGAGACCTTGCTTCACGCCAAATTTCATGATTCTAGGTCAATGGGAAGTATCCTATAGGTTTTGATTTACCTGTGAAATGTTAAAATATAAGACTCAAACTACTTTTAAAAACTTTTCGCCGAGTGAGTGAGGTTGCCGGAGGCTTTAACCCTTGATCCCCCTCTCTTTCACCCTTTCCCTACTCCCACCTTAAAGGCCGGCAACGCACTTGTGACCCTGGAGTTGCAGGTGCCCATGGGCGGTGGTAGTCACTTAGCATTAGGTAACACGTCTGCTCGTTTGCCCCCTATTCTATTAAAAAAAAGTATGAGAATGTCTAAGTCGAAGATGAATATACATTGACCTCGTACTGCGAGGCCCCACTGTGAATATTTTAATCGATTTCATTGCTCTTAAAACGCATATAAAATCAGATATTTTCTCTTACAAAGTTTTGATGAGAAAGTTTTATTTTTCACAATGGCAACACTTAAACTTATTTGAGCTTAATCGGTAGACTTGTGGTAAAAAGATGTCGTTGGCTATTAGATTTATTATCGTCGGAATTTTATTTTTTTAAAGTAATAAAACTGAGAAAGGGTGTTTCCCTCGAATTAAAAAAATACATTTCTATCATGTGCCGAGATTCTAATTTATTATGTTTACCAAACGTAATGAAAAATTAATTTTTTTTTCAAATAATGTAGTTTTTTTTTAATAAAATTAAAGTAAGTGAAACTTACTTACGTATAGTACATACACCTGTGAGTAAATCTGTATTCATCTACTCTCATACTATTTGTAAAAGTAATAAACAAGTAACAAGTAGTGTAAAAAGTAATAACAATAGAATTTATTAATTATTTTGTAAATTTTTTCACAAAATTAAATAAAAAAATCTTACTGAATTCATCCTTATGATGGTGTAGGGCTCTGTTTCCGCGTTTAGATTCATAGATGGACCATTATGCGTTCATCCTTATGATCTTTCGAGATATATGATGCTTCAAGATTTTTGTTCTTCAAACACTCGTCCATCGAAATTTATGTTCTTTGGAGATTAGATCAAGTAATTCGAGGTGAGGTTTTCCAGCTAGTGATGTTCGAGTCAACAGTATTTCACTTCAAATTCAATATCTTTATTTTATAAAATTCAGATCACCAATTATTCGAAATCGTCAATTTAAAAAAATAATGATTATAATTTAAAATTATAGATCAACACACACATAGTTACCGCAACAATAATTTGCTTTGTCAAATGTAAAATTATGAAAAGAAATGGATAACATAATATCATATCTGTCTGTGTCGATCTATAACCGCCCGTTTCCAGTCATTAACCCGCCACGCAGACCCCTGCCTAGGTAGGCAGAGGGGTATTTTACGCTTACTTATTACCAGCCTTACTAATGACATAGATGATAAACCCAGAAAAACTTAATGTCGGGCTGTGGTTGAGAATTTTGGGTCAACTTGTTGCCTGCGATATTAAGATAGTCTTGTACAAAGTGAAGGAAAGAAAAGGATTAATTCAGATCACGTGCAAAATATATTCATAGTAAAGGGATTTTGTACATTATTAGTAATTTGTTACGTTCTACTTTCGTATACAGTAGATATAGAGTAGTTTTAAATAGTATTAGTAGATTTAAGTTGTGAGAGACTAAATAGGCACCCAATGGACAACGCAAGTGTAGTCCTCTACAACAAAAGTTTCTTTAAAACAGTATCATAAACTCATACTTGGCCAAGTCACAATAATCACCTGTAAAAGGAATTCATTATAATCTATAAGTACCATTTCAATATTCAGGACGCTGCAGATTGGATTATGAATAAATTTTTGCATTCCGAGTCGGAATTTTAAGAGGAGGCAATACGAATTACAAAGAAATCCGTTGTATAGTTAACAAGGATTTCATTTCTGATCTTTTTAAGAATAAATTAAAGTCTGAATAATGGCTGTTATATCAGACGATTATTATTATTAAGCCTTTATTGCTGAAGAACTAAACACAAGTATAATCTAATAGTATTAAAAATATATTAAATGTAATCAGAAAATATCAGACTAACTAAAGCGTAATACACACATAAAGCGGGCGCGGGTCGGGCGCGGGTCAGGACGGGAGTGCGGTCTAATTCCTTGTAAAGCTCACTCACATACGTGTGGACACTTAAAACTTTAAGTGCCGTAATTATCTAATATATTTATAAGAAAAAAAAAATTAAAAATTATTTTTGGCCCACCCTAATATATATATATATATATATTAGGGTGGGCCAAAAATAATTTTTAATTTTTTTTTTCTTAGCTACCATGAAAATATCGTCTAAGATGACGAAAAACAAATTGTGTTAAAAATTCAGCTCTTAATATTAATATTAAGAGGTGGCTCATTTGAGTTTTTCTTTTTTTCTTTAGTCCCATACAAAAAAATTCATATCTCACCATTCGTTGTTCGTACAGCAAAATTTTTTTAGAGTTTTTTGTAGCAAATTGAACGTTTTACAAAAAAGGTTTCTTACATTTTCTTCGCACGCCTCGCCATTTTAAAGATATTCAAGATTGAAATTTAAGGATTTTAAGGTACATTTCTTTTTTGCTTCTGAATTTTGTAAGTCGTTGACAAATGAACGTTACGCAATGCGCAATACATATTTCTGCAGAAAATTAATGCAAATTTAAGTTTTTTCAGCACAAAATTAAATTAAATTTAAATTTGCATTAATTTTTTTGAAACTAATGAATTATATTAAAATTTTCGATATGAGCGATAAGTATTGAACTTTAATCATAAATATCTTTCAAACGCTCATTCTAATCGACTAAGCATAGGAGACCTTTTTTGTAGAGCATTTAATTTCCTGCAGAAATATGTATTGCGCATTGCGTAACGTTCATTTGTCAACGACTTACAAAATTCAGAAGCAAAAAAGAAATGTACCTTAAAATCTTTAAATTTCAATCTTGAATATCTTTAAATGGCGAGGCGTGCGAAGAAAATGTAAGAAACCTTTTTTGTAAAACGTTCAATTTGCTACAAAAAACTCTAAAAAAATTTTGCTGTACGAACAACGAATGGTGAGATATGAATTTTTTTGTATGGGACTAAAGAAAAAAAGAAAAACTCTAATGAGCCACCTCTTAATATTAATATTAAGAGCTGAAACTTTAACACAATTTTTTTTTCGTCATCTTAGACGATATTTTCATGGTAGCTAAGAAAAAAATAATTAAAAATTATTTTTGGCCCACCCTAATATATATATATTGTAACGCGTGGAGTACTTCTTCTAAAACAACTGCGGCGTACTCCACCACGTATAAAGCTTGGGGCTTTATAGTATCCGGGTTCGATAGGTTCTAGCTAGAGGACGAAAATTAAAAAAACAGGCAAACGCACTATGCGATATAATCAGGATCAGATTATTCATGTAACAATTATAACTTTACACAAACTAATTATAAATAATACTTCTTGAATTATTCTGTGCACATTGCCCGTAAGTCGTCAAGACAGGCTTCTGTCCTCCCCGCGACTCACTTGTCTTCAATTCTTATTCTTCATAAAATATTTCGAACGTGTTCTAAATTCGAGTTTGGTGCCACCAGTCTATGCCTCTCGCGTAGTAAAGAGTTATTCTTCCAATCGAAGGAGTATGCAAGCTGTGCGAGAGGTCTCGTCACTACAATATATATAAATAATACAATAACAATAGTTTAAATCATTCGATAATTACGGCACTTAAAGCTTTAAGTGTCCACACTTATGTGAGTGAGCTTCCTTAGACATCATTCGTTTTACACAGAGATATAAGACGCATGACACTACGGATACTAATTTGAAGAAATTGGCCACAAAGCGGTTACACCTTAGACAAGTAAGACAAAAATATTTAATTCAAATCAAAAAGTTCGTTATTATGTGTTATTAATTCCGCGACTCGTTATCTCTATATAGATCAAACGCGATACTTTCATCAGCTTTTAAATGACAACAAACTTATCATAGGAACCAAAAATCTCAAGTTTTAAAGAGCACACAATCCGTAGTGCAGCTTGAGTGGCGTCTGATTTCTTATGGATTTGTAAATCTGGTAAGGGAAGCGGACCTTTTTAGCTTATTTTTACAGAATCTTAGCAGTTTAAATGCGGTAGATGATTGTCAAGTCAATGACTATCTTTTTATTAAAAGGCAAAACGAAAAGTAGTGGCTTACAAAATAAAAGTAAAATATAAATAAAAAAGCCTTTATTATTACATTGGTATGTACATTCGTTTGATTAGTAATGGGTGTGGATATTGTTAGTCCAATAAACATACCATCTGGAACCCTCTTCGGGTGAAGGCCTCCTCCAGAGATTGCCACTAGCCGCGATTCCTTGCGTCGTTGAACCAATTACGTGTTCCGACGCTCTCTATCTCGTCTTTCCACCTTGCCTTTGGTCTCCCTCTGCTTCTGTGCTCATGAGGACCTATCCACATAGTCACGGTTTTCGTCCACCTGTTGCCAGTGTAGCGTGCCACCAACTCCATTTCAGACCTCGTGCGAAGGGCAAGGCATCTATCACGCCAGTCTGCTTTCTTATTGCCCTGCACGTCGTGATCCTTAATATTGTCAAATCATGCACTTTTAATGTTGATTTTACAATCCTAAAACAAACTAAAAATGTAACGTAAAGGTAAGGACAAGTTTCGCAGTATTTTAGGATGTTGGTTATTTAGGCCAAATAATTTATTTTGTACATAGGAACCTATCCAATTTTAGGACTGACATTTGTCACTTATTATAGAACAATGTTTAAGCGTAATATTGAAATGATTTAATAAATAGTTTAACGGAACTAAAATAGCTTAGTATATTGAATCTAGACTCAAGCATCGTTTTGTTTGATTGGAGTTTGAGGATAGTTCTGTAATAAATTAAATGCGTAAAACGAAATTCCTTACTCAAACAGTAATTAGTTGAAAACAGTTTATCTGAGACTTGAGTTAGGTTCTGTGATTACATAGTAGGTACAGTGATGTAAATAGTATATTTTTATAAATAAATAAATAGCGTGTCTCATACTTTAGCAAGTAAGTCCTTTGCCTATCGTCAGCCTTCATAAGTTGCCTCTTGTCAAATATCTAGAAATTATAGTTTATTTAGTCCTGATTGCCACTTCTATTCTATATGTAAGGTACTTCAACAACTAGCTGTGATAATCGAGTACACAACGGCGGTTTAAGTTACGTGGACCACATAAAACTTAAACAAACTACACAAAGCAAGTGCACAATTTCCTGAGGTAGCCCTCGCATCTCAGCGACGGGAAATAGCCTTCAACCTGCGAAACCACCTCCATTAGTACTTTATTGTGGTCTTATTTTTCGTATATAGTGGAAGGTGATATTTTTAAAAACTAGACCAATTTAGAATCCGGGCGTGGCTTCAACGGGTTACAAATTGGGTTTCTACAGGTTTTTTTTTTATTGAAATTTAATTTAAATACCTAATTATATCCTTTGACGCAATATAATAGAGACTCTCACTTAAACTTCTTTTTAAACTACGCGTATTTATCAAGTTTGAAGTAGACGGATGTTTTTTAAAGGATTTCGTGATTGCTTCACGTAATGAATAAAAAATTGTAGTACATAATATTGTCAAAACATATAAGATTGCAATTTTGTGTATCACCTTTTCAGGAATGTTTGAGAATATAAGTTAAGAGAATTTTATCATTACAACAATAAGTTTTAATTAAATACTTAGACCGTCCTTATAATATGTCACGCCTTTACTGCCATCATGAAGATACCAATAGATACAGGTTGTTACAGAATGGTGTGGTCATATTTTAGGGTCGTACAGTAGACCCCGTAAATAACGTAAAGCGCTAACAATTTTATGGAAATTCGTGATTATTAATACTGTAATCTTATTTTGAAACTAAAAAAATTAAACTTGAAAATTGACCGATAAAGCTCATATTTCGTATGAGAGAGTGCTGACATGAACCATAGGTATTTAATACCAAGGATGTTGGTGAAATGTCCTAATTTTTCTGAAAATGTGTACATAACAAAATAAAATAATTGAAATTGACATGAAAATGCATAATGCGTTGTTTAGAAATGTGCACCTACACTGAAGCAATTTAAAAAAAAAGTTGAAGCACGTTTGTGCACTTTTACTATGGTTAAAAAGCACTGAACTCGTGACCGTCACGCTAATAATACATATATAGATCCACTAGAGGGCGCTTATCCAAACATTGAGTTCTGTTAGCTCTTTGTTAATTAGTGTCACCAACCTAATGTGACGTTTTAAGTTCGTCGTTTCGTTTAGTTTTCACTTCTGTCGGCAATCCCATGACTGCCTATTATTTTTATTAAATATATTATTTTTTTAAATCAACTATTTGTCATTTACACAAAACGCTCCTAAAATTTGACCACACCTTACTGTAACAACCTGTATATGCTCTACCGGCTACATTTTCGAAGGATATTCAGCGTCGACAAATACATGACCCTATTACCAATTTTACGCTTAAGGCAAAAATACAGATGTCATGTTTGAGTTGCACATAAAATAAATATTTGTATGAAATATTGGATGCACCTTCTCTGCGACACGTTGCTTAGCAAGTACCTCCTTTCACTCTTATTATTCGGTAAGCTTTCGAGCACGTGGAGCGCCGCAGACTAGCTCAAGTGCCGCTTGTCAGTTGTATGCAAGATAAAATACAAACACCTACGTGTACTGCTACTGTTAACTCTTCGATTTAGATATGAAGTGGGATTTACGCTTATTGTCTGTCAGTATTCAGTCCTAGTTTTGGACAAGTTGGGCTATTTGTTAAATTTTAACAGTTCATTATAATGTGTAATTTTAGTAGTGGAAATTCTGTGTCGTAATATTAATTGGAGCGACATCCACATGGTTGTCAAAATTAATATAACGACACAGAGCTTCAACTACTAAAACTACAGATGGCACTGAAGTATGTTTTATATATATAAAACATACTTCAGCGCCATCTTGCGAAGACTGAACTGAACTGCTAAGTAACTACTGATCCTCAATCGAGCTTTGAAAGTTCTCACGATGATGTAATGATTTTCAAGAAAATAGACGGTCAATGCAAATAATTCATTCTTCTTCTCCATCCAGGTGATTCCAGCAATGTTTCACACAGCAAGCATCTGGCTGACCTTGGCTCTTGCAGTGCAACGGTACATCTATGTCTGCCATGCTCCAGTAGCCAGAACTTGGTGAGTTACACTTATAGGTTTATGTTTTAAATTCCGTCTTTCATACATTTAAGAGTGATTATAAACCAACGATTGGCGTATAACTGAAATAAAAGAACTAAATTGAGACTTACGGCGGCGTCTTTTAAAGTCTGTCTGCCCCACAATGTTCTAAAAGATTCCAGAGGGGTTTCGAGTTTTTAAGGAAGTTAACGATTTTTCTATAAGATAAGATCGAAATAAAAAGGCCCTGGCATAAGGTTTGAGTTGAGTTCTAGTTTTGCAAACAGCGAGTAAACAAGTGCGATAATGGCGAAGAGTACAAACGAATATTAGTGACAGTTTTTGTTAATTATGACTATTGAGTTTATTGTCAATTATTTAAATAAATTGTCTGTTTCTTAACAAATTGGTGTACATATGTTATCTTGAAAACCTCAGCTCGTAACAATATGTAAAACGTTAGTAACCAATTACGCGATAAAACTTAAAAAATCACCAAAAAGCTGTAAAACATTGATGTAAAGTACAAAATATTTACTCCGCTAATGAAGTAACCCTTTCTTACTTATTTCGTTATTTACTTTTTAATCCCATTAGTCTTAAAATGTCTCTGTTTTGCTTTACCATAATATAATTATGGTAACGGGAATTAACGCGATCACTGGTTAGCATGTGACCACGGCCAATGCAACCTGGTCGAAACGTCATCAAATTAAAGGTTTGTAATTCCCTTTTTTTTTTTTAATACCAACGTGTTCGCATTAATTAACGTTAATATAATAATTGTATGACATGTCAGGTCAACATATTTCCTGGCCATTTCGCGGAGCTTAATATAGCCGTCGTCAAATATATTGTCTAAAAAAGTTTTTAGCTTTCTACAATTTCTTGACACGTTCCTCCGAGCGTTTGCTGAAAAAGAGGTTATTGGAGTTTTCTTCACCCACATAGATTTAATTTTTATTCAATATTGTAAGTTTTAAACATTTCATAGTGCATCTTGATTTTGGACTATCACATTGGAAACATAGCGTCGGGTCTTCATAGCAAGCTTCTCGGCTTCTAAGGCATTTGTCGTCTAATGCTTTACAGGCGTCCTCGCAATATTTAAATAGTTCATTCATAATAAAGCTGCTATCAATAACTCAATTCTTTTTTCCTTTTACTCCAGGTAAATGATCATCTTCATTTGATTTGTGGATTTTCTTTTTTATCTGCAAATTAAAAACCTTTTAAGTAAATACAACTGACTTATACGCACCATAATTATGGCTGGCATGACTAGAAACTTTTGTTATATATACCCTTAAGTTACATTGAAATGAATAGAACAAAAGGCATATATTATGTTAACAGTTTATTTTAATAATAGGAAATGCATATTGCATGGTCATATATGACACTATCTGTTGACATTAGCCATCTTAAAAGCAAGCAAAAACAACCTATTACGGGATCGCGTTAATCCCCATAAACATAATTATTAAACATATGATAGATAGCTTGGTGGTCGATTTTCGGCCATTTTTATTTCATTGCCCAGTATAACTTCAACAGTCATTGTATAGACCTACGTACCATGACAGGTCAACAAATATACTAGAAGCGTATAGCTTGATGCAGCCATTTTATTTTTCTATTTTTTTTTCTATACATAAACTTTTCAGTTCCAAATTTAATTTCAAATTCAAGTTCCTTCGTTCGCGAATTTTGCTTAAAAATGCGTACAAAGAATTCGCTAGACGTATTAGTATAATTATACATATTACCTAATAGTTAGTGGTTGGCAATTTTAACGTACCTCTTGTCCGGTGTGTCCGTGTTGCGATGCATATTTGCTAGGTATTTGGAGAAGAAAAAACAGTACTTCTTTTTTTAATCAAAATAAACGATATTTTTGAGGCACGCAAGCCGCTTGACAGGCTATAGCTCTACTCAAATGTGTATTTTGGGTGTTTCCGGCTCTTTGCGTCACGATGTAGCCTAATATTAGTCGGAAATCCCCCAAAATACACGTGGATTTCTTGTTTCTACTACTGAGTCCATGAGTAGGATTGCCAGAGCTAGGATGCTTGTCAAGCTCGTCAAGAGACAAATGAAACCACCGGTATTCCCGGTACATATAGGAACCAGAAGAAGTTCCCGTCTACGCCGAGCCAAGAATAAAGTTTGTTTCTTACCAGGATAACAATAATGATAACAATAATAGGAGATTCATATTCCATAGCGGATTCAAGGGTACGAGTAGCTTCCTCATCTATTGTCCTTAGCTGCATTGCTTTTATACTGACTTGGAATGTATAAATATTGTTACGAAAGTCTAACCCGCGGGCGCCATCCATTGTCGAGTTGAGAAAGTCATAAACGGTTACGATTACCTAAAGTGAGATGCACGCCATCTTTTGATATTGGATGGAACTAGTCTATTATAGAATATCCCACATTATACTAGAAAACTCCAGAATGGTTTATATAACGTTCGGTTCGGAACATTTTATCGTCCGTAAGCAAAACGAATTGTATTCAAGAAACGATTCGTTTTGCTTACGGACGGTAAAACCTTCGTATTGTATATTCATTATATTTATTTCCATATATATATATATATAGCTACATATATCTACTTACATGTGTCGAGGATAAGGAGTAAACTTCAATAAAGCACAAAAGCACAACAAAGCGTTAAGGCGTTACGCTGCCCTCTGATCACTAAATTTTACTCTTCATATTTTGTTCATACCGGGCGCCTTATATGAAAATCGATTCTTAAGGAGTAAACTCCAAAAAAAACAAAAAGGTTACGGGAGCGTAATAAATCTTAAAACAGTCTTTGTTTGATTTCTCGTGGACAATCTTGAACGATAACTCAAAGTAAAATTAGTTGAATAATGAAATCTACTCTATTATTATGATTTTTCAGATTACACTTATTATTAATTATTTACACCATAATAAATTAGCGTTGATTTAGTGTTGAAATACGGATCTCGAAGATATTGAACATACGTTTTTATTTTCAAGTTTGTTTTTATTTTTAATTGTTAAACGACACAATAAAAGTTAAAGAATTGGTGATAGCGGATTATGTTACTTCAACTTGTTATTTGAGACAATTTCCCTTTGACTTTTAACAAACCGAAACTAATTTGAATTGAGTGTGAAACAGAATATCACTATAGTCAAGTTAACTTGAGAGAAAACTTTAATTACTTAGAAATAATTAATAACATACATTGCTCTAGACCTTTGAATGTCCCGGATGTCTTAATTATTTTTTTCCCCTTTGTTAGAATTGCATTAATAGTCACCTTACTGTTAATTGTTATAATGTTTTTTTTTATCTTACAACTTGTTTTACATATATATTAGTTATTTTTGTGCGCCGGCTGGCGGGTGGTATAGAAATACGCTCCACATAATTCGGCCTTCTTATCATATAGTATACATTTTATATATAATTTTAAACATATTTTTGATAGAATTCATTTTATTTAAATAGAATATTTATTAAATAGGCTTACATTTATACACTAATGATCGATGATGATAATGATGTCTATTTTTCTGCGAATGACTCTTCAGACGATGATAGTTTTAGTTCCCTACCAGAGACACTGGGTGATAGTTTACGGCAAACATTTTCAAATCAATCCCGTCCTCTACTAAATGTGTGCCACATAAACGCTCAGAGTGTCCCCAGTCACTTTAGCAACTTGACTGAGACTTTCACAGACAACTACGTCCATGCCGTCCTGATTTCGGAGACTTGGCTCAAACCTCACCTACCTTCTACTACATATCCTCTCACTGGCTTTGTCCTCATCCGCAACGACCGCTTAGACAAAAGAGGTGGTGGTGTCGCCATCTACCTTCGTAGTTTTTTACCCTATAAAATCCTTGCCTCTTCCTCTTCCGACCTTTCCACGTACGCGGAATATCTCATTCTTGAAGTTTGTGTCAAGGGAGTTAATGTTATTCTAGGTGTAGTCTATTGCCCCCCCGCTGTCAACTACTTCTCCAGTCTGGAAACAGTTCTGGAATCTTTAGGGTCGGAATACACACACCACATCATCATGGGTGATTTTAACACTGACCTCCTTGCCCTAAACTCTCCTCGTACTCGCAATCTCCTTCAGATCATCGAATCAATCAGTTTCCATGTCCTTCCTCTTCAAGCCACTCATCACAATATCGAACACCAGGATACCTGGCTTGATTTAATGCTCACCTCTGCTCCAAACCTTATCTCTTCTCACGGTCAACTCCCTGCTCCTGGATATTCCCATCACGACTTAATCTTCCTTTCCTATATCCTGAAACCTCCCAAATCTCCTCCCAAAATTCTCCAAATTCGCTGTTTCAGACGTATGAATGTCAATAAACTATGCGAGGATGCTTCTGAGTTAGACTGGGAGAATGTGGCAGCTGCTACGGATGTAAATGACAAAATCAATATTTTTAATAATACTATTGTCAGACTGTATGATATCCACGCTCCTATAAGGACAGTAAAACTGAAGCGTCCGCCGGCACCATGGATCACCGAAGAGGTTCGAATATCAATGAGAAGGAGGGATCAGGCTTTCCTTCGGTTTAAGAAGGATCGGTGTGAATACAAATGGAACCTTTATAAGGCTGCAAGGAATCGCTGTAACCAGGTGATACGCAACACAAAACGCCGACACATTTTTCAAAATATAGAGTCTTCTTTGTCTTCCGGTATCTGGAAATTTCTTGGTACGTTGGGTATTGGCAGACAGCAACGCCCTGAGTTTCCGAAGACAATTGGTTTGAATGATATCAACCGTCATTTCTCATCTACAACTACGCTGGATCATCAAACCAAGTGTCAGACCTTGAACTACTTAGCCAGTCTCACCATTCCCACTATTGACTCCTTCGAATTTTCTCCGGTGCTTTCTGGGGACATCAAGAAGATTATTCTGTCCATTCGTTCTAATGCTGTGGGCCATGATGGCATTAGCCGCCGCATGATCGTAACTATCCTTGACCATATCCTTTCAGTAATCACTCATATAATTAACTTTTCCCTCGACTCTGGAACCTTCCCCTCTCTCTGGCGTAAGGCTTATATCATCCCTTTGCCTAAAAATAATGACCCTTCTCGTCCTGAACACTTTCGACCTATCTCTATTCTACCCTTCTCGTCCTGAACACTTTCGACCTATCTCTATTCTTCCCTTTCTATCTAAGGTGCTCGAGGCCTGTGTGCACAAGCAATTATCACAGTTTGTATACCGACATAAACTTCTAAGTCAGCTGCAATCTGGCTTCAGGCCCAGTCACAGCACAGCAACAGCTCTTCTTAAAGTGACTGGCGATATTAGGAAGGGCATGGAAGACACTAAGGTTACAGTACTAGCCTTGGTTGACTTTTCGAATGCCTTCAATACTGTCAGTCACGATGTCTTGCTATCCATTCTTTCATATCTTATGATCTCTTCAGAGGCACTGGATTGGTTCTCTACCTATCTTCAGGGGCGACAGCAGTGTGTTCGCATTGATGACTTGTTATCGAGTTGGTGTGATCTCTACGCTGGCGTCCCTCAAGGCGGAATATTATCTCCACTATTATTTTCAATATTTATCAATCTCATTACTCAACACCTTCAATGTGCGTATCACCTGTATGCCGATGACTTGCAGCTGTATGCTCAAGCAAGGTTTGAAGACATATCACAAGCCATTGCCGAAGTCAACAAAGACTTAGAATTTATAAAATGCTGGTCGTCAAGGTTTGGCTTATCTGTAAACCCTACTAAATGTCAGGCGATTGTCGTAGGGAGTAAACATATGATAAGCAGGTTGGATACTACGTCAATTTCATCAGTTGTCTTCAATGGTTCAATTATACCTCTAAGTCCAGTGGTCAAGGACCTGGGTTTACTCATTGACTCGACTCTTGACTGGCGAGCTCAATTTACTCACGTGAGTCAAAAGGTCACTGGTACCCTGCGAACACTATATCGTCTTAAGAATTTCCTGCCCCCTAAAACAAAAACTACGCTCATGCAGTCCCTAATTATGCCTATTATAGACTATGGTGATGTGTGTTATTTTGACCTGAATGCAGACCTTCTCAATAAATTAGATCGTCTTCTCAATAACTGCATTCGATTCATTTTCAATCTTCGCAAGTATGACCATGTGTCTGCTTTACGTTCCCAATTAAAATGGCTACCTATTCGCCAGCGCCGTAATCTGCGAGCACTGACTTCTCTTTTTTCTTTTCTCAACTCTCCATCTTCGCCTTCCTATCTAGCTCCCTATTTCCGCTTCTTGTCCTCTAATCATAACAGAAATCTTCGTTCAGAAAATAATCTGGTTCTCTTACGTCCCTCCCACAACTCCGACTTCGTAAACTCGTCTTTCTACGTTCAATCAGTTCTCCTCTGGAATGCACTCCCTCTTGAAATCAGGATGGCCACAAATCGTCTTATATTTAAAAAGAAAGTTCGTGATCTCCTTCACAATGAGATGACTGAATGAGTTGGACGCTAGTTACTCGACTCTGTATTTCGGTATTCATAGTGTATGAATATAATGTAAGCATTTATATGGATATGTGTATATATGATTTGAATATATATTATTATTTTGTTATATTTTTTATGTAAGTAATAGTGTGTACTTCTGTTTATGTACTGTGTGTAACTTGTATTGATTTTATAGATAGAATGGATGTGATTTCTGTGCACCTACCTTATGAGATTTCTCCACCACCCCAAGGTTGGTTGGTAGAGAATGCCATCGGCATTAAGTCCGCCTTTGTACATATTGTGCATAAAGATTTAAATAAATAAATAAATAAATTTATCTATAATATGTAAATATTTAGAAATATATAAGTATTTTTATCAGCAGTCTGGTTACCATAGTACAGGCCTTGCCTAGTTTGAGATCAGACGGCCGTGTGTGAGATGTGTGGAGTTATTATGTTATGTTATGTTATGTTGACGTTAAATTAAAATGTGGTTAATGCTTATCATCTATTACATACATACAATACTCAATAAGCATAGAACAAGTAAAGGAATTTAACTTGCTCGGTATCATTATAGATTCCCATGTCAACTGGAAGCAACATGTACAAAATGTTAGGAAAAAATTATCAAAATTCGCTTACGCCTTGCGTGAAATCAAAAAGTCGACAGATCGCCTTTTCTTGGCTGTCTTATGGAGTGATATTGTGGGGTGATAGTACAGATGCGTCTACCGTATTTACCATACAAAAGAAACTAATAAGAACTTTAATGAATATAGAAGGAACAGACACATGTAAACCTCACTTCCAGAATCTAGGCATCCTAACATTACCCAGTATATACATCTTAGAAATAAGTAAATTTGTCCGAAAATATCCGGAACTGTATAGTAAACGGGAAGACAAAGAAACCAACATTTCCTTAAGACACAAAAATAGATTAAATCTACCACCTTCTAGATTAATAATGCATTCTCGTAGTCCTTTGGTCATGTCTATAAAAATCTATAATAAACTACCAATTGACATTAAAAACGAGACTAAATTTAATGCTTTTGTTAATAAATTATTAATTAGCAAATGCTACTACAGCGTTAAAGAATATTTAGAAGATAGATAATATATTTTAAAATAATAAATTCACAAATTCTATTATTCTAAATAAAGTAATCAGAATGATGACTATTAAAATAATAATAAATAATCGATCAAAAAATAATAATTGAATTGGATAAGTAACAACAATTATTAATACTATATTAAAATTATTAACGAATCTATCAATTAATAATATATATACAATATAAAAGTGTCACAATTATATCCCACCATATACATTACACTGAACGCTTACTTAAAAATTATATGTTTGTATTATCTTCCTCTCTCCCAAACAAACTACGCTGCGCCCGACAGGGTCCATAATTGTTACTCCTTAAACTGTTATTACTTATCACCTATGTATATACATTATGGAAGCAATAAACTATTGAGTATTGAATAATTATACCTACTTATACGTACTCAATATTATGGCTTCGTTGAATGAAGTATTGTTAAATGGATTTAATTTACTTCCAAGAACATACAATGTGTAAATTACATATCTATTACGTAAATAATACACACTATCATCATCAATCAATCAGCCTATCATAGCTCACTGCTGGACATAGGCCTCTCCCAATGTGCGCCACAGCACCCGGTCCTCCGCCTTCCGCATCCAGTCCATCCCTGCTACCTTCTTCAGGTCGTCAGTCCATCTGGCTGGGGGGCGTCCTACTTTCCGTTTGCCGATTCGCGGTCTCCACTCTAGGACCCGTCTGCTCCAACGGCCATCGGTCCTTCGGCATACGTGGCCAGCCAATTGCCACTTCAGCATGCTTATCCTGCGAGCTATGTCGGTAACTTTGGTTCTTTGTCGGATGATCTCATTACGAAATTTATCCTTCAAAGAGACTCCAAGCATAGCTCGCTCAATAGCCCGCTGCGTGACTTTCAATTTGTGGACTAGCCCCATCGTTAGTGTCCACGTCTCGGCGCCGTATGTCATAACAGGTAGGACGCACTGATCGAACGCTTTCGTTTTAAGGCATTGCGGTAATGGCGAAGAGAAAACTCGACGTAGTTTGCCAAATGCTGCCCAACCTAATTGGATCCTTCTGATGACTTCTTTCTCGAAGTTGTTTCTACCGAGCTGGATAATGGTCAAAACGCTACACACTATACTGAATGATAATTATAATCTTAGTTTATAGATGATAGCTTATCTAAAATTATTTTCGCAAAAGATAGTCTATACAAATAATTAAAATTGAAGTGTCTGTTTGTAATGTCATGATAACAGCATTTTATTAAATTTTAAAGACAACTCCCGTATTAGGAATATTTTTGCTCGACTTGGCGGGGGCACTGCCGTGCCCCCAGATTCCTGTGTCGTGGGGGGCTTTAGAAACATTCAAACAACGAACCCAAAGAAAACCCAAACTCAGGAAAACTATAAATTTCACACAACCACACTCGCTGCGGCGTAGTGCCGAGGTGTGAGACGAATATGATTAAGTTTGGTTTTACTAGCATTATCAAAGTCCATGGAACTACTGAGAAAGAAAATTATCACTAGTTCATTGGTAGTTCCATGGAACTAGTGAGAATTTTCTTTTGCCGGAGAAACTAATGAGAATGATCCAAATCATTGCGCCATCCGTGCAGTCAGACTTACTTACTTTTGTTTTGCACGCGAGCGAAGCCCCGCGGGGAACACTTAGTTAATTATAATTATATTCGGTATCAGTCAACTATTACCGATAGGGATAAGGATAAGCACTCTTAATAAAGATATCTATCCTTTAATAGACGATCCTACGGCGCTATGCTATTTACTGTAACACTGTCTACTCAAGTAACTGTGTGGCGGACCTAGTCACGCACTATTATAATATACATATATATTTACATATCTAAGTATTAATATTGTATCATAACATTCGTACATAACGCATTTACACAGCCCATAGCAACAAACATTCATTCTATTTTATTTATGTAATAATCTATAACTAGACATATTATCTGTCGTGCCGTTGTATCGTATGAATGAAGCCTAACGGTACATCGCGTTCCGCACTGGCGCAGGATAGAAACTGTGTCTCTCACTCTCGCCAGTCTTGACCTATACTTCACGCCGAATGCATGTTCCTCTGTCGCGAATTTCCAAAGACTTTAGCACGACGTGCTAACCTATATTCTGTTCTGTGCTTAATGTGTATTTTCTCCTTCTATTATAAAAATAACGTGGTGCTTGCTATTGGGATAAAATATAAACCTATACGTCACAACGAGTTCACTTATTGATTCCTACCACCTGCTACACCACAAATGTACTAAATGACAAGTGGTCAACGTAGAGCGGCGCTTAAAACTTTATGGTAGGTTGATTTTAACTGCTCGAACTCGGTTGATATCTGTACGATCTATTTTTTATAATCCTTCAAAAGTACAGCCTTAATTTATTAAATTAATTTAAAAATTAAATCAATAAATAATAAATGATTTTAATTATAAAATTTAATCAATAATTAATTAATAAAAGTAATTAAAAAAATTTAATCAATAATTAATTAATTTAATTAATTTACAAAATAAATCAATAATTAATAAATTAAATTAATTTAAAAATTAAATCAATAATTAATAAATAATAAACATGTCCATTGTTATAACGAAAATAAACAATAGAAACTAAAATGAAATAAGTACTATTTGTCAGTAATTATGTACTTCACTTGCTACGCTGATGACACCCTTGTGACGGCGAGAGGCAAGACATACCGCGAGGCTACCATAAAAGCCACGGCCGGGGTCGCTCTAGTCGTTGGAAGGATTCGGCGGCTGGGTCTCGAGGTGGCTCTGCATATGCCCCGGCCTCGGAAGAGGCCACCAGCGGGGTCTAGCCTTATCGTGGGAGGCGTTCGCATCGGCATTGAGCCCTCGATGAGATATCTAAGGCTCGTACTCGATAGCCGATGGGATTTCGGTTATCATTTCCGGAATCTGGCCCCCAAACTTACGAGGACGGCGGCTGCTCTTTCACAACTGCTGCCGAACTTAGGAGGGCCCGACGCCTCCTGTAGGATACTTTACGTTGGAATCGTACGGTCCATGGCCCTGTACGGGGCCCCTATTTGGGCAGGGACCCTGACGGTCCGCAATGCCGCCCTACTGCGGCGTCCACAGCGAGTGATGGCTGTCAGAGTCATAAGGGGATACCGTACGGTTCCTTTGAAGCGGCAAGTCTCCTAGCCGGTACTGCGCCATGGGACCTGGAAGCCGAAAGCCTTGCGTCGTTACACCAATAGCGCAAGGAGGCTCTAGAGCGGAACCTGAGACCCGCGCCTCGCGAAATCGAAGCGCAATGGTCCCAACTTCGCCAGGTTCTAATGGCCGAGTGGATAGATCGAGAGTGCTTGGGATTCTGCCGCCTTGTTTTGTGAGGAAGTGATGTCCGCTAAAGAGGCGGCGGAAAGGGAACGGGAGAGAGTTAGTACTCTCCCGTCCCGCAGAAGAGGCACCAGGCGACGGAGACCCCAAAATGATCTCCGACCTCCATGAGCGCTGGCCTGGGGGTAACGGGTGAGGCTGCCCGTTACCCTAGCAGAAGCAGACTTGAGATGATGGCGCGATGGAAGGGGGGCGAGGCCCCCCGTATATTTTATTTTGGTGTGGCTGCCTATTAAACAGGCCCGAGAACCACGGCCAAGGTCGGCCGTGGTTCTCGGGAACTTCCTTCCTAGGGTATACCCGAGTCCCTTGCAAAAAACCTCTTATGTCGGAACACCGTGTGGTTTTAGTCGGTTGGGTGAGGTGATGACCCGTGGGGGTTTCCACACGATAAAAAAAAAAAAAAAAAGTAATTATGTACTAATTAAACTCATTTGTCGTTGCAATGATTCGTGTTGTTGAATGTGTAATTAATTTCACGGTAGCTAATTGATGACATGTCCTTACATTTGGTGTTTCTATAAACCAAATTGTATTTGCATTTCTCGTTAGTGAAGTTTATTTTTAGACTATGTGACGATTAATGAGATCAAGAAAAAGTCATATTAGTGTGAACTACGACTTACACAGAAGGGATATTAGGCATATTTAAGCATAACGGGCACAATTTGGTATTTTGCTAAAATAAATTATTTAACAGTCAGTTATCAAATAAAATCGTGGTTTAATCAAGAAGGATAGGATAAAGCAGATTGGAACTGCTAGAGTTTCTGATCGTAGATAGAAAGTATTTCAAACGAACAGAAGACGCTGTTGTCTGTCTAGACTTCTACTACCAGTCTGGTAGTATCTCTGAACCTAAATAGTATTATTAGATGACGGGAGGCTGTTAATAGTGAAAATAATATTAAATGTAGTATCATACCACAGAATACATAATAGTACCGGTACAGAAGTCCCACTTCCCCAAATCATTTAAATAAATATTGACTCTTGTTTCGACACAATAAGGCGCAATTTAGGTCACACAGCACTAATTACCTACAGTTATATCACCTAAAAGTTGCCTCTCTTTTTATTGAATAACTCTTATCTATTCTGACGAAGCCGCGACATTAGGGTTGTCTTTTTTTAAAGAGTTAATTCATCTGAATATTTAATTACCAGTAAGTTATGTGACTCTATTTTTGTGAAGAAATAAACCAAGGTTATGTGATGACTCGATAGTCTAGATACGAATGGACGACGCGCCGGAGCGCGTGAGTGAGCATTGAACTAACGTGCGGCCCGGCTGGCGGGCGGCAGCCTATTGAATTGTGGCACGTTATGTTGACCTCGCCGTGTACTTGTATGCTGTATCTGTAGCTTTATACTTACACGCTGGAGTGGACCTGGCCTGACCATACCCAGAAGTTTAAAATTAATGTAGAACACACATTTTAAAAACCAAAATCCTTCTTTCTCCTCAAACGCTTGCAGACAATATACATTTATGGACTGGCAAGCTGCCGTTGCCGTATGAATATTCCACGTGGGTACTATGGTATAAAAAAGATTCTCTTCTACACCTTCCCTATAAAGCCCGTTGCCGCTGAGGGTTATGGTTTAGCTAAGTAGGATTCAGAAACAGTCTTGCCGGCCTCTGTTATCACGTAAACAGGTTTATTGGTCTCAAGGTTAAAGAGCCCATCGTCCTTGTCCATTACCAGAAATAATAACGGCTTGTACTGGAAAAATTCCAGAGAGAGAGATTCTAGATTTGTACAGGACCTAACATGTCTACTTCCAAGCAGATGTTAGGTCCTCTACAAGTCTCATGGAACACACCTACCCTAATATCTTTTTTTCACTTTGTGACTAAGACTCTAATTTGATGGGATGGGAGTGAGCAGGCCAATCCCATCGCATCAGATTGGAATTAGGCATAGGCAACTATTGCCAAAACTAACAAGAAACAAGGAGTTATCTCTTCTACTGCCCAAATTGTTCTATGAGGGATTTCTTTTTGTCCGACACCCGAGATTGATACATAGTTCCTATGGGTTAAAAACGGTAATAGAAATAAAAGTTAATGATATCTTGGGTTATTTTTGTTTATTTAAATAATATTTACAACAATAATATATAGATTAAAATTACTGTTCGAATAACTATTATTGTAACTGCTATGTGACGAAGACTAAGATACTAGAATTTGTAAAAATGGTATATATCTTACTCTAGGATTGCGACCCGAGTATATTTTAACAGAAAAGTTCAGTATCTGGTATCCACCGGATACCCAACGATCGATTTGGTATCATCTTTCGATAACGTGGATGTGAATTTTGGAGTAACTGCTATTTGGATAGCTCTTTTACTCTATAGAAAATGGTTCAAAAATGGTGCTATGCATCTGCCAGAGTTTATAAGCACCGGGAACGGCTTACGTTTAGACGGGATAAATCTTTTTTACAGAAAATAAATGCTTGCATCTTTGTGAGGAGCATTTAGGTGCTCATGATTCCCGAAAAATTTAATTACTTTGCTTAGTTCATAGTAAGTTGTATTTGGTAATACTGGCTTTACACGATTATACTTAGTTTCATATTTTGCTCCAAATAGGAACATAATGCAATAGAGAGCCAAGTCAGTCCCTCCTGGCATAATAACAGAATTCGATAGAATTCTTTGTAGCTCTTCAGTGTTGGGCCCTGAAAGATATATGAAGAAATTTCGAGTAATAATAGTTTAACATTGTAGTATCCAGAATCTAAGAGTAGATGTAAATTTACAGTTTTTATTTAACATACTATCTTAGTCATTGAGTTCTGAGTTGAAGTCAATTTCAGGTTCAGTCGTCCCGCATATATTCCCACAATTTAAAACACACTGCCACTTTTCAGAGTATTTCTTTTCGTCTGTTGTTTCTTTGGAATATTTCTTAGCACATTTTGCAATACAGTCCACTATTGCAAAGGTGCAACTCGGTCCTTGTTCATATTTGTCTTTTTCGTTCTGGTATCCTGAGTTGCTCTGCTTCTGCTCAAGTTCGGGATTTGCTGAAGATCTTATTAGATGTTTGAAATTATTTAATAATGAAAATCCTGTTCCTCTCAATTTGAAGGTTATGCCTAACCGACGAAAGTTTAGATTTTTTAATTTATTAACAACATTTTGGATGTCAATATTTTTATAATCGTTGATAAAATTACTATCTTCATTCCTATGAATGCGAGCTTCAGGTTTTAATTTACTTGACTTGAAAGGCTGTAATAGTTTAAAAAAATATCAATTGATTAGATTATACTCTACTTATTTATGAATATACTATATTTCGATGTGTACACGTAGTATTTCCATAATATCGATTATGTGTAGCGTAAAGAACAGTGATGTGAAGCGGCGGTAGCGTAATGGCTAAGGCGTCGGCCTTGCGATCAAGTGGTTGCGGGTTCGAACCCCACCCAGTGCACTACCGATGTGAACCCACTCCTAACACAAGCATTTTAGTTTAGCTGGAGGGGTTAACAAGGATACTAGTAATGTGTGACCCACGTTGCTAGTATTCTTTAAAAAAAAAAAAATTACATCTGGATTTGAAAAGAAAATGGAAATAAAATAGTATATTGTTTACGAGGCTTTCAATACAACCCAAAATATTTCTACTACACGTACAAACTAAGACGAAGTAACTTTTTTTTTTCTTTAAAAGACAACTCCCCGCATTAGGAATTACTCCTGTGTCGCGGGGGACTTTACAAACATACAAACAACGGACACAAGGAACACCCAGACTCAGGTGGGTCTCGAACCCACGACCTCTGGCTCAGCAGTCAGGGTCACTAACCACTAGACCAACAGGCCAGTCAAAACTGTATAGCACATTCTTGGAATGAAATGATATGATAATTGTGGAACGTACCAAGAAGGTAAATGTACTCTTATCTATTAATAATAAATGTCCTCTTCCAAAAGGTATAATAATGTATGACTTTTTTAAAGAGTCATGTTGATTTTTAAAGGGGTAGGCTTCTTTTAAATTAAACTCAGCTTCAATCCTTACCTGAAAAAAACATCCATTGACGCTCGGTTTCTGAAAGACTGATCAACGCATAAATTAACTAATCGGATGTCGGTCAGTTTGATTCGAGCATTGGATCAGTTTACAGAGCTCTCAAATTTTACTGCATAATCTTTTTCAAATGCAATTTTGACACCGCTGTTAACTTGACAGCTCTGTTAGTTGAACAATATTTTGTTCAACCTTTCAAAAACTTTGTATTATTGTGTTGAATCTGATGACTTTAATAACATGAAATATAAGACTGAGTAACGCTTCTCGTGACTGGAGATCTAGTTTATCTCGGGATATAGTATTACACTAGCCATTTGACGTCCCAATACTGTATGGCAGAAATTTTGGAATATCGAGCAATGACTGATGAATTATAAAATATAATGCTTATTTATGGTTTTGTAAAAAAATGCTGTCAATAAACACCTACAGTTATTTGCTTCAAACGACGTGCTCTGCTGTTGATATGACCTACCTGTGTTCCAGTAGATGGATTTATACAGTTTTATTATATTTCAACTGTCAAATGGTCCATATGACACGGAGCGGGCCCTGCAATACTGCCTACGAACGTATTTTAACGTTTGCATGCTTTCTACAGTCTATAAACTTGTATGAATATTCTGAATAACGATCCACACGAACCCTAGGCTTGTTTGTCTGTTATAAAACTTACACTTTTAGTATAACATATTACTTTAATAAATATTTACTTACAACAAAGAAAAACGTGATCAGTGGTTTTAAAAATTCCATAACTATTAGTACATTTAACCATTAAAATCTCGTTAAAGCTGCAGGCAATCTACAATCATGCAATTGCATGGTGGGTTAACGATTTCACACTATAAACTGAAATACCATTTATATTTCTGTCTTGCTGGCACTATTTAAAGTTGCTTTTAAGAAATTGCTCTTAAGGAAAAGGTCGCCTTTTTATACAAATCCATTTCATGTATTTTTTGTAAGCAATTTTTAATTGGTGTTCAGTCAATCTTGATATTTTTCCTTCTTTCTTTCTCTCTATTCCGTAAAATTAAAATTTAATATAACCTCAACCTTACATTGTGTCAAAGCAAAATTATATCCTCCGTTCTTTGTTCTTTATTTCTTTTGTTTTATTTTTTTCTTTTTTGTATGTATTGTAAACTTTAACATAAAATACTTTTGCATTACTTTACTTCATAGTAAAATTCCATAAAACCACAATTTCTCAATAGTTTTAGGTTTTAGGTTCTATAATGTCACCGGGTTGTATTATATTGCTAAGCTTAGCGGCAAATAAATCCAGTGCTGTGTTTAATAAAAGTAATATGTATGAAATGGTAATATGAAAAAAAGAGCCGGCCCACCTTTCAAATGCTTATCTTAACAATGGACAAATGCATAAAAGACAAAACTGCTTCTTAAAATTACACGTTTTCTTACATTTACGTGACGCTAGAAATATGCGAGGTAATAAAATACGTTTACCGCAATAAGCACTTAAACTAATGGAAATAAAGTATAAAGTCCCAGAAACTATAACACACGTCTAGTAAATGCGACAGCACAGTATTATAATATAAGCTCCCTTTCTAGATCCGAGCATAAAATAAATAAGCCATAACATTTGTACAGCGTCTTAACGTACCTTCACTTTAGAGGAGTATACATTATTCTTCTAATAATTCGAATGCAGTATGAAATTGAGTGCCATATCAAGGTTTTAGAGAACAAACCAAAGATTAGGAATCAGCTAATTTAAACGACATACCTACGACGGTGTGATTAGAGGCTGCATTTTGAAAACCCATTCTGTATACTACCGTGATCTTATTCTTACGATAAACAGTTAGCTGAAGGGGTTAACAAGAATACTAGTAATGGGTCACACTTTACTGGTAGAGTTAAAAGAGGTTGTAAATAAGCCGTGCTACATCTTCATTAACAGCGGCATCCACTAGGAGTTGTGCTCTTCACTTGCATGTGAAATTTACTGAACATCAATAGTAGGAGATTTAGTTCAAGTCTAAACTAAAGGTCCTGAGGAATATATAAATATCGGTAAAAGCATACCATCGGAGTAAAACGCATCTCTCATCTTATTTTTTCAATAGATCATTTAAATATACGGGTTTTTTCTTCCTTATCTACTATACAAGTATTCTTCTGCTTCTGGAAACTGCAAACATACAAGTAACATACACAAAATACACCCGCATTTAGAACAAGTTTCAGTGTATCCCACTATCCACAAAATAATTATACTATGTTAGAATCGAATGCACAGTTACTGGCTTCGCTTGGCTTCGCGTTCTGGTTACGGTTATTCAATCATAGCTATATGCTTTATGCCAGAACAAATCCACGACTTAAAAATCCAAAGACGCCAAACTTGTACCTGGATTTTTATCACTTATTCTTTATATCCAGAAGGACATGCGGAGAAATAGAGCAGCCCAAAATTTTGCCACTTAGGCCTCGGCAGAAGATTATCCGGAAAAAAAAACAGATCTCCACAAAAAAAAATCCGCTTTCAGAGGTTTCCTAACCAAGCTGCCAAACGAAGAAGGATTCATAAGTACTAAAAGCTTATCTGAGACGATTCACAAGTCCTCGTGGAAAGTTAAAACACTAAAAAAGTAACAATAAAAAAATGTTTTATTATTACAATAAAAACTTTCGTGAGTGGTATTCATATTTATTAAAAACTATACTCACGTTTGTATTTTGGGGATGCCCGGGCATCCCCGAAATACAAACTTGAGTAAAACCGTATAGTTTTTAATAAATATGTTTTAATATGTTTTTAGTATTCAAATTTGGCGTTCTGTGACCTTATTGCTCCTTGAATGTTCCTTGATTTAAGCCAATGGATGAGACAAGTAGCAAAGTCTGTGTAGCATTTGTGTATCGCGTTTGTATGATTAGGGTTTTTAATTTTTTCGAAACGTTTTTTCTATTTTTTAATGCAGTTTTTCGTAATCTTTTTGCAAAAGATCTTTGTAATCGACAAGATATGGTATTTGTCTTATGCCACATAAGACAAATACTGTAAACGTGCTGTAAACAAAAAGAAATACCTATACCATTACACAATAAAAAAAAAATGCTTTTAACCATTCGGCTAAGTTTCACGAAATAATTTGTATTATTACAAATATTAAACCCTGGCGTGAACGTACTCCTAACACTAGCCCATTAGCCTTTTAGCCTTAGTTTAGCTTAAGCTTCAATCATATTACGATCTACATACATACAACTTATTATTAAAAATTATATACTACTAGTTTTTGCCCGTGGTTTCGTGCACGTTAAAGTTATTTTTCTATATCTTTGGAACAGTAAGTTTTATTTTTCTGGATGAAGGTACATTTTTGGGGATAACACAAATACTCCGAAATATTTTATTCCGAATTTCAATGTTCAGATTTTCAAAAGTCTGAAGTTCATAATACCTAAGAATTATAATGTCTATTATTCAAATTCACGATTTTTTTTTACCGAAAGTCGTAAATGCTCTGCCTCTCGGGCCTGTACCTGTTCAGACGACGACATCCCCATAAGTTTATCGCCTGCAGACCGCTTTTTAAGGTATCTGGAGATCATTAAACGCCCTCCGGCGCCCGGTGCGTCTGCTGCAGGCAGAGAGAGTCGTACTCCGCTCTCTGTCCCGTTCCGCCGCCTCCTTTGCGGACATCATCTCCTCGCAGAAGGAGGTGACGGCGTTCCATGCAGTCTCGCTCCGAACCATGGCCACAACCACGGTTGGGAGCGAGAGACTACCCGCAGCATCGACTGCCACAACGAGATCACGGCGCTGGTCAGCCCAGGTTGGGCATTCCGCCAGCCAGTGAAGCGCCGTGTCGTCGGAACAATCACCACAATAGTGGTACCGTGACATCGGCACCCGGCCGATTCGATACAGGTACTTACCGAAACAACCGTGTCCGGAAAACACCTGCGTCATCCGGAAGGTGAGAGCTCCGTGTCCTATCTCCAGCCACTCTTGTAGGACGGGTCTTACCGCCGCTATGGCGGCGTGCCCCAGGAAACATCATAACTGTTATAACCTTGTCTAACCTAAATGATTCACCAACAATAGAGGGGATCTGGCGCTCGGGGGCCGCTGCCGCAGGAGCAAAAGAAAACAAAAAAGAATATTAATACGTATTTATTTATTCATATAAATCAATTGATGAAATGTCATGATTGACTAATGGCGCGTTCCAATAAACAAGAAACGATTCGTTTTGCTTACGGATGGTAAAATTTCGTTGAATTTTCAACGAACATTTTTTTCTCAATGTGTTAAGAATGGTCACCCATCCTAGACTGACCTGGCTAGTATTACTTAACTTTGTAATGTGCTAACCTACTCGGTTACGACTTAGCCACGAGGCCCTAGTGGCTAAGTGGTAACCGTTGTTTGATCAAGTCATAATCTAATATATAAAAATCAATGTACCTATGTTTGTTCGTATTTTGCGCTGCCGTACCGTTCATCCGATGATACCAAGAAGGATGTTGGGCATTATTTTTTACTGTTCTTGACGGAGTGAAAAATTACTTTGCCCAAGTAAAGCCGTGGGCAAAATATACTTATAAATAAATGAAAGTACATCCAAATTCCAATCGTTTAGCTCCTAAGCCGTTGCTGAATTAAATCGTCTTGGTAAAGTCTCATTATCGATTTCCCGCGATGGCCATCTTGAAGTTCTGAGTTCAAGATTGATTTTCAAAAATGTTCTAAGTCATTGGAAACAAATCTGGATACTCACGGTACAGAGAAGTGATAGTAGCACTTTGAAACCAACCATTTTGAAACTACATAATTATAATTAAACTCTATGAACGCTTTAAATATGTATAATAATAGTAATTCATAAATTGATTATTATTAATACATAACGTGCCGGATGGCAATATGAATATCGAAGTATTGTAATTTTAATTTCATGCTAGAAAATGACTTGTGGCCGTGAAAATTCCACCAAATGTTAATTTTTAATGTGATTTATAAGATTACTTGTGTTAACATTTACATGACGTTTAAACTTTCAAGTTCCATGATAATATTAGATCTTTACATATGAAATTGGCGTGATGTCAAACTGGCCACTTCGATCTCAAATATCTGGCGTTTGAATAGCAATTCCAAATTTAAATTAATTTCAAATTTAGGTTTATGTATTTATGTTTTGATTTTAGTGATGTTTGTTTTTGCGTATTTAATTTTTTTTTATATAGTTTTGTTCACAATATGGAAAACTTAACATAGCGCGTTATTTATGAGTACGATTAATAATGTGTATGGGGAAGTACTGTAAAAGAATTTCTCAAAATTCAACATTCAAATCTGGAAATTTTAGAGTACAGAACCGACGTCGTAGACGGCCGGAGACCCTAGTAGACAGTGAAGAATTAAGATCGATCGATCGCAAACCATATAAGAATTAGCGGCAGGCTTCGGTGTAAGGTTTAAAACAATTTTAATTGACTTTATTCAACTTGAAAAGTGAAAAAGTTAGAAAAATGGGTATCGCATGAATGGAATGAAGCACACGAACAAACACGCGTTAAATGTTGCTTTAAATTACTCAACCGTCACAATAACGACGGGATTTTAAATCGTATTGCTACTTGTGATGAAAAATGGATCCTGTACGATAATCAAAAACGCTCACCACAATGGTGGAACCCGGGAGAACCGGCCAAAGCTTGCCCCAGGCGAAAGTTGACTCGAAAGAAGGTACTGGTGAGTGTCTGGTGGACCATCGCTGGTGTTGTTCACTACAGCTTCCTAAAATCTGGCCAGGCAATGACGGCAGAACTGTATGTCAACAATTGCAAACAATGATGGAAAAGCTAGCCGTTAAATAATCGAGACTAGTCAATTGCTCTCGCCACTTGCTACTCCAGGACAATGCTAGACCACACACTGCACAACAGACGGTCACAAAATAAGAGAAGCTGCGATTGGAATATCTCCGATACCCACCATACTCCCCGGCCCTTTTCAACAGATTGCCATTTGTTTTGGCAATTTCTTACGAGGAAAAAAATTCAATTCCGATGTGGCAGTCCAAACCGCCTTCAAAGATTTCATTGATTCTTGCTCTCACAATCTTTTCAGCAAGGCGATTATTTAACTTCCAATAACGGAATATAAATTCAAAAAAAAATCGTTTTACTTTTTCCATATAAAACGCCAATTTCATATGTAAAGACCTACACTCAAAACGTATAAACTCTCAGATGAAATCACTCAAAAAGTTCGGAGCCTTTCGAAGCCGTTCGAAGTCATCTCAAACCTAACTTAAAACCAATTATTAGTTTTCTTAAGCAATGTAGAGTTTTTATTACATGTTAATATGTAAAATATGTAAATATCTGAGAGATCGGCCGTCGCCTTAGAGAGCGGGGATTTGACAGTCGCTCCGGGTCTTACTTGGCGCAAAGGTTGTCCATTGCCGTACAGCGGGGAAACGCGGCCTGTGTAATGGGCAGCTTTGCGTCGGGTGGGGATCGGGGTGGACTTTTTTAAATTTAAGTATTTTTTGTTCAAAATTGTTAACCTGTTGTCTTTTATAATTAAATAAAGTATTAAAAAAAAATGTAAAAACATCTTAAAATGTTCATCTGCGTATACACACATATACTCTCGCCTGTATCCCCGAAGTGGTAAGCAGACGTATTGAACTTCCACATTTTGTGAAATAATTTGATCCCACTCAGGTAGTAAGCCTACTACCATCAACCGGGTACTTTGGGAATTACAAATGGGAAATTTGGGAGTATATTGAAAAGGAAAGGTAGGTAAGAATAAGTGGAAGGAAACGGACATTGCTTATGCGAATGGATCGGGTTAAGCAAGCGGTGCTAGTCGGACTCACGCATGAAGGGTTCCGTACCCCATCGTACAAGATTTAATACTATGTAGAGTAGAGGAGCCCCTTTCAACTTATTTTTATTATATGTTGTTATAGCGAAAGAAGAAAGAAAATATGGTTTATTGCAATTACCTCAGCGTACATTTTTCTTCTTTTTTTTTATGTTACCTTAGCCTATAATTTACATACACATTGTAACCTACTTCAATAAATAACCTCCTTCATAAACATAATTTTTTTAGTCTATGAGTGCTGTCTGCAATGTGTCATCTATGACATGTAGATGTGACGTGTCTTTCTTGACCTGGCAAGGCAACATGTGGATAATCCTTTTATTTATTTATTTTTTTAAATGATTGAAATTGGAATTATTACTCATAGTACGCTGCTGTTTTGCAATTTCGGGTTGACACTCAGCGTACACTGAGATGATATAAAACATCCCAGTACTGGTTTTCAGTGCCAACCGCAAGCGTTACCTGACGCCGGCAGGCAATATCGTTTTGTTAAAACTAAATATACTTATTCCAATAAATTATACGGGGATATACCATAGATAAGCATGGTAAGTACATATTTTCCAGTGATACATAATTCCACATAATTATCATACAGCATATTAACATAAGATTTTTTTTTTTTTATTATTATTACACAATTATATACTTATTCGTTACACAATTTTAGGCTCAACCATATTCCCAACACGATGCATATTATATAGTGGATCATAGGAGTACCAAGCATAGCTAACTTACTCTGACAAGCAACTAGGGTGCTAAATAGCAAAGGGGCCAGAACTTGCAAGGTAGATTTTAAAATTCTAACTACATTTATTACACAAGATTAAGTACATACTAAACTAAGATAAAATAAAATTAATTTGGACCATTAGCGCCAACAGAAGTACAGACTCTGTGAAAATTTCAACTGTCTACCTATTACGGATCATGAGATACAGCCCGCTGACAGACAGACGGACGGACGGACTTGCGCTCCCCTCTCTAAAACTACGAATTTGTTTATAATGCCCCCACCCCACCCAACGCAATCGTTATATGAGCAGGGTCAGTATATATGCATTCAAGTTCCCCAACGCCACTCGTGACACCACACTCGCAGCGACTCCCGTTCCCAAACGGCTCACTCCCTATTGTCCAAATAGGTACCGGAGCTGTAATGCACGCAATATTTGCATATGCTTGCGCTAACCCCACTAGGATCGTCAGAGAAACCGACAGCTAGTTTCTAGCTGGTACCGGTTACCGGTAGGGTCCCGTTACTTTCCCTTCGGGTATGGAACCCTAAAAATACTTATATAAACCCCTATCTGCCGACCCTGAGATAATACGTATTACATGTGTAAAAATATAGAATAAACAAGTAATGCTTCTGAGAAACATTAAACATTTGGTGAGTTTACATTCCGTTTAAAACTGTCATAAAAATGTTATAAAACTATTTTTAATTTACACAGCAATGTTTAGGTTAACTTGCCAGGTGCATAAATTACACAGTTAATGAAATGGATTTTTAAGAAACTTCGAAATTCCTCGAAAACTGAAGAAACTAAATTGGTTTTATTTCCTCATTCGTTTAAATATAGGCCAATTCAAGGCGCACCTGGCGCCTGAAGTACACCGACATGAACAGAGCCCATTCCGATACATTTGCATACCTCTGCTTAAACAGAAGATTTACATTAAAAAAACACGTGAGATGTCTTTGGGACACCCGGTTGGAACGAAGCTCCTTTCGCTATTTATAAATATATTTAATGAATTGAATAAGTTGTATCAAAATATAGTAAATATTGTAAAAGCTGTAATTAAAATTGCGCCATGTAAGATCACCTACTGACTCTTAATGAAAAACAAGTGGACTGTAAATTATTTATTAGTATATTGAAGAGAATAAAAGATGACAACGTAATGCGGCGCCCGACACAAGTGCTATCGCCGGTGGTACGATTCGAGTGTAGTCGTGTTTCTACGCTGTCGGCTCTAACCTAGTGTTTGTATACACTTTGCTATCGGCCCATCCTCTCTCTTCGTTCCGCTGCACCCGCGCGCCGTACGTTCAGAAACGCGTAGACGTGCTCCCCGGGTTGAAGACCAATCTTTTAGAAAGAGGCAGTGGGCAAATATTGTTGTAGCCCCGTCGAGTAGTTCCCTTCTTCGCCTTCAGCTCTGCAACCCTGTAGACGCCATCGCTGCCTGGATACACCTGCACGACGCATCCCAGCGACCAGCTAGAGAGATCTGTAACCAGCTCTATGTGCACAGCTTTTGTGGCCACACAGATTTTAGAAGCATACAACCGCGATCTTTGCGGTCAGCTATCCTAATAGACCCAGCGTAGTAGACACTACAATTTAAAAAAAGGCAATTCTAGAGTGCTTCTAGTTGAAGGTAATTGACCCATAATAGGCTGCACGTTTTGAGCTTTAAATCTGAAGCATTTTATACATTTATTTAAAGTTAAATTAGCAAGAGTTCTACCTCCCAATGGCCAATAGTTTTCACGAATATTAGCTAAAAATAACTGCGGGCCTGGATGTAGAAGCCTTTTATGATGCATTTGAAATATAACTTTAAGCGGCGGTAGAGTAATGGCTAAGGCGTCGGACTTGCGATCAAGTGGTTGCGGGTTTGAAACCCACCCAGGCCACGACTGACATGATTCCACTCCTAACACGAGCGTTAAGCTTAGCTAGAGGGGTTAACAAGAATACTAATGTTAAATCATGCTTACAACGTAGCAGATAACGAAGCTTTTAGATTTATTATGTTCTAGTTTATTTATATTACTACTACTATTATGTGTGTTACTTAGGTTTTAGTGTTTTTTATTGTCTTCTAGTGTTTCTAATAAATCTGCTGTGTTATTAATAAATGTGCATAATTGAGCTAAAGTAGGTACACTAGATAAAGTGTTGCGATACTCTTCCCATGTCCGACTAGTTGGAGTGTCTAATTTGAGAGACATCATATAAATGATAAGAGTATCCTAATGCTCCGTGAGCTCATTCAACGTCTTAAGTATTCTTATATATTTTTATTGGTAACATCAATAATGCGACGCAACAAAGCACTAGGTTCGACATTGAACAAGGCCTGCACATGATTATTTATTAGAAGGTGACTGTTATTGTATCGCTCACACAATAAATCCCAAGCCATACGATAATGATCACCAAGCCATACGATAATGATCACTTTTAAAATCGATATTCCTAATCTCTCCGAAATTTCTGCAGCGACGCCTCGGTGTGACGCGCGCAAATAATAGAATTTATTTATATCATCGATACAAGTATTATCATGAATTAAGGAATTAAAAGTATCTTCTGTACTCAAGCCAAGATTGATAACTGCCGTCATAGTGGGGCAGATTCATTTTTGGTAGTCTAATAACATTGTTCTTGGTCCTACCCGACACAAATGCATCTGAGCCTGTTACAAACCCTGCAGGGTCACGAAGCGTGGGCCTCCTTGCTGGACAGCAAGCTTCGCGCCTGCGCAAGCAGCGGGTAGTACTGCTCTTCGAACTGAGCCCTCACCGCTTAAGCCTCGACCGGGGTGTCCGCCAATTTCAACCTCTGAATGACTGATCTGAATACAAGACGTTAAAATTATCGAATCGCAATTCTAATTCGATGCTTTACAGATATGAAAGGTTGCTACAGCTCTTTAAAACTTCTAAATAATTAGTAAAAGTCCTAAGCCTAGCCTTCATTGAACTACGTTTCTTAAATAATTTGTCGGCCATTTTTTTAACAAAATGGAAATTCACTTGCAAAAGTTTTGTAAGAAAAGTTTTAAAATTATAAATACGAAAGATGTAAACAAATGAAATGACTCGATCAGTTTCAATAGAATGATGCACAGCTGCGTTTATACGCATCGATAACGAACACCTGAGCGCGGTTAAGGTCGTTTTTAATGCACAATTATTCACAAACAGCAGCTTTAATCAATGCGAAACGCATAAAATAATAACAATACACATTTAAAAAGAAAAGAAAGCAGAAAGAAGGTGGCTTTATACAATTTAAAACTGCAAGAAGGAAATAAAATTGGAACGATCCACAAAGTCTTGTTCCGACTTTAAATCTTCAACCGTAGGCGGCGATAATTTCCACATTTTCAATTGGGGTTCAACGTCCGATTATTCTTGTCACGTAGTCCCTCCAATTTCGCTGATTTCTTTCTTCTAGAGTCGAAGGACCGATATGTAAGATCACCTACTGAGTCTTAATGAAAAACTAGTGGATTGTAAATTAATTATTAGTATATTGAAGTAAATAAAAGGTGACAATGTAATGCGGCGCCCGACACAAGTACTATTGCCGGTGGTAAGATCGAGTGGCCTCGCGTTCCTACGCTGTCGGATCCTCCTCATCGTCCCTGTCCTCGTCCCGCTGCCCCCGTACGTTCAGGAACGCGTAGACAGCCATCTGTGAAAGTTGCCGAAAGTTGAACGAACTTCAAATTACAGTAGTATCGCGCAGAATACTCAGATGACGTAAATAAAATGAATCAACTCGCGGTCAGTGTTTTTCGTTGCACCAACACTTTTTTTCGTCTCGCCGCCGCCGTCACCACCGAGGTCTGAACTTCTAGCAAGCTAAACAGTGATAGCCGTGTGATCTAACCAAATGCTCGAACTCTTTCTTGGCTTTGCTCATGTCTGTGATTTGAGTTCGATCCTCGGCCTCGCATAGCTGACTTTTATTGACACTTGTTGTACGGTAATAATAAAAGCTACACGAGGTTCAGAATGCAAGCCAGTCCCCTTCTCCTCTCCCCACTCATTAGTCCTACCTCGGAAGAATGTTAGCTGGCAGCAGAAACTGAAAATGAAAATATGTTTACCGCGATCATATATTCTAGTCAACCACCCATATCACAATGGAGTACCCAGCTAATTTTGGAGTTTTACAACGCAAATTATGCGGAAAATATGTTCTGAAGTTCTTTTGTAGTTTGTTTCCGTAATAATAATAACCTTCCGGGCTTCTGGATATATTTTAAGTTATAGGAAAGACTAGAGTACATTTACATTTTTATGCAACTTATGTGGCAAAACAAATACACGGCTCGCCTGGTGATAAGCGGTTACCAGTGGGTATTGCAATTTCATTAGTAATGACGTCACGTGTGCTTTTCCCACCTTGTCGAGAGCTCTATTCACCACCAGAAAAGGACAACACTACACTAGTAGTGTGTCTCGACGTGTTTACGTTTCTTCAAAATGACTAGAAACCTTTTTTTTTTTTTGTGCGTGTGGAAACCCCCTCGGGCCGTCACCCCACCGGGGTTTTCGGTGGGGCGGTGTGTCGGAATCGAACTGACTAAAACCACACGGTGTGCCATACTGCGCCTTAAGTAGGAGGGATCCGGGAACAGCTTTTATTAAGACATCCGGACCCCCCCTAGCGCCTGCCCGCAAAAGCGCGGGCACCACCTTCGGGTGAAGAACCTCTCAATTAGGCGACGTCCAGGCACACGCGGACGCCGCCTCATCGCGGGGGGCCACTATAGCGGGTGGAGGGGAAAAACCCGTCCCGTCCACCCGCGGCCACACTCAGGGCGGCATGAGGCGCTGGTAAGCGCGCCTCCGCCGCCCGGTTCGCCGGCGGCGAATTAAGTCCGAGTGGAGGTCGTCCTCCCGGACCCTTTCCGCCGCCTCCTTCTGCGAGATGACTTCCTCACAGAAGGTAGCGACTGCGGTAAAATTCCTGTCGCTACCGGCCATGGAGCGTATGACAGCCGGTAGCGACAGATCCACTCCGATGACTGTAGTGAGGGCCCGACGCTGCGCCGCCCAACTGGGGCAAACCGCCAGCGTGTGCTGAGCCGAGTCCTCACTGCAGTCGCAGTGGTGACAGGCGGGACTCAATTCCCTCCTAGCGACCGAGTGCAGGTACTTCCCGAAGCAGCCGTGCCCGGAAAGAACCTGCGTAAGTCGGAAGGAAAGGGTCCCGTGCTGCCGCCCTGCCCACTCGACGATGACCGGCTGGAGCGCCTCCACGGCGGCAAAGCCAGCACGTGGAGCCTCCAGCCGGGACGACCAACGAGCCATCGTGGCTCGGCGAGCGGCCTCACGCCACTCGCGTACCTCTTCGGGCGGGGGCCGACTGCCGCTTCCCGCCTGGAACTCAGTCGTCCGCCGATAAACTTCGGCAAGCACTTCCGGCTCCAAATCCCACGGGGGAGTTCCGGCCAACGCGCACGCCGCCTCCGTCGACACGGTGCGGTAGCCGCGTATGGCTCTAACCGCCATAACCCTCTGAGGGCGCCAGAGGCGCGCCCTATTCTGGGCGGTCAGAGCCTCCGCCCACACCGGTGCACCGTAAAGTGCCATTGACCGGACAACCCCCGTGTACAGCCGTCTCGTAGCGACGCTGGGTCCACCCAAATTGGGCAAGAGTCGCCCAAGGGCGGACGCAGCGCCGACCAGCTTTGGAGCAAGCTGCAGGAAGTGCTCGTCGAAGCGCCACCTTCCGTCAAGGATCAGGCCCAGATACTTGATGTGGGCCTGAACCGGTACGAGGACCGAGTTGACCTCAATAGAGGCGCCAGGGGGTGGACCACGACGGGGCCCATGAAATAATAGGGCCTCCGTCTTATCCAGGGCCACCCGCAAACCCAGCGCCTCTATGCGCCCGACCACCAGAGAGACTCCCCTGGTGGCCAGGCACGCCGCCTCCTGAAAGTTCGCCCCCCGGGCTGTGACCAACGTGTCATCGGCGTAACAAATTACGCCGAGCCCGGGGGGGAAGTCGCCTCGGAGGGCCCAGTCGTACCCCATGTTCCACAGGAGTGGTCCAAGGACAGACCCCTGCGGAACACCGCACGACATGGGCCGACGACTCAAAACTCCATCTCGGTCCTCGTACATGACGGTACGCTCCTCGAGATAGTCTGCCACTAGCCGCCTCAGGTGCCCTGGCACTCCGTGATAGTGGAGTGCTTCCCTGATGCAGCTGAATGGCAGACTATTGAATGCGTTGGCGATGTCCAACGACACCGCCAACAACACGCCGCCACAGCTCACTACCTCTTCGGTCACGGCCCTCAGGCGCAACACAGCGCCGACCGTCGAACGCCCCGCTCGAAAACCGAATTGGGCGTCCGACAAATCGGGGCCGACCTCGCCAAGGTGCCGGACGATGCGGGCAGAGAGGACCCTCTCAAACAATTTACCCGCCTCGTCCAGCAACACGATGGGCCTGTAGGCCGCGACCGAGTCGGTAGGCCGTCCCGGCTTCCTTAAAAGGACCAGCTTCCCGCTCTTCCAGCAGTCAGGGAAGCGCCCGGACGCCAAGCAAGCGTCGAACACTTCCCTGAGGCGGTCGGACATGTGGTCGAGGGCGAGGGCCAACACTCGGGCAGGGATCCCGTCTGGCCCGGGGGCGGTGTTCTTGGAACGGATCCGTAGAACAACCGCCCCTACCTCCGCCTCCGTGACGGGCGGAACACCATCCTCCTCGTTCTCCCCGTCGTCTCCGGCCAAGGGGGCCATCGACGGGGGTACGTGCTCCACCCGTTGCGGGAAAAGGCCCTCAACCACTTCCCGCAGGAAGCTGGGCTGGAGAGTCTCCGTAAGGGGGGGGGCCCGACGCGCGAAGCTTTTGTTGCGCCGCGCGATATGGGCGTCCCCAGGGGTCACCATTGAGACCTTCCAGCATCTCCTTTCTTTTATCCTCTTTGGCGCGGCTAATGGCCAGCTTCAGAGTTTTCCGCGCCTCTCGGTACTCCTCATGAAGCTGGTCCTCCTCCCCCTCTTCGCGGCGACGCCGCCGGCTGCGAGTGTAGGACCTCCGGGCACGAGTACAGGCCGCACGGAGGTCCGCCAACTCCTGGGACCACCAGTAGACCTCCTTCCTTGGAGGCCGACGACCTCGGATGCGGGGCATGGCCGCATCGCAAATCTGCGTAATCGCATCGCGAAAGCGGCCCGCCCCCATGTCTGCCTCCTCAGTCTAAGGCCGCGGAGACAGCCAAGCGTAAATAATGGCTGCCTCCTCCAGTAGGTCCCTATCCACTTTTGTAACAGCCCACCGCGGGAAGCGGGAAGAACGCCGCGCCGTGTGACCCCTTCTGGGGTCCTGGATCCGGGAGAGCTCGAATCGGATATAGAGGTGATCCGAGAGCGTCTCAACCTCTTCCAGGACACGCCAGTTCCTTACTCGTGCGGCGAGAGCAGGGGTAGCGAACGAAAGGTCCACTATCGACCCCCGCTGCTGTCGCACGCACGTGTTGGTGGAGCCTCTGTTTAGGAGACAGAGGCCCACCGATGCCGCCCACTCCTCCACGGCATCGCCCCGTGCGTCCATCCTGGGGGAACCCCACGCAACGGACTTTGCGTTGAAGTCCCCCAGCACTAGGACGTGCCCAGACGCTAGTCGCCGCATCGAGGTCTCCAAATTATTGAGGAAAACCTCGAAATCGCTCAGACTCCGGTTGGGGGAGAAGTAGACACCGTGTATGGTGATCCCCCCCCACTCGGCAGCAACATATCCAGTACCCTTGTCTCTCAGCGACAAGGGTGGGGAATGAGCCGCCGTGGAGCCGATGACTGCCACGGAGCCGTCCCGGTCACCCATCCAATTTGGACGGGGAGGAACGTAATAGGGCTCCGCGGCTACGGCCACACCTATCGACCACTCCGCCATGGTTTGCAGGAAAAGGTCCTGCGCACCGGCAGAGTGGTTCAGGTTCGTCTGGACAAGGAGGTTGGAGACTTGGTCCATTAATGAACCGTCTCTACAACCCCCTCCATGGGCGACGATAACGACGCAGGAATGACGTCGGAGGCAGCCTGGGTCGACTGGCTAGCCTCCGATGTTGTCTGAGAAGCGCGGGGTGGCTTGCAGCTCCCATGCCCCATCTGGTGATTAGCGGGCAAATTACCCGCCGCACACGCTGGGCAGTGAGGGGCGGCGGAGCATTCCGCCGCCTTATGCCCCGGTCGACCGCAGCGGAAACAAAGTTCGCTGCAGTCAAAACAACTTACGCACTTGATGCGGGTGTGTCCTGACGCCAAACATTTGAAGCACCTCATCGGTCTTGCCACCAGAATAGTAACTCTGGCGTTCACAAAACCGACGAGGATCCTCCCGGCATCGCCTAACATCTTAGCGGCTGCCACAGGACAGCTGACCCACACCGTGCCAAGTCCTCCTTGTCCGGGGCGGATGGTGCCGATCCTAATGTTTTCCGAAGTGCAACCCGTCTTCTGCTGGATTGCCCCCCGGAAAAATGACTAGAAACCTGCGGTATCCTCCTCAGAATTAAGTTGTTATTACAAATAGATTCTGTTTGGTCGTTTTCTTTCTCTCTTTCTTAGTTGATCTACAACTTAGGCATTCCATGTAAGAATCGAAGTCAAAAAGCCTTTTTACCAGGCCTCGGTGCCATCGGTTCTTACTTCTGATTAAACGTTAAAGTATCTGAAAAATAAACGCAAAAGAAGAATAATTCGATTGAACGCACCTGAACTTCATGAAAATGGCTTTTAAGGCGTCACCTCTATAATCCATTACTCGTCGCCAGCTGGCTATAATTATATTTTGTTCTGCTCTAGTATATTACTGCTATAAATTTTCGCATAATGCAAAAGAAATGAAAGTACCTACGTCATATTTCATTTCAAAGACGTGTTTATTGCGACTGTGCGTTAAAAAAATAAAAACTGCGTGGTAACGTTTTACATACGATAAAGCAGAATTTAAACTGAGAGACTTTTATATGAAATGCTTCGAATAGGATGTTTAAATGGTTTTTTAACCCCCGACGCAAAAAGAGGGGTGTTAGAAGTTTGACATGTCTGTGGGTCTGTGTATCTGTGTGTCTCTCTGTGGCATCGTAGCTCCCAAACGGACGAACCGATTTGAGTGCGGTTTTGTTTGAAAGATGACTTTATCGAGGGTGTTCTTAGATATAATTCAAGAAAATCTGTTCAGCCGTTCGAAGATCACCAGCTCTTTTGTAATCGTTGAAGAGATTTTTGAATCGGGGATATTTTAATGTATTAAGTGGGCCATATGCTTGGCTAATACATTCGTTGTAAAGATGCAGACTTATCATTCGAAACGTATCGTGAGATGCAGATGACAAAGACAGTCACAGCTAAATGCAGTCGTTTTGGTATTGTATTTGAATAGTCAATAACATAGAGCAATGACTATGGATACAAAAACAAACACATCAGGAAACATAATATAGCGCCATCTAACGAAAATAGATTCAACTACATTTTTGATTGTATGGCGCAATCAAAGTTCTTAGACCGATTAATAATTACATATATATTAAATAAAAAGGTGAGCCGTGACCCGGCAGGCATGGTCACTCAGTGTTCACAATAAACCACTGTGGTTTCCAATTAAGCTTTCGATGTTATGAACCATAGATCTCATGAAGATTTTATGTCTCACGCAGTACCCACTCATGCTTATGTTCGGTGTGGGTTCACGTCCTTAGGGTAATGGGTTGGTTTCGAATCTGCAACTTCTCGAACGGAAGTCCGACGCCTTAGCCATTATGCCGCTTATGATTAACGATCAATCTAATACGTTCATCAATGTAAAAGCAAATTATCAATGTAACGGATTCGATGTCATAGACTTCAATATGGAGGTGTCACCGTATGATTGTGAACATCGTTAGTTCATTCAATCTCACCATACTATATACTGACTTTTTTTTTATGGTATCGAGGCCGTGGTATCGAGCTGAGTCGAGCCGGCCCATACGTGCCGAAGAATGGCTTTTCACGTAAAACTTAAAAAACTTATGAACTGTAACTAATCATTTAGAATTGAACGTAATATTTCTCGATATTATAATCTATCAATGTCAAATTGTCAAATTGTAAAATCACCCGTAAAATTTAATGTGAACCGTTCGTGATTGGTCGGTCTTCGCGGTAGCTCGTGCTGTATCCATAGAGTTAGGTCAATTAATATTCAAATAAAGGAACTTCACAATGAATTGCTTGATATGCAGTATATTACGATGTTCACAATCATACGGTGACAGAGACATTTGAAGTGATATAGTGAAACCCGTAATAATAGGATCGATTAAATAAATTTATTTAATATTACAAACCGCCTTTTGTAAGATGTTCGTAAAGCCGTTAGTTATATTTAGCAATTTATCCATATATTACAAAAACCAGATCCACCCTGCACTAATGTGTACTGAAATGCATTTCAGTCTACTTTAAGCCTAAATAATTAATTAAATACAAATTGGTGTTGTATTAATCTATCGGAAAACTCTCAACGGTTTATTACAAAGTCGAAACTGGAGGGCCACATATCATCAAATTTTTATCCATAGGACGTCCTCTGCTGGACATAAGCCTTCCTTAATGACTCCTAAGAAAAGTGGTTGGAACTTGGAAGCGGCTTGCATCCACAGACGACTTGCGATCTTTACAAGACCGCAAATACAAAAAAAAAACACACACAAAAACATGTATTTTAAAAGAAATATGTTTTGCAGGTGCACGATGCCTCGGGTGATGAAGTGCTTGCTATACATTGGCATCGCAGCGCTCCTGCACCAGCTCCCGAGGTTCTTCGACCGACGCTACGTCCCACAGACCACCGTGTGGAGGGGGCATATCGAAGAAGTTTGCAGGGTATGTGGTGTATAACCATAATTTTATTTAAGTCATAAATTTTGTGGAGAATGAGTTATCAAGTATTGGATATGCTCAGTAAGTGATGAACAAACGTATTAAATACATTTTGCATTCGTGGTTTTAATGAGGTATTTATTCTAGTTTTTGTTAGGAACTCCGTTTTGTTTTTGTAAGCATTCACTATCCGCTGTTTTACTCGTGGTGAGATGTTACCCACTTTTATACGTAGTCACTGACAACAGTACGGGTGCACCCGTACTGTTGTCAACAGGTATCAACCAGACCAAAAGATTGAATACAATCTGAAGGCCCCCCAAAGCTCGAAGCGAGATTGGGGCCCATGGAGCCTTCCGCAGGCACCGCCCTGCGGAAGGCTCCATGGCCCCCAATCGCTCCCAAACCAGGTTTTATTTCATAACAAAATGAGAACTGCTTGCTTCCCCTAATTTTTTTAAAATTGATTACCACAACATCGTAGCCTATATGACTTTAGAATTTTTTTATGTTTTCCTTTTTTCTTATTTATTTTAAAAGTAATAATAGGAAATTTTTATTTTCTTCCTTTACAAAAGGCTGTCGGTTTATTCTAGAATGGTTACATTGCCTTTTACTCTATCACGTCGATTCAGATTGTTTACTTCTTAATAAAAATGAACAGGAAAAAATACATTTTTTCGCAATATTTTCTAAATAAAATAAATTCTAATTTTCTTATTTATTTTATTTCTTTTGATCAGAGGACGTTACCATTTTTAAATCTATAAATAAATCAAACGTTCCGATAATCTCAAAAAATAAAAGCTCTCTCAAAGGAAAGGCCCTCCAATAAAAGTATTTCGTAAGAATCTAGTTTCATTTCGAATACTACCTAAACCCTAACAAAGGCTCTTTAGAAACCGAAATCAAATCGGTAGGTAATAAGGTTACTCAAAAGAGGTTCGATACGCGAATGGTTATTTTGGAAGACACTTATATTAAATCTTACTTCTATCATTTTCGGGGTAAACGGGTATTTAGTTGTTAAGAACACGAACAGATTTAGGTTAGAAATGTTGTATGGAATAAAAATGGGTGTCTTTGGAGATACAGACCGGAATAAGTTGTTATGGAAATATTATTTATTAATCATCGATATTTATGCGAAAATAAATAGCCAATTATTTCGATTTCTTGGTGACATGCAAAAATAAATTAGGTGAAAATAATCATTAGTCACCATTAAGTCTCTAATAAGTATTTAATATGGTGGATAGATTATGAAGATATTAAATCCACGCTACAGATGATAGCTACAGATATGACAACTATTTCAAAAGTAATACTATATTAAACCCTTTTTTTTTAAGTGTTTTAAATTGTTCCCGAGGTAAAAGTAAAAAACCAGTAATTTTTTAATTTTTTTTTTAAATAATTGGCATTAAAAATGCAATTTTACTTCTTTTTTACCTATAGAGTGCAGCTGAGTGTACCAATTTATACGAATTTAGTAACTGTCACGAGTTTTAAACATAACTTTACTATTGGTAATTGTGGTCACATTTACTTAAATAATATTACCTACAGTAATATCCTAATGTTGCCTGGAAGATATTGCTTCTAGCGATAAGGCCGCCCATTGTGCATTTTATGTATAATTTGTTTGTGTATTTTTTCCTTTTTTGGTGTACAATAAAGAGTATTTATTATTATTATTATTTATTATTATTATTATATCAATAGACCCACAGAAGTGAGCATACATGAGTGCCATTGTTCTAAACATAAATGTAATATAAAATTTAAATGGTGTAATAGTTCAGATCCTGATTTAGATGCGATTAGATGATATAGGAGCACAGAGTTTGCAATTATGCCTGGTCGACAGCTAAGGCTCACCGTAAGAGTGATACCTACCGAACTGTGTCTGTATAATACATAAATATACCTCTGCCTACCCATCCAAGGATATATAAGCGTTAGTTTATACTCGCACTTGTACACGTTTTAAAAGAAATAAAGTAAATGATATTTGTAATATACATAGCATGTAGCTCATTCAAATGAACAGTCGTGGCACAACACAGTCCTTTATCGCAATACGTAGAAGTGAAATTCACCAAAGTAAATGTCGCGTTTATCAAGTTCTTTGTGTACTTGGTATTATGGCATAGTACTCTAATAGACATAGCTATTTCGAATCGTTACAGTTTCTACATTTAAATAAATAATAATAACTGGACACATCTCACACACGGCCGTCTGATCCTAAACTAGGCAGAGCCTCCACTATGGTAACCAGACTGCTGATAAACATACTTATATATTTCTAAATACATACATATTATAGATAAATTACACCCAGACACAGAACAAACAGGCCAGTCATTTAAAAACTACTATCCCAATTTGAGGGCTATTTCATTTCGTATAAATTTTATGGGCTTTATTTCAGCATCACATAGATAGTTATGTTTTGCAAGAAGGGAGTCATGATAATAACTTTTATCCCTAATACCGATTCTTCAGTATAAATAAATATTATTTTCCAAACTAAACGTTCCCCGTTAAAACAAATTTCAATTTTTTTTATCTCATCTCAATTAATTTATTTTTCATATGCTTTCAAATACCCCACAAGTTTTCAATATCAAAACTTCCTGAAACTTTATTACCCGGAAATTAATAAATCATTTACCAACATATTTTAAGGCATATAAATTGCCAATCGAGACATCTACTAGACTCGCTTCAGCTTATATAAGCGTTTTAAAACATGAAACATATGAGGGTGTAATGGAAAAAGAAATCGGATCTTTTGATCTATTATATCCTGTGAAAATACATTAGGCTTATGTCTAATACCATAAGTTTGTTTTCTTCGCGTCTTTTATTTGAAGACAGCCTACCAATATTTTCATTTCAGATAAATATGTCATGATATAAAAAGAACATCAATTTATTTATTTTTAGGAAAAAAATAGGTAAGTATTTTGCTATCTAACAGCTTATCAAACCTACTCTGGTTTGGTAATTTCAATAAAAAAAAAAATAAAGAAAGCGTTATGGCTAAGGGGTTCGACTTCCGATCTAGTGGGTTCGAACCACACCCATTACACTACCAACCCACTGCTGACACAAGCACTTTTAGCTTAGCTGGAGAGGTCGAAAAGAATACTAGTAATGGAGCCTTGTTAAAATCAGTCTTTAGAAAAATAATATATTGTACCATATTTTTTCACGAATATTAGACATTTTATCTAACTGCGGTGAAGCTCTAAATGAGGCTTATGTGTATACGTCGATAGATTCAGTTCGGCGCAAGTGCTGCTGGATACATTAATATTAAAAAAAAAATAAAAAAAAATTGCGCTATTCTTGGCGAGTGAGGTTTCAAAATGAAGGGTTTTAAGAGATGATAACAAAAATATGTACCTATAGTTTATTACTTAATGATTTCTTATAATATTCATATTACACTAATAATGGTTTCTAAATCTAATATTCCAAGGTTCTAAGTAAGAAAACGTTAAAAAATACACATATTGCGTTAGTGAGACTGCGTAATCTCTATTTTGACTCTTTTTCTAAATCAAACTTTAAAAAAAACATTTTTCTTTTCCAATTTAGATCCTGTCCCTGGTTCAAAGTTCACAAGTCTATTTGACTGATAACCATACTCATGAACCGACCATTACAATAGATAAACCGCAAGCCTACCAAGTTAGACTCCAGTCCTAAATAAAATATGCACACCCACAAGTTTATACACCAAAAACCCCAAAAATACAACAAACACCACATTAAATTTTATCTCTGTTTCAGATCGAGATGGCTTCATGGGTGCAGGCAATATCCCTGGATGTATACTTCATTTCCTACTACGGATTCAGGGTCCTGTTTGTCCACCTGATCCCATGCACTTCTCTCGTGGTCCTAAACGTACTTTTGTTCAAAGCTATGAGGACTGCGCAGATCAACAGGCAAAGACTCTTTAAGGAGAATCGAAAATCTGAATGCAAGAAGCTAAGAGACTCCAATTGCACTACTCTAATGCTTATTGTGGTAGTCACTGTTTTCCTGTTGGTGGAAATTCCGGTAGCTGTCGTCACAATTCTCCATATTATCTCCAGCACTATAGTCGAAATTTTAGATTATTATATTGCTAATATCTTGATTCTTATTACCAATTTCTTCATTTTAGTATCCTATCCAATTAATTTCGCTATCTACTGCGGCATGTCCAGGCAGTTTAGGGAGACTTTCAAAGAACTGTTCATTAGGGGAGCAGTCACCAGTAGGAAAAATGGCGGATCTAGTAGATACTCTTTAGTAAATGGACCGAGGACTTGCACGAATGAAACAGTTTTGTAGAATGTTTTGTAAATTTCTTGTAACTAGGTAAGGATTTTTTGAATTGGTTATATTTGTTGTCTATACTGTTAGAACATATCAATTACAAAGATTTTTTTTTTTTCAACAAAGTATTTCGAACGATTTACACATTACAAAATTACATTGTATTCTCTTGTAGTATCTTGTTTTTATTTTTACTTTTGAAAGAGAATCAGAGTTTTTATAATAAGAGTATCTATGTAGATAAGATGTTTATTTTCCACGAAATAATTAAATTTAATGTAAAGCGTTCGTAGGAAATTAACGTGTACTAGACTTTATACAAAATAGGAATGTGTAACAAAAAGTAGTATATTTATGTATAATTTGCATTAATATTTTAGAATTATATAAATTATTTATGCGTACTTTTTCGCGGCCGTGGGGTCACCTGATCATATTTATTTTCAGTGTCATAAAATGTATTTTAATCGGATTAGCTGACCCCACGGCCCTAAATGGTGAGCCCCCATTTCGAAAAAGTATAAATATAGTGTAAATATTAAACGAAATATTTGTAAGCGTTCATTACGTTCTCAATGTGCTTATATTATGAAAAAGTAAATTAAATTCAAAATCAATTTATAAATTATTTGTAAATTTATATAAAATGTAGATAAATGTGTAAAAATGGGTAAGTGTTTATGAAAATGGTACTAAATGTTTATGTTGTAACGTATAATTACTATTAATGTTTGTAATGCTTCCTTGTTTATATGATATTTAAAATATTAAGAATGTTGCGAAAGTTTGACCTTGCCCATATTTTAATCCGACATAGATGGTAACTCCTATCTAATTTAAATGTGAACAATTTTGTAAAACTGATTCGAACCATGGCGAATCGAACTTATATTAGGTGCATACTATATTCAATTAAATAAATAAATTGTATAATATTATTTGTTTCATTTAACATAGTTAATAGAGATTAATATTTTGTACAAGAACACCACTGCTGTAACTTATGTGTTCCCAGCTTTAAAGGAAGTCTAGTAATTGTAACCACCTCTATAAAAATGATTGAACTGATATACCGCTACCTTCTATAGTATAGGCTTTCTGTAAAGTGTTAGGTATACTTAATAATACAAAAATAATGACCTCAGGCAATGGCTCTCTTGCTCCTTAGAAATGAGACATGGAAGGCACAGAACATTACGTAGCTATAACATTACTCATTATTACTTTATTCTTTTGGTAGAAAGCCTTAAACGGCGTAAATATTCGTACAATAATTTAATCGGTAATTATGTTTTGTAGTCGTTTGTTGTCGAGACGTTAGGGTCATGGGGTCCAAGAACTCGTTCCGTTTACAAGAAACTAAATAAGCGCTTTTCGTGACCAGAAGACCAGTCTTTTTCTTGCCATTCAATGTGGCAATGCTTCCAGCCTTTTGGGGATGCGAGTAGGCGATGATACGGAGGTATTTTATGAGTCCGTATTTTTATTTTAGGTGTATCTAAATATTTTCAAGTTTAAATAAATAAATAATACTAAAATAGGTTGCTTTAAAAATCGTTTCAACCTGGTTTGTTGTGTTCCTTCGAGCATTGTTAACACGCTCTGGTAATCGTTTACCATGAAGGGTTGGCCATGACCTTGTTTGCCACCTACTAAGTGTAATTTATTAAATAGCCACATTTGCCAACTTTAATTTGGTCACACCCACGTAATAAGGGGCAAGCCTATCGCCGTCAATCGGGCACTTTGTGAATATAAAATGTGAAAATTGGTAGTAAGTATATTGATAAGGAAAGAAAGATAAGAAGGGAAGACGATAGAAGGAAACGTATGGATCGGGGACTTGTTCAGGTTAGGATCACACACCTGTAACTCGAACAAACTGTTGGCGGGAAGTCCGATCCCTCTAACAAAAATACATATACGTGGGACGCTTAGTAAATTTCGCGAACCTAAAAAAAACATCTGTAGACCCAAATTTTTTAACGAAATCTTTACGAATAACTCCCCACCCCTATTTATGTAAAGTTTTATGCGTACCAATTGTCAAGACACTTATTACAATTAGCCCATCTTCTGTCGATGAAAACTGTATCCCTTTGAGTTGATTTTTTATTTTACGGAATAACAAGAAGTCACACGCTGCTAAATCAAGGCTGTAAGAAGGATGACATAGATGTTTGACCTGTGTGCTGTCTAGGAAGTCCCTCGTTTTGAGTGCCGATTGCGCGTTGTCGTAGAGTAGCACCAGCCCGCAGAGACCCGTATTTGGTCGCTTGCTGCTAATAGCATTGAACACAACAGCTAACAGTATGTAGTATGCCAATCGGTCTTAATGCTACTTTGATCTCGTAAAGGTATTGTCACCACATTCCTGTAATAGTGAAGAAACTATCGATAAAAAATTTCTTTGCGCTTTTCGATCGCTTTTTGGTAGGCCTAGGCTCATTTTCAAACAGACATACTATTGACTAGCGCTTAGTTTCTGGACCGTTATGATAAATCTAAGGTACTTCACCTGTTATAACGTCGTAAACTTATAATGTGAAGGGACCATTGATGCAACCGTGATGTTGTGCTGTACCCATCCCGAAATGCTCCTGATGCGAAGATGCTCATGTAAGATCTTGTTAACGCTTCCTGAACCAATGTTTAATATGTAATGAATCTCTTTACACGTGGTTCATTAATTCTCTTCCATGAAATGCTTATTTCTAACACATCTTTCTTCTTCGGCCAAAGTTAGCCGACCTCACTTAAATTCGCTCAAAATCGGTAAATAATTGCCTCAGAAAGGCATTCATTTACAAATGCAATTTAAAGGCTATCAAACGCTTCTTCCGGTTTTAGGCCATTTTTGAAAATATTCTCAAGATAGATCCATTTTTCAGTGAGATACGATAATTATATTTAGTTTGTAATAAAGTGTGGAGATAAATTTGAAGTTCCAACTTTTGTATTTTTTACAAAAAAAAATATCTTATTTTTAAAATAAAGTATATTTTAATACATTTTTTGACCTGGTACATGACCGAAAATTGCCTATTGTAGGCATTTGATGCTACCACTTTACGTCGCGACGGATATCGTCAACATTTCTGAAAATGTTGACGATATCCGTCCAAACTAAAATGAGCTCTGTGCGAGACAGCTTAAGATTGGTTTTACTTTTCCAATTAACCATAATAATTGCATTAAAACGCCTCGTGAAATGCCAACATTTACATAGTTATTTTCAACCATTATTGTAACATATTGTATTGAGATAAAGCGAATATGGAGATATCAGTAATGAACGTCACTTCGCCAATTCAAATTCAATTTAGGGGTACCTAAATTGAATGTTATGGGCTCGATTCGCTCACTTAATTTTTTTTTTTTTTGTATAAAATGAATACTAGCAACGATGGTCACACATTACTAGTATTCTTGTTAACCCCTCCAGCTAAGCTAAATTGCTTGTGTTAGGAGTGGGTTCACGTCGGTAGTGCACTGGGTGGGGTTTGAACCCGCAACCACTCGATCGCAAGTCCGACGCCTCACCCATTACGAGAATACTAGCAACGATGGTCACACATTACTAGTATTCTTGTTAACCCCTCCAGCTAAGCTAAATTGCTTGTGTTAGGAGTGGGTTCACGTCGGTAGTGCACTGGGTGGGGTTTGAACCCGCAACCACTCGATCGCAAGTCCGACGCCTCACCCATTACGAGAATACTAGCAACGATGGTCACACATTACTAGTATTCTTGTTAACCCCTCCAGCTAAGCTAAATTGCTTGTGTTAGGAGTGGGTTCACGTCGGTAGTGCACTGGGTGGGGTTTGAACCCGCAACCACTCGATCGCAAGTCCGACGCCTCACCCATTACGCTACCGCCGCTTTATAATTGTGTAAAAGAATAGATAGTTGCTTAAAGTGTTGGTGAACCTCGTATAAGTCATTGATTTATAACGTGTCTTGAAGGAGATAGGGCAGAGCAGATTACTGATGTTCTTGATGCACTTCAATTGGAGATGAAACGTAGAACTGTTCTTCTGCTGGTGAGTATCGGGTCACCATAGCTGGAAGGAAGACGGGGCAAACTTAATAGAATAAAAAAGGGTAGGCTTTCAACTCTCTTATCAATCAATAGAGGTATCCAAAGTGAAAGATATCCTGGCCATGACCCATGGGCGAGCCATGCTTCGGCACGTATGGGCCGGCTCAACCGGAGTGATACCATGTACATCCCGATGCCTTAGGAATATCGGGTAGTCTATGTGTATCCAGATTTCCAGCTATCTATACACTAAGTTTCATCGCAATCGGTTCAGTAGTTTTTGAGTTATTGCACGAAAGAGGAACAAACATCAGGCAGGTTCTATGCGGTTTGTAAACGAGGCTGGGCACTGAGAGTGGCTTCAAATATTTAAGGCATAGACAACCGTTTGGCCACTAAGGTCTTTTTCCTTTTCAATTTTAAAGAAATCAAAATTATTTTCAATGTTTTAATGATATTACTGAGTGTATATAAAAAAAACTCAAAACGTCTTATGAGATGAATGGGCTAATAATAAACAGACAAACGTTTATTTTTAACTTTTATAAGTTCTCAGTTCAATACACGCGAATTTGAATGCAATGCTTTAAAAATTTCCGAGATCAACGCCCGGTTTCTGAAAAATGAACTAATTGGATGTCAAATCTCTTGTCAAGTATATATTGAGTTACTAAAAACATGATTAGGCGCTTCCATTTGATCACAGAACCGAGAATATGTATTTAGAAATACCTTTAGCTGTATTCTGTTCCAAATCATGTGTTGCCAGTTACGGTAATACGTCACAAAGGATTTATTCAATATGAATCCTAAACGCCATATATTATACTAAAATACCCTAACGCTAATCAGTATAAGGAATCATTCCATATGCATACTTGCCAGCCGTTACGTCCAAAACAGCGGTACGTCAATAGAGAGCTAACGAGCGTGCAATAACTTAACATTTACCAAATATTTTCGGGCAAAAAGTGTAGCAATATCCCTGTAATCAATGTAGTTCATTGCGTGCTCTCGTAGTTACAATATAGTTAGTATTCAAATATGATACGCAATGTTTAACTGTTTAAGTAGATTAGATCATAACGGTGTTCTCTCTTAAATGACATAATACTTTATAATTTTTTGTCAACTACATAAAAACATAAGTTTTTAGACTCACCGACGAAATTATGTCTTTACTTTGGACATACTGCAGTCCTAAATTCTTTTTTCGATAAACACTTACAGCGCAACTCGGCATAATGATTGTTTTTTCATCCAGCTATATCCACGGCGAAAGTATATACGCTAGTACGAAAATGCTTACACATTTTTGCCGAAGGTATGAGCGTTTATTCATAACTTCCGCGCGCGTGCCCCGCAGCATCGCACTTCTTACTTATTCCTAGTTCTGTAGATTTAATCATCGGATCAGCTAAAATCGAGTTAAAAGACGTCATAGTTTTTCTATGGTTAAATCATTTACTTTATTGACAGTTTAAATGATAAAAAAATAATAAAAAACTTGAAAATACACCTTAATACAACTCAAACTTATTCAATATACTTCGTTTGATAACTGAAGGACCTGTAAAAAAAAAATGTGTGTGTGTACCAGAGTACACAGGTAAGAAGTGAAACTTCTTTACGACATATCATTTTTCTACTATTTGCAACTTCACGAAAATGGGGTAGATAAGGCTTAAGCCTTAAGAAATTATAAAACGAAATATATAATCACTCTCACTTTTCTTGTAAATTCACTTAAATTTGAATTTATCTTTTTATTTTATCACTTTCAAATTAATATATTGTTATTCTTATTTTAAACCAAACTTCAAAACTAATATATTGTTGTTATTATTATAATATATTACATTATATTCTTTACGTCACTATACTAAACTTTGATAAAAAAAAGCAACATGGCGCGTAACCGAAAAACGTGACGATTGCTACAAAATTTCTCCCATACGTCGATAAAGAAGTTTCACTTCAATAACTTAGTAACTAAAGTGATACATTTTCCCCCTTTATCCTTATTTTATACCCAAGGCACCAACCCTTGTTAGATTGGACTTCAGCCTAAAATTGATATTTAACCTGGTCCCAAGCCGATAGAAGTCTCGTCCAACATTTAATAAAGTAACTTGGTTCATTTAATCAAATCTATTATTTCTTTCAATGTACCCTAATATGATAAGCTACTGTTAGCAATGAAAGTTGGTAGAAATAATTTGAAAGGGTGTAAAGTTAGGGTAAATTTTGAAGGATTTTAAGTCGGGCAGGAGCCATCGTTCGTGTCAATCGGCTTTAAGGCTTGCCGGATAGTGGTCTTGACCACCTACAAACGACCTCGAACTTATCCACCCCGAGTTAGTTTGAGGTATTATCAAAGTTTTGTTTAAATCATTGTCTGTGTCCTTTGATCATAAACTTTTACTATTTACACGAACGATTGCTTCAATTTTTTTTTTAAACTTATAAACCATTCAGAGACAGCAAAACCGCCAACTCAGCCGTTTTTTTTTTATTGTGTGGTAATGGCCTTTGTCTTCCAACTCACCTGATGGAAAGTGATAATGAAATGAAGATGGTACATGCCTACCCAGTAGAGAAACCTATTTACTCTACTCTTCTCTACTCTCGTTGCTTTACACGAAGTGCTTTGCATGTATCAGGTACGTGGAGAAAGATAGAGTGGTTTGATACGTAAGGCTCTCTTTTCCGAATATATCCGAAATAGGCAGGCGGTGACATCCTCTTACAAAAACCGAACAAGTACGAGTCTGACTGCGCCTAGAGTTCCGTACAAATTTGTATGCAGATAGTTTATTCACCTTATGAAATCGTCTTTTAAAATTTTTTCCGATAACTTTGAAGTTATTCAAAAAAAAATCTTGAAAAACGATTAGTTTGTTCTGTTGTTCGCCTCTCTGACTTGACAAACAGAGAGGCGAACAACGAAGTGATCCTATAAGGGTTCCTTCTTCCCTTTTTAGGAACGGAACCCTATAAAACAAAGAGAAACAGTCCAGGTTGTACTACAGGGAGGCTTTCTAGGCCAGCAACGCTACGATGCTATGATAATAACGCTTGCATGTAGCAAGCGTAAGGATGTTTTCCATGCTACCAACATTTAAAATAAATTGTATGCTACAGACCAGATGACGCAAACTCTTGATCACCTCGGGGGCACATTTGCACGTATTTTTAAGTTAGTAAAAATTAAAGGCGTAAAGTAAAGGCTGGGTCAGTTCTTTTTAAAATATAAAATACGCCTTACAAACATTTATTGGTTTTTTGACGTTGACATTCAGTTTTTTCAATAAATCTAAGCTTTGCGACCAACTGATAATATTAATCAATCAAACGGCCTATCGCAGTCCCCAGCTGGATTTAGGACTCTCATAATGGACAATGGACCATCGCACGGGTCCTTTACCTTCCTACCTGTCCCAGGTGCCTTTAGATTTCTATTTATTTGAAGCCTCTTTACTAAAATAATAGTAATTTAAATATGAACACAAGACATAAAAATTTATGTGTAAAAAATTCCCAATTTTACGACTGCGAGGAGGCGACGCGATTGTATATTATGGACCAGAGAACATATCTGATATATTTAGTCTTTTCCTAAAAGAAATTCTGTAATGAGTTTTGTGAAAATACAAATGTACGCTGGAATATTTTAAGTGTTCCTTTAAAAATTAAAGAAATCCAACGAAATGAATTTCGTTTTGTGGAAGTCTTTAATTATATTTAAGTGTGCGCGCTCACCGTACGTTTTGCCACATAATTTGCCTTCTTAAAATTATCTGTATATAAAAATAACATTGACGTCATATTATAAAGTTAATATTTATAGGTACTACCAACATAACACGGGATTTTACTAGTACAGGGTCCACTCTTTAATAAGCTGTTATTTTATCATTTTGTTATTATTCTTATGTGATCTATATATAGCTGTCCTGTGTTCCTAAAGCCAATAAGTCATTATTATCAAGTCTGTAATTAGTTGTAGGCAGGAGATACTTGCTTACCAATACACTTGACTTCTCGTCTCTCTCTTCTCTAGAACAAATCTAAACTAATTAAATAAAGCTAAAGAGTTTGAATTGAGAAGAGTTGTTTAATACCCGGTTCCTATATTCAAGCAACGATTCCTTTTGCTTACGGACGGTAAACCTTTCGTTGAAAATTCAACGCAATTTTACCGTCCGTAAGCAAAACGAATCGTTTCTTGTTTATAGGAACCGGGCATAAGTAAACGTGCTAACCTCTGGAAAAACCAGTAGGATTTGAAAAAATATTTTTGAATCACTAATCGCTACCCACGCCTATTGGTCTGCTGCTTAGTGATTTTTACTGCTAATCCAGGAGTTGGGTGGGTTCGATTTCCACCCAGGACAAATAATTGTGTGATGAGCACGATCGTTTGTTCTGTACCTGGGTGTAATTTATAATATGTATGTATTTAGAAATACATAAGTATGTTTATCAGCAGTCCGGTTACCATATTACAGGCTCTGTTTGCTCTGTCTCAAGTTTCAATCATGTCTACTTGGAAGCCCAATTCTTGAAAGTGGTTATACAACATCATGTCACAACCTCTAAGTAGCATAGCAGTGAAAATAAACGCTAGCAAAATTATTGGAAACGACTAGTATATGTTTGTTTTATATGAAAAGGACAAATGAAAAGATGCTCAATACACAGGTGAAGATGTGAAGATATTAATCCGTTAAATGCTTCAACGCAGCAGCAGCCAGGATATTTCTTACAAGCAAGCAACTGCATATATGTAGGTAATACTGAATCGTAAAAACAGACGCAAAATGCCGATTGTGGTTGCGTGTGATAGTGAGATAGCATGTGATACAAGAGAGACAATTAGGGTTTTTCTATTACGTAATTCTCAACAGCTGCATGGCAACAAAGAGTTTAGGAACATATTTACAGGGGCATATAACAATTGTCGCGTCCCGCTTATATGGGAACAAAATACAACTTGCTAAATATGGTTCGGATAACGATGTCGATGTCCGGTAGTTCGCAAATGATCTACGTACTCGTCGCAATTAATGACGTTTATTGTATATGTATATTGTATATCGCAATGTTTATTTAAATAAATGGAAAATTATGGGATATTAGGGAGTACTTTGGGGAAATGATAAAAGCATCCCCAACAAAGGTCCTTTATAATGTCATATTAATACCCTTGTCATAGACTTGTCATCCTTCATGCCCTCTAAAATGCTCATTAAATATTGGTTTGTAATTTTATTGCAAAGCATTCACCAGCGGATTCATTCAAAATTCAACTAGGTGGCTATCACCTCGCATTCGTTTTTTACTCAAGATAAATAGTTTATGTCACTATGCGGCACATAAATAATTTTGGGGATTTTATTGCATGGGAATACAACAAAAAAATATCCTTTCATCAGTAACTCATTTAGCTTAGTTTCCCAGGTACCTAGGTTGTCTATGTGAAGACACGGTGTTGTGTCCCTTCCACACAAAAGAAAAAATATGAATATGCTCTCGCTTTTGACCAATGATTCGCAGCAAGAGCGAGTGGGACTTTCGTTATCAGGAGGCGCTAATCGCATAAGAAATTTTGACAAACATTGTGAGCTGCCTCATCTCTAAGAACAGCTTGGTAGCTTAATTCTCTACCTTTCATCGTGAGGCTGACTGCTATTCGACTCGTGGACAAACCCGGTCGGGGCTTAAAAGCATTCCTGTCTAGGCTGCAACCATAAAAATTACAAAAAATGGTCTTATTCTTGACAAACATATTTGGTTATAAAATTATGTAAATCTTTTAAATGTACTTCCTTTTTATTTTCAAATCATTTTTAATCTATTGGAAATATCTCGTTTCGGTAGTAATACAGGCTGTTACAGAAAGTGGGGTCTTATTTTAGGGCCGTATGGCAGCGTAAAGCACTTACAATTTAAGGAAAATTCGTGATTTTTAAAATAGAACACAAAATATTTCGAACGTACAAATTGATTTTCAAAATTTAAAGATAAAGCTAATATTTTGGAAGACAGAGGGAAACTATGGGTATTTAATAATGGGGATTTTGATAGACTGTGCGAAATTTTTAAAAAGTCCGCATAGAGACATTAACAAACAAAATCGTTGGAATAGACATGAAAATTCATAATAATGTTATTCTTTTCCAAAGTTCCTTTTAAAAATAAACAGTTTAAATAGATTAAATAGTAGCTATTATCACATCACTGCAAACAACAACCATATCCATTACGTCATTTACCGATAAGCAAGATGACAGCTTATACCACTCTGTTGAGTACTGTCAGTTTATCGGTTAGTGACGTAATCAAACTCATGTGGCAGATATAAGTGTTTTAGCGGAAAATTACAGACGTAATTCAAATTATTTCGGTTTTCCGTTTAAATTTTCTTTTATAAGTAAGTAAAATGTTATTTTTTGCGTTAAATGGGCTTCGCTATAAATAAAAACCAGTTCCAAAAAATTGTCAACACTCTGTTACCAACAAACACTGCCTATTTACGAGTACCGTAATGAAACCAGGCGTGTCTATGATTGCCTCTAATTTAATACACCCTATCGTTCGTCGTAGAGGGTGGGGTGTACAATTGTCGAAGGTATGTAGGTCAAAGTAAATATAATTTAATATCTTGAACATTACTCGAGGGAAGGAATCTTAGGGATTACGGATTATCAGTGCCTGACAAATTTCGATAGCAATTCTTGTACTTCTTGTTCTACGGATTATATAATATTTATGATTCTGGATAAGAAGTTAAATGAAGAAGCAATAAAATAGTGTTGTAATTATATTCATGAAAAAAAAACCATGGACGGATGGACCTGACAGTCCAGTGGTTAGTGATCCTGATTGCTGAGCCAGAGGGTTCCATTCCCACCCAGGATAAATAGTTGTGTTATGAGCACGATGATTTGTGTCACAGGAAATACAAGACATTCGGGTACGAAACCCCGGCCTCTGCGAACTACTGCAGTCTCAGTCCCGTTCCTCATCCGAGATTTGCGGTATCCCTTACTCAAGGTTCGTCTCCCTACCCATTTTTCCTTATACAAATTTACCTTCTTTCCGGTCTTAAAATGACTACATTCCCAAGGAAAGTTGGCGTCAGGCGGGAGGCCATAAAATAAACCAGCCAAAACCGTTTGCAATGTTACCATTGCGCTGACCCTAATGAAAATTGGGCAAATAGCAGAAAGGTTATGATGAGATGATGTTGTAACTTTTTCTATGATGTACAATAAAGAATATTGTGTTGTAAAGCCTATGTCGAAGAGGGGATGACAAGGGTAAGGTCTGCTGTGGGATACTAGGATTTCTCATCTCCGTTTATGAATAAGTCCCAAGTAAAAGATTTACAGGTGTCTCAACATCATATGGATGAATAAAAAATTGTCATAAGAAATAATTGACTGTGTGTATTTCGTGGGAGAGCCATGCTTCAGCACGTATGGGCCGGCTTGACCGGAGTGATACCACGGCCTCACAGAAAACCGGCAGTAAAGCAATGATTGCTTTTCACCGAGTCCCTCTCTCTCCCCCCTCCCCTCCCCCTCTTCCACCTTAAAGGCCGGCAACGCAACGCCCTTCAATTGTTACTTTAATTAGTAATAATATTTCTGATCATCAACATGGATTTATAAGCGGTCGCTCTATTTTAACAAATTTAGTTACCTTTGTTACTGACATATCACAGGAAGTCGATGCTGGGTCACAGGTAGATGCAATATACACTGATTTCAGCAGCGCTTTCGATAAAATAAACCATTTGCTTCTATTGCAGAAACTAAATGCTTTAGGTGTAGGAGGAACGTTGCTTAATTGGTCCGAGTCATACTTGTATTACAGGCCAGAAAGCGTTGCTGTCAATGGTTTTGAGTCGCAGTACTATAAGGCAGTTTCCGGGGTACCTCAAGGGCCGCATCTGGGGCCCCTGCTCTTCGTTATATTTATTAACGATATAACATCTCGGGTGAAGCACTGTAAAATGTCATTATTTGCCGATGATGTTAAAATTTACCGCTCAATTAAATTATTCAGGGATTCTAAACAAATTCAAGACAATCTTAATGAAATCTTAAACTGGTGCAATGCAGACTGCATGGAACTCAATATAAATAAATGCTTGCATATTAAATTCACCCGCAAAAAGAAACCACTTGTTACGAAGTACGAGATTGGCGGCACATATTTAAGCGAAGTAACCGAAATCTGTTATTTGGGTGTGATCATCGATACAAAGTTAATATTTACAGCACACGTTGATAAAACTGTGAAAAAAGCCGCCCAATTGCTCGGATTTCTGAGAAGAAATACTATTGGCTTTAGGAATATTACCACCAAAGTACTTTTATATAATAGTCTCGTCCGCAGCCATCTTGAATTTGCTAGTATCGTATGGTCACCGTATTATGTTGTCCATTCGCAACGGATTGAAAGCATTCAGCGAGCCTTTACCAGAAATATCTCATTCTTGTGTAGCGGATTCTCTTACAGAAAACCATATGATGAACGGTTATCCAAATTTGAAATGACCAGTCTTTGTAATCGTAGACGCATATTGGACCTTCTTTTTCTCCATAAATTGATAAGCAATAAGATTCAGTGCGGTTGTCTTTTGGAAAGGATACCGTTAGCCATTCCCCACTCTTATCCTAGACATAGACCTACTAGAACGTTTCATGTACCATTCTGTAGAACTAATCTGGGCATGCAATCGCCTATAAGTAGAGTTCTCAATCAGTGCAATATCATTCAAACACGCAATCCAGACATTGACATCTTTGGAGATACATTTAATAAATTTAAGATTAAACTTCAAAAAATATTTTATAGTAATTCAAATTCAAATAACTGATGTTTGTTTAAATTGTTAAATTTCTTTAGCTTGTTTTGTTTGTTTACTTTTTGTTATTTTTATTTTATTTGTGTTGTTCTTTAGCACACTACTATAACTAGCCAATGTTATGTACACCATAAGTGTCATACGTATCAGACTGAAGACTAACAATATATATTTTATAAATGTATGAATATGTATGATGTGGTTGTACTATTTAATAAATAAATAAAAAAAAAAAAAAAACGCACTTGTGACTCTTGAGTTGCAGGTGCCCATGGGCGGCAGTAGTCATTTACCATCAGGTGACCCATCTGCTCGTTCGTTATCTTATAAAAAAAACATGGAATAAGTATTCTCAAAGCATTCACATTTCGTTCAACTTACCTACTACATGTAGAATCTCTTTGTGATAGTTTTCCCCTTCAGATGTAAAGAACTTCTAGAAAGTTCCTACGAATTCTACAGTTACAAACTATCGAAAATAAATATACACATAATTACTACTTGCTATTCGCGAAATAAGAGTCGAGGAGGAAACTTAAGTCGTAAAGTCGAAGTCGAACATTTAAAGGCATGACAATCTATGGTATAACAATGATAGCACACTTAAATTATATTAAATTCATATTTAATATTTTAGTATATTTTGTAGAACTATAGGCACTAACACATTAATCAGCCTTCACAACCACTTAACATGAAGCCAACTGTATGCTATTAATTCTACTTTCGCACAAAAAGTACTTCATCGAAGTAGTGGTTAAAACTTTAAATCAAACTGTATTGGCTCGCACATAAGTCTGTTGTACCGACTTATGTGCGAGTCCTGTTATAAAACAGGGCTAAACGTTTTGATTTAAGAAAATGGCCTGCTAGTTGTAATGATCCTTTTCTAATTTTAATAAACACGAGTATTCACAATCCGTTCCACAATTTCACAATCCTCGTCGCCATTGTTACATCTTGGGTCTGTGGTTCATGTGGAACAGGAAAAACACTGTAATTGTTAAACCTTTTACTAATTTATAAAAAAAACTGCGGAGTTACACTTACCTGTCGGTGGACCATAGAGAGAGAGAGACATATCGATCTCTCACAGATTTCTTTATAAGAACCACACCATTTTAAGTAATAATAATCATTTTTGAGACTTTACTAAGCGCTTACTAGACCTAAACTAAGCATAGATTTTACAAAAGCTTCTCAAACACAAATATACACATTCTAAGCAGTCAAAACGAAGAGGAACTTCTCTTCAAACTAAATTCAAAATTCTAGAACAATGACCACTAAGCAAATTACATCAATTCACTTCCACAGGCGTCTCTCGGGTGCCTTCGATAATAATTCAATGTAAGTTTATTGCTAATATACTCAAAGTGATTGGACAATCAAATTATACAACTGGGATGGCAATGGCCGTCGCTGTTTTCATTTCAAATGACGGACAATTTGAACTTGAGAAATGTCCCTAAGAAATTTTTATTTTTGCATAAAAACCTTGTTGTAAGAATATACTGCAATCTTGGCAACGAGACCTATATAGTGAATAGGCTGGTGAAGCACTGATGCTGATATTATCCGCTTCATTAACATGTATACGTTGATAATTTGTTAAAATATACACTAGTTGTTTTGAGAGTCTTTATCCCTGTCTGGGATTTTTACGTATAATGCCGCACCTTAGCAAACTGCCCCCTTCTTTTGCATGGTTTTTGGAGGACGTGGACATTGGGACTTATTGGCGTCACAACCAATAGGTAAATAATGCCTCAGTAAAACTCTATCATTCGCCACTCTGAATGATAAAAAACTGTCTATGAATAATAAACCTTAGGAGAAACCTTGAAACCCAGGAATATAAATAATCAGGTTTCGTTTAGAAAAGTTAAAATACCGTCTGTATCGTTTTAAAAATAGTGGACAAGTGCGTTACAATTTTAATAACATTATCCTACTAAATTATAAACGTGAAAGTTTGTGAGGATGTATGGATGTGTGGATGTATGGATGTGTGGATGTATGGATGTATTGATGTTTGTTACTCTTTCACGCCAAAAGTACTGAACCGATTCCAATGAAACTTGGTATGTAGATAGCTGGAGACCTGGATTAACATATAGGCTACTTTTTATCCCGATATTCAAACGGGCTCGAGATTTACGCGTCTGAAACCGCGGGGCGCTGCTAGTTTTTCATAATTATGTAAACAAAACACAATTTCTGAACAAGCGATACAAATCACTATCACTATATATTATGAAACAAAGGCCCCCGCCGCGTCTGTCTGTCTGTTCGCTTTTCATACGGTTTTCACCAATAGACGAAGTGACTCATGAGGAACGTTTAGGTGCATTATTTTATTAAGGTTTTGTGTAAAATTGCTGTTATTGACAATGATTGTTGAAGATGTCGAAAAAAATCAATATATGCCTTGCTACCCTTCCGAAGCGAAGAAGGATTAGCAACCCTATTTATTTATAAAAATTAATTTATATTTGTTCCTATTTTATGCCAATAATCGGTTACCCTCAAGCAGCACCGATCGTGTCTAAGACCTAATGATATTTGAAATATTCATAAGCTATTTTGCTACCCTCCTTGCTGGGATTTGTTTTTCACACTTTCAGTGGATCATTCTGGATAAATATATCTAGTAAGGAACTGTGGAGAGACAGGTGTAGCCGGAGGATCATCCCTCCAACACAGAGGGAGGATCCTCCGGCTACATAATACTAATCGCCGAGAAAATCTTCATATCGCCATGCAGGATTAGTGGTTACTCCTAAGTTGTGCTCTCGTTAGATGACATTGACGTATGTTTTTCGTTGTATGTCGATGTCGCCACATCACAATCAATTAAAACATTTTGTTCACAATAAAATTGGTGAAGTTATTATGGCTAAAAAAAAAACTAACGTCAAATTGATAATAGGAACACTGTATTTATATTATTATGTGCTCGTGGCTACGTGGTAACCAAGCAGGTTAGCATATTACAAGGTTAAGTAGTTTCAGCCAGGTCAGTCTTCGGATGGGTGACCATTCTTAACACATTGAAACCCCTCCGTGCCTCGGAGAGCACGTCGGTCCCGGATGCCATACGAATATGTGTAGCATTCGTTACGGGTAGTTGGAGCCCTAAAAAGTCCGACAACCTGGTCTAACTACAGAACTTCATAATGAAACTACAAACCATTTTTTTTACTTTTACGGTACGTTCTATAAATAGTAAACACTGTATATCAATGCTAATTAGAGATCGCCGGGCGGTCGAATTTCGACCGTTTTGAATGTCTTGTTTTATTTCATTAACCAGTATAACTGGAACTATCATTATATAGACTTTGGTACCTTGACAGGTCTCAATATATACTGGACCCCTATAAATGTATGTACAGCTCAACCCGATTGAAACCACGGCCTCACAGAAAACTGGCAGTAAAGGAATGATTTCATTGTTTTTCAACGAGCGAGGGAGGTTACCGGGCCCTAACCATTCCCTCTCCCCACCTCTCCCCCTCTTGCCCCCTTCCCTTACTGCCACCTTTGACTCTTGAGTTGCAGGTGACCCGTCTGCTCGTTTATCCCCTATAACATAAAAAAAAAACGGGTTGCACTCCGGGAGTGCTGGCAGAAGTGAAAACTTGAACATTAACGTTGTGCATTGTTGAATATTTTGGAATGGTGAGGGAATAATTTCGAACGAATTGCTTTATTAATCAGTATTAAAGTACTATCATTTTTGTTGTTAAATACAATATTCATCTATTGCGCTATCATATGCAAACATGGCAAATTATATTACATTAAAAATTTAACACTTCAGAACTATTACAATTATTTTCCATTAAAAAGTTTATCTCTCAGAAAAATCTACTTTCATCCGAGGACAGAGGACATTCGGACATCAGGGTCACGTGTCCTGACGCGAGTTTAACATTTTTTACCCATCAAAAAGTGCACAACGCTGCTAATGAAGTTTTCACTTCAAAAACTTTTCCTAATTCTCTTCACGTGTTAATATTATTATTATTTTAGCATCCTCCTAACAAATGTCAGAAACAACGCGTCTATGCCCGTACAATTAATACAGAATGCTCCTATTCAGACAAAATAGGTAATCAATTGCAGAGCTCTGAATATATGCTACTTTCGAATAGGATCCCTAATACAATATCCAATTTCCCTTTGCGTTTTTCACGTATGGAATCAGCTATAATTAAAGAGTTAAGTTTGGATGTTTGCCTGATTGGCTATAGAATTGTCTAGTAACTAGACGTGTAAATCCTACTAATATTATAAACGTCAAAGTTAGTGAGTATGGATGTAGGGATGTTTGTTACTCTTTCATGCCAAAACTACTGAACCGATTGCGATGAAACTTGGTATGTAGATAACTGGAGACCTGGATTAACATGTAGGCTACTTTTTATTCCGATATTCCCAGGGGATCGGGACTCACGCGGGTGAAACCGCGGGGCGCTGCTCGTCGGGAATAAATCGCAGTAGTATTTTTAAGGTATCATAACTTTTTGTTTACCCACCGGTTCTTGCAACTAAAGAAGATAATAGGTAATACCGCGATCAAGTCCCAATTTCCAAATTAATAAATCCGTCAATAAAGAAAATAACTTGTGGGCGGTCAAAATCTAAATTATAGCCAACTAAGCAGTGGACAAGATCTAGTAGACAATATAACTTACGTAAACACACTCGTGAGACATAACTAAAAGTCACAGTTAATTTATGACCATAACCATCGTATTTCCATGTCCATCTACGCGACTACCCCATAAAGAACCTCATAGAATCTAAGGTCGCGATTGTAAATTAACGGAGCTTTGAGCAAAGCGACAATAAACTTTTACAAGCTAAAGACAATCGACTACACTGTATTTTGTCTGCCATCCCAAACAACAAACTTTTTAATAATTTAGTTTTTTTCTAGATCATTCCCTCATTAGGAATATTCCAAAGTCGAGCGGGAAATTTCCAAGTTCACAATCATTTAAACAAAGAAGACCGCGATTCGGAACAATTAATTATTTGTGGATTTCACATTTTTTTAATGATTACGTCGTGTTGTGTCTTTTGTAGGTAAGAATTATAAATAGTCAGAAATTCAGATGTGTGTGGACCACAGTGTGGTTTTACACAGTACAGAAAAAAAACAAAAATGAGTATATACAAATTAATGAATTGAATTTACCCATGTAATGAGAGAGAAAGAACGCAATAACTTAAAAACGACTCAACCAATTCCATTCAACTTTTTTTTTTACTGTGTTCTAATACTTGGTAGAAGGTTCTTACAGACCGAAAAATTAATATAAGAAAATTGCACAAAAAAAAAATTGCAAAATTTCAGAAAAAATTATCCACGCGAACGACATCGCGGGCAACAGCTAGTAGTAAATAAATAACATGTATGTAACAATTCTACTTTAATATTTCTAGTTTAAAACTTTGTACCTTTTATTACGTTAACACTGCAGTCACGGCTAAGATAATAATTACTTCGTAACGTATATACATTACTCCCGTAATAACGTAATCCATCATAAAAAATAATTTAGTAATAACTTACATTTCTTTTTCTATAGGCAATTGAAAATGACAATTGCTTCTATACCCGTCCACTGCACAATCATTGCGTCATTTCGTCATTTTGTTTTTAATATAGCTCGCTTAAAAAAGCGTGTAACATCCCTACCGGCCACTTGTGACTTCGGCGAAACGCCCAAACGGTAGGCATAAAAAACGCGACCGTGAGCGAGTGAAAAGTAACATAACATTCATTATAAATTGTATGCCATTTACAGATTTGTTCTAAGTCTGTATATAGTTTGTGTAGATCAGTTTTAATATCCTTAAAAGACCCACGACCACAAATTGCTTCAAATAAGAAAAATATGTGTATCGCTCCACCATGCGTCACTCGCACCTTATTGTCTACCTATCCACAGTTCATTTAATTACTTAATTTTGGTGCTACGCATAGGCTCGGTCACGTTGCGTCACTCTTTGGCAATGAAGCCTTATGGGAAATTATATTTATTGTCCTATTTTCTTTATGGTAGGAGGATTCAATTTTATTAGCTCTGGGTTATTGAGGGTTTTGATATTCCCCTGGTCATGAGTGGGAATCATAATTCTTGTCGTGGTTCAAGGTTGGAATAGTGTAACTAACAGCCACAGTAATATAATGTTTTTTTTTAACTTACAATAATAACGAATTCACATGTTGGAACTAGAAGATGGTGTAACTTTTTCTAAACAATTAAAATTTGTACAACTTTAACACATAACATAACATAACATAACAGTTTAAAAGTACGTACTGTCTTAAAAAGTAAAACAATTCAGCCATTGTAATAACAGAGCCCACGAACACTCGCTGTTGTCCGTTCAATTTTCCTAATTTCATACCAAGCGAGACTCTAACCCGCACAAAATATGGAATATCTTTTTTGGTTTTCCATACAATGCTCGTTACGTTATTGCTTTTGCTTGGGAGATACAGTTCCATTACATTAAATCTGCAATGTGTTGTGTGATTTAGCCAATAGGCAATTAAAATCGTTATTGGGTTTGTAAATTTGACATATATAATACAAAAGAAAAGATTTATTACGTACTAGCTGACAAGACAGACGTCGTCCTGTCAAAATTTTAATAAAGTTTAAATTGTATCCAAAAAAGGACATTCAGTTTTTCATATATTGCATTAATTTACCCAGTTTTTATTTCCTAACAACCAAATGTGTCAGTCAGAATACTGATTGTTATTATATTACTGTTATATATTTAAAGAACAAAAAATTTAATTACTAAATCCGTCCACCCATTCTCAAGTTATTCTCTTACTAGTAAACAACATTTATATTGATGTAAATAACCGGGTATGTATATATATATATATATATATACAAAACTTTTTATGTATGTATCCTGATGGAATTCAATTCATTAGGGATTCTTTACAGTCCGATGAGAACTGCCTTTTATACCACAAACTTTTTTAAAAGCAGAATGGAATTTGTGTACTTGTGTTAAAAATTAAACCACTATTCGCAATATAATATGAATATAATTATGAACCCTCAAATCAGAGTGCTCATTTTGGGTCTGAATAATTGAATGACGTTGATAGGTCTATTATTCAGATTAACTCTGCAAATCGTTCGGAAATAGGTCAGCTTCCATTTTGAGGTGTTGTTGTTTAGCAGATATTTAAATGTAACTCAATAATATAATGTCGTTATATCTCAAGCCGTCATTGATACTGTGTGCTATATTTACTTTTAAAACTTTCGCGATCACATTATACGTGGGAGAGCCATGCTTCGGCACGTATGAGCCGGCTCGACTCCGCTCGATACCACGGCCTCACAGAAAACCGGTAGTGAAACAATGCTTGCATTGCTTTTCCGCCGCGTGAGTGAGGTTACCGGACGCCCTAACCCTTCCCTCTCCCCTAATCCCGTCCTTCCCCTCTCCACCTCTCCCCCCCTCTAATCCTCTCTCCCGTCTTCCAGCTCTTCCCCTCTTCCCCTATTTCCACCTTAAAGGGCGGCAACGCACTTGTGACTCTTGAGTTACAGGTGCCCATGGGCGGCGGTAGTCATTTACCATCAGGTGACCCGTGTGCTCGTTTGCCCCTTTACCATAAAAAAAAAACCATGTCGCATGTTCGGTCATTAGTACGGACGTTTAGAGCACCCTCTATAATGAAATCACCGGAAAGGAACACAAGCGCTGTCTACCGATTTTACGCAGACTAGGTGGAGGACGATTGGCGTGCGGACAGAAGAGTTTACTTTGGTCGTTTGGTCACCGCCGAGTCAACACTAGTCTAGCGCTGACATTAATGAAACTAAAGGTATTTACCAAGGATGTCCATAGAATGTCCAGATTCTCCAGCAAAACTCTGCTTAAAAAAAAAACAACGCTCCTAAAATAGAACTGGATTTTATTATTTTTTCTTCGAATTGTAGGTGCACATTTTAAACCACATAATACGGATTTTCAAGTAAATTCAAGGATATAGTTTTTTTTTTGCAGACATATTCAGAAAAATCTGGAATCATCATCAAAACCCATGGTGTAAAATACCCATAGTTTCATTCATGACATTCGAAATATTAATTTTACCGATCAATTTTCAAGTTGAATTTGTGCTTTTCAAAATAAAATTTATGTATCAAACATCACGAATTTTCCTAACATTAACAGACCCTAAAATAAGAACACAAATTTCTGTAACATTCTGTATAGTAGTTTTTTTTTTGTTACATCATGATCACCATCATTTCATTCATTGGACGTCCACTGCTGGACATAGGCAAAGACTACCAAGAAGACCCGTTGGAATCAGGCTGCATCCACTGACGAAATTAGGCACAGATATAGATTATGCTCTGGAATAGCACATAGGCATAGAATACACAATAGTACAGGTACAGAAACCTCACTCCGCCAAATGATTTAAATAAATTGCTACTCTTGTTCCTTCACAATATGTTCGCAATTCCGGACCTAGAAGTTGTCTCTTCTCTTGTTGTTCTCTTTCTATCGCAGAACTCTTATCTGTTTTGACGAAGCCGTGACGTTAGAGTTGTCTTTTTTTCAAGTAATTAATTAATCTGAATATTTAGTTACTAATCGGAAGGTAAGTTAAGTGCCTATTATTGTATTTTTGTGAAAAATAAAAAAAAACCTAGGCTAATAACTCGATAGTCTTAATACGAAAGGATGACGAGACGCTGCGTGCCAGTGAGCTTCGAACTATAATGCGAATATATGCGAATTTCGACGCTAACGAAGTCGCGTGCAAAAGCAAGTAAAAAATTTAGTTTACCAGCTGCACCCCGCGGTTTTACCCGCGTAAGTCCCGACGCCGTGGTAATATCGGGGTAAAAAGTAGCCAATGTGTTAATCCAAGTGTCAAGCTATCTACATTTACAAGTTTCCTCGCAATCGGTTTTGTAGTTTTTGCATGAAAGATCAACAAACATCCATACATCCATACATCCTCTCAAACTTTCAGTTAGTCAACTTTTAGTTAGGCTTAAAAAAATATTCTCTCAAACTCTTGGCAATTTCAGAGAATACCGCAGCGTTTGATCTAATTTATTTAGATCTGTACCTACCCAGTTCAATTATTAAGACGTAAAGTTTAAAGTATGAGCGTAACAAACGAACAAGTTAAGATAGTAGACTAAAATATACCATTAATTTGACAATATCCATAAATAAAACCAGTCCATTACAATCAACTGCTAGGATCGACAACTCAAAGTGATTAAAAGTACGGAGAAGTTTCCAGTAGAGGGCAGAAGTGAAACATCCAAGGACTATTATTATTTACTAAGAAATACGTTAGTTGTTTGAAATTTCTTAGTATTCTGTCTCGTCTCCTGTTAACGATTCTATGTATTTGCTATTTATTTAAATGTTAACTTAATTTAAATAATGATTATTCTTGGCCAGCTGCTATTTATTTACCTGTAGCCGCACACTCACGGCTGCAGGTGGAAAGGAAAAACCCGTGCCATCCACCTGCGGCAACACTCAGGGTGGCATGAGGCGCTGGAAAGCGCGGCTCCACCACCCGGTTCGCCGGCGGTGAATTAGGTCCGAGTGGAGATCTTCCTCCCGGGCGGGATACATAATATACCACAGTAATACCTAAGCAACGAATTTTGAATAAGCGACAATTTAGTTATCAAAAAGGAGTTGGTACTGGGGACACGGCGTATATGTTATGGACCAAGTGACTAAGTATTGCAATATTTATAATGCCCGGGCAATATGAATAATGAAATGTCAAATCGGACACTACTATTCATTTTAGAAATAACATTATAAAAACAAATCAGTTGACAAACATTTTACAAACATATTACTTTATAAGTAATCATTTGACAAAATACAGATTTCGCAAATGTTTTACTTTGCAAATATTTCAAATGTATCATTCCAAAAATATTCATTTGACCAAGTACTTCGTTTGTCAAAATTGTGATATTACAAAATGGGACAGATCATTTATTGGCAAGTACTAATTTCATACAAATACTGATATTTGATTGAGAGTCAATTTAAAAAATTAGACGCTGTTCTAACTAAGTGAAATGGACAGAATTCGGTTCTTTTCATTTTCTGGTTTCTGGTTCATTGTGGTCGCAGTTCTAACCTAACATAAACCTAGCCATTTCTGTACAATTGACCTACCCTCTAATGACTGATGATAGCGTTGCGTTTTAGAAATGTGAGAAAGAGATTTAAAATATCATCATTTCACAATTAAAATACGATAGAATACGTACAAAATAAATGTGTAATTATATTTTTATAGCAATTAAGACTTAAAATAACAATATTTAGACTATTTTGAAGTCACGTGCGTATTCCCTATTTAAATATAAAAGATATTTTATTACTGTGCCGCCTGCCAAGTAGGTGGGGACCAATTTTATATTCCCGGTCAATATAGTAAAGTAGTCAATATAATAAAAACGATTAGAATAATTGCTTATTTATTAGGTCTTTTTAAACGGTCTGGACTACTCGTATATGAATAATGCTACATTAATCACTCGGTCATTAACATATGCACTATTAGACGATGTAATTGAGAAAATAAACAATAAACTAAAAGTAGTATTTTTAGTTTAATTATTTTCGTAGATCTCAGTTCCGCATTTGATACAGTGGATGATGAGCTACTGATACATAAAATGAATCACTATGGTGTTTGAAGGAACGTACTGCAGCTATTTTTAATCTATCTCCAAAATAAAAAAAAATATACTTACAAATCAGTTAGACTCATGAAAATGGAATAGTAAAACACATAAATCAGCCATGCTGTCGGTAACAACAGGGGTACCACAACGATCAATTTTAAGACCAATTTTATTTATAATATTTACAAATTATTTACTAAACCATATGAGTAGAACAATGCCTGAAGTAAAAACTCAGTATATTTGCAGATTACTCAAATGCTATTGAAGGTGCCAAAGATTTGGAAACCTTGAAAGGAAGTTAATGTAGCAATAAATTAATTCTCCTTGTGGTTTACACTAAATACTCTAAAACAAAGATAATGTTATTTAAAACAACATCGCGTAATAAAGACGACTTACAAATAACATTACACAATCACAAAACTGAGGTAGCTGATGAAGTTAAATTTCTGGGTATACATTTGTGGACAGCTTATAAAATTGGAAATATCTATACTATATATTGGGCAAACAGCTATAATAAAAACGAGCTATAAGGACAATCATGTGTATACCACAAATAGAGAACTGTAAACAACATTTTATTGATTTGGGTATATTGACAGTCAAGCCTCTACATTCTAGTAGTGTTAACCAATTTCAGTAAAATTATTGAAACACCTTATGAAGGAATGGAAAAACAAGAAACTCGAGAAAAGGACTTTAAATCCCACTTGCATCCTAATTTTAAAATTGTCAAACATAGCTCTGGTTACCAAGCAGTTCAACTATTTAATAAGTGGACTGTTGGATAAAGAAACAGTATGCACGAGTTCTTTCAAAACAAAACTCAAGGAGTTTCTACTAATGAGATGTCTATATACTGTAGATGAATGTTATGACTTTCTTTTAGGAACCATAACTAGTGTTTTAATTGTGTAATAATGAATTGGTTATGTATTGAATTGCATCATAATCTTTTTGAAGTGAAACTTTTAAGGTTGCGTTAAACGTTTAACGCTACCATCCACGCTATTCACTACTATTTCAATTAAAGAGAGGTCATTCAGTTGCCGAGAGTCTTAACACCGCCTTTTAAAATTGTCGTCATTTGTGCAGAGCCATCTGTTGAATTACTAATGACACTAAAGCGTGCGACAAAGCACTATCAGTATCTATGAAAACTATAAGCCCGATTACTGTCTAATTGTCACAATTATTGCGACTTCCAACAAGGTTGCGTTAAACGTTTAACGCTACCATGGAGGGGGTATGAAAACATTACAAAGTTTTACTTATTCCGAGCGGAGGGACTCCATGCACTATTATTTTTACTTGGATAATTTTAAATTAAAAACACTTAGTAATAAATAGTTAAGTAATTAATTGTATCATGGTTTTGATTTATTTATATGATTGACATAAATAATTTTAAAATTGTATAATACTTAGTTATAATTTCGTAATTAGTGTAATATTAAAATACATAACAATAAATAAAAAAATACGCAATATTTTTTGTTCGTAAGTTTAATTCCTGAATTCTTCTACTAGTAAACCCTAAGACGAAATTGTTCTGAGTTTCAACCTTTTTGAATTCCAAGGTAGAACTACTAATAAAATGTTGGTAAAAGCTTATACGGGATTTTAACAAATTGTTCCCTAGGAATTTTTAAACTGTTTTTTTTTATAAAATTACATTATTACTTACTAACTTAATCCAATAAACTTTATGACAATAAGAAAGTTGTGTTAATTACAATGGCATAGAAACCTTTTTTTTTCTTTGGGGTCGCAAAACTCATTTTACTAAACTACCCCAAAAGGTTTATTCTCGTACACCAAAGCGTAAAGCTGTTTCCAGCTTCCCAACTATCATTCATTTAAGAAGTAATCATTCACGTACTTCGATGTACTTTTTAAAACATAACTGGTTGTTGGAAAATTACCTCTTGTTGGACCACCACCAATAATCTTACCACCTCTTCCCATATCTTGGCCACAACTGCCGTGATGGTGATTTCTAACCCAACCACCATCAACTCCTTTACCCCATCCACCCCCATCTCCTTGACGACCCATTCTACCCATTCCACTATGATAAATGGTTGATGGAAAATGAGTTCTTAATGGACTACCGGCAACAGTAGGACCACCTGTACCCTTAACACTGCCATCACCACTGTGATGAATGGTTAACGGCAAATGGATTCTTTTGGGGCCACCGCCTATAACAGGACCATTTCTAATTCTATCACTGGCACCACCGCTGAGATAATAGTTACTACCCCAACTATCACCACTGTGATGACGGTTTTTGCCCAAAACTTCACCACCATCAGCGTGATGGACGTTTCTACCTCTCCCACAGCCGTGACCAATGGTTGATGGAAAATTAGTTCTGGCCGGACCGCCGCCAATAATAGGACCAGCTCTTCCCCGGTCACTGGCACTACCACTGAGATAATAGTTTTTACCCCATCTACCACCACCGTGAAAACGGTGTTTGCCCCAAAGTTCACCACCATCACCGTGACGGACGTTTCGACCTCTCCCACTGCCATGACTGGTTGACGGAAAATGAGTTCTAGCCGGACCACCGCCAATAATAGGACTAGCTCTTCCCCGGTCACTAGCACTACCACGGTGGTAATAGTTTCTACCCCATCTACCTCCGCCGTGATAACTGTGTTTGCCCCAAGTTTCGCTACTACTAGTGTGATCGACGCCTCTACCTCTCCCACCGCTGTGATGAATCGTTGACTGAAAATGAGTTCTTTCTGGACCGCCGCCAATAATGGGACCACCTTTCATCCTATCATTCGCACCGCCACCGAGATAATACTTTTTAACCCAATTATTGCCACTACCTAAACCACTCCCACTGCCACCATGACGATTGGTTGATGGAAAATGTGTTCTTCCTGGACTGCTGCCCGCACGATGACCTCTCGTAACCCAACCTACATGATGACCATCTCCAATCCAATTACCTTGATGACCGGCTTCTACCCAACCACTGTGATGTCCTGAAAGTGCAATTACAAACCATTTTTAAGAACAAAACACACTCATACTGACAAATATGTTGGCTGGCGTCGATAGTATTTTCTAACATACTATTTGTTCCTATGAATAAATTTTCCATCATTTTAAAACTGAGTATAATAATAATAAAATTGCTTGACAACTAAACTAATGCCTTATGAGTTGGTTCCAATGCACAGACGTTACGACGTAGTAGCGTTTACTGTTTTTACCGCAAATCATAAAAGTCTAATGAATTGAAAAATAAAAAAGTTTTACTTTTAATATAATCTCTATTTCCTCCACGGCTCCCACCACCAGAGGCTTTAAAAAGGCCAGCACTACCACCAACGCGTTCACCTGAAAATATAAAAACAAATGAAATCAATTCAAAGAATCCTTGAATTGATTTGGAAATTGATTTAAGACTGTAGATCTCAAAATAAATCTAATGAACTATCTAAAAATTTTGAAGCTACATTTGGATCCATAACGGCTGTCAATGAAGCTGAGCAAACCGAGCGAACACTGGAGCGCAAAAACCCTACATAGTGAGCCGTAGCGGTCGTCCTGCGTTAGTACATTTTTTACTATTACACGGTCGAGTAAAACAGGCTAAAGATAATCAACTCGGCTGTCAATCAATCTTGATCAACATAAAAATTTTACATTAACAAATTGTTACTCACTTTTTATATTAAAAATGCATGAGATGCTTCGCAATGACAACGTCTACATAAAGTCACGTCATAGATATCGGGATATAATAACAAGACGACGGGATTTCCAAACTAAACATTTTATCTCGGCCTTGGTTTAAATACGAAACAAAACCAAATACTAACTTTTAAACTTTGGCGTTCCATGATAAGATTATGTATTTAAACGGGAATTAACGCGATCACGAAAAGGTATTACATACCTCTGAATTGCCTGACGTTTCGACCAGGTTGCACTGGCCGTGGTCACACGCTGACTCAACGTACTTGTACATACTATAAAACTTTGGGATATATAATTATGTATACGTACGGGCATTAACGCGATCACGTAATACCTTCGAATTGCTTGCGTTTCGACCAGGTTGCACTCAGTCTGTGGCCACGGCCACAATATTACGTGTTTTTTTTTTTTATATAATAGGGGGCAAACGAGCAGACAAAGTTTTATAGTATGTACAAGTACGTTGAGTCAGCCTGTGACCACGGCCAGTGCAACCTGGTCGAAACGTCAGGCAATTCAGAGGTATGTAATACCTTTTCGTAATCGCGTTAATTCCCGAACATATACATAATTATAGTTAGTAAAAATTTTGGACTTATAATTTTCGAAACAATGCCATATACTGAGCTCAACACTGACAAACAAAAAAGTCTCTAAGAAAATGTTTTATGTCATATCCGAATTATGTACATAAAACTAGCTGGTTCCCATAGAATCTCTACCATATCTTCTCAAGTTTTATTTTGAAGACAAAAGTATCGTCAGTCGTCGTCAGTAAGTCATCAAAATTAGGCTAGCAGCTAAGGTGTGAAAACGAAATAGAGAGAGTTACTTTAACGTTAATAATATTCGTATCGATTGTATAATTGACACATCGTCGAGGACTTATAGTTATTCCAAGACTCCGTGCACCTCCAGGCACAATGGCTATTTTTACGATATTTATACCAATGTGTTTTGTGTAAAATAAAGATGACTACATTATACTGATTACTTACGTTTGTTTATCCTTCGCATTCGTCTAGGGACAAGCAGTAATATAATTAGTGTGTAAGTGAAAATCAGATTATAGCAACGAGGTGATTAAAATTATCATTTATCTCTGTTCGATACAAACTCAAAAGGTGGACTGGCTAAACTGCTGACATGGGATATTTTTTATAAGACTTGGACCTTCTTTATAAGATATTATTAGAGGTTAGATCATGAGTATAAAAAACAATTGAAACTCTTTAATTTAATAACAAAAATGCGGTTTTAATTTGACATTGATTTTACCCGTGATGTTTACCGTGACGATGACGTCACTCCCGTCTGGCACTGGTAGAAAATTCTACACTTTTGACAAAAAAAGTTACAACCATGTTGACACTAACTTTTGTTGACACAACTTATTGTAAAAAGTCAACATTAACTAAATTAAAAACAGTGCAGTGACCCTCTTCTTACATTTAATTACACAGTTTGCATGAATAATTTATTTGCATCTTTCCTATTAAAAAGTCGTATTAACAAAAGGTATTGCTGAAAATGTACTCGCGACTAAGTATTTAAATATATTAGTACTCGTCAAGGTTCAAATAAAATGCGTAATAAATGATTGTTTTAAAATGTATTTACACATGCACATAGCACATGAACAAAGGCTTCTTCTGGCTTCAAAGGCTGTCCATGATAATAGAGACCATAAGAAAAGTGCCAATGGACACATTCTTAACGTTGTAAGTTTTTAGCAAATTAAGTTAAATTTAAATTACTTATTAGCCTCAAGGTCTAGATTGTAATTGCTATGAGTAACCGTTTTATGTACTCGTAGTACATCATAATAAAAAAAAAAATGTATTTGATAGCAAGAAAAACGTAAGTAGGTAGACAGGACCATGGTCGTTGACAAACACTCACTCTTAAACGAGCCCACAATTGAAATCGATAAAAAAACTGAATATTAACTTACCTAGATGTTTTATTAGTGTTTAGCCAATCTTCTAATTCTTGTGATAGCAAGAATTTTCTGAAAACAAAACGGTAATCTTTATTTTTCGGTAAGCGGTTAATTTTCGCTAATGGATTAGGTGTTTGTCTTGCAACTCACTTGATAGCAAGTGACGATGAAGACAAAGATGGCATCCAAAAGAAACCTAGGGATCCTTTGGGGATTACAATGCCACCGATATTAATCGCGCAATACAAAGACTATGACTGTTTCTCCAGATTGTATTCACTAGGGGACAAGTCGCGAAGACACATCGCGTGACTTTCACGTGGTATGACTCTGCAAATTCGTGGGACATTGTCAAGATTTGCCTTGTCCACAGTCCCCATTCATGTCATCGAGATATCACCCGATGTGTGTTTTTTCACAAAGCAATGCGCTTTCCTATTAATCAAAAGTTGTCGTGCGACTGTCGAGGAACAAGCCGCGCGTGTTGATGATCGCAAAGTGTCAATTTTTTACATGTCTTGCTACCTGTAGATGTAGCAGGCAACGTCAGAGGACATCGCGTGCAACACGATGCGTGGGACACGTATATTTTGATGACAAGGTCGTAGGACAAATGTCCGCTAGAGGAAACGGGCCTTTAACTTCATAGACTAGGTAATCATAGTTAGCTATTTTTAAGTTACTCATTCGATCAATAAATAACGTAACGTGATAAACTTTATTCGAGATATACATGAAGAAAATGAATGTCAACCAAAATAAAAATGATTTTTTGAGAAGTTATGAGCAATGAGCATCCTACAACTTACAAAAATAACTTTAGTTAGGTGAATAGTTATCCGATTAACTCAATTATAGCTCTTTCAATAGCATCAGCATTTATTGCTCTGTTTTCAATACCGTAAAAATACACAGAAATGTGAACAATAGTTACTTGATCATCTTAAGGCTGATTTGTGAGCTGGGTAACTTGCCCTGAAGGTTGTTATCAATAACAAGAACAAGTTCCTTAGGTGTCCTTGACTCTGAAACATTTGCCTAAAAACATAAAAAAAGTTACTTAATTATTAAATACTTTTAAAAAATTACTTCCAGACAAGGAACATTTTGGTAACACTGATTCAACTAAATTCTTCAATAAAAGTTTTAAGGGAAGAGAGAAGAAAAAAAAGACATCATCTACATAATTATGTATGTACCTCTGTTTTAAGTTTTATGAACTTAGACGGCATTGATATACACCTGATAGCTCGATGGATTAACTCTGCTGCTTTACTTTCTTTAATGAGAACCATCAAGACCAAGATGGAGTCGAGAGACCAGCCTTTAGGATCCTCATAGCCATCAGGTTTTGGTTTGAGAATTGCTAGAAGTAAAACTTGCTAAAAGTAAACTTAGTAAATCAGGAGTCTTGTTATTAGTTTGGTTTATAGCAACAGATTTTGGTTTAGACCTCAACTTTATACAAGTTATAACGTCAGCTCTCCCTCCATCTTAGAGAGCATGGAAAGCTGTAACCAGCCACCGATACCAAGAAAAGTTTATATGTGGAGTATCCTCAAATCAGTACCCTCAAAGATCCATACACTTATACACAGTCTATATCTTGTGGATAGCCACTGTGGCACTCCAATTTGCTTGGACATAGTAAGGTTTAAATGAAAGGTTTGAAAGTAGGAGCGGTCTGTACCTTCCTCCAAACTTTATTGTTGCCTAAACCTCCTCGTGGAAGAAATATTATATCTTATAAAAATAGCAGTATTATTCAAAAAACAGCATGACACACCAACTTTGATAAAAAGAAATAGACCAACACCTTTGATCGTAAGTGGAGTATGGCCTTCTTCTAGAAACTTTGTTTTGTAATATTCAACAATACGGTTTAGCCACTTGCAACTTGAACCCGATGTGGCCATTGTTGTCCCAAACAGTAGTAGCGATGTTATTAGTATTTTCTGAAAAAAGAAGATGAAGACAAGAAGAGACTATAAGAAACACATACACACATTCGAATCAATTATTAAGTGGATTTATGTACTGGACAGAGCTTCTTAAAACAAATTGATTTACTCTTTCGTATACGATTTGTACAATAATATTTTGGGCTCCTTTATTTTTTCCATGGTTGTCAACGTGAGAGTACTACTTCTACTTTTCATATGTGAAGTGTTACCGGAGTTTGAAAGTAACGCCAATAACAGCTTAATGGGAATATGGCATATGCTATCAAACTTTATATTGTATCGTGGGATCACTCTTTAGGGAACGCGTTCTAATCTAACTATTTCTTAAAGATAAAGTGTGTCGTGTACATTCATCCAATTTTAAAAAGTTTGTATTAAACAGGTTCAATCGGTTATCTATTTTTCATATTTTGCAGTACTCTTCTTATTATCTTAAAAAAGCACTTGTTCTGAGACTGTTACTATAATAACACTCCACCCCTTCTTTCGTTTATATATCTTCAAAAATATTCTTTCCATAGTTTTGTTGTTTGAAAACCATAATTTTTGTCAAGAGATTTCCTGATCTGTCAATGAACTCTTTCACACTTTTTTCTTTGTTTTCGCTTTTCTTTATTGGAATTTGTTTGTGACACAATGATGATGATTCGAATCCCTGAGCGCTGAGCTAGTGAAAACTGTGTTACAGAATCCAGATTTATTTTTTTCAAAGCATTTTGCTTTTCTTTTAAGGCTGTTTTGATTTGCTTTCAGATTTTCTTCTTCGTCTTTGTTTTCTTTTTGACTGTCCAAAAAATTCTTACACCGCATTTCTTATTCAACCACATCACTTCACTTTCTTCTTCACTTAGCTCTATTATTTTCATCATCACTTATTTAATTGTTTTCTTTATTGAATCTTATTTTAATTTGTTGTTTTCAGTTTATATTGTTACTTACTACATATTTTTATTTTAGATCAATATTTTTATGCATATACAATGTTATTAAACTACAAATTGTCCTGGTAAAAAATAACTCTTGTACAAAGTCTGCAGTATTTAATGTCATCAATGGAAACTAAATGTTTATTTATTTAATTTAATATGAAGTTCAAATGGCAAATAAATCTAAATCAAATGTCAAAAATAGATGTAAGATAATCGGCATAGGATTCATATTTTGTTTCAGTGTCTAGACAAAAACTTACCCTACTAAACATTTTAAAGGTATAATTTGATTGATTTAGGCCAAACTCTGTTAAACTTTATTTGAATTATTCAGTTGGATAATAAAATAGAATCTTGAATGTCGTATTAACCACTTCTACAGTATTTTTATTATGGAAACATAAATTTGGTGATTAGGATTATATGAGACATTTTAATTATTACTACTGGTAGTGCAGAACAATTTAATGCAGGTAGGTAAACTATGAAATAAAAATTTACAAAACCACCCGTGTGCGTTATGCACGTCGGTAGTGTTAAATAACTTTTCGGAGTATAGCCGACCATTTTCTCTTGGGTATGTGGGCTAGAAAAAAATCACTGTTTCGACAAACTTTCGGCAGTACTCTAGTATCTTCAGCTGTGTCAGTTGACTATGAAGTACTGAGGCGTGGCCACCGTCTCAAATCAGGTACAAATTACAAAAAATATCGTTTTGCCTTTACTTGTCTACTCATATTCCTATTTGTGTTTTGTGTCTTTCTTAAGGGTATAACACATTAGGAATTTTGGTTATTAAGTAACTGAAATGTCAAGTGTTTACAGTTCAAACGAGGTTCTCGCGAGGTTATCCTAGTGCTCGGTGCCTTATTCACGTAAGACACGTTCATAATTATATTGTATTCATTGTTAAATTTTATATTGCTGTCAGCTTGCGCTTACGGCTTACACCTTGTTTTGAAGTGAAACTTCTTTAGTATCCTTGTGATTTTTGAAATTCAAGGAAACGAAAAAGCGTCACGATAAAGAAATAAACACATTCATAAATATGATTTAGCCTGCGAGAGAAGTGAGTTAGAATACAAGTATCAGTGTCTCCTAAAATCTTTTTCTTTGCGCCTTCGTACTACCAAGCCTTCAGAAAACATGTCAATGTCAACGTGGTGTAATTTTTGTGCATTTGTGTATTAAAAATTTCGTTGGTTAATTCATTTATGTGAATTTTTTAACATATCTCTCTTAATTTGACCAATAACTTTTATATAAATTATCTAAAATCAAATTTATTAACATCAGTAAATTATTTGTGTTGTTTTTATATTTTATTTCTCATTCTCCCGTAGGCTACTTTTCTGAAGTTTCACTTCGATCGTGTTTGAATTGCACATACAGATACTTTTGTTTTGGTCGAGCATAATACAAAATATCGCGATTTGAAAACATGTTGCACAAACCCACTAAAAATGTTTTATATTTCATCAAAAAAGAATACGTTCAGAACCTTCTGATTGACAAGAAAAACTAGAGCTCAGAACAGTTTTTGGGGATTGTTATTTTTAATTAAGTTTGGACGTAATGTAATGGACGTAAATACGGTTTTACGGAATTTACGTCCATTACGTTAAACTGTCGTAAATAATTTGCGGGTATACCAAGAAACTACTACTAGACTGTTACGAGGAACAGCTGTTTAAACGTGTCTTAAAACTAATTATGAATGTCGTAAAACATAGTCAATTAAATAATATTTTTAATAAAACGTTCTCGTCTCGGGCTCCAGTGTGATCCCCAGTCGCACACCTGTGACTACAAAGTTTAAGTCCAGAAGTGCAATTAAATATATCTCATGATTAGTATCATTTTGATTTTATTCTTACTTTTTTTAATCAAAATATATGTGTATTACTATTTTGAAATTCGTCATAAACTATTCAACTGATCTGAATAATAGTTGCAGATGCTTATTTACATTTATAACATATTTTTTTATTTATAGGCGTTTGTTTTGCAACTCACCCGATGGTAAATGATAAAGACGAAGCTGATAAACGCCTATATAAAACCATCGGAATACAATAAAGCAGAGTAGTAATATTCGATAAGGAATCGTTTTTTGAAAAAAACTAGTCATTGTCAGTCTATACCAGCAGTAGATCACGTGGCTAAAGAAAAAAAATAACTGAAAAAGCAGCCTATATATATAGAGGTAGTTGTTATATCTCCATCTCCCTCTATGGTATATATTCTAATATCCATTATACTGTTACTGTTAGTACTTTAGTGAGGCAGAAGTCGTGTCAAATTAGGTCTGAAACGCGGCACTGCGCTTGATAAGCTAACTTCGACAGTCTCAGTCATAGGTTACCGTAAGGTTGGGCCATGAAAACCGCTGTAGCGATTAAATTGGTTAAGTTTCTTCAGTTACATAAGCCTCTCAGTGAATACTCTATCCAATACTAAAACAATTTCTAAATTCAAATCCAAGTGGTAGTTCCAGAGATTAGCGCGTTTATACAAACAATAAAAAAACCTGTTCAGCTTTATTGTATTAATATAGATATTTAAAAAAGGAAACCTTTCATAAGCCTGTCATAACGATAATTGGTAACTACCGAAATTTCAAACTAACCCATAAATCGTCAAGTAGTGAGCAATTACCTCATGGGCACCGAAATGGGTACAAGCTGGCCACATCAGTGATGTCTCGAAAGCGTTGACAACGCTATCCTCATCCGGTACGGCTTTAGACTTTTGTAAGGGGGTAGGGGAGAGGGCGGGGGAGAGGGGGCAAGAGCGGCTAGAGGGCAGAGGGGGAAGAGGGGAGAGATTGAAGGGTTAGGGCCTCCACTAACCTCACTCATTCGGCGAAAAGCAATGAAGCATTGCTTCACTGCCAGTTTTCTGTGAGGCTGTGGTATCACTCCGGTCGAGCCGGTGCATAAGTGCCGAAGCATGGCTCTCCCACGAACAAAACGCAGTTTATAACGAAATAAACACAATTTCCTAATAATAATTACAAATCATAGATACAATTCTCACTATTTCCACTCACTATTCGCAATACTTCGCACTTATTATTCGCAATATCTCTCAACTAGAACTGAATGTCTATACCACATTGCAAATCGTTTTTATCGTTTGAAAAACAACTCATTGAAAGTCTGTGAACTTTCCTGCAACATCTCGTACAAGCTACTTCTAGAACTCAGTAGAACATTCATAGTGATAGACAGATTAGTTCCGTTATTCGTTAAAAAATAGCGCCGTATATCTCAATTTAATTCCCGTTACTAGAGAATAGATGCCGCTCGCGCCTGAATTTAGGCTTCCGTAACAATATTTTTATGATAGCTTTAATTTTTTAAGTATAATAAAGACACTATATAATAAACGATACTAAAAAAAATTGTTATTTGCTTGCGCATCTGTCCTTTTCACTCTTGCGAGTGTGCGCGTAAAATAGGTACCACGAGTCTTATACGGTCCGTTGTAGTAAGTGATAAACTATAGACGCTATACATTGCAGTTTTACTATTACAATATAATAAGTATATTTTCACAGGAAAATTCATTGTATAGTCTGATTTATTATTACGATAGCATATTAAATCCAAACACGTAAAGTATGTGCAACTATCGAGTACCACTTTTTGACGCAGTTTTTGTAGGAGATAGTGGGTTTATAATATTTGATATCGTCTATTCTGTCTTTTAACCGTTTCTTTGCCTGCATGGATATCAGTTTCCGTGTACCTGGTGTGTCGACACAGAATAAAAAGCTGTTATAGATTTAAAGTTTTATTCAAAGAATCTCAGCCAATTTTAAAAATGTCTTAACTATCAATATTCTCTACTGTGTTTTTTTTCGTTATCATCTCAAGTATGTATAGGTCTGAAAGGTGGAATCTAGTCTATAATATTTATTGAAGAGAAACTATTCAAAGTTATTCTTTTGAGATATATTTAGTTTAGATTCAGAACCTTTCTACACGATTACATTAGGCGATATAGGAAATTTTATGTACTCCCGCCATATGAACGTAGTGAGTCACTTCATAGATTGTGTTGAACTTCTCAGTAAAATTGGTCCGCGCGTATTATCATTACCTACGTCTAAAATTTAGAATATATTGCACTTAAAGACGAAACTCAAATGTAATCAGAGTTTCTATTGTTTTTGATTTGAAAAGTCTAACATGAACATTTAGGTGTCAAAAGCGTTGTACTAGATGGATACTTTATAATTTAAAAAAAAACAAAAAAAATCTGCGCAATGGATGTTTCCATTCCCAGATTTGACGACAAATACTGATAAGCTTAACTAAAAATAGCTCGTTATGTAACAAAACTTTCTATGGTCACATCATTAAAAGTCTCACCACAAACGCCATTGAAAATAGAATAACCTATAATAGGCCAGTACAAATAGTATTTGAACAACAAAAAAATTCGGTACATCAATCTGACAGCGGGATATTGTAGAACAAGATATTATAAAAGAGGAAAAAATAAATCGAACCGACAGTTGCTATCCGGAGTGGAATGGGATGTGTTTTTAGGGGTTGAAAACAGTTTTTCGTGTTTTCTGGCTAAACCGTGCGTTCTATCAAAAAAAGTTAGACATAAAAGTTGTAGAGAATAAAAAAATCTACAACATTTCTACCTACCATACCTCCGTAACCTCAAAACTTTCGGCAATTACACTTAGCCCTACTAGTTATCCCTACCGGTAGGGCTAAGTCTTTTATAATATCTTGTTCTACAATATCCGGATGTCAGATTGCTGTAACGAATTATCATTTTTTTTTCCAAAATTTTTCTCCTATTAGTACTGGCCTATAACACCAAGCTCACGATAACTCTTTCTCTCTTATGCCTTGTTACTTCATTTGGAGCTATTATGACCGAGCATATAACATTAAACACATTTGTCTGTGATATTTTATACTCTATGATACTTTTATAGTAGTTAGAGACTTCCCGACAACCGTCAGTTTGAGTTCAGGTCTGCAATTTTGACCTGCACGAGTTATTTCTTAAAATCCATCTCTATAAGCAATATCAATTCAATAAATTCCTTCAATTTGCCCAGAATTTTAAAATCTTTAATCCCCAAAGTGCCCATTTCAATTGATTTGGCTTGCCTCTATTACGTTAGTGGGATAGCATTGCTGACAAAATGTGGGTTTTAAATGCGCCTTTGTCTAAACCCTTCGAGGAAACAGGTGTGAGACGCGGAGTACGTATGTCTCTTTTATTTTTTATTTAGTTAGGTTGTTTGAGCTATCCATAACTGGGTTTGCTGACCGTTAATATTGTGACAATAAATCTTATGTTATGCGTTCATATTCTACAATTATTTCTTACGATTATGCGTGTCGTATGCTGCACCCCTTTTAGTGATAAAAATCTATGAAAATAAGTAAGTATGTCGTAAACTCAGAAAGGTAACGTTTTTACGTTTTTCCCTCGGGTGAGTTTGTTCTAAATCTGTGTTTAATGACTTGATTATGCAAGAGCTTGCCGAGGGTCGTTTTACACATACATCACTCTTTACGTGACTGCTCTAAAGGGGGTCTACACCCTCGATAAATCTTTATTATAACCAAATTAAAAAACAAAAGAGTTGACTAGATGACTGTTTTTGTTCAACTATTTGGTCTCGTAGTAGGCGATTATAATTTATTATGTTTTGTGTGGAATCGTGAGGTTCTAAGATAGATTCTATCCCTATATACTTATAGGGTTATTGGGGTTTTCTGTTAAGATTTATTCTGGATGTCTGGTATAGAGGCAATAGAGTTGCCCCCTACTAGGAGAAACAAAAATGTAGATTGCAAAACTGGGGATGTCTAAAATACTGTTTCCAATCCTTTCATGTGCATAACATGGCGAAAGTCAGGAAACTTCAAAATTATTGTTTTTGGTACAAGTTTTTTTTTAAATGCTTATGTTATTTTTTGTCATGGATACCGAGCATAAACCAATAGACAATTGTATAAAGACATTTGAGTATTTACATAGTGTGGAAACCTTACCAGGGTTGACAGTGAAGTGGTATGTTGGAATCAAATTCGACTTAAAATTTAGGTTGTACTGTCATATATTATGTAGGTCTATTGCAAGGACCTAAGAAGGTAGTCCCAAAGAAACCGACAGACTGGATGACTTTTCAAGTGAAAAATAAAGGTTTATACTAACTGTCTCACAGTTTCAAAATAATCGATTGTTTTTGTGAGTGTGTGCTGGGTTTTAGAGAATTGGAAGGAACTTACAGAAAGGGTATATTAATGCGACATTTACCTGATTAAATTTGCATAATGAGGTAATGGTTAGTAAAGGCGCATGTGCTGTACGGACACAAAGGAACACGTTTGTTGTAATAATGTTGAGTTTCCTATATACATTTTTTTATGGGATAAGGAGCTAACGAGCAGACGGGGGACCCGTCTGCTCGTGACGTGATGGTCAGTGACTATCGCCGTCTATGGACACTTGCAAATCAAGAGTCACAACTGTGTTGCCGAGATTTAAGGTGGGAGTAGGGGAAGGGGGGGAACAGGGGGAGTGGGGGTGGAGACAGGGAGTAGAGGAAGGTTTAGGGCCACCGATTTTCTGTGAGGTCTTGGTAGCAATGTTTACCTACCTATTAGGGTAGGTATTAGGCTAAACTCACTCACGTGGCGAAACACAACACAAGCATTGCTTCACGCTGATTTTCTGTGGTGCCGCGGTATCTATTCGGTCGAGCCGATTAAAAATTCGGTTGAGGCGAGAATTTTGTCCATAATGCACCACTGTGCGGCCCATACGTGCCGAAACATGGCATGACATGTGTAGAGAATAGACTAGAATGGCAAAGGTAACGAAATAAACTTAACATTTGTAGCTACAGTAGTTAATAAAACTAGAAATGCGAAACGAGAATACAAAATTCTAGTAATTAAATCGTTGTTTTCCTATTTAAAAATTGTTTTGAAAAGTGCCATTTCAGTCGGTGCAACAAAAACAAAACAAAAAGTTATAGGAAATGCCATATTCTAAATTTATTTTAAATAGCAAATATGTTTATAAATACTTGCTGTAGTAGTTAGTTTAGAAAAAGGTACTATGGGATTGACATCGTCAATTTTATGTACAAAAATCCTTATCTAAACTAATATTATAAAGAGGAAACATTTGTGTTTTTCTATAAAACTAAAACTACTAGACCGATTGCGATGAAACTTGGTATATAGATAGCTGGAGACCTGGATTAACGCATAGACTACTTTTTATCCCGACATTCCCACGGGATCAGGACTTATGCAGGTGAATCCGCAAGGCGCTGCTAGTCACAAATAAAGAGAATTTAAATATGGTGATTCTGAAAAGAATACACGTCTAAGCTCTATAACCAACACGTAACTTCTATCGCAAACACAGGCATTAAATCATTTCAAACCCAAACATATGGTATAATCGCATAAGACGAACATAGCAGCTTCCTATGACGTATTAAATTTGTTTTATTGCGCCACTGTAAAGTTAAATTTCAGACACTGTGTCTGTAGATATTAAGTGAGTTCGCACAACCCTACTGTGACAACAGCCAAACATAAACCTCAATGAATCTCAAACGAGACATCTTTAGAAAAGATTAAACAGTAAAGGAGTTGTTTGTAAAGTTAGGCGAGGTATAACTACAAAGGTCTTATCATTTATTAAATAGTAATATTCTATTTTCATTAACCCGTATCTCGTTTCTTGAATGTCACTGAAATCAGCTTGAAACATGTCCGTGGGCGGGCTAAATATCTATATTTTGAGACTTTGTAATGGCAAACCGATATTTGTAATAGCAGTATTGTTTAGTAATGCGTAACGTTCGTACTAGATGTCGTTAAAAACCCTCAACAAATAAAAAAGAATTATGGTTCTCGAGCTATATGTTGTACCGAAAACTTAATAAAATTAAATAATGCAGCGGATTGTCTGTACATCAAGGTTACTTAAATGACATCCTTCAAATAAACGTTCTTGTTTTACTCTTCAATATCATCATCTTCTGCCCGTTTTTCCAATTTCTTGGGGTCTTCTTAATATGTCTCTTGCCCTCACACACTTCCTCTTCCGTCTGACTTTAATCTACGGTAGTGCCAAAAATCCACTGCAAGTTGTTTAAAATAGATACCAAATATTTTGCAGCAACACGCCATTTACGAGTAAGCACCAGGTTAGTCAATCTTTGATACGAATCTTGAACAGATTCGTGTCAATTGTGATCTTTTATTCCATCCATACTAAAATAATGTACCTATACTAAAGGAAGGTTACTGAAGGATAAATTAAGGGCATCTCTATATATTTAAAGATTGTTTACTTTGTTTTTGTGCCTGGTACCATCGTTATACGGAAAATATAGTAATTTAACTATGTATAATTTATTTTTAATTATTCTATAAAATGTGGAATATTTATTGACAATTATTGACAATTTATCTTGTAATACCAAACGTAGAGTGGTGAATATTCCTTCTTTTTAATTCTTAAATAATCTCCGTCATTAATCTCTAGCAGAATATATGTGCAGGTAATTGTCCTAAATTATTATATTAAGCACGTGACAAAATTACAAGACTTTAGATGTTTCCTTTAGTTATTTATAAGGTTAATAAAATTTCAGTAAATTTTTTGTGCTGTTAATAATGCCTTGGAAGCAATAAGAACCAAGAATCACACACAAAATTCTTTGAACTGAAAAGTCCTACGTGTAATATCTTCACTTGACTGACTCCGTGAAGTGGGTAGACAGAATTAAATTTTATGCTATTTATACAGTGCATCTCGAAAGTAATTGTACTGTCCTCTTTACCGAGCTGATAAGTCGATATGTCGTTTGGCAGCTGAAGAAATGCTACGACCTGGCATCGCTTCCAAAAAAATGCTATTACTTCGGAAAAAAGCTTTTTTGTATGGAAATACGTTGGCTGGAATTTGATGTAGAAGTAACGTTGAAACAAGTAAAAATCTTGTAATAAATGATTATATTTATCCAATGTTTGTAACGCTATCCATTATGCATAATATGAGTGTTACAACAGATATTTACTTACTGTACAACAATTTGCACACTTGCCATTTGGCTACAGAACCTCACAAATATCACAAAACAACAATCTTTCTTAGGAACGGAATTTCTTATCTACACTTAATGCAAAAAAAAATTGTATGCTCTAAAACAATGCACTAGTAGTCATTAACCCAAAAGTGTACACCAACAGGCCCAGCCCGTCTAGCCTCGTTGCTGCAGTCTCAGAAGCAGCAAACGTGATGGCATCAGATAAGTGTCGTCCGCTGGCTGTTTGGTACAAGAGTCATGGCATCCTTGTGTATCATTAGTAAAAGTCAGGGCAAACAATAACACTCCGACGCGATTCAACACAATAACTTACGCGACCTAGACAGACACTTGGTTTTCTTTGTGAATTTCTGAGCCCTGCGTTCAAGTTTTATATAGGTTTTTATGCAGTCACTTCTGTACGTATATCACCAAGGGGGAGGGGGGGGGGGGGAGTGACTATAAAAAGTGTAGCCATATTTCTCATATTTCGTGAACTATATTTTTAAATCGTTCGTAATAGGGTCACCGTAATAGGGTCATTTGCAGCACGAACAAGTTTCTGAAGTCTGTGCTTGTACTGAAAGTTTCCTAATAGAAAAACCTAATAAAAAGTTGCTCAATCTGAAAGCCGTCAATCGAACCTAGGTCCTTTTGAAACATGGTTGAATATTTTTTTAAATTATTAACACAAAACAAAATTTTCTTGCTATCAATGCACAAAAAAATGAATTTAATCTGTCCCCACCAAACACTGATGAGAATCATTAAACAGAATTCGCTCTTATAAACAATCAAATTACGTTAAATTACATAAATTTACAATTATTTTATTTTCCTAAAGGTTTGTGGTCGAAATAACAAAGGTTCAGTAGCAAAATAAAGCTCAAAGAAACAAATATTGTTATGTGTAGTGTTTTATTGTTGTTTGCTCGAGCTCTCAAAGGATATTTAGTTCTATATTTATAAATCGTTTACCATTGGACGGTTTTTTAGTAAGCATGGCTAATGAGTAATGACTATAAAGATAAATATTTACTAAGCTTGTTAGTGAAATTTGATTAACCTCACATTTTTTTAAGTATTAGCACTTACATACCTGCCCCATTAATCTCGCGCACTTTTTACCCGACTTCCGATGATGGATAATGTTTTTCGAGCGAATGTATGTGTAGATACCTATGTTTAATTTTTTATTTAATTAAACCTTTGGTATGCTCTACAGCTTAAACATTTCAAAATATGAGTATGAGGCGTCATAAGATTCATCCCAGTTGTGGGAGCGACATCTAAACCAATATTACATACTTAGGAATTTGTCGATAAACTCTGAAACGAATGTACCGATTTCAATCATTCTTTTACCATTAGGCAGCTACTTTATCCAGAAGGAACATAATTATGCCATATTTTATTGAAGTATTAGGTATAGATAAATGCAAGCGAAACCGCAAGCACAGCTAATAGAGTATTTTTAAATTAATAAACAAATGTAATGTAAATTTTCTGCGAGGTCAGACACGCCCCAAGGAAAGCTTAATATCCGAGTCCACTTTTATACTTAAAGTCAATACTGATAAGAGCATAAATTGATTTTTGCTGTTATTCCTCGGGCCGTTTTTAAGGCGCTTTTCAAAAATCGAATGTATTCTTGAGTAAAGGTGAAGACGTAGTTCAATGTCATGCAAATAACGATGGAGGAACATAACACCCATTTGTCTACACACACATCTTTACATATTTTGAATTTACGAATTTGCCATTTTTTAATACATTTTTTATTTGTATTTAAAATCAGAAAATAACAAAACATTTGGAATAAAATACTTTTTATAAACGCGTTACTGCGGCTAAGTAATTAAAAACTATCCTATCTTTCAAGTTGAACCAAACTGCACACAGTGTGCAAAATTTCATTAAAATCGGTTAATTCGTTTAGTAGTTCACAATATTATAAAAATAATTGCACTCAGCAAATCAAAACCTCTGACGTAGCCGTGGAATGTTCTATCGCTGTTGGATTCAAAGTGTCAACAACAATAGCGTATTCTTTATTTAAAAGAAGCCGCATTTAAATCTAAAAGGACTGCTTAGTGTACAAAATGGTATTCGTTGGTGCTTCTTTGCTATTGTAAGTAAAATGGATCGCCGGGTTAGCGAGTCTTAGGTATGTCTTGCATGTTTTAAATGCAATGGCGCATCCTGCTCATGTAGGGACGCTACGTTAGACGGTAATAGAAGGAAATTTATTTTCCAGACAATGTTATTGAAAACAGGAATTATTTCACAATTCTCTGTGGTAGGGATCAATTAATTTTATTTAGGGTCCATTTTTTAAATAAAATGACCGTCATATCCTTCCAACTTTTACGTCATCGCGTGTATTTACTTTGTTAAAATTCAATAGCATATTATAACCTATAGCATAAAAAAATCATATAATAATAATATATAACCTTTACTTACCTAATATAAATAATAACAATAGTATGTTACTGAATCCTAAATTGGTGTTGTCGCCATTTGTTAACGAGTAGCGGAACTAAGTTGTGTCGCACGGCGCCACCTTTTAGCAAATAAAAGAAGTAATAGTCTGTCAATAGAATGTTCTATTGAGTTCTATTGAGTTTCAACAGCGGTCGAGTCAGATAGATAGTACGGGATATTTAACGAAAGTGCATGAACATTCTATGAGACGTTTTTCGAACTACAACTGTGGTGTAAGGAACACCTTACCTAATCCTGAAATAGTGTATTCATTCTGAGGCAAAAATCATTGGAATTTTCTGTTTAAATATTAATATATTTCTATTTAAATTAATAAATTTTATTTCTCGCGTAGCACAAACTTACACGCTGTATAATTAAGTTGCATTTCGGATTCAGTTCTAGAAAAGCGATACTACGAGTTAACAAGTGCGAAAATCATTAGTGAAGTTTAGTGTATAAATTATTAATTAATGATATAAACGTAATCAAGAAGATTAAGTTTCTGTTAGTAAGTATATATTGTACAGTTTACCTAAGACACGCACAAAACAGATTGGTGGTCCGGATCCGGACCGTGGTCCGCCATTTAATAAAGGAGTTAGGCAACACACGGAAGGGTTTCGTTTGCATTGGAGCCGCCAAAGTTGGGATAGCAGCTTACTACTTTACAAAAGACGATGGGAGTACTAATGTATTTCTGCATAGCACCTGCTTTACCACGTGAAGAACTTTACTAACCTTGAGAGTATTGATCGGCTCACCATCATCTATTTACCAAAAGCACTGCACGCATAAAGTGGCCGTCTTGCCACTAAGCCGCGCCAAGTGTTGTTACTCAGATTACTACATGGTTATACGTTGTTAATGTTACAGAAAAGGAAGCAGGGTCTATCAATGCAGGAAAAAAAATCTGTTGCCGAGGGATGGAATAATATTTTTTAGACAACCATCCGGTTTGACGAAATCTACAATAATGCGAGAGAAATCTCGGGAAAAAGATAGGAATGATAAATGTGTAGGTACTATTTTTTTTCTTATTCTACTGAAAGTACTCTATCTCTTGCAAGTTCAAAAAAATACTATATTTTTACCCAAAAAAAAAGGTGGCAACCCTACTTTCATCCCCAAAAAAAGTACCGTTTCCAAGGGATACCTAAATAGATTGGCAAAATCTTTTTAACAATTAAGAAGAGCGAGCGGGCAAAATGTCAATTTTATTAATCTGAATCAGAGTTTTGCTTGTTTGTTTGTTTGTTATGCTTTCACGCCGCGCCGATCAACCGATCATGATGATATTTGTATACACGTTGTCAGGTGCACAGAAAAAGACATGGATGCTGTTACGAATAACCCGCACCATCTATTGGTGACTCCGGGAAATCGTAGAGAGCGACAATTTAGAGTAAGATGAACGCCGTCTGTTGATAGAGCACGGAACTAATAACCCATGTAATGTGCCACCATGTATTAGTTAGAGAGTACTACTGTATTGTCGATTTTAGGAGAAATGTTCCGATTTTTCTGGAAATAACGTTTCGGCTATATAAGACGTTGCATTACGGAGATAAGTTTTGAAAGGAGTAACAAGCGTGTAAAGTGCGAAGTACGTGAAAGTAGTGTGTTTAATAATGTGTGTAGTAAGTGAATTTAGAAGTGTAATAGTGATAACTGTGTATTTTGTGATTTATTTAAAATAAATTGTACCTATTTTGGTAATAAATTGGTATAATTTTCTAATCTCAAACCTCAGCTTGTAACAATACCAATCATTCAGAAAAAAGGACGTTTCCCGAGGTATAAAAAAATTACTAATTCGCGGGCGAAGCCACGGGCAAAAGCTAGTAACTTAATACATACTGTGTGGATACCCTACGTCGCCGGCATTCCTGGAATACATTAGAGTTCCATACTTGCCTATTGCACGGCATATTTACATATAAGCTATGCCGTTAAACACATTGGACGTTAAAGTATTGCAATCTATTTCTAACAATATTGTAGAAGTGTAGAGGAATGCATTCGAGTATTATGGAACAACTACTTACCCCTAAGTAACCCTAGTGACCTAGTTCCATATTGGTTAGTAATTATTATAAAAATAAAACAATTGATAAATGTCAATATGTTGTTTTATTTACACATACAAACACCACATATCACCATACATTTTTTTACACAACATTTGTTTTTATACAAGGTACAAAAATGAGCCATTTTTTTGCCATCTAAAGTGGCCATCATATTTCATATAGCACTAAAAAACAGCACTCCTTCAAAATTTACTTATTTGTTTGAATTTGGTGATGAGGCAAATTTGCACGTGTTTAGTCTTTCGAATCCTATGTACATGGATTTGCATTTGTTTCAGTAGTACGAGTACTCTCTAAAAAATTAAAGGAATATTAGCTCAATGTTATTGAACCGTTATTGTAACTTATTATAAAATAGGGAAAGTGCATATATATCAATGATATAAATATTGAAAAATTAACTGTAATGCCGATTTCATATGTAAAGACCTAATGTATATATACTAGTACTGGTAATTAAAGTCAGTAGTGGATAATAACTAGAGCTCAACAACAGCACTAAATACGTTAGATACGATACTTGGCTCTCATCAATTACGACACAAGAGTGAATTGTGTGGCTCTGTGTAATTCCGGTTCAAGTAGTTGTAGGAAGCAAACAATAACGCAAGTTTCATAGTTTCGTAATAACTTGTGAGCTTGCATCCTCTGTCGAGTGACTGGTACAACATGGCACCGTATGATGAGCCCGTCAATAGTTTTAATTGAAACTGTTCTACAATAGCTGATGTGTTGAAGAAGATTGAACAATTCGAATCAGTCAATCGATCTCTAAAATCAGTAGAAGTCTAACCACACTGTTGCCCCATCCCTACAACCAAATTCTCTCTTGGGTAAGGCAATGGGCACATGAAGAGCACAGTGTTCATTTTGCCAACATATGGCTGCAGACCGTCCAAACTAATGCTGACAGAAATCTCACCAAGTTTAACGTGCAGACTACTCAGTACTACAAAGAAAGAAGTTTTATAATTATGGTCATCTTGCCAAATTATACCGCTTAGTAATCTGGGAAATACGGTTCATACATATTTGTGATAGCTACATGAATACTTCACAGAAAGACTACCAGAACTCGATCGATCTAATCATTAAAACAAAGCGCCAGAACTGTCAGCCAAGCCCGCCATTGATCATTAGTGACGTCAAAAACAACTGTCAAATCAAACTCAATAAATACTAATTTTAAAGGATTATTCCGTGGTTTACATTAGTATAAGTCGGAACTCTCTTGAATTGCTATATTTAATTACAATAGTACTTTATTATTGTCCTTCTGTTTCATATGTCTAAACTTTTCACCAAAACAAGGTCAATTTTTTTCCTATATGGCCTATAGATTCCCATTTCTTCCATAGCGTGTCTGTTACTGCAACAAGCTCCTTGCCACTTATTCCATGATACCTTAGAGACCAGATCGCGAACATCTTGGTAACAATGTTAGTTAATTGTTCTCTATTATATATTGGACCGAAACCAAGCCAGTTGGGGCTTAGAAATTGTCTCTTATAGTATTTACCTCTTCTCTGTCTTTAGTTTCAATTGAATTTAAAGATATCTGCATTTGTAAGCTTGTTGCAATCCTAACTTAGTTTAGCGTTGTAGGTTCATTAATCGTTTAGTTTATGTCAGTACGTCCTGCGAAGCATAAGCTAAAAGAGTGCAGCGGCCAGTTTTTGTTAATCAGACTTTATGTAAAATTGTTATGTATTTCAATGCTAAAACAGTGGTGAAGTGAAACACCACCTACCTATTTAAACATGTTGCACAGACAGGTATAAGATTTGGAATGGGTTCAAATTAGTGTTACAACAATATTAAATAAAAGATAATAAACTTTTATTTTTTTGTGTTTAGACAACCAATTTCAATCCAAAAGAATATAGTTAAAATAGTCTGTGGTCAAAATGTCACAGAGTATACATATATGTACCTATTTACTGCACTATCTACACATCTATACCAACGGAGTATACATGTACATACACTACCTAGGCATACTTTTATAAAAAAAAACCTCAATATCAATCAAATTTAAAATTTAATTAACTACAGAATAACTTTTAATTCCTGGTTTCTAGTATTAAGCACTCTAAAAAATTAATATCACTCATAGAACATTATCTAGGTTATTCTACGTCTAGCATCTAAAGGTTTTGGAAACACATCGCGTACAATCCTTCATAAAAGAAACTACACACTATTGGGAGCTACCACTCGATTCCAATAACAGGTTACTGAGCTCTTAACTGCACGTCTCGGAGACCTATTCCTAGAGGGCTCACTCATTGTGACTGATTAATTTACATGAGCGGCTAACTGTTTGTATTCAAAGCATTTGTGCACGCACATACTAGATAATCAATTGGGACGGGATATCAGCGTGTGGCAGAAAATATATATTGTGAATTTCAATTCGTGTAAATCAGGGATTCTCAAAGTGGTCTCCCAGGGGTCGACATAAACGAAAACTGATCTTGGGGTCGACGAGGTCTAAATATCGACTCCTATTAATTAACACAAGTTCTTATTTGAAACTTTTAAGATACTGTATAAGTTGTGTTACGTGTACCAACTTGTTATAAGAATGACTAATATTTTAGTAGGAAGTATCAGTGTTGTACTTTTAAAAAAACTCAACAAGTCGATAAGCGCGCACAAGATCGTACAAGATTGAAAACTTGGCAAGTCAATAAGCGTGGACAAGTTCGTGCAAGATAATGTGTTCGAGCGTCGTCGAAGTCTTTCCGGCACGTTTTGACTTGCTCTGTATTTGACGCGTATACGTGATTTCACACTTTTTCGTTACATTTAACGTAAAGTAACGTAACATTTTTACGTAATTTGTATAAATAATTATTAATTACACTTGATATTTACTGAATTTTATGTCTATTTATTTTGATGAGAAAATGATGTCAAGTTTACTCACTTAACCAACCGCAAAGTTTATTAATTGGTAAGTATTTTGTATCAATGGGAAAAAAACTAGAGATAGAATTTTTAAGGGTCTGAGGTATCACAAAATAGTTTGGGAATCCCTGGTGTAAATCATGCAAACATAATCGATTTTTATTCAGATTGGTTGTTCTTTAAGTTAAAAAAATTGTGTCATGCTGTGGTAGGCTGTATTCACGTTTTGTAGGTAGATATTTACAGTACATGGTTGTTAAAAAGAAGGTAAACTGATAAATTAACTCCCACTACTAAAAACAGTATTGAAATGATGAGACAACTCGTGTCGAGCGACCGCTGCGCTGGCCACAGCTCCTCTGGGAAGCACGCGTATCCTATAGGACCGGAGATATCGTGTATCGGTATGCCAGCTCTTTTGCGGCTGTAGCTACGATACTGCATTTTACACACTAGTGCAATGCTTCGCGTGGGAGTAACTTCAACATAACATTAGGAAACCGAGGGCCTTAAACCAGCTACAGTCTAGGGAGAAAATATCTCAAAAATGTAACTATATATCTACTACTCCTCTCTATATGAGAATGCTCTACCACAATAGAATAAATAATCTAGACTGCTCTTACTTTATTCTATTCTTGCCAGCAACATGACAGATGACATGACATTTTGCAACTGTTTACTAATTTTGAGTAAACAGTTTGCCGCAAAATGTTAGCATAGTGTCAAAACGAACTAAAACGTAAAAGCCTTTACTATTGAGTGTTGAAGTTGTCGTCGGAACATTCTCGTATCGGTTACAAAAGTGCGCCAGAAACATATTAAAATTTGTAAAAGTTTGTTGTTGCATTCGATACTGCTGCAGCACTGCGAATAAACATTGTAACATTTGACGTAATATGGTTTTGACTTTAATTGTGTATATAAATTAATAAATTTTAAATTGTAACGATTTTTAACTTATTTATTAAAGCATATTTTATCTCTACACTAGCAACACGCCCCGGCTTTGCACGGGTACAAATTATATATCTAAACCTTCCTCATGAATCACTCTGTCTATTAGTGAAAACCGCATGAAAATCCTTTCAGTAGTTTTTCAGTTTATCGCGAACAGACAGACGCGGCGGGGACTTTGTTATATAATATGTAGTGATAGTATAAAACAAAGTCACTTCCGTCGTCTGTACGTTTAGATCTTTTGAACTACGCAACGGATTTTTATGTTATCACCAATAGATAGAGCCATTCAAGAGAGAGTTTTATACGTATAGTTTCATATTGTTTTGTGTTAATTTGTATAATGAAATGACAATAATTGTTCACCACATTAGTAGGTATCTACACTGCACCTGTGCGAAGCCGGAGCGGGTCGCTAGTTTTTAGTAATAGATAACCACTATGAGTTCTTTATAAATGTACAAAATATTTAAAAAAATCTGATATCGAAACCTGAATGACAATTTATAAGAGTCTGATATCATAATAATAATACTTAGTACTCAATATTATAGCTCGTAGGTAGATACGGAAGAGCAAAGAGCTGCATGGACGTTGTTATCGGGCCTTAAATGGACCTGAAGTAGATTTATTATCATCTGTGACCTAGCTACGGTTCGGTGGCCACTTCGGAGAAACTAAAGGTTTTATCTGTGCAATTACAGATGATTTGTTATAACGAACAACTATCGGAGATATATTCTGAAGGACGGTATAATTGACATTTACATTAAGCATACAATTTCCGGTTGTTCTCGTCTTGCTAACGGCGAGTACTTGCATAGACATAATCAAGGGGCCAATATAGTCCATCAGCAACTTATGACTGAGGAGTTACAGTACTACAGGTATGGGCCTGACCCAGATCTTTAAAAGATCGTGCAACGTTGTATCGTGATCGGCTTATTATCACTGACAGGACTATTGTTGCCAATACCTATCCAGTTTGATTTCTGAACTTCCCTCCTCTTCATTCTACTCTCTTTCTGGATTCAAACGGGTAAGTTTCAATAATAGTTTTGTAAGCCTTCATAAATTTACTAAAGCCCTAAAAGTTTTAGTTAAATCTCAGTTTTAACCTCCATCATATTTATGATGGAGGTTAAAATGGCACAACGATCAAAAGGTTTCTGATACCCCGGGACACCCAACTGTTCATTGTTCCAGATAATTCCATTTAAAAGGTAAAGGATGCTAGAATCAAAAAGATTAACTAACCACTTATCTACCTTTTGCCAGTAAGCTCACACATTTAAAGTACAATTACAATCGCGACGCACAAGGCATATAAATCATAACACTGTCGTAGTGGAGAGTTCTAGTTTAATATTTATTGTACTTATGTCGACTATCCTTTTTTAAACGATTTGTTTAACATCCAAGTGTAAATTGTGTGTTCATTTATTTATTCTTTCAAAGATAAATCTCAAATTAAATCAACTCAAATAAAAATAAGAGAAATAGTTAACGATAGTTATCGTAATGTCAAGTAAAACCGAAATAATTCTAAAAAAATTGTAAATTATGTTTACAACAATGTGAGAGGAAGACAGTTTTGAACTTTTGAAGAACATTGTAACCTTCAATCCTACTAATATTATAAATGTGAAAGTTTGTGAGGATGTATAGATGTGTGGATGTATGGATGTATGGATGTTTGGTACTCTTTTACGAAAAAGCTACTGATCCGATTGCGATGAAACTTGGTATGTAGATAGTTGGAGACCTGGATTAATACATAGCCTACTTTTAATCCTGATATTCCCACGGGATCGGGACTTACGCGGGTGAAACCGCGGGGCGCTGCTAGTGGTTTAATAAAACATATTGCTAAGCACATTAAAGTGTGGTGTATTTTTTATATTTTTTATTTTTAGCGACTTGTGACGGTGTTGCCAAGGGTGGCTGCTATGCTATACCTCAACAAAAACGAAACTAATTATTGTCAAGGTAGGAGAATAGAAAAATATATAAATATGCCAATGCCAAAATTCTGAACTAATATCCTCAAGTACCTAGGTATTCTTTAACCGGCTTCAAAAACAAGGAATTACTTTTTGTACGTTAACCAATTACTCGATTTATAAAGAAAATGAAGAAAAAAGAACGTCTCCCTGCCGCATTTGTTCCTCAACACGACGAAAAGTGGGCACAGCGCCCAGTGGCGTAGCTACCGTAGGGCTAGACGGGGCAGTGCCCCGGGACCCCGGAGCTCAGGGGGCCCCTCGGACTCAGATTTACAAAGTATAAATTGAACTAGTGAAAATTTCTCCCACATTCAGAATGTAAATAAACCAGATTTTTTTGAAAAAGAAGTTATATATTCAGGTTTGTACTAGAGTTGTGACTAAACCACTATTTATATTAAATTGCGTACATGTACAGGGGCGGCCCTAGGGCTTTGCGAGCGGTGCGGCCGCACCGGGCGCCATCATGCGTGAGGCACCGAAATCAACCGAAAAATTACCTCCAGGGCCAGTCACCGAGTCGTTACTATAATCTTTTATTAACCGACGATCGTTTGGGCATTGACGATAGGGGCAGGTTAATAATCTATGGTGAGTACTTACGTGGTCTTCTAAATACTTCTCGTCTATCATACTGGTTTGTACTGACGTGTCACTAATGAAGAAGTTGAAGTACGAAAAAAACAATATTTTGTAAAAGGGGATTGGCAGTTAACTACACACCAGGCTATTGAAACTTGGACAAATTACAAACCGACCCACTCAAAAGCGAGAAATAAAAATAAAAATTATACATAATTTTTAAACCTACTTAAAATCGACTTCTACCAATGAGATTAACAATGTGACAGTTTATTTGGGCTTACATGGCGCCCCAATATGGTCGGAGTCCTTGACGACCAGTAATCTGCAGTGCCGGCCTTATATAGTACATGTGGCGCCCTTAGGCAAATTTTAGGGTACTATATATACATATATATATATAACTATAGGCATGCACGTGCATATTATAGGATAATTTAACATTTTTAGATCATTGTATTTTCTTTGATAACGAAGTATTCGTCATACAATTGAATACATTTTTATTAAGTTTGCTAAGAAATCATGAAAAATTTACTTTAATCTCTCGAATACAATTTGAAAAAATTATTTATCCCCTGGCGTCATATCGCCCCTACCAACTGGGCTCCCCTAAGCAGCGCTTGGTTTTGCGTCCAAATTGAGAGTGCGTGGGATTCTACCATCTCGTTTTGCGTGGAGGTGATGTTGGCTAAAGAGGCGGCGGAACGGGAACGGAAGAGGACAAGCACTCTCCCACCGCACGGTTCCGGTGAGGTGATGACCAGTGGGAACCCCCACTGGTCATCACCTCACCGGAAAAAAAGTGTATACGTGGAATGATATCTTCGCCAATGGGAATGGTGAAACTATTTCAATTATTCTATTTAATAGAATTGGTTAAACTCAAGGTTGGTCCCATTTAAATTTGAAGAAAATATTACAACTCTAAGGTGCATTGAAGTCGGTGACACATGGTCAGAGTTTGAATTTAGTGATAGCCGATGCAGCCAAAACTTCCGTGAATTTGGTCTCTTTATTTGGATTTCTCTAAAAGCTTTGTTTCTCTTGATCAACAAAGCTATGGGAAGTGATATCTTTTTGAATTATCGATCAAAAAAGGTTTAAAAAACTTGGGAGTGTAGAGTTTCTAGCCTTGCTGCTGTTCGCTTTAAATACACTTCACTTCGTGATGTCCTTCTGAATCTTCATAAAGAAACAAATGACTCAGTTACAGCATCAGCGATTATACAGTAGGTACATAGAGCAATTTCATTTCATATTTACAATGTTTGCCTGGCCAAACGCTTTACAATAGCTAAAAAATTGCTTGGAATTTGTGAAACAGAAACGAGCTTATTCATCTATTTTTTAAGTCAGTGCTCAGGCGTTACCGGACGCGACGGAGTGATACAAGCGGGATGGACAACATTTTTTAACGCGGATGAGCAGAACAATTGCTATGTCAACCACGAAAGACTGCTTGCTGCTCAGATACACCTTAAATATTTATTTGTTAGATATATCTAACACCATTTATAATCACTACTGCATAGTATTGAAACACTAAGGTTTTGAATATAATAGGGGCGCCACTTTGAGGTCTCGCACCACCTAAAAATGTAGGTAGGGCCGCCACTGTTAACTTGAATATGGAGTACGACGAACCTGGATTACGACAAATCTGTAGTACGTTGAATTTGGAACACGATACCAGACGAATACAGAACAAACGATTTTAAATAGTTTAGTTGGGACCCTAGTTTATTTTTTGCCCCAGGGACTTGGGTTACCTAGCAACGCCACTGGCCGCGCCGCGACGATGAAATGACGGCGCGACGATGAATGGGCGCCGCGACGGTATACGGGCGCCGCGAAGTTGAATTAGCGTAGCAACGGTATACGGGCGCCGCGATTTTGAATTGGCGCCGCGACGACGTATGGGCGCCGCGACATATAATTGTCGCCACGACGATGTATGAGCGCCACGATGCCATATGGGCGCCGCGAAGAGGTTTGGGCGCCGCAACGCCACATGGGCGCCACAACGCTGAATTGTCGCCGGGACGGAGTATGGGCGCCACGCCGTTGAATTGGCGCCGGGACTGATTATGCGCGCCACGACGACGTGTGGGCGAAGTGACGACGTCGATTGGGCGCCGCGACAATGTATGTGTGCAGCGACCATCCATGGGCGTCGGGACGTTATATCGGCGCCTCGATGCCATATGGGCGCCGTTACGTTGAATTGGCACCGCGGGGTTGAATAGGCGCCGCGACGATATATCGGCGCCTCGACGATATGTAGGCGCTCCGACGATAGGCTCCGCGACGGTATCCGGGCGCCGTGTCGGTATATGGGCGTCGCGAAGTTGAAATGGCGCCGCGACGATTTGTAGGTAGGCGCCGCGACGTATGGCGCCGCGACGATTTTGAATTTATAGAGGCGCCAATTTGAGGTCTCGCACCACGAAAAAATGAGCTAGGGCCGCCACTGGGTAGGTAGGTATGTATATAGGTAAACCAAGTGCTAAAAATTATGTAAATTTGCTGAAATTAGGCGTATGGTGCCGCGTAAATTCTTAAATTTAACTGATATTTGCCAAGGTCGTTGTCATTACATAACAGGTGTATTTTGTTTGTTTGTTAAACGCTCTAATCTCTCTAGAATTACCAGTCGGTCGGATTCATATATTACTGTTGAATCGGATAGAGCACCTATTACAAATAATAGTAACTCTATAGGCAATGTAGCATCACGCTACGACCCTTAGGAACGTGGCAGTGACCATAAAATGGCTAATGTACTTAGCTATTAATAAAATCGACGACGTTCATCATCCACTTAAACTGTAAAAACTCATATTACGGATTCAGATCCTACTAAGAAATGGCTAAGAATAGGGTGGAAGGAGCACAGTAAATTTATTTCTGGTAAGTTTTTATTATAGCCGCAATGTAATGCATAAAATGAATGCGCATTCTACAGAAGACGGGATAGGTATTACTTAAAATTTAAGGTAGGTACCTACTGATAAAAATAGGGTCGCCGAAGCTCTGTGAGATAGCATTGACCATTGACAAGTGACAAGATGGGTTTTGAGTGATAAGTTCCGGTAACGGCTTTCTATAAGGTGCATAGATTTTACACTAATAACTACACTAATAACACTATTTGGCAAAATAACACATGTATTCATTTTAATAAAAGTGTCATCTATGAACACCAGGGAGAACTATATTTACACACTTTATGACTCTTGTTTAATAAGACATCGGATAGATGGCGCAATAACTGAAGTAGTAGTTTAGATAATTATGCTGAGGTTTTATAACCTGCTAGATTGAACTTCACTTTCAAACCTCCAACCATTAAACTATTCTTCTCTGATTTCGACTATGCCGACGTAAGCTATCTCGATCTTAAAAATTATCATTTATTTCAGGCCGCATATACCCATAAATAAATACCTTAATCTAAATATACATACGAAAACATTGTGTTAATAAGTATAACTTGTTTTAAGTTAGTATCACTTCATTTGTACAAGATAACAGTTGGGTACTCGCACCACGAACGCCGACTCAAGATGCTGCCCTCTCGGCGCGTAATTTAGCTTTTGACGCACATATTTGACGATGTCTTCTGCTTCAGTGATGTAGCATAGGCGAGAGATGTACACCGGGGTGTTCAGCGCAGCGGCACACACCCATTAGGGTCCACAGGGGCTTTGCCACAGCAGTTCTTAGTGTTTCGCGATCGGCTTCCTGATTTGCAAAGCAACGAAACCTTCATCAGCCCGAATCTTTGCCTTTGTAGGTGAAGACTTAGCCGTTGGAGCATCAGTAGTGCTCGGGTCAGCGATAAAACTGCTGATGTGTGTGATGTATTGAGGCATGCGTCACGGCGCATTTTTATATTACTTAAACGCGCCGGTGACCCAGTTATTGGCACAGACTTCCGTACCTCTTCTAGTTCAGTGCGCAAGTCTGCGACAGTAATCTGGGATGTCTCCAGCTTCCTCTGTATATCTGCTAAGTCTACCTTAAAAAAGACAATGTCCTTCAGCAGAGTAGTAACATTGACGTGGTCGGAACTGACGGGACGGGTAACATGCAAGTCCTTCGCCACAAACGTGGACACGTCGTCAAGTTCAGTGTCCTTTAGCAGTCTAGTACAGTTTTGTTTGTCCCGTCACGCCGGCGAATCTTATACAGAAATTCATCTTTGACTTACGTAAACATGATCATTATTGTGAATTTCTTACCAAACTTAAGTGGCTTCCGATTCTCCTTCGCCGGAATACTCATATTCTCTACTGTATATCTTGTTTAACCCTACTACCCCTGTCTACCTCAAGAAACGTTTCGCATTTATTCACGACACATAATAGGTACTTGAGATCATCAGAAAATCAGACGTTGGAAATCCCAAACCATTCCAAAACTTTTTCTGACATATATTTTACAGAGCAAGCTGCAACCCTGTGGAATGCATTGCCAGAAGCTATTAGAATCGTTAAGAATCACAACCAATCATTGTAATAACTATACGTATATATGTCTTAGTATGTATGTTTCATTCACAATACATTTATGTGCAGCACAAGTTAGGGGCCGTCCATTAATCACGTGATGTTTTTTGGCAACTTTTAACCCCTCCCTCCTCTCTTGTGATACGTGATGAGGTTATAGACTAACCCTACCCCCCCTAGCCAAAATCACGTGTATTTTTTTATTTCCAAATATATTTAAAAATTCAGAATATTATCGTTAAATACAGATATAATAGCGCGTTTTACGAAACAATCAATACAATACTTGTGGTATTTCGTGATTTTTTCCGAACTACACCCCCCCCCCCCCGAGTCTCACGTGATTAATGGACATAGCAATGGCACCCTATTTTTTGGTGTACAATAAGTATTCTCTGTCTATCTAAATATTTTCTATGTTGAGGATTTCGTCGGTCTGTAATCATATCGTACTTGTGACATGGACAAATGTAATCAGTCCTAGAAGATAAGTTGGAAGGGCAAATGGAACCTTATTTCAGTAACTATACAATTAATTTAGATAACTATTTATTAACAACTACGTGAGAGTATCCTCGGACCGTATGTATTCGCCCACGTCAGCTTGATGGAACACAATAGTGGCTAGTGGGTCAGCATGTCTACATTCAGCTGTTGTACGGGAGGCCACACCAAACCCTATTGGAATGTCTGACATTGTGTGCACTACTACTCCGTGGTGTTTTGGCGTGTTCTCTGTTATGCGGCCAAGACCTGGAAAAGTAAAATAATAATATAATTGTATTGGTCTCAGTATGATATATTGGTGTGCTCTGCTTTTCTACCGACACACTCAAATTTCTTGTTATGGAAAACCAAATTAAAACCTATGTATTTCGTTTTCTATAATAAAATGTGTTTTTAATGTATTGCCTAGATAACCTAAATTTCAAATTTTAAATTCTTAATAATTTTTTGTACAAAATGAAATCTTTATGTCTAATATTATCATAATTATTCTACTTCATGAGAGCATTTAAAAACTGAAAGTAGTGCAAAGGAACAACCAATTCAATAACAGCTTTTTCAATGTACTCATTATTTTGAAAATAAAACAAAATAATACTTTACAGCAGGTATTCCCAAACTATTTTGGGCAAGAGACCCCTTTTCCAAAATGAACTGATACCTCAGACCCCCATAACCAAATTACTTTAAAAATTATATGTCTAGTTTTGTTCTATTGATACAAAATACTTACCAATTAAAAAACTTTGCGGTTGGTAAAGTGAGTAAACTTGGCATCATTTTCTCATCAAAATTGAACAAAATAATAGACATAAAATTTCAGTAAAGTATAAGTTGGTACATGTAACACAACTTTTACAGTATCTTGAAAGTTTCAAAAAGGAACTTGTGTTAATTAATAGGGGTCGATTTTTAGACCTCATCGACCCCCAAAATCAGTTTTCGTTTATGTCGACCCTGGGAAGCCGATTTCGACCCCAAGTGGTTGGTATCGACCACTTTCGGAATCCCTGCTCTAAAGTATAGGGCAAATAAGATTTATAGTACAAGGTTATTAACCATTGATGTGATGTTTCTGCACATAATATGGTGGCTTAGACAAAGCAATTTAATGTGTTTTTTTTTATTATTATTTGTTTATTTTATAAAGAGATGTCACTCAAACTATTGTTAACTATATGTTACTTGTATAGTTCCTCAAACATACAAATAACATATTATTTTACAAAGTACTCCCAGACTCAGTAACCTGTTTTGTCTCAACGTGTAGTTTTTCTGATTGAACCCATATTACTAAGCATATAGCCAGAGGCGCAACAACGGGGGTGTCCAGAGTGTACGGACACCTACTAAAAACCTGTCCAAATATCCTCTCGTAACCCAGAAGACAAGAAATTTTAATAAAAATGTGAATCAAAATAAATTGTAATTAAAATTTTGTGGACTGTAAAAAAGAATGTTTAAATTATTTAGTAAGAGATACAATTTTTTGAAATACATCAATAGATAACCTTTTTTTTTTAGTCCTCATAAAAAATATTTTGGACACCCCCTACTTTTTGATGGTTGGTACACCCCTGCATATAGCAACTCGAGAGGTGGAGTCTTCAACCACTATGACCATGATTAAATAATTTATTTACTTTAAACTTAATGCACATTTGGTACATAGGCTGACTTAATGCCTAAGGCATTCTCTACCAGTCAACCTTTGGGTGATGCAGAGAAAAGAAGAAATAGTTGCAATTAAAGATTATGATACAAACCTAATTGTAGTGTGTGTAAGTGCATTGCTGGCCTTTAAGGTGGAAGTAGGGGAAGGGTGGGAGTAGGGGAAGCGTAGGAGCAGTTAAAGGACAGGGTGTTGGACCTCACAAGCATTGCCTTGCATTTCTGTGAGGCTGTGGTATTACTCTGGGTAAGGCGGTCCCCGGCTGAAGCAAGGCCCTCCCACTTGAGAAAGATTATTGTTGGTACAAGTAAACAGATATTTACATGTCAAAATGTTGACTTTTACAGCATCATGATGCGTGTTTAAAGTTACTTGTAACTAAGTTACATTTATTATAGAAACCAATTTTGAAACTGCGAGGTTTTCAGGTCAGTTTTGTTAAAAAATTATACCAGAAGCTGTTTGTTGGGACATTATGTATTTCGCCAGGAGTCTGGATACCGACTAAATTAGCATGAAAAGCATAGGGAACACATAATTAGATATCACTTTTTTGGTAATAACATAAATACAAACACTTGTAAATGTTAAAACACTATGTATATTATACCTAAAAACAATGCTATAAGACAAATACATGCCTACACTTATTTGCACAGCGCAAGAAACCAACCTGCAATCTCAATAATCATAATAGTAACTTTCAACTTACCACTCTTAATAATATGATGTCCATATAAGAACTGTTGTTCGGCAGAAGGCTTCACCCAAATTTTGTAGGGGGCATAAGGAGCTATATATGTCAGTGCCGTAATGTGCAGCCTAAATTTATTTGTCTTCGTGAATTTGCCAAAACATGTGCCTGCAGCAATTAAATGTTCGGGTTTTACTGTTTGTGCCAAGTGTAAAAGGCGTTCTGAAATGTAATAGACGCGGTCTTTCTTCTCTCTAAAGCAGTATGTACCGTCCGGTCTGTCAATTAGTAGTTTTACGTTGACGCCGATACTGTAAAGCATTGAAGGAAACACTTATTTAAGAATAAATGACATCGAACATTGATTGCTGAGTCAAAGATTAGATAGAATTAGAATTAAGAAGATGTATGTACTTGTACTATGTACATTACTTTCACTGAATTATAATAGTGAGTTAGCAATAACAGAAGAGGTTATAACAATATTTCATACTTCAAACACTTGTTGAAGTTTGAGACGAACAAACATTGAATACAAAAACTTGAATGTAAAAACTGTAATACTACTCACTATTTTGTTAATTTTTCAAATAAAATTCGAGTCCTTTCTTCTGATAATACTTTCATTTTGATTCCTAATATATTTTTAACAATAATAATATAAACACGTGCAACTCCTACAATAGCATGACATTTATTTACCAATGACAGAACACCTTTTTCGTTCGAAAATCAGCTACTTGATTAAAATTATTGAACAGTATTCTCAAAAGGTATTTTTCTGTTTTTATTTGTCTCTGTTCTATTCTCTTTCTTTTTATCATTTGATATCTTGTTGGTTTGTCACTTGCATCATTTTAAGGCAATAAATGAAGAGTAGTATTACATTAATGATAGAATATTATAACATTTCTAAACGAAACGTAAGTAATGAAACAACAAATCCATTCATGAATGAGTTTACGAAGATCGCTCTCACTCATTCAAAAGTCAAATTCATTCAGAAATCATTCAATACTGTCCGGTCCGGAAAGTGAGAGGAGGTAAGTTTATTTTGCGAATTTTTTTTCATTAGTCACAGTGACAATTATTTATTAAACACGGCTTTTAGATTATTTCAGGAAGAATAAACTTAAAACTACTTTTATGTTTTGACCAAAATGGTCCATTATATCAAATAATACAGGTTTGTTCTTTTGTTTCGACCCTGAAATAAACAAGTCCGGTTCACGTGATGACAACAAAACTAAAGTAAACCAACATGTTGTAGTAATGTTCAGTTTCAATGAGAAAAAAACTAAAAAGAAACATTGTATAATTGAATTCAAAATAAAGTTAACCGACAATGCATAATGAAGTATATTTCGATAAAGTTATGAACATATAATTTCATGGATACCTATTAATATTAATTACGTGGTTGTCTCTGTTTTTTTTATTATTTACCAACTACCCTTTACACAGTAATGTTGTGAAGGGGAGTATTTAAATAAAAAAAAACTTTACCTACTTCTACAATTTAAAAAATACATGCTAAAAATAGTTGAAGTCCACGATAGCGGGCTTGTATTAAAAACAGATGTTGCGTAAACTTGTTTATCTCTGCACAAATTATTATCGTTATCAGAATCTTATCTATAACTGCACTAAACAGTACTTTCGGTTATTGAACGAATGTATACCCTCACCCAACTTTAATAAATAATATTTTTAAGTACCTGGTGACACATGTCTACAGACGCGCAACTCAAATTTTTATTCATATTATGGAATTAAAATTTGTGTTAGTATGAAGCTGAATAGAGTTTAAATCACCCACGTTGCCTGGTCTTCGAGTCAGAGTGAGTGACGAACCTTGAACACCTACAATGTCACTTAATTTGCGTATGCAAAAAAAAAGGATATCACCGAGGTCTAACGGGGATACCGCAAGATCTCCTTCGAGTGGTTCAATGTCCTTTCTGGTTTCCTCTACCACTGCGTAAGTTGCGGGAAAGATACCAAAAGGTCCAGAATTCGAGAAGCAGCGCACCGACTTCGCAACCATTATCGGAATGAGAAGTCTAATTGGAATGTTTGTTACAATTATAACGCAGCGCAAAAGTGCGTGGAATGTATGCGTGCTAATGTACGTGAAGTAGGCAACGGGTCATCGCTTATCGAAGCCAAAGTCGCACGGTAATGGGAAACTTATTTAACAAAGTTTGTCCTTAATAAGTCCGCCTTTGTACAATCTGTGCATGAAGTATTAAGAAATAAATGAATGTAATGCCTCCCGAGCTGAATTGCTAGTGATTTATCAGTAGATCTAAGCAGACCGTCACATTAAATATTCCCTTGAAACGATACTTAGTGACCGTTGTCCATATTCTTTAAAAATCTGACTCGTTTCAACCATGACGTCATTAATACGTCACTCCTGCCTTTATGAATCAGTCTGACATAAAGGCAAAAACGGTATGATCTTTGAGTCATTTATATAAGCATCCAAACGAACTGTTTATACATCTTCCACATGACAAGTGCAGACATACTTCTAGTAAAGCCTAGTAACGTGGTAATAAACCACGTTTTTATATTAACATATACAGAAATAAAGATATATATACAGATAGATATGTACAGATTATGCAGCTACAAACAGCACTTGTGATGCTATTATCATAATCGGATCATTATCGGACCCATCATTTACTTAGTTATTGAAACAACAAATGATACAGACCTACTTAAGTAGGTAAATATATGGGACGTTACTAACGTATGCATAATTATTGTTCCTTTCCATTTGTGATAGATACGTTTTATAAAGACAAGTACTCTAAACTTTCGAACCCAGGGGGTGATTAAATAACTCCTTGACAATTTTACCTATTATAATAAACCTTTACGTAACTGTTGATAATTATTTATATTATCTATGCACGTTGAAAACTAGAATTTTCTATCAACTATTTTCGATCTTGATTCCGCAAAATAGCACGTATTTTCCCTGTACGTTTTCAGATGAATCATGATTTGTTTTTTAAAAAGTAGTAACAAATTATAACATTAACACTTCCTTTAAGATTTTTTCCTCGATAGACATTTTTCCTTAAACATGACTGAACGACTTTAGGACTATTATCTATATCGGTTCTAGACCTGACTCGCTTATAATGAAGATTTAAGTTGGTACGTCAACCAATGTGTCCACTAACCCCCAATGTTGCTGGTAGGACTAATAGGTATATTATGCTGACCTAGTGATTTAGTGATTAGATGTGGGTGTTAAACGTTTGACATTTTTTATTTACCTATGGGATACACAATGTTTTAGTTCGTGGGGTCTTTTCTATTTTTTAAGCTTTTACTTATTTTTGTTATTTTTTCTTCGGCTTTGCCAAGGAGAAAAAAATCTTATATTAGTACTTAGTAACTATTTCTGATGAAATTGTTACTTACAAAAAGAACTGAAAAAATCCATAAAAAGATCCAAGACAATTTAACTTTCCTTGGAAATCGGCGAGTGTCATGGTAGGTGTTCTTGGGGATCTCTGCTACTGACTCTGGCACACAAGACAGCAGCAGTGGGAGTGTGGATAGAACTACACTTTTAAACAAAAGCATCGATAACGGCTTACCGTCAAGAAGACCGTTTGCTTCTTTGTCTAATTAGTTTAAAAAATATAAAAAAAAAGTTATTTAAAGACTCACAGCAGCTGGAGTATTAGAACCAATATTTAAAAAAGTATCGATAACGGTTTACCTTCAAGAAGGCCGTTTGCTTCCTATGCCTTCTTAGTTAAAAAAAAAAAGATTTTGAGAATTTGTTAAGTGACCGTTGCAAGATCCCTGCAATGAAGTTTTTTAGTTATCTACACTGACTTCATGTAGGTACCTAATAAAACTGCTACCTATTTATGCAATCTCATGGTACAGTCAATATAATAAGTCAATTTGCAGCGCTATTTAAATCGTATGTGCATGTAAATTGTATGTGTGAAATACCATCTGCATACTGTACACATTTGAATAAACAACTAGAAATAGTCTATCGAGAGCGAGAATCAGTTTACGACGCGACGGTTTAAGGACTTTTGAATACATTACTCCTAGTCACTACCTCTACGCCATTAAAGAGATACGTTTTTTTTTTTTTTTTATTGTGTGGAAACCCCCACGGGTCATCACCTCACCGGGGCTGGCGGTCAAGTGGTATGTCGGAATCGAACCGACTAAAACCACACGGTGTTCCGACATAAGTGGGTCTATTGCAAGGGACTCGGGTATACCCTAGGAAGGAAGTCCCCGAGAACCCCGGCAGACCTTGGCCTCCTGTTTAATAGGCAGCCACACCAAAATATACGTCGGGCCTCGCCCCCCTTCCATCAGAAGCGCGCGCGGAACACATCGCGCCACCATCTCAGGCCTGCTTCTGCTAGGGTAACGGGCAGCCTCACCCGTTACCCCCAGGCCAGCGCTCATGGAGGTCGGAGATCATTTTGGGGTCTCCGTCGCCTGGTGCCCCTTCTGCGGGACGGGAGAGTACTAACTCTCTTCCGTTCCCTTTCCGCTGCCTCTTTAGCAGACATCACTTCCTCACAAAACGAGACAGCAGAATCCCAAGCACTCTCACTTTGGACCATGGACAGAACCATGGCCTCTAGCGAGAGGCTTCCCACACCAATAGCAGTCACGAGGTCGCACCGCTGCTGCACTCACGCTGAAAGAAAAAAATTAAATAAAATTAAAGAGATACCTAGTATTTCTTTATTTACCAAAATATGGTTGTGATACTGATGGAAAGATACGTCGTACCTCAATATATGAGCCGTAATAATTCTTACAAACTTAAAAGGTCACATTAGCAGGTTGGTAACATTAATTAATAAGTAGCTGACATAACTCAATGTTTAGGTTAGCGCCCTCTAGTGGATCTATAAATGTATTATTAGCGTGACGCTCACGAGTTCGGTGCTTTTTCCCCAAAAGCAAAAGTGCACAACCGTGCCTAAAGAAGTTTTCAGTGCAAAAAATATTGAAATAAAAGCAAAACACTCTTCTCTATCTTGTTTACATAGGGTGGTATTTTTTCGTAAACGTACCTACGCTCCGATTACTGAGTGTCCAGATGTCGAAAAAACGGAAACCCAAAAAAAAAGAAAATTTGAATAAAAATTGGAAAACATATGTGCTCCACTGTCGATAAGTTTTATAATGGCCGTGCTTGGATTTCTTTAATGCCTACTACTTTCTATTCTTATGTATTTTAAAATTTCTAAAACATGAAAATAAGCTATGACAACCGCCTACCATATGACAGAACCTACGCTTATTTGACACAAGTGTTTTAAGTAATGATAGGTATTGTAAATTGCAATGGCGATTAAGATGATCATAGTATGATATGTCATAAACGTTAAATAACCACAAGCTACCTGTGTGAATCAGAAGTTTCTAATTAGTGACGTCACTTTGTTTACCATTATTTATTTTTATCCGAGGCTTATTGCAGGTATCTGCATCGCGATTACTCAGGATTAAATTGTAGAGCTTCAACAATTTTAAAAGTAAAATAAGGAGGAAGGGCACAAGGCGGTAGTTAATCAATCAAGGGGCGAAGCGACTTAATCACTGTCATAAGTTTTAAAAAACAACCCTTAACGTAGTAACGCACCCCTATAATAATAAACTAGCTGCGCCCCGCGGCTTCACCCGCGTAAGTTTTGATAACGTGGGAATATCGGGATAAACAGTAGCGTATGTGTTAATTCAGGTCTCCAGCTATCTACATACCAAATTTCATTGCAATCGGTTCAGTAGTTTTTGTGTCAAAGAGTAACAAACATCCATACATCCTCACAAACTTTCACGTTTATAAGCAGTCGAATTGAGAACCTCCTCCTTTTTAACCTCCTCTATATTATAATCCATTACGTCGCTGGCTCTTAACGAACTTTTTACTAGGTTCATTCTGAACAAACTAAGCGCTGATTCTGAGTTTTTTTACTGACACAGATTGTGAACTGACTGCAGATTCTGAGTTGATTTACTGACAGAGATTCTGAACTGACCCGTCTATCTCTATACCGCATTTATAATATTAGTAAGTACCTATATATTAGTATAGATTTATCGGTTGCGTGATGCGAATGCGTGAAATTTCTAATAACCATTTTAAGTAGGTAGTTGTAACGTTACACTCAGGATGTGATAGATAGTATGTATACTTAGTAACTTGCATATTACATTCTTTTATCATATAATACCAACAACATGCTGCTCAACATGTATGTACTTACATACGTCATGTAGTCAGTCATCGGAAGCGATGGCCGCGTGACGTAGACACTTTGTAATGCAACATCTGTTTGAACAGATTATAGTAATGCTGTTAGACTTCTAATACGATTTAAACTCGTGCAAGGCTATGCGCTAAGAATGCACGCAGATCTTCATGTGACAACTTACAACTATAACATCCTATATGTATGTGAAACGAGACTGTACGATTGACGACGAACTGACTCAGGTAAAACTTCATTAATCCTACTTCCTACTAATATTTTACGTGAAAGTTTGTGAGGATGTATGGATGTATGTATGTATGTTTGTTACTCTTTCACGCCAAAACTACTAAACCGATTGCGATGAAACTTGGTATGTAGATAGCTGGAGACTTGGACTAACATAAAGGCTACTTTTTATCACGATATTCCCACGGGGTCGGGACTTACGCGGGTGAAACCGCGGGGTGCTGCTAGTTTTGATTATAGAGAGTAGAATATAAATAATCTCGCTATTATAGAGAGTAGAATATTACTAAAACTTGAAAATGTAAAACCAAGAAGTCCCTAACATTTTTGCCCTTAACAAGTAATTTTATCCCTAAATTTACTAGGGGCCAACCCCCCAAGTTCGCAACATTACCTATACTCCTGATGAGGTAGTATAAGTTTGACTTTACAGCTTACGTATGCTTACTTCAGTTAAAAACCGTTTTGGCTAGGACGCTGTCAAGTCAGATAAAAGAACGCTTGAGCGTAAAAAGAATGTTAAGAATAACGCAAAAAGAACGTTATCTGTTGGAAGCTTGAACAACTTTATTTACTAAAACAATCATGATAACTACAGTCGCTGAACACTCCTAAACCATATTCGAACAAGGTTTTCCTTGAAGTGGAACGTTTAAAAGAACGATCATCTTTTAAAACAAAATTTGGATCAGCAAACTTTCGGCTGCCGAGTAAAGAAGTGAAAGCATAACAAACGAACTAACCTCGCATTTATAATATTACTAAGCATTTAAAAGTAAAAAAAAAATGCTTAAAGTACTTTAGTAAGCATGAAGGCCTTTCCTCTGTTACACTTTTCCGAAAAGTTTAGCGCAATATTTAACTTTTCGATGTCGTAGTAATAGTAATTTAGTACGTAACTAGCTTCAACAACAATTTCGCACGAGCGGTATGTAATAATTGAAACGTTTTGCAATTGCTGTGATACGGCTATCTCCTCGATTCCGTTTTAGTTTTTGAACATAGATTATGACAATTGAAAAACAGCTATGGCTGCATTAAGATTATGTTATTTGTTATCGCTAGAGTATGTAGATTGACGTTGCAAAAACCACATAGATATTTAATATTAATTATGTTCCTCCGGAAATTGAGCGCTGATTACTTTCTCTATCTGCCGATTTATTATGCCGAATTCTGATCAAGTCTAATTTGGTCTAGTGGTTAGTGACCCTGACTGCTGAGCCAGAAGTCGTGGGTTCGATTCCCACCTTAGTATGGGTGTTCTTTGTGTCCGTTATTTGTATGTTTGTAAAGTCCCCCGCGACACAGGAGTAATTCCTAATGCGGGAGTTGTCTTTTTATAAAACTCAAAAAAAAACTCAAAACTCCTCCATATAGCTCCACGCGGTTTCACCCGCGTAAGTCTGATCCCGTCTGAATGTCGGTATAAAAAGTAGCCTATGCGTTAATCCAGGTCTCCAGCTATCTACATACCAAGTTTCATCAATCGGTCCAGTGGTTTTTGTGTGAAAACATTACAAACACACACAAATGTTTCCTCTTTATAATATTAGTTTAGTTATACAATGGTGCCGATTCTATTGTACACTCGACTAAACTAAAACCTGACTTAATTTCTTCATATGAAATCAACCTTGTATTTTTCGTAATAAGGTCTATTTGTTACTAGCATCTATTTCTCAGCGCCGCTAAATTTCACTAAAACCTGTCAACGTATACTCAACTTTATTTCCACGCAGCGAGATTCTCAATTTATTCAAACGCTGTATAATTGCCGTATAAAAACTTGTTCAAAACGAACAAGGATGACGTGTTTTTAATCTACACCTATGAAGACGCTTACTAAAAACACAGAGCAAAAGAGATGGCATTCAACGGATAGCGGCTCTCGCTACGTGGTATTAAAGTTTATTTAAGCGTACCACACTTTAGTCGACAAATAAATTGCTTATTTCGATAGCGATATATGTTACCTACTTATTTCAATTTGAAATGAGACCTTGTTTCGAAGTGTACAAGTTTACATCTTATATGAAGAAAATTTAGTGAATTTTAATTTAGCGAGTGAAGTAACAGAATTGGGACCAATGGCTTAATACTTTGAAGTTGGCCCCATTTAAATCCCATGATTTTTTTACCCTAAGGGTAGAAAATAGGGGACGAATGATTGTTCAACCATTGACTTTACACCTGTGAACCGATTTTTTTTAAACCCACATTATGTAATTATAGTGACACTGGCTAACGGTTTACAGCAGCTATCTAAATATTTGTTGTTTCAATATTTATAACAAATATAACAACGAATAGTTAAAGTAGGTACTTATAAGCAAGATAGATAGGTAAGAATATTAAATAAGTAACTATTAAATATAATAATATTTAGGCACAACAAACTAAAAAATAAAAACTTTTGAACAAAAAACTAAACACCTATACTAATGTAAATACCTCAATAATTTTGAGTAGGCGCCAAACATTGAAACTAGCAAATCAATTAAGTATATAAAAACATCTATTTATCATATGCACCAGCAGTATGAACTACTTTTAATAACACTTTTTAAATTTAGCCATTTATAGTTCCCCAAACACCCAACCCATAAACAATGGCAATATAATTTTAATTTCGTAATTAAAACGAAGGTACGCAACAAGGAGGTCGAGTGATGCCATAGTGTACTCAGGGAGTGGCCCAACTTTGTCCCTTTGTCATTGCGTTTACACACCCATTTTCTACATTTAGGCTCTATTTTGTTTATACATACAATGTCACGTTATATACTAGACATGTTTTATAAACCTTTAAATGTAAATTATATGTAAAACGGAGCCTCGTCAAATTTTCAAGTTTCTGCAAGTCACCTCTACTATTTTTCTTATATATTCAAAACGATAAAGGATAAGTTGCATATTTTGCATTATAATTCAATCAATAATAGCTGGTATTGGAATATAGCAGTGTAAACCCCTGACAGGACAGGTAAAGGGGGCAAACGAGCAGGTCATCTGACGGTAAGTGACTACTGCAGCCCATGGGCACCTGCAACTCCAGAGTTACAAGTGCGTTGCCGGGCTTTAAGGTGGGAATAGGGGAAGGGTTGAAAAAGGGGACAGGGAGGGATTAGGGCCTCCAGTAACCTCACTCACTCGGCAAAGAACAATATAGTCATTGCTTAACTACTGGTTTTTTGTGAGACCGTGGTATCACCACAGACTACTAAGTAGTTACGTGGTATCACTCCGGTCGAACCGGCCCTTACGTGCCGAAGCATGGCTCTTTCACTTATACAACACGACATGTGGGAAGATCGGGATTTAAAAACCAAATTCTGTTGGCTATACGTTAAATTTTACTCTTGGCTGTTGCCTTCGTAGACGTAGGCAAACCAAGGTAAATGATAAGTTTTCCCACCTCAATTACTATTTAACGAGATGGACTTCCGCCAGGTAATGCTCGTTCAAATAGAATAACAATCCTTGTGTTGCGAGCGTTTACAGACTTCGTTAACCGCGTAGCAACTTGTTCGCCATCTTGGCAGTATAAAAAAACCCGGATAAGTGCGAGTCTGGCTCGCGTACAGAGGGTTCCATAAGCAAACAAACTTGTATGTAGATAGGATGTCCATCTCGGGAATCAATTCTGAAAAATTTTTGGACGTTTTTTCCGAAAGACAAACTTAACTTTGCGGTTCTAAAAATACTCTCCCATACATCGATGTACGACAAAGTCAACTTTTCAACCGTAAAATATAAGTTTGTACTTATAAAAACTATTTTTTAATAAGATATAACAACAAGGTAACGACTTTCGGATTTTCCCTTTACTTGTGCTGTCAGACCGACTCAGACCTTGCTTCTTACCAAATTTTTTGATTTTAGGTCAATGGGAAGTTTTGATTTAAATATTACGACTTCAAGGGACCGCAGACATAAGTATTTGGTATAAATTTCAACTTGACGCAAATACAGAAAAAGGGTCTTGACAGACAGACAGATGGACAACAAAGTGATCCTATAAGAGTTCCTTTTATTCCTTTTGAGGAACGGAACCCTAAAAACTTTTATAGCTATGAAGTTTTATTATGATTCAAGCCATCCACCATTGCGACGGGTGAACACCGAGAAAACAAATGAACGTATCATAAACATTTATTTATTGCTGAACACAATGAGAATATACGTATTAATATCTAAGGAGATGCAAAGCAAATCATCTCCATCCGATTAAGGCATGCAAAATTAGTTTACATCGTGGTGGTCGCATTTCGACCATGGTTTTTTCATTGGCCAGTATAACTTGAGCTGTCATTGTATATTACTTACCATGACAGGTAATCACATAATTACTGGACGCGTGTAATTTCATTAAGCCGTTTTCACGTAATTCTTAAAGTTGTAAAACATATTTCTTAAACATTTTAGCTTTCTGCACTTCTATATATAAACTGTAAATATTCCAAAATTCACGTTACTACGTTCGCGAAATTTTCTTAAAAAGGGGTACAAGGAATTCTCTTCACGTATTAATATAATGATAACAAACTATACATAATAACTAATAACCCAAAATCAAATAATTATGTCACACCAAATAAACTTGTTTTAAAAAAGTTTGTTTTCTGTCTGTTTGTCACTTTTTCCCGAATAAATGTATCATAACGAATACCTAATTTATATTAGGCACACAGCTGATTGAGACTAACTCGCTTATTAGATTACAGTCACCCAATATGAATACTGTAATTATTCTACTAAAATGTATGAGTACCTACCTAAATAAAGTTAGTTCAAATGTCGGTCACATTTTTCCTTAAAATCGATCCGAAAATGAAAATCTACATTAGTAATATTTTAAAATCAATTCAAATACTTGGCCGAGAATTCAAAGATTTTGAAAAAAAATTTATATTTGTCACATTATCTATCTTTTATACGTTACGACAAACGAGCAAAACCGTGGGCACGACTAGACCTAAATAAATACGACATTGCAATCGAATGCTGGACCTATTCTATTAATAAAACATATTTCTTTAAAATAACCTTAACATTCAGAATGTCCTAATACGGTAAATGTATTTCGTGAATCATTTTCGTGATCTCGGCTGACGTATTTCACAGACGCGGCCTCGACCTAACGTTTGATAAAAACCACAAGGTCATTTTAGCTTTACACACACTATTGACCAGAGTAATGCTGTAAACAAAACACTTGTTTAGAATAATAAATATACCCTGCTTTTTATTAACTAAATAGAGCATACCGTAGTGATAATATTTTATTGAAGTGAAAACTTCTTTAGGCACCTTTGTGCACTTTTACTATAGGGAAAAGTCACTGAACTGTGACCGTCACGCTGATAATACATATATAGATCTACTAGAGGGCGCTAATCTAAACATTGAGTTCTTAGCTCCTTATCAATTAATATCACTATGCTCCTAATGTGACGTTTTAAGTTCGTCGTTTCGTTTAAGTTTTCACTTCTGTTGGCAGTCCCATGTCTGCCTACTTTTTTTTTTTCTCGTTTCATGATTACTAGTGACTGAGTAATATTAAATTTGTAGATTTATTTTTATGGCGATCTTTGCTGCGGTTAGCAACCAACTAAACCTGGTGTCTACGCGTTCTTGAACGTACGGCGCGCGGTCAGTACACCTGGCTATGTCGGAATCGAACCGAATTTAGATCAGGTTCTCCTACCAGATGGTTATAAAGTCTAAATTAATAAATATACTTACCAAAATCAAAGTTGTTGGTTGGGGACGCCGGGCCACTCTTTAGAAAATCACTAAAAGACGTACCTCTGTACCTTTTTTATCCAGATCAAAATACAGTCGAAACTCTGAACGTTTGAGTCGGTAGAGTTTAAATCATACAATACACATATCTCCAAACTTGAACTTGGACTTGTTGAGACCAGCTGTGTCACCACAGATAAGGTATCACCAACAATTAATCTGGCGTCGCGCTTCGGTTATCTAGTTTTAATTGATTAAATTCCAAATTTAAACCTACTATATTTGCCCCTATGTTGCTTAAAATCTTGTTTAAACCCCAACAGTATATTTTAATGTAAAGAATGGTCGTGGTTGCATACTAGATTACAGTAATAGGTGTTTTATTGGTGACGTACCTATTTCGTAAATGTACTGAAATCCCTAAAACTAGAGAATAATGAAATAAAAAGTAAAGGATACGATAAATACGAATCTGCAAAAAAAAATCCGTATTAAGCTCCAATAATTTTCTTCGCCAGATTCACGATTACTTCCAAGATCGAATGACTCACTTTTACATGAAAACTTTCTTTTGTTTGCAGACTAACTACAGACTTACGTCGGAGCAAGCTTCATTCGTTGTTCATCCGCTGAGAAGCAAACACGACAGTCTATTTTGAGATAAACCCGAAATAAGTTTCGCGCGTGAACTCTGTTAAACAGTGCTTTAGTGAAAATGTCGTTGATGAATCCATCAACGTATCCGAAGAATTTGAAGGCGAATGGGTGGGGTTGGCATCGTGGTTCTAACCCCGCAACATCTGTTAAGGGCTTCTTGAGAAACGAACGAGGTGAAGGAAGCGATGTGGAACCGCTACTTGGTGACAGTGGGAGCTTGTATCCCTCGCTACCTACTGAGGATGATACGATATTTAGTACGGGTATGAAGTTGTACCCGGCGCTTCCTGCCGAAGAATACGAATCGGGTGCAGTAGAGGAAGTGGTTGAAGAAATTTGTGCTGCCGTCAATGTGAATGCTGTGGTGAGTACTTGCTATTGTGTATGATGGTAGGGTCAAGAGGAGAATATAGTAGAAGAGATAACGCGTTTTCTTTAAACTCGTGTTCATTCTTTGATGTTAATGGTTTATTGGCATAGAATATTTACGAGGTTATAAATTTTAGTATTTGTTTGTTTACACGTTAAAGTACCTAATACTTCACAGTTATTCTTAATTTAGTTCGTGACTTCGACATAATAAAATAACTACAATGTTACTACAACACTTATGAATTTGACAGGTCTCAATTTTTTTTAACTTTACAACTTTTCTATCTCGTGTTTTTCTCAATCGTTATTATCAATGCAAATATAGTGTCTACTTTTAATTCGTAAGTATATTACACAGTACACGGAATTTTAAATTGCTAGAACAGTAGTCACCACTGATAAGACTAGGAACTCGATAGAATAGGTACCTAATTAAAACGACATAAAGTGGGCTATTCCAAAAAGCTTTACTTTGGAATAACCCAATTGATGTTGTTTTAACTACTTAAAACTACCTATAGTACTACCTATAGCTCGGATCACCCACGCGACCCATTAACTACTTAGCTACGGTAATATTATAGATAATATTACCGTGACTTAGCAAAAGAAAATATTTTACTGCCGTGTGTAATTAACTCTTGATCCGCTTAGGACTTACGACTAAATAGAGCTTGCTGTAGGTTTGTGACATATTAAAAAAATTGGTTGTTCTTCTAAATTCCATTTAAAAATTTTATACACTCTGTGGTATGTTTTGGATCACTGCATATTATAAAACAAAGTCCCCACCGCGTCGGTCTGTCTGTTCGCGATAAACCGAAAAACTATTAAACGGATTTTCATGCGGTTTTCACTAATTAATTTAAGACAGTGTGATTGATGAGGAAGGTTGAGGTGTATAATTTGTACCTGTGCGAAGCCGGGGCGGGTTGCTAGTATTAGAATAATTTTATTTCTGGACTTTAGTGGGTTTCGCGTAAAAATACAAATTTTATTATTCTTTTTATAATGACTATAAGATACGGATCGTTTGTTAAAATAATATATATTCAAAGCAAATAAGGTTGTTATTTTACAAAAATCTTTTTACAGCGACGATTAAGGTCGAGATTAGAAAAAGATTATAAATGGCTTTTATGGGTGAGAAATTATTAAAACATTCTTATAAATCTCAGTTTCGATGTTCCTGGCTGTTATAGTTCATGAACTGCTTTTTTATTGTATTTTTTTCTAAATTATACCAGGATTATAGTTAAGTATGTAATACAGGTAACGTTCTTAATTTAAAATTTGACTAATACAACATTGTTCTCTTTCTATCTAACCAGTGGACTGAGATACCGAAGGTAAGCTGAAATATTATCTATCATAATAACTGTAAAGTAGTAATTTTTTTTTTGCAGATGTTATACTGTGTTACACTGGTAATAAGCATATCTATAAAAAACAATATATATCATAAATTTATGCCTTTATTCCTTTTTATGTTAGCATAGACAACATTTCGTCGCACTCGTAGAAAAACGGCGGATTTGATTTTTTACTGATGATACTGAAAACGTTATACTTTATCATAACAAACAAAACATTTTTCAAAGCTCATGGACACAGTAACATTTTCAGATTTCATTAACAGAAACAGCCGTTTACAAAATATTACGTAAAACATCATTAAATTTGAGAACTTGGAAGTGGTCTCGTGTAAAGTTACTAAAAATCAAATCCGTTGTTTTTCTACGATTTGGCACGGCAAATGGAATTGCAAATTATAGTTGTACGTAAATTATACTTTCTAATACATGTCTTTTTCACTTACCAAATCAACATTTTATTTGACGATTGGCAATATAATAAGTAGCTACACAAAAAAATTATACTAAAAATACAGTCGTTTAAATTAGGAAAATTATCTGAGAAAATTATCCTATTAATAGAAAAGTGTTTTCCTGTTGGCAACTCGGTCACCACAATGTTCTGTCTGTGTGTACAAATCGTGTAAGGTCATAAATGACATGTGAAATTAAACGTGACAAATATTGGCACTAGGCGCATTTTGTGCGGTGCCGCGGTGTTAAAGTTGTTGTTGACAATTTATTGGGTTTTTATACCATAAACGTTGAGAAATTGGCACGCTTTAGAACAGGAAAAAACTTGAAAATTCATTAATTTTTTTTATGACTTGACTTTTAAATAAATGTCAATATGTCAAGACCCATTGATTGGGTAAATGTCAAGATGTAATTGTACTGATTGTCATTGCTTCCAGTATCGTAGAAACTATTCAACCCTATAATGAGCTGCAGCTAAACCTATCCAAGAAACAAAATCGTATAGCAAAGATAAATGGGAGAGCCCACAACCTTCGCCATTAAAAACAATTACAAAAACTTAACTGTAAACACCCTAAACAACGTGATTTCTGCAATGTGTTCTGCCTACACTACTCTGCACCGAAGTCATTGCTACCATTCTGCGATTCTCTCAACTGCTGCTAACTTTTGCACATTTCTAAAAAACACTAATGTAATCTTCGTACGTAAATTTAATATTTTTCTGCTACAGTTTATTCACTTACGCCCGGTTCCTATAATCAAGAAACGATTCGTTTTGCTTACGGACGGTAAAATTTTCGTTGAAATAAGTCCATAAGCAAAACGAATCGTTTCTTGATTATAGGAACCGGGTATTAGGGAAAAACACTAACGGCTGTCACGCCCCGGATTAAATACCTACAGGTTGCCAACTATAAATTGGGCGCACTCACGTAATAGGGGGCAAGCCTATTGTCGTTAACCGGTCGCTAAATTAATTAAAGATAGGAAAAAATTAGAAGGGAGATGTAAGTAAGACATGTGATGTAAGTAAGGGAGGACATAATGTAGATGTAAGGTAAGACATTGGAAGGAATTGGATTATGCTTATACGGATGGGTTGGGGAATGTTTAACAATAGTAGGTCAAGGGCGTATACCTGTAACTATAAAATGGTCGTAGCCTCTAACATATATTTTTACACAATGAGTAAAGACAAAAGAGTTCTATACCTTTTTCTCCTTGGCTAGGCAACTGATTTTCTATTGTTTATTCATTTATTTCGTTTTGAGGAAGGCTTGCAGACTAATAACAAAAATACTGCATAAACATAAATAAGTAACTTAATTGCTAATGACAAGCCCTTGTAATTATGTAGTATATATTGAAGAGCATAGGTGTTATCAATAAAAAAACTTTTTTTCAATAAGTACCTATATGAGTTTTATCTATAGCTTTAATTAGTGAAATAAAACACATTTCTCAATAATTCAATGAATAACTGTATTTTATACACATTAGATGTGTAGGTAACTCGAGACTTAATCGCGATGATATTTGGGTACAATAACTGTTTTGGTTTACCGGACGACGACCGACGACTTCTCGATCGAATTGCAGCAATCGTGATCACGGGTGGCCTCTGTCACCGCGATCGTAAAAAGGTATTTTATGTACCTACCTTATAAATTTTAATGTTATTTTAATGTTTATTACGTCCTAATTTCGACCTCCGGGCGACAACAAGTATACGTAATCTTATCTTACCAATGAGTATGGATGGATTGATGGATGTTTCTCTGTTACTCTTTCACGCAAAAACAGCTGAACGGATCTGGATAAAATTTGGCACAGAGATAGATTAGAGTCTGGAATAGCAAAAAGACTATTTTTTATCCCGGAAATGTACGGATCCCGTGTAATAGATTTCATCAAAATTTCCGCTCTAACAAAGTCGCGGGCAACCGGGGCAACAGCTATTGAGGCTAAAACTTTAAATGGCTAAATACTAAAGACCTGTTATGGTTAATTTTATTTAGTTTTAAACGGCAAACATAAAATACTAGGTACTTCTTGGAATCCATACGACACAATACCCGTTGCAAATAGGTAATCACTAAGCGGAACAAACAGTAAGATCTAATTACTCATTCGTTGGTTCCTGATATCATATGCAAACTGCAAATTAAGTTCCTTACTCACTACGCTACGAGCCGATGACTAATCGCAAAATTATCTGATTCATATTGTGACGTAGAAATCTTAGCATAAATATATGGGCTTAATATATATTTGGCAGTTACCTCCCACGCAAGTCACTGGGTTTTACTTTAATTTTTGTTTTTAGACAAGTTTTATTTTTAAATAATTAATTTTAAAATAGTAACATTTCATTTTTGTTAAATATTTCTGAGCTGTTGAAAGAAAAAAACATATTGATGAAGTATTTACTTTTAATTGAAAATATAGTATGTTGTAAAACTATTAAAAATATAGGTTTGTAAAATATATTAAAAGAAGGGTAATTATGCGTGTTTGTATGTTACCATAAACTTGGGTATACAATAAAGATTTTTATTCTTATAGTATCCTATCTATGAACTTGTAATACTCGGCCATGTTGTCATTGCACCACTGAAAAGTTGACTGATAAAAATGCCGAAATGATATAGATAAATCAACACGTTGTTGGAGTGAATTTGTTAGATATCTAATGTTATAAGTGTTATAACACTCCCTTTTATATGACATAGCCGTGCCCCACAGTTTCACCTGCTTTGTGATATTATATAGCCTAAAGCCTTCCTCGATAAATGAGCTATTCAATACTAAAATATTTTTTTCTATTCGAACCTGTAGTGCCTGAGATTAGCGCGTTCAACCAAACAAACAAACTCTTCAGCTTTATAATATTAGTATATATTTTTCGAAATTGTGAAATTGTAATACATACTTTAGTTATTATTTACTATACATAAAGAAGTAGATAGTTATTAACGTCAGTAGCAATATACTAGCAGGTGCGAAGTGTAGATTCGGGCATGTTCTAAACTTCTAATTGGGACACATTATCACTATCTACTCGTTGCCTATCTTTACAGCTATTAATTAGGCCAAAACAGTGAACCAAATAAAATGAAACCAACAAAAAACCAAATCAATGAATTGATTAAAAAGCTACATCTTGATGTCATGTGCCATGCATATCATGCCGTTTGGTGTAATCAAAAGCTGGTCTATAAGACCTCGGATTAAGGTCGTTTAGTACCTCTTTACCCTTTCATGAACTTAAATGTAAAAGTTTTGTACTCCGGTGCTCGCATGTTTCTGACATATGCGGTCTGTGCTTGAGGTCATCACACTCAAACTGGAAAGTAATCTATAAACAACTTTAAGTATACTAAAAGTGTCCTGTACACTGTACATTCTGTACAACAAGCAAACGCAGGCTTCGCGTTGTCGACTATGCCTTGTCTTTGGCACTTTAACTTTATAAAAATATAACATTTTGAATCTTGCTCGAATTGAAGAACCTTAACCTTTCAGAAGAGCCTTGTGGCACTTCTATCTCTCGACAATAAAACCGTAAAAAGAGTTTTGGCACTAGGTACTAGGATAACCGCGTAAACCGCTGATCAAGTGTAAAAACATTTTTTTTTTTCATATGAATCACGATGAATATCAATTCTTTGAATAAGGAGCAAAATGTTATTTCTATTTGTATATGAGGACCCGTCTATGAAAGAGTGTCCACGCTACGAGATTGTCATTATTTAATTAACCAAAGTTCTGAAAATGATATCAGGCTGGTTTAACAGCATTTTACTGAATGCAATCGAATGTTTACAAGGTAGGTACATATTTCAAAAAAACAATTTTAATATTTTTTGTCTGTCTGTTTGTACCGGCTAATCTCCGGAACGGGTTTACCGATTTCCACGGGACTTTCACTGGCAGATAGCTGGTGTTATAAGAAGTAACTTGGGCTGCTTTTATTTTGGAAATAGAAGCGCGGAGAACAGCTAGTCATAAAATATATAAATGAGTTCCTATTCTTCTTTTTTCTTTACTCATGAGATTAGTCATGATGAGGAATAGATTCTTCAGTAAATTTCATCAGTCAAAAAACCAATAGAGCTTAGTTTAACATAACATCATAATATGAAAAATAGGTATTTCGACTATTTCGCAGATATGTGTTAACCTCACGCGTGTAGAACACGTCAACTGACCAAATTAAAAGGGAGAAGTTATTTATAGCTAGGTACATTTCATGTTCGCGGCCTCACGCATACAAAATACGAGGTATGTTATAAACTGACGGGAATATTGAGTCGATCATGATGTAATTCAGTCAAATAAACAAGGTTTAAAATAACTATGGGTGTTGTAAAGCCAGGTGGGAGATATTTATTATATAGAACAGATACACGGCCCAAGCCATATGTATTCTGTGCCCAAGCTAAGTACTAAATTATTAAAAAATACTATTAAAAATATCAATATTGTACGAGTTTTTGATGTGGCGATAGCATACCTCAATAAACCGGCTGACTGAATTTTATTGTTTTCTTGACGTTTATAACGACGACAGCGACATGAGTGGTTTCTTTGTACCTACCAGTTTTGTTGGTTCTTCATACCTCATTTTAATATAAATACTCCCACATTACTTTTTACTAAGTCATATCATAATTATATAATTATTCTATGTATGACTACCCACGATTGTCTCAAAACCGGACTCGACCATAGACTGGAGGAACTCTATAATTTGGATTAATCATTTTTAATCTAAGAGCAATAAGTTTTTAATACTAAAAATGTAGACATAGTTGACTCAACGTCAAGGCCGTTCCACTTCGACCTTTTTGATGCCAATCAAGTAGCATTCAACTAAAATGTCGTTATCATCATTCAGAGGCGGTAATCCTTTTGATCCAGCAATCAATTTACCATACAAATAGTTCATATTCATTCAGTTTTAACTATTCTTAGTGACCTTTTTTATTGTACAAAGTTGGCAAATAAGCATATGTTGTTGTTACTGGTGGTAAAAGGTAACTGATACCTATAAATGCTCCTCATACCAGGGATGTCCTTGCTACTTTATAATACAACTCTGGTAACCCTTCTACCAAAAACATAACGGTAATCTTCTGTAGTGTCAGATGTCGGGCGTATATTGCATCAGTATTCTGCTGCAAAATTTTAAGGTATAGTAGATTTTTTTCATATTGAAGCCGATAAGCGAAGTGCTTTAGTTAGGTTAGTACCTACCTAAAGTCACACATCGAATATATTTGGTGAAGCGAGAAACATTAATGTTGGCTGTGTTTATAACCTACTCACGGATGACGATCTTATCAAAGTATCAACTGAAATTACTCAAGAATCTAATCAAATTACAGAAATATAGTAAGTTTTACTTAGTCTCCTTTGTGTACTTATGGTTCTATCAATTGGTATTAGCGACCTTGATTGGGAAAATAAGGTCACCGCCATTTCCGTAATGAAATTGCACTCTAAAGCCTTTGATAGATACTCTAATAATTTAATTAATTTAGTGCAAGATTCCTGTTTGAATTAGGTAGGTACGTGATTACAATGAAAACATGATGAGGTCAATGAATTCGATTGTTTTAATGTGTTTCGTTTGCAAGGCAAAGGCGTATTGGCCTTGTGCCTAGATAGAATCTAAGAACCATTGATATTGTGCCAGATTTTGTACATGTACTCGTTACTTATGTACACTGTTTCGAGAGCAGTCCTTTTATTTACATGTAAGGAAGTATTGATTTGAAGTAAGTAATAAGTAAAGGGGATTGAATGGTGCGATTCTCGTGCTAAATTAGGGTTGCCAACTTATAGTAGTACATATTGTTTCATGGCATGTATTTATGTGTTTTATAGCATTAAGTATACATATAGTTCTTTGGAGCATATAACATGACTATATTGTCTGCAGTGCCCGCCAGGTTATGGTAACCATTCACGAAAGCTTATAACGAATTTTTGTAGGTTCTCTTGATCGCCATCATCAGTGGTCTCCCTAGTGTGTTGACAACCCTAGAATCCAGTGAAGTCTGGCGCCCCTTCTCGCCTTAATGTACATTTATTATCCACAAACCAGTTAAAAATTAACATAAGTTATCACTGCGCGCTCTCAGCTTGCATACCTAATTTGGTTATTTTCGTGTATAATTTCCGGCGAATTGACTGCCAAGCATCAAGGTGAACTGACCGTAATACCTTATTCGTAATGCCAAAAAAACAAGATAAAAATGTGAACCGGTAATTATGTACTAATAATTGTACATAATTATGTTGTTCTCATGTTTTTACGAAATATCCTAAACTTGAAATGGACTCATTTTAGATACCTGCGGCTGCGTTCCTAAAGTACTAACTAAATATGTATGACGCAAGTATGTAACGATTCCAGGCCGACTAATAGACGTAAAAGGGCATAGAATACATTACAGGATTAAACTGCTAGGTATTTCCTATCGAATTGCGCCTTTATTATATCTATATGTATAGATAACTAGGATAGGTTAACAACATATTAAACAAAATTATCAATTTGCTAACATTATTGAAGTGATAACTTCTTATGGGTAGTTAAACCGCTTCGTTACGTACCGCGTTAGGGCGCCAGTCTGCCTGGTGTTTAAGTTATCACTTCTGTCAGGCGTCCCGAGAACCACACTTTTTTTTTTATTTACATATTATTATCTAGTCGCTGTATTTGTAACATTAGCATTATGCATTAGCATCTTAAACTTGGTTCATATGTTTTTTTTGAAAAAGCTGTTTGCCAGTTGATTCTGTACGCTTTTAATATATCAAAGATCATGTTAGTTGTAAGAAAAAGTGTAACAGTTGTGGGCGAACTAATGAATAAATAAACTATTCAAGCCACCCTAACTCTACGAAGAATCCCAGTAACCCGTTACCGACCATCTCGGATAGTGACCCTGCGATCCAAGGTATTGTACCTAGCCCGGTATATCTAATATCTATCACTAATATACATAAGAAAAGAAAAGATTACATTTGCAAATTTATTTATCTAAATAGTTAATACGTGAGAAGAAATCTTTGTACGCATTTTTTAAATAAACGTACAGACAGGAATGTGAAATACTTAAAGTTTATATCTAGGAGAAGTGCGGAAAGCTAACAATTTAAACGATATGAGGTAAAGACAAAACAGTTCAGTATCCTTTCTCCTCTGTTGAAATATGCAAATTGATATATATTTTTCTCAGTTCAGTACAGTAAGCAATCCGACTTTTCCTCCGACAGTAAAGAGGCTTCTCAATCCGCCATTTCCTCTCCTCTCCTCTTCTTCCCGCATCTCCTCTCCTCTCCGCTTCTTCCCCCCCCTACTCCCACCTTAAACCGTTGCCCTCTATCCCATAAAAAAAGAGAGAAACTGCCAAACAGATTAATTATCGAATTTAACCGTCATATCATATTATGCTGCTTTAAACGACCTTACGAACTACCGATCATTATATTGGTTTCCGTTTTGAAGATGATAGATAGGTATATAGATTTTATATTATTAGATTTCATTCAGGCACCAAAATAATAAAATGGATACATTTAAGAAACAAGTTTCCGGTCATACGCTTGTCCGCCACTAGCTAAACATTGTCTAGAAGACAAAGTGATGAAGATTGTGTACAAAGCGGACAATCTCGTTAAAACCGGTAAAAAGTAAGTATAGTAAGATCACATATTGAAATATTTTCACACGTAAGTCGTTAGCGAGTTTTCATACCCACATGGCCACATACCCAGTATACGGGATAAAAAGTAGGTAAATTATACATTCCAATTTGTCCAAAAAACAGAGAATATTCAGTGTTACAAGACTACCTACTGGTACAAGTTCATTAATTTAGAAAGTATCGCATACATTTTTATTGGTTTTATTGTAATAATTTGTATCAAATACTATATCAGTAACATAATACTGTTGAAAGACTCAACAGTATGATGCACGTAAAAATCAATGTCCCTCATTTAGAGGCATTACGTCATTCTCTGCGCTGGCAATAATCTTCTAATAAACCTGACCAAGTTTCATAGGTCGTCGTTTTACCGCATGTCTACATTACAGCTCTAAGCTCTTTTCTTTAGCCGGTTACACTTCTGTCAGTTTCCGTGAGACGATTTTGGGTGCGGGTGTTCTTCTCGAAATATAATTTAAAAAATAACTACTAGATAAATAAATAAGAATATGTGTTTTAATTATAGTTAGTCATACTACTGTGCTGTGTGCTTAATGTTTTACTGATAAGAGTAAGCTGTGATAATGTTTATGTGACACATGATAGAGGTTCCGTGGTTAATACTTATGAGTTTTAGTGAACTTCGGCTTATAGGTGACGACCCACTATATTTTTATCCGTACAATTTTTTTTTACGTTACAAATCTAATAATAAAAAGTATCCGTAAAGAGAAATTAGAAGTTTAAGTAACATATTACTAAAAAGTTTGAAAGTGCACCAGTGACCTACATACGTACGTGTTTGCTTCTGGTATATGAGGGTTACAGTATATCGGCCGCCGGTCTAGTATTCAAAGCATATCATTTAAGTAGTTAACCACTTGCCGGCCTCAAGCTGATTATAATAAAATATACTGTTATAGGTTTATAATTCATATACCTTTATAAATAATTTTGCACAAATTAATAATAGATAACATTAACATTCTAGTACTGACTGTAGTGCTATTAAAAGTAAGTAATAAATTTTGAAAACCCTAAAAAACGAATAAACCATATAACAATAACAAAATAATTAACTATAAATTGCAATCAAATAAACTAAAGCATCTTTACAGAAGTATATTTAAAATTATATTACAGATAAAATGTAAATTATATTAATGAAGGTACAACATAAATAATAAGTAAATACATAAGCATTGATAATTTGTTTTGGTAAAATTTTCAATTTTTGTAATATTCCTGGATAGAGTTAAAGTACCCATTCAATGATCCTTGATATATGAATAATCATTACAATAATCAATAATCAACTATGTAATATCCTCTCTAATCACATTATCCCATGCATATACTTGTAAATATAAAATAAATTATAAATTCAAGCAATGCCTATTTTTTGTGATTAAATAAATAAACAAATGACATACAATTTATCTGCTAAAGAGTACATAATTAAATATTAATCATTAAGTTTCTAAGTGAGAAGCAATGACACCATGTGTTTTTTAAATCAGTTATAACTATTTCCTACATTCTTGCTCTTAGAAAAAATGCCTACACAGTATAATTAGCACAACTCTGTGTATTACAGATGACATCAGTGGCCTCCATGCTGTGTGTTTCCAACTTAGTATTGTGTTCATGTGAGGATGAATAGCTGTGTCCAAAGCCTCTTTAGTTTTTTTTTTTAATAAGCTGTATTGGCACAGATAAGATAATAGTTACTTCATAACAGATACATCACTCCCATACATAAGTGAAAATACCTATGCTATATTAGCCTACAAAATTTAATTAATAATACCCGGCCTTAGCTGCGACCAGAAATATATTTTATTTACGCTTTTCGTAAGTTCAGAACGCCTTGCCCACCGCGCCACCTTTTTTGTGTGTGTTGTGTAACCGCTTTGCCAGACACTTTAAGGTTGTACTAAATACACAAATAATGAAATAAATTATTTATTTGATAATCAAATTTATGGGTGTTGAGTTTTATATAGGTGATGAATAAAATTATTTCTCTAACCTAAGTATAATTTTTATAAGTAATTAAAATATTCTTCACTTTTAATATTGGGTTCGATTCCCACCCAGGACAAATAATTGTGTGATGAGCATGATCATTTGTTCTGTGTCTGGGTGTAATTTATCTATAATATAGTATTTAGAAATATATTAGTATGTTTATCAGCAGTCTGGTCACCGTAGTGCAAGCTCTGCCTAGTTTGGGATCAGACGGCCGTGTGTGAGATGTGTCAAGTTATTATTCTATTATATATTATATATATATAAGTATTATTATTATTCTTAAACCTTTCGATAGTAATATAAAATGTTGATGCTGTACACATGTACATTTCCTACTAATGGTTGCTGCGTAGACGGGAGAAAGATACTCTGATTACGATCCAATGCTTACTTTTCTGTAATGTATGCCAAGTGGCGGGATTACAGTAAAAGGGCTTCTATCACTTTGATAAAAAAAACTTTGCTCCTCATGTATATATTTTGATTAAGATTTTATATGTGAAGAGGTTTAATATATAAAACATGACGGTAAGATATTGATTTGTGCGAGAAGCTCCAAAAATATGTTTCTCAATTAAAAAAAAAACAGTATTGTTTATTTTTATAAAACACTGTTTTTTTTTACTCTCGAACTTTAATATACTTTATTTCTCATACAAAAAGTTGGCAATCCTTGTTGCAGTTCACGTTTTTTGACAACCAACGATGTTCAGAATCATACGGTGAAATATATCATAGATACCTATTATTATTATGAACATTTTTACTATTACAACGAAAGTCTACAATTACAGGAGCATTAAAGACCATAGGTATCTGCCTGCTACCTGTTATTGTTTGTATCTTATGAGAGTCCTTTAATCGGCAACCCATTTTATGACATGTGCTCCAATTTAATACTATTGTATAACATATTATGTTATACAAAAGTATAAAATAACAAATAACTACCTACTCGAATAAATACCTCTATCCGTGCCGCCCTCAATATGTTTTACATTTCAGTCACCTAGTCCTAATTTAATTCGTGTTTTAAGAAAATCCTGTAGGTAGGTACCATGTCAAACATATTGTGTGAAAGAAGCAGCCTCGCCTTTGCCTTGCTAAAAACAAATGAATACGCAGGCAGTCCACACCTACAAAGTTCGTCGCCTTTCCTAGATGTTATGGGTTTATTATTTACAGTTTAATAGACTACATTTATTACAACAACATTCAACCTGACCAAACACTCTAAACCTGATTTAGTACAGTTTGTATAATACACTGTATAGAATATATATAAGCAACATTTATTATTTTTGTTAAGAAGATAACTATTATTTATTATTAGCACAGCCACGCGGCAATGGCGAATAAAGAACAAACACCTAAAGTATCTGTTAAATTATATTGACAAAATAAGTAATAACTAAAATAATTATTGCGACTTATTTTTAAAACACTTAATAGATCACTAACATCTAGCAATAACGTAATTTAACATAATAAATACATTTACCAATAACAAAACACGTCCACTGTACAATAAGTTTGATTTGGCATTTTGTTTTTATTTACGAAGAATATCGTTCAGTGCGTGCGTGCTCTCAGCTACGCGTTGTCGCCCCTACTGACACTATTGCCGTCCACGGCATGCGAAATTGGTAGGTATATATAACGCGACCTCGAGCGAGTGATGTAGCCCTGGTATTGGTGTGTAGTTTAAATATTATTAAGTAGGTATAAATTAGGCTCAAAGTGTACAATGCATGTAGAAAATGGATTGTGCACTATGTGGAAATAAATCAAACAGGCAATTGCAATATTTATGTTATGCAGGTCTCAAGGATGTTTTTAAAGATAATTTTTAAAGGAGAATCAAGTGTCTGATAATCATAATTTTCTTTTCTTGCAATATTTTAAATATTTTTTCAGTACTTGCTTACCACTGGACTTTAAAATTATTTACCTGCATTATCATACATAGTTAACCTAATTCTATGTAAAATATTTGTGAACAATCAAATTAAGGTACTAGAAGTGCTAGTGCTAGTGCTAGGTAGGGTTAGGTAAGAAATAGTCATCAATGAGGGTATACCATATCTGCCTGTGTCAATCTATAACCACCCATTTCCAAATGGTTGAACCTTGTGATAAGAAATCGGGCAAACAAACTAAAGCAAATATAATAAAGTTCCATGGTCCTAGTGAATGTCCACTGTTTGGTTTACATATCATTAAGTAGTAACATTTATTATTGTTATTGACTGAATCATTTCACAGTTTAAGGAATGACTATTTCTTGTGGTTGCTATTAGTTCATATATGTAAATATATATAGCACTATGTAATAGATATTTTAATAGCAACAGCACAATAGTATGATAATTAACTTAACCGTTAGACAACCTTAGAGAAAAAAATTGTATATTTTGTAACATATTCAGCTTTACAGTTGTAAATTGATGATAAGCAAAAATTTGCCCAAAATACTAGTCATAACTGCTAGAATAGATTTGATGTAGTAAATTTGTGGGTTGTCGGGCTTTAGTGGACTCTATTGAGTTGCACCTGGCCTAAATATTTGCATGTCTGAACTTATGATAAGCCAGCGGTAGGGAGACCGGCTTATTTTACTTTTTAACTTAAAGCTTGTAACTCAGACACAAAGGCCAACAACTTGCGATTGATTCTTCTGGTATGCCTATAACATACTTGCCTTGCCACCTTAGGGTAAAAAAGGCTTTAAGAGTTAGTCATTAGATTTTTTTTTAATTCTCCAGCTTTTACGGTAAACCAGAAAACAGATAGCGTTTCCGGTTTGAATCAATTTGGGCACAATTTATTTGGATAATCATCAGTTTGTAACTGTTATGAGGTTAATTAAGGTTACCAAATATTAACCACACCTGTACCAAATTCGCAGTGATCCCAACATGTCCTAGTGAAATAACAAAGACAAAAGATAGTGTGTAGTTTGTGAGTGAGTGAGACGCCGCCATGGCGGGACAAAATGGCGGCGCAGGTTTTGGTTCACTGCTGCAAGGGGCTGGAAGGCAATTGCTAAACCAAGGAGGGCAGGCTTTGGTCCAGTATGGAGCACAAGCTATAGGAAACATCATCAATGAGGTCTTCCAGAAGAAGGAGGTGGAACAGAAGAGGTTTCTACCAAGCATAAAAAACTATAAAGTGGTATGTGATATTTGTACTTCTGAATACTTCTATTTTTAAATAAATTAGAATATATTAAATACTCATTTATCGTTATAAATTCAAAGAAATGCTTACAATTTTAGTGCATTCAACATATTTTTATAATATTCTGAAGATTTATGTAGTGAATATAACTATTAATTTTCGATATTACACTTCAATAATATATTTCGTTAGGGCGTCTTACTGTGTAAACAAAGCTTCTAAGAAACACTCCCTCACAATTGGTTTATCTTTCTTATGCTTAGTGAAAAATACCATGATGCTGACCATGTCTTTTCTCGCAACTTAGAACCACAAAATAAAGAGTTTTTTTAATACATTTTTTATTTTTTTTTATTTATTTATTTACATCTAACGCTTACATCTATTATTACAGGCTTAGCCTAATGCAATAGAATTAGCCAACTTAAAATCTATAACTTATTATATACAATGACACACTTGAGAATTCACTCAGAGAACAAGAAAATAGGTCAATTTCCGCGCGCGTCAGCGGCGCAGTGGCGAGCAGCGCCGTGCGGCCTCGCGGTACGGCCAGCAGCGGAGGCCGGCGGCGGCGCTCCACGTACCGTTACGGGACACAGAACCCTAGGCGCTCCAATATTTCCGGATTGCTAGCCTTGCCTCGCACCAATCTAAATATATAAGCTACGAGAGCCGACTCTCTTCTCACCCGCAACTCGTTGTATCCTACCATGCCTAATATAAATAAGGTAGGATACATTAAAGGGTAGAAGGGGTAAACTCCGTATTTCCTCAGATATAGATGTCTAATAAATTTATTTTGTATTTTCTCCAACATCGAGCTATATTTAGCTTGATGTGGAGCCCAGACGATGGCATTGCATTCGAGCTGACTTCTCACCAGCGCATTGTACAGGGCTACAATAGTAGTCATATTATTAAAATGATTTATCATACGAAGCAAAAACCCCAAGTTCCTGAAAGCTTTTTTGCAAACACTAATCACATGATCACAAAACGATAGCTCTGTGTTAAGCTGAACTCCTAGATCTTTAACTTGTGTAACTCGTTTTGTGATCACTGTACCTACTTTGTTATCATGTAATATTGGAGTACGCGATCTCGTGAAAGTGATAGTCACACATTTAGAGGTGTTAAATTGCATCTTATTCTCTGCACTCCATGTTACTACTCTATCAATATCGCTCTGTAATCGATCACAGTCCGCATTATTATTAATCGGCAGAAAGAGTTTCAGATCGTCTGAAAAGAGTAGGCATTTTGAATGTCTGATGACTTTTGGTAGGTCATTAATCATAATGATAAATTCCAGGGGGCCAAGATTGCTTCCCTGACTAACTCCGGATTTCACAGCATATGGTTCGTACCGCCACCCGGCGTATTCGACATACTGCTCCCTATCCCGCATATAACTAGCCAAAAACATCATCAAATGAGGGGTACAGCCAACGTCGGCTAACTTCCTAAGCAATATATCGTTATCCACTACATCAAATGCTTTTCGGAAGTCGAAGTATGCTGCATCCACCTGCCCTCTATTGAATATATGAAGTGTGATATTGTTTGATGTATGTTACATACAATGATCAGATTCAATTCTAACAAATGAGTAAAAATTACTGATTAAAGTTTTAATTAAGTATAACAGGTTTTTTAAACATTATGTAACATGTTATTGGGCTATTAAATGGGCTAAATTATATTATTTAATCAACCAGTTCTACCAAAATATTAAGTAGGTATTGAGGTAGATTTATACGCCACTTACAATATGTAAACACTCCTTTTCTTAGAGAATACATCTATTTTATTATTAATTGACTTGGTATTGAAAAAAAAAAATTAAGTATGTAATTTTTTTTTTGTCATTGTAACTTGATATGTTCCTGAGAAAAAATGGTCTTAAAAGACTGACAAACAATAAAGTAATCGGATTGGTTTTTCTTTTTGGGGTATGGAACCTATAATAATGTAAATTTTTATTAGCTATTTTCAACGCATAGGAGTTGAACTATTAATTTTCCAAGTACCCTTGAGATAATTTTTTTTGGGAGTTCATAGAACACAGTAGATTTAAGCTTTGCAGTTACTCGGACTACGGAAGGAATCCTACACTACAGAGGAGTGTGGTTAGATACCATAACTAGTGAGTAGGCATTTGTAACTTACCGTCAGTTGTGCTGAGTACCTGTTTGCCAACTTAGGTGTATAAAAAGAACTATTCAATAAGAAAATCAGTAAAACAAAATAAATAAACCCCCCTCCTAAGTAAACCTCCATCCTTCAAAATCTGTTACAAAGTAAATTTTGTTATAACTGATCAATACAGGCGTTTGAAAGCGTGGAAGTCAATGAATAATGCTTGTTCTTACCCACCCCCGCAGTGCATTGACTTTAATGCATGATTAAGCACTTAACAGAATAAAATCTGATATTTGTTATATCTATATTAAATGTACATTGGTCATTGACCTCATTGCTTAGTCGTTCCTTTGTTTACCGTGACATATTTACGCGATTTCGGGGAAAATATAATGACGTGGAGTTTATCAAATGAATTAATCGCGAGTTATGTAGTTTAGCTGGATTTATTTAATTACTTGAAGTTTTAATTACAGAAACTTACAAAAGGTTTGAAAAATCCTTGTTCGGATTGATAACCGTCTAGAAAGCTTATCGTTAAAAATAAAAAGTAAACATTGTTTTTAAACTTTCGCGATTTTTATACATATTAGACGTAAATCGGGACTTGATCGCGGTAATATTAGGAAGGTAATGATACCTTTTTAGTTACTCGACGTTTCGACCGATGATCGTAGTCAAAAATTTAAGTATACTCGCGTTCGTGAACAGCAACAGACAAATATTCTCTTTAAAATTTGTAGCACATCATTGTCCTTTACAAGTATTTCGCAAAGTATTTTACAAGATGGACATTTAAAAGACATTCTATCGCATTATCTTTAAATCGTTGGAAACGAAACACATTTAACTACGTACTAAGCTTGAGCTGTGATTCGAGTACCGCTCACCTGTTTACTGTTATTCTTCTTCAATCGTGCTCATTGTTTCACACGGGTTTCGCAGACTGCTTCGCTCCTATGACGCAGTGTGATGTTATATAACCTCTCTTAATAAACATGTGATTAGCTCCTAGTCGACCCGAGCCCAAATATTTCTCATAATCGAGTTCCCGTTTCTTCTCTTAAACTTGTTGCACCGTCGCGTCGCTTCGCTTGGCAGTCCTCTAATTGTAGCCTTCAAATTATAACTGCCTTTCTCCAGGACTGAGTATGAAAACCACGAAGGTGCACCAAATTCATCATCCTCCGAATTTTTTCTCAACTAAGGTGTGGTCGGCTTTCAATCTAACTACGATAAGGCCGAACTTCGATATTCTACATGAAGCGACTGCCATCAGACCTCCACAACCCAAATACTAGGCGATATCGAAGTTCTGTAGTTAGACCAGGTTGTCGGAGTTTTTAGGGTTCCAACTACCTGTAACGAATGCCACAGATGTTCGTATGACAACCGCGACCGACGGCTTAATGTGCTCTCCGAGGCACGGAGGGATCTCAATGTGATAAGACTGGTCACCCACCCTAAGATTGCCTAGTATTACTTAACCTTGTAATGTGCTAACCTACTCGGTTACCACTTAGCCACGGGCCTCTCTGTTGACCAAATGGACCAAACTATACTTGGCAAAGTGTGGTGGTTTAATAATGACAATATTTAACAGGCGTGAGTAGTATGTATCAAATGGAATGGGCTGTCTGCAGAATCACGTGTAAATTGATCGTCTTTAGTCCTTCAGCTTTGTTAAATTAATGTGAGTTGAATTAGAATGACTAAGGTATAAATCAGGTTTGGGTGGCAAGCGCCTCAAGCCGCCCTAGCAGTGGCAGCAAATGGATGAGACGGGTTTTATGTCCACCACCTAGATGTGATGTCCGTGTGTGTCTGAACATCGCCCAGTTAAGAGATGGACCCGTTTACCACCTCTCGGGTTAGCGCTGGGTGACCCGTCATAGCTCCGACAGTATGGCCCCTGACATACGGCCTCACCGATAGCCCCGGTGTGGTATCACTCACAGGTTTCCACACTGTATCCGATATTCAATGGATTTATTTCCTTCCTATCTACACTTTATAAAAGCTTATTTTAAAATGTATCGTGTTCGTACAAAACATAAATTATTGTGGGTTTCTGTGTGAGTGCAATCCTAGTGTGTTTTTCTAAAAACATCTTGTGCAATCTAAATGGTTATTTCGAGACTAGCTAGATTCACTAAATTTAAACATTACAATTCACTGTAACACACAAATCTTAACCAGAATAGTTAATATAGAATTCCGTAACTAAGAGACTATTTCACTGGGAACACGTTTATTTTATGGTTTAAACTAGGTTTAATTTAAATTTTCAAAGAACACTGCAATGTTCACGGAAAAGTAATGTTTAGCGTTTCTTAAAATAGGTCGTAAATAGTTACGATGGCTAGCAACCCTGTTAGCTAATTCTGCCTTTGGATTTGTACGGCGCTCAGTGAATAGACGACAGTACAACCTTCATAGTTCTTACTTCGTATCCTATGCCCTTGCGATCAATTGACGTGACATATAGCGAAGTCTGTCGGGGTCAGACCACAGATAAGATAATAGTTAGTCAGACTATCAGAGGAAACTATTTCCACGAGATTCCCTTTTACCTTCAGAGGCATTTTCCTCCTTATTAAAGTCCCCGAGAAGTTAGAAGCACGTAGTCAAAGAGTATCATCATCGGTGTCAAAAATTCGGTGATAAATAACACGATTACTGTAGCACTAATTTGCATACTTGTTCTCTCGTAGTTACGTAATATTATGTGGGAGTTGTAACGACCAAGACTAGCGTCAACGTGGTCAGTGTGCGAGATACTTTGAACGAGATTAATCTGCGTGTTAAGAACAACTATGGTGTGACATGGAGACCAAATGGTTAATTTCCGGTACACGTCATGAATATGGTTGAACTGTTATGCGCACACGCACATCCTTGTTAAATCCTAACTAATATTATAAATGCGCATATGTGTTTGTTTGTTTGTAACGCTTTCAAGCCTTAACTACTCAACAGGTCAAAAAAAGACAAGGTTTTATTCATCCAGAAAATGAATTGATTGACAATATCTATAGAAACGCGAGCGACGCGATGCTGCGATAAAATTTAGTAGTTGATAAATTTGGTGACTCTATTATCCAATTGTACTTGGGTCTTTATTTTTCATGACATTTATTAATCAAAAGCCGATTCCCGCAGTTTCACCTGTGTTTATGCTCCTTTCCTATTGGTCGTAGCGTGATGTTATAAAGCCTGTAGCCTTCCTCGATAAATGGGCTATCCAGCACTTATTGATTTTTATTCGAACCAGTAGTTCCTGAGATTAGCGCGTTCAACCAAACAAACAAACTCTTCAGCTTTATAATATTAGTATAAATTGACAAAAATACACCTTCCAGAATTCAGAAATTGACGGTTTTAATTTACGTTTAGAACTAAGCTCGTATTTCAACATTACTATGAATTTCATCTTTACATAATATCAGCAAAAAAAATATGCATCTAATACACTTTGTTCAAGTTTTAAAATAAATTTAATCCAGTCGTTCAAGTAAACAACGTCGTATTCTTAAGTTGCGAAATGTTTAGGGGGAAATTTTAAATTGTAACTACTAAGTACTTGCCTAACGCCGCGTTCCCATAATCAAGAAAGGATTAGTTTTGCTTACGGACGGTAAAATTTTCGTTGAAAATTCATCGTAATTTTATGTAATACTAGCAGCGCCCCGCGGTTTCACCCGTGTAAGTCCCGATCCCAGGGCAATATCAGGATAAAAAGTAGCCTATATGTTAATCCAGGTCTCCAGCTATCTACATACCAAGTTTCATTGCAATCGGTTCAGTAGTTTTGGCGTGAAAGAGTAACTAAACATCCATACATCCATACATCCTCACAAACTTTCACGTTTATAATATTAGTAGGACTAGTAGGATTATATAATCTAGGAACGCGGCATAAGTCTACAAATAATAAACTCTGCAGTAGCTCTGCAGTGACTGAAACAAACAGTAATATTAAGTCTCCAATAAATGTATAATGCAAATAAAATGACATGTACAATTCTCGTATGATTAACAGGAAATGACTGATCTGCACGTGTTCATTTAATACGTTTCTATTTCTATGGGAACATAGATCCCTTTTTCCTCATGTTTTTAAAAATGTTCCTAGTACATATATCGAGAAATGTTAAAATGACAGCTGGGTCTACAATATATATCACTAGCAGCGCCCCGCGGTTTCACCCGCGTATGTCCCGATCCCCTGGGAATATCGGGATAAAAGTAGCCTATATTTATTATCCAGGTCTCCAGCTATATACATACCAAATTTCATCGCAATCGGTTCAGTAGTTTTGTCGTGAAAGAGTAACAAACATCCATACATACATACATCCTCACAAACTTTCACGTTTATAATATTAGTAGGATTTCCATTATCAGTTGTTATCATCACCGTAAAATAAAACTTTTAAAGACAACAAAGCATGCTCAGTTTACGTACATATCAGCTTATCTCCTTTGGGGTGTACGCTTCTTGCAATCCTCTGCTGATTAACCAGGGCTAATTTATTTGTTATTTATTTATATTAATTAATATAGCGATCATTAGTTTACACAATTATGTCATTGCAAATAAATAAAATAAAAGGTTTACCTACTAAATACTAACAACATGACTAAGAACCTCACTTATTAATTATTGCATGTCTAATATATAGGAAATATAGAAAAATAATTATAGCAATGGAAATAAGTCGCAGAAGTAAAACACTACAGATTTCTGGTTCTATCACTAGTGACTTGGATGGAGGCTTTTAAAAAGAAAGGTATTACTTGGCCTTTAGTGCGAGTAGTTTGAGATTGTTTATTATTACTTACTAGCAGCGCCCCGCGGTTTCACCCGAGTAAGTCCCGATCCCGTGAGAATATCGGGATAAAAAGTAGCTTATATGTTAGTCCAGGTCTCCAGCTATCTACATACCAAGTTTCATCGCAATCGGTTCAGTAGTTTTGGCGTGAAAGAGTAACAAACATCCATACATTCATACATCCATACATCCTCACAAACTTTCACGTTTATAATATTAGTAGGATGTAACGTAAAAATATAATGTGTAACCACTAAATACTTAAAACACTTCCATAGATGTTTAGATTGTGAGCGGCATCGGGTATAATGGTTTCCGGTAATAAGTAATTTCTTTAATAATGTTAAAAAAATATATATTTATCATATAAGTATCTTGTTCTCTTTTACTATTGTTTAACTAGTTCTAGAAGTGTGTAGATGGCTATTTTTATTTATTCAACAATCAAAAAGGCAGCCTCCTTTCAGGCAGCAGTGGAGCAACGGATGAACGCAATTTTGTTTGCATAGGAACAATGCTAGGATCAAATAGTAACATCTATGAACTAATTTGTATCCCAATGATGTTGTGGGTAAAAAGTTGTGTCATCCACAAATAGTTGTTCAGAGTATGGGGGATTCTTTGTGTCAGTTTTTAGAATAGTTGTAAAGTCCCCGGCGACACAGGACCCATACCAAATACCAAGTGCGGGAGTTGCCTTTAAAAAAATTCACGGTATCTATTTTTGCGCTAGAATCACGTGAGCAAACCTCCTATACTAGTTGCCATATGAATAATATATTTCTCTCTTTCATTTCTTTGTTGTAAAGTTAGCAATTGTACTACGTTTTCCGTGAAACCTCATATTAAAGTTAACTAACTGCTATTAGGCGTTAGCATGTACTCAGCCAAGCAAGCTGTGGGAGCGTCGAACGTCCGTTGATGACTCAAGTGGAGGAATGCCAAAAATAGTCCGACAATTTGTATTTGAACTAAAGACTGCTCCCTTCGTGAGGAATACTAATATTGTATATGTAACAGTATCTATCGTACTTAGAATATGGTAATGTAACAATCAAGTGAAATCTATTTAGCTGTTTAACCGGCTTCAAAAAGAAGGAGGTTTTCAATTTGGATATATATATATATATATTTTTATTTTTAAAGGTAATTATTAAATACTTAGTTTTCGTTCAGCTGTATATCCAACTTTGTAATTTAACTTTAAGCCTCTAATATAAGTTTTAACTTGAATACCAGTCGCGTCTATTAGAATTTTAAAAAAGTATGACATTTTTTATTTAAAATTAAAAATAAATACCTGGGTGTTTCCGCCAAATCACACATTTTAGCGGATCGAAAAAAAAATCTCAGGAATAAAGTAATTATCACATTCAATATAATTCCACGATCACTACGTATGCTCTTATCTATGATTACATTAATTATTTTTTGTCGTTAAAAAGATATTTGGCTCTAAAAACCCGGTAAAGACACATAAACCCCGGTAAAGACACATAAACCCCGGTAAAGACACATAAACCCCGGTAAAGACACATAAACCCCGGTAAAGACACATTGTTTGTAAATTTGTGAAATATCAAATATATTTTGTGTCATTCGTTAAATGTAATAATCAGTGACCCTTTTTTGAAAAACTAACATAAATACGTTAATACTACAAGTGACGGTAAGGACTAAAAAGGTACGGTAATGACTAGGATTTAACTTTTTTATTTTCGTGTGGAAACCCCCACGGTTTCATCAGTCATCACCTCACCGGAGCTACGGTGAAGTGGTATGTCGGAATCGAACCGACTAAAACCACACGGTGTTCCGTCACAAGTTAGTCTATTGCTAGGGACCCGGGATACGCTAAGAAGGAACTATGGGAACCCCTGCAGACCTTGGCCGCCTATTGAAAAGGCGGCCACACCGTGGTGTACGGCGGGCCTTGCCCCCCTCCAATTTAGAAAAGCGCGCTCAAAATTGGAGGTGGACAAGGATTAAACCTATTGTTGATAGAAATTAAACAAATATTTATGGATAACTATATGTATTGTATATAATTGAATAATAATTCAACATAAAATTATGATGTGATGCCTTCCTCGATACATTTATCGAGGAAGGCATCACATCATAATTTTAGCCCATTTGGATAGCCCATTGGCTATCCACCACTAAAATAATTTTTCAATTCGAACCAGTAGTTCCTGAGATTAGCGCGTTCAACCAAACAAACAAACAAACTGTTCAGCGTTATAATATTAGTATAGTTTTATGTGATGTGTGGTGCAGTAAGTCGTCTTTCATTCAGATAAGTCTACGAGGTAATTCTTCGTTGACCTCTAGAGCAATTGTCCACTTTAAAGTAGTGGCTTATCATTCGCCGCATCGTCTTCCATTGTGTTTCCCCAGCAGTTTTCAGTAACTTGATATTTCAGTATGTGACAATTACCACTTTAATACTAAAATCAAAATAATGAGAATTCACTAAAATCTAGTTTTCAAACGTCTCAAAATATTGAGAAATTAGGGTTTTTGTTAGACAGTCTTCGTTAGTTGACGTTTGTAATAAAACAGCTAAGTTTTATTTAAATGAACAGTACCTAGTTGTCTATGAAATTATCATGTATATAGACTGTTAATCACACAAATAGTTGTCTCGTCCTTGAATCGACACCAAATATTCAGTCGAACAGTGGCAGACGTCGAGAAGATCCATGGCCATCGTCATTGAACATCAATGAGTCATCAATTTGAACATCATCAACAATCGAGTATAACACGCTGTTTGCTAATAATGTCATCCCTTTTAACATGGTTTTAGGGTTCCGTTCCCATAGGGTGCCAAAGAAACCTTATTACTAAGCCTGCGCTGTCCGTTCGTTTGTCTGTCAACGGAGTGTATCCCATGAACCGTAATAGATAGATATTTGAAATTTTCTGTTGCCGCCATAACGAAATAATAAAAGAAACAAAAAATACCACTGTATTTCGCAACATCCGTTTGGTTGAACTTCTTGATTAGTAAGATGCTAAAATATACTTAGGTGTGAAATGCGATGCAAAACTACATAATAAGCTTACTTATATGTTTATTACGTATGTGTTAATCGTTACTTCTGTTAGAACACATAAATAAAACATTTTACACTAAACAATATATTTTTAAGTCGAAAGTTTCTAAGAATGAAAACACCTGAAAGTCTAACCGTCACGAGGCTATTTTATTTATATCAATTAAAAAAATATAAAAATCTATACCTATAGATACCTTTTTAAGTATTTAAAGTTAAATGCAGTGTCAAGTCCTTGTACACACGATACACAGTAATGAGACCTGGTTCCTAGTGTCAACTTAGTAATTCTGGTGCAGCTTACTTACGCCGGCTAATTAACCCAATCTTGTGCCATTGCCCAAAGATGAAACTCGCCGAGTCATTAAATAGCGCTGCATATTAGTAAGTGTGAATATTACAATTTCTAAATAATATTTGTTATTACTTTAAATAACGTAAGCCGGGGGGCTTACGCTACGTACTCTGCATACCCTTTCCGGGGACAGGGTCGGCATAAGGGGTATCACCTACTAATATTGGGCTAGCTATGTTCACTTAATTTTTTATTAAAAAACCCAATAAGAATTTACCAATCACGATTTTACGACCGCACGCAAATATCCGTCTTATGCCAAAGAACCAAAGGCAAAGATACGAGAAATAAGGAAGTTAAGCTAAAAAGTGTTACTTTTACCTCGTGTTTACATAATAATTATTACTTTTAATAAAATACATACTCCATAAATACAACACACAGTCTGAAAAACGAGTTTACTGGCAAATAAATATTAAAAACAGACTTAAACAATAGGTACAAGTATTGTTTTTAAAAACTGAGTGCTAAACACGATTGTTAAGCGTAAAGACATGCCAAATTAAAGTTTATTGGCCCGGAGATAAAAATAAAACACGTTATTGACAGACTGCCAAACATTCATCAAGTAAGTATTATTTTGAAATTGTAAATAACATAAGGTCAGGCTGGTTTTCCCCTTAATTGAACTAGAAAATTGTTTTCACAGCGGAAACCGTAAAAAAATCGCTCATCAAAAATTGTCTCGACTAATTAATAACTTTTGGAAGTCTTAAAAGATGATTTGTAATAGATTGATTATGTGAACTATCTATATTGTATAACCAGCCAATAAATAAATAAATAAAAAACAATATATATTGTCTCCACCAAAAAATACAAAAGACAATCCGTTTTCTTTTTTGTTTTTACTTTTGGATATAACGGGTCGTCACCCCCCCTCGGGGCTAAGCGGTAGGGGTGGTATGTCGGACTCGAATCGACTAAAACCACACGGCGGCGGCGTTCCGTCACAGTCCATATTGCCAGGCCTCAGGTGTACCCTTGAAAGTAAATCCCTGTGAACCCTGGCAGACTTGGCCAACAGATGACCCTGCTGTGTTGTGGGGAATTTTACCCTCTGTTAGTGAGAGAGGCACGCGCGGAACACGGCGGCTCGGTCCTGCTTCTGCTAGGGCGCCGGATAACCCTGTCTGTCGCCCCTAGGCAAAGCGCTCATGGAGGCCGGAGATTGACTTGCTTTCTCCGTCTAAGACGGTCATCCATAGAATAAATATATTACTTGTATCCATGTGTTTATTTCAATCCTTGCTCTAGGTTTCAAATTATTATTTTTTTGCCATATTATACAATATTGTACAATTTATCAGCCCAGTGATGTATTATAAGTTTATAACCGTGACCACAACGATCCTTGGAATGATGTCAACAGAACATGTTAACAAGTACACGATAATAAAGCTTAATCTGTCCTCGAACTTGAAAAAGTTTGCGATAAGGAAGACGTGCATACGTTATCTGTATTATTAACACAATAATAACACAAGTCCTGTAATGTAAACAAGGGAAAAGGTCGCGTAAGTTGACATTTAAACACTTTTTAACTAGGCGTTAATGGCATAGCACTTGCCGGGTTTTAAGCCGGTTAGAAGGAGGTAAGGCAATCCTTCATCTTCGCCCTTCGAAGTGGGCCTTCACTTCCCTCCTTCCTTGTCCGCCGGTTTCGGGTACTTCTGATCTGCCCTTTCGTCAGAACATCACAAATTTGATTAGCGTATGTTTTGCTTGGTCGACCCCTATGGGCCTGCTCACTAACGTTGGCCTTATATGTATACTTGGTTTATCATTCGTTCCGCAACCATTCCTTGTAAGTGTCCAAACAGCGTCAGCATCTTTTATTGTAGTGAGGTGTTTACCCGATTTTCTCTCACAAGGCTCAACCATTTGGAAACGGGCGGTTATAGATCCACACAGGCAGAATACGGTATTATCTGTTATCCATTTCTTTATATATAATATTACATTGGACAAAGCAACCCTTTTTTTATCGTGTGAAGTGGTATGTGGTACTCGACACCGAATAAAAACACACGGTGTTCCATCGTAGTACGGTCAATAAGGAATATTACCTGCAAGTTATGCGCAATTTGCGCGAAGCAATCCGCCAGCAACGCCCGGATTTGTGAAAGAACAAAAACTGGCTTTTGCACCATGATAACGCCCCTGCTCACACATCGTTGCTTGTGCGCGAATATTTATCCAAAAACAACACAGTAATGGTCCCACAGCCACCGTATTTCCCAGACCTGGCCCCCTGTGACTTTTTCCTGTTCCCAAAACTGAACAGGCCCATGAAAGGACGACGCTACGCCACAATTGAGGAGATAAAGGCGGCATCGAAGGAAGAGCTGAAGAAGATCACGAAAAATGACTTTTCTAAGTGCTTCGAGGATTGGAAAAAACGTTTCCACAAGTGCGTGATATCCGAGGGGGATTACTTTGAAGTAGACAAAATAGATATTCATGAATAAATAAATACTTTTTGAAAATATACAAAATTTGCGATACTTTTTGAACAGACCTCGTACATACGTATATTCTAAGTGATTCATTTCTTATATTTCACACTTTGGACTCCCGAAGAATTACGGTAAGGTACATAGGGATACATTTCGCCACTTATATTCATTGTACCACGTAATGGGGGGCGGCTAGCCTATTGCCTTTTCCAAATTACATGCTGCTATTGGGAAAACCACAGTTTGCTCGCCCCAGCACCAAACCCAAGATGTAACGACTGCATACAAATGTGACTCATGCCAGGCTAGGCCCACTCCGGTCAGTAGGTATGAAGTTACAGGTACCTGGTAGCAGCGGCGACGAGTCGAGCGAAATTCAGTGGGCTGCGCTACGTCGCTTCGAACGTTCGTCGCTTACGAACTACGTTTCCCGTATTTACGTAGTTAGATTATATTATTAATGATAATCAGTATAGTTAGATATTTACAAGTTCTGTTTACAAGGTCAAGTTTAGCTATGATAAGTATATTTTTTTATTAGGACCACAACAACTGATACACATCTTCTATCTATACTCTATAGAAATAAATAAAATTGGAGTGTCTGTTTGTAATATTAAAATAACCGCTTTTTATTAAGTGCATTTGGATGTGTATACGGTACATATACCAAAACAACATGTTTTACAATTTTTGTCTGTCTGTCTGTTTGTTTCGGCTAATCCCCGGAACATGTGGACTGATTTCCACGGGACTTTCACTGTCAGATAGCTGATGTTAAAAGGAGTAACTTATGCTACTGTGATTTTGAAAAAAGGATTAAGGTTCCGCGCAAAATATATAAATATGTACACGCGAGCGAAGCCGCGCGGGAACTGCTAGTTAGTAAATAAATTTGAAGTGTCCGTTTGTAATGACATAATGACAGTTTTTTACTAAATGCATCTGAATGTTTACAGGGTACTTATACCAAAAAAATATTTTTCACATTTTTGTCTGTCTGTCTGTTTGTTCCGGCTAATCTACTGAACGGGTGTACCGATTTCCACGGGACTTTTACTGACAGATAGCTGGTGTTATAAGAAGTAACTTAGTCAAGTTTAGCTTTGATAAGTTTAGGACTATAACAATTTTGTCTGTCTGTCTGTCAATTTGTTCGGCTAATCTCCGCAACGGGTGGACCGATTTCCATATGACTTTCACTGGCAAATTACTGGTGTTATAAGGAGTAGGTTTCCGCGATTTGATTTGCATATACCTACCTACTTAAACACCTAAAAGAGATAGTTTCATTCCAAGGTACACACTAACGTTATGGCAAATGCCTATCTTCTATAGAGATTAAAGTATCTATGCAGAGATTGTGAAATAAAATAGTTTTTTTTAATATAAGTTACATCTACTCGTAAGTAGGTAAATACCTAGTCTAGGTTTATTTAAAACTTCATTTGTTCACAGAAGTAAAGTAATAGACACATAACTGGTTATTAAATATTTAGATTAATTCTTCGTACAGAAGACAACCTTAACGGCATGAGAACAGATAAGAGTTATGCGATAGAAAGAGAGGCAAGTTTTAGGTTAATATAAGCCATTTGGATTTAGCGGTGTGCGATCTGAATTGCACCTTATTGTGTTGGAGCAAGAGTCGCTATTTATTTAAATGGTATTGCGAAGAGGTCCTTCTGTACTAGTACTATTATGTGTTCTGTGCTCATGCTAAGTAGTCGTACCCCGAGATCAACGAAGTAGTCACACAAACGAGACACCCAAATTAACTATCGCTGATTGGTTAAAGTCTATATAGTTAAAAACAGACGTCTCTTCCTACACCGCGATGCATTACTGTAAGTTAGACGAGTCAAGCAATACAGTTGAACCTCATTCTCCACATATCCTCCCTCACTTGTTATTTATAGATGCATTAACTAGTCACTCGAAGAGTGCGCTACAAGGTCTTTGCTGAGCATTTAACACACAAATGGCCAATAGAAACCCAACTTTATTTTTATTGTTGTTTGGCTACACATGTGGTTTTAATTACCTTCGTAATCTTCATATGAAAATAAATATAGGAAATAACAAGGATAGAATACAAAGCTTGAGTCATGATGGTTCCTGGTTGATGCAGAATATAAAATAGCGATTTAAACTATTTCAGTCTATAAGGAAAAATGCCTGTATGTGGAACTCTTATTACATTAAAAAACCTCATATCGTTAAGACTATAGCAATCGACCAATCGCTATATTGGTATATGGGGAAAAGTATTTTATTGGCTAACGTCCTACAAACTTTGCTTAGGTCTACTTAATTAACACACCCGGTTTACACTCTTTTGGACTGCACGTATCACACAGTGTTTTAGTTATAACCGTGTTGAAGCACACGTTTGCTTCAAAAGTCGTGGATTCAGTCCCTCCGTCATAAAAAAAATTAAGCTATACCTACAACATTACTTTCAGTAAACCCTAAAGCTGAAATCAATTTGTTAAGAATCAGCAACACACCCATTGCATTACTTGTAGTGTTGTAAAAACGCTCGAGTCGACGCTTTAACGCTGATATCAACGCTCGAGCAATTTAGTATAAAAGCTTATTTCGAGCGTTGAATTCGATGCTTAACTCGAGCTTGAGCGATTAAGTTTATAATACATGGATGATCGAGCTTTGCTACCTATTTTTAACTTGGGGAAACCCCCACGGGTCATCACCTCACCTCACTTAAAGTGTTATGTCTGTCTCGAACCGACTAAAACCACACGGTGTTCCGTCACAAGTGAGTCTATTGCAGGGGACCCGGGATACCCTAGGAAGGAAGCTTCCGACAACCCCCGCATACTTTGGCCGCCTGATCAGCAGGCGACAGCACTGTGCAGTACGAGGGGCTTACCCCCCCTTCCAGATGACAGAGGATGACAATTCAAAAATACCTATCATTGGTTTAATTTAAATAAATGGTTTTGATTTTGATGATTATTTTTGATTTATCTTATTATTATTTTATCTTTATGGTGTACAAAAAGCTATATAAAAATATTATTGTATATCACTAACGGATAACCAATATTTTTATTTTCTCAAATTTTTGCTTGAAACATATTACTTCGATTAGTTCAGAAAGGGTTGTTTATTTACTCCCCTTAAAAGCATAGTCATGTAGTATCAGATCAAATATAATGCTTTCATCGTTTTAACCCGACCTTAACTCTAATTGTCTTTTCTTGTTAGAGCTCAGGCTCAGGACAGCAGAGGCTTAGTCGTAGGGTTCCATTGGGTAAAAAACTAGCACTTTACTTGCCGTCTCAGTGTCACTCGCGTTTCTGATCACTACTCCACTCCTTAAGATGTTAGCGTGATGTTAAATAGCATATTACCTTCCTCAAGTATTGGACTACCAATATGCAAAAACTATTTTTCGAATCCAATATCCGTGAAAACTGTAACTTTAGAGACACCTTACATAAGGCCGTCTGATCCCTAACTAGACAGAGTCCTGTACTATGGTAACCAGACTGCTGATAAACATCCTAATCCTACTAATATTATATATTGTGAAACTTTGTGTGGATGTGTGGAGGGAGGGGTGTTATGTCCCTCCAACACAAAGGGAGGATCCTCCGACCAGGCGAGGTGATCATGCCTGGCGGGCCGCGGCCCAACGCTTGATGTTGGGAAGTTGTATATATACTAATCGGCGCGAGAACTCTCATAGCGCGATGCAGGATTAGTAGGTTGTAGATGTTTCTTGTTGCTGTATGTGGAAGTCGCCACAGATGTATGGATGTTTGTTACTCTTTCACGCAAAAACTACCGAACCGATTGCAGTGAAACTTGTTACGTAGATAGCTGGAGACCTGGATTAACACAGGCTACTTTTTATCCCGATATTCCTACGGCATCGGAACTTCCGCGGTTGAAACCGCGGGGCACAGCTAGTACTTATATAATACCAAACACTTGCATATCATAGATAAATTACCCAACACACAAAAAAAATTATCGTGCTCATCGCACAATTATTTGTCCTGGATGGGAATCAAACCCACGGCCTCTAGCTCTGCAGTCAGAAACACTAACCACTAGACCAACATGCCAGTAGTTGCAGACGTTAGCGCGTTCAACCATAGAAAAAACTTCAGATTTATTATACGTATTAATATATGTATATACAAATAAATATATTTATTGGTACAGTGCCAAGATTCGACTAGAAGATAATAGTCGTGTTTTTGTGTTTTGTGCATATTATAAACTTTAATAACTCAGCAGTGTTGATGCATGTTCTAATATTCATATGTGAAAAAAGTTAGCCTTTCATTCAGTTAATTTTTTTATTATTGTTTACTATTATAATCTTGGAACGTTCAAGAGTAGAGTAAATAGGTTTCTCTTGGATAAGCGTGTACCATCTTCGTCTTCATCATCACTATCCAGCAGGTGAGTTGGAAGACAAACGCCTATTCCATTACACAATAAAAAAAGTACTAATTAATGACGATATCATCGCAATAAACTTCATGCTTATTTAATGTGTTGTTGACTTCACTAAGTCCCTTATGCCTATTACAAAGGTTGTCAAACTAAGCTGGCTGTATTCCAAGTAATGAAGTTTTTTTCTATAATCTGGGAACTACAACGGAGCTCACCCTAGTCTAGACATTCGACCTCCATCGTCCTTCGTATCGATCGAACTAATTTATTAATGGTTCGTTTTAAGAACAATCACCCATGTAAACAAGCCAGAACTTTTATAAATGTACAAAACTTATCATTGCTGATTTTTCAGGTTTCTTACATCTTGGGACATGTCAATCGATGTTTTCTGAGAAACCTATAACTATGTATCGAAATATAATATATAGTGAATTTACACTGACGTCACAATTATCAAGACTGCAAAAAAATGTATATTAATAATAACAGCTGTAATGGGTTGTGTACAAGAATAACAATGTTATTTATTATACATAAGTTATACATAAAAAATATATATTATGTCAATATTGTTTTCCTGGCTCTTTGTTCCTACATAACTTTGAATTGCCTAGTGTTTTCCGTTTCCCGTTACATGAATTATAAATCATGGATCGCGAAAGTTTAAAAGTTATATACTAACTTTTAAACTTTGTCGGTGATACTTTTTTTAAGTTATAAACTAACTAAAAAAAAAAGTATCACCGACTTCAATGCCTAAATCATAATATATGATTATATGAAAAAAATCATAATTTAATATTTTTCATCCCTTAGTTTTCCACCTTTGAGGTTCACTAATGGCAAAGACATCGCGTAACATAGACATAAAAAGACAATATTCATTGAGTACTTACTTCCTTTTTGAAGTCGGATAAACAAGCTGTATAACTTATCCTACGTAAATTATGTTTATCTACATAAAAGATTTCCTCCTTATCCTTTAGCGAATACAATCTTCGTAATTTAAAATGTACGTCTAACTATATGCTACACCTACACCAATACAAAGAGTAAAATTTTATGAAGGAATGTCAAATCGAGAATAATAATAATGTTATAATAATAATATTATAATAATAACTTCAGACACCTTACACACTGCCGTCAGATCCCACACTAGGCATAGCCAGTACTATTGTAACCAGACTGATGATAAACATACTTATATATTACTAAATACATATATATATTATAGATAAATTCACTCATATATAATTCTTTACGTGGGAGAGCCATGCTTCGGCACGTATGGGCCGGCTCGACTCCGCTCGATACCACGGCCTCGCAGAAAACCGGTAGTGAAGCAATGCTTGCATTGCATTTCGCCGCGTGAGTGAGGTTACCGGAGGCCCTAACCCTTCCCTCTCTCCTATTCCCGTCCTTCCCCTCTCCCCTCTTCCCACTCTTTCCCCCGTCCCCCTCTTCTCCTACTCCCACCTTACGGGCAACGCACGTGTGACTCTTGAGTTACAGGTGCCCATGGACGGCGGTAGTCATTTACCATCAGGTGACCCGTCTGCTCGTTTGCCCCCTATACCATTAAAAAAAAAAAAATTGTTCTGGGTGGGAATCGAACCCACGACCCCTGGCTCAGTAGTCAGACAAACAGAACCGTCAAATTTCAAATAGAATGCCCCGCCCATCAAGAACCCCGGCAGTGGTAACGACAGACTGTAGTAGATAAGCTTATTACGTTTATCAATGGTCGTTTATAATGCTTATCTATAGTAATATTAAAAAGCTGAAAAGTTTGTTTGTTTGGTTGAACGCGCTAATCTGAGGCCTTACTGGTTCGAGTTGAAAAATTATTTTAGTGTTTGATAGCCCATTTATCGAGGAACGCTATATAACATCACGCTACAACCAATAGAAGCGGAGCATCAGTAAAAATGTTGTAAAAACGGGGAAAATTTACAAACGCGGACGAAGTTGCGCGGGTCAGCTAGTTCAACTATAAAGATTACACGGTTAAGGTACTTTTCGGATAATATTTATCTTCCCGATATAGTTAGTAGCTTATCAATAACACTGATATAATTTGTCATTCGTCTTGTAAATGGAACCCCTGTGCGTCGCTGTCAAACGCAAGGTTAGTTATTATTAATTTATATAATTTAAATAAATTGGAGTAACTTATATAATGATATTTAGTAAATTCTGACTGTATAACATTTATAGTTAGAATTTCTTGTCTGTATATTTCGTCATTGAAATGAGACAGTAGTCGCTTTTGAAGACACTTTAGAGGTGACCAACTAAGCCTTTGACAGTGTCATGATAGCTCTCAGACCTTATTAACTTGAAAGCCACTCTTTCGGAAACGCTAACGAAGGCAGTAATTATCTTTTTATGTCACTATAGATTCGATGTGTTGATAAAATGAAACTGTAACACGACCACACCCGTAGCAATGACGTGTGTGCCACAAGGCTCATCGCTGGGACCACTTTTTAATTACAGAAACTTACATAGTAATACATAGCTTTCAAATAGCGTTTGCTATAAAAATATATATTTTACTCAAAAATTTCTAATAATCGAAGAGTTACTACACATTACTAAGCATTCTGATAGTATGACATGAGATAAAGTATGTAGTAAGGCTTATTAAAATTCATAATGTAGTTTTGGAGAACATCTTTTTAAACAGTACGTCGGCGGTGTTCATTCGATTTTAACAAAAGCATTTAGTTTAGGTAGCACGATTTAAAACAAATGTGTCACCTGCATCATGAATTCATGATCTATAACCAAAAACAACTTCTGAATAGTCTGACAGGTAATTTGGAGTAATAGCATTTTTTAGGATAGTAATGTTACAGGATTGATTGTAAATTAAATTTCAGCTTCAATTGTTTTGTCGTTTAAAATTAGCAATGCGATAATTGTTTTAAACTTTTTTGAATTATTTGCATATAAGTGTGTAAATCGGGACTTAATCGTCGACCTGGTGCAATTCGTTTGTAACGTTGGGTAAACAATAACTATCTTTGAAAAGGAGTATATAACCGACTTCAATGCGCCTATATCTTAATAAATTGTAATAAGCTGTATTCTTCATGCCTTAATTTTCTACTAGCATTTATTGAAGAGTTCCGTTGTCTGTCTCCAAAACTCATCATCAGATCTTAAAGCAATTTAAATTTGACCATTTTGGAATAAACCTCTTGGGAACAAAAAATAATTTTGTCATTCCGTTTATATATGACAGAGTGATGCCCGAACACACATAAAAAAATATAAATATCCGAATTGAGAACCTCCTCCTTTTTTGAAGTCTGTTAAAAAAGTTTTGGTCCTTAAGAAAACATACATATTACCGCTATTTGTTGTTATTACAAATTTTAGTCTCCTCTTTATCTGTAATTTTCTTTATCTTGGAATCTGTCAATATGTATACTGTGTATATATTGAAAATCTCAAAAAAACTACGCTCATTCTTTAGAAGTTGATTCTTATTAAATTATTCAAATAGAAAACTTAAGTCCCGATTCATACAAATAATTACTTTCTAACAAGGCCACTCACTACAAAATAAAACTAGAATGTTTGCACAACAAAACTTCCATCGCGTAGCTTTCAATATGCGCTGAGCTAACACTCAATTCTCCGTGGGTTTCCGGCACACACACGAACATATTTGTCCTTATAGCTCTATACATAACACTAACTGTTATCAGTCGTAAGCGAGCAGTCAATATTTTCAGTAATGCACGACTGGACAATGGAAATAGTGCTATAACTTTTATATTAATATTTTTTTTTTTATCGTGATGTGTACTAAAGTGACAGTTATTGAGTTGGAAAATTAAGTTTCATATTATACCTATTTGAGTAATATAATTGCAACAACTAAAATTAATATGAACAACTACTACCTACTTATTTTTAACCAAATTTCCAGTGTCAATTAAGTTAACGTGTGGTTAGTTGCAAACAATTTTTCGTTATCAACGATAAATAACATGTAAAATTCATGGTGGTGCAAATGAAAGGAGATATGATTTTAAATCCTTTGAAATGACACAAACGCGGGCGGTAAAAAAATGAAAGAAGATCAAGAACCACGGGTTCTGTCAGAGCAAACAATCTGAGAGAAAAGATAATTATTTAATTCTAGAAATTAAGCTGTTATATATTTAAACGAGTTTACGTTAAGTTTAGATAAGTAGTGATTGTAGTGTAGTGTACATATTTGTCACCATAAATCGATAGCTATTTTCTATCAAGGCCTTGTGACATGTGAGTTACGGATTTCTTACTGTAACATTTAATTGTTGTTAAAAGATCATAATAGAACGTCAATTTCCTTTTTGCGCTTTATTTGCCATAATAAATTTACGATATTGCATGAATACGTACATAATAATAAGTATATGTAATTTGTTTTCCAATATGAATGATCTAGTTGATGTGTGTTTTAGATAACTCTCTTAAATTGTAAAAGGCAAAACCCTCTGTTTAATCATGTGGAAATCTCCGGGTATCACATCTTCATCGAACGGCCTAAATTCATACGATACCTCATCAACATCTTTTGGTTTCCTAGGGTTTCTTCCCGAAGTTATTCCTGGGCTCTACGATGTTCTAGTAAATTCGATTACAGTGTTACTACTGTACGGTACGCCGTCGAGTCCCGTGGGGCAGTCCACAAAAATGTATAATTTCAGAAGTCCACAAAAAAAATATTTTTAATCTCAAAAAAAAAGATGTTTAGACTAAATAGAAACGATTTTTTTTTTCTGAAAAAAATTGATAAAAAAAAACTGATATATACATATATATAACTTTTCCTTGTTTATATGGTAAATATAGTAAATTACAATTACAAGAGTTTCCTCTTGGTACCAAACTCGAAATATATGTTTGTTATCAAAATAGGTACCTATGACTGATACCGACACATTGTTTGCACTAACTACAAAGCTCTACGGCTTAATATCCTTTTAACATCGGCCTTGTAACAGAACACTGGAAACCTAGTTAAATAATGTACTTAATTATATAAATCAGTTGTTTCCTGCAAACGAATACATAAGCACGCAAAATCACCACAATGGTAGAAGAAGTCGTTGAGCAGGCTTTCTTTAAATGGAAAAAAGAAGATGTTGGCTATTTGAAGACATATTATGAACCGACCGCTTTGGAAAATGCCGCGGCAAAGTGGAAAAGGAAGTCGGTCTCGATTGTGTCCCCAAAATCAGGAAGAATATTAAGACAAAATAAGAACACAGAGAAGAGTCCGGAAAAACCTGGACAGAATGGAAAAGTCAATAAAGACAACGGTTTCTTTTCTAGAATATTCGAAGATTTCAAAAAGGCTAAAGTTTCAGACTATACTTACCAACAACCAAAAGTTCGGGAACATAGCTCGTATAGGCCATTTTGGGCTACTAAAACGGTGGAAACAAAGACTGAGGAATTGGAAGCGCCAATAGCCAAAGCTGCTTGCACTGTGCAGAACAATGCCGTTGCGAATAAAAAGCTCATATTTGTGAAGGAAGCTGTAGGGTCGCCGAAAGTGACGTTGATGGATAAGCCGAGGGCGTGCACCCCGAAGGAGATACTCTCATCTGTGGATTACCATAAAGATTACCGGTTAAAGATGCCTCCGAATTACGGTGGAAGTCAAATGCGTATGCCAACAGGCGAACAACTGTTTTGGGTTCGTTTTTATATTTATCTATTGTTGTTGTGTCTAAATTACGTAAATAATCCATAAATATTCTTTGAAAAATAGCAAAATGTTTTTTTTATAAAGAATGCTAGTTTCATGGGTATGGGCCGCCATACATTAAGTTCTAGATTCTTGATATACTAGGGTGAGACGGGTCAATGCCTATCGGGGGTTGCGGAAGAATGCAATTGCGATTCTCGCTCCCCCGATCATAGGCAAGTAGCGGAACACCGGGGTGGTTTTTAATCGGTAAGAGTCCGACAGACCCCTTCGCCTCCCCAAGGGCGGAGGACATCCATGAGGATCTTCCACCTCGTCACCAAAAAAAAAAAATGCCAGTAATTTGAAAATACCGAAATCTCGAAGTTTGTTCACTTTAAATCATTCTTTCTATTCCGACCTTTGAATATAATTATAGCAAGTATATATACTTACATTGCATAAAATACATTTCCTTAGTTTTTTTTTTATGAACTAGTGTTAGTCACTGGAGAAATTAATATTACTTGGTATATTACATAGTTATAAATGTATTATTTTTTGTACTACAAAACATTAGAAATACTTACATTTCTGTAGGTACTATAAAAATGGATTATACCTTATTTCATATTAGAAAAATCTTATAAGGGAAGTATTTCTTTTCGATCAAATTGTGTACTTCCATTTAATATTTACAAATAAATGATAGCTATAACTATATATCTCTCTAGAGATGACCTAGATCAGAGAAGGGATGAACAGCTGAATAAGTATTACCCCATTAAACTGATTCACTAGAAGCGATATCTTGTGACATAATGGTGCTCTATATTTCTGCGTTTGGCATGATACTTGAACAATACAACATGGAACATTGAGTTCTAAGGAATATTGCCAAGTAGATCAATATTTTAGGTTAAGTTACTGTGATCTAAAATACGGTACTTTTAATAGGAGGATTGTGAATTCTTACACTATCTCATTCATAGTTGTTGGTCAAACAACTACTTTTAAAATACAGACACATAGTCACACAATTCAATAATGAAGTAAAATAATGAATTTTCTTTATTAGAGAACCTCTGTAAGTCGAACTTCAAGAAAGACGCCAAAAAAGCGGATTTTGGAAGGAAATATTCTTGTAGACGTTTAAATTCTTTCTTTGACGGTTTTCAATTGTTTTTGTGATGTCTGATTCATTAGCATAATAAACATAAGCAAAGCTTTTTTTTTGGTAATCTAACCTTTTTTGCGTTTCTCTAAATATGTCCATGGATGTCTATCTATATAATTTTGATTAATTTAAATCATATTCCTATTATTGAAATAATTGTATTTAAAATACCTACCTACTTAATGTTTTTAAAAATAAAAAACTACATACTATCATAATCTACACGAGCAAAGCCGAAGGCGCATAGCTAGTGGCAACATTGCACATTATTAACAATATATTAAGGAAGGATGTAAAACAAATAATTTTATAGTAGAAAAAGGATCAAGATTGCTTAGCCACTGCGGCAGCACAGTGTCGTGAACTTGTGAGACCGACCGCGACCGAGTCGTCGCCGTGCGTAAATACCTAATTTTGCATTTTTCTTAACGCGATCAAAGTCTTGAACAATTTTTTTTAATTTTCTTTTAAAATGTAGTCATTATCTCATTGCCAGTGTACATGTATTGAGGACAACTAAAAGTGGGCTCTTAATTTTAATGATTCATCATGCTAAAGATTAGTCAGTCCAGAACACTTCAAATCGTTAAAATAATTGAGTGTCAGTCTTCTTCCTTGTTACCTAATAAGTTTTTTTTGTTTGTTTTTTTAAAGACTACTAGTACCGGGGGCCACACATTACTAGTATTCTTGTTAACCCCTCCAGCTAAGCTAAATGCCTGTGTTAGGAGTGGGTTCCTGTCGGTATTGCATTGAGTAGGGTTCGAACCCGCAACCACTCGATCGGAAGTCCGACGCCTTAGCCAATACGCTACCGCCGCTTGATATTTTCATTTGGTTGATTTCTCTACTATATTGACATCCGATGCCGCAAGCGGAATTAGGCATACCACCGTTGAACATACTACATATGACGAAGACACTGTCTCCTGTAGCATAGGTTATCACCTACCACAGGAGGCAGGGTTCCAATGTATTGCAACAATGGCTATGTAAAATAAAAATAAATTATAAAAAAAAACATATTCGTGTAATGAGGCTATTTGTCCTGAATAATGTTATATTAAATTTCACTGAATAAGAAACGAAAAAAAAACTGTCAGTCGTAGGACTAAGGCATCCCTATAACTCCAATGTCTCGTACTTGTACGAGCCTCGATCACAAATGATACAATTTTTTTCGCTAAGTTGTTGCATATTTAGCTTTGAACGTAGGAAGTGAAAACAAACACACATCTATATATATATATTATGTATCCGAGCATGACGGTCTCGCGAGTTCAGTGCTTTTTTCCCATACCAAAAGTGCCCAACGTGCCTAAAGAAGTTTTCACTTCAAAAAAGGAACATTCCTTTACTAGTTATTAAACTAGTTATTAAAATATGGTCTGCAATGTTGTAAAATTCTCTTGTGTGATAAACAACAGTGCCCCATGTTGTCGCCACATTAAAAACTCTTATTTATTTTATTAAAAATAGGAACAAACTTTAATAGATGATAACACAGTTCACTATTTAATGAAAATAAGTTAATAGATATTATTTTGACCCATGAAAGCTTCGAGCCGGCCACTCGACTGTCGAAAGTCTTATAAAAAGTTAAACTGTCTTGAAACCAGGTCTTAAATATAATAAATCCAATTGAGAAATACACACCTCCGCTTGTAATGTTATCTATCACATTCTTTCACTATCCTAAAATTGTATTCCAAAATACTCTCTAGTATAAGGCTGCTAGACTGATTTTAGACTATCTCAAAGTATGTAACGTTAACTCACTAGACTGATTGTTATCCTTTTCTTTTGTTCTACACTAGTTTGTAATATAAATTGGGGGTTACGGTGTTGAATGAATTCTGAAATTCCTTGTTTAAGATTGATTTACCTATACACCTATTGTATAATAATAACACCTCACACACGGCCATTTGATTCCAAACTAGGCAGAGCCTGTACCTACTATGGTAACCAGACTGCTGATAAACATACTTATATAATATATATAATATATTGTTCTGGATGGGAATCGATCCCACGACATCTGGCTCAGCAGTTAGGATTACTATCCAGTAGACCAACATTCTCATTGTCCATCTGTTTGTTTCCCTAAAGAATCAATAAAGAACTAACACTGTCGTCTTCTAAAGGGTGGAAGTTTTCGGTCGAAAGACCTTTCTAGTAAAAGTTTGTGTCTACTGCTTTACACTATTTACTTATTGGTACGTTGTGTATGAACATCATTGCATACATTTATTGTAAGTGTTGTTCAGAAATTAGCGCGTTCAAACAAATAATAATCTAACAAAAAACTCTTTATCTTTATTATATTAGTATAGATATGTTTGCATCGATTCATATTCTACCGTAGTCTACATAACACGGATCTTAGCAATAGAAGAAGAAACGGGTCCAACTGTGCCGTACTGTTTTACAAGCAGAGCCGTATTACACACATTTACAGCTGGTACATGATGTACATAGGTACGTCACAGTTTCAGACTCTGTGTCTCGAAATTGAAACAATAGGCTATATTAAATAATGTATTCCTATCCACAGCTAGGGGAGACCCGTCCTTCATCGTTTGGACCTGCCACGTACCAAGACTTGAAGGAGATCAGGTCTCGATGCTTAGCCGAAGGCAGGTTGTTCGAAGATCCAGAGTACCCGCCCATAGACCGCAGTCTCTACTACAAGGAGAGACTGGATAGGCCCATCACTTGGTTGAGACCCGGGGTGAGTTCTCACTATCTAGACTTTATATTCCGATCTTAGGCTTAACGGAGGCGGAGGCGTAGACGATGTAATCCGGCGCTGATTAAAAGCAATTCATTCAACGTATATACTCATCATCTTCCTGCCCTTATTCCAATATTAGTTTGGAGTTTGTCTCTGTTATCACAATTTTTTTAACTTTTTGCACTTCTTGCAATTTAATTTTTTTACATGGTCTAGCATGTAATATGATTATGCACCAGTTTACCCGATCTCCGTAAGTAACCGGGAAAATTGAGGGTGTACCGTGAGCTACTTACAACTGAGTAAGGCGTAAAACGCACCGATAGTAACTAATAGCCATCACTTGCAGGAAATATGCGACGACCCTCAACTCTTCGTGGAGGGCTACAGCCGGTTCGACGTGCAGCAAGGAGAGCTAGGCGACTGCTGGCTTCTAGCTGCCGTTGCCAATCTTACTCTGCACAGAAAGTAAGTTCTCCTAATATACACAACAGAAATCTGAGATTTGGACTTTTTCTGGACGTTTTAGATTTTTTCTTCTTGTGAAGCTTTCTAATGAAACGCCTGCTTTTGACTTTTAAGGTTTTTATTGACTTCTTATTGCTTACGTGGGAGAGCCATGCTTCGGCACGTATGGGCCGGCTCGACTCCGCTCGATACCACGGCCTCACAGTAAACCGGCAGTGAAACAATGCTTACATTCCTTTTCGCCGCGTGAGTGAGGTTACCGGAGGCCCTAACCCTTCCCTCTCCCCTATTCCCGTCGTTCCCCTCTAATCCCTCTCCTCCCCTCTAATCCTTCTCTCCCGTCTTCCCGCTTCCCCCCTAACCCTCTTGCCCCCTCTCACCCTCTGCCCCTCCCTCTCCCCCTCCCTCTCCCCCTCTTCCCCTATTCCCACCTTAAAGAACGGCAACGCACTTGTGACTCTTGAGTTACAAGTGCCCATGGGCGGCTGTAGCCATTTACCATCAGGTGACCCGTCTGTTTGCCCTCTATACCATAAAAAAAAATATATATATATTTTATTGCGTTTGAACTTAATACACTCATTGTATAATAAAAAAAAATACTATACCTACCTCTTTATTGTACACTGAAAACAATTGAAAGAGTTAAAATAAATAGGAATGTTAGGTGGCTTATACTGTAATATATACATACAATGATACATAAATAATACTATTATCTTTTAAAAAAAAGTATCACCGACTTCAATTTGCTTTTTAGTGGAAAGTAGATGTATTTTGTTTAAATATAATATGGGTAGGCCAACCAAACGCACTGCTCCAATGAAACAGCGAGCAAACCAAAATATCATCGACGTATACAATTTTTAGATATTTGTTGACTTTTCAAAAAACACTCGACTGATTTCGATAAAATTTAAATGGGACCACCTGGGAAGAAAACAAAAAAAGAATTTTCCAAATTGGTAAAGGCTTCTTCGAGTAATCGGTGGACGGTGGTAAATAAATAAAAAGATCCCGACGAATTGAGAACCTTCTCTTTTTTGACGTCAGTTAATGAATTTAAGTGTGAATATTAGTTCCTTTTAATCCTTAATTTTCTGTGTCATTGTTCTTCTGCAGAAATATAATTCATCGTTGGTAATTGTGTTGGTAATGGTAATTTTTATAGATTTTTTTGTTGCTCACAATGACCCGAAAGTAAAAAGAATTATCTTAAGATAAAATTGATTATTCATTATAAAAATGAAATGGAAATAAGATTTATTTAATTTTATTTGATAGATTTTGAGATAATAATGACTGCTTATTTGTATTATGGATAACTTGGTTACGCAGGTTTTCACCCATTATTTTGTAAACGTCATACTATACATAAACATTTAAGTAAATTATGTAATATATGTACAAACATAAATAACCAGCAACAAAGCTACTGCAGAGTCCATTGTCAGTCTTATATCAGTCTTATTTTTACTTGTGTTAGATGTCGTATAATACTTAAAAACTAGAAATGAAATTTAAAAAAAAATACGGCTAACCCAAGGACAACAAGACTTACAGTATGAACTATTTGAAATATTACTGCATATTTATAAATCGATATTAACTATTTCTAAATAAAAAAAAACCAAAGTATTTTATTGCGTTTGCAATAAATAACAACAAAATGTTGAAATTCAAGTTCAAAGTAATAAACAAATGAAAGATGATACACACTAGTAGATAATTTTAATGTAGGTTTTACAAATTTCATAATTAATTATTTTGTTATCGCTTTGCATGACTAGTGGTAGAATATGATAAAAGTACAGAAAATTGTATTAGCTTTTAAGATCTGCAAATGTATACCCATATTCGCAAATAATTGAATAAAAACAAAAAAAACTATATTCGTCACTTGAGTCCTCAGTAACATTAATATAATCATGAAGTATATATTATACAATTTATCAGTGATAATAATGTTTGGACAAGCGAGTTTCCGGTAATATACCGGTTTCAACGACCTTGATTCTGATGCAGTATGTTTTGATTAAAACAATGCATTTTCCTCCATTCGCACATCGGTATAGGACTGAAACATTTATTTATTTATCTATACTAATATTATAAAGCTGAAGAGTTTGTTTGTTTGAACGCGCTTATGTCAGAAACTACTCGTTCGAATTGAAAAATTATTTTAATGTTGGATAGCCCATTTATCGAGGAAGTTATTTGCCATATAACATCACGCTACGACCAATAGGAGCGGAGCATCAATGAAAAATGTTGCAAAAACAGGGAAAATTTACAAACGCGGATGAAGTTGCGCGGGTCAGCCAGTACATACATAATACTGAAAGAACAAGTGCATGACCTAATAATAATAATATAAAGATATTTATTATGTTTCATTTATATGTGGTATAAAGGCTGTGTAATGGCGCAATTACACTTGGTCGTTAGCTCGTATTCGGGTGCACGAAAGACGTTATTCGAATTCGTGCACCCGATGCATTAATTATATTGTTTTACTCGAATTCGGTCACTGGAATACGAGCAAACGACGAAGTTATCGCTCTGTTTGAATAAATCTCGAACCCACACTTTTCGTTTCTTTTTTATTCTGCGAGCCAATTCTATCAATAAAATATCACAAGCAACGGAAGCATACTATTATGTATTCTGTGACGGAAGGAAAACGGCGTCGGGTATCCTGATCCGGGTAACCAAAACACAATTTTCTGTACTTTTACCATATTCTACCATTAGGCATGCAATGCGATAACAAAATAATTAATTAAGAAATTTGTAAAACTTACATTAAAATTATTTACTAGTGTGTATCATCTTACATTTGTTTATTACTTTGAACTTGAATTTCAACATTTTGATGTTATTTATTGCAAATGCAATAAAATACTTTGCTTTTTTATTTAGAAATAGTTAATATCGATATATAAATATGCACTAATATTTCAAATACTTCATACTGACAGTCTTGTTGTCCTTGTGTTAGCCGTATTTTAAATTTAATTTCTAGTTTTTAAGATTTTTAGAGAGAAATTATTTGACTTTTAACGCAAGTTGACTGGCTTGTTGGCCTAGTGGTTAGTGACCCTGACTGCTATGCTACAGGTCGTGGGTTCGATTCCCACCTGAGTCTGGGTGTTCTTTGTGTCCGTTGTTTGTATGTTTGTAAAGTCCCCCTGATACAGGAGTAATTCCTAATGCGGGAGTTGTCTTACAAAAAAAACGAAAGCTGGACTAGATTGTACGGAGACTAGATTGTACTCGACTCCGTTCATTTACACTTAGTCGATTGTCCGAATTCCATAGGCAATCGAATACGAGCTAACGACTAAGTGTAATTGCGCCATAATACTAGTTTTTTTTTGTAGTTTAGTACTAGTGGAAGACTGCATTGTTGTTACGAGCCGTAGTTCGGGATTAGATATACACCAATTTATTTAAATAATTCGCAATTAACACAAGTCAAAGTTACAGTAATTCTCACTAACGTTCACTTGTAGTATTCGCTCTTCTTCGCACTTGTTAACTCGTAGTATCCTTAACTAGAACTGAATGTCAATACCGAAATGCAACTGCCTTATACATATAGTTCGAAAAACATCTCATGGAAAATTCGTGAACTTTTCTGAAACATCTCGTACCATCTATCTGACTCGACCGCTGTTGGAACTTATAAAACTCAGTAGAACAATCTTATTGACAGATTGTTAGTTCCGTTATTCGCTTAAAGATGGCGCCGTGCGTCTCACTTTGGTTGCGCTACTCGTTAATAGATGGCGCTCACGCGTCAATTTAGACTTCCGTAACAATATTTACCTGTATATCCCGCCTAGGCACCGTTATATTCTTCTTTACGTATGACCACGCGTAACTTTTTACAGGGCAATTCGAATACAATTTATTTTATTTGATACACTTTGAAATTGATCCAGATTATTACTAATTCATTAAAAAAAAAACAGAAAAATAGGGAATGAGTGATTTTTCACCCACTGAGTTTTTTCACCTGTGATGCATTTTTATGTCTTACTCTTGTTATGTTGTTGCGCGACAAACCAACGCGATTTCTAATATTGCTATTAGCGATTGCATCGAGTGCAAACGTCACAGTGGCCGCGGCGAGCCGGGCGCTCGGTATACATATTCCAAAGCCGCCGTTCGCGTCGCTCGCCAGTCGTGCCTTGCACCCGTAGCGCTTATACCTTGGACTGTTTTCTTTCGTGTGATTATTTTCGTTAAAACTAGTATTCTCTCACCTTTTGTGTTACGTGTATATTTCTTGCGTGTTTACTGTAAAAACTTTTTTCTGTACTTCCGCTAAGTACCTAATAACAACTCAGCTTTCTTCTACTCTTCCTGGAGACTTTTATTTCACCTCTCACCGTAAGTACTCGCTTACGGCACCACGCACACAACCCTATATAGTTAACTGTTATATTTCAGCAACAAAAAAAAAAATATTTGGCGGCTACTGAAAATTATTCAGGTACATATTTACATTAAGTGTAAGAGTTTAGTTAGGCTAACGAGTTTATTTTTTTATATTATTTTTGCTTTTCAGTTCCTTTCTTTAGTTAGTATTGGTCCTGCTTCCGATATCCCGAACAAGGGCGATGTAGTTACAATTATAATATTCCAAAAAATGTTGATTAAACTAAAGTACAGCTTAAAAATAAAAATGGTCATTCAAATCATGGCGGATTTTCTTATTAATTTTAAGCTTATTTTTCACAAAATTTTTAAATTAAAATTCAATTCAAAATTCTAAAATTAACTATCTTTATTTATCTAAAATAATTATACCTTTGTTAATTTAAGATAAGGTTTAATTATCTGAATCAATTTTATTTTTAATAGTTTAAGGTAAGATTTAACTATTTGAATTGATTTTCTCTTTGTTTCAGACTGTTCTTCCAAGTGGTACCGGATGACCAGACCTTCGATGAAGGAGAGTACGCTGGTGTCTTCCATTTCCGGTAAGAGAACAAATCTATCTCTCTACATGACCTAGGTGCACCCAGGGTAATAAACACAGATAGGTGAAGTCGTCGGTCCAATTAGTAACTAGTAGTAGTTTGCGCTGACCACATTATTTTATAAATATTATGGTAAAAATAAGTGATTTAAAATTACGCCCCACGTAACAGGTAGTATTATTAAAAAAAAAAGCAACTCCTTCACCAACTCTATTTCTTTTTATGCTTAGTATTGTTATTTAAATTTTTTCGAACGCGCATTTTACCTTACCTAATATATTTATTATCTTCATACAACAGTAGCGTGTTCACTCGTGCGCTCCGTGCAATGCCTATATCGTATATTTCTCGTCATAAAACAAATGCTCGATATCATTATTGGGATCCATTAAACCGTATTTATAAAGAAGTGATATTGAAGTTGGCAATCTTGCTTAACCTATAAACCTAATTGGCCTATTGTTTGGATGTAACAAGTAATCTCTGAAATTATATTGATCCGATTTTTATAAAATGTTACCAATTTATTGCTTACTTATTATTTTATCTATGTGTCGCAGCGGTAGAACATTCAATTGGCACGTCGGGGGTCGTGAGTTCGATTTTCGCTCATGCGAAAATTTGTATACGTGTTTGGATTAGCCTGGGTGTTTCTATGTATTTAAGTATGTTTATCCGTGGTCTAGAATCCATAGTACAAGTTAAAAGTACTGTTCCTGAGTGATACCTATAATTAATTTAGTTATTTTAGTTAGTTGTCTTTAAAAAACAAAAATACGGCAGTGAAGTCGCGGGCAAAAGGTTTTTTTAAATAATTAAACATTCGATTACAGTTTTTGGCAATATGGACGATGGGTAGACGTGGTGATCGACGATCGCCTGCCCACCTACAGGGGGAAACTCATCTTCCTTCACTCGCCCGAGAGAAACGAGTTCTGGTGCGCTCTCTTAGAGAAGGCTTATGCTAAGTAAGTATACCTTCCGAAGCTAACAACAGAACCACCCATCTACTCCACTTCCACCGGACCCACTCCTATTTTAGGCACAGTATGGCACAACGTCGGTTCGATTCCGACACCCCAGTGATGGAGACGACCCGTGGCGGTCGGTTACCACAGGTTAAAAAAAAACTATCTGTCGTAGGAGTACACGTCAGAAGTGAAAACATATACTATGTATAAGCGGTCACGCGAGCTCAGTACCACTTCCCCATACCAAAAGTGCCCAATGTGCCTAAAGAAGTTTTCACTTCAATATATCTTGAAATAATAAGTTCGCTTTTCATAAATGCCTTGTCTATGGATATAACCCTTTTTTCAATTTTTGAACTTGGAATTGAAATTAATCTCTATTACAATATCCGGCTACTATTTTCAGGTTGCATGGATCTTACGAGGCCTTGAAGGGCGGTAGTACTTGTGAGGCCATGGAGGACTTCACTGGAGGAGTAACAGAGATGTATGACATGACTGAACTACCTCCAGACTTCTTTACTATACTGCTTAAGGCTTATGAGAGGAATTCTCTTATTGGGTGCAGTATTGAGGTGCGTAAAGTGTTGCAATAAATCTATAATCCAATTGTTTATCGATTCAGAATGTGTATAATGTTTGTATATCTTATGTACAGTCGACAATAAAAGTCGCTGGACGAAGATCCCATAATCAAACAATAAATTTTTAAAGGTGTTTATCCTAATTTTAGTGTTATTTTTCATTCCTGGTGTCTTTGTTTAAATTTAAAAATCTATTTTTTTTTCATTTTAAAATATAATTACACACCATGCAATCGAAATAGCTTTCTTTTTCAGAACGTATGTAGTCTGCCAATAATCTAAGGTTAAGTAATACATTTTTACTTAACCAAATACAATGAAAAAGTATGTTTGGTTTTTCAAGAACGCATGTTTTTATTCACAACATACTTGCAACTTAAAAGTTTTAGGTTAACTTTAAACAATGATACTATGATTTGAAAGATGTATGTAAACTGCTTGTGTGTCTACAGCCGGACCCAAATATCTTGGAGGCCGAGACGCCAGCCGGCCTCATCAGAGGTCACGCGTACTCCATAACGAAGGTCAAGTACGTGGACATCGAGACCCCCAACCGTACTGGCAAGATACCCCTGCTGAGGCTGCGGAACCCCTGGGGTAATGAGGCCGAATGGAATGGACCTTGGAGTGACAAGTTAGTAAATTCTTTCGACTGTGCATAATTAGTAAAAAAAATGTTTATGTTAATCATATTTTTGTCAACACACTACAAAGGCGCTCATTAACTTAACTATCTCTGTTATATGAATTATCTGTTACTAATACAGTAGCTAATACTAAATTAACCTGTTTCAGCTTTTGTAGATGACTGTACAATTCTTCAGTCTTTACTAAAAGTTTAAGTACAAAACATTGCAAATATATATTTTACTTCAGTATTGAAGTGTTCTAATTATAAAATTGACAACTATTTCCGCCATTTTAACTGTTTATCACTACACATTATAAAACAAAGTCGCAAAGCCGCTTACTTTACATGTTTATCACTACATATTATAAAACAAAGTCCCCCGCCGCGTCTGTCTGTCTGTTCGCGAAAAACTGAAAAACTACTGAACGGATTTTTATGCGGTTTTCACTAACAGACAGTGATTCATGAGGAAGATATATAATTTGTAACCTTGCGAAGCCGGAGCGGTTGCTTATAATAATAATAACTCCACACATCTCACACACGGCCGTGTGATCCCAAACTAAGCAGAGCCTGTACTATGGTAACCAGACTGCTGATAAACATACTAATATATTTCTAAATACATACATATTATAGATAAATTACACCCAGACACAGAACAAATTATCAAGCACACCATACAATTATTTATCCTTGGTGGGAATCGAACCCATGACCTCAGGCTCAGCAGTCAAGGTCACTAACCTCCAGACCAATAGGCCAGTCATTTACGTTCGTAGACATAAACAAACATATAATTGCCCGCCATTCGCCATTTAGTTTACTTTAATTTAGTTAATTTTAAATATACAGTTAAAAAAACTAAACCTTGGGCCCGTAAGACCCGACTAGTTTCGGGTCCACAAGTTAAGCCCATATCCAGGGGTGAAACGTTCCACCGCGTCACAGTCTTGATAACGTCACGTCTACACTCAAATGAAACCGTATTATCTTTAATTAATAAGAATTATTTTTATCCTTAAGCCTCGTAACAAAAATAGTGGGAGAGCCATGCTTTGGCTCGACCGGAGTGATACCAAGGCCTCACAGAAAACCGGCAGAGAAGCAATGCTTTCGTTGTATTTCGCCGAGCGAATGAGGTCACCGGAGGCCCAAACCCTTCCCTCTCTCCATTTCCTCCCTCTCTCCCACTATCTGCCTACTCTCCGCCTTCCCCTTCCCCCTCCCTTCCCCTACTCCCACCTCAAAGGCCGGCAACGCACTTGTGACTCCCGAGTTGCAGGTTCCCATGGGCGGCAATAGTCACTTACCATCAGGTGCCCCATCTGCTCGTTCCCCTCCTTTACCATAAAAATAAAAAACCAGTTGATAAAAAACTACTGTTTTATGTTGTTTATAGGTCACCGGAGTGGCGTTACATCCCGGAAACTGAGAAGGAAGAGATGGGTCTCAACTTTGATGAAGATGGAGAGTTCTGGATGTCGTATCAAGACTTTAGCAAACATTTCTCGAGGTAATTATTAAACCGTTAATCTATACTAATATTATAAAGCTGAAGAGTTTGTTTGTTTGGTTGAACGAGCTAATCTCAGAAACTACTGGTTCGAATTGAAAAATTCTTTTAGTATTGAATAGCCCATTTATCGAGGAAGGCTATAGGCTATAACATAACGCTACAACCAATAGGAGCGGAGCATCAATGAAATATGTTGCAAAAACGGGGAAAATTTATGAAAGGAATTAAGCATGCTAAAGTGGCCATTGGAGTAAACTATCCTAGAGTGGAGACCGGGAATCGGTAGGTGAAGATGGTGACGTCCCCAGACAGAAGGACTGGAGACCTGAAGAAGTTGGCGGTGATGGATTTGACGTGGAAGGCGGAGGATCGGGTGCTATGGCGCACATTGGAAAAGGCCTATGTCCAGAAGGCTGATTGATTGATTGAATTCTATATATTTTTTTAACCATGAAGGACCTCTGAATCTCAAAGTTATTTTCACCAACTTAAACTGATCTATTTGGTGACAATACTGATGTTTTGTTATTAAAGCGTGTTTTTAACTATTATTTATTGTTAGAATAAAAGTGTAAGTGTTTTATTAAATATAGTAATTTGTCGTTTACAGAGTGGAGATTTGTAACTTGAACCCAGATTCTTTGGACCCTGAAGAGTGCCCAGAGGGCTGCAGCAAGAAGTGGGAAATGTCTGTATTTGAAGGGGAATGGGTCAGAGGTAAGTTGGAGAGTGCTTTATAATATTGGATGCAATAATAAAAAGTTCCTTGCAAAAATTCCTTACAAGTCGGGTCAGAATGTGAAATTGATGGAAAATCTATATAATTATTTCTCGGGGACTTCCTTTAGACTCATTTATGACAGAACACCGTGTGGTTTTAGTCGGTTAGATTCCGACATACCACTTTACTGGCAGCCCCGGTAAAGTGATGACCCGAGGGGGTTTCCACACGATTAAAAAAAAAAAGAAAATTATTCAAAATAGATATTATGTAACACTACATTTTCTGAGAACTGTTTAACAATTTATTTTAAACATTCTATTAGTATACAAAGTAGTTCTAGTTTCGTTCAAAAGTCAGCAGTCACTTTCTACCTGAAAATATTAAACACAATCTAAACCTTCCTCTTACTTACCTAGGAGTAACAGCGGGTGGTTGCCGTAACTTCCTGGAGTCTTTCTGGCGCAACCCGCAGTACACCGTCACCTTGACAGACGTCGATGAAGGAGACGCGGAGAACAAGTGTACCGTGAGTATCCAGGCTCCTTGCTTTACTGCAACCAGACCATGTGTGAAGTCGGAATCACAGTGGTCAGGTCAGATCGATAGATATTACTTAACTATAAAGCTTAAGTATAGGATATCGTATTTGACTGCTTAAATAATAGCAAGAATCCGAAACTCGTCTTCAGAAGAGATAAGACTTACGCGATAGAAAAAGAGACAAATTCTAAGTGAATAGAACTGTAGGTGATTAGCGCTGTGCGACCTAAATTGCACTTTATTGTGTGTGACAAAAGTCGCTATTTCTTTAAATAATTTTACTGAGTAGAATTTCTGTATTATTATGTATTCTGTGTTACGACCAGGATGTAACATGATATGTCCACGACCTATCGGGTAAGCGCGTATCAGTGCCTACAGAAACTGCGCCCTGACGGAGTCACTTCTATCTAACCATATCTTCATTCCAATGTTGGGTTTCGACGGTCCTACTCCTGAGCTGAGATACAACACTATGTCAGTTATACTGTCTAACAGCAGTATGCCGGGTGGATGTACTGTCCCATCAGATAAAAATTGTCTTATATTTATAAGTTAACTAGTACTGCACGGATGGCGCAATGGTTTAAGTTGTCACCTCGCCGAGTGTTATGTCAGGCCTATGTCACTCGATGTACTTGCGCGCGCTAAACACCTATCAGCCGTTGGTCCGCCGGGGGACCTTATACGCAGTCTCACGCAGTGGGTTGCCGACAGCTGCATCGCGCGCACACGCGCATATTTTTCAAGTACAAAAACTATTTCGAAATCGTATTGATATATTAAAAAGGGTGGTACATTGTGTGAATCGCATGTCATCTTTATATTTGTTGTAACAGTCTTCCTGGAATATCTTGTACTTTTGTAAGAGTGCAAAATAAATATGTTTCTTTCTATCTTTGTCAAGAATGAAAAAATATTGTGTGATGACGATGTTGTCTGTCTGTAAGCAGGTTTTATCTCATAAACTGTAACAGGTAGACAGTTGAACTGACAAAGTGTGCCTTTCTATTGCCGATGTAACAACAAATAATAAAAATTAAAGAGGCAAAGGCCTTTACAAGAAACATGATTTTTCGATAGTACGGAATCTTTCGTGAGCGAGTCCAACGCGCACTTGGCCGATTTTATTTCATTATCGTAATTGTGACTGGCCGTAATTTTTTTGTGAAAATCCATTTCCTTCCAGATAATCGTAGCGTTGATGCAGAAGAACCGTCGTTCCCAACGTCACCAGGGCCTGGAATGCCTGACCATAGGGTTCGCAGTGTACCGCCTGCCGGACTACGGCCACGTGCCTAAGCCGCTCGACGTCAACTTCTTCAAGTACAACGCCAGCGCCGCCAGGTCACAGAGCTTCATCAACCTCCGAGAGGTTAGCTCTCGGTAAGAACTTCACTTCAAACTGATATTTAAGACTGTGTCAGGTTCTGTAACCTCGCTCAAGACTTAAGCACCACTTTGTAGTTTCACACCAATTTTAACTTTAAGAACCATAATTAAGGACTGAAACATCAATCAAGATGTCACCTGAACGATAGCTGAAACATGCGTCATGCTCGTGAACGAGAGCCGTCAGGTACGGCTCGTCATCTCTTAATTGCTTAACTATTACTTAATAATACAGTAGTAATATCCAGGACTCTATATAATTAAGTAATGTTACATTCTCAATATAAGCAATGTAATCAGAAATTAATAAAAAAAATAATTGAAAATGTATGATACTTTTTAGTCTCTGGAACGGCTTCAATTTGAGCAGACATCTACAGTACTCTAGGTTCTCGATTGTATGCCATACCTTCTGTCTAGAGACGTTATATTTCTTCCATGTTCTTCAAAGGAATGACTGGTGATGAAATAATATTGATATATAATCCTCAATAATTGTTCACCTATCCAGATTCAAGCTGGAGCCAGGCTCATACGTGATAGTGCCGTCGACCTTCGACCCGGAGGAGGAGGGCGAGTTCCTCCTGCGTGTGTTCTCGGAGAAGAGCAACCACATGGCGTGAGTGGTTTATTTTCCTATATATTTTGTATCAATACATTGTTGTGCTAAATGGAGTAGATGACTGTCAAGTCAAATCAGTAAAAATGTCAAAACAGAAGGTTCGGTACATTCTTCGAAATACTAGGACATGACGTCACACCTTAGTGCAACAATTATAAAAAAAAACTGCAGGACAATTTTTGCAGTATTTTAATAGGAAATTGATTAATTGTCATTTGATAGTATCTTGGGCTCAAAATTATTATCAGTCAGTCAATGTAATAATTTGAAATGCTCTAAAAATTATCGTCAACTTTAATTTTAAGGTTTAATTTTATCTTATAATCATCAAATTATGATTTAAAGTGAATTATTTGACAATACTATAACGTGGCGTCATACCTTGTTATTACAAACAAAATTGTACCGAATCTACTATTTTTATGTTAAACTAGGTACACCCCGCGGTTTCACCCGGGAGTTCCGATGCCGTCTAAATATCGGGATAAAAAGTAGCCTATGTGTTAATCCAGGTCTCCAGCTATCTACATACTAAGTTTCATCGAGATTAACAAATATCCATACATGATCACAAACTTTGTAGTATAAAATATTAGTAGGATAAAAAGACTAATGATTTGACATTATTTTACATTGCAAACTATAAATAAAAATATTCAATACTAGCTGACCCGCGCAACTTCCGACTCCGATTTTGCAACATATTTCATTGATGCTCAACTCCTATTGACCGTAGCGTGGTGTTATATAGCCTATAGCCTTTCTCGATAAATGGGCTATCCAACACTAATAGATTTTTCAATTCGAACCTGTAGTTCTTGAGATTGGCGCGTTCGACGAAACAAACAAACTCAACTTCAGCTTTATAATACTAGTATAGATTACACCTGAGATACAGTACTTAAAAGGGCCTAACTGCTACCAGATTCAGTGTTGTGGGTCGATCCCCACATGTAAATTGCAATTAGTTGAAATCTGAGTGTACTTTATTTTATTATTTACGTTAATTCATCTTTTATTTACAGCGAAAATGACGAAGAAGTTGGAATGGGAGACATTGATGATAGGGTAAGTCATTGTATTTTCATTACTTAGCTCCAAATTTTTTTTTTTATGTTAAACTAGGATCTCTGAACTAGGACTTTCTCCCCTCCAGCCTAATGGGAGGAGAGGTGCCTAGGAGGGCGATCTTGAATATTAAAGTGAGGCTCTACATGGCTTTAGTATCTAGAAAGAAAAAACAATACAAACATAATAATTAGTAACGCAGCAACTGATAAATTCAATCAACTTATAAATGTCAATTACTAAATTTGAACAACATGCGAATATTCCCAATTGGGTTAAATAGTGCAGTTTTTTTATACTGCTTCAATATTAATTCAATTCCTCCACAAATGGAGTCCGAAGCATGATACCAGTCCCCCCCCCCGTCTCTTCTCTACACAGGAGTTAACGATGTCTTGTCTTACAGGTGAAGGACATTGTCCCAAGCCCTGAGCCTGCAGACCCGGTGCGAGAGTTCTTCAACCGCCTGGCCGGAGCCGACGGGGAGGTGGACTGGCAGGAACTCAAGGAGATCCTCGACTATGCCATGCGGGAGGGTACGTTATTTTATAAATTTATTTAATAATAGTGTTTACCCACTGGTCGAAAATCGACAATAATTATTTATAATTAAAAAAAAACATTTCCAAAAAAGAAATTTATTTAACAAACAGACAATAAAATGGTTCTAAACTGTTTTTTCTTTGCTTATACAGGATGTATCTGACAATGTGACACTTACTTAAATCACTAAAAGGGCATAACTCTAGCATGCAATTACAAAATTATTTCTTGAAAAAAAAACTATCCATTCAAAAATTATGACCGTTTGGATTTCCAGGTGTTATTACCTCCATTTCTTATAAAAGCAGGTGGAATTTGAAAGTTAAAGATTTTAAACCAAAGATATTTTTATTATTTCATTATTTACTCCGTTATTGAGAAAACCATAAAAACTAACTTAAAAATTTATCCATATTGGTTTTTATGATTTTTAAGCGGATAGTTTTTTTTTTCAATAATTCTTGCTGTAACTGCATGCATGCACTGCAACTACAGTTAGTCAGTGATTTAAGAAAGTGTCGCATTGTTAGATACACCTGTATAAAGATCTTCAACTATGGTATACGGAAGAGTCTATTTCTTCACTCATTTATAATACGTCACTTACACATCCGGGTCTAATTACGGGCGACGTTTAAACCGTCATAAAAAAAAATATAACTTTCAAGACAGAAAAACTGTTAATGTTATTCTGGAATTAATTTTGCTTATGTTCTCGTATAGTATTTATAACAATAGAGTGTATATTTTTGTTTTTATTATTGCTGTAGTTTGAAAAATAGCTTAGAAAGATTTTTTACGCTTTAGCAAAGGCATATATTACTGATATTATATTAAAGCTAAATTTAGCTAATATTGTCTAACATCTAGGCCACCGTTGTCCACTTTGGTATAACTTCTCTCAAAATGAGGTTTTTGTCCAGCAATATTAAAGTTTATAAAGCTGATATAGATTTTGAATCTATTCAATTGGGTAGACCCCTACATTCAAAATAAATTATTTGGTCTGAGTCAGGGCATACAACATTTTAAAATACTGCGAAAATGTCCTCCACTTTCTTTAACGTGTTTAATTTATTCTGTAATTGTCAAATCAACATTAAAGGTGCATGATTTGACAACACTAAATCGTGACGTCATGTACCGAACTTTCCGTTCAATGTTTATTAAAAAGAAACTGACAGTTATCTACCCCATTGTAATACTATAAATAATCGTGATTGACTCAAGTGAAATCAGCACTCTCTTTATTTTATTAGATGTGTAATACTGGACTTAATCGCGATAATATTTAAAAGGTACAATACCAACGTCGGGTAACCAAGAGGTATTGTACCTTTTACAGTTATATCTAATAAGTTTCTTTATTATACCTCAAAACGGTAGTCTATAGAAACACCTGTATGAAGTTAAAATTTGTGACATAATGTTTGGTTTTACAATTAAAATATAAAATAATAAGGAATCTAATTTTTCAGTCTTATGTAAAATTTAATTTCATAAACATTTTTATTGTTATATAATTTATTTTAAGCACATGAGCTTACCCTATTAAAACATTTTTGACCATATATTGACTTCAACTAGTTCGTCATACCTATATAATATAAATATATACTTGTTGCAGTCAAAACTGTTAACCAGCCAAAAGTATCTTTAACTAACAAATTCAATCAAAAGTACTTTAGAGTGAAATTAAAGTCAAAAGTAATTTTGACCAACACATTAAAAAAAAATTGACATTCAAACCAGTTAAAAGTGAATTTTGACTGATGATTTTTAAAAGTGTTATTATGTTAGGTTAGATTAGATATCTGTATTTACATTTTAATCAGGCAAAAGTTATTTTGTCTAATGCTATAGTGGTTCAAAGTTCTTTTGACTAAGAAAGTCAGGCAAAACCAATTTTAAAACTGTAAATGTACAGTCAAAATCACTATTAACCAATGACTTTCAGTCAAAAGTAGTATGATGAAATTGTAGTTTTTGCGTAATTCCTAACTCCGTACGGTTTTGCAAAATTTATTTTAAAAATAACAAGAGACAGTATATTTATTTATATGTAAATAACACTACAGATTTATATTTTAATAATGATTTTACTTACCTAATTATATGTCGCCATAAATTATTTATTAGCCAAGTATCATAACAATTCTATATAATCTCATAACGTGAAAGATTCGTGCATCGATCGAAGTAAAGGCAGTAGGCAGTTTTATTAATCATTATTATCTATAATTTTATTATATTCTGTGTCCAAAATGCCCATTTTTGAGCTTCTCAGTGTGATAACGCTTTGTGTCAAGTTAATTGCGCTTTTATTTCGTTTCGCTGACTGTCTACGAAGGTATAGTATATGTAAGTATGTACATCAATGTTTTAAATCGTTTTTCTTTTTTAATTTTCTATTATAAGCAACTGTTACAATTTTTATGTATTTTATTTTGTGTAGTGCTACTTGAAATAAAATATTATTATTATTATTTCAGCCTCTTTATTTTTCGGTAAAATACTGTAGTGTTTTGTAGTGTTTTAATATAGAAGTATTTTTTATTTATTTTAAAATATTGTTGCATTTAAAAAGCATTTTCAATGCTTTTTAAATGCATAGTTATTAATATTTTATGCTGGTTTTGTTAATGATAATTATTTTACTTATTAATAAAATAATACATTGAAATTTATAATTAACAATAATATAGACGATTATATTTATATAAATTTCATAACATCAACGTGTTTGACGTATTGATTAAACTATGTCTTATTTAATTAGTTTATCGTGAAACTACTTAAATTTAAAAATAATATTAGTATCATAAGTAATATAGACATGTATAGACCGATATTTTTTTATCAATTACCAAACTAAAATTTGTAAATATAATAGCATTTTATTTGTTATACATACGGGGTGTAAAAGACGCGTAAAGAAAAACTTCACTTACAAACGTCTTGCTGTAGAAAGTTATTACGATGTAAAAATCAGTTCATTATAAATGTAAAAGGTTAAGGATTTATAATGACTAATTGTATTACGAATGTACGGCATACGGTTAAGCGCGCCGAACAAGGGCACTAGAAGGATGACCTTTAAGCTTCGCGCTAGCAACACAGCTGATTGCATGAAATGTTTAAAATAAATTACAGTTTACGGCAGTACGTGGTGTTTATTGATACTTTTCAGTAAAATGATCTGGTACCATTTTCAACCAAAAAAATAAATAAAAAAGAAACATTTTGAACTCACAGTAATGAAGGTATTTAGTAGCCGTTAGTTACACCCCGTATAGTATAATTTTTACAAGAAATTGACACACATTAAAGTATTATTTTTGGATAACGTCCACTTAAATATAAACAGTGTAAAATATAATAACTAGTAGGTATCTAAGCATCCCACTATACGAACAGAGTTGGCCATGCGTCACGGAGCCGCGTACGACGGTGGAGGGGGGTACACCCAACCGCAGGGAGGAGGGGGAGGGGGAGTGCCGCAGGAGCGGTCCTGCCTGGAGCAGCTGCTCTGCGCTCTCTGCTCCCCCATCTGCAAGGAGCTCGGTGTCGACCTGCAACAGGTGCAGCAGCAAAACAACCAGGAAGCGGTGCATCTCACACAGCCACAACCACAAGGGATGGCTTCAGGTATAGGAATGCATGCTCTATGTGTGATATTAAACGTTTTAAATCTAAAGAGTATAAGTCGTGATAAGAATTAATCGGCATACGGTCCTAGCAGCTTTCTTTCTTGTCGCGACTTGCACTACATTTGCATCTGCAGGAACATCCGCATTGATTATTGCGGATGCGAATGCAGATGTCAAACTCCAAATCAATGCGGAAACTCCGCAATTGTGGATTCGGACGCGAATATCCGCAACATCCCTAGAATGAACCAATAAAGCCTTACTTTTGAAAATTCTAAAAAGGATGTCAAGTCATAAATAATAGTTCAATTCTAAAAGGAATTTACAAATGTCAATAAAGGCTACTTTCAAAATTAGAAAAGACTGATAATAAAAGTGTATTAATATTTGAGAAATTCATGAATATTTGTGAAAAACACAATCATATTTTTGTGTATAAGACATAACACATAATTTATTGGTGCATATAATAATTGATGCATCAAGAATAACTAACTACACGGAAATTTGAAATTTTTGTATATCATTTCAAAGTTAAGTCCTTTTTTTTTAAATATTTTGTTTTTTATGTATTTTATTAATCTGTGAGATTTTTACAGGTTGCCAGCGAAGCAGTTGCATGATTAACTTTATTCATTTATCTAATCACATTTTTATAGAAATGGAGGGCACGATTTAAAATGTCTGTTTTTTTGTTTTTATTTTGTTTATTATTTTTTCTTGTGTTTATTTTTCAGGTTTGCGACGGTACACATTTTGTAGCCTTTTTATTTGTTTTATGTGAAAATAGTGCTTGTTAAATTTTTCAATCGGATTTAATAGCAATATTTTACAATATGTCCGCTTAGCTCCACTAACATGAAATGTAGAAATTTTCAATATTTTATTGGAAATTTTTACATTCTAGCTTTTACGCATGTTATGTACCTAGTTTATTATACATTGGAAGTAAACGAAAATGGGCATTTTAAATTATTTTTAATTTTTTATACTGTAGTTAGATAAGTCAACTCCATTTCCATAAAAATATAATTTAGTTACTCTATGACGTCATACTGAAGTAGGATACTATGAAATACTTTCATATCTATAGAGAGTAGAAATAAAGTATTTTGTCTGAAGATTTTTATTTTAAAGGTAATTATTTCATTTGATATTATAAAGTAGTCACTTACATTATAAACTTATAATATAAGTAAATATGTGTTCATAAAAACTAGGATATGGTAGAGCTTAGAGGTCTAAGATTTAACTCCTATAAAAACGTAAAGTGTGTGAACCCACTCTTAACACAAGCATTTAGCTTAGCTTGAGGGGTTAACAAGAATACTTGTGATGTGTGACCCACGTTATTCGTATTAAAAAAAATTAAAAGAATTATAAAAAAGATTATTTTGTCGTGATTGTGTGATTTTAAGCTAAAACTGTTTTTCCAATATTAAGTCACTTAAGACACGTAACATAAGCCAATAGCCGGACAGTAACCGACTACACATTATATAATGAAAATATGCGGTCGGTAATAAAGAAATAAAATATAATGTTTAGTATACATTAGACTTAATTTTACAACTAAATGTTGAAAATAATATCTCAAATACTGATTAAAATACTGCCTTTAGTTAACAACCTACACATACAACCTGCACATAAAAATCAATAAACATTTTGATAGATATTTTTGAAGTAAAAAATAACACGTTAAACACATTAATATAGGTACGCTTAAAAAATCTGAAGTGCACAAAAATACATAATTAATATAGTATATTAAAAACTTTTCATAGTAGACTACATCAGTGTCTCGTCTGGAGACACGTGACCTCGTAAATATCGAATTACTCTTTGCATAGTGAACTGTTCGTAACATCATTTTGTTACGAACAGGACGCTACCACTGGTGGCTTTTGTCACCATCGAGGTCAATGAATACTACCTAAGAACCCTAATATGACGGTTATATAAATATTACAGAACTACATGGCCAAGGTTTCTCGAAAGACGTATGCAGGAGCATGATCGCGATGTTGGACAAGGATAACTCTGGTGGACTCGGCTTTGAAGAGTTTAAGTCGTTGTGGATTGATCTGCGCAATTGGCGAGTGAGTATAACAAGCACACTAACACAGACTATAACTAACACATAAACACACATATGTCAGTAGGTCGTGTAGGGTGTAAAGAACAAGTCAGATTTTCGGAATATACAAATAATGTGGTTTATTTTGGCACAAAAGGAGATGTGTTATAAGTTTGACGTGTATGTCTGTGGCATCGTAGCTCCTAAACGAATGGACCGATTTCAAAATCATTAGCTCTTTTTTATTCGTTGAAGGGATTTTCGAGTCGGGGGGGGAGGGGGGTCAGGATGGGGTTTATTCTTCATATGTAACTAAACTTGCAACAAATAGCAGTTTCAAATCTGCGTTCTATTGTATTGAGTGAAATGAAAGATTGAGGTACTGATATGCCTCATATCAGTACCTCAATCTTTCATTTCAAGTTAGTTATATTATGGAATATCAGTTATGTTCTGATAAATTGGCCACACAAAGCAACACCAATACATGTTAAAAAATCTAACCCTTAACACATTGTTCTGTTGATGTTTTTGTAGCTGTTTATCTAAGTCATTCTAGTTATTGCGTTTTTATTTATTAAGAAAAGAAATGAAGTAGTATGTCGTATCGTGCAGGCGGTGTTCCGCCTCTACGACACGGACGGGCGCGGCGCCATCCCGCAGCGCTCGCTGCGCGACGCGCTCACCTCGGCCGGCTACACCGTCAACGCGCACGTGCTCAACGTGCTCGCTCACAGGTACGCACCTACTCACCTACTCACCTACACTCGGTTTTGCTAACTTTTTTAACTTTACCGACTATGTTGTTAAATGTTTAAAATATGTGTATATTAGATGTGGACATGTGATGGACATTCTGGGATACGGTCATTTTGGGACATGGACATTCTGCGACGTGGGCATTCTGGGATATGGACGTTTTATACCCTCTGGACATTTTGAGATTTGGACATTCTAAACCTGAACGATTTATTTATGTAACATAGGTATTGCGTAAATGACATTGAACGTTTAGTTCACTCGTGTGCCAATATGACCAATACATCTGATCCATAAATTAAATAATAATTTTACAGAATGTGCACTAAATTATAGATTTTAATTTGTAATTAATTATAAAATTAAATAATAATAAGTCTATTTGTTCTAGGTAGTTGGTATTTAATGTGAATGTAATGTGTTTCCCCAACAGATACGGTTCCTCTGACGGCTACATACAGTTCGACGACTTCATTATGTGTTCAGTGCGGCTCAAGTCCATGATTGGTAAGACAACTTGCCATTACTACATTCATTATATTTCTGTTTAGCTAGATATTAGTCAATAGTAGGATCTGTTTAACTAAGTTGGAGTCAATAGTAGAATCTGATTAGCTAAGTAGGAGTAAATAGTAGGATTTGTTTAGCTAAGTAAGAGTTAATAGTAGGATCTGTTTAGGTAAGTAGAAGTCAATAGGAGCATCTGTTTAATTAAGTAGGAGTCAATAATAGGATCTGTTTACCTAAATAGGAGTCAATAGTAGGATCTGTTTAGCTAAGTAGGAGTCATTAGTAGGATCTGTTTAGCTAAGTAGGAGTCAATAGTAGGATCTGTTTAGCTAAGTAGGAGTCAATAGTAGGATCTGTTTAGCTAAGTAGGAGTCAATAGTAGGATCTGTTTAGCTACTTAACTTTAGCTAGAATGTTCTAATTAACATAAGAAAATATAAGTTACATAAGACACATGAGCAAAGTGTGGTGAAGAGAGTTTTATATGTGGAAGTCGACGGGTACAAGAGAAGAGGACGACCAGAGAAAAGATGGATGGACTGCGTGAGAGAAGATATGGCTAGAAAGGGAGTTAGCAGTGAAATGACGAATAATAGAGTAGAGAGAAAGTGAATATATTGCGCCCACCCCAAATAACAATTGGAAAAAGGGTAAAAAGTTTAAAGGCAAACAAAAATATCTTTGATATACTATCTCGCATTTATTTTTTCAATTGTGTCTATGTTCCAGCTCTTAATTACTAAATTGTTGCCAATTTTTATGAGCTATTATAACTTCCTATTTATAGTAATTCAGTGAATATAGTAGCCATCAAAGAGCCACATAAGTATCTAAATAGAACTATATAGCTCATTGAATTCTATTTGAACTTAGTGTGTACAAAAGGTACAAACTACTGTCATTTTTAATACCTGCGTGAAAGTTTGATCAAAGAAATTACCTTGTTGCTGGTTCTACTCCAGCCTGTGGACCTTATTTGTGCATGTTTTTTAGATACGATATCTGTTAAAAGTATGACAGGGGAGATATTTGTTTGTCTAGTAATAATTAATCAAATTAGTAGCTAGTAAAATAATGAGTAGTATTTATACATTTATTTTCAGGCATACCCGATGATATGATACTTACGTTTTTATGAATGCATGAAAAATAATATTTGTCTTGTGTAAAGTCTAATAAAATTATCGCTAATTAATTAGTAACTGATCTGAGAACACCACTAAAGACATGATGGTGAGACTTGCCCAGCTGCTTAAATAAAAGTTAGTGTTTTGTTTGTTTGTATAGTATTAGCTCAAAAACGTCTGAACCGAATCAGAATCATTTCTCCCCTTAGAAGCAGGTTGTTTTTAAGCTTTGTAGAAATATTTTTATGAGTTTAGCTTTAGGTGATAATAATAATTGTTGTTTATGAAATATAAGTGTGTGTTAATAACCGTGACAGCGAACAACGAACCACTGGAGAATCTCGAACGTGAACTGCAGCTGAACTCGTGAGCGGCGCCGGGAACTCGCACAAGTGTACGACATGACAATATTGTCATCCTGTATATAACAACCTACATCACTGCAACAACATCCTGTGTTAGAACCTTGTTATTTATCTTCGTCATTCGCACTCACATCTTGGAAAGTGACACAGTTTTACGTAAAACCAGCAGACCAGTTGAATAGTATAACACGTTTCTCACCGGCTTCTTGAAACTGTCAATACAAACCATGTTAGCATGACATCTGGTTTCTGAATGGCTGACCAAAATATTGTTCAACTAACAGCTAATGCTAGTTTGGGAATCAGGGCTGCACTTGAATTGTATGTACCTTTTGTTACAATAAAGATTTTTTTATTATTATTTAAGGGTCTGTACACGTCACTTTTCTTAAGATAAAAAAATTGCAGTGGAAAGTTACAGTGATGTTTGGTATAGATGTGCGCTATGTCACCTACACACATAAAGCTGTGAAGAAAAGGATCTTAAAATAAAACAATATTTTTATGAACAAAACTTTTTCTAAAACTTGTTAAAAATCAAAGATATCAATGAGTTACTAGTCGTTTCCTTCACAGCTGTGATTAATATTGTTTGCGATGGTACTTTAAATATAAATAAAAAGTTATTAAATAAAAAGTAAAAATTTTTGAAGTGTGAATTCGAAACTATTCGCAAACAATAATTTCTCTATATATCTCATATTTCGGACATTTTACGTGTATGTTTACATTTTTAATTAGTTAAGAACATTTTTATTAAATCACAAAATACAATGTAAAATGTCCCCCTTGCACTTAACGCTTACTAACTGTTTAACTTTCGCGCCATCTTTGAATGAAACCTAAGCCGCCATTGTTGTTTTACAGATACGTTCAACAGGAGATCGTCTGGCGGAGACTACGCCACGTTCTCTCTCGAAGAATGGCTGAATCGCACAGTCTACTCATAATACGTCATCGCCTATTCGCCTTATAGATGTAAACGAGGCCTATATACACGCATACATTGTACATTGCCGAATGTTCTTACATGTTAACGTCATTTTTATATATAACTGTTGTTACACTCGTCTAAAAAGCATATTAAAAGTGTATATTAAGTCACAAATTTTACTATGACTCAATGTACCAATACGGGTATTTTCTGTAATTGACTAAAAATAACTAAAAATATTTTTATAATTGTAACTATTTAATTATTAGTTCTGCAAGATAGTATTATTTTTTTTATCCACCGATTATTCATTCCAATGTGCTGAAGCGTTTTGTCTATGGTCAAGACGTCCTTGTTTAGTTCTGTGCGATTAGCTACAAAAGTTTTTTTTGTGGAAATCTAATATTTATGTTTCATGTAAAACTATTGCAATTTGTTGCATTGATAATGCATTTTTTAATCGAATTGTATTTATTCTGACATTTTTTCTTTATAAAGATCTGAAATAAAACATTTATTTATATAATTCATTTGTATTATTTAAACATTTATACATTACTAGCTGTGCCCGCGACTTCGTCCGCGTGAAATAGTGTCTTTGGGTAGAATTTTTAATTATTTAGGCTAATTGACGATACTTGCGTACAACTTTTCATCCCCACCGTCAACCCCTTACCACCCCTTTTTTCGCATTAAAAAGTAGCCTATGTCCTTTCTCAGGCTCTAGACTATCTTTGTACCAAATTTTCATTTAAATCGGTTCAGTAGCTTTGGCGTGAAAGGGCGACAGACAGACAGAGTTACCTTCGCATTTATAATATTAGTAAGGATAAACCGAAATTCTAGCGAAGTAGGGTGACACTAGGACAGAACTCGTCTATATGACGCCATTTAAGATCCCTGGGGCAACACAATTTTGTAGTCCAGTAAATAAATCATTTTATTGCAGCTCTCTTTTTTATTCCACTAAGTATTCAAACAAGCATACGGCCCAACTTATTGCTTAATTTTTTCAAACTAGATATATGTTGAGAAAACGAAGTGGCAATGACTTTACAAACGGCGAAATCCCGTCTTTACTAATCAAACCGTAAAAGGTATATCCAGTGACGACATCCACATAGATATTATGGTATATCAAGTATGTGAATGTCTCCTCAGCGTCATCTAGCGAAGATTATCTGTTATACCTATGTAGTAGAAAGTTATCATGCATTGTGCAATGAAAGTCCATCTTTCATTGCGCAATGTAATTCTATGCGGAAGCCCCTGGATGCCAGTTTGGGTTTTTGACTCGGTTCAAAGACGTGATGGGAGAATCCCAAACTCACAAGCGATATTGAAACCTTAAGCCCGGCAGCAGGGCGTTCATCCTCTCAACTTGGAACCTAAATGATCGCGCACAGTACTTTTCCAGAGGTATTTCCTTTCGCGGCACTTCGTCTGCGGAATGAACTCCTTGGCGAGATGTCCAAAGGAGTACTGTATGAGATTTCACAAGAAAGGAGTGTCCCGTACACTCTCTAAAGGGTCGGCAATGCGAATGAGTGCCCCCGGGCACTGCAACCGTCCATAGGCTACGGTAATCGCTTACCACCAGGCGGGCCATAAGGACGTTTGAAACCGAAGTGGTAAAAAAATCCCAATTTTCAAACGTTAAGTGTGCATTTAGGTTTAGGTAAGTTCGGACTTACGACATTTTGTTACTGAATGAACTTAAGTATTTGATGACAATCAAGGAACAATTAATTAACATTAAATTCGACTGTGAGTACTTCTATGACTCGTTAAATCTCGTGTTTTTTGTAGGGTTTATTTCAGAACCCAATCCAATAGCAGAAAGCAACAAAACATATAGTAAGTATTGCCTTTCACAAATAAAACGCAGTATAGGTACTTATTTACTATTTATTTGATGAATCAAGAATCACATGACATACAAATATCAACACTGTTAAGTTTCGTATGCACCTTAACAGAAATGTTTTCTCCGAAAATATCCACGCACTATTTAAAACCGTGAAGTAATTCATTTGTAGAAATCCTTTGGAGCGTTTAAAGCGAGAGATTCCTCTACATTTCCATATCGTCCCAATGGTCTTGTTCCTCTTGCTCGTCGTCGCTATCCCCTACTTCCTCCGCCCCCAAGTTCCAAGGAGATCCTTGGATCGAGTCCGAAGGTACGATTATAAGCTTCGCGCCATCTGCAAACATTCGCGTTCTTTATTATTAAAAATACTCCCATTCATGTTACTACTACTGGGCACAGAGCTGGGCAGAATACTTGCTCTGCTTTAGTTAAAATACAAAATACTTAACTTTAAAAAACTTTGCTTCACTAACGTGTTATCTTGAAAATTGGAATTGTGAATTGATGAAATAAATGGAATTTTCTTCTCACAGGGTTCAATCATTTGGAAACGGGCGGTTATAGATCGAAACAGGCAGGCATTTTCTTTTTCGTTAATAATTTTACATTTGACGAAGTAAACTATTGTTGCGGTGACTCTGTGTGTGTTGATCTATAATTTTTAATTATAATAATTGTTTATTAAATCGACGATCTCGAATAATTGATGCTCAATTTTATGAAATAAAGATATTGAATTTGGGACTGCCGACAGAAGTGAAAACTCAAAAGAAAAGACGAACTTAAAACGTTGGTGACATTAATGACAGAACTCAATGTGCAAATTAGCGCCCTCTGGTAGATCTATATATGTATTATTAGCGTGACGGTCACGAGTTCAGTACTTTTTCCCCATAGCGAAAGTGCACAAACGTGTGTAAAGAAGTTTTCACTTCAAAAATCATTGTGTCGATACAATATAATTTTTGGTATCTATATACAATTGATTATAAATTACAATAGATAAATTATGTGAAAAATACCTTATTTATGATATTATCATAAATAAGGTATTTTAAATCTTTTAATAAGTTTTCACATAATTTATCTATTGTAATTTATAATCAATTGTATATAGATACCAAAAATTATAAATCATATTATGATTTAAAAATTACTAAAAGAAAGATATTTTCCACTTATCACGCTATTGAAGCAAAGAAGCGAAATATTTTCAATTCGTTTATTGAAATACAAATTACAGTATTTTAACATTTTTTTATTCAAATCGACCCTGTTCACAAAAACAATAAAGTCTTCATCTTATAAGTACTGCTACTGAGGTTACGTTAGAGCTAGAATCAATTACGTTAAATGTATTTTGAAGCCACAAGTATTTGAAATACTAATTACAAAGTACCTCAGCGTCAGGTATTTAAAATACCAATAACAAGTTATACTTTTAAGACTTGATTGAAGTATAAATACAAAATTAGTATTACAATTACAAGTAATTCAAATACTGAAGATAGATGTTTACACTTACTCAATACAGTGCCGGTCATAGCAACGAGCTGTTGGTACAGGGCGGGCGTCACGCTCAGCATGAGCATGTTGAACATGCGGGTGGACCTCATTGGTCGTCTGGGCTTGAAGCGACCCAAGAACGGCATCATTGTCTCCTTGTTGGGCAGGAAAGGCTCACCGTATATCTGGTAAAGAAATACATTTTAGAATGGGGTAGTTTCCTCACTGAATAATATTAATAAATCCGGTGTCACTTTCAAGAGAACCGTAGAAAGCGTTATGATGGTGATGACCCATGGGGATGGGTCATCGCCTCACCATGGCTACTGGTGAAGTGGTATCTCGGAATCGAAAAGTTGTTGTTAACCCCGTATGTTGACGGAAATTAACGCCATCACGTATTTAAAAGGCTGAGTCTGCCTCAGTTAACAGGCGAAACGTCAGGCAAATCAAAGATAATCGCGTTAACTCCCGTAAACATAATTATATTTACACGGTGTTCCGTCACAAGTGGGTCTATTGCAAGGGACCCGGGTATACCCTAAGAAGGAATCATTCGGCGACCCTTGCAGACCTTGGCCGTCTCGCGGTCAATAGGCGACCACAGGTAAAAGTTACCTATGTAGAAGGGTTTCGTGAATTATTCGATTTGTTAAGCTTTTATAGTCTTTGTTCTTTATACTTCTTTTTTTTACGTGTGGCAACCCCGCGGGTCTTCGCCCCACCAGAGTTGAGCGGTAGGGTGGTATGTCAGAGTCGTATCGACTATAACAACACGGTGTTACGTCACAGTCCTTATTGTCTACGTACCCTCGAAAGGAAACCTCTGTGAATACTGATACTTCTCTGCGATATTTTTGAAGTGAAAACTTCTTTAGGTACGTTTGTACACTTTTACTATGGGGAAAAGGCACTGAACTCATGACCGTCATGCTAATAATACATTTATAATTCCACTAGAGGGCGCTAATCTACCCATTGAGTTCTGTCAGCTCCTTATTAATTAATGTCATCAATCTGCTAATGTGATGTTTTAAGTTCGTCGTTTCGTTTAAGTTTTCCCTTCTGACGGCAGTACCATGACTGCCTATTTTTTTTAATTGTTAAACCAAACAGTAAAAGTAATTGATGTGATAAAAGCAAGTGACATCACAATTCTTTTAAGTAATTTTATTTGAAAAGAGAACTACAATTGTTGTTTCATAGTGATGGATGAGTTTGAAGGGTTCGATTACCCGCAAACCATAACTGGGTATCATCATATATACTTTAAAAAAGAATATATGTGAAGACAATGCTACGGTAAAACGTGTCATGGTGGTCATATTTTAGGGTCGTGTAGTAGACCTTGTGCATAACTTAAAGCGCTTACAATTTTACGAAAATTCGTGATGTTTAAAACATAATCCTTATTTTAGAATTGAACTTAAAATTTTTCCGATAAAACTAATATTTCGTATAAGACGGCTGATGTGAATGAAACTAAAGATAATTAATATCAATCAGATGGAATGTCGAGATTTTTCTGAAAATTTTTGAAAAATATAAAAAACTAAATAATTAAAATTGCCATCGAAATTCATATTATGTTGTTTAAATATGTGCACCTACACTAGGAAAATCATTTTACAAAGAAAAAAGAATTCATAGAAAATATTTTTTTTACATTTTTTTTTCAGTAAAATTTTTTATCCTAAAATTTGACTACACCTTTCTATAACTCTGTATAATATGCATAAGCAGTGTTTCAACATGACTTTTTTTTTACATTACATAATGAAAACTTATCCGCATGGCCAGATGGACAGATGACCCGAGTAGGATAGTCGGGAGGGACTAGATGGGGAAGGCGGAGGACCGGGTGCTATAGCGCACATTGGGAGAGGCCTATGTCCAGCAGTGGCCTAAAATAGGCTAATTGATTGAATACTTACCCTCATTTTACGGAATTTTCGTTCTTGTGGCAAGAATTGTTTGCTTACTACCTGACTGATGACCTGTAAATTAAATACTACACTTTGGTCATTACAGTTTATTCATTACATCATACTATGTATTTTGCGCGGAACCCTAATTTTTTTTCCAAAATGAAAGTAGCCTAAGTCACTCCTTACTCCTGCCAGTGAAAGTGCCGTGGAAATCGGTTCTCCACCCGTTCCGGAGATTAGTCGGAACAAACAGACAAAAGTTTAAGAAACTGAATTTTAGGCATAAGTATCGTGCAAATAACTTATAAAAAACTATTATTTTGACATTACAAACAGATATTTCAATTTTATTTATTTGTATGTATGTATTAATTAGCTTATCGCCGCCGCGCCGTGACTTCGCTCGTGTTTTTGTACTTTTTCCCGAATGACAGGTTGAGTAGTTAAGGCGTGATAATGTAATAGACACACAGAGTTACTTTCGCATTAATAATATAACTTACAAGGTTTAAGAAAGGTTGCAATTTTTTCAACTCCAGACGGACTTGTTTCCTCGCAGTCTCTTCCTCAGTATCCATCTGGTGTAATGTCGAGTCCAACCCATTGACGTGCTCAGTCATCTAAAATATTTAAAACGGTTATAAAACGATAATAATCTAATTTATTTATATTATAGGGGGCAAACGAGCAGAAGGGTCACCTGATGGTAAGTGACTACCGTCGTCCATGGTGGTCAGGCGTGTAAATAGCCCGACCAGGGTGTGATTGCTCAACAGTTAGCGTACGAGGTGTAGGGAAGTAAACCACTTCTATCGATCAAAACAATCATGCCAGCACTAACCTGCAACACCGACCAAGTCCCGATCCTCCAGAAGGCAGCGAGCAGCGGCGAGGTTTCTACGGTCTCTTGCAAGGTATTGACCGGCCGGTCACGATCGTAGACTGGAGCACTCCACATACACCTTGTAAAGGTTACAAGCGAGTCCAAACACTACACGGCTATAGGACTAACGGAAAATCAGCTTCTTTTCACGAGAAATATAACTGATGTCCGTGGCGGAACAAAATTTTTTATATTAAAGGCGTCTTCTTAGCGAAAAGCGATGAGAGCAGGGTATATCCGTTTTTTCTTGCACCAATCAGGTGCAGCGCGTTTACATTATTTGAAGACTGCTAACGCCATCTCTTGAGATCGTCGAGTACATTGGCAATATTACAGCAGTACCAGCACTAATTGCATTCGACAAACAGAATGTGGTTTACTATAAAGACTATGAAATTTATAATATAACGAAATATATTATGGTGCGATTATGTATGCATTTTATAAATATATTGGCGCTCCACCATGCACCCCGCCTTGGAACATCACAAGATGTTTCAAAACACGCGAATTCTCTAACTGACCGAGAGTAACACATGCATTACGCGATTAAATAATAAATATGATAAATATAGCGGCCTAAACTAAAAAATAAGGTTTAAACTAAGTTGAATTTATTGTGTAGGAATAGGATATAATTTAGTTACAGCGCGTTTGTAAATTCCAGTTTGCGTTTTAACTATCGCCACGCGTACAACGTTATCAGAGCCTCTGAACACGTCCGTAATTACTCCTAACGGCCAATGCAACGGTGGAGAATTCTCCTGCTCAAGAAGAACAACAGTTCCGATTTCTACCGGTTTGTCGGGAGTAGCCCATTTTTGCCTAACTTGCAACGTGTGCAAATACTCTAAGTGCCATTTCTTCCAAAAGGATTGGACCATACTATCTAACAACTTTTTACGTTCTAACAGACTCAATCGTTGATCTGACAAATCAGCAGCGGGTAAATATTGCAACGGAGTAGACATCAAAAAATGCGCGGGAGTTAACACCTCAGGATAAGGGTCTGACGATAATACGCTCAATGGACGAGAGTTAAGAATACACTCTATCTGAGTAAGAACAGTTTGCAGTTCTTCGTATGTAAGTAACTGACTTCCTATTACTCTATATAAATGCGTTTTCATGCTCTTTATATTCCCTTCCCACATCCCACCAAAATTTGGTGATCTTGGGGGAATCATCTTCCACTCTATGCGTCGAGAGAGCAACTCATTCGACAGCGCGTTTTTGAAGCTAGAGTTCAATAAAAAACTATACAGCTCATCTAAATGTGCCTTCGCACCGATGAAAGTAGATCCATTATCGGAATAGAGACATGAAACTGGTCCTAGACGGGAAATAAAGCGTTTAAAAGCGGCTAGAAAGTTTTCAGTAGTTAAATCACTGGTCACTTCAATATGTAGACTACGTGTGACCATGCAAACAAAAAGAACGATGTACGCCTTTTGCGCATGTTGACCTCTGCGGCGAGAAAGGATTGTCCTTATCGGACCAGCGTAATCTACACCAGTGTGACAAAATGCCTTGGCCTCTGAAACACGGTAATCAGGAAGATCAGCCATTATAGGCGTTGGATGCGTTGGGTTGCATTTAAAGCAAGTGTTGCACTTTCGCAACTTGGACCTGATAACAGTCCTGGCATCCAAGATCCAGTAGCGTTGTCGTATAATAGACATAAGAAGTCCAGGTCCGGTGTGACAATTAACAACATGAAAATGCTGTATTATTAAGTCAACGACATGATCGCGTTTAGGGAGAAGAACCGGATGTTTAGCTTCGAAAGGAAGCATTGATCCAGAAAGTCTTCCTCCAATGCGTAAAATCCCTTGTTTGTCTAAGAAGACGAAGAGGCTTTGCAGCTTTTTTGAAGGTAATTTATCAGCCTTGATCAATTTGATATCTTCACAGAAGTGCACAGATTGAACGGCGAGAATTAACGCATTCTCAGCACTTGTCAACCCTGCTATAGAACGAGGTTCGACCTTAACTTTAGGTCTTGCGAATTTTAATACATATGCGGTGATACGTAGCAACTTTTCCCAAGAAGAAACACGTTGTGCTAACGTACACAGCAACGGCGGCTCTGTGTGAGTAATGGCAGCCAACACATTTGCCTTGAGTTCAGGCAAGACAGAGCAATTATTAAGCGAGAATGGCTTAATCGGCCACTTCTCAGATGAGCTGCGAATCCACGGAGGACCTTTCCACCACAAATCGTGGGTCAAAAGTTGCGATGGAAGCATACCACGCGAAAGACAATCACTTGGATTACTAGCTCCGGCAATATGATAAAAATGTTTAGAGTCCAAGTTTTCTTGGCACTGAGCGACGCGATTACCGACGAAAACTGACCAACGATGTGGTGAAGAATGAACCCATGATAAAGCAATAGTGGAATCAGAAAATGCGTATATCCCGGCAATGGTCATACGTGTTGCATATGTGTCTCGCACAGTTTTTATTAATTTTGACATAAGTAAAATAGCGCATAATTCTAAGCGAGCGAGCGTAGTGATTTTTGTTGGCGAAACCTTTGATTTAGCGCAAAGAATGCGAGTTTGAATGCCAGACGGGTAGGTACAATGGGCATAAATGACACATCCCAGACCATTCATGCTAGCATCACAAAAAGCAACAAGACGTAATTCACAACCAACTTCGACGCCTACATGACGTGGAATCCTTAAAGTGTCAAGCATTTGAAGTTCTTGCGCAAGAGCGGAAAAACGGGTGCGTATGTGCTCCGGTGCAGGATCGTCCCAATCACACTTGCTGAGCCACAGTTCCTTAATTAACAACTTGGCATAGAGAATCACAGGCGCGACCAATCCGAGCACGTCAAATAGTCGTGCAACCATCGAGAGTATGTTTCTCTTGGTGCACCTTTCATTAATTGCGGCGCATGTGAAATGAAAATTATCTTCACATGGTTCCCATGAGAGACCTAAGACCTTAGAGACATTATTGTCAACATCAAAATCAAGCGACTTGCGGTGCGTGTCGGGAAGCGAGTCAAGTAGCACTGGTGAATTGCTAGACCACTTCACTAAGTCAAAGTCACCCGATTTGAAAAACTTAATCAAGTTGTGAGCTAATTGCGTGGCAGTATCCTCATTTGCAATAGAGAGAACCAAATCGTCCATACACAGACAGGTCTCTGCCACTTTCGCGGCATCAGGATAGAGCGGACTCATGTCAGTAGCCAGCTGTCGCACAGTGCGCATAGCTATGTAAGGGCTTGACTTGAGACCGAAAGGTTGCCTATTAAAGGCATAAGTTCGAATTTTTTCCGATTCGTTGAATCTAAATAAAATGCGTAGGTATTTATGTTGGTCTACTGGTACACCAATCCGTAAATAATGTTGTTTTCAATCAGCGTTCATTGCAATAGGAAATAATCTAAAACCTAACAATAATAAAAACAGATCGGCCTGTAAATTGGGTCCAATATGTAATATATCGTTAAGCGAAAGTCCTGTATGCGTTTTAGCACTCGCGTCCAATACGATGCGCGGCATCGGTTTATCAGGTCGGACTACTGCGTGATGCGGTATATAATAACCATCAGAGGACAGCTCAGATTCTTTAACAGGACTGAGGTAATTGTTATCAATATAATCCTGAATAACCTTGTTATAATTTTCGCGCACTATCGGTGCCTGACGGAGCTTACGCTCGAGTGAAACGAAACGGCGATAAGCGGTAGCGTGCGAATTACCTAATTCCGAAGGGTCCCTACAGAACGGTAATGCAACTGTATAACGACCTACGTCGTCACGGGTCACGGTAGCCGTGAAAATATTTTCGCAATCTGTCTCCTCTGGTGACAACAAGCGTTTCATGGGTACTTCTTCAAGTTCCCAGAACTTTTGCACTATATCATTAAGCGCTAACGCAGAAAAAGACGCGGCAGTAGGTAAAATATGTTTACGCGGGTAATCTCCCATAAGTACGTAACCAAATGTTGTAGATAAAGCACACGGTGCGCGCGGCCCACACTCGACCATATTTCCTAAGTAAATAAATGGGAATAGCTGGGCACCTAACAATAAATCAATCGTGCCCGGAATATTCCAGCTTAAGTCAGCGAGCGGAAGGTTACGAAAATCTAGGTCGCGATCACAATCGATAAATTTCGAAGGCAATTGATCCGTAATGCATTCTACAACAAGCGCATGTATAGTGTATTTCTGATCCGGATAAATACGGGATTCAATGTCTAAATGAACATAACCGATTATCGGACTTGAAGCGGAACCAACACCTTTAACATAGGAATTATTCAACGGTATTATCGGTAAATTTAATAAACTAGAACAAGCAGATGTTATTAGATTATTCTGCGAGCCATTATCTATCAAACACCTAACTACAGATTTGATACCAGCGCTACCCTTAGAGCGCGCGTATACCTGAGCGGTTGACAAAAGTATATCACCCTTATGACAAGAAGTGTAAGACTGTGTATGTGTAACTGGTTCTGTAGCAAGCGGGGGCGCTATGCATGACGAAGTCGTGTGAGCGCGATGAGAAGGCGCGGGCGAAGTAACGGTCGCTCGATGAGCGGGCGGCGGCGAGTACGCGACGGCGGTATTTACCATAGCCGCATGCGATTGCGAATTATTACTATCAAAATGCAATAACCTATGGTGTCTTTTATTACAGAAACAGACTGACGTACTCTTACAATCCGGAAGTTTATGTAAAGTGCTTAAACAATTAACGCAACCGTACTTCGATTTAATAAACTCATATCTAGCCCTTGCGTCTCGCATATTTTTAAACTGAGCGCAATCATATAAATGTCGATGGTTACCACTACACAAACAACAATTCGCGGTAACTGCTGCGTAAGATTTGGAGGTGTGATGAACGCGCCGGTCGCGTGAGGGCGACGTAACAACAGCAGCGGGTTTCGTATATGACCAATTTCGCGGGTTTGAGCGCTCCAAAATCTTAGCCTGATCTTGTATAAAAGCGATAAGCTGTTGTGTCGTAGGCACTTCCACATCCCGAATCGAAAGTTCAAAGGCTTGGATGGTTTGAGGATCCATCCTTCTCAAAGCGCATTGAAGAAAAATAAAATCAGTTAGATCTGTTATGCCTAATTCTTTTAGAGCTGAAATCGAAGCGGAGTATTTACTAACAAAGGTATCAAGAGCGTTCGCAGTGTGCGAGCAAGTTTTTAAGTCCAGTATATTATTGAGATAATATGTACCTAATGAGCGTTTGTCGTGGTATTTCTTAACCAAACTATCCCACAGTATTTTATATGTTTCACCTGACGGAATAATACCGGAAGTGAATTTTAGTGCGTCGTGGGTGAGTTTAGAAATTAGATACTGTACACGTTGCGAGTCAGAAAGCTGTTGATTCAAATGAATATTAGCTTTAAAAGACTGATAAAAGGTATTCCAGTTTTCAGGGCGTCCGTCAAAACTCGGAATTACTAAAGGTTCTAATTTCACTACGGACTTGATCGAGCTACTGGTCTCGAGTGAACGCACCTTAGAAGTGGTTAATATTTTATTTCTAACGCGTTTAACTCTCGAGTATAAATCATCAAATGAATCGAGGCAAGAATACTCGGGATTGACCGTAATCTTTGATAACAAATTTATATTATTTATTTTATCAACAATGGACTCAAATTTATCGCGTAACTCATCTATCATCTCCGTTTCAGCCAGAAAATTCTCGTTAGCTCGCGTTGATGAATCGAAAGAAATTATACCTTTCGACGATGTGTACATACGATTAATACGTTGAAATAATAATTCTTTCTTTTGATTCAACATAACCAACATGACTTCGCGGCTTGATTCGCTTTCCGTCATGTTTATAAAATAATATCACAATACAACTACAAAGTGATAGGTATATCTACCTAGTTAGTGTAAAAACACAAGTTAAATTTAAATCCTAAAATGACTTAGCGTAAAGTACAGTGGTGGAGCGGTTAATAAGTGGGTAGGTATAAATAAGTTCAACTAAATTGAGTATAATGGATATTATTACCAATTAATACGTAATTCACCAAATCTAACAATTAATTATATTTAAATACGAGTCTACCAATAATTACGTAGTTCTCGTGCGTTTTAAACACAGAATTTACCAATTTTACGTAAATCTGTGAGCGAGGAAAAATGGCGGCAAGAATTCACTAGAATTACGTGAATCTTTTTTATGATATGAATAGAAAAGTAAATTCACCAATATTTACGTGAATCACTGGCCTATCCGTACTCGTAAGGACCAAATTATATGGTCAGGCGTGTAAATAGCCCGACCATGGGTGTGATTGCTCAACAGTTAGCGTACGAGGTGTAGGGAAGTAAACCACTTCTATCGATCAAAACAATCATGCCAGCACTAACCTGCAACACCGACCAAGTCCCGATCCTCCAGAAGGCAGCGAGCAGCGGCGAGGTTTCTACGGTCTCTTGCAAGGTATTGACCGGCCGGTCACGATCGTAGACTGGAGCACTCCACATACACCTTGTAAAGGTTACAAGCGAGTCCAAACACTACACGGCTATAGGACTAACGGAAAATCAGCTTCTTTTCACGAGAAATATAACTGATGTCCGTGGCGGAACAAAATTTTTTATATTAAAGGCGTCTTCTTAGCGAAAAGCGATGAGAGCAGGGTATATCCGTTTTTTCTTGCACCAATCAGGTGCAGCGCGTTTACATTATTTGAAGACTGCTAACGCCATCTCTTGAGATCGTCGAGTACATTGGCAATATTACAGCAGTACCAGCACTAATTGCATTCGACAAACAGAATGTGGTTTACTATAAAGACTATGAAATTTATAATATAACGAAATATATTATGGTGCGATTATGTATGCATTTTATAAATATATTGGCGCTCCACCACATGGACACCTGCAACTCAAGAGACACAAGTGCGTTGCCGGCCTTTGAGATAGGAGCACGCTCTTTTCCTGAAGGTCGTATCGGTCCGGAAATACCACAGGCGACAATTTGTTCCAGATATTGGTTGTGTGAGACAAAAAAATTCGGGAGAACCGCACAGTACAAGTAGATACGTAAATACATTTATTTGTACGTAATTTTTTTTTAAATTGCGCATTTAGAAACGTCAAGTTTTGAGTACTTTATAAGTTCCTAGCTGTTGCCCGCGCGGCTTCGCTCGCGTGTACATATTAATATATTCTGTGAACTCTTTTTCCAAAATAAAGGTAGCCTAAGTTACTCCTCATAACACCAGCTATCTGCCAGTGAAAGTCCGGTGAAAATTGGACCACCCGTTCCAGAGATTAGCCGGAACTAACCGACAAACAGACATAAATGAAGAAAAATTATGTTTTGTTAGTTCGTAGCTTCGCTTTTTAGTAGTTCGTAGCTTCGCTTTTTAGTAGTTCGTAGCTTCGCTTTGTAGTAGTTCGTAGCTTCGCTTTGTAGTAGTTCGTAGCTTCGCTTTTTAGTAGTTCGTAGCTTCGCTTTTTAGTAGTTCGTAGCTTCGCTTTTTAGTAGTTCGTAGCTTCGCTTTTTAGTAGTTCGTAGCTTCGCTTTGTAGTAGTTCGTAGCTTCGCTTTTTAGTAGTTCGTAGCTTCGCTTTGTAGTAGTTCGTAGCTTCGCTTTTTAGTAGTTCGTAGCTTCGCTTTGTAGTAGTTCGTAGCTTCGCTTTGTAGTAGTTCGTAGCTTCGCTTTTTAGTAGTTCGTAGCTTCGCTTTTTAGTAGTTCGTAGCTTCGCTTTTTAGTAGTTCGTAGCTTCGCTTTGTAGCAGTTCGTAGCTTCGCTTTGTAGTAGTTCGTAGCTTCGCTTTTTAGTAGTTCGTAGCTTCGCTTTTTAGTAGTTCGTAGCTTCGCTTTGTAGTAGTTCGTAGCTTCGCTTTGTAGTAGTTCGTAGCTTCGCTTTTTAGTAGTTCGTAGCTTCGCTTTTTAGTAGTTCGTAGTTTCGCTTTTTAGTAGTTCGTAGCTTCGCTTTGTAGTAGTTCGTAGCTTCGCTTTTTCAGTAGTTCGTATAGTCAACAGGGCTTCTTTAGAAAATACTCCTTTTCTGACCCCGCAAGCCACGGACGAGTTTATAGATATCGGTCCGCATACAACTCGATGGGTCGTGTGCTCATTTACCACCTTCGTAGTACAAAAGTTCGACGGGCCTGTTGGTCTAGTGGTTAGTGATAATGACTGCTGAGCCAAAAGTCGTGGTTTAGATTCAAACCCAGGACAAATAATTGTGGAATGATCATTTCATTGATCATGATCATTTGTGCAATAGCCTGGGTGTAATTTGTCTATAATAGGTATGTATTTAGTAATGAATAAGTATGTTTATCAGCAGTCTGGTAACCATAGTACAGGCTCTGCGTAGTTTTGGGATCAGACGGCCGAGTATCTCAAGTTATTACGTATGTTATAAAAAAAAGAAAACAAAATATAAAAAAAATACCTTTGTCAGAATCTTCGCTGAATACTTGTCACATAATCCCCTCACTTTTTCTATTGGCAAATCTAGTCCTGTAAGGAAAACTTCTGTTAAATAAAGTGTATACATGTTTTGAACACCATTGTCTATATGGGTGACAAAAATAAAATACATCATACATGTACCTATATATATGCACAAAATAAACACTTAGATCATTACTTTCATGAAAAATAATAACTTAATTTTTCGTTTGTCTAATATATGTGAGAATGTTGTTCAAAGGATTAAAGAAAGGTGTCATGTAATTTTTAAGGGGTTTTAAATAGGGTATAGCGTCGTTGTCGATGTACAGATAATTTTAAATATGATATGTTTGCACCTATATGTATACGGGGGTCACACTGAAAGTTTTTAGAAAATAAAAAACGGAATGATATAGCTGGAAGTCACCGAAGTGCGTGCGGCGGTAGGCGCGGGTCGTTTACATTCATACCCCGATGCATAGTGGTGGAGGTGGCGATGTCGCTCTCCTGCAGCTGCTGGCGCGGAGTGCCGGCCGCGTCCTGCAGCGCGTGCAGCGTGGACAGCACGAGCTGGAAGTCGCCGAAGTGCGGGTGCGCGCGGCGGTAGGCGCGGGTCGACATAAAGCACGACTCCTCTAACTCCGGGGAATGGGCCACTAGGACTTCTACGCGCTTGTTTATTATCTGAAAACAACCGAGGTATTTTTTCTTCAACTTTAAACGGTCTAAACGGGAATCATACGCACCCTAAAAAAAAACATTTTTTTCCATATCGGTTAATTAATTGCGGAGTTTTGACTTAAAAAACTTTTTCTATATTTTTTTAAGTTAGTTAAATAGATCAATATTGTAATCTGTCAGGTCAGAAGATACTTATAACCTGAACACAAACATGCAAAATATGGCTTTTCCCCCGCCTAATAAAGTTCAAGTTTATGGTAACGTAAAATTAATAAAAAATACACATAATTAAATACGGTATGTGAGCCCATTCGTGGCCACAGCACAGATAAGATAATAGTTACTTCGTAACAGATACATCACTCCCATACAAAACTCAAAATACCTACGTTATAATAGCCTACAAAATTGAAATAATAATACCTGGCGTTAGCTGCGACCAGAAATATATCCTATTTACGCTAATCGAAAGTTGAGAACGCCTTGCCCACCGCGCGACCTTCGTCTGTGCATGTAGCCGAACTGCCGGACACTCTAGACTTATTTGTGTACAAAGTACACAAATAATGAAATAAATTATTTATTTGGGGTATGTCCCGATATACACTGCGAGCACTGCTTAGTGCTCTTCCTGGAGATAACTTCGTTCCGTTATGGACTGACAGAATACTGCCGCAGTATCCTAGGGAAGTATATGACGTCATAAATCGTCGCCATTTTTGTACTGTGAGCGCTATCGTTTTCGAGGAAAGGTGCTCTCGGTGCTTTGATCATGTGATCAACAACAATTTTTTTTCCAGTTAGAATATAAACAATTAAATATGTTCATCACTTTTACCGTACATAGCCCCATTTAAATAATTCGGTTATAAAGTTATTATGCATTCGGTTACTTAAAAAACAATATTTTCTTTTAATAAAAAGTAAACTTACTTTTATTATGCTAGTAATTGTCAATTGACAATTGACTTGAATATTAAATTTTTAAATATAACTACATTCAAACAAATGTTTTTCTTGTTGAACAGATAACTTGTAATTATATATGATAATTATTTTCACGTCAAAACAGCGCCAAAAAACATAGATGGCAGTATACTTGACTGTGTTCCGTATTAAACAGTAACCAGTAAAGCTAATTATAAAGGAACGGCTTCGCAGTATACTAAATTGACGTCAGTTCTTATAGTGCTCGCAGGGCATATCGGAACACACACTTGATAATAAAATTTATGGGTGTTGAGTTTTATATAATGATTAATAAAATTATTTCCTCTATGAAATTTATATCTTAAATTTTTATAGGAAATTAAAATATCCTTAAACCTTCAATAGTAATATAAAATGTTGATGCTGTAGACATATACACCCCTACATTTTACATCGCCGCGTTTGTCTGTCTATCTGTTCACGATAAACTCAAAAACTACTCAACAGATTTTCATGCGGTTTTCATCAATAGATAGCTATTTATGAGGAAGGTTTAGGTATGTAATTTGTTAAGGTTTTGTGTAAATTGTTTGAAATATGATTATGATTGTTGAAGATGTCTCTGCTACCCGTGCGAAGCTAGGGCGGGTTGCTAGTAATGGCTGTTGCGTAGACTAGAGAAAGATACTCTTATAATTTAATACTTTTGTATTACATATTATATTACACAAAAGTATTAAATAACAAATAACTACCTACTCAAATAATAACCTCAATCCGTGGCGCTCTCAATATGTTTTACATTTCAGTAGCTCTTATTATTATTTTCACTATATTTCTAACTATATTACATATTGTGTGAGAGAAGCAGCCGTCAGTTCGCCTTGCCTACAAGTTACAACAAATGAATACGCTGGCAGTCCACACCTTCTAAGTTCGTCACCTTTCGTAGAAATTATGGGTTTATTATTGACGGTTTAAAAGACTACATTTATTACAACTTCACTCTGGCTAATCACTCAAAACCTGATTTAGTGCAACATTGTATAGAATATATATATATAAGTAACATTTATTTTTTGTGGAGAAGATAACTATTATTTATTATTAGTACAGCCCCGCGGCAATGGCGAGTAAAGAATAAACACCTAAAGTATTTTTATATTATATTGACAAAAAAGTAATAGCTAAAATCATTTTTGCAACTTATTTTTAAAGGATTTTACAGATCACTTACATCTAGCAATAACGCAATTTAACATAATAAATACATTTAGCAATAACTAAACATTTCCACTTCATAATAAGTTCGATTTGACATTTTGTTTTTATTATGGAGATTGCCGTTCTGTCGTGCGTGTGTGCTCTCAGCTACGCGTTGTTGCCCCTACTGACACTTTTACCGTGGACGGATAGCTAAATTGGTAGGTATATAAAACGCGACCTCGAGTGAGTGATGTAGCCCTGGCCACAGTTCAATGAGATCGAAATATCGGGTATAGTATGTGCCCGATCGTTAAAAATATATATCCGAGGATACAAATACGGATTATTAGCGTCCAGATCCAAGATCCAAAATACGGACTACGGACCTCAAGGTTTCTGCTCAGTTGATGCCGATACGCGTAAACGCGTTGATCGTCGTATCAAACAACAGTTGACGTTGAGCACTAATAACACATGTTTAGACTTTCACAGCGCGTGTTTTTTTTAAATAATAATTCTAATATATCTATAAGAGTTTGATCGCGTTATAAAAATAGTCAAATAGTGTCTTATAACAGTTATAACTGTTAATAATAATAGTAACTCACTCACACAATAAATGTATAATTTGAAAATTATATAAAATACTAGCTGACCCGGCACACGTTGTTTTGCCATATTAATTATTTCTAATGAATATTTTGGTCCTAACCCTTCCCTCTCTCTATCTTCCCCCATATCTCTCCATCTCCCCCCTCCTCTCCTACTCCCACCTTAAAGGCCGGCAAGGCACTTGTGACTCTCTAGTTGTAGGTGCCCATGGGCAGCGATAGTCACTTACCATCAGGCGATCCGACTGCTCGTTAACCCCCTATTCCATCAAAAAAAAAGTTTGACATCGACTTGACGGCAATCGATTATAACAATCGCACTTTCTATTTTCACTTGGTTAAATACTTTAAAAAAATTGTACCAATGAAAGTAAAAATACTAATATCGCTATTAAAAAACAGGGGTTGATCGTAGAAGGGTGCAAATTGAGGATTGTATGTATTTTTGTATGTTGTATCATAAAAAAATAGAAATTAAAAATTTTGTCTAAAAAATAAAAATAAAAATTTAGGGGTGAACGGACTACCCCTAACATTTAGGGGGATGAAAAATAGATGTTGGCCGATTCTCATAGATACCGGATAAGCACAAAAAATTTCATCAAAATCGGTCAAGCCCTTTCGGAGGAGTATGGCAACGAAAACTGTGACACGAGAATTTTATATATTAGATACGTTCAAAATCCGCCAAAAAGTAACGGATACGGACGCGGATACAGCGCTTTTTTCTTCCTCGGATATCCACGAATATGGATATCCGGCACATCACTAGTTGTACCCATTGATTTATATAAAACCTCATTAAGTCACGAATATACAATGTATGAAGTAAATATAATTTACCTTGGCAATTTCCTGCATCAACTTGTAGTTATTTTTCTCGTTCAAACTATTAATTCCAGGATATTTAGCTTGTAACTCCCCCATAATTTCATTTGTTGTAAATGTTACAATCTGGAATTATTATTTGTACGTAAAAATTACATTTTTACAGAGACAGAGAGCAAGGAGTTCTATTTGCTGCGCTGTAGATACACTACACCTACTATTCTCGGCAGTCTGTGTTATTTATTTTGATAACTATTCTACAATGTATATAACCATTTCTTATTGTAGTATTTATTATTATCAAGTTTTTGGGAATGGATGGATGTTTACTGCTTCAATTCGGGCTTACATTTGTTCTCTATTCTTCGGGAACTGTACCTTTTTTCTGGATGAGAGCTACTCTATTTCCTTTTCTATACTCTGACAATGTTTAAGCAAAGTTTCAAGACAATCGGTTGTTGACAGAAGTTGACGCGTGAAAGTGTAACAAATAACTAAACTCAAGTTGCATATAATACTAGCTGTTGCCCGCGACCAGCCTATTCCAGAATATAATCTATCTCTGTGCCAAATTTCATCCAGATCCATTCAGCTGTTTTTGCGTGAAAAAGTAAACATCTGTCCATCCATCCATCCATCACAAACTTGCGCCTTTATAATATTAGTAAGATTAGTAACTAAATTAGGATATAGGAAATACAGTGCCTAACACCAATGGGGCAGGTCCCTTCATGCATTGGAAAAGGGCCTCTGTCACACCCAAAGTTATACCCCAAATACAGTGAGTACAATTGCATAACTTTAATAAATATTCGATATTTTATTATACCTATTCCTAGACAACGGAGTGCAACCACAAGGGGCCATCCATACGTCATCCGTTACGTCACACAAATTTCATGATTTTTGGACGCCCCCTGTCCTTGTCATATTTGTGGAACCCCCCCCCCTCTCTGGTGTGTCCTCACATATTATACACCCAGAACTGAAAAGAGCAGTTCTAAAATTACGTTTTTAGTAAAACTGTAGTAGTGTATGTAGTCTTTCGATTGCAAGTAATGTTTTGTGTTAATACTTTAGATTTTGACATGTGACGTCACAAAGCTTATGACCCCTCCATCCCTTGTACTGTCACACAAGGTTCTTAGTTGACTCCCTCCCACCCCTTTAACGTGTGACGTAATTTATGGATGGCCCCCAAGTGATCATACTGTAATTATATAAATAAATATGCCCCTGCATTTCTGAAGCAGTAGGCAGAGACGTAATAACACCCACATTGTGCTAATTATAATTTGGTCCCACTTACGTAATAGGGTGCAAGCCTATTGCCGGGGTTTATTACAACGGGCCCTTTGGAAATAATTTTCTTATTGGTAATTTTTATATTGAAAAATAAAGGCAAGAAGGGAACCCTATAAAAGGAAAGGTATATGGGTGGATTAGGGGTTAACTCGTACTGGCTGATACCAGGGAGCCCCAGCCCTCTTACATAATGATATGCTATAATCCAGAACAAAAAATTTATGAAAGAGGTATACATTACCCGCCCCTCAGCATTTTCATCAGCGATACGCTGCTGTTTACGCAAAGCCGTAGGTACGCGTTTGGCTTTAGATTTTGCTGATGTACCCAAGGGTATCTAAAAAACAAAAACCATTTCGTAATTGACCGAAAAATATAATAAATGATGAATTGTTTCAGGCGTTGAGCTTATTTGAGAAAGGCTTGCTAGCCGTTAAGTACTCTTTTATTATAATGTAACTTGTAGTTGTTACAGATTCTATCTATCTATATATTTACAAATTCTATCATTGGAGAAAGGGCAGAACGTGAGCGTCGAGCTAACAATATTATTGTGGTTGGTTTAGAAGAATCCAACTCTGATGAAAAAGATACTCGCAGTGCCCATGATGAATCTGTAGTTAAAGATATCATAGAAGAAGTCACTAATGATAGTGGAGCCTCAGCTAAAGTGGTGAAAGTAATCCGCTTAGGTCAAAAAGACAGCTCAAAGCCCAGAAGCCTATGAAAGTTGTTATGAAAAGTCGATCTGATGCTGTCCATATTTTGAAAAACAAAGCCAAAACGCGTAAGGAGGTAAGACTCTATAATGACAGAACACCACAGCAACGTGAAGAACTCAATCAGCCTCAAAGACAGGATGAATAAAGGTGAGACAGATATCACTATAAAATATGTTAGCGAAATACCAAAGATTGTCAAGACAAAAAACTAAGTTTCACTCCATACACCATCCTCACATTTTACTATACCAACTTATGCTCAATATCTGCTAAACTTGACTTACTCCTGCTTGACATAAACACACAAAAACCCACATTCATCATTCTAACAGAAACTTGGCTGAATAGTAATGACAGGAACGGTACCTATGCAATTCCAAACTACACTCTCTTTAGGAAAGAGCCGCAAAAAGAGGCCAGAGTCCGAAGGCGGGAAATCAAGAGGGGGGGGGGGTGTTGCAATTTATGTCAATAGCAGTTTCAATGGCATCCCAATAATTGCACGCAAGAATAACCGGTACATGACTGACACTGTTGAGGCGTTATACCTTGATATACAATTTGCCCATTACCATTTCTTACTAGTTGGAGTCTATCGTGCGGATACTAATGTTAACTGGGCAGAAGATGACAAAGTATTATTTAATAATATGTTACATGCTTCTGAAACCAACACCATACTAATCATAGGAGACTTTAACTACCCGGACCTAGCCTATATGTTCAGACCAAAGACTAAGTGGTGCATCACAAGTATTTCAGGATATGTTTCTTGACAGTAATCTTCATCAGCTGATATCCAACCCAACAAGATTTTGACAGAACAATATACCATCACTACTGGACCTTATGCTGACCAACGATAGCTCTATGATATCCAATATAAACCATCTACCACCTATTGGCAAAAGTTATCACTGTGTATTGCACTTTCAAATGCAATGTCTTACTCTCTTATCAGGCTCTCAACTGCAACAGAAGCTATACTATCAAAATATTGACTTCAATAAGTTTAACGAAGACCTCAATATAGACCTAAATACTATAGTCAGTATTGAACAGGTGGAGGACTCATGGAACTGTGTCAAAACAGTACTGAATGCTAACATAGAAAAACACGCTCCCCTAGTAACAATCAGTCGAAAAACCAAAAATAAACCTTGGATTAAACCAGACATAATAAAACTAACACATGTAAAACGAAAACTTTGGGATGTATACTCTGCCAGTAAAAAACCAGAAGACTACTTACAGTATAGGAACATTAGCAACAAATGTGTCAATGAATGTAGAAAGTACAGAAGATACTATGAAGCAGATATACTTAAAAATGGTGATAAATGCTTCTATTCATACTTGCATAGGTGCACATCTTCTAAGGTTAGCATTCCACCTGCTATAGGGAACCCACTTGGCAACTTAGTGACTAGTTCATTGGATATTGCTAATACATTTGCCGAGGAATTTCATAAAGCATACTCTGTAGAAACAAGTATAAACCATACACCCAAAGTTAAAGGTATGGCACGCGTGGAAGCCTCCTTATGTGATATCTCATTTGAGGAGGAAGAAATTGCAAAAGTACTGAAGAACCTTAATGTAAACTCTTCACCGGGACCAGACAGTATACCAAACATAGTATTAAAAAACAGTGTGAACTTGATTAACAGTACTAGCAAAAATAATGCAAACCTCTTTTACTAACAGTAGCTTACCCAAAGATTGGAGACATGCCATAGTGACACCTGTATACAAAAGTGGTGATAAGACTGATCCAGCTAATTTCAGACCTATAAGCCCCACCGGTGCCATAGTTAAATGTATGGAGAAGATTATATCGAATCATATCAGGTCATTCCTCAACAGACAAAACATAATTTCTATAAAACAACATGGCTTTGTTGAGAAGAGATCCACAGTAACAAATTTACTCATGTGTTTTAACACATGGTCAAAGGAACTTGACCAAAAAAGAAGTGTGGATATTATTTATCTAGATTTTGAACGTGCCTTTGATAAAGTTCCTCACAATCGCCTATTGTTGAAGCTTGAGCACTTTGGTATACATGGAAATCTTCTAAAATGGCTTGAAAACTACCTTGTGGATAGAACATACCAAGTCCGAGTCGGTAACACATTATCTGAGCCAATGAAAGTCCTGAGTGGTGTTTCCCAGGGCTCTGTTCTCTCACCTATCCTGTTCAACATATTTACTACAGATTTGATAACATTAATTGGGTGTGAGTCTTGTTTCTTCGCTGACGATGGAAAGTTCTTTGGTGATCCTATTATTCAGTCAGGACAATTGCAATCAGACCTGGACAAATTACAACATAGGACCAAGGAGTGGGTTGCGAAACTCAATGCAACCAAATGTTCCGTTCTGCGCTTAGGCAAGCACAACCCTGAAGTACCATACAAAAAAGGTGACACTACAATTGCATCTGTCAAGACTCAAAAATAAAATCTTTTTAACAAAAAATTAAACCGACGAAAGGCCTAAAAAGCAAAAAATAAATAAACCTTAAGTATTGAGCTTATTTACATAAACTATCTAATTTTACATAAACTTATTTTGAGTCGGCGCCAAACAACAAACTGATTAATTATCAAAATCGAAATTTTATTTGGCGCCGACTCAAAATATGTTTATATAAAATTAGATAGTTTATGTAAATAAGCTCAATACTTAAGACTTAAGGTTCATTTATTTTTTGCTTTTTAGTTCTTTTCGTCGTTTTATTTTTTTGTTAAAAAGATTTTATTTTATGGTTCTTTTCATCATCATGATGATAGTGATGAAAAATGATGATGATTTCTAAACGCAATACCTGATAAAGTAATGAAAAGTAAACAGAAACACTATTCGTTCCTACAATTTTCGAGGGTTTCTCTCAATTTTTTCAGGATCCCATCATCAGATTCTGACTTCCTTGACATGGGTCCATCCTTGAGGTAAGGTATACCCTATCTAACAAAAAAAGAACGACATGCATTCCAACACATGACACCTTTAGTTTTCGTAAAATATTTTAAAACTTATGTCAGGCCCCTGTTAGAGTACGGCTTCCAAATTTGGAACCCATACCTTGTGAAGGATATTGACCTGCTGGAAAGTGTGCAAAGGCGAGCGACTAAGATACCGTATAGTCTGCGACATAAGACTTATGAGGAACGCTTAGGAATATCGAAATTACTGACATTAAAACATCGCAGGATGAGAGGTGATCTTATTGTTGCCTATAAAATATTAAGCTCAAAATATAACCTGCCCAATATCAAAGATATGTTCCTACTTCAACAAAAAGCATACTCGTTGCGCAGACACAGCCTCACGCTCACATTTGCAATCGCTGGTGGCCTATCACACTTTGAACAATCGTGTTGTCACTATATGGAACAAGCTTCCAGAAAGTGTTGTAACTTCGAAATCAGTGAACAGTTTTATGTGTCAACTAGATAAATGGTTGGAAAAATACAACCCACTGGACTGAACAACCTATTAACATAAAATGAGATAGTTAAATATACACGAAGTTATACACCATAGACTTTTACTCCAGTGCAGTGATGTGGACACATCAGCAAGTTTGCTGCTCGTCCATAATTCAATAATAATAATAATGTTATTTCTATTAACATAACTGAATACATAAAATAAAACTCAAACTATGCACTAAGCTCATTAATGCATTTTCTCATATTTTTGTTTATGAAATTCTTTCACATACTTACATTAGGCACTTTATCAGGAATGAATGCGTGGAGCTTTCCTTTGGATTTATAATTGGCATTGTTTATATTTTGTATTACATGAACAGGGTCCAATTTCTCAGAAACTCGAATGTAACAGATTTTCTTTTGATTAGAATTATTAGATCTTCCAAAATTTAGTGCTTCGAAAGGACCGCGTATAGGTTTTTGAAGCACTTTAACAACGGACTTGAGGTTCAACTGTAAAATTTTAATTTTGTTATAAATATCTCTAGAAACCGGCTCCGACCACATCAAGTATGGAAAGTCAACAGCAGAACATACACTTAAACATAAAAAGTTTATAAAAGGTAAATAAGGCATAATATCTATCATCGACACTAAAAACCTTTTCTGGTCCTCGTAAAGTAAAATGTGTTAATTCACACATAGATAAACAATGCATGCCAAATCCGAGCTCACAAGTAGTTATTTATCAAGGTACCCAAGAGAATGTTTTCTGCTACTCTGCGTACATGAATTTTACGGTTAGAGTCTAGCCTACTATATAAACAAATTATTAAGGTTACCACGGCAGGAATATTATCAACAGCTATTATAGACATTATTAAGTCGTTTATGTAGTTTTATATCTATTAGATGTAGAATATTTTTAAACAACTTCAACTTTTGATTAATGACTTTGTGGAGCTACCACAATATTTTTAATGAATAATAGTCTCCAACAAAGAGTATACAAACACTACGGTCTCCAAGTCCAAGGGAGTTTGACAGATTTTGATTTAATATTAGTGTTGACCAAAGAGTATACATACAAACACTACCACAGAATACATAATAGTACCACTACTGATCTTGACTATGAGTATGACCTACTACGTTGAGCTGTTGATACTTGATAATACTGATGGCTCAACTCGAGTTAATAGATTTTATGCTTAACTCCACTCAAATTTTCCTTAACTCGGGTTTGAGCTTGATGTGCATAAACAAACTTACAAGAGACTGTCTTTCACTTTTGGAGTTCTCAATTCAACTGTTTTTTTTGTGTGTATGAATGTTTTGTGTTTATTGATAAATAATTATTGAAATCGGTTTACAAATGGCGAAGATAACGCTTAATATCTTTGCCATTTGTGAACCGATTTCAAGCTTAACAAAAAAAAATTATTGAACACTGACGAACAGTTATCGAACAGTTAAAATAGCAAAAGAAAATAAAAAAGACGACTTCTCCCCCCCAACTTAAGGGTCGTTTTTTATTTTATTTAAAAAAAGCTAAGATGAAACAAATGAAAATTTTGATCGGACAAAGAAGAACAGTTGAAAGAGCAAAAACAGAAGTAAAAAAAACGTCTTTTCCCTAACGAAGTTTTCACTTAAAAAAAAATTTGCTTATACACAAACTACCTTCAAATTTCATCTTCATAAGTGGTCCCTAGACGATCATGCGGCATGACATGCTCAATCATCATGCTGCATGAAGGATCTGTTTAGAGTCTATCATAATATATCTGTCTGTCTGTCTGATCCCAAACTAGGCAGAGCCTGTACTATGGTAACCAGACTGCTGATAAACATACTTATTTATTTCTAAATACATACATATTATAGATAAAGAACACCCAGACGCAGAACAAATGATCATGCTTATCACACAATTATTTGTCCTCGGTGGGAATCGAACCCACGACCTCTGGCTTAGCAGTCAGGGTCACTAACCACTAGACCAACAGGCCAGTCACGGAGCATGATAATTCGCTTGGTATAATCATTTTATTCAGTCGATATATATAGATAGTACAGTGAAGAGGTCTTCTGCGCTGGTATGGAAATTTCTTTGTCAAAGGAGGATGTATAAATAAATATATTTATAAATACAAAAATAAAAGGAATGGTCAATCAACTGTCAGCACGTAGTTTGCATGTCATGCACGTGGTTTGCATGTCATTCGCAACAATCAATACTGTTAAACGGTCATGTCATGCATGCATTACAGCACGTAATGCATGTCATGCCGCATGATCGTCTAGGGACCGCTACGCGCTATAGATCAAGTGCTGTTTGTAGATTTCGTGAAAAGTCAGTAGATGAGTGAGTGAGTGAGTATCTTTTTGTTTTATTATTATTTCTCTTTATTAAATTACATTTTTAAATATGTATAAAACAAAATATATATATTTAAAAATATAAAAAATAGTAGACCACCGATATCGGGTACAGGGACCAAGACACCGGTGGTTAGGGCTCCAAAGACAGGAACCTCGTCACTATACGGGCCGTGTCGAGGAGAACTGCTTTCTGCATCAGTCCCTTGATCCAGCTGTCTAACAGGAGCCTCTCAAGATGTTGATCGAGGCTCTTGGCTATTAATCTATGAGCAGAATCGACATTCCACATATCGACAATCTCGTGAGACAAATCCAAATATTTTATTTGTTTTTCATTTTAACTTTCACGAGGTTATCGTCATGAGGCGATAACATCGAGTTTGGGCTCGTTTGACTCGTCTTGACGAGTACTTTGGTCCTAAATGGTAACCAGGATTTGATGATGACGCTGGAAGGTGGCCATAGGATCTCCGTAATAAAACGACGTAACCGCATCGAGTTTGATTCGTCTTGATGAGTACTATATTCCTAGATAATATCCATATGCAACCCCATCAGATTTGGGAAAATAAGTTAATCAACAATTGATTAAATTGTTGTTATTGTTGTCAACAACAATTAAGAGTTAAGTTAAAGTTCTACTAATTAAATAGATGTAAGTTGTTTAAATAAAATATAAATGACATAACACTAAGTGCTGAAAACATCACATATTATGTGTGCGTGCTGCGAATTACTAGGAGCTACGGAAAAACGCCGCTACGCTCTACGAACTACGCCACCGCCGTAGTAAATCCCGAATCATAAACACTAAAAAGTTAAAAATAAAGTTTTTTTTTAAACAAAAAAAAAATAACTTTTATTACTTTCGCTCTAGATCGTCTTTATTTCTCTTGCCGTCAAAATGTAACACGCTTTTATTAAAAAAATGGGATATAATATACCTATAAAATGGTATATTTTTTATCAGAATTAATTATTTTTAACTTTTTAGTCTTTTTTTATTTAAAAGTAATAAAAGCTTGTTTCTAAACTGAAAGCCAAGCAATTATCGTAATATTTTCCTTAACTGTAGGGACTGTACCTCCCTAATCAGGAAGTTCCCTATCCATAATAATTGGTAACTTAACTAAACAAACTAACTAATATATGCAGCTACTATTTATTACACTGACAAAAACTAAATGAATATTAACTATAATATTTACAAATTGACCCAATTCAAAGTAAATAAAAACACTCGCCAAATTTCAGTTTTCCTTATTTTTATTTATTACACTTTTGCATGCTTATTTAAAAATATAATTTCTTATACCTAAATAAAATATAATGTCAGATCTATATTATATCTCTGGAAAACATGATTAACCATTGTTTGTATAAAATAGTAAGAAAACATAAACAACCTTATCAATGTAGACTAAATTATGAATATTTGCTTTTGAAGCACTTATAAAAAATAAAGTATACTTAATTGTACAACATGTAGGCCAACTTTATCAATAGCGTACCAAAGGCTTAATATCATGAATACTTTTACAATATTTATCAGTCCAGATTAAAAACTCTTTTGCAGCAACAACACACTCCAGAAGCATCATGCAGTCATCTTCAGCTCTATGGGCACTAGTAACTTTCTTATTTAGTAATCTTTCATATAAATCGGTCAATTTAAAACTAAGTTTTTCATTTACATTTTCCTTTTTTAAACTCCTATTAGGTGGTAGGCTGTTGCTTATACTTCTTTGTGATGATCCAAAAGGATCAATGTCAGACAAAGATGAGCACAGTAAGTCTATTTCATTCCAATCCTCTGAACTTACATTGAAATCTGGCCAATCTTCACTCCCTTTTGAATCTTCAAAACTATTACTTGAGTTAGGAGATATCTTTGGGTATTTCTCTTTATGTAATTTTCTGAATCCAATTAAAGAGTCAACACATAACAAATCCTTGGGCAGTAATATATTAATATCTCTGAATTCAGCTAAAAGTATTTTATAATCAAATGTATTTCCATTGTGTGCTATCAAGCACACAGGTTTAGGCAACTCGCTTAAGAATGAGATAATTGTCTCAGCCTTTTCTTTGAAAATTGGTGCATTATTTAACATTTCGTTAGTTAACCCTGTAATAGCAGATACCTCTGAATTTATTCTTCTTTGTGGGTTAAGCAAGAGTATCAGTTTACTAAAATAAGGCCTTTTGCCAATGTCAGCTTTTTCCAAGTCTTTACGCGAAGCGGCGATGAAACAGAGTTCTGTAATTTTGGTTTTATTGCGCTCTTGGTACGGCAGACCTGTTGTTTCTATATCAAAAAACAAGTAGCTGGCTATCTTCATTTTACTTTATCACTGTTTCGACTATTTTTAGTTTAAATTTCATTAAATATATATTTTCAAACTATTCTTATCACAATGTACTTTGAATAAGCGCAGAGTACTTTATTATATACATAATATAATACTATAATTTGACATTTGACAATGACAACCTGAACTTCAAGTACTTAACCAAAGACTACAATAGTATATAGGATATAGACTGACAGCTCTGCTTCTTTTTATTGATAACACAAAACTCTGCCTAGTGGTCAGATACCGAAAACTAATATAATATACATATCTATAGGTATATATATATATACAATTGAACAATATATAGGTACCTACTTATACGGTGTATGAATGTGTTTTGTTGTTACCTGTTTCTTGTTTTATTCTAACATGAGAATTTTATAATTTAGCTAATTAATGTATGTTTATGACTAATCTCCGATTTTTATATTCAAACCAAAACTTTTATTGCAAAAAGAAAAGCACAAGAAACTGGCAATCGGTACTCATACGCAGCCATTTGCAATATAAGTGAAGTGTTGCCAACCCAATATTAATAAGTTCCAAATATTAAAAAAAATTGTTGATTGTTACGATTGTATTTTTAATTAATATTATTGTGTGTTGGTGAACAAATTGTTGTTTGTAAAGAATTTGACGTGGTTTTAGATATTTACAAATGCAAATTTCAAATCGTAATACATTTGAGGGTAATAAATTTCCCCTCATACAAATTATAAATTTAAATATTGTAACACAGTAATTTTCGTTCCGGTATCTATCCTTGGGATGGCACTGAACTCAATAAAAAAAGTGCAATTCTTTTATGTTCCAAGTTGCCATAGCATGAAGCATATTATGAACTTAACGTAGGGATATTCATTTAACATCGATATATCGAATTCACTCGATGTTTGGCATACCATATATCGGATTAAATCGATTTTTGACAAATATTTATTCTATTCGATATATCGAACTATTTATTTTTAGAAACATCGAATCTTTGTTTTTTTATCCAATCTATTAATAAAATTAATTCTGACTAATAATTACAATAAAAAGAGAAGTAATATTTAACACGGGGTACTTGAAGATTTCAATTTTAAATAAATCATTCATAATCGATAAGTCATTAACAGGTAGTGACATCAACAAAGAAATAGAATGAAAGGTAAAAGATTAAGTAAACTTTTATTTTTGCAAAGTTTGTCTAAAGAGCATTCGTTTTAAATGGGTAAAGTGAAAGTAAGTTTTTGCAAGTAGATTAAGACTAGTAGTAAATTTCTGTATTTTTAGTCTTTGCTGTTTTTAAGTGGGTTATAAATAGAGATCGGATAGTCGGATGCATATTTACCTAAAGTTGTTTTTTGGATAACAAATTATGGAAGCGGCTTCTAAGTATATTTTTATTTACGAATGCAGTTGTATTGTCGCGTCGCTACTTGCGCACAAGCAAGTATAATTTGCCGTCTCACTCGCACTCTTACAAAATGCTTACATTTCCTGGGGTTTAATAGGCCCGATTTGACACTTGTCACAACGTAATAAGGTTGTTTTTGCTTCGTCAAAGATCACTGACAATAAAAGTAGGGAAAAGCAACCATTATACGTTGTAACAGAGCAAGTGTCATTTGTGTCAAACTGGGGTTAATTACATCTCACGGAGTTTAGGTACACTTAAATTTGAATTTCCTGGAATCGTGGGATTCTTTCGATAAAAATTTTCCATAGTAGCCAACATCTCAACTTTAGGTAAATATGCATCCGAATATCCGATCTCTAGTTATAAAATACTTCTATTAATTTGTCATTCACTTACAAACGTATAACTCATCTGTCATATCGCCACTATTTTGTAGTACAATTTCTATACAAGTAAGACTCATATGAAATCACTATTATTACACTATTAGTATAGCTATGTTACTCTGGTCTCTCATTCTACATTCACACATACGAAATCAAGGACAGCAAACAATCTACGTTTAACTGGAAAAAGGTATTAGTAGACTTTTGTGGAAAGTATTCGATATTGAAAAAATATCAATGTTTTCAAGCGATATATCGATAAACATCGATATATCGATATATCCGATGGTTTACGTCGAATATAAATATCGAAATATTTTTAAAGTGGACATTTGTTGTTGGTTTGGCGTTGGCGATGCTATTTTCTTAAATTATCCAAAAATAATAATGGTCAAATTCCCCATTTTAGGGAGAAAAAACCTGGATTCCCCGCTCTTCTTAAAAAAATCTTACATTAATTAGCTTTTTCGAATAAACTGATTAAGTTCAGCTTGACAGGTTTTCCATACTTTCTTGGTTTAAATTTTATTTGTAGGAGGTATTACTTTAAGATTCAAAATCAAAATAATTTCTCTTTTCATAATTGATATTTTTGTGTCACACTAACATAAAAGTGACTTAGGGGAAAATTCATATTGTTCTTAGGAGGAAAGCCTTTGTTTTTCTTTGTCACTTTTATGCTGTCTTCACAGTTGTAAAAGTTTTAGACTTTTATATTTTAATTAATCATTAAAAATCTTATATTATGAAACTATTGGGTAATAGACATAGTGTATCTATACCTACTTATGTTGGAACATTATTTTATCATTCTTACTGTTTTTTTATTCTCTTTGATTAATAATTCTATTTTTTTCTTCATATTTTATTTTCCCTTGGTAATTTTATTCTATACTGTTGCTGATATATTCTTATTTAGTTTAGCACTTTTCTACAACTTCTTATTTAGTCAGATTTTTGTTTCAAAGTCCTCCAATATTCTCGCCTGCTTTCCTTGAAGCGATAGCTCTCCTTTTTTTTATAGAATTTTTTTTCTAACTCTTTCTCGTTCTTCTCCTGTAGTGCTTTTAATTTTTCGGAATCATTGAGTTTTAGTCGGTCTCTGTAAAATATATAAATGAGATGGAATCCTTCGCAACTGATGGTGTTGAGGTATCTTCGGTAATAGTTTCTTTTAAACATTGACATTCATCTTTATTATACTCTCTTCCCTCACGGTGACGTTTACGACTTCGTTTTTTGTTACAATGTCTACAAGTCCTTCATGATTTATTTACACTATTTCTAATACATACACGAAATTAATATCTACGTTACTATATATACAAACTACGAATACCCTCTGATTCCAATTTATATTAAATACAGAATTTTTTTTTTTATAAATGGGTCCAAAAGCACGTATTCACGGCTTTGTTTCCCGCGCTTCTTATTGTGGTAATAATAACTCAGTGCGTGGGAGCTGTATTGTATAAGTAATCTACGACCTTTAAACATGGAAAAGTTGAAACTCCTTTTTCTTTAGGGAGAATCATGAAAATGTTTCAATTGAACGTCATTTCCAAAGTGTATGCAAACACTCTGCCAAACCTTCGAAGGTTTACTATTAGTCAATACTAAGATGCCAATGCATCTGAGGATAGCATTGATTTTATGATTTGTCCAAGATTTCAACATTATAAATGAAACACTCATTACACTCTACACCTTTTATTTTTATTGCAACACTCATTATTGGACTAGTACAATAAAAAATAAGTGCCACTAATACAGAATCAGTTCTTATAGATATTATATAGTTAAATTATATTAGAGTGCAGCTTCATTTTATATGTTGTCCTAACCAGTACAGTAATACTTGTAAATTAATATTTGTGACTGCTATGGTAAAGATCAGCGATTTCTAAAGTATATCGTAAAGAAATTTATAGTTCTGCGTATTATTAACATTTTTGTCAAGGATGCATGTTGTGCCTTCAGTAATCTTTAACACCAAAGTTATCGATTTTCATGTAGCAAACGCTTTGTAATCTATTTGATCTCAACAACATACAAAATAATCTGTTCAAGCTGTAATAGATAAAAAAATAGGCAGTCATAATGCTGCCGACAGAAGTAAAAACTTACACTAAACGACGAACTTAAAACGTCACATTAGCAGGTCGGTGACATTAATTAATAAGGAACTGACAGAACTCAATGTTAAGATTACCGCCCTCTAGTGGATCTATATATGTATTATTAGCGTGACGGTCACGAGTTCAGTGCTTTTTTCCCCATAGCAAAGTGCACAAACGTTTTTACTAGAAAACTTCTGACTCTGACTACATATACACTATTTATGATAATGTTTTAAAAGAAATCGAGCAAACTCCTATACATTTACTAGTTTTAACTTTTTTATAAAAATGTTAAAACGGACCTACTTACAGCTAATATAGAGACTAAATCTGTAGTTTAGAAGTAGTTACCCATATAACATATATAATCACTAAGAAAAGAGTTGCAACAATTCATCCCCTAGCTTGTTTATAATGACAATAATATATTAACACACGTTGCCTGCTGCTCCCTACTGCTCCTACGTTGTTTACAGCACTGGAATATTGATATTGTAGAGTGCTGTGGCATATACAATGTGCGTTTGGAGCTAAACCTCGCAAGTGCTTATAATACGCAACCGTTGCGTGCATAGATGGGTAATCACCCGGGTTAAACCCACGACTGGGTGATTATCCATCTCTAGTTGAGTGCGTTGCAGAAGTGCCAGTGCGGTTACGCACCCGTTTTTGCGCGCTAATACACATATAATATGGTTAGTCGCACTGGAAAAAGCAAACACAACGTGTGTGTAGACGCATTTTTGAATCGAAAAAATTCTGTTTTTTCAGCAATAAGAAAAAGTTATTACGAAAGTGTACAACATGCCGACACTAGTGGTTCCCCACAGTTTCACATACGTTTATGGTCACAGCTCCTCTGCTAGGGGTCGTAGCGTGATGTTACATAGCATTACCTTCCTTAGTGAATACTCTATCCAATACAAAAATAATTATTCAAATCAGACTGACAGTTTCACAGATTAGCGCTTTTAAACAAACATACAATCAAACAAAAATGTTTTGAGCTTTATTTTATTATATAGATAGCATGTTCAAATTATTTGTGGACTGCTGATATTTGCAAGATACTGAACGCACACTAAACACAGCCTAAAGTGAATATTATTTATATTCACAATACAAAATGATGTCTGTGCGCGTTTCCTTAAAAATACGCCCAAAGAATTCTCCTCACGTATTAACATATAGAAGATACTACAGCGATTTTTGGTGTAACCTGTCTGTTGCCAACCAACTACAATGTTGCTGCACTAACATAGCTTATATTGAACCTCGGACTAAAGATATAGGCTACAAATAATTATGTATCTTTTAAAAAAGTATCACCGACTTCAATGCGCCTCAAAATACCCAAATCGCTACAATTGTGCCTATAAAATTTGAAGAGTTCTCTCGATTTCTGCAGAATCCCATCATGAGATCCTGACCTAATGACCATGGGACCACCTGGGAAGTATACCCATTCAAACAAATGAAATCGGTCGGTATTTTCCAAATCGGTCCAGGCATCTTTGAGTAAATGAAAATAATTTATTACCAAAAAGAAAAAAAAATAGTAATTACTTGGTAATAAATTATATTCATTTCATTTCATTTTCATTTCAATCGGTGAACATACAAAAAAAAAACAGTGGAACATAGAACCTCCTCCTTTTTTGAAAGCGAATAAAAAAGGGTTCTGTTTATTCGTATTAAACTTTTTATTACGTTCATTTGTGAAGCGTTGACATTTCTTAAAAGTCTACCAGTCTGGTCAAAAATCTTCTAAGCTGACTAACATGACGCTCTACGAAACCTTAAGAAAAGTAACCAGAAATGCAAGTGTAACTCCAGGCAATGGCTGCTTCTTACTAAAACTACAAGAATATACTACAATTATCAATCGGACACACTATTACAGTAGCCTTTTGGACGAGCAGCAGGTGCAGAATAATCTTCGCTTACAAAAAATATTTAAATCACCAATCTTCTAAATCTTCCTCATTCACATCTGCCATGTCAATATTTTCTTCATTTTGCTGGGTCTCATCTCCAGCTGCATCGTGGGCAAAGCTTTTATTACATGTTTCTTCACTGAGATTGCCCATTATGTTGTCTATGTCAACATCGTTGGTAAAATCTTCATTGTCAGTAACCTGTACTGCTTTGAAAGCTTGATAAGCTTCCTCGTTAGATACTTCGTTTCCTTCTTTATATTCTTGATTGTCGAAGGTTTGACACTCTACATTTTCAATGACCTCTGAATTGTTAATTTGCTCATAAATATTTTTCATTTCTTGACATAAATCTTCCTCTTTCACAACGTCTGCACTTTCCTTTTCTACATTATGGCCATCATTGTATTCTTCTAGTTGATTGTCATCATTCTGGTCGACATTATCGCCGTCATTTTTGAGGACATCATCAATTATGGGCTGGTGTTCAGTGGTCTGGGTTACAACTTTAGTTAGCTCTTGACGATGCTGTTTAGTCGTTTTTGACTTACTCTTCATATCAACCAAGTTCAAAGGTTTGAAGTTCACCATGCTTGCCCCTGTAATTAAAAAAAAAACACTAATATAGTCAAAAAACATAGTGACTTGAATTTTTTTAAAAGAAAGTTTTTAAATTTTGAAGAAATTTTAATCCTTTTATACTTGCTGAATACAACATGAGACTCGGATTTATATTTGAAAGCATTTACATAGACTAATGTTTTAAAAAAGAGAAGCTGGTAAGAATCGTGTCATACCGAAGACGTGCTTTACAATGCTGCCGTCTTTACGAAAAGTGTAATACTTAGGTTAATACTGATTTCGAGAAAAAAGTGTTTAAAGATTTTATTTTTGGTTTGTTTGTATCTCCATCTTGCTTGCAGTCATGCTTGGTATGACCGGCTCTGGCATAGCTACGTAAAAACTGTCTAAATAGAATATATAGATCTCGTTCTACTGATCCCGAATATGTACTTAACTCTATTCGCGCTAAAACTCGAGTTATTGCACTTTTCGTAAGGACAGCAAAATGGTAGAACAGGGCAGGGTTCCCCAAACTTTTAAGGTTACGAAACACTCATGAAATCCCTATAATTTCATGGAATCCTACATTCATAGGCATACCCTGTTTAACTGTACATAATCACCTATAATTATCTTTTAAAAAAAGCATCACCGATTTCAATGTGCCTAAATCAAGACAAATTGTATTTTGTTTGTTTTGTTTCAAAATAATAATACACAGTTTACATCGATGATATTTTCGTTTACTCCTAAACCTCGTTGTCTCATTGGAGCAGTGCGTTTAGTTGGCCTACCCGTATTATATTTCAACAAAATACATCTACTTTCCACTACAAAGCACAGTGAAGTCAGTGATGCTTATAAAAAAAATAATATCATATCATCATCATACTTAAAACTAAGCAGACACCCTCCCAAGTTATGTGATGTATTTTCTCACGTAAATTTTTTGTGGCTTTAGTACTACAAATTCTACGCCAATACGTCTCGTCTCGTCGTGCGAGCGACGAATGCTACCGTCACCGTCGAGACGTATCAAAGTAGCATTTACGCGTTTATCGTTTGGAAATACTCATTCAGTTGTTCTCAGCCCGCGGGGACGTATTGAAGTACATTTCCATAAACGCGTCCGGGGGCCGTAAGATTCTCGCTTACTACATAAAAGTACTATTACTTTTAGGTAGTTAGCGAAAACCATATATAGCATAGCAGGAGAACAATTTCTTCTCAACACATACTTTGTGCTATTTCAAAACTATGTTTGTAACTAACAACACACATACCTACATACTCACGCCTGTATCCCCGAAGGGGTATAAGTCAGTACGAGAGTACTCACGTAATAGGGGGCAAGCCTATTACCGTCAAACGGTTACTTTGGGAATTAAAGATGACAGAATTGGAAATATATTAAAAGAAAAAAGTAGGTAAGAAGTAACCTAACTATGCATATACTTAATAAATTATTTGGCGGAACCCTAGCGACTTATCCACGGAATCCTTGGGAACCCATGGAATAGGGTTTATAATTGAAGCGTTTACGTTACGTTTTGTAGTTAAAAAAAACCTAGCATGTGCAGGAGCGTACACGAGGTAAGAGTGTAACTTCTTAAAATATACGCCTCTCTCTTTCTATATATTTTCTATTCTCTCCATTATATCTTTTTTCTCGCTTATGTAACGAAATGCGCCTAAACCTGACGCGTTCTATAAATTTCATTATCGATTATTGAACCACCGCCTAAGTTTTACTTCAAAAACTTTTTAAAAAGTAAAGAGATCAGATGGTTCACACTCACCTACGAGTACCGGCTTCATCAGACACAGTCGGTCATGATCCTCTACCGTTTGACAATCCGCGATAAAGTAAGGCTGCTGCTTGGCCTTTTTTAGCGCAGACACTTTGAAGTTCTTCAGGAAATTCTCCAGCGGCAGACGTTTGATCGGCGGAGAGGCGAACACTCGGATCATCATCGGTAGAATTGGTATCATACGCTTCGCTATGATTATTTTGAGAACCTGCAACAGTGTACATTGCATATTTAAAAAAGCTTTATATAAAGACATTTTACAGCCGAAATAATGTGTTACAGTTACAGGTGAAATTACTATTTCATACTTTGTAAATTTTTATATATATATTTGTTCCTTTTTTTTTTCTCTCTCGCTTATTACTTATAATTAGAAATAGGTAAATCATCTCTAATATTTTTTATTTCACGGAAGATAATCAACCAGTAAATGTGGTGTACAGCTGTAATTGGACTTCAGGTTAACAAATTGTATAAGGTGACTATTAGTTTAAGAAGTTTTAATCTGTTGTCTGTTTCTGTACCTTACAAATAAAATAAATAAACCTATGAAAATAGACTACATCTACTGTGAAGAATCATCTGTCTGGTGTATTGTTAGGATAGCTTATTAAATGAATGATGTAAGAACCCCATCTGGTGCCGCTCTTTGAAGTAATTTTTGTTAGGGCACCTGTATCCATGGTATATTTGTTAGGGCACCTGTATCCATGGTATATTTGTTAGGGCACCTGTATCCATGGTATATTTGATCGAAGATTATAGCCAATTAAATCTAGATGTCAATTAACTTATGCGGTATCCATGTGAAATATTTATTTACTCCAATGAAGGGACCCCACTTAAGCACGTATATTTTGTAGACACCCAATTGAAAAACTTGACGCTCATTTCCTTCTACTACTTATATCTGTATATATTAACACACAGGCACATAAGAAAGGTCTCTTCTAATAATATAAGTGAAATTGGTTAATCAGCTATTAAAATGCGACAAGAATATTTTACTAGGGCTGTCACCGTGACACGCCACAAGCTGTTTTTTTTTTACTTAACAGTGGATGGCAAAATAAAAAACGATAATGAGGACAGATCATCATTATCTTCTACCTATGTCGTTCTCACGATAAAAGATCCGCATTATAACTAAAAAAATAAATTACCGTATGCCCCGTATGATTGACAACTGTTTTATCTGTGCTAATAATTGTTTTCTGTTTTACAGCAATTGTATACATACCCTCTTCATCTCTTCAGGTAGTTCTTCTAGGAGCCTGTTGCTAAACTTAGCAGTTTCTTCATTTCCAGGATTCTCAGTAACCTTATCGATCTGTAAAACACATTTAATGATTCAATAAAATCACTTTTTGTAATATACAGAGTTTAACTCTTAATAGCGCAGCTACAGAGTATATATAATATATCAATTATAATATCTTTATTACAGACAAATTGGTCATCAATTATTCGAAAACGTCAATTTAAAAAATAATTATAATTAAAAGTTATAGATCAACACATACACACAGTCCTTATCATATGTAAAATTATAACATGAACAAAATTGATAACAGATAATACTGTATCTGCCTGTGTCGATCTATAACCGCCCGTTTCCAAGCCTTGTGAGAAGAAATGGGGCAAACAAACTGAACTGAACAAAAATGAGTAAACTATTTCGCTTCATAAGTAGGCGTTCAGTAGTGAATTCCTGGATTCCATTCCAGTGTCGCGCTAATTGATACTAGATTATTTTGTTAGAAAGTGATGGGCCTTAAGACGTTTGACGGTAGGACGGAAAAGGCTCGCCTTGGTGAAATATAGGTGTATTGTTTGCATCTCTGAATAAAATACCGGATTAGTTATATACAGGTACTAGTGTATAAAAGTAATTAAATATTTTACATTTAATCAGTTAAGCTTTGATTATATGGACAGGTATATAATCAAAGCAGTTAAGATCATTCGATGAAGATTGATCTTGAGTGTGTTAGTCAGGGGTAACTGTAGAACACTAATGCCGCGTTCCAATAAACAAAAAACGATTCGATTTTGCTTACGGACGGTAAAATTTTGTTGAATATTCATCTAAAAATTTACCGTCCGTAAGCAAAACGAATCGTTTGTTGTTTATTGGAACGTGGCATAAGCCAGAAAATGAATGAACATTAGTACGTCCATTATGTCAATGGATGGCGCTTTGTTACGAACAATTCGTTACAAAAATATGTTTTACTCGTTATTTACAGCGTAAAAATCTTTTAAACGCAAATTATTTAAATTCCAATTATTTGCTAACTTTATTTTAAGAATTAAATTGAAAATTTGTATTTTTAAGTTGCGCAACTGAAACTCAATGATTTGTGTTTAGTTTAAAAAAATAATTGACAGTTGACCCCGTGGTTAAGTCCCGTGGAAATCGGCCCACCCGTTCCTGAGATTAGCCGGAAAAAAACAGACAGACAGACAAAAATAAAAAAAACTGATTTTTAGGCATAGGTATAGGTAAAAAAACTATTATTTTGCCATTACATACAGACACTTTAATTTTATAAGCTTATGCAAGCGCGGCTATGCGCGACAGTTAACCTGTCTTCTTTTATTTGGGATTCATTTCGTGATTGTTTTACCTGCTTTCGCCTTTATAAGACTATGCCTTATTGGAATGGTTAGGGAGGCCAACTATTCCAATAATTGTTTACCAGTTGTAAGGATTAGGATAATATGACTGAGATACATACCAGTTTACACATCAAGTCAACTTCTTTTTCTATTGCTCCCCTTACAACCGGTTTGAGGCGATTGAACACTGGTGAGGACAAATCACTCGCCAACATGGCCTTCATCTCATGCTTATTTTCTGTGGAATAAATAATTGAACAATAGGGGACATATTATATATGAGGGGTATAGTTTCAAAAACTGCAAAGTCCATTTTTTACCTTCTTACTGTCCAGGCATCACTATTTCTTGCTTATAGAGCATTGTAACTTTATAAATAAGTTATAAAATGTAGTATATAGCAATAATTTTTTAACAATACATACAAGTATTAATCCTTTCTTATAAATCCTCCTAAAATTATTATAAAAATACTACTACAATAAATAGAAACAAATTTTCAATTTCCCGATTTTGTGCGTTAAAGGACTTCGCGGTTTTTGTAACTTTACCCCTCATATTGTCTATGAACTGTGGGATCCAGAACACGGATAAAAATACTCAGATAAGATTTTTTTAAGACATCCATATTGTATCATTCATCATTGGATCATTAACACTTTCAGTGCCACCCTAATTTACAGTATATCATGTACGATACCAAACAAAACAAAACAATTTTTTTGAACAAAAGTTTCCTGTACAAAACGTTAATTTTTTTTAAAAATAGCTTTTCTACAAGATGAACAAACTAATATAAAAAAAATATTATTTACGAAAAAATTATGTCCATCATTCAAAAGTTCTTGCATCAAATAGTTCACGACTTTTTTTAACCGATTCTTTAATGATATAAACCCCTCCCAGATACTACCACAACGACCGGCTACTCTGCCTCTGTCTGCCGCCTTTGCACGTCTCCATCCAACTCATTGATAATTGCTCATTGCCACTACCTAGCGCTAGAGGGAACCTTTCTAACAAAAATGTTATACCGAAAACTTGAGTGCTTGGCTAATATTTATACGGATTGTACTTTTGTTGCTTATCATTTATCATTAGCCACGTTCAACTTACGCTTAAACAGCTTTTTATCTGAAAAGAAAAAAGTAAATTATTAAAATGGGTTAACAAGTTTAAACAAACACAGCTTAAAGCCTTAAGCTCATCACACACTATACCGTCACCGTAACGGCACGGCTCCAACCCAGCAATAAAGTGTCATTCAAATCTGAGCATTAAAACGTGGTCGTATAATACATAATGTCAATATGAAAAAGCCGACGGCGGTCAGTAAGCGTGTATTGACATTATGAAATGTATTATACGACTACGTTTTAAAACTCAGATTTTAATGTCAACTTAATTGCTGGGGTGGAGTCGTGATCGTAATGACGGTATAGTGTGTGATGAGTTTTATACTAGTTACAACTTCTATCTCTGGGACTACCACAGGACATACCTTAAATTACAAATGTGTGTTTGTACGTAACTAGACCAAAAATTTTAAGATTATTGATTTGGTAAAAGACAAGTGTTAGTTTGTCTGCTACTTGCAATCTAAATTCTACCATGGTAATCGAGATGGCAGTAACTCAGAAGACAACTCTTCTCGACTTACTGCTTTTTCGATGCTCCATGCCGTGGTGCAGCAGAATTATAGATGATAAATTTATTTAATACTAGCAAATCCCGCGCGGCTTCGCTTGCGTGTACATATTAATTCTTTTTCCAAAATAAAAGTATTATATTAATTATTTTGACTTTACAAACAGACATTTGAATTTTATTTATTGGTATTGATGACTATTTAAAATAATAAGATTTATAACCGACCATAAGATTAGACGTGTAAATTGGGACTTAACCACGATATCAATTACAGGCACAATACCTTATTTGGTTACCAGACGTTTCGATCGAATTAGATCGATCGTGTGGTCACAGGTGGACTGCTGTAATTATTATCGTGATTAAATCCAGATTTACACAATTAATATGGTAAAAATTTTAAGTCCTGAAAATTAAAAAGCAACCAAAAAATACTCGACATTTTAAAAAAAATTACATAAAAATGCTGGAAAACTACAATACATAGGATATAAACTACAATGTATAGGATACATATAAAATTACATGTTCAAGGTTTTTCAGCTATAAATAAACAGTTTGGATGTGTTAGTGATTCTATTGCCGGGAACCCTGAACATTTATGAATTATATGTATTTATATTTACCTCCTTGTGGATACTGGGGTATGCGACCTGGAATTAATGCAAGTGGTGTACTCCCAGGATTCTTATTTCCTGTAACAAATAACCCGTTATAAAGCTACATTTGTTGTCGCTTCTTTAAACACTCGTATGTATTTTATTTTAAATAGGGATAAACTATATGTAGATGATAAAACAATTCACTATTAAATTAAAATGAATTAATAGACATTATTATGACTTGTTACACCGGTGACGCCACGCCATCGGTCCGTATGACAAAAAGCTGGCAATGGTGGGGTGAGAATTGAAGCACGAACAACATAGCAGTTACTGTTATTTAGTGAAACACTTTGCCATCAGAGTTTTGAAAAGTGTCCAAAATAAGATACAAAGTTCTGAAAAAGTAAAAATTGGCAATTTTCGTTTGGTCGATGGACTGACTCTACTGATACTATTTTCTTTTGCCTTTCGAATTTACTTGGCATTATCCATACAATTTGTTTTTTGATACAATTACGTATGCAAGTCATTGGAAAAAGAAAACTTATTAAAAAATATCAAAAAGTAACTTTTAATTTAATTAAACACGCATTTGCATGTTGAGGATTTGTTCACAATTACCTTGCTTGCCTGATTGCCCCTTCTGTTTCTGTTTCTTAGCTGTAACATATATAATACTTCATCAGAATAATAAAAACTTTCATGAGTGGTATTCATAATAATGAAAGATATACGGTTTTACTAACGTGTGTATTTCGGGGCTCCCCTACTAATTTTAGACCCAACGGGGGCCCTTTATCAAGCCCTGCCACGTGTGGCGCTTGTTGTTAAGAGTTCTCTTGATGTCACACAAAACAATTATTCTTTATGTAATGTGCAGATTACAATTCCAAAAGGTTGTCAATTGTAAACTTGTGGAACCCTCACAATGGAGAAATTATTTTTAAACACAGCATTATAATTTAAAAAAAATACTTCATACCCAACATGGAGGGCAACGGTTGCGGTAATCTGGGAAATTGTGTTCTTTGTTCCTGTGGTCCTCCTTGTTGCACATTCACTACAAAGAAAATGAAATTAAAGAGAACTGGTCACCATCCATCCATCGGAGACCCTAGAAACCTTCTAGGTCTATAAAACTTGTCAAGACCAATCCATAGAGCCCAAACACGATGAACTTATGTTGACTAGATGAGGAGTTCAAATGGCTACCTCCGTTAGACCACCTCTATGATACCATATTATTGCATTGTCTCTGAAGTTACATAATTATTCAAAATTTCGGTTCAATCGACTGATATAACTTCAGTTTGCTAGAGTCAAATTCAATTCAAATTCAAATTCAAAATCATTTATTCAATTAAGACACTAAGTGACATTTATGAACGTTAAATTGAAGCTAGAGTTGAAATCATACATCGGCGCAAACAGACGCCACAGCATGTGCTGGATTGTCGAGGTAAAAATATTGTAGAGTAAAATTAGGTGAAAACACCAAAATCTACTGCCTGCTTGTGTCGATCTATAACTTCCAGTTTCCAAAATGCGTAGAGCCTTATGAGAAGAATACTGGCAAAGAAACTCATGGCCACTCTTTTTAAAAGTCAGATCTTCAGGTACAATAGTGTTAGTGTTACACGAAAGGTAAACAGGATGCAAGCTGATGCCACCTAAATTTCATTTTATTGAAATGCTCCAAAAGCTAACGTACTAAAAAATAAAAATCACTCAGTGATACCGTTGATGGTTTGAACTTATTAAACATAGAAATCATTCAAGGTGCACATCTACTTTCATTCAGTTACAAAATCTACTGTTAAAAATAATTCGTGACTGGATTAAGAGGCTAGAGTTGCAGTTGAACGAACCAAAATAATAGTATAGGCTAAAGCATCGCTGACTAGGCCGCCCAGTCACCCCAAGCAGCACCCGTTCACGAGTTGACCCATACCACAGAATACATAATATTACACATATAGAAGATTCATATCTAAAGTGGGAGTGGGTCTGAATAATTTGATGATAAGAAATGGTCCAACTTCAAAGTGATTATCTCTATAATCAATCTATCAACAAATTGGCCCGTAGAAAAATTAGAGGAATAAATTTTGCGTTGGATGAGACCGCACTGTACAGCATCGAATCAATACAGGGTGGATGAAGTGGCGGCAGGTATCAGGAACCATTTGTGATCCCAAGTTTTCTGTTAAGTTGAAGGGACAGGTGCATTAAACTATCATCAGACCTGCCGTCCTGTACGGATCTGAAAGTTGGCCCACAAAGACAACGGATAAGAGACGCCTGCACGTAGCCGAAATGCGAATGTTGAGATGGATGTGTGGTGTGACTAGGATGGACAAGGTGAGAAATGAATATATTAGAGGGAGCCTGAAAATATCATCAGTGGAGGAAAAGCTAAGGAACAATAGGTTATCGTGCTATGGACGTGTGATGTGGAGAGATGAGCCAAATGTGGTGAAAGGAGTTTTATGTTTGGATGTTGACGAGTACAAGAGAAGAGAATGACCAAAGAAAAGATGGATGGACTGTGTGAGAGAAGATATTTCCAGAAATTGAGTAAGGAAGAATAAAACATATTGCACCGACACCAAATAAAATTGGGTCAAGGGTAGACAGATGATGATGAGACCAAAAGTGAATTTTTTGGTCGCCTGTTTCCGTAGATACAGTTTCACTTTAAAGTTGGATATTTCTTTAAGCCTTCTTAAAATAGAATTAAATAAAAATAGTCTTTATTCTACCACTATCGCTGATATTACATTAAATTAATTTATAAAATTGAATTTATAAGTTACTAGCGACCCGCCCCAGCTTCGCACGGGTGTAATGTAGATACTAATGTGGTGAACAATTATTGTGATATGATTAAACAAATTAACACAAAACAATATTAAATTATATGTATAAACCTTCTTCTTGAATCTCTCTGTCTAATTGGTAAACCGAATTAAAATCCGTTGCGTAGTTTAAAAAATCTAAGCGTACAAACGGCGGAAGCGACTTTGTTTTATACTATGTAAAGAAGATACAAATATAATAGAATTAAGCCTACTGGTTACTATTAATTCGTAATAAGTAAAGTATTTACATAGTATGTAAATGTCTCTATGTAAATACTTACCAAATCTGGAGGTCGACGCTTGCACTGGTCCTCCATGTTGTGGTCCCCATTGCTGCAGAGCTACATGTAGTATGTTCGCTAAAAAGAAAATTATAAATAAAAAAATGTCTTTACTTCATTTACAATGTTCACCATTGTAAAGGCAGAGAAAGAAATTATGATTTAAACTTTCAGTTCTCTGAATACCATTCTTAAATAATATAATTTAGATACTAGCTTCATCCCGCGGCTTCGCTTGCGTTTAATTAAGATTTTTTATTAATCAACTAACACATAACCAACCATTTTATAGGGCTTGTTAAATAATATCATATAAGCAGAAACCAGAGGGGGTTTAGGTTGTGATGGTTTATTTGTATTTTTTATTTATTGGTTTAGGTTAGGAACCACTAACCATCGTCAAATCGGCTCTAAGAATGCAAATTATAGTCTTGTCATCCAAGCTACATATTAAGTTTAAAAGCAGTTAAAAGGTTAAAATTAACAAGTGAAGCTATATATAAAAACGTGTAGAAAATCCTTACCCAACATCGCAGTCGACGCCGCCGTTTGCGATGTACCGCCATATTGCGGTCCCCTTTCCTGCAGTCCTTGTTGTATATTTACTCCTAAAGAAATAAAAGCAAAAGGACGTTTAAGTAAAGAGTTTCGCATAAGTTTTAGAGAAAAAAATCTAGCGTTTGCATGCGTAATTTCGAATCACATAATATCGACACACACATGCAAGCTTCTATTCCTCCTCCTACTACATAACAGAAGGTAATAATATGTGGTGCTTATCTGTTAGTGATTGTTACACTAGGCTAGCATATCTAAATCGCTGTATCCTATGTATCTATATGAGTGAAAACAACTGTTGGTAAGCCATAAAAAAAAAAATCTAAAAAACACATTTATATATTTTTTTTTGGTAAAAAACAAGAACACCTTGCAAGGGTCCAGCAGCGTCCACAGGTCCTTGTGGCTCATTTCTATGGTCCACTTTCAAATTGCCAAACACTGTAATAATTTTCAAGCCTTTTTTAGAAAAGTTATTATACTGAGCGAAAATGTACAAAGCTATTAATACTGACACAAGACAAATTATCGGTTAATATAATTTTTGACAGCTTTTTTAAATATTATCTAATATTTTTGTAAATGTGGGTATAATGAAACCTTCGATATGACATCTCGATTTGAATTTTTCGATATTTGAATTACTCAGTTAAATTAAAGTACCTACCAAATTGAAGAATATGTTGTACGTGTACCTATGGTTAGATTAATATACACGAAGTAAGTAGTTTGGAAAGAAGAAATCTCAACTACGACGCAATTACCCTGGACTCAAAACCTCCGCGGCGTCATGTTTAAACCGTTGACTATAGTGTTTAACGGTTGATCTACAATAGTCGCATCTTATTCAAGACATAAAGAAAAAAACCGGGCACGCAGCAGGCCTGCAGAGGTAGATTTCGTGTTTTTTAAATTTTTATCTCCAAAAATATGTCGCATTAAAAATATTGTAGAGTAAAATAAAAAAATAGCTTTCATTTAAAAATATTACCGATTGTAAAAAGGTTTACAGTTTCTATGAATTTTTTCCAACAAATTTTGGTTTTCCCCTCCCCAAGTTAAGGATGGAATCATTTAGGGTTCATATTAAAAAAAAGTTCGTATTTACTATAGGCATGCTATTAATGTTAAACGGTCCAAAAATTTTCTATAGGAAAAAAAGTTATGCTGAAACTGATTTTAGAAAATCTGCCACCCAGTCCCCAGCTTGGAACACTCGACAACTGGTACAAAACCAACAGGTAGACTTTTCTTCGAAAATCTACCTAATACGATGTTATTAAGATTTCTGGTGTACTAAAAACTATGGTAAATACGCTGTATGACTTATCGTTTGAATCTGTTATAAAACGACGATTTCGAAAAAAAATTACCCTCACTGACGCTAGGGTTATTCAAGGATCTCACCTGCGCCATGTTGTGGTGGTTGTGGTGTCTTATTCTTTTTAGCCAACTTGCATGGTTCGTTATTTTCTGGAAAGTAAAAATCTTTTAAAATAACGGTCGAAATAAAGACTATTAACGTGTGTTCACACTGTCATATAGATATTGATTACTGCATTTCCGACATAGTTAACTTAGTTGTTGAGACGAATATAAGAGGCGGGAGTTTTAATTACATAAAATTACTTCCCAAAAAGGATATCGATTGAGATTAATTTTTAAAATTGTCACACGAATCGATTATTTCGGAATTGTGCGGTATTTAGGTATCGAAATAGAAATTTGATCTACAATGTGTCAAGTAAGGGCATCATTTCGTCGGTGCGTCCAAAAACTACTATTTTAAGTGATATTGACAAAAAATCACACAGAATTATGTAATTTAAGAGAGAAAACCGTTATGATCCAATTTACTAAAATATTTTTACATTGCGTATCATATTTGAGTACTAACTACATAATATATATTGGAACTACGAGAGCACGCAATGAACTTTGAACATTGTTTCCAGGAAGGAAAATTGCTACTATACATTTTGCACGAAAATATTTTTCCACGAAAGTTTTTTTCGCACTAATGTGTAAAACTGTTTTAATTTTTAATGACTATATTTTTATTTTATGTCTGTTGTAGGCTTTGAACTGTATTTTCTTTCCTTCTTTATTTCAAACTTGATACGATCGCGTCACGTCAACAAATCTAATGATATACATTATTATATTAAGTAATTAATATGGTGAACCAATAAAAAAAAACATGTTTGTTTAATGTGTTTTATCGTCAATAATAGTTTAACCATAAATTTTAAACAAAGTTTAAAACTGACAACTTCGACAAATTTGAGCAACGAATCATCAATCAACTAATATTATTAATAAGCACACTTTAAATCCAGAAGGCAAAACGACTGGACTTATCGACTCAAAGGACGTCCTCTATGCATACGTATATAGTAAGCTAGTGCTAACTATATACTCTCAAAGATGAAGGGCAAGAGAAGTTGAAGAAGTGTTGCCACCATTATGCAAAAGGATGGTTTTAGTATATTAATGAGAAATGGATGACGTTCATCGTATGGATGAATGGAGGAATTCAGTGGATGAGTCATTGGGTAGCACTCCACAAACAGGCAGTCTGATTTCAAGAATCATTTAAAAGAATTCTTTCAGATCCCAGCCTTGTGTTGAGAGGCGTTCGCATGGAATAAAATCCTGACCATGTTATTGGCTCTCAGTTCCGGACACTCAATTCTATTCTAAGCTGATGCACACGGCAGTCGACCTTTCACAATAGCTGCCTAACTTGTGCAAGTCCTGTAGGAAGCTCTTCAATGGAAACATGTGATCCATGTCTGGACATTGTCCTTCGGAGTGTCGAGTCCTAGGAGTTCAGCGTTAGTATCAGTGCTTTAAAGTTGTGATAGAGAGTGAATTGAAATTGATCAACTGCAGCACAGTAGACAATCAGAACATGGTGAGATACCTGTCCTATCTTCTTATCCAGATGTTCATCTGGATAAGAAGATAGGATCGACCACCTTGTGGGGCTTTCCCGGATGTTGTATGCTTAGCTTAGACTCTGAAGCACTTTGATCTCTTGATGATGACGAATAGTAATGTTCTATTCCGCTATAAAAAGTTGCTATAGAACACAGAACGGTCTCCGACGTTCATTAGGATTTGCTTAAGGGCTGCGGTTAGCGGTGGTCATTAGTATCCGACTGAATCTTCAGCTTCAGAAACCTTGGACCAAAAATGACGCCTTCGGCATCGGCCAAAATGGGCCGAAGTTTTAGCAGAGGTCGAAAGTTTCTAGCAAGCACCTTGCGTTGCGCCCGCCGGCCGCCATTGCCAGAAAATAATCAAAATCGTTTTTGTTTTATCATACGATTGAGCTATTGTTAATGGCACAATTTCAAAGATACGTGTTATTATTTGTTAGGTATTGTGATTGTTAAATTACTTTTAAATAAATAAATATTATTTCAGTTGTATTATTTTTAACCAGTTATGGATAATTTTAATCATCTCTTTAAGTTAATACAACCAACATAAAATTTTAAAAAGTTAGCCAATCACTAACCAAATCTCTTAGGGTTATTGAACTTTCGGCCTCGGCTTAGCCCGAAGGTTTAGGCAATGGCCTATTAATCGGCTTCAGTCAATAATCGACCTTCGGTCGGACACTAGCGGCCATTATTCTAGCGAGACGGTGAGACGGCGGCGCAACGTGCTCTGAGCGCCTGTTTGAGACTGCCTACTGTTTCACAGTTACCTAAAGTCTAACAGAGGTATCTATGAATATCATTCTTAGTCACATCTGAAGCAAAAGATCCGCAACGGAACTTTTAGAGATATCGATTCCGACATACCACTTCATCATAAGCCCCGATGAGGTGACGAGGCGTTAAGATTTCGACACACGAAATAAAAGAGGCCATTCATTAATTAAGTAAGGTTAAAAAAATCTTCACATTCGTAAATGCAAAATAAAGAGAACATTGCCAATTATTTTCTTATTGTAGAAGTCCAAAGGACTGATGCGTGACGAAATGCTTACTATTTTTTTTTTAATGTTACGGTGGTTCTAAAGCAAACTTTAGGTAACTTATTGAATAAAGTGAAGTTCTATAATATTTCTGGCATTGCAGTTTGTAATTTACTCTTTCCTGTGGGAATCGACATCTTGATCGACAAAAGCTAGAAAAGCTGTACCTACTATAATCTTTTAAGAAATCCGCGTACTAAATGTAGCAAATATAGTGCACGTATGTAATGCCGCACAGTTTTAGCACTACACGTATGCACGTGTAGATTTTGCATCACACGGTATTACAATGACAAATATCTATCACACGGTGATACTGAAATCATGTTCATGTCTGTCGGATAATGGTCGTCACTCATTTAACAACTCTGCCCATGATCAGCACCGCCACGTCGCTCGACGTCCACTCGTTATCGCTCCTCGCGCAGCCCGCGAGAGAACGAATTGACGAGTAGTCGGCGGACATTTTTTATCAGTTATACTCGTGTTTTGTAATGTCTAATTTCACAAACTGTGAATTGGCTCATACTTAATGAAGAACAACAAAGTGACAGAAGTAGAAAAGGAAAGTTTATTATGCACAGGAAATGTGCAACGAGCCGGTAAGCGGGTAGTAACTGAGTGGTCCACTCGCCGTCCGCGTAGGGGCTGCTTACGTAGGGATCCGGTGCCGTTACGGAGTTGATAAGTGAGGGCACTTCATGTAAAGAAATCTCAACCGCACGAGGTCAGGCGGTGCTGCTCCGGTGCCGAGTTGTTAAATGAGGGAAGACCTTTGACCTCCTAGCAGAAAAATTAAATTTCCCATAAGCGCCAGGTATTGGAATCCCCCACCTGCACTCCTTTGAAATGCACGGCGATACAGAACAGTATAAATGTTTCTAGCATTTTTTTTATTACCCCGGCAATATTTCCTGATGGATATTTATCAAATTAAATATAAAACAATATATTAGATTACCTGCTCCAGCATCCACCTTGGATAACAGCCTTCCACCGACTTTTTGGAGACTATCCCTGAGTGCCACCCAGTCTCCTCGAAAGCCATATAATTTGTTGTATTTTTTCTCTATCTGGTTCATACGCATCGAGTAATCATTTGGGAAATTGATATTTATACGCTTTTTGATACTTGATGTGAGTGCAGAGAGAAGTTTACCAGGGTTTGGTGTTTCATATTGAAATCGGGAATCTTCCAATATGCTCCTGGCTTTAGTAGCAATAAATTGTCCACGCCACTGGCGACCAAGTTGTCTTTCTCTTTGACTTATTGGGTCATCGGTTTTGTTTGGAGCAGAAGAGCTATCTGGTACAAAACCGGAATTCGTGTTTCGTTCTCGTTTCCGGGGTGGTGATTGAACACGATCCCGGACGTCTAGAGAGCGTTGACGTGGTGGGGACTTATAGAAGTTTTGTTGAGACTCATTATCTCGCTGACGCTGATTGATACTATCTCCTGAAGCATATCTCCCATGATCTCCAAAAACGTTCCCGGATGGTCGCGGAGAGTAGCTACGATTATGTCTGCGATTAGGTGAATCACGATCGCGAGAGAAGCCAGGTCTCTGATTCGAACGGTAGGTATTATCGCGATTTGAATCTCGACTACTCTGCCATTTCGAATCACGACTGTTGTTCGATCTCGGATCATTGTGACTATCCCAGTTGGAACCACGACTATTATCCCTTCTTGATGCACGTCTATTGTCCTGTTCTGGTGCAGGATTGTTATCCCATTGTGGATTATTATTGCCCCTTTTGGAGTTACTATTTTCCCAATTTAAGTCACTGTTGCCCCACTTTGTGTTACTGTTGTCCCATTTTGATTTACTGTCGTCCCAATTTGAATTACTATTTTCCCATTTTGAATTACTGATGTCCCATTTTACTTCCCGTTCTTTTTTCGGTGGGGAGTTTTGAGACCCAGATTGTTGCTGTTGGTTCCAATTATTATCAGACCAAGGACTTTGTGCGTAGTCTTGGTTGCTTGCGCCGCCGTACGCCGTTGCAGTCTGATAGCCTATGTTTGAGACTGATGGAGGACTTGGATAAGTAGACTGATTCATCATATAGAACGCACTCTGTGAAAGAATTTATGACGGTAAAATTATTTTGAATGAATTATTAAATTAATTTCAACATTAAGTGCATAATTTGTAAATAGCAACATCCAAACTCATTTGCACTAGACATTAAGTAGGGATGTGCCAACCATACAAGTAAAAGTGTGTAGGCGAATACATTTCAAACACCAAGACACCATACAGCAGCAACACTACAGCTAACCGTCAGATCTTTAAGATCTTTTTTAGCACATGTAGTTTGCAACTATAAAACATACATACATCATGAATGTATGTTTATGTCAATATAGAACATGTTTAATACATGTTCTATACTGATGTGATATTGTGATTACATTCACTATTTACATCCATGCATAAAATCAGTAAAATGAAGAGTTAAAGTCTGCCAAACTGGAGAGGAAAATATGCAATTTTCTAGGCAAACAACCTCATGATAGCAGATAGAGTGTCAAATAGACGATGGCTATTGAGACTGCTACCATAAGATAATAATGTTTTAAAACATAGGCATTAGGTCCCCTGTACGTTACAGGAAGTGCTTATTAGAAAACCTCATCAACTTAATATGAATAACATGTTTTGAGGAACAATTTTGTTTCTCTGCATGGTGCTTAGAATGACATAAGATTTGGTTCAGTCTCTATTTATTCCAAGCAGTGATAACCGTGACCAATAGGGTCTATTTGGAGCAAAGAGGAAGATCTAGGTCACCACTCGTACGACAGTCATCTGTCTGAGAAGCTATTGTAAAAAAATTGCTGTTATGGAGTGGTACTGGTAGGCTGGATATATTCAGCCTACCTATAATCCCAATTGAGAATTGTGAATCTCATACTGAAGGTGGCAGAAAAGATCAGTCCATCAAGCGAATAAGTCGGCCAAGGTGGCTTGTATCTCATCGCAGGTTGTTTGCAGGTCTAGTTGAAATTTAAAAGTTTTTCACACTGCCAGGTAACCTGCCTTTCCAGGTTATTGTCAATGCATCGGTTGAGGTCGGAGACCTTGTGCATTTTCTGTTGCTCGCTAGGAGAAGCCAAAGGAGTGTTAGTAAATGAGAATCAGTGTAGTTCCAACAAACACTACGATCCACACTCCTCTGGATTTTATTTATAGCAATATATGTATACAATCCAAACACTCCAATTGGTCTAATTGACAAAAAGTGTAACCAAATGTGATGAAGTCTCTATAAAGAACTTCACTGGATACAAGCTTTAACATTTGACTTATTGAAGTATCTTAATTTTTTTAATAAGATTAAAATTGTGTTGCTCCCAAGACTTTACCATTAGCAAATGGTTGTATTCGAAAACAGGAAATTTTACAAAATATAACTATAGTTAATATATATTTTGCAAAACAAATGAAGAACATTTATGATCCAAATGCCAACTAATGATCAATTCATTAAAGGATTTGTTAATGAACAAAATTAAATATGCTATATATTTGTAAAATTACACAAAATAGAAGAAAAATTGTAGGTTGATATTTATAGAAAAATATGTTATCTTTCAACTGTAAAAATTATATCACATTGTCAGTGGAAATATTTAATACAAATTTAAATCAACCAAAACAGTCAATCTTTGGATAAAAAAATGCAGGAGTACCTAATGGCTTAACAACTGAGCTACATCAGGCCCTTCCTGGTATTTGCAAATTCAAAAATCAGAATCTTACAAATTATAGAATGAATGATATACAGATTGTTTTTGTCTTATGAATTATGATATTTAACTTTTTTATTGTAATTTATGTCCTAACTTCTGACTTTCACATTCAATAATATAATTATGTATGTACGAGAATTAATGCAATCATGAAATCGGGGAACTATACCCTACATATATATATATACCCTATAACTATCACCTGGGAACTATCACCCTTTGAAACAAAAAAAGAATTTTCCAAATTCGTTCAGGCGTCTTCCAGTTGGTGAACATACATAAAAAAAAAAAGATTCCAACGAATTCTCCTCCTCCTTTTTTGAAGCTTTGATTCTTCAATATTGATTATTGTAACATTAAGTGTAACATTTGTATTAGTGTAACAATTGTAACATTAACATTAAGTGATTATTGTAACAATTACATTTGAACAATTTGTCATTTACTACGGAATAATCACATTCAGATCTTGAGGTCTATCTTTTTATCTTATTTTACATTAAAGCTATTACTTACCTGATTAGGGTAAAACATGTTTGGAGTGCTAAAATTCATAGGAGGAGGAACCATTGTTGGTACATTTTGATTTGGCATTCTATGTAGTGGGGATCTAAAATCTGGTCCTAGCGAAGAAGCTGATCCCTGTGGCATAAATGATTGCATGGAATCTGAAGGACCAGGTTGGGATGGACCATGATTGGTTGATGACATCTTCTGTAATAGACAACAAGATATTCATTATACTTAGATTATAGACAGTACAGACTTGTTCTTATTTGTATTTATGAATCTCAATCATCAATAATACAATAACTTCCACACATCTCACACACGGCCGTCTGATCCCAAACTAGGCAGAGCCTGTACTATGGTAACCAGACTGCTGATAAACATACTTATATATTTCTAAATACATACATATTATAGATAAATTACACCCAGCAACAGAACAAATAATCGTACCTCATCACACAAATATTTGTCCTGAGTGGGAATCGAACCCACAACCTCTCGCTCAGAAGTCAGGATCACTAACCACTAGACCAGTCAATCACAGCCATCAATAACAATATTAGTCAGAATAGCAATTCTGTCTTACTTTTTCATCAGTTTTTAATTTTGTAATTACAAATTGAAGTGAATTCTATTCTGTGGCTACATGGCCCTGACTAAGAAAAAGGTTTTGATATTATGACATTCTGTAAAAAAATGTTTACTTGTACTGTCATAATGAAATTAAAGATTAGCTGGGGTAGAAAAACCCTCTGAAAATAATCAGTTAAAATCAGTCGATGAACATGATCAGATACAGTTTAGACCAGAAGTCAGTGGTCAGCACCCTGTGTTGAGTTGCGAGTTAGATGAGAAGTTTTTTTGTCTTTAGTGTGAATTATAGTAAAACTAGCTGCGCCCCGCGGTTTCACCCGCGTAAGTCCCGAACCCGTGGGAATATTGGGATAAAAAGTAGCCTATATGTTAATCCAGGTCTCCAGCTAGCTCCAGTAGTTTTGACGTGAAAGAGTAACAAACATCCACGCATATATACTCACAAACTTTCACGTTTAGAATATTAGTAGGATGGCAAATAATTACTGTTTTCTTTGACAAGGCAGTATACACTTGTCCGTAAAAACAAAAGGAACCTACCGGGATTTTTGTTTTCGAGACTACACGCAATCGATGGCCTTTCATTACGGCTCCATCAATCTTTTCCATGAAAATAGCAGCGTCTTCCTCTCCGGATAGGCCAATGGTAACTTTTTTGGTGCGATTTTCGTGTGGGACTAAATTGTCCAAGATTACTTCGTCTATACCGCATTTTGAATATATCAAGGACTTTATATCGTTAAATGTTACCTGGGAAAACAAGAAATGGCAAAACAACAGCTTTACGATTAAACAACTAAAACATTATTTAAATAAAATGTCATTGATAAACAATATAAGAATAACATTTATTTATACTTGGCACTTACCGTATTCGGTAAATTTTGTATAGTCAATAACATTCTGAAAAAGAAAGTTTTTTCTTATACCTCAATCAACATAAATAATTATGAACCACCGAAATAACTGCGAAAGCCGCCATGCAACGCGAAACAGAAATTAAAACAGAACAGTGCTGCCGTAGTAGAGATATTCACTTAACAACGATATATCGAATTTACTGGATGTTTGCCATACGATATATCGAACTAATTTTGACTAATAATTACAATAAAAACAGAAGTAAATTTTTAGCAGGAATAGGAAATTAAAAAATATCGATGTTTTCAAGCGATATATCGATAAAAATCGATGTTGGTATCTGATGTCATGGAATATAAATATCGACATATTTTTTTAAGTGAACACCCCTATGCCATAGTGCTGCCAACTCAAAAATATTAAATTATAAACGCCAAATCTACGTTTAATTAATTATATAATTAATAATTATGTATTCTTTGGTTTAACGCCTAGATTACCAGAGAACAATGAATTTGTCGAATAAATAATTTAATAGTTCATGCAACAGTGGCAACTTAGAGAGGAATACTGTTGATGGATTGAATTGGACTGACATTGTAAATATCTACCTATATCTAAAAAAATCGTGTCACGAGTTCACGACTCACTGAACTCCTAAACTAATGAACGGATTTTAAATAACGAAATTTTGCTCAATGTTTGCAGTTTGGTCCAACTTAAGAGATTGACTTATGAAGTCTTAAAATGTGTGTGTTTAATTAAAATAAATTTTCTTGAAGCCAACCTTCGCAATACAGTGAACATAGCTCTTTCAAACATGAATCACGTGTGACGGTGTGACTCGTGTGAGTATGACTCGCTGCTACTGCTTTATATATATTTAATGCGTTTCGCTATCGACTCACAAAAAAAATCTCTTTTTTTTCACACAGAGCTAGATAGTCTGAAATATAATATAGGCTGGTTTTCATCCCGGAAAAAAGTACGGCTCCCGTGGCATAGGTTTCACCAAAATTTCAGTTAGTAATTCATAATCTAAGGCGTCCATTACACGCTCGTGTAAGCGTCAATCAATTCTAAAAATCATGATTGACGAATGTTTGTTGGTGGTGATTGATGAAATAATATCAACATTAGACGCTCACTCTGATTGACGTCAATCACACTCGAGATTTTGCAGAGAATACAGGTGTTCATTCAGTTCACTCAAGATAATATGGATATTCATAAAAGAAGCCTGTATTGTAATTTTGACTGTAATCTTGAGCAAAAACTAAAATAAAAGGCTTCGCGAGCTGAGGTTCGGGATTAGAAAGGTCCACCAATTTATTACCAAAATAGACACAATTTATTATAATAATTCGCAAATAACACAATAATTACAAGTCACAGATACAATTTTCACTATTTCCACGTACTTATCGCTTGTTTACCTGCAGTATCGCTTGACTAGACCTGAACCAATACTGGCTTGCAACTGCCTTTTACTCCGAACGTTACTTCATTGAGAGTTCGCGATATTTCCCAAAAATTTGTAACTCTTCTGGAATCTTTTAATACATTGTGAGCTTGTGTCGTAGCTCGTAACGTAATGGATGCAAATTCGGAAGATGAAGACAACAGTGGGAGAGGCCTATGTCTAGGAGATACTCAAAAATAAATATGGAAAATTAATACATGGAATTAAAAATATAATTCCTAAAATACCGATATATATATATGGATATTTTTGGAAAGAAATATCGATAATTCGATATATCGATATTTTTCCGCATGCTAATGTCAGCCATTTTGGGTCCCTAATTTGACAAGATAGATCTCTATGAAGAGAAGAAAAAATACCTGATCGTTTTCTTGATGATCTAGACGTCTATCTCGTCTTTGTCTGCAGTTATACTGTAATTGATCTTTATTAACTAAAATCAACAATGCTGTAATTTATCGTCAAGCTATTGTTTTATAGAATTAGCAAAGATGATGATAACAATACAAGGATTGGCACCAACAGTATGTACCTATCTATGTTTAGTTTTCATTTTACAAATATGTTAATATTCGCAATCGTTCCTATTTTTTTCTATAGCATTGACGTTATAATTTCAAAAATACTGTTAGTAGTACTTAACATATTTTTAAGAATCTGCAATTATTACGAACGTGATGATCATATTCATAGATTGATTTTAATTTATTACTTGAATAAATATTATTAAAGAATTGAAGTCCAATTTAATATAGTTCAGTTACTATTGTCTATTCTTATATTAATAACCCACGTAATAAGTCATCTGAGAATGCATCTTGAGTTTTTACACAAATAATGGAAGCACATTTTTACCCTATTATACCTTGCGGTATTCCAAAGCACGGGCTCGTGTTTCGTTTAATACAACTGACTCACAATCCATTAGGGCAAGATTGACGTAAGCCAATGACAACAGGATTGGGTGTATTAGGTAAAGTTCAGTGCCACGGACAACTTATTTTATACTGCCGAGTCTCAGAATCTATACCAAATCACATACTATCATACAAAATCAGTCTTTTACAACTATATGATGTCACTCTTTGGGGACTTCTATAAAATTTGTTTTAACTTAAACAGATAAGGGTTTAACAGTGTACCACTGACATGATTTCTTTAAGATACTACTACTATAGAAACAGGATACTTATGATAACCCAATTATATGAATTTTGTATCCAATCACACAAATTAGCAGCCCTGGTAAAGTTACAACTTGTTGAGCACTCAGTGAGTTCACCTTGCAGTAGTTTAGTAAAAGGTTTGAAAATAAATTAGTAATCATTCAACATCATCATTAATTAGATTTCTAAATACTAATACTAATACTGCACTACTTGTTAATTTATATCATGGGTATAATTTACAGAAATCGACAAGGACTAAAAAGTACTTTCAGGAATGTTTGGTCTTAGTCCATCCATGCATCCATGCTGTATGATGTATTTTTATTTTGCAGAACTACCAGAATATTTTTGTTTTTTTTTTTAATATCTTGCCATCGGCTTGACAAGCCCCCAACAGATATTTTGTGGGAGTTTGCAGTTCAGTATTAAACAGCTTGGGCAGTTTGATTAGCGTCTCTGCACCATTTATCACATACTGTGTTTGTATCTTTCCGCTTATAAGGATGGCAAGATAGAGAAGAAAATATTATATGTATTTTCATCAAAAATTGTCTTATGTTATATTTTGTATAAACATTAGTAACATTGTGATACATCACATTACTGATGGTACTAATAAGTCCAGGTTTTAAAAATAGTACTTCTAGATATAATGAAAACCTTAAAATTATTATCTGTCATCTATCATGGATGTCCTCAGCACTTGGGGGGGCGAAGAGGTCTGTCGGACGCATACAGACAAAAACCCCTATTGCATATGATCGGGGGATCGAGAACCGCTATTGCATTCTTCCGCAACCCCCGAAGGAAAGGGTTAACTAACAGAAGTCAAAACAACTATTAATAACCCTTTTTAATGTTCTATAATAATGAGTGGATTCTGAAATTGTAATTATGTATGTTAAATATAAAATTAAATTAATATTCTTTTTGCAAGAATTTTATAGAAAATAAAATATGAGACAGTTACATTCTTAAAGTCACAGAAGTTGTATGTATGTATTTATGTAGGTCGCAATTTTATACTTCACTGCATATTATAAAACAAAGTCCCCTGCGACGTCTGTCTGTTCGCGAAATACTCAAATACTACTGAACATATTTTCTTGTGGTTTTCACCAATTCACCCATGGATAGAGCGATTCATGAGGAAGGTTTAGATATATAATTTGTAAAGGTTTGTAAATTGGTTGAAATTTAAATGATGCTGATTGTTGAAGATGTTTCTGCTCCCCGTGCGAAGGGGCGGGTTGCTAGTATAAAAATAATTATCAAATTAAGCTACATTTACATTGCTTAGTTTGCAATGCATGTTAATTTAGTTTTGAAGATTGCAAAGTATACAATTTTTTTTTTCATGCTTCCAGACAAAATACACAGATGTGAAGTTGATGATAAAACAAGAATGCAACATAGACGATTTTATTTTGGACAACCTTGTACATGATGGTGATGGTACAAAAAAGGTTCGCATAGGACTAGCTAATGAGAATGAAGGATTTAAACTTATGAAATGTCTTAATGGCTATCATATGCCTGGGAATTATGTTGTCAAAGTGTCACCTATTGGTAAACCTGCCGTAAGTAATATTCTATTTATTAATCAAGGAAAAAAAGGAGGAGTTTCTCAATTCGACCGCTATATATACAGGGTGTAAGACACACCATACCAAATATGGAAATAGTGTATTCAGACCATCATTGTGAGTCGAAAATCATTGGAATTTTCTGCCAGGCATATGAAAGTAAAAAAGTGGTTCACTCATTAGATCTAAATTAAAGTGATCTTTTATGTTGTTCATAAAAACTTATAGAAATATAGTATTTTAACTGTAAAATCACGTCTGTAAAACCACGTAAATCAGCGAAATTGGCAAAATTTCGTATACGGCCTCTTAAGGTGTGAAAGCTTAACAAACAAACTTACATTTATATTTATAATATTAGTTAGGATAAGAATTAAACATGAATCAGTAAGTAAATGTGTAAGGTGCAATGTATTGTGCGTTTTGTGTTGTATATATATAATGTTAATGTTGTATATAAATAGCGTCTCTAGTGACACAATAACATGTAATTCAGATCGCACAGTGCTATTTACCTACAGTTAGGTATATTCACTAGTGATGTTCCGGATATCTGTATCCGCGGATTTCCGAGGAAGAAAAAATATCTGTGATATGTTAATTGTTATGTATTGTGTGGTAATCTTAAGCTACTCCGGAAGACGCGGCCGGCGCATGAGTGTGTATTGAACTAACGTGCTCGCATAGATGCGACAAGACCGGCGCGCGACATCCCATTCATCCCAATGAGTAATTGGCACGACTTATATGCCGCGTACTTGTAGCTTCATACTTAAAGTGAGAAGTGGGCCTGGCCTGACCGGGGTCAACGGCCCCTGTAAATGTTAGTAACATTAATAGGGGTGCACACTCAGGTTTCTAATACTATCGGTTATCTTATGAAAGAGCTGGGGTCACCCAGATCTCACCAGAAACAACAATATTTTCTAGTGCCATTATAGTGTCGCCTCTGTCAGACATTTTATGTGAAGGTAAATTCCAAAATTTTTGCTTTATTCTACCTCGCTGGCAGATAATTGTTATTATATAAATGTAAGAACCAATAGTTCAATTTGTTTGTATGATGTCCTCGTGAAAAATTCTCATTGATAGATTAGACTTGTAAGATTACACATTTGCCGCCTGTAAGCTATTTAAGTTTGCCGCCCCTACCAACCTAATCGATTCGATACCAACACAATCATATTAATTACATTTTTTTTTGTCAATGATTTGCGCACTACCGTCCTAATAACAGCACCTTTTTTTTTTTAAATTAAACTAATCATGTACAATATTAACGTGGGGTAAGGCATGCCTTAATACTACTTACACACATTCGATAAACGTCCAATCCATTAGCCTGTTGCAGTCCACTGATTTCCTAACTTTTCAATAAATTTTAGAAAACATATTACATGTTGAATTGTTTGTTTGGGATCTATTATCATTTAGAAAGATATTTATGAAAATTTGAATCTTTTATAAAGACAAAAAAAATGTTGGCCTCAAATTGGCCGCCCCTAAAATCTGCCGCTCTAGGCTTCAGCCTACTTACTCAGCCTGCTGGTAAATCCGCCTCTGGTTGTGACTGATAATATTGACTTTGGGCTGGTTAGAATATGCATTGTAAAACAAGTTTAAAATATATAAAATTGTATATTGAATTTTATTGCAAACAATTTTGACGGTGCACAATATCCTTCAGAATGGTTAAGTCACTCTTACCTGTGCCACAGATTACTAAGTAGTTACTACGTAACAGATAAATCACTCCCTACAAAAACGTCCATACCCTGTTTTAATTACCTACTCTTTCCGAGCGCCGACCCCTGCATGCGAAAATGATCTTTAAATTTCTTAAAACACGATTATTATTGCCTCGCAATAACGCATGGTTGCGTTGCCGTAAGTGAGTTTAGGGTTACCTCTTTTTATGTCATATTAAATATCAACATTTTTATAAAAATTTTATAATTAAGTAAAGTTTTATTACACAAAAAATTGGGTATGTTACCTGACTAAGAAAAGTGTAACACTTAATACCACGTCCCTGTAAGTTTACTAATACGAAACACTTAACAACAAATCGCTTCTCCGAAAAATTTATTGTCGAAGCCACGCGACCTTGCTTAACCAAACCTCTAACGAGAAACATCAATAAACTATTCGAGAAAAGAAACTTAAAGAATTTGTCGTAGCTTGATGTAATATAGCCTGTAGTCTTCCTCTATAAATGGATAGTCCATCCAACACAAAATTTTAAGAATTTTTCAATTCGAACCAGCAGTTCCTGAGATTAGCGCTTCAACCAAACAAACGAACTCTTCAGCTTTATAATATTAGTATAGATGTGATAAATCTAAAGAACAATGTTGCATATGTATATTGTTGATGCTTTGCTCAATTAAAGTTGAGTACCTACATCCAAATCTTTTCCTAATCAAACGCGTGGAATTCACTACACGAGTAGATGCGTCGTTGTCCTTGACGACAATAATAGTGCCGACAAAATCTAAAAACGAAAAGTTTTGGTCGGCTGGACGCACCACTAGCGCGGTGGCGTTTTGCTTTTGGATAAAAAATAAGGTTCCTACGTACTAAAGATTATATTTCTTGTAGTTATGGCATTCTTATAAATATAAACTAATAAAGTATCATTTACTTAAAAATTATAAAGATAAGGTATTTAGTAAGTACTTACCTAAGTATATATTTTTTCCATAAATAGAATCTTAAAACCATTTCAAAATTACGTACTTTCTTTACTATTATAAGTAAATATTTGATAAGAATTTAATAAGAAACCATTATTAATTACTTTTATTACAGAATTAACTATTTCTATTCGAAACAAACACTTGATTAATTAAATAAATTGTATAATTCGAATGGTTTACCATTCCATGTTAAAGAAATTGCATAAAAATCCTTATCTAAAAAACAACTCCATGTGACAGTGAAAACCGCATTAACTGTTATTTATTTGTAACAGAAACCAAAACATCAAAATAGAACAAAATATATTTGAAAACAAAAACAATTACAAATTTTTTTAATTTTTATCTTACTGGATCTACGTCCATGTACAGCACATAAACTACCAGAAACCATGTTAATTTGTCTGTATTTAAAGTATATAAAGGTATAAAAATACGATTTCGAATTACGTAAAAATTAAAAAATAAAAGCGTGACCGCGCGGTACAGCTGTCGGCAACCCACTGCGCGAGACTGCGTATAAGGGCCGCCAGCGGCCATGCGGCCGGTAGTTGTTTAGCGCACGTAAGTACATCGAGTGGCATAGGCCTGCCTGTGCCCTATATTTACATACATGAAGCAACTCGTCTCCATTGTAATGTAGTTTCAACATTTAAAAATATTCCTTTAACTGAACATATTTACTTACTAAACTTATTACAGTTGTACAAATGCCAAGAAGATTTATTATTTCTATTTAATTTGTGCATTAAATATTATGGTGTGTTGTTCTTTTATCTGTACAGGTGTTTTTTTGGTAAACAGGTGAATGATTCCTTAATAACCATAGATTGGAGTAGGTAGAATGATTTAAGGTGAAAGAACTGAAATGTAAATAATACTAGTTGCGCCTCGCGGTTTCACGCCCGTAAGTCCCGGTGCCGTAGGAATATCGGGGTAAAAAGTAGCCTATGTGTTAATCCAGGGCTCCAGCTATCTACATTCCAAGTTTCATCGCAATCGGTTCAGTAGTTTTTGCGTGAAAGAATAACAAACATCCATAGATACATACTCAATCATTGATTTTAAAAAAATTGGCTCGAAATCACGTGTCAATTGTTTTTATCACAAGTTGAAGTTCGTCGTCCGTAGCAAAAATGGAATTAACGCGAAAAGACTTTAGGGCCATGACTTTTTATGATTTTAAAAGTTCATTGACTCCTCAAGACTGCATTGGTCTTCGTCAAAATGCTTTTGGGAGGGAAGCACCTCATTTGAGCAAAATGAAATCGTAATTTTTTATTAAAAAGATAAATAAAATCATTCATATTTTGTAATTTTACTTCAATCTTAAACTGTAGTAGTTTATAATTATTACACTGGGCTTAGGAGAAAAGTTATTGTAATTGCCCACAGAGTGAGGTCTGAGTACATAGCGCTCAATAACTTTGGACTTCTAATAAAAGAGCTCAATTCAACGAATTGTGACGTTTGCACCCGAAATCGTCACAATTCGGTGAATTGAGCTTGAATTTCGAGGATGTCATACACTTAGGGCCCTATTTCATTAGGACACCAGCAAAATGTGCATAGTTGTATGGAGAGTATCTCACCTGGTATCAACTTGGTGGCTCAACCAAGTTGTTGCCAGCGACCGAATCACCCGCTGGAGGCGCAACCATTAATATGTATCAAGCTATTCGCCATCTAACTCACTCTGCCACCAGTTGCGCTACCAGGGATGCCCCTCCCTCCCACTCGTCGTACGTATAGCGAAAGAACTGTTAACTCTTCGACGTCCATTTTGAAACTGACAATCCTAATGTTTGTTTTGGTGTTTCTCGCTTGGTAGCTCTAGACACCAAATGAAATAGGGCCCTTATGGACGGAATACATCAGATTTCATCTTCAAGAGAATATTTTTTAAACGAATTACATGTAAATACCTATGATGCGGTATGTTCCATGACATATTGTCAGCTCCTAGCTCAAATGTTCTTGTCATTACGATGTATGATGAGACTGCCATATACAATTATTCAGAATAATAAAAAAGAAAATTAAAGCTACATCAAACTTCTTTATGCTTTTTTTACAGGCCAGTGGACCACCAGGTGGCTATGATGCAAGGTCTGGTAATCAAAACCAACAAAGGAATGACTACCAAAACCCACCTAGAAGTGACTACACAACCCAACCTAATTCTAATGAATACAACAGGAGTCCTCGTGCGTCTAATGCCCCAAGAGGGCTTCCAGGTCAACATGGACCCAACGGACAACATAGATCTGGAGGACCAAACAAATCGTACGGCTCTAGTGGATCTCACTCCCAAGCCCCACCAGATAGCAGACTTTCGCCGTGGCTCTCTAACAACAATACTTCTAACCAGTGGAGTTCAAATCAATCAATGACTTCTCAAGTACCACAAAATAGCTTTAATTTTGGATCTGGTCTTCAACAGAATCCTTCACCTGGTTACATGCCACAGGTTTGTAATAATATTGATTTTTCACTATACAAATATAATTTTTATAGATTATAGATATAGAACTGGTTTAATCTCTTACAATAATTCTGAGATGATTTGTAATAACAGTCTTTACACCAAACTAATTTCGATGGAGACTTCCACTCATTCGAAATTTTCGAAACATTTCAAAAATTAAATATGAATTTACTATCGTATTGTGGGGCTCTGGCACTTAAATTTAGGGGAGAGATGTGGGGTAATAAAGCCAACTCTATGACTCATAGCGGGGATCGAGCTTAATAAAAATAACGCGTCACTTGTATGAAGAAATCGTCGCCGCCACCGTAGTTCTAGGTTCTATGCTTCCTAAAAGTTTCATATTAATTACCAACTAATTTAAATTCCAAAGTTTGTGTCTGGGCTTGATTACATGGCTCGTCAGATTTGGATGAAAGATTGACACTAATAAACTTTAAACTGCTGGATCACAGAATACATAACAGTACCAGAACAGAAGTCCCACTCCGCAAGATCGATTAAATAAATAGCGACTCTTACTCCAACACCATAAAGTGCAATTCAAGACGTACAGCACTAATACCTTACAGTTATATTCGCCTCTCTTTTCATCGCGTAACTTTTTATCTCTTCTGACGACGTTAGAGTTGCATATTCCTTTACCTTTCGATTTGATTCAGAATTGTGTGTGGAAAACGTGAGTTTCGGATCGAGTGTATTCGGAGTATATATAGAAATAACGCGCTAGCAGACGTGCCCGCTCTAACAATTTATTAGCCCGACAAGCTGATGCCACCACGTACTTGTAGTTTCATACCTTAAGTGCGGAGTGGGACTGGACTGCCTGGATAAAAATCTGCACACTGGAACCAAGATCCACACAAAAGAAGCTGTAGGAGAATGCCCGTTCCTACTATTTTAAACGGTAGTTTCTGTGCGCGTGTGTGATTTACTTCACGCGAGCCGAGGTCCTTGAGTTCGAAGCCAGAGGCGAAAACTGACCTTGAGGGATGAGGGAGGGAAAATAGGACAACCTAAAGTAGCACACTTCGTTCTAGTTACAATAACACTGATATTTCTTATTATAGCATTCAGGCCACAATCAAAACCCGCGCACAGAAATACGTTCGTTCGACCAAAGCAGACAAGGTCCAACGCCCGAACAAAACTATGGGGGATACGCACCTAAGAGTAATGTACCTGTAAGTATACTTAGTGTAACTATTTATGTACTGCATACTAGGATTTGTTTTAACAGCAACACTCATATTAGGGAATACCTCCTGCACAGTGGGACACGGACACACGACGGTGAATTTATTATAGAGGGCGCTCTAAGCGTCCGTACTAATGATCGAAGATGCGACGCGGGTGAAACCGCGGGGCGCTGCTAGTAATAATATATGATTACTAGCAAAGCCCCGCGGTTTCACCCGCGTAAGTCCCGATCCCGTTTGAATATCGGGATAAAGAGTAGCCTATCTGTTAATCCAGGTCTCCAGCTATCTACACACCAAGTTTCATCGCAATCGGTTTAGTAGTTTTTAGCATGAAAGAGTAACAAACATCCATACATCCATACTCACAAACTTTCACGTTTACAATATTAGTAGGATTATTGCGATTAAGTCCTGATTTACACATCGGACACAGAGTGTACTCAGACTCTTCAATATACAGGCAAAATATGTACTTTAGCACCGATTTCAGTCCAAAACATACAACATTAATAAACTGGGTGAACCTAAGGTTAACTTATGTGCAGCACAACATATAAAATTTGGAAAATTATTTGCTCGCTGCAAACTACATCATCGAAGCGGTATATCGTGATTGAAGGATTTTACGACAGAGTCATCGTCATCATCCTCTTCAAGATCTCTTTTCTTCTCTGTCTTCTCAATAATTTGCAGGGTCTATTCTGATGTGGTAATAACCGTCCCCGCCCGTCCTGGGCCCTATTGGGCGCAGTTTGGCACAGTGTGGTTTTAGTCAATCCCACGGGGGAGTTACCATCCAAACGCACGACGGTTTCCTTGATACGGTACGGCGTACGGCGGTAATCACGTATGACCCTGACTGCTACCATGTTCTAATTTTTTTAAATTCTTAAACATTGCATTAATATTATTATTTACAGGCACGTCAGACAGACTTACGTCAGAACTTAAGAAGCATAGATACCAGGGATGGAGGTAAGCAAGCGCCCCCTTCCATGCATGGACAAGGTGGAAGATTCCCAACCAATCAATACCAACAAGATAAATCGGTATGTTCTCTTTCAAAGTTGCATTGCAAGGGTAGTTGCATCAATCAAGTTGCAGAACGAAACATGTTAAGTGTTGACTATGTATTGTTCCAGTTGACCATAATGAAGGATAATTTCCAAGGACCCACGCCATTTAATATTATCCACCCGGCAGGCAATCAACCACAATATCATCAACGAGGCTCGACTGCACAATGGAACCCACAGGGTCAACAGGTAACAGTATCTATATATTAATACGTAAAGAGAATTTTTTGTGTTGTGTTTCGCCGTGTGAGTGAGGTAACCGGAGGCCTTAACCCTTCCCTCTCCTCTTTCTTCCCCTAATCTCACCTTAAAGGCCGCCAACGCACTTGGCTCGAGTTGCATGTGCCCATGAGCGGCGGTTGTCACTTACCATCAGGTGATCCGTCTGCTCCCCCTTATCACATTAAACAAAGTCATCGAATAATTATTGCTAGATTGTGAATTTTGGCTGAATGCCGACACCACTGTAGATGGAAGTGTGTTAGTAATGAAATGTTGTAGTGTGAATAACGGGGGTTATATGGGCGCATTCAAATCAGTTTATTTAATACTAATAATTTTATCGACAGGCACAACCTAAACCGCCAGTCAGTAAATCTTTCGAAGAAAGAAAGTATGCTCCAGGAGACCAGCCTAGGGACCCAAAGAATGTTCCACCCAGGTCAGATACTTATAAGGACTATGAAAAAAGGCGTGGATACTCACCAACATCTAGAGATCCTATGCCAAGAAGGAGTTCTCCTGGTAGAAGAGAAGAGCTACACAGAGAGCCAGCTGGGAGAATGAGTGACATGGGCCCGAGAAGATCGTCTCCTAGCCGAATGGATCCTTCCCAGAGACGAATTTCTCCACCAGGAAGAAGAGATGATCCCATTGGACGAAGAGATGATCCCATTGGACGAAGAGATGATCCCGTTGGACGAAGAGATGATCCCGTTGGACGAAGAGATGATCCCACTGGACGAAGATATTCACCTCCAGGAAAGAGAATTTCGCCTGGTAAGTAAACTTTAGCAGAGGCCTAGATTAATTTTATGTTTAAGTTTTGACTGTTTGTAATGTTCCGTCTAATCACTACATATTATAAAACAAAGTCCCCCGCCGCGTCTGTCTTTCTGTCTGTCTGTCTATTCGCGATAAACTGAAAAACTACTGAACGGATTTTCATGCGGTTTCACTAATAGACAGAGTGATTCATGAGGAAGGTTTAGACGTATAATTTGTTAAGATTTTGTGAAAATTGATTGAAATATGTTGAAGATTGTTGAAGATGTCTCTGCTACCCGTGCGAAGCCGGGGCGGGTTGCTAGTAAAAAGATAATTATGAATGTAAGAGTTTGTAAAAATCTTATGTTTGTCTTACTCAGTCATGATCATAATTTTGAAGTTTTAACATGATCGTCGGTTATGATACGAATATCCTGGCGTACGCACGAAATCCTGTTAATTATAAATGTTAAGTCGACCACAGGTTTATGTATTTTTTTTTACATTTACTTCCTTTTTTTATTATATCCTAACATCTTGAAAAACATGGGGATACACATTACTGAAACTTTATTTTTACAAATATGTACTAAAAGGTTTATTTTAAAGCTGAAGTACTTGAAGGATTCCTACCAGTCCGTTTTACACTTTTAAAATTATCAATTTCCTCCTCTATCATAAAAAAGCCGTTCTTCACATTTTCACTTGGGTTTACGGTCACTGCACCGCTTCTAAGGGTAGTAGCGTGATGTAAAATATTCTATTATAACCTTCCTTAACAGTTAAGCTATCAAATGCATTTTTTTTAATGGGAGTAGCAGTTCCAGAGTTTAATGTTTAATAAAAACAAAATGTTCATCTTTATTATGTTACAAATATTATGAAGGCGATAGTTTTTGTCTATAAATGAATGGATGGATGGATGATTGTTTGTTACTCCTTCATACTAAGACGGCTGAACGGATCTGGATGAAATTTGGCACAATAGAATAGAATATCATAGCACAGGTTAATAGCACAGGCTACTTTTTAACCCGGAAAAATGTGGGATAGATTTCACTCAAATTTCCACGCGAACGAAGTCGAGGGCAAAAGCTAGTCTTAACTAAAATTATGAATGCGAATGTGATCCGATCGCTACGTGGATCGATATTGACAATTACGACATTACGGCCAGTGCAACCTGGTCGAAACGTCAGGCAATTCAAGGGTATGTAACTTTCACGTTTATAATATTAATAGGATTATTTTATGGAACACGAAAGTTTAAAAGTTAGTAAAATTTTTCATCAACGCTAGGGAAGCAGCAAGTATTAGTATCAATTGAGTCATGACTAATTTAGAATGTATGTTCTATCAGCGGGTGACAGACGCAACCTCCCGCGCCACGAGTCCCCGCACAAGAGGGCGTCGCCCCTCCGCCGCCTCGCCTCGCCGGGCCGTAGGGACGAACGACCTCTACCCAGGTATGTGCTACTAGCTAAAACGACAACAATGTTTCACGAAACTGCAGTATTGACCAGCTTTAGGGCCAAATTGATCACTATTTAATAACTATCAATATTTTGTTCGTTCTTAAGCTGTCGCAAATCTTAAAATATGTTAAAGGTTAAAAAAATACGTTAAAATGTAACGATATAACCTACGCCGCCATTGCGATCACGATAGATATCATGACCGTCTTAAAGCACAGGAGGGTCCTAAAAACAAAATGAACTCCGGTCTCATTTATAAATGCCATCTAACATTAGAGCGTTTGACCGCAACAAATGGGATTTTCCTCCAATGGATTAAAGGGTGTAGCGGTTCACACGGTAACGACGCAGCCAATGAACAGGCAAGGATCTGCAACATCGGTGGCAGGTCCATGCTGCCACTACCCTTCAGCCAAGTTCGCTCTTGGGTAAGGCAACGGACTCGTAAAGCGCGTCCGTTTGTTTGCTCCGTGACTCGGTTCGCGAGTCAGACTCGCACTTGTCCAGTTTTTTGTATGTTGACTTTTTCTTAAATCTGTTAAATATTGAGTCAAATTTATTAATGGTACCCAATTACACTACAATACCCTTGAGTGGTACCCAATTTACATTGAGCAGGTTTAATCGAAATTTCTGTAGAGATATTTTATCGTACTGTCTAATAACTATACTGGTAACATCTATTACTTTATAGTGAGAGCTTAAAAGTAATACCACAATGAGTAAACAGAACATTTTACCAAAAAAAAATCAGTAAATACCATACGGCCTAAAACTGCAATATAATCAAATCAACAACATCTATGCAATCAGCTGCTTCGACGGTGCCGATCGCTGAAGGTCATTCACCGTACCGCACAAAAAGAATACTGCGTACATTGCGTAGCGCCAAATGAAACTAATGACTGCTTCCTTAATCTTGCATTTTTTAAGATGAACTGGCTTTTGTATTGTGATAAGTTTAATCAGAAAGAGGTTTTTGTAAGTTTCTCGCTTAGCTCAAACTTACACGCTGTATATTCTATATGTGATATAACTTAAGTTGACCGATCCTTGTGACCGGTAATCACTATTTCAATACTTTGTATTAGATATTCCCCGGGACGACATCATTCTGACAAAATGGGTGACAAGTTTGGACAAGACATCAAGGATGTGAAAAAAGTGAGGCCAGCATATGAACCAACATCGTCACACGTAAGTGATAGTAAATAAGCTCCATTGTCGTTAACAAAATAGTGTTAATATCATGGGCTTTACTAACAAAAAAAGTTTTGATGCAAAACACAGCAGCACCACTAAATTACTGTTTTTCTAACGCGCATGTTATATATATATGTATAAAATATAGCATTTCTATTAGATACAACAATAAAGCAGTAGACATCCACAATGAGCGGTTTTGGCCGCCTCCGTCTAGTTCCTCTCTGTCACTGGGAAGAAATGGTCTATCAACTATCCACGAGATATAATGCATTCAACGAGAGAATATCACTTACCGCGTTTCCTTCACCGTTCTATCGACACTAGAAAACATTTCTTCTCTCGTGGTTATCAACTCTCTGGAGTGTGACCTGCTGATTAGAACTTTATCTTGCTGATGCCAAGATCTATATATAATTTCGGGTTGAAATATGGAACATGAACTTCAGGCAGACTTTTTGCACACTCTGAAAAATACAAGTTGACGTTAAATCAACTGCAAAAATTGTTGCAGATATTATAAAACATTGCAATAATGAACCCAAGAAACTAAACCATACAAACACAACGTGATTCATGTTGTGATTTTAGGTTTACAATTTCCAGCATTAAAGACATTATTTCAAAGCCAATTTTCAGCTTTGGTTCAGGTTTAAAATAAACAGTAACCAGTTCAGTTCAGCCCACTAATGCGGCACCGAAGTATTTACCTAGAAATACAAACAGTCACTGCTGATAGGATCTGGAGGTTTCTCGGAGCCATAAGTCTGAGCAGTGAACTGTAAACCAGAAGTGCGCTACAAAAGACCAGAAATGGTCGAGGTAGCAATAGGCACTCAAAACAATAATAATAATAATAATAAAAACCAGTTCATTATTAACATTGACGCTTTAGCGACGGCCATGACTTCCGCGAATTCCTTCACAGAGGATATGCTATTAGCTATTTATTCACGCCAACGAATGGGCGACCAATATCAAAAGAACACCACTATCACCATTATCAGAAAACGACAACTTAAACGGGATTCATGGCAAAGAGAAATATTGCAATTATATTACGAAATTAACATGTGTATAAGAGGATCAAGAACTATTTGGTACTTCAATAAAGTCTTGAAGATTCCGAAGGTGAACAAGTAAACAGTGATGTTCACATGTAGGAGAAACATGCTTTTTTACAACTAGTCAACCCCACCCCACGAATTGTTTATTGTACTGAGAGTAAATAAGAGGAAAGCTATATTGATCCGATAAGCTACGTAACATTATAGAGTTATGTACAATTTTAGTACAGTCCGTCTCTAACTTATAGATCTTTGCATAGCCACCACCACATGTGGCGGACCCGGAACCATAAACTGTAGTCATTTTTGAAACCCATTGACACGAAAAATGGCCCGGGCCCCGCACTAAAGAGGGCAAAGGTAAGAAGAGGGACGAGGGCCGGCAGGAAGCAAGCGCGGCCGCCGCCGGGCCAGCCGCCACTCACCAAGGGACTACCGCGTAGTACGGAAAATGTAATCATTTTAGCTAATATTATTACACATCTTCTCAATATTATACAGATATTGTTAAACCTAGTTTGTTTAATTCTAAACAAAACTGCACAATTACACCGTCCGCGGAAGGAAGTGCCATCGAACACTAGCACAACATCTGTGCCTTAAATGTGTTGGGTTGAATTCTCAAAAGGTGGCGAGCAAACGATCTCTTGCAATTGCTTAGAATATAAACCTCATACAATAGAAACAATCATACAATAGATCACACGCATGGAGGAAGAGAAGAGAGAGAAAATCTCCTAATACTTAGCGGTTGCCCTTTTAAGCTCGGAATCGTCGACATTCCTCAAGGCAATCACAGGCACGTTCAAAGTTACAGAAGACGTACAAAGAAAGCAGTATCTGCTATGGTGCTTCTACTATAGTTCAACATACTGCTTTGCTTTGTGGCATACAGAGATGCAAGCTTTACCTTGTCTCGGACATGTCTAACTACTGTACGTCACTTGAAATCTCAAACACCAAAGATCTCAATATGCGTAGAGACGCTAAGATACATGTCTTAGACTTGTAGAGGTACAACAACTGGGATACATTATTAACGGTGAACGCATATACTTGTGTCTTTATATTGTAAAATTGGACAAAAGTTAGTGTTTCATCGACCTCCAACAAGAGCCGTCTCGATTTCAGACTTGGGACTACAATGTATGGATGTCTGTTAGAGATCATTATATCGGACCAACAACTTCAATTACTAATATTGAAAGATCTAACAGAGTACTGTTTATGCCGACTACGATTAAACACCAAACTCCAGCATTTGTTACAACATATCAGCAAAATCCTGCCATTATTTACGGCTTATATTTACTAAACATTATATGGATGAGTCCATAACTGCAATAGGGTCATCCTAGCGACAAGAAGAGTGCAGTAGGCTGACTGCCAAAATAAAGAAATTCGCCGCACTACTGTTACCGAGTGCATTGGTAGCAGTGGTTACCAATGTTTTTTTTTTAATATTACAAACGAAACTTCAGGGACAGTTAACAACGCTTTATTACAGTGGGCCTTAAATATTGCACTGCGACCGACCATGAATTAATTAGAATAGTTAATGAATGAATAATTCCAACTATGTAGTACAATGATGAACACAATAAGGTTTTATTTCATTCATAGAGACTAACGAAAAAGAACGTTAATGAAAAGAAGGGCCGAAAAGTCGTAATATACTCCTCTTAACTTGGTATGTTTTCATCGAAGTTAAATGGTCATTACCTAAGTCATAAAGGAATACGGAACCTTTAAAAACAAAAAAAAATACGGAGTCACAAACTTCTCCAAAATCAATGCATTGAACAAAAATTTTATAAAATTTGATGACTTTGTTCCCTTTACTTGCTCTAAAGATATTTATAAATATTGATAACTCGAAAGTATAAAATATTTCTGTTTATCATAAAGTTCAATGTTAAAAGGGATAGTATGAGGTTTTTAGTCACATATCAAGTTTTCCTTAGTATAACAATTGCACGGCGACCTTGCACAATATTCAAATATGAGAGGATTCCGAACGAACCACTTGAACACCAAAATAGTGCTTAACTAAAGAGGTTAGAAATGTAAAGTCATATAAACTGAAACAACCAAGAACTGGTTCACCAGCATTCTTCACTTCGGTGTATTAAAGAAGATTAGCCAGCAGTTTAGCAAAATGTAATCGATCGATGCCTCAGTGGTTGGCAATAACTCTTCATTTCTACCTTAAGTAAGGGCCGCTCGCTGTCTCGGCCTGTGAATATTGTCAGGTAACAATAAAATAATCTGTGTCTTGGACGAGTGAACATACATATCTGAAAAATAATATATATTTTTTCACAAACATGTCTTTTAGACAGAAGACAGCCGAAGTTCAATGGTCGTGTCTCGATGAATGCTTCTTTGATTTGGTAAAATTATGGATTGGTAAAATTCATACATCTTTAATAAATATGTTTGGTAATTTTACCAAGCATTTTAAAATTTATGAAGACTGAGATGAAAGTATATTATTCAAATGTTATTTAGTTTTATCTATGTTAACTGTAAATAATTTTCAACTTGACGTGTTTGCATATAAAATTTTAATTTACAGGCACCAAATCAGGCATCATCTATGTACTCAGGTGGTTTTCGTTCAAGCAACCATGACAACGTTCAATATCCTATTCCTGGAATGAGGCAGGAGCAATCAGCAGCTTGGCACCGCCACATCGATGAACAGACTATTCCTATGAAGAAGCATGATGTTGAAAGACGGCCAATGGCTAGGGAGCGTGTACATGACCAAATTGAAAAGCGATATTCGCCATCACGGAAATCGCGATCGCCGATACGACGTGATCGATCTCCAATCCGGGATCGGTTTAAGAGGAGTTCTCTATCTCCACGATCATCCTACTCTCCACGTCGTTCATGGGCTCTCGAGAAACGTCGTAGTCCCGATGCGCCACCACCTCCAGTTTGGCCTGGACAGAATGCTGATAGAGACCATGGTCGACCCATTCGTCCCAATTTCCCGGAAAAAGATGAAAAGCCAAAACATCAACCTGTATGGGAAGGAAGATCTTTTAAGGAAGAAGAACTTCGTAATAGACGTCCTGAAGCTCATAGATCATACGATGAAGCGAAAATTCGTGTTGCGAAAGAATTAATCGAAAGAGAATCTTTAACACATGAGGACACAAGCGACCGCTTCCAACGGAAATTTTCTCCTCGTGAAGATTATGAAGAACGTCGTGATAACTATCGTCGGCGGGACTTACCTGAGCGAAAGCCTCATGCAGACGACTCGGACTTGCCGCGAAGGCCTAGAGAAGAAGATCGTTTCGACGACTACAATCGCAGAAGAGAATCACCTCGCCGTGAAAGCAAAATTGAAACACCTAAAGATTTCGACAAAGATTTTGAAGACATCTACAACAGAGCCGTGCAGTTTAAGAAAAAAGCAGAAGAATTGCGGAAGTCAAGTTCGAGAAAAAGAGATGATTTTGACGATATTCGAAGACACGGTGAGAAGATCGATGATACACGACAGCACTACGAAGATCATGGGAGATATCGTGAGGAGTCACTCAGACAAAGGGAGGGAGGGGAAAGGCTTTCCCGGGACGACAGACGTCCAGATACAAGGTCAGGCGATGACCGCGCTCGTCGCGATGGCGACCGGCGCGATGATTATCGCTCACGCGATAAGGACCGACAGATCGAGACTACTAATAGTTCCAACAGACAGAAAAGGGAAAAAGCTGTTGAAGAAATCGCTCAAAAAATCCTCGATAAGAACGAGGAATACAAGAACGTGCAAGGGGAACAGAGACAATATATACTTGAAGAGCTTAAACAAATCGTTACTAAGATTGTTTACGAAATGTTTGGTGATACAGAAGTGTCTTTCATCGAAGTGATTATAAAATATCAAGCTAGATATAATTTGAAGGACGAGGCCAAGATTTTGCAGGATGCGATACGGTCTCTCCCGAAACAATTCAGGGCTATCAAACGTCACGCTCCAGGTAAGAATTGGTTCTAGTCTGCCAGAGATTATTATCCGGAATTGAACACTAATTAATAGTAAATTACATAGAAGCATGTATTGAAATTGAATTGTATTTTTCAATTTAAATGAACTGTAAGAAAATATGACATTTTTGTGTAAAATCCCGAAATAAATTAAAATAACGAATACCATAATGCTGAAATTTATTTATGCTATGTTTAAAATAGTAAATATGTCCACAGAATCTGCTAATGTTCCTGCCAAGACTAGTCGAGTTTCTCCAAGCTCCGACTTGAACCAAGGTAAGATACTAATCGCCATATATTTTTTATTCCACAAGTTTTGATAAACTCTCTGTCATCCTATGCCTCGCCCTATTTTTCGTTATCGGATATTTAACATGTATCTTAGTTTTATAGTGGTAATTGGATAATGTTAATGGATTTGTTTCTTATTTCTTCAGCAAATCCTGTCTTTTCAGGACCCGCTGCGCGTCCAAAATTAGCTGATTCCAGTAAGTCCCAAAATATTCTTTAATATTGCTGCTTTGTTATTTTTAACATAAATCACCTTAATGACCAGAGATTATCAGTGTCATATACATTTTTCAGATATCAACGTGAAACTGCCACCACCTGCCGTTATAAGTATGCCCTGTACAGGGGTCCCACAGCCCCAACATGTCATGGGTCAGTCCATGATGCCTGTTATGGTCTCAGCACCATTCTATCAATCCTACGATAATTTACAGCACAATCTTCAAAATCCAGTTTATATTCCGGAACCGGTTCAACCTGTTGTGGACGTTCCACAACCCGTCGAACCCATTACAGACTTTGCGCCTCCTTTGTTTACCGAAGAAGATAAACAAGAAGGGTACAAGCTTTACCTGTGTAGGGATGATTTCGAAAGAATCTCACATATGGAAGCGGATCTTTTGAAAGACTACCTTGTTTCTCAAATGTTTCAAGCCACAGGGCAATATCAGGGGTGGTCTCCAGACTTCACTTTTAAAGGGCTACAGAGCTTATATAGGTATGAGGTGGTCACCAAGGATGAGTGGTCCAGAAATTGGCTTCTTAACTTAGATTTCAGCGAGTTTGAATATTTCCATGTTTTGGTCTATACACAAGAAGAGTTGTGGTATGAAAGAGCAGCCATATGGCTTCCCGGACATTCCAGAGTTAAAAACATCGAGCCATTTGAAAAACTCAAGTTGCAGAATAAAAAACTAGATGGGGTTAACATCAATAAATGGAAGTTTGTGAAAAAAATTGTAAACGAAAAAGGTACTAGGTTATATGTTGACATGCCACCGTCTTCCGCACGGGCTCTTGAAACCCACGAAATGAAGTTAAGCTATGAATTACAACAGGTTAATGTTTTTTCCAAAGCGGTAGCGGTTGATAAAGATTCTTTTGATGCTGGGCTAAAGGAGATTAGTATTACTGATCCTTCGGCCATAGCTAAAGCCATTAAAAATTCACCTATGCCGGTCCTCACAAACGATGTTTCGCTCGTCAAAATAACACTAAAAGGAAGTAAAACATTAGATCTTGTTCAGGCGCGTAAAATTAAAGAAGTTGTCATATACAATCTGTTCCAATATCATCGACAAAACGGTAATTCTCGGACAGATTTCGTAAAATATGGATTTATGCAACCCAACTATTTTGCAATACTACCCTTAAATCAGGAGTCTAAGCGATGGCTTATGGGTTGCAGTTTTGGCAAAGTTAACCGGCAGGTCGTCGCTGTTGTAGGTGCGGAGGAAAGTAACACGCGATTCATCACAATGAGTGTAACAGTACCATACGAGAGACAGTTGCGCGCGGGACATTTAACAGAAAAATTGAAACATAGCAATCAGGGCGTAAAAAATATTAATTTTAGCTTGTGGAGGTCTACAAAAATTAGGTCTTTTGATAGGAATAAACTTACATACGAAGTGGAAATAGATATGGAATCCTTGGAGACTTTGGCTTCGATGAGGTACCAATTAGATTATGTGGATGCGACCGGTTTGCACGCCGTGTGCTTTAAATCAAAGTGTTCTCAATCTGAGTTAGAAGACCTTATCAAAAATCACAAGGCTGAAATGATGGACAGTTACGATGTTGCCAACATGGATTTGGACTCAGATGCTTCGGAGGGTTCCGATAATGATATCATTTGTTTAGATTAAGATTTGATTTGTCTTGGATCTGCCAGACTTTTATTTTCTTATGTAAGTTATGCTACCTACGGTAGCGAAGCATTAACTTAAGCTTCATTAATGTGTGTTAGTTACAGATATTATTGTTTCGTAATAACGCTATATTAAATAAAACTGTGTGCTCCTTTTACGCTGCCTTTTTTTAATTTAATTTTTTTATCGATATAAAAATAATACGGACTGCATTCCAGCGTTCATCGTTTTATTGGAACATCGTCAATGGTACCATTTATACCGTTTCATTTATTTACGTAAAATCAAAACTCATGCTTTCAGTTGAAATTTTATATTATACTTTTACATTTGTAATTAGTTGCGAGATCTCGAGAATCCACGTGTTAATGGTATGAATTAATTGTCAGTTGTAGTTTTCTGCCTATTAAATAGGTAAGTTCATGCTGCATGTACTTTATTCCAGTTTTTTAGATGATCATTACATAAATCCTGAGGAATTAATACTACTACTAATATAAATTAGTTAATGAATACGCCGCCTCTAAAGATCCATGAAATCTTTAAATATAGTAGCTAAACTATTACTGTCATAGATATTCTAAAGCATCCTTTTAGGTATGACGTGGATTAGGAGGCATTGGGGAAGAATAAAGATTAGGTTGCAGAGAGTTATTATATTTAAATTTAATAACAGAAAACTGCCATTCAACCAGCCTAATGGTTGAGAGTATCGCTTTTTCTGGTCAGTCACGATGGCGAGTAGTAGGCTGCCAATGCAAGTAACAGCTTGGTGTTATAAAAACTAATTCAAAACTTGATAAAGTCAAAAATCAAAGTATTTTATGCTAAATGAATCAATTTAGCACAAAATACTTTGTGAACAAAATAATTTGTTTCGTCCATGTCTATATATTTATAACAAAAACTTACGACAGATGAAATACAAATCTTTTTCGTTTGGTTTGGTGCTAATAGCTTTGTCTTTTATCATTCATCGAATATTAACCTATAATTTGAAGTCCTTGATCATGTTTTGAGTTGCAGATTCTTGAGATTCGGGGTCTACCTAACTCCTGACTAAAAATCCGGTTGGTGAAAACTTGAGTCTCCGAAGCTTAGAAATCGGAACCATAGAGTATTTTAAAGGTAAGCAATTAAAAGAAGGAAGAAAGCTGCGTATTTAAAATCTCTTCACTTTACAGCAATTTACAACTGGCAACATTAACATTTGTTTAGCAACTTTTTCATGATATGAACTAAGATATATTTATCATAACTAATTCTTACGAAACTAAAATAAGAGATCTTTGGGAATAGTTTAGTTTTGTGGGATTTACAACAGAATCGGCACCACGAGCTACTCTGTGACCAGAGTCAATTGCTGCTTAGTAGATTTTAAAGCAGGTGGGTTTTTTTCAATGAAAATTCGAGTACAATGTACCTTTTCGTGAATACACATTTATAAAGAACACGGCAGTTGTAGCAGAGTCACATCGAAACTATAAAGGCAGTCAACTATTGGACCATTCGCAAGTATATATACACGAAGTTAGTTTTCTCCCAATTGAAAATTTCTAATTTGATTTCTTTCCAACCAGGACATCAACGGTAGTAGGGCATCAAATCGCAGCCGATGAGATATAAACGACATAAGATATGTATGTACCTATTTTGTTTTTTTTACTCCAAGCAGTGACCGTCTTACAGGCGAATACCATATCTACCTTCACAAATTAACTTCATTGAACATATACAGTAACATTTACGAAACGCTTCTCTTTGGTAAGTTTTGGTTACAGTTTCTAGAAAATACACATCTTTTTGTACTATTTCAGAATATATAATTTAACAGAATGAAGGAGACCTGGTTGTAAAGCTTTCTGTCTCTTATTGAAGGTTGCATCTAATGTAAACTTGTGTTTCGTACTCTGCTTTGTAAGAAGGTGCTTTACTATCAGCGAATTCAGTTATGACTGTTCGTTCCTGTTTAAGGGTCGGTCGAGTGATACCCCTGTTATTGAATAACTTCATATGGGTCGGTAACCGTTAACCAAAAAGCAGGTTACTATGGTAATGGCCTATTTTCGTCCCCAAGCTTTCGGACTTTTATCTTGTTTTCGTTCAACAGGAACAGTTGTAAAAATTCTTGAAAGATGTAATAGATTTTATGTATTTTTTCTGTCCGAAAAATAAAGAATATCTCGCATGTCTGCTTTGGCTTGGACTGGACTGGATTTGGCTACGTCAGTTCGTGTAAAGACTTCCTGCTGTTTCAAAGTCTGGAAATCATAAATTAATCCAGCTGTACATAGTCATGTAGTCATTATGCTGTTGTTTTGTGTCTTCGCAGTTAGGAGGGAAATTTGTTCCTATGTTACACGATAAATGTTTGCTATAAATATGATGGTTGATTTTCACGAGTATTGTTTTGGCCTGTCTCTTTCACACAAAACCTTATTTTATACATTAGAACGGTTCTTTTTGTTTGCATTAAGGAATCGATAATAGTTTTAAAACAATACTTCAGTCTTTTAGACCAAGATGTTCTTGTCAATTGGTCTGTGATTACTTTAATATTTTCTCCACGTTGTTAGTTCCAGATTACATGTAGCGGCTTCCACATATTATAAATGCCTTGTAGTTAGCTAACTAAGGTTGTTTTTAATATTTTAAAACTGTTTTGAATGTCAAGATGTTCTTCCCTATATTATTCTAGATGGTTTAGACTGCACATATACAAGAGTCGAGAACGAGTCCGTGACATCGCGATTTTGATTCAATTTGATTCAATCAGAAACAGCCATCTTAGTTCATTGAAATAATTTAAATTCTATATGGAGAACTATACTTTACATATTTTACAGATATTTTAGTTTGAAACAAGTAATTATATTTTGAGTTATTCTTAATGTGTTAGTCTATAACGACGTTTCTTCTGTTGAAGGTAGGGGACCTGTTCAGACATCTTTGAGGCCGAATCACTATCATCTGGTTGCTAAGAAAAAGCCGGTGCCGAAGCCGCAGCAGCAGACAATCAAACCTACCCCAAAAACCATTGAAAGTGAAGGGAGACTCACGAAAGGTATTAAATTATTTTATGTATATATATTAATGTTTGCACAGAAGATGCGAAAGGATAATAGTAGTATTTTTGTTAACTACTCTATTAAGTAAAGTACTTTTGTCAGAAGTGGATTCACATCACTAATAAGTAGTAAAGTAGGGTAGTTAGTTATCACTAATAGTAGCAGGTAATTTTGGATGGAGTTCGAAACTGTTTGATCAAAAGTCCCCTTCACTATTATGGTTTTTGATTATACCGCCATGAAGATTTATAATGAATAGCCACGGTGCATTTATAATATGCTTCGTGGAAGACTCAATATCATATTAAAACCATGATAACATATTACTAGAACAGGACTTATTAAAAACATAAAAACCAATACCGAATTCCCAGTGTTGAATATCGGAGTGAGCTCACAAGACCATGTGTATGACATAGTGAATTAAAAACAAAAAAAAATGCAGATTCTACCACTGCTAGTAAAGATGTACCTGTAATGTATGCAGAGGCATGGATTTCAGGAATACTACTATTTAGTATACACATATTTACCTACATATTGATTTATATTTCTGTTCTCTTCTTAAAGAGGCAAGTAAAGCTCCTGGGATCAACGCCAAGCGCACCGTTCAAGTTCCAAAGCGTATGTACCTGTATTTATTCTATCGTATATACACCGTGATCTTAGGGAACATACCCATACTACATGATCCATTTTTATACACCTCCCCCCCCCGCCCCCTCGGTGACCAATCGTAGTATATGCCAAGACCACCCCTCCCCCACTAGTTCTCACAAAGTAATTATTAAAAATTTGTTAGGGAACGTACCCATACTAATATATTAAAAATATGATGTGAAATCATTTTTTGCCAACAGAAAGTCAAAAAGCGCTAAAAGCTTGCTTGTTGCCACCTGTGAGTTTAAAAAGCGATTAACGCTGCATGCCATATTTGAATATAGCTCGAAAAAGCACGAGATTTCCCTAGAGGATATTGACTACGTGACGAAAACCTAAGCCCCCGTGACCAAGTGGTATCTTGAAGACCCCCTCCCGCCGCAGAACGGGTCACGTAGTATGGGTACGTTCCCTTATAGTCGCGACATCATGATGGATCCGTTGGTCTACTAGTTAGTGATTCTAACTTTTGAGCCAGAGGTCGTGGCTTCGACTCCCACACAGGACAAATTATTGTGTCATTGTATCATTTATTCTCTGTTTGGGTGTAATTTACCTATAATATTCACTTAACATAATACGTCCTGTGCCGTGTAACTATTTACACAAATTTCCTTCCTCGCAATCCAGCATTTTGGATTGGGCCGATTGACGTTAAGTCGGACCACGTTCAACGATCCATCGTATAGCATCCAGGGCCAGAACACGCCCCCTCGTCGTCACGATTTCTCTACTGCGCTTATTGGTTATTGTAAGGATGGATACAAGGACCAATCACACAGCTCACCGACACCTTTTTACCGGGTTCACTGTTTCTGATCTCCTCCTCTTTTCTAATTGTAAACAACAATTGATCCTGTTATCGGGAGTAAATGCAAAAATTTTATTACAGAAGAACCAAGGAAGCCCGAACTAAATAAGCAAGAACCAGAGACAAAGAATGTAGTGAAGTCACCGCCAACACTTGAAAAAACGTGCGGAGATTATGAACTAAATTCACTTATGACGAGGATGGTGGACGTGGAGCTGAGAGATCTTATGAAAAAGGTATTTATTCTGAAACTAGAAACCCGCCCCGGTTTCAAAGCATATATTGATTTTTTCCGACCTCTTCAACAATCGTCGTCTAATTTCAGCCATTTTATGCAACGTAAACCTTCCTCATGAATCACTCCGTCTATTGGTGAAAACCATATGAAAATCTGTTTGGTCGTTATTGAGTTTATCGGGGCAAGACAGACAGACGCGGCGGGACTTTGTTTTATAATATACTAGCAGCGCCCCGCGGTTTCACCCGCGTAAGTCCCGATCCCGTAGGAATATCGGGATAAAAAGTAGCCTATATGTTAATCCAGGTCTCCAGCTATCTACATACCAAGTTTCATCTTAATCGGTACAGTAGTTTTGGCGTGAAAGAGTAACAAACATCCATACATCCATACATCCTCACAAACTTTCACGTTTATAATATTAGTAGGACTAGCAACCCACCCCGGCTTCGCACGGGTACAAATTATACACCTAAACCTTCCTCATAAATTACTCTGTCTATAGTGAAAACCGCATGAAAATCCATTAAGTAGTTTTTCAGTTTATCGTGACGCGGTGAGGGACTTTGTTTTATAATATGTAGTGATAATGACGATAAATTCCCAACATTTTCTTTTCTATATTATGATCTAATAAGCTATATAATTTTAAATCAAACATAAAGGCACCAATGTACCATTTATTGTAAAAAAAAACTTATTTTAAATTAAACATAAAGGCCCCAATGTACCATGTACAACGCTGAACTGTGTGAAAATTCTTATTAAAACACTGGCTTGGAACAACTTTCACCGCTGATACTGACTTTCATACGAGTAAACTAATCGATTGCGAATGCTACCTGTCAAATAAAATATTATATTGTTGTATTCAGACTTTCACAAATCTCTTGGACAACCCCGCTGATGAGATCGAACGCAGAGCCGTCCAGATGTTGCAGAATGAAGGTGCACTCTATTTGAAAAACGTAAGTTTATTTATCTACTAACAGTTCCCGCGGCTTCGTTCGCGTGTACATATTTTTATATTTTGCGCTTAACCCTACTTCTTTTTCCAAAATAGAAGTGTCCTAAGTTACTCCTTATAACACCAGCTATCTGCCTGTGAAAGTCCCGTGGAAATCGGTACACCCGTTCCGGAGATTAGCCGAAACAAACAGACAGACAGACAAAAATGTTTTAAACTGATTTTTAGGTATAGGTATCGTGCAAATAACTGTATGAGCTTAAAAAGAAACTATTATTTTGACATTACAAACAGACACTTCAATTTTATTTATTTGTATTGATATTATTACTAGCTTTTGCCCGCCTCGTTTACCACGATAAACAGTATCCTATGTGTAAATGCAGGTCATAAACTGTCTGTGTGCCAAATTTCATCTAAATCAGATGATCATTGTGAAAGTAGAACATCAGGGATGCAAATGCGGCGTCTAAACCAATTTGTTTATGATGCACTTGATTAGTTTGGTTTTGCCAACTTCATGCTCCAGATTTATGGCTCTTATAAAGAAGAAAGAAAACATATTTTATTTCTGAAACACACGACAGCTTTTACATACAAAGTTTTATATATATAAAAAACACTTTTGAACACAAAATATACAAACAAATAAAATAAAATCTATACAAATGAAAAAAATTGGAATGTCTGTTTGTAATATTAAAATAACCGCTTTTTACTAAGTGCATTTGGAAGTATACACAGTACATATACCAAAACAACATTTTTTACAATTTTTGTCTGTCTGTCTGTCTGTTTGTTTGTTTCGGCTAATCTCCGGAACGGGTAGACCGATTTCCACGGGACTTTTACTGGCAGATGGCTGGTGTTATAAGGAGTAACTTAGACTACTTACTTAGATTTTTGAAAAATAATTAGGGTTCCGCGTGAAATATATAAATATGAACACGCGAGCGATGCCGCGCGGGAACTGCTAGTATATAACATAAATTAAATACAAGTGGCATCATCTCTTTCTGTCACTCAGGACGTGGCAATGTAGCACTCACCACTCACGTGTCAAATGTATGACGTGGCAACAGGTCAAGTTTAACTTTTTATTTCGTTACAATATTGAGTGACAATCACATAGTACTTTTGTTACAATTAATCAGTGTTTTACGATCACACTCATGAGCAGAAATAACCATGCACTGATTAACCGTCGTCTTCTACATACCCCATACGTCCAAATCTGTTGTTATGGTGGAATGAAGAAACTTACATACATACATACAGACATTAACCCTGAAAAAATTACACCCCTTTTTTGGGTAGTCGTGTAAAAAATAGCAATACACTTATACTCATATTGTACGTGTAGAAACATGTCCAAACTAAAAACGCTTGATCCAGCATCGTTTTTGTGTCGCGTTATAATAACTCTGTTTCCTTTACAGGTACTGGGTTTGAACATAACAAAAAGATTATTAAATGTATACAACCCCCTCTATGTAAAGGTATGTATTATCCAATACTGTAGAAAAGTTAGGAAAATGATTTTCAACTGGGCCGCAGATAAGATACTAGTTACTCGCATACAAGAACGAAAATAATAAAATATATCTTGTGCACCCTTCTCAAAGGTTTAGGACGCTTTGTCCACCGCGGGACCGTAACCCTATCGCTGGTATTCGAATTTGAAAGTAAAACAAAAATATTTGCGTAATTCTTCTTTTTCTTTTTTTTTAAAAGAACTCCCGCATTAGGAATTACTCCTGTGTCACTTGAGACTTTACAAACATACAATCATACAACTATAAATCTTCTATATAATCTTTTTTCTGCAGATTAAATTCAATGGCAAGCCTGAGAAGGAGGAACTGCGAGAATTTCTGAAGAAGTACAATTTCATACGCTTTGCTCGTAAAGCAGTGAATATATTTGCAGCACAAGTCAAAAGTATCGATGACTTCGACAGATTATGCACCGAGGAGGAAGTAATATGCGGTAGGTTTCTACAAAATGAAAATTTAATTATTTCAATGTTAACTTGACATGCTCACATCACTGTTCATTCATTTACATACGCGTGACACACCCACTCGCGCCACACCGTATCCTCGCCATAGGCTGTTAAATCATATTTGATTTTTTTAATAAGTTTGAATTGCCATTTAAAACATTAAAAATCCCCGAGTATTAGAAGTCGATCAAATAATATAATTTGATGTGACTGCTCTCTTATTCCAAATATGTAATTAACAAAGTTTTTCTGCATCATATTACAGGTAGTGTGAAAGTGTCAGTAAGTCCAGAGTACAAATTTATCACTTGCCCGCCAAATCTTAACACGAAGTATGATAATGCTTATTTAGAAGATATTGAAATTTATCTTGACATAGACGAGGAATTGAACCACATTGAAAATAAAAATATTTGTGGAGCACCTAAAAATATTAAAAGTTCAGAGAAGCAAGAAAATATTAGTCCAACGAAAGCTAAATTTGAAACTGTCAAACTGGAAAAGATAAATGAAAAAGTCGAAGTTCAAGCTGCACCTGTTCCTGTATCAAAAAACGTCTTTAAGAGTAATAAAGTGACTAAACCTGTCGATTCCGTTAACAAATCTACGCAAAATATTTCAAGTAAAGATTTCACTAAGAAACTAGAGTCTCCTACAGCAATTAAAAATAAAGATACTGAAAATAAGTTCGTTACACCCTCCAAACCAGTAACTAAAATAACCACTCCACAGAAACAAACGACAGGCACTGCCGCTGCGAAAGTAGCTCCTGCTAAAACTGTAACTAAAGTGAATCCAACTAAGACTGTAACTCAAGTTTCTCCAGTTAAAAATATAACTGAAGTAGTTCGAACCGAAGGTGTAGCTAAAGTAACTCCACAAAAACCTGCAGTTAAAGTTACCCCCACTAAGGTGAGGTCCCAAAAATATTTTAAACTTGCAACACCAAAGAAATCAACTGATGATGAGGACGATTACGACGAATTGGATGACCATGATATTTTGGCGTTAATGTCTGAAGGAATTGTGTTAGATGAATGCTGCGGATCTGATGAAGAGTAACTTAATGCAATTCTGGAACGTGTTTGTCTAATATTGAGGTGTAAACAGTCGTATTGTACATTTGATGTTAGTGTTTTTGTAATTCAGTGACAACCTAGCAATTTCTGATTGTGGTGATTATCAAGTTAAAAATATACACCAATACACTGCAAAGTATACATAGACAATGCATAGACAACAGTTATCATTGCTTATTTTAATTATCTAAACTTCATGCACATGACTCTACAAATGCAGACTGATGCTTAAGATATTTAATCTTTTCTATGAATTTGAATTGTGTTTCCTACGGCTTGGAAGTGTTTATGAGTTACTTGTGAACAATAGTTATTAGGAATAGTAATAAAATAAAATATAACAAACAATAACGACTGTGTTACTCACACAACTATCAGGATTACTTAGATGTATATTTCGTATTAGCTGTTCAAATGTTTTTTTTTTCTGGGAATATTGTTCATTAAAGCTATAGCGCTCGGATGCAATGTATTATTTAAGTAGTTTTCTTTGATTTCAATTGTAATGTAGCAAAACGTTACATATTTAATGTTAAGTCTTTTCTTAATACAATATTGTATTTGTAACAATTCAATATAAGGGTATATTATTGGTACCCACTGGGCTATAATGCTCTAATATGGTTGTCACAATTCATGTTTAAAGTAAATAAAGCCATTCTTTTGATTAAGTGTCTTATTTTAATAAGACACCGAGTCCGACAATATATTAATTGGAATATTCATTTCAGCTGTAAGTACTTCCTCTTTTGTTTTTGGAAAACTTTTATCAACTTGGGCTTTTGATTAATGGCTTTGTTTAGCGGAGGTATCACAACTTCGCAAACTTTTATCAAATATACCATTACGATCGAAGAAGGAAAACAATGCACTCGACGTACCAATATAGAAAATCCTAATAGTGTTCCTGAAATATCAGTATTATATTAGAAACAGTATAGTACAGGTACCGTGCCAATAGGAAAGATAAAAGCCGACATAGAATTATTGTTTTCGTAATTATAGCAATATTAATCAATATGAAACTTAAAACTGAAAGAACAGTTTTAATTCGCAACAAAAACAAAAGTAAATACTTATCATCATCATTTCATAAATAAGCTCAGCGTCCCTCGAGTGCGTTCGCGCAGCAGAATGTTGTTGAATTTAAAGATTTTAATTATGCAGATATTTGGTGTATGACGTCGTGTAAATGTGTATGGTAAAAAAAAATTTGTGCATGCAGCCATTGTGGAGAAATTCGCTAAAAACTGATTCCGCTGGGCGAACGTTGTCCTGGCGGAACTTTTTTGAATCCATGGACTTAGAAGAAAAAAAATGTGTCCAAAAATTTGTGTGTAATTGTGTATGTATAAATAAAATTAGTGCATGCATAAACTTTGGAAAAATTCAAGTTTCCGCTACGCGAACGTTTGGCCATTAGCTAGTTTTCATATAAAGCGCTTATATAGAGAGCTGTAGATTTTTACATACGTTGTTTTGAATTTGTTTATATTTATTTAAAAAACTGATTTAGAAAAAATCGTAGGGTTTAAATGACAAAAATATAAACGTAAAATACGCTTATTAGGTCTTAGTTCGTAAAGTATGTATATACCACGCGCTTGGCGCCGATCGGGACGACCATGCTATGGCAACTTGGAACATAAAAGAATTGCCCTTTTTTTATTGAGTCCAGTGCCATCCCAAGGATAGATACCGGAACTAAAATTACTGTGCTACAATATTTAAATTTATAATTTGTATGAGGGGAAATTTATTACCCTCAAATGTATTACGATTTAAAATTCGCATTTGTAAATACCAAAATATTGTGTATTAAATATCTAAAACCACTTTAAATTCTTTACAAACAACAATTTGTTAACCAACACACAATAGTATTAATTAAAAATACAATCGAAACAATCAACAATTTTTTTTTAATATTTGGAACTTATTAATATTAGGTTGGCAACACTTCACTTATATTGCAAATGGCTGCGTATGAGTACCGATTGCCGGTTTCTTGTGCTTTTCTTTTTGCAATAAAGGTTTTGGTTTGAATATAAAAATCGGAGATTAGTCATAAACATACATTAATTAGCTAAAGTATAAAATTCTCATGTTAGAACCAAACCAAAAGTTAAAACAAGAAACAGGTAACAACAAAACACATTCATACACCGTATAAGTAGGTACCTATATATTGTTCAAATGTATATATATATATACCTATAGATATGTATATTATATTAGTTTTCGGTATCTGACCACCAGGCAGAGTTTTGTGTTGTCATAAAAAGAAGCAGAGTTGCCTGTCTATATCCTATATACTATTGTAGTCTTTGGGGACGACTGTCGGTTTTTTGACACACTTCAAAGGGTGAATGTGCTTGTGTACCTGTTTACACACACACACACACACGCTCTCGGCCGCGTTAGTATAGTTTTCATCTTCGTGGCATACAGACAACGTAGCGATCGAAATTAATTTTTGACGACACCAAATATATCGGAGTGGTCTGAACCTTTATCATGCATGAATCGAAAGCAAAAGAAGACTTCAGAAAGATGTTTCTGAACTATTCTTTTAGTAAAAATAAATATTGTTTATCAGGGCCCATAAAAATATGAAACAAAATAGTGCCAATTCTTAGGATTAAAGTTAGTATTGATTGATTGACGATTAGAGAATTGTAACTAATCGCATATCAATGATGTGCAGTAAATAAAATAGATTTATGTATGCCTTAAAACAGTTACGAAACACATTTAATGAAGAAGCCGCCCCCAATGCTTATCATGGTTAATTATGTTCATGTTTATTAGAAATAATAAAAAATTATATTCAAAAGTTAGCGAGGATAGTAAATTCATTCAAAGAGATCCCACTAAAGTAAGAAACGAATTATGTAAAAGCACTCTTCGATGTAAAAATAGTTATAACGCATGTCAAATAAAAAAATCAAATTTAAAGTTTTGGGTACTTGAAAAGTGTTTTTACACCTTAAATGATTTTTTAATTGTAAAACCTAATAGTTTTAAGTAAAATTTCGAATGCATAATTATGTCGGGCTGTTTTTTTTTTCAATAAAAATAGATCAAGCCCAAAGCAGTAGCTCCCACGAGATCTACCTCTACATCGTGTCCCATGTTTGCACTGACTACCATGTCCACAGAACACTAATGGTACGTTTACACGCACGCCGTGCAGCCTGGCAAGCAGCATGGCACGCAGCTCGGCGGGCAGCCTGCCACGCAGCGTGCCACGCAAGCTTTTCACACCAGGGCTGCCAGGAAAGACAACTTATTTTATACCGCTAAGACTCGGAAATTATACAAAATCATGTACTGTTATACAAAATCAGTGTTGTACAACTTTAGAACGTCACTCTTTGGGGATTTTAGTAAAAGGTGTTTTAACTTTAACGTATAAGGATTTAACAGTTTATCACAGACATGATTTGTTTTAAGTATCTCTATGTGTATATACGTACTTTTTACGCTATAACATCAGCAATGACATTGTATCCAATTATGCAATGCAATCTACTATACAAACAGGATACAAAAGATAACCGATATTATACCAATTTTGTATCCAATTTACACTCTGGCAGCCCTGTTTCACACACTTGCAGGCATGGTCCGTAGGGTATTAGTGTTCTGTGGACATGGTAGTCAGTGCAAACATGGGAGACGATGTAGACGTAGATCTCGTGGGAGCTACTGCTTTGGCCTTGATCTATTTTTATTGAAAAAAAAAACAGCCCGACATAATTATGCATGCGAAATTTTACTTAAAACTATTAGGTTTTATAATTAAAAAATCATTTATGGTGTAAAAACACTTTTCAAGTAGCCAAAACTTTAAATTTGATTTTTTTATTTGACATGCGTTATAACTATTTTTACATCGAAGAGTGCTTTTACATAATTCGTTTCTTACTTTAGTGGAATCTCTTTGAATGAATTTACTACCCTCGCTAACTTTTGAATATAATTTTTTATTATTTCTAATAAACATGAACATAATTAACCATGATAAGCATTGGGGGCGGCTTCTTCATTAAATGTGTTTCGTAACTGTTTTAAGGCATACATAAATCTATTTTATTTACTGCACATCATTGATATGCGATTAGTTACAATTCTCTAATCGTCAATCAATCAATACTAACTTTAATCCTAAGAATTGGCACTATTTTGTTTCATATTTTTTTGGGCCCTGATAAACAATATTTATTTTTACTAAAAGAATAGTTCAGAAACATCTTTCTGAAGTCTTCTTTTGCTTTCGATTCATGCATGATAAAGGTTCAGACCACTCCGATATATTTGGTGTCGTCAAAAATTAATTTCGATCGTTACGTCGTCTGTATGCCACGAAGATGAAAGCTATACTAACGCGGCCGAGAGCGTGTGTGTGTGTGTGTAAACAGGCACACAAGCACATTCACCCTTTGAAGTGTGTCAAAAAACCAACAGTCGTCCCGATCGGCGCCAAGCGCGTGCACATTCACGCAAGCATGCACAAACAGCCTGTTCACATGCTTGCGTCGTTGAATGTCGGTTTGAACGCGAGCGTGTGAACGCAGGCGTTAGTCGTCCCGATCGGCGCCAAGCGCGATCACATTCACGCAGGCATGCACAAACAGCCTGTTCACACGCTTGCGTCGTTGAATGTGCTCGTTGAATGTCGGTTTGAACGCCAGCGTGTAAACGCGCCATAATACCCTACGGACCATGCCTGCAAATGTGTGAAACAGGGCTGCCAGATTGTAAATTGGATACAAAATTGGTATAATATCGGTTACCTTTTGTATCCTGTTTGTATAGTAGATTGCATTGCATAATTGGATACAATTTCATTGCTGATGTTATAGCGTAAAAGTACGTACATAGAGATACTTAAAACAAATCATGTCTTAGATAAACTGTTAAATCCTTATACGTTAAAGTTAAAACACCCTTTACTAAAATCCCCAAAGAGTGACGTTCTATAGTTGTACAACACTGATTTTGTATAATAGTACATGATTTTGTATAATTTCCGAGTCTTAGCGGTATAAAATAAGTTGTCTTTACTGGCAGCCCTGGTGTGAAAAGCTTGCGTGCCACGTTGCGTGGCAGGCTGCGCGCCGAGGTGCGTGCCATGCTGCTTGCCAGGCTGCACGGCGTGCATGCTATGGCAACTTGGAACATAAAAGAATTGCACTTTTTTTATTGAGTCCAGTGCCATCCCAAAGATAGATACTGGAACTAAAATTACTGTGCTACAATATTTAAATTAATGATTTGAATGAGGGGAAATTTATTACCCTCAAATGTATTACGATTTAAAATTCGCATTTGTAAATAACAAAATATTGCAATTAAATATCTAAAACCACTTAAAATTTTATAGAAACAACAATTTGTTCACCAACACACAATAATATTAATTAAAAATACAATCGTAACAATCAACAATTTTTTTTAAATATTTGGAACTTATTAATATTAGGTTGGCAACACTTCACTTATATTGCAAATGGCTGCGTATGAGTACCGATTGCCGGTTTCTTGTGCTTTTCTTTTTGCAATAAAAGTTTTGGTTTGAATATAAAAATCGTAGATTAGTCATAAACATACATTAATTAGTTAATGTATAAAATTCTCATGTTAGAACCAATAAAACAAGGAACAAGTAACAACAAAACACATACATACACCGTATAAGTAGGTACCTATATATTGTTCAATTGTATATATATATACCTATAGATATGTATATTATATTAGTTTAAGGTATCTGACCACTAGGCAGAGTTTTGTGTTGTCAATAAAAAGAAGCAGAGCTTCCTGTCTATATCCTATATACTATTGTAGTCTTTGACGGCGTGCGTGTAAACGTACCATCAGACGCTATAACTTGGTATCTTGTCCATAGACATATCTAGCACATGTCATAGACAATATGCTCAAATAGTGGCGACCTTAGATATTCGGTAAACTACAACCTATGGGTCGCCACACGTCTGTTAAAAAAAATTGGAGCAATTGACGAATTCGAGTATATGGTAAGCAACTTCTACCACGACGAATCTATTCCATTAAGCGCGGAAATCAAATTGGATGGCGTGGCTCTACCCAGAGTAAATAAATTTAATAACCTAGGATCAGTCACCGCGGAAGACGGATCAATGACAGCCGACATTTCACACAGAACAATGTCTAGGTGGAATAAATAGCGTACACTGACAGGAGTTCTCTGCGATCCAAAACTGCCGATAAGAACCAAAGGCAAGGTCCACAAAACAGCTGTTAGGCCTGCTCTACTCTATGGTAGCGAAATGTGGGCCTCAATCAGCATGTCATGCCGCATGATCAAAAGGTAGCAGAAGTTTATGCTCATGTGTTTTCTAAATATATATATATATGTATACAATATGCTTAATTGGTATAATCATTTGATTCAGTCAATAGAGAGTATGTATGTGAGAATTGGCGATCCGCTGTCCATAATACATCTCAAAGATCTAAAGACGATTATGCGTGCATGTCAGTCATCGCACTCATAGCTTGCAGGATGAAAAATATGAGGAATGGAACTGCCAGCACGTAGTTTGCATGTCATTCGCATCAATCAATACAATTAGACGGTCATGCATGTCATGCCGTATTGATCGTCTATAGACCGCTTAACGTAGTGTTTGTATATTTCCCGACTCTTTGAGCCTAGCGATTCAGATTTATAAGCAAAGACTACACTAGTATGAAGAATATTATAAGATTGGCATCTGGCAACACTGCTTAGCTCATCGACATTCGGTTCCGTATATAGTTATCTGTGTTCGGTTCGACTGTCATGGTGGATTGTAGACGAATGCAAAAGCGTTGACGTTACTTTTTATCGATTTATATCGGTCGGTGTAAAATTTTGTATTTCCTAGAAATCACACTACCTCAATTGCAATTATGCGACGCAATCGTAATACGAGTCGAGGAGGCGGCGGCGGTAATTTAAACAGATCCAATGGTCCTTTCTTAACGGATCATCTCAAGGTACTCTTTTAGCCGTAAGCTAGTAAAATGAATACCACGTAGTTAGAAAATAACCTCATTTCTCTTCCTATGAATATACCTGAAAAGTGTGTTTGGCATAAACATGATAATGCATATACATTAAAGATAATTTCGCTTGCTGATGTTCGCCATTCTACAGTCTTCTGTAGCAACGTAACGACCTTAGCGGTACAAACTTCTAAAGAATTGTTATCAAGAATAAATTCATGATCATAGAAAGTACGAAGATATATAGAATTGGTATAATGAATAAATTACTAAATAATCGATCAAGCTTTACCTCTACCATGGGGTACTGTATCTACAATAGATGACTTCCTCATAACCTCTTCAGCTTATTACACAGTAGAATATTCATGTCGGACAAACTAACGCACGTAACAGACATAAATTTATTTGTCAGAATAGTACATTAGGTGTTACATTATACATATAGATTAGGTTTCTTAGATTCTACCATTTCTATTGTACTAGCACAGGGGTCAGGTAATTCTTAACTAACTAAAAACTATTTATGTATGTACAAATATTCTGTTTCTTCTTATCTTATATTCTCATAATCTTATATCTACCTATATGTACAAATTTTCAGTGGCTAATTCTTAATATACTCTTCTCCACTTGTCTAATTCACCTTCTTATCTTATGTCTTATTTCCAATACTTGCCCTCTAACCATCCCGAAAATCTGCGCTCTTCTAATAATCTTCTCCTTCTTTGTCCCTTCCATAATTCTAGCATAGTTCATTCTTCCTTCACAGTCCAAATTGTGAACCTCTGGAATTTGCTTTCAGTAGAAATCAGGATGTCCACTAACCGTCAAACTTTCAAGGTTAAAGTATGACAGCTTTACACAGACTTATTGGTAGAATCATCTGAATAACACTTTGTAAATGTATTTGTATGTAGATATATGTGTATGTATTTATTTACCTAATATATAATATAATATTTTATTAAGGTTACAAATATTAGGTTTTGTATTATTAAGTAGTCTCATGTAATATATTTCTTTTATATTGTTCTTCATTATCTAAATTTACAATTGCAATTTTAAATATACACCTGCTACGCACACCTCTGTATCACCCAAAGGTTGACTGGTAGAAAATGTCTACTAGTCCATTGGCCTTATGCAATGTATTTGCGGGAAGTTTAAATAAATGAATTAATAGAATTAAAATAAATATCCTTTATTTCACTGAGATTTCATTTTACATTTTAAATTTGCAACATAAATAAATAGTAAATCATTGAAATAAAACAGTAAATAAATTCATTTTAAATAAGATCACATGCATTTTCATTTAATTATTGCTTCACATTTGTAATTATTATTGTCTTTCTTTCTTTTGCTTGTCAGGTTGTCCATTGACAAAGGCCTCTTCCATTTGATGCCATATTTCCCTGTCTTGGTAGGCTCTCCTCCATCCCTTGGGTAGGTTGTCTTTCCATCATGTAAACTGCCTGCCTCTTTTTAACTGACATTTTTTTTTTTTTTTTTTATGTTTGTTCAGGCGTTATTTATGAACCGATTTGGATTATTCTTTTTTTGTTAGATAGGGTATACCTCAAGAGTTGTCCCATGTCAAGGAAGTCACGATCTGATGATGTGATTTGTTGTTTGGCGCGGACTTAAAATTAGTTTATATAAAATTTGATAGTTTATGTAAATAAGCTTAATACTTAAGACTTAAAAGGTTTATTTATTTTATGCTTTTTGGTTATTTTCGTCGGTTGAATTTTTTGTTAAATATTAATAAATATTTTTATCCTTTTCTATCTCTGGGATACCATTCCATGATATCTGTTGTCCATTTTCTATTGTTTGTCCTCATCATGTGTCCTGTCCAAAGCCACTTTAGTTTTCTAGTTTTCTAATCTTAGTCTCCATTTGTCCTTCAATCTGATGTTAAGCATGCTTCTCTCCATTCCTTGCTGAACATACCTTTAGTTTCGGTGCATTGAGTTTGCTTAGAGCCCAGGTTTGACATCATATATCATCACTGGTAGTATGCAGGCATTGTATACTCTTGCTTTTTCTAAGATTGGTATGGACTTGCTTTTCATAACTTCCTTAAGTGACCTTGTTATTCTTCTTTGGATGTCCTTCGTCATTTCTTTCTTGGTTGGGTGAAATTATGTGTCCCAGAAATATAATTATATTCATCTACGTATTTGATTGCCTGGTTTCCTATTATTATGGTTTCTTTGTTTTGATTTTTCGTTGTTTTCGTTTTGAGGTGTTCATTGTTAGTCCTGCTTTTGTGCTCTCCATTGCTAGTTATACGAGCATTGACTGTAGTAATGTTGCGTCTTCTGAGAATATTACCGGATCATCGGCAAATCTCATGTGGGTTAATTTGCATCCATTTATATTTACTCCATATTCCCCATATTCTTCCTACTGGAAATTTCTAGATATATTTCCTAGCACTCCACAAAAGAGGTTTGGCGATAGAGGATCACCCTGTCTCACTTATCTCTATGTATTCTAAATTCTTCTCCTATCCCCTGTAATTGAATTTTTGGTGTTCTGTTGTTGTAACTTTTTTAAATTAAATTTACGTATTTATGTTCTGTGCCTTGTTTTTCTAAAGCCTTGTAAATGTATGTGTAAAATATTGAGTCGAATGCCTTATTGTAGTTGACAAATGCTATGTAATAAGTTTTCCAATATTTATTGTACTTTTCTATCAACTGTTTTACTATATGTATATGGTCCACTGCAGAGAAGTTGCTTCTAAAACCTGCTTGCTCATTTGTCTAGGCGTTTGGTCATTCTATCAATGGAGTGCAAATGGAGTAAGAATATGGTAGATTTTGTCCACTGCTGTGGTATCGTATCTGTGCTGTTTTTAAAAAGGTGTGTAAGGTTTGACGATAGCTTCTGCTGTCCCTTCTTCTTGTCCTCTTCTTCTTCCATTATTTTCTCAATTCTGTTATTGATCTTTTCCATGCCATCTGGTCCATAGAGTGTACGGTAGAAATCAGTAGCTATTTTTTCTATTGAGGTTCTTTTTGCTGTGGTGTATTCTTTGCCTCTTTTGTTTTTGCTTTTCAATCAAGTATCCAGGTTTTATGTTCTTTAAGCTGTTTTAACGCCTTTGGATTCCACCTGTTCTTTCTATTTCTTGTCTAATGGTTGCCAGCCTTGTGTCATTTTCGTGTTTTCTTATACATTCGAATATCTTCTTGCTAATGATTATTTTCTTGTCTCAATCTCTTTTATATTTCTTTTCCTGTTTCTTATTAACAACTTTCTTTCTTCTATTAGTTTGTTTACTTCTTGTCCTAGTTTGTCCTTCTTTTTGTTTTTTTAACCGACGAAAAAAAAAGGAGGTTCTCAATTCGACCGTATATATATATATTTTTTTTTAGTGTAAAGTTTTGTTCTTGTCGTCGGTAAAATTTTTGTTAAAAAGATTTTTATGTTGTTAATTGTTCTAGAGTTGTTAGTATTTTCTCGAATGCATTGTACGTCCGTTGCACAGTCCGTTTTTTGTTGTTCAGCGCACATCGATTGTATTTCTTTTTCTATTTCTGATATAATTTCTTCTGGTAGAGGAATGGGTATATTGTAGTTTGGGTGTAAGGGGAGTACAGGTACAAGGCATGCTCACTGTTATTTAAGCACACACAAATCTGTTTTATCAAGTACTTACAGTGGTTATCTTTTCAACAGGACATTGATCTAGAGCTGGATCTGCTGAAACGTAAGCGGGAGATGCTAGAGCAGCAGCAGCAGTTAATTCAACCTTTAATGCCACAGGTATATTTTAACTAAAGGGCAGTATTTGTAGAATATGTAGTGGAATCCTCAAAGAATTATCTGAAAACTTTGTTTGATGTGTAAACATAATCGGCTGTTAAATAAATAATTTATAGGCAGGTAACATTTTGTTTGTCACTCTCAGAATAATCATTTATTATTCCTGTGAGAAAAACAAAACATACGCATATTCAACCACTTGATATAAATTCAGCTAAAGGTACGTGAAATGCGCATTCAGGTAATTGCCCTTGTAATAAGTGAAAAGTTACTGACTGATGATCTTGGTGATATAGCAACAGCAACTCTCAGGCTGGATCAAGTCCGGAGGTTAAGCTGTTTATACTGTATTGCTGTAAGTGTTAGTTAGGGACTTTTCACATGTTGTAATACTATTATAATACATTAGATATTGTATAAAATACTGACTGGGCGAAAAATATTTCAAAAACATAAGTTCTCAAATTCAGTCATGCAATAAGTTTGCAATGTCCTCCTCTATTTCTGATATATTTTCAAACTGGATTGCAATGAATTGTGTTGAAATCTTTGGAATATGTCGAAATGTGTGGAGTATTTTATCATCTTCATGTTTTTGAATTTGAGAAGCCGAAGTATTATGTTCTGATCTTTTTCGCTCAGTTAGAAACATTCACTTCGAAAAAATATCTAGTGTGCCCACACTATATTACATCACTCCAACTTATGCTGAAGCAAGTTGATTCTGACCTGGTTTACTGATTAATTAGTAAAGGATAAATAAGTCCACCAACAGAAATATCAGGTAGTCAATTTGAGTGCCTTTTATGGTAAGCACATTTCAGCATATAGTTTCAAATAAATTTGTTTTTGTAATTGAATTTCAGAGAAGTTTTAACCAACAACCATATTACCTGCTTGAACCAAAACAGAGTGGTTCCAACCGCGATTTCTCTCACTTGTACAACGATGGATCCCAACAGTACCGCAAACCATATGGTAGAAAACGCCAATCTGACAGTGACTGGCAACACAGTTCCTACCCTAAAAGGTCTGCTGGACAAGGTCAGCGTGGTTCTAGCTCTGCTGGACCCTCGTCTGCCCGAAACCAAAGATCTTACGGCGGTCAGAACCAGCAAACAAAGTCTACACCTTATAAGTATGGGCAAGGTAAACAGTTTATTGGCCAGAAGATCAATAACCAGAAACAGCAAAGACCTTCAAAAAATTTTGTTGCAAATAAAGTAACCAAGGCTACGAAAGCTTTCGTGCCACCGAACAAACTAGCTTCTCACCCGGTCGCTGATCGGAATAAGTTGGTGGCAGCTGCCATTATGTCGGTGGCAGAGGTCGAGACTCGCGATCGGGAAGCACTTAGGCTACTCCCAGACCAAGTACCGACCAAACAGATGACTGGCCGCTTGGAGCTGGCTCTGGGAGCCATTTTGAGGGACATCCGAGATAAGTGTGCAGAGAGTTCGCATCACGAAATGTTACGCACTACCTCGTTACAACGCGTTATTAAACAAGCTATTCGCGAGCGCATCAGAAGCGCTATGTTAGGCAAAGTCGTCGGCGCTACCCAGGAAATCGTCAAAGAATATAGAGCTATGTACCCTAAAGACACTGACATGGAAATAGTGAACATAGCATTAGAGGCGGGCGGCATCAAGCCAGAGAAAGACCCAAAACCTATAGGTAGTTATTGCCTTTTATTATTAAACAATTCTACATTGTTATATAATTATATAGACCTTACCTTGTAACTAGTAAGTGTTGGTGACTTTGCATGATAGGTCATAATCAGTTCTAAAGTGATAAATGAGTATGTGTCACTCCTTTACCCTTTACTGTGAATTCACCTTACCATTTGGTAAACCTCTATCTTAAGCTACAGCCTAATGACGATTGCAGTACCAAAGTAATCGCTATCCTATTTTCCCTTAGGTAACTTTAGCACCACCTGTGGTACTAGTGTATTGCCAACTCTACCCAATGAAGCCCTAGCGACCCTCATACTACTCGAAATACAACACTACGCTGTTTAACAGCGGTCTTCTGTTAGGATAGGTTCTTCCTCAGATGTTTGTGGACCGAGTATTTTGCTATGCTCTGCCATACATAATGGAATAGATGGAGTCACAGTATGGTTTTGAACTTGCGGGCTTTGACAAGCCTGTTGGTCTAGTGGTTAGTGATCCTGACTTGCTGAGCCAGAGGCCGTGGGTTCGATTCCCACACAGGACAAATAATTGTGTGATGAGCATGATCATTTGTTCCGAGAATGGGTGTAATTTATCTATAAAATGTATGTATTTAGGCTCTGCCTAGTTTGGGATCAGATGGCCGTGTGTGAAGTGTGTCAAGTTATTATTATTATAAACATTGTCAATAAGAATCTCCAATGTTAAGTGTAATCTAAGAAATGCATCACTACCTAATTTTTTCTATCTACTTTGTTTCTTCTGTAGATTTCTACTATGAATGAATTATTTGACTACTAACACCCAGGCAACACATCTTGCCTTGGTGTTAGCATATGGCAAAGTATAACCTCGTTCTTATTGACGTTGATACTATTTACTCACAATTGGTTTGGACATAATCAACTCTAAACATTGATAATATGATTTGTCACTAAAAGTTTTTAAAATTATTATTTATTTGTCTTAAATTTCTCAGTTCTACAGAAAGACAGACCAGAGGAATATTTCAAAGTGAGCATGATTAAGCTCATTGACACACATCTCCATGAAATGTTTGACAAAGTAAGTGGTTATTTTTATTCTTTCTTTTATTTAATTTATTTAGTTATGTACTTTATTTTATTTAGTGGATAGGAAACTTGTAAACTATAAAACAACTAATAAATTATGAATCCATGACTATTCAAGAAATGTATATTTATAAGTCATTGTATGTATTATTTTGTAGATTGAAGAGATATATAAAGCTGAAAATGGGGCGGACACTTCTCAAGAAGTTGCTGGACAAGACAATAATATGCAAACAAACAACGAGCCAGTTGGTGCAGTGGCTGAAGAAACTGTCGTAGCTCCACATGAGGGAAACATGGCGGCTGTTAATAATGAAGTTGACGCGACGGCAAATATCGAGAATACCGAGGCCGTAAAGAGCGACAGTATTGAGACCGGAAAGAATGAAAATCTCGAGACCGCAAATGGTGTAAATCTTAAGGCAGGAAATGGAGATAAGATTGAGGCCTCAAATGGTGAAAATGCCGAGACCGCAAGTGGTGAAAATATCCCTGCCGCAAGTACTGAAAACAGTGCGGTGACAAATACGGAAAATATTGCAAACGCTGAAAATGGAGATGTTGGGCACTCTAACATCGAACAGCTCTTTTCGCACGCCAATGAGTACAAACGAATGCTGCCCCGACTTCTAAAGAGGCATATCCCTGTAAGTTTGTACTCTATACACGTCATATAGGTACGTTATGTAGGTACTTTTTAAACATATTTAATTTTGAAATTATTATTTTCAGACTATTCTGAAACTTCTACACCTAAATAAAATGTACAAGCGCGCTGTTGCTGACATCACCACTACGACTAGAACTAAGTTTTTAGAGTACGGCAAGTCTGAAGATTCTTCCACAATAGAGACCTCAGAGCCATCACAAACTCCTAAGAAATTCCCGACGCCGTTCGTTGTACTGCCTTATTATGTTAAGGTAAGTTTCATTCTTTTTTGTTCTTTCTCTTGTGTCACGGGGTCGGAACCTAATTAGTTATATTTCTGTAGTTTACGCGGAAGCAGTCGCCGGCAAAAGCTATTGTATAGGTATAAAAGAATTCTGTAACAACTGCAACAATGATAAAACTTTAACAACTGAAAATAACTTACTTTGTTAAACCAATAAGCCGACTTGAACATGTTTTACTATAAAATTACAACTCGATATTTTACCAATGCGAAGCCTGGGTAGGTTACTAGTATTGAATACATACACAGTACACACTACGATAATGAGAATGTTTCTTAGCAATCGGGGATTTTCATTATTGTTATAAAACAATACCCAATTGTCCAGAAACATTGTCGTAGTGTGTGGTGGTGGCAGATAAACTATTTTATATTTGTAATTTCAGGTAATGGGTAAACCACAGCTGCCAAAAAAGAAAGTAATGAATACATTCCTAGAAGTGTTTAACCCTAAGTCTATTAAAAAGCACAGAGCTATCCATAACCTACTGTTCATTGGATTTACGGAAAAGAGCGACTTTGATGCTATTGTTCAGGCTGATGGTACTGTTATTGGTAAGTCAATGCAATAATATTTTATTATATATTCTAATATTTTGTAGTCACTATTTTGCATGAAATAGTTTTCAAACTGACCAATATTAGTATTATGTAGGCAAGTTTACTGTAAAAGTAAATCAATGAAAAGCTTTATCAGAAATATTCATTCTACATTAATATGATAAAACATGATATTACAGTTCATATTAATGTTATTTATATATTACAGGTCGCAGTACACTGAGCATCAGAGTGTGTGACAAAAACAACGGTAAACGTGATGAAAAAGCTCAGAATGACTCTTCAAGTAGTAGCACTGACCAAATTGTCTCTCAAGGTCATGAAACTTTTGATACTAACCTAGACATAAAGGTAGAACCTGTGGCCGATAGTGATCTAGGAAATGAATTAGATGGACAGATAAAAGATTCGATTGTGAAAGAAGGTGAAGTGGATGGCTGTATTAAAACTGAAAATCAAGAAGACGAAAAAGTCAATGGGAATACTGAAGAAGCTGCTGATAAAGATGAAATGGTTGGAGACAGTGATAAAGTTGAAAATACTAATGACTTGGCCACAGATACTGAGAAAATTGAAAATGTAGGTGACACTGAAAATAGTGATAAAGTTGAAAATACTGATGACCTGGCCACAGATACTGAGAAAACTGAAAATGCAGGTGACACTGAAAATAGTGATAAAGTTGAAAATACTGATGACCTAGCCACAGATACTGAGAAAACTGAAAATGCAGGTGACACTGAAAATAGTGATAAAGTTGAAAATACTGATGACCTGGCCACAAATACTGAGAAAACTGAAAATGCAGGAGACACTGAAAATATTGAGAGTAAAAATAAAGTTAAAGCAGCACCGCAGGAGAAGCAACCAGCAGTTGATGAGAAAAACGATCAACTTGCAGAGCTGAAAAATACTGAGGGAAGAGCAACACCAACCCGTGCTTCTACTCGGTTGGCTAACACGCCTGCAGCTCCTAGTTCTATTAGAACTCGACGGGCGAGCAGACTGATGCAAAATTAGATGATACAACACTATGAAATCACTGATTTAACGTATAAACCGATTCATCAAACGGAACCGAATCATTCAAAAAGATTCTTAGCAATGTTAATTAAAGCGGCGGTATAATCGCTAAGGCGTTAGACTTGCGATCAAGTGGTTTCTGGTTCGAACCCCACCCAGTGCTCTACCGGCGTGAGCACACTCCTAACACAAGCATTCAGCTTAGCTGGAAGGGTTAACAAGAATACTAGTAATGTGTGAACCACGTTACTAGTATCCTTTAAAAAAAATGATTTGGACATATATGTGTGAGTGTATATCAATTCTCAGGCAGTACGTCTTGTACTGTTTAGTCTGTTAATACACTCGATTGTATATTTCAAAGCAACCTTAGCAAAAAACTATCAATTTAATCCAAATAATTTTTTTTAGAAGAGGAATGTGAGAGATTTACGTGTGACTATGAAGTGAAAATGGTATGATGTTTAACTTAAAGCAACATACGCTGATGCAGTGGTTTTGGCGTGTTAGGATATATAGAAATAGGATTGATTTCATCAACTGTTCTAAACACAAAATACCTAGAATTAGGAATCCTTAGATTTAATATTTACTAATTAATACCTGCTGTATTGTGATGTATCTTAAATTTACTTTTGTAGATTAATGGTGGATATATATTTTGTTTTCGACAGTGGTTCTGTATACAAATCCATACAATTCCGTCGGTAAGAAGGTCCTAAGATTTTAATATTTAGTTATAATGGTAAATAGTTATGTTAATTTTACGATTATGTATATGGAGTTTTAAGGATTGACTTGGAATTAAGTTATGACATAAACTTGTTGTGTTGTACTTTGTTTTGCCAATATAAATAAACATAATAATGAACCACACTGTTTTGTAACTCTTATTTCTGAATAAATGCTAATTGTAGGTAATGAGTATTCCAAAGGCAGTATTTGAATAATTTTTACCGTCACAAAACTAGGCAGCACACTCATTTACGCCCGACGTACCTACCCAAATAAAGACACCTAAAAAGTACCTACCCTCAAATATTTAATGTATATGCTTTTTTTTCCCACTGTAGATATTTGATGGTTAAGAAGCTATTGGTGCCGATTCTATTGTACACTCGACTAAACTAAAACCTGACTTAATTTCTTCATATGAAATCAACCTAGTTTTTTTCGTAATAAGGTCTATTTGTTACTAGCATCTATTTTTTAGCGCCGCTAAAATTTCAATAAAACCTGTCAACGTATACTCAACTTTATTTCCACGCAGCGAGTCTTCATTTATTCAAATGCCATATAAAAACTTGTTCAAAACGAACAAGGATGACGTGTTTTTAATCTACACCTACGAAGACGCTTACTAAAAACACAGAGCAAAAGACATGGCATTCAACGGATAGCGGCTCTTGCTACGTGGTATTAAAGTTTATTTAAGCGTATCAGACTTTAGTCGACGAATAAATTGCTTATTTCGATAGCGACATATGTTACCTACTTGTTTCAATTTAAAATAAGACCTTGTTTCTAAGTGTACAAGGTTTACTTCTTATATGAAGAAAATTTAGTGAATTTTAATTTAGCGAGTGAAGTAACAGAATTGGGGCCATTGACTCCTTATTACACAAAATAGTGATTTTATCGCGCATCTTGTGTGGAGCTGTTGCAGGCATCAGTGATTGTGATTACAAAGAATAAGTATATTTTATTTGTAACTTTTTCTTCTAAATCTGCTAGTTTTTTTTAGATAAAGTATATGAATATCTTGTGCACCATAAAGTAAAATTTAATTATAGTTAAATAGTTGAGTTTTATTTTTAGTAGGAGCGTTTTACAATGGTGTCCCCAATTGAGGCCAATGGGCACATCCGAGGCAAAATATTCGTACAATTGTCAGCATCTAATTTTTAGAAAACAATGTCGAAACTCACATATAACAGTCATAATTACTATCGGGTTTCAAGAAGCACTTGATGCTGTTATGCTTGAAGAAGGCGATGTGACAGAGATAGATTTAGTAGCACTTTCTCCAGAATCAAGTGTGCTTATCGATGAAGAAAAGGGTGATGAGGACAATATACAAATCATAGCTATTTCGTGGGACGTGCCAGGTAAAAGTTAAAGTATTCACAAATCAAGATGTCTTCATCTTACTGGACTGGACTGGCACAGTAGCAATAACGAACTGCTCGCTGGAACTAAGAGACAAATAATTTGAAGATCTCCGTTGGCGTAAAACAAAGCCTATCTATAAGTATATTTTCACTGAAGGTAATGACGAAGCTCATCATGATAAATTGATGAGCGTGCTGAAAACCAAAATAATTGCAGGGAAGGAGAGAAGAGGAAGTAGAAAACCTGTGCTAATTTTCGTTTTCGTTTCGATCAAATTTGACCGTGTGTGGTGTAACTATGATCTAACCGTGGCAAATACATGGCACCGTTACCTTGTAACTAATGATAACAAGTTAGATCAGCTTCAATTTTGTCGCTTCATGACTCTTCATAGTGAAGAAGGCATAAAAGCAGTGCAAATTTGCATCCAATAGCTCCTGCGGTCAGTGGCGGATTTACCAATAGGCTGAGTAAGCTGAAGCCTAGGGCGGCAGATTTTAGGGGCGGCGACTTTGGAAAAATATTTTTTTGTCTTACAAAAATTAAAAAGATTCATATTTATATATACACAAAAGATTCAACATGTTAAATGTTTCACAACCTATTTATATGTTTCTACAATTTTCGTTTGTGAACGAAAATTGTGCGGGCGGGAACGAGTGACACGAGCCTTCACTAGTGTCTGGCCAACACGGTTCGGGTGAGAGAAGATTTTCTTACTTAAAACACAATTGAAAAGTTATCTATAAATCCCCCTAAACCAAGAACTTTCATGATTTAATCTAATTTAATTTCATCGTCATCATCAGGCGGATTGTTACCAGATAATTAAATATAAATTTTTAAACGCAATAAAAACTATTTTATTATGTTTAAGTCTCGAAAGCTGTTCCCCGGGAAACGCAAACAGCAACAGTCCAAACTCTCTCCCAAGACTCTCGAACTTATGAGTAAAATGCGCGAGCTGTTAGCCACTCAGCTGTCTGGTCAGCTAGGAGAGCCAAAAAACTGTTATGACGCGATCTCCCAAGACAATAGAGAATGCAATTAAATGGAACATGAGGTTAAGTGTTCGTTCAGTACTTGGCTTCCCCATCTGACGAAACTCAAGACTGAGAACGGCAGTCAATTCAAAGTGCCAGATTCTCGATGAGATCGAGAAGTTTTATAGCTGTACGCATCACGGATGATGGAACCAACGAGACCCAGTGATGATGATCACAGAGCCCCATTAACGCGCCATTAGGGGGAGGACATACCTGAAATTGTCCACAGCATGATAGAGATGGCTCTCGAGCAGCTAAAAAACGGATCTCCTCCGCATGACGGAATTACTACCGAGCTCTAAAGGTAGGCCAGATGCAACTCCTGAAAGAGCTAGAGAGTCTCAGTTAGGTAGCAATGAAAAAGCCAATGAACTCGCCAGAGCTGGTGTAGACAACCAACAGCATGGATCAGCCATTCTGCGGCGAGCTTATTCAATTATAAACGCCCAATACATATCAATGGCAATAAAGAGATGGAAGACCACGACTGGTCTAAAACACTCGAAAGCCTTAATAAATGGCTATGATAAATTATCAAAAGAACTTCTAGAGCTCAAGAGATACAAAACCTGAGCTCCTTCTTAATCGTCACCGGACCCTGTAAACTGAACAAACATATGTTACAATCTAAATGTGGCGAGAACACAATATGCAGATTCTGTCGAGAGGCAGAAGAAACTGCAATGCATATTTTATGCTTTTGTGGCCCACTAATGCGGTACCGAAGTAGTAACCTAGGGTTGCACACTATGCATCCGTGATATGATCTGAAGGTTTCTCGAAGCCAAAAGTCTGAGCAGTGAGCTATAAAGCAAAAGTGCGTTACAAACGACCAAAAATAATTGAGGTAGCACTAGAGACTAAAAACAATAATAATAATAGGTAGTAGTTTAGTTCCGTCTTTTCTTTATGTTCGTGTGGAAACCCCCTCGGGCCGTTACCCCACCGGGGTTTTCGGTGGAGCGGTGTGTCGTAATCGAACCGACTAAAACCACACGGTGTGCCGTACTGTACGTTAAATAGGAGGGATCCGGGAACAGCTTTTATTAAGACTTTCGGACCCTTTCTTGCGGCTGCCCGCAACAGCGCGGGCACCACCTCCGGGTAAAAACCTTAAAACCTCTCAATTAGATGACGCGGATGCCACCTCCTCGCGGGGGGCCAGTACAGCGGATGAAGGGGAAAACCAGTCCCGTCCACCCGCGGCCACCCTTAGGGCGACATGAGGCGCTGGTACGCGCGCCTCCGCCGCCCGGTTCACCGGCGGCGAATTAGGTCCGAATGGAGATCATCCTCTTGGACCTGTTTCGCCGCCTCCTTCTGCGAGATGACGTCCTCACAGAAGGTCGCGACCGCGGTAAAATTCTTGTCGCTACCGGCCATAGAGCGTATGACGGTCGGTAGCTAGAGATCGCCTCCGATGACTGCAGTGAAGGCCCGACGCTGCGTCACCCAGGCGGAGCAGACCACCAGCGTGTGCTGAGCCGAGTCCTCACTGCAGTCGCAGTGGTGACAGGTGGGACTCAATTCTCTCCTAGCGACTAAATGCGGGTACTTCTCGAAGCAGCCGTGCCCGGAAAGAAACTGCGACAGTCGGATTGAAACGGTCCCGTGCTGCCGCCCTGACTACTCGATTATGACCGGCGGAAGAATTTAGTTCCGTCCTCTAACAAGGTTTAGCACCTAGGTGTTGCGGCACCGTGAACCGTACCGTACCGTACCATACTGTTCGACAGATTATGCAAAAGACCGAGAAGTTTTTGTAGCGGCTGTGTACGGCTTTGGATTACGAGAAAGCCTTCGACTCCATCGAGACCTGGGCAGTTTTGGATACTTTGCAAAGACGTCGTGTCGACTGGTGATATATCGAGGTGCTGAAAAGCTTAAATGACACAAACACGATGACCGTACAGCTCCAAGACCAGAGGACAAACAGATAAACTTGCAGCGTAGAGTTAGACAAGGGAATTTTATCTCCAAACTATTCACCAAGTTTCCGACGAACTTCAACTTTATCACAAGTTGAAGTTCGTCGTCTGTAGCAAAAATGGAATCAGGGCGATGATTTTTTATGATTTTTAAAGTTCATTGACTCCACAAGACTGCACTGCTCGTCTTCAAAATACTTTTGGGAGGAAAGCACCTCATTTGAGTACCGTAAGGCGTTTCTACACAAAATTTATCGTGGCTGTGTTTCTCTCCATGATGAAATTTGTGAAGGTCAGACCTCAACTGCGATCACTGAGGAAAATGTGGCTACTGTCAGGCAACTAATTGAAGAAAACGGGCGTATTCACCTATGAGGAGATTCGAGGGCATTGGTATGAGCTAAATTCAAAAAATCTTACATCAACATTTAAAAGTTAGAAAACTTTGTTGCCGCTGGATTTCTCATGAACTTACCTCAGAACAAAAACGGACTCGTGTTGATTGGTGTAAAAAAATGTTGTTAAGTACTGACCTGGCCTGGCATGGTCGTTGGGCAAAAGGGTCCTAGAGTTGAGACCGTGAATTGGTAAAAGGAAGGTAGGACGCCCCCCAGCCAGATAGCCTGACGAACTGAGAAAGGTAGCTGGGATTGATTGTATGCGAAAGACGGAGAACCGGGTGCTTTGGCGCACGTTAGGAGAGCAGTGGACTGCTATAGGCTGATCGATTGAACGTTTATTGAATGTATATGTGTAAGTAGTATTAAGGCACACCTTACCTCATCTTAACAGTAGTACATGATTCGAGCTTTTTTATTAGTTCAGAGATAAAGGTACCATAAAAAAAAAAACAATCAATATTAGCTAAATTCTTAGGTTGTAAAAAAAAATCTAGAAACTGAGACATCGATCTTCTAGTTCACAATCATACTAATTATGGAAAAAATGATTTGTGTACTAATTACACCAGTTGTTAGTGCACAAATCATTGAGAAAAAAAAAGTTGTGATTGAAGATTGGGGCGGCAAAATTTAACTAGTCTACAGGCGGCAAATGTGTAAATCCGCCACTGCCTGCGGTGCCAAGTTTGAAGCATGATAGAGTACGTCTCTATCCTCAAAATCTTTCCCAAGCACAAATGGGGTAAGTTTGATGGAGCATCATCAGTTTTGATTGTCAAAAGAGTTCCCTCTTGGTAAAGTTGGAAAGCAAATCCTCCTCATCATAACACGTTTTTGAAACAAAATCACGATAATTCCTTCTTAATAAGATACTAGCCCTCGACGACAATGTCATCAGTTCGGACCTAATCTACGAGGGCTACCAGCGTCTTAATGAGGTATGCGAACTCAAAAAATAACCTTCCTAATGGATAAAAGGTCACAGCGGCTATAGAGGCAACGATGCAGCGGAGGAATTGGCTAAGAGGGCATCGTAGATGTGCGTCATGGGCCCGGAACCGATAGCCGGGAGGGGCCCCTTCGGACATTGGTAAGGAAACGCACTAGAGATCAACACAATTTCATAACGGCAAGCCATAAAGACTGCGGCTGTCGAGAATGCTACTCCGGCTGAAGAAGTGTCAGCTGCGGGCGGCAACTGGAGTTATCACCGAGCATGGCTCGTTTAACAAACACCTTTCGGATATAGGTACTACGGACAGCCCACTGTGCAGAGCATGCATCTTTGCGAAACAGCAACTTATGTACGGGTTGCAGATTTCCGGGCTAAGTACCTTGGCTTGCCATGGTCACTCTCCGAGATCGTTGGTACCTAACGTATTCTTCGGGGAGTTAGGGTGGCCCGAATAACTTTTATTCCCGGCCACCAACGCAAAACTGTCCGTGTAACCTAACCTAATCAGATACCGGCTTTTTCGATGATAATACAGGTTTTTCTCGCAACTCAGTACACTCCATTATGGCTTTAAAAAAATAAACAAAACAATAAAATTTTAGTGATATTTGTGTTATTCTTGTTCGTGATGGTTTTACGAGGGCGGCACTGAAAATTTCGTGAATCAAGGAAGTGACACAACATTACTATTTAAAAATGTATTTATTGCTTTTCGAAGTATTCTCCGCGAACACATTTTTCCATACGATTTCCATCGTATCCAATCATTGAAGCAACCATTCCATTCGGAAGTTGGGTCTCCAAAATGGCCGTTTTGTAGGCGTCCACAGCTTCTTCAGATGATGAAAATCCCTGACCACGCAATTTATTCTTTATTTTGGGGAAAGTAAAGAAATCATTAGGGCTTAGGTCGGGGCTGTATGGCGGATGGTCTAATAATTCTATGTTTTCTTGCTTTAAAAACTCTTTTGTTCTGTGTGCGGTGTGAGAACTCGCATTGTCGTGATGGAGGATGATGCGGCGGTTGCAGTTCTCTTTACGGAGTTCAGAAACGACCTGTGGCAAACAAATGCTAGCATACCATTCTGCATTAACCGTTCTTTGTCCCTCAAGAGAAATAGTCGCAACATGGCCGGTTTTGGAGACAAACGTGGCCACCATTTTTTTGCAACACTCCGTGAACGAACAATTTTTGTTGGCTTTAACTCATTTTCGAACACCCAAACTCGTGACTGGTTTTTTGTTTCGGGTTCGTACGCGTATATCCAGGATTCGTCACCTGATACGATGTTGTATACAGCATTTGAGGATCTTGCGTGGAATCTTTCGAGAGTTCTGACGCACCAGGTAACGCGAGCGCTTTTTGCCCTTCACAGAGCGAATGCGGTATCCATCGGGAAAACAACTTTTTTACACCTAATTGTTCATGCAAGATTATTTGTATTTGACTCATGCCAATGTCTAAAGTTGCCTGAATTTCGCGGTATGTCACATGTCGATCTTCCTCAATCAGCTTACGCACAGCATCAACGTTTTCTTGGGTGACTGCAGTTTTCGGACGACCTTGACGGTGATCATCACTGAGCTTGACACGTCCACGTTGAAATTCAGCAAACCAGCGATAAATTGTGGTTTTGGATGGGGCTTCATTACCAAATGCAGAAATCATCCGGTCAACACACTGTTTTTGCGTTAAACCACTTCGAAAGTCATAATAAATCATCGCTCTTGAATTTCCTCGAGTCAATTCCATTTTCTCAACGACTAAACAAGTTTGACAGAACCTCGTGATAAGACCGAGCCGATTCTTTTTTTAAATAAATAAATGGTATTCGATTTTTAAAACCAAGATGTTTTCAATTAAAAAGATTTTAATATGACAGAAACAGTGGAAATATTCCATTCCCGATACTTTTAGTGCAGCCTATGTATTGTAGTTTGGCTGAATAAAACCAAAAAATTGTTTAGGTACATACACGTTTTATTTAATAACTTCACTGAGTATTTAGAGAGTATTTTAATTCAAATTAATAATTATTTCGGCTGTTCGGCAGTCTCTGGGACTTCGTCTTCAACCTGTGAAAACGAATTAATATGTTAAGGTTAACGAGATTTAAGACAAAATCTCTCTACCTAAAATAAAAATGAAAGTGGGACCCCATACAAGTTACGTGATTTTTTGCTTTAGAACTGTAATAGGAAAGTAGGTACATGGAATTTTAACAAAAAATAACAAAAATTTAAACTTTATAATTGAAGGAAATTTCCATGCAATACACTTTTGTTTTTGCTCGATCTTAATACATACTTACATGAAATTTTCAAGGAGTGGGTATTACTATGTGCTATAGTCTCTCCAACTAAAAATTATACGTTAAAATAAAATAAAGTTAACACCCCACTCCACACACACAAAACTCGTGCGTTTCACTTAATCTTAATAATATAATGGTATGTAATAGCCGCTTATGAGTGTCAACAAATTGTACAAAAGCGCCTCTCTTGGTTCCTCCTGTGCTTAGGGCCTTGGGACCGTGGCCGGAGGTCCCCAAGGCCATGGGTCCGTGCCATTTTGCCTACTCTGTCACCCTTTGTTACGCCACTGCATGGAGAGATTAAACGAAGGCGATAAACTTAAAGCCCCTTAGATTGGGACTAACCAGTTGCTCAGTCATCTCCACTCAAAACACCACCCCTTTTTTTTTATCGTGTGGAAACCCCCACGGGTCATCACCTCACCGTAGCTCACGGTAAGATGGAATGTCGGAATCGAACCGACTAAAACCACACGGTGTTCCGTCACAAGTGGGTCTATTGCAGGAGGACCCGGGTATACCCTAGGAAGGGGTCCTCCGGGAACCCCTGCAGACCTTGGTCGCCTACAGCAGGCGACCAACCACACCATGAAGTACGGGGGCCTTACCCCCCTCCAGATTAGAGAGGTGCGCGTGGATCACCACACCACCCTGAACTAAATTTGAACGAAATAGTTACTTAATAAATAATGTGTTAAATTATTAATTAATTAACTTACAAAATAATGAATTTTAATAACTAACATTAGGCACAATCAAATCACGCCGATTAAAGATGCTGCGCCTCTCCTCTTCGGAGCAGCAGCTTCTATTCTCTTTATTTCTGCCAACTCTTCGTCAGCTATATCATACACAGTCTTTGGCGTTACCTGTACGTAGGATAGGGAATGGAATGGGATTACGGAAAAGGGGAACATTGAGTTACCTAATTAGAGACTATATTGACGTCACGTCGGTACAAATAAGTCTAATAGTGCCTATCTGCCAGCTCACCAGAGTCACCAGTTACATTTTGAATGTACAACATTTTTACACTAGTTTACAGAGAAAACGCTTGTAATACAAGGCTCGTAACGTTTGATAAACAGGGCACACGTCTTAGAAATAGTACTTCTAGTACTTATAACAAAAACCTAGAAGTACTATTGCTGATGAGGGGCCCAAGGTCTGCAGGGGTTCTCGGAGGCTTCCTTCTCAGGGTATATACCCGGATCCCCTGCAATAAGTTTTAATCAGTACGAGCCTCCCTCCATACCACTTCACCGTTATCTCCGATGAAGTGATGATCCGTGGTGGTAAAAAAAGGTGTCATAAACACCTAAAATGTATCTGGTCGTTTACCTTTTAAGTTTAAATTGGGAAAATTCTTTAAAAGCCAATAGCTTGGTAGGAAAGGGTTAAACGACACTAACTTTTCATCTAAACGTAGAAATAGTGCTTAAAATACAAATGTATCTAATCTGTTTTTAGTAGTAGTAAATATATGGGACTGCCGACAGAAGTGAAAACTTAAACGAAACGACAAACTTAAAACGTCACATTAGCAGGTTGGTGACATTAATTAATAAGGAGCTGACATAACTCAATGTTTAGATTAGCGCCCTCTACTGGATCTATATATGTATACTTTTTCCCCATAACAAAAGTGCACAAATGTGCCTAAAGAGGTTTTCACAAAAGAAAAATAACTATTTTTTCCAAATCTACTTCATATATGTCCGTAGGTCACTGACCTAATAGAGGTCAGTGCCGTAGGGGCATTATTTTATCCAATGACTAGCTGACCTGATGCAAATCGTTTTATCGAATCATGTGTGTAGCTGGCCCGAAATATGGTGTTTTAACAAACGTTAACATTCGCGGGCATTTTTCTTGCTTTTATAATATAAGAACCTTCTTCGGACTTTAAAACATACTTGAATTTAAAAAAAACAAACATATATACATATAATACACAAACGGGGGGACTGGGGGGCAGATTTTCAAAAATATTAAAAAACACGAAATCTACCTCTGCGGGCCCGAATTTTTTTAACTCGCGGTTGTTTTGTGGTCTAGGGATCATAACTAGACCTCCTGTGAAGAAATTTTTGGAAAACTCGACAACTGGTACAAAACTAATAGGTAGACTTTTTTCGAAATCTACCTAAAAATAGCCGAATTGGCCCAGTTGCTATTTTGCGATTCATTTGTATTTATCTTTTATTAATATACTATTGTTGTCTTTGCATTATGTATGTATAATGAACCTATAGATAGGATAGGTATAACTATTTGCGCACTGTGAAATGTACTCTATGAGCTAACAGCTATGCGTTAACAAGCTCTTTTGATCGATGTCAATGGAAAATACTTACAGGAAAGCAAGTAAGTAGTAAAACATTTTTAAAACTACCGATTTTGAAATCCCGTCTTGCATTGGGTAATAGTGTTCTTCTGTGATTGCAACACTGACTGGCCATCTGTCATGGGGGATAGGAACGTAGTTCAAGTTCAACGTAAAAGCTCCGCTACGTTAAAGCTGTAATTTAATTCCGTTTGTGACTTGGGAAAGATTTTGTATTTATTAAAGCGTCTGAAATTTAAATAATGCGACGCAGTCGTATTAGTCACGGTGGTGGTGGCAATTTTTCCGGCGGTGGGCCTTTCTTAACGGATCATCTGAAGGTACCCATATACTCTATAATAGTATTTGATTAAAGCCGCAATAGTTACTCTCAATCTGTGACTAGGCTTTAGCTGTGTGCCTGTATAAGACCACTGTCTCATAATGATTACTTTTCCTATTTATTACTATCAAAACACCTGCTTGTCCCACTTGTTATGGTACCTATATACTTTTACATAATTATATACTACATGCATTATATTATGGTCCAAAACACAGCATTATTAATTTTTTTATGTATTATTTCAGTAGGATAAAGGCATAAGTCAGTCTTTGTTTTGAAGGTTCATAGAAAATGTAGTATCAATTAATTATTGAAACTGTTGAAATTATTCAGATTATATTCAGAGTTTGTTTAAGAGATTTTACATGTCTTTTATTAGTTGCTAGCAACCCACCCTTAGCTTCACACGGGTAGCAGAGACATCTTCAACAATCATCATCATATTTCGACCAATTTACACAAAACCTTAACAAATTATATACCTAAACCTTCCTCACGAATTGCTCTGTCTATTGGTAAAAACGGCATGAAAATATGTTCAGTTATTTTTAGTTTATTGCGAACAGACAGATGCGGCAGCGGACTTTGTTTTATAATATGTAGTGATTTCTACTTATAAAAATATATATGTATTAGAATCAAAATAATCTTTACGATACTTAACTTACATATATTATACACATTTAATTTTTTTTTATTAAGCTAAGCTAAAATACTAACTAGTTTACACAAAAATAATGACTGCCACAATCCTAATTGTTAGCCAGGCATTTTGTTGTATAAACACATTAATAATAACCTGTGACAACATTAAGTGTAAGTTGATAATATGTAATAGAAAGTAATACTACGAAAATAGGTATGGTACACTAAGGGAGTCCACTTAAAAAATATATTGATATTTATATTCAATGTAAAACATTGAATCCTAGCATCTATGTTTATCAATATATTGCTTAAAAACATTTTTTTTATTTCCCACAAAAGTTTACTGTTATCTTTTTCACGTCAAACGCAGAATGTTTGCTGTCTTTGATTTCGTATGTGTGAATGTAGAATCAGGACCAGAGTAACAGCTATACTAACGGTGTAATAATATTGATTATCTGTGAGTGTTACTTAAATAGAAATGGTACTATTAAGAGTTATATGTTTGTAAGTGAACCAAACATGATAAATAATATAAATACACACCAGAACACTTCAAAACAGCAAAATTTTTGTATGTCAAATACGATTGATGTTACTATAATTATACTGCTTCAGTTATGAGCAAATAAAAATTACGGTACAAAGGTACCTTTGGGTATCCAATGCCTATACTTTTGGATAATCTGGCCGATTTCTGTCTGGTGTGAGGTGTATTATCACATGTTAAGTTGTTTGTAACATCATTTTGTTTTTTTTTAGTTATGGTGAACAACTAAGTATTTTTTGCTCCTCTGCCACATTTTGATTAAATCAAGCAAGCTATATGTATAGATCACTTTCTACATTAATTATTATATATAATAACTTCCAATATTCTACATATATGTAGAATATATAAAATATTACAAATAAACTATAACATTTTTTTTACTAAGGGACAATATAGCATAAGACAACGGTTTTAAACATTTTACATAATTTTATTGAAATACAGGCATGATAGGAATCGTCAACAATCACTTGGATTGTTGTGGTTTTAATAAACATACTTCTTATTAGCTGACACGTATCTCGTAATTAGCTATGATAAACTTAATATACAAAAAAACCGGACAAGTGCGAGTCTGACTCGCGCACCGAGGGTTCCGTAAGCAAACAAACTTGTACGTCGATAGTCTGTTCATCACAGGAGTCTTTTCTGAAATACAACTTAACTTTGCAGTACTAAAAAGTACTTTCTCATGCATCGATTCATGGCAAAGTCAACTTTCCAACCTCAGAACATGAATTTGTAATCACAGACTATTTTTTTATGTGATATAACAACATATTAACAACTTTCGGATTTTTCCTTTACTTGTGCCGTCAGACTTTGACTTCTTACCAAATTTCATGATCCTAGAATCAATCAATCAATGGGAATAGGTTTTGATTTACCTGCGAAATGTTCGAATTTGTTAAAATCTCAGGCTAAATGACAGTATCTTTTGATTACGTTGACATAGAAGCTTGATTTTTTTACAGCTAAGGACCGCTGACATAAGTATGTAATGTTAATTTCAACCACGGGGGCTTGAGAAAAAGGGTCTTGACAGACAGACAGACGGAGAATAAACTGATCCTATAAGGTTCCTTTTTCCTTTTGAGGAACGGAATCCTAAAAATGACCCACGAAGTGAGCCCTGCGAAACACCCATATTTAACGAAATTAAAGCCTTGGGAGAAATCACAGAAACTAAATAAGACTTTTTTTTATGAAAGAGATCGCCACGATTGTACGACTGCATGCTACTTTCCTAGTCCTGTGCACTTTTGGGTGAAATAATAGTTTAAAAAATTTGTAACCTCACGAGCGGGCAATTCAGGAAATAAGTCGTGAGAAAAAGTCGTTCGCTAGAACTTTTAAAAGATCTAAACTCTGTACTTAGAAACTTTTCAACAGGATATTGATTTGGAGTTGGACCTGCTAAAACGTAAGAGGGAGATGTTAGAGCAGCAGCAGCAGTTTATTCCACAGTTAATGCAACAGGTATGCTGAAATAACTAAAGGGAGAAGATTTAAAATAGTCAATTTGGGTAACATTGGACCACACCCCGGAAAACGCTTTTCTTTTTGACGTGATAACGTCTTATAAATCGATGAACGCCGGCTGCACGCACGAAAAAGCATGACTCATTGTCACGTTCCGCCTGAACCGAGTGTGCAAGCGAGAGCGCGGAACAGATAGAGAGGCACGATTGGTGACGTTATCACGTAAAATTATCGTCCGTAAACGGGCTTTACAGACAATCAATTATTTTTTTTACGTAATAATCGTATATAAACAGTAAATGCAAGAATGTAAAATAAACCATTCATAGACCTTAAAAAACAAAATCAAGCAAAAATCTTCATAATTATGTAAAACCAAACACCTGCTTATTTCGTTCTTTCGCTTTAAAAAGTGCTATGTTCACTTTGTAATATTTTGTGATTTTGAGCCACAAATCGGTAAGTTATGGTATTTTTATGGCTTTATGGCCATGTTTATTTTATTTTACACCAATATTTTATGATTTTAAAAATTAATTTTGAGCAAAACACAAATAACGATTCCATAATTGCTAGCATTCATCTAGAAGTAAAATTATCAAGTAATTTGTGTAATATATGCATTTTTATTGTTCTTTTTCAGACCTTTGTGTTATAATTATCATGTCTTGAAAAAACTAAAAACACCTAATCAGGTGTCGGACCGGACACATTGCAAGCAGCAGTAAACATAGTACTTAAGGACAGGTGCATATACAATGAAACTTATATTTTTATAAACCTCACAGATTAAAGATTTTTGTATAAAAATTTTGGTATGTTTATTCTATGATATTACATGATTGTCAAAAAATATACATACGATCAAATTGAGAACCCCCTTTTTTTTCGTCGGTTAAAGGTTGAACGTTAAACTGAAGGTTTAAAAAGTTATTTTGATTGTTTTTATTAGCATTTAATATAGCCTGATGTTACTTTTATCACAAAAAGGCAATAAAATGGATTTTAAAGGTGTTAAAAAATGATGGTCCAAAGTTAACCCAAGGTCAATGTAACTTTGGACTACAGCTGTTTCTGTTTACTTAAATCTCAGGATTCGCACATATTTATATATTTTTCAAAGTATTTTTTATTTACAACATTTAAAGACCTCTTAAAATAATCACAATCCTTGTATAGTTATTCTATACGAATTAGTGAAGCCACATTGTTTAATAAGTAGTCCAATGGTACCCAGACTGACATGTAGAGGATTTTTCCCATTAGATGGACAATGATTACAGTTTTCTTGAATACAGAAAGATGCAGTTGCTCAATCTCTAAATATGACCTCTGTTCATGTGTAACAAAATATACACAAAATACTTAGATGTCATTTAAAGGCAGGTTAACCTAACTCCAAAGATAAAGCCTAAGAAAAACTTCAAGTACTTGATTTAAATACATACAGCTAGATATGTGTATATGCAAGACTTGCAATTTGGCCCGATATGAGTGAAAAGTCACTGACTGATGGCCTTGGTTATACAGCCTAGCAGCTCTTGGGTTTTGGCGACTGTTTTGCTGTGATTGTCACTAAGAGATTTTTCGTTCTTCAGAAAAATACTAGGTGTTTTGCTGTATGTATAAAATACTGGCTGGACGAAAAAAAAGTTTTATCATGCAACAAGTTTGCTATGTAATCCTCCAATTCTGACATAGTTTCAACCTGGGATGCAATTTGTCGAAATTTGAGGACTATCTTCTGGTGTTCATATTTTAGAGTTTGACAATCCTAAATATATTTTTGCATATTTTTCGTCTGGTTAGCTTTGGCTGGATAATCTAATTTGGAGATAATTAGATTAAATCACCCACACTTTTGCTGACCTCAAGTTGATCCTGACCCGAATAAGAGAAAACTTACTCAGCTATTACTATGTAGTTGTGTATACTATGTAGTTCAGTTTGAGTGCCTTCCTCTACGGAATGACCTTTTCAGCATATTGTTACAAATAATTTTTTTTTGTGATTAAATTTCAGAACACTTTTAACCAACTACCATATTACGTTCTTGAACCAAAGCAGAGTGGCTCCAACCGTGATTTCTCTCATTTGTATAACGATGGATACCAACAGCATAGCGAACCGTTTAGTAGAAAACGCCAATCTGTCAATGACTGGCATCATAATTCTTACCCTAAAAGGTTTGCTGACCAAGGTCGGCGTAGTCCTAGCGCTGCTAGACCCTCGCCTGCCCGATACCAAAGACCTTATATTAGTCAGAACCAGCAACCAAAGTCTACATACTCTACGTCTACACCTTTTAAGTATGTGCAAGCTAAACAGTTTATGGGTCAGAAGATCAATAAACAGAAACAGCAAAAACCCTCAAACATTTTTGTTGCAAATAAAATAACCAAGGCTACAAAAGCATTCGTACCACCGAACAAAATAGCGTCTCAGCCGGTCGCTGATCGGAATAAGTTGGTGGCAGCTGCCGTTAAGTCAGTGGCAGAGGTCGAAACTCGCGATCGTGAAGCCTTTCGCCTGCTCCCTGAAAAAGAACCGACCAAGAAGATGACTGGCCGCTTGGAGCTGGCTCTAGGAACAATTTTGAGGGACATCCGAGATACGTTTGGAGAGAGTTCGCATAACGAACTATTACGTTTTGCTACGCTACAGCGCGTTATTAAACAAAATATTCGTACGCGCATCAGAAGCGCTATGTTAGGCAAAGTCGTCGGCGCTACCCAGGAAATCGTCAAAGAATATAGAGCTATGTACCCTAAAGACACCGACTTGGAGATAGTAAACATAGCATTACAGGCAGGCGGCATCAAGCTAGAGAAAGACCCGAAACCCACAGGTAGTTATTGTATTTTTTATTAATAAACCCTCTTTATTTTGTTTCATTAAGAATCTGCATTGTAACTTCTTAAGCGTTGATATTTTGAATGATAAGCTTTAATCTTTCGAGTTTCTTTACACGTAACATGGCTGATTCTGGAAAAATCGAAAAGCTCGAAACGCTTCTCCTTTGCATAATCGCTGTAAATCCAAGGCAAGGAGTAGCTAGCTGCGACCTTCTAAGTAAATCTTACATACTCTGCATAAGTGGCCATTAAATGACAAATGCTATATAATATACTGAACGAGTCCTATGTATGGATGATACCACTACATAAAGCATATCCTTTATAACGAGGTTTACCTATAAAATTCAGGACGTTTCTAGTTAGTTGTTATACTTATAGTGTGCCTTCGCGCAGCGGAATGTTGTTTAATTTAAAAATTTTAATTATGCAGATATTTAGTGTATGTCGTCGTGTAATTGTGTATGGTAAAAAAAAAATTATGCATGCAGCCATTGTGGAGAAATTCGGTAAAAACTGATTCCGCTGGGCGAACGTTCGTGGCAAAACTTTTTTTAATCCATGGACTTAAATGAAAAAAAATGTGTCCAAAAATTAGTGTGTATTTGTGTGTAATTGTGTATGTATGAATAAAATTAGTGCATGCATAAACTTCGGAGAAATTCAAGTTTCCGCTACGCGAACGTTTGGCCATTAGCTAGTTTTCTTATAAAGCGCTTATATAGAGAGCTGTAGATTTTTACATACGTTGTTTTGAATTTGTTTATATTTGTTTAAAAAACAGATTTAGAAAAAATCGTAGGGTTTAAAAGATAAAAAATATAAACGTAAAATACGCCTATTAGGTCTTAGTTCGTAAAGTATGCACTTTGGTGTCTAGATTTTCACGTTTATACAAACCTTGTAAGTGTCTGCAACATGTTGCCAAGTATCAATGATGTTCCTTTAGTAATTAAAGAGTTATAGGACAATCTACCATGAATAGACTACTGTTTACAAAGCAGTCAAATATCACGACGTTCTAAAGGAATTGCATAGTAAAATGTATTCTAATAATTAGTGTATTAATTCAACTACTCACATGCAAAATTTCATCTCATTAAATTCAGTAATTAAAGTGAAACAATTAAAATACTGACAAAGCATCGAAAACCTACATAACCCGACCAAGTTCGGATGGCTACAAAAAAGCGGCCTCGCCGTATATCTAAGTAACGTTCTTAACCTTCCAGTATAGTATTTATTAATATGGTACAGTTGCGTACACAAGCGTTAGGAAAAAATAAAACAATTGTATTTCTTGAATGTTTTTTTTTTTTATGGTATAGGGAGCAAACGAGCAGACAGGTCACCTGATGGTAAATGACTACCGCCGCCCATGGGCACCTGTAACTGAAGAGTCACAAGTGCGTTGCCGCCCTTTAAGGTGGCAGTAGGAGAAGAGGGGGAGGGTGGGGGGTTGAGAGGGGAAGGGCGGGAATAAGGGAGAGGAAAGGGTAAGGGCCTCCGGTAACCTCACCCACGCGGCGAAATGCAATGCAAGCATTGCTTCACTACGGGTTTTCTGTGAGGCCGTGGTATCAAGCGGAGTCGAGCCGGCCCACACGTGCCGAAGCATGGCTCGCCAACGTTTAATAATAACGCCAATATTTTTTTTAATAATAACGCCACTATCTACGATAGAAATAAATCTTCAATTAACAAGTACTTCTCTAATTAAACATCCGTGTACAAAAATATTTTTAATTACATGTAATAATTATGTGTTTATTATTTATTTCTCGCCGCCTGTTACGTAGAAACCCAAAAATTGGCGAAATGTGGGTGTCACAGAAATGTCACACCTCTGCCTACCCCTTCTGGGACAACAGCCGTGAGCATATGAATGAATGAATATGAATACAGAAAATAACCTCAAATTTTCTAACCCTCTTAGGGACTAGTCATGACAATCCCTGGGGCGCGCGCCCCAGTAACGGCAGAACTTGGCATACAACTCATGTGCGCGCACAGGCGCGTGTATTTTAAGCGTATCGGGAGCGCAGCCGAGGCGCTTGTCATGACTAGTCTCTTGTTCATAAAAACTTAACGTTAACAAACGCTTGCTAAACATACTCTGTCATTGGTTAGAGACAGCAATAGACTTAAAATGCATACATACATAAGTCACTACCAGTACAACGGTAATATCATATACTGACGCAAGTCTCAAGCGCATACTTAAATAAAGTACCTACGTAAATAGTACTAATTGTCATAGTCAAATACATTTAAAAAAGCAGGTGTAGAAAAATAAATGACCTATAAATTATATCGAAACAACAATTGTGTTGTCACCTGTACCAATTCAATACCAGTATAATACTGTAAATTTTAGAATGTTACCTAAATATATTGCACGGTCGCTTTTTTGTAGCCATCCGAACTTGGTGGGGTTATGTAGGTTTTCGAGCGAATTTCTCCACAATGGCTGCATTCACAATTTTTTTTTTACCATACACAATTACACGACGTCATACACTAAATATCTGCATAATTAAAATCTTTAAATTCAACAACATTCCGCTGCGCGAACGCACACATACTTATAGTTGTTATTCCGAAGAACATTGATTTGTTCTGTAGCCTATTGATATAAATTAACTCTCGATACAAATAGATAACTGATCCCTGTTTTGCCTTTAATCATGGTAGACATGGAAGTATACGCTAACAAGGTCTGTTAATAAATCCCTTCGTAATCTCTAAATTTGTTAGTTCTAGAGAAAGCTGAGAAAGACAGACCAGAGGAATATTTCAAATCGAGTATGATAAGGATCATTGAGCGCGATCTTCATGAGATGTTTGACAAAGTAAGTGGTTGTTATATTATGTACTTATTTATCAGTTTATACTTCTTTTACTAATAATTCAGCGGAAACAAGTTGAAATTTCTACGGATTAGCAATCGCGTGTCCTGACTAATGGGCACAGTATTTTGGTGTGAAAGTTGTATAAAACCGTTTATCCATAGTAGCGGACACATTTCTACGCAATTTGTAGTGGGATACAATTGGGGTACAATTTGAATGGTTCAAACGACATGCATCATTAACGGTCTATCCCACTAATCCCACTAATATTATAAATGTGAAAGTTTTGATGGATGGATGGATGTTTGTTACTCTTTCACGCTAAAACTACTGAACCGATTACGATGAAACTTGGTATGTAGATAGCTGGCGACCTGGATTAACATATAGGCTACTTTTTATCCCGATATTCTCACGGGATCAGGACTTACGCGGGTGAAACTGCGGGCCGCTGCTAGTAAGTAATATTTCAGTAGTTTACGAAAGTCCAATGCCATCACACACATCCACACGTAATGTCCTTTTTCAAGCGTATTAAGTAGTTCAAGCGTTTTTTAGATTGAAGAGATATACAATCCGCCATTAGCACCTGAAAAAGAAGGAGCGTGTTCCAAAGAGGTCACTTCAGAAGACAGGAATATGGGAACAAACAACAAAGAGGACGAAATAGCACAAGAAATAGAAGTGGCTGCAAAGAAGGAAAACGTAATGGTCGCTAATAGTGAAGTAGATGTGACGGCCAATATCGAGATCGCAAACGGTGACGCCGCAAATACCGAAAACATTGAAAGTGCAAATCGTGGAGATGACGATCCTTTCAATGTCGAAGAGGTTTTGTTGCATGCCAATGAATACAAAAAGATGCTGCCTCGACTTCTTAAAAGGCATATCCCTGTGCGTTTGTATTATCATACTGATTTTCAAACTCGGCAGACTTTTTTTTTGTATATTTTACCGCGATATTTAAACGTTTCTGGACCAACTGAAGGCATCCCAGCCTTTCCCTGTAGAGTGAAACATGCCTTACGAGATTACGGTTTTTTGTAAAATGGGATGTAAAGGGATTTTGGATATTTTAGTAAATTCATTTAAGTAAATTTGGGTGGAAAAAAGTCATTTAAGTCTGCCTCTCCTTTTTAAAGAATATTTAACAAAAATGTTAGACTTATTTTAATTTAAAATTCTTTTTTCAGACTATATCGAAGCTTTTAAACTTAAAGAAAATTTACAGATACGAAGTTGATGACATCATCAATACTACTAGGGCTATGTTTGTGGAGGGTGGAGAAACCTCAGAGGTATCACAAACGCCAAAAAAAATCCCGTATGTTGTGCTGCCTTATTATGTTAAGGTAATTAACATATTATTTTATCTTTAGAATTGCGTTAACAAGGCAAGTTTTTATACTCAAGAGAACATTTTAAAACGGTATATATATATGTCCCTACAAAAACACAATGAACTGTATTCTGCCATTTTAATCCTGCGACTCCCTCGCTACCTGGCACTTTGACCAGGTCGGACCACTTAGTGGGATGCGGTCCCGCGGGTTTTGACCAATAATGTCTCATACGCAGAGTGACGCCAGCATCATGGTCACATTTCATAGAGGAATCATCAACATCAGGCATCGAACATAGTCGAGTCATACCACTGAACTGTAATACAATGTGATTCTTATTTATAAACATCGGCTCTGCAGATATTGGCCCTAATTCTGTTATTTCACTCGCTAAATTAAAATTCACTCAATTTTCTTCATATAAGATGTAAACCTTGTACACTTCGAAACAAGGTCTTATTTCACATTGAAACAAGTAGGTAACATATGTCGCTATCCAAATAAGCAATTTATTTGTCGACTAAAGTCTGATACGCTTAGATAAACTTTAATACCACTAGCGAGAGCCGCTATCCGTTGAATGCCATCTCTTTTGCTCTGTGTTTTTAGTAAGCGTCTTCGTAGGTGTCGATTAAAATAACGTCATCTTAGTTCGTTTTGAACAAGTTTTTATAGCACTTGAATAAATAAAGGACTCTCGCTGCGTGGAAATAAAGTTGAGTATACGTTGACAGGTTTAAGGGACATTTAGTGGCTCTGAGAAATAGATGCCAGTAACAAATAGACCTTATTACGAAATACACATGGTTGATTTCATATGAAGAAATTAAGTCAGATTTTAGTTTAGTCGAGTGCACACTAGAATCGGCACCATGTGTACTATAATAATGTAAAAATTAGCACTCAAAATTAAAGTGACCAACGATTGTATGTGGCTTTAGCATCTGGTACTTAAAAATTGGCCGCCGGCCTAGCAGGTATACATAACTTCAGAGTCTTTACTAATACTACTTACTCCATATGACACATTTTGTTCGTCAGAAAATAAGTAAGATCTAGCGGTCCAGGGAAAAGAATAGAATCTTTATTTGTACACCTACGACATATTGCTAAAAAAAAAACACAAAGTGGATATTTACAATAAGCGGCTTTAACGCTAAGAGCGATCTCTTACAGGTAACCTTTAGATCGACAAAATCGATAATAGATAAAAAAATGACTAGTTGGGTATGAATGGGTAGTTTTGGTGTAAGATAAATGAAGTAACGAGAAAAAGGTATTACAAAAACATAAATATGGAAATGGGCAACAACCATGCACATGGTTGTTGTTGACTTCGCCGACAAAAGAATTGAGATCTAAATGGGGTGCCAAGTTCTGTAGAGAATCATGAAATTTATTTATAAGAATATAAAGTCTAAAATAAATTTAAAACACAAATTCTTGTTGTTTTCTGCTACAATAATTTTTGCTATTTAAATTTTTTACACCGCGAAATATATAGCAAGGAGACTCTTGCTGAGGTACGGGTTCTACGCAACAAACAAATCTGTTTGAACTGTTATGAGTACTAGATTTGCAGTTCGAGTGCAGCATGGCATTATTCTTTCTCTAAATGACACAAAAACCATTTAAATTTGGAACTACTGATCGATATTACGTTCATTTTTGTAAGTCTCTATATCTTCTAATTGTTTTTCAAGACTGAAAGTATTATATGCTTCAAAAGTGTTTCTTCTCGCTATCCATTTTTAATCCAACATATTTTTTTCCGCTTTCGTTTCATTCATTCTAGTCTTGGAAGAGCAGAGAAAATTAAAACACCCTCGCGCATTGCACCTATGGTAGCCACAAAACTCGATATGCAGTTCTTTTTTCTACAATTCTGTTTACACGGATACATATTCAATACGGCGATTGTCGCTCACGTGGAAGGGCGAAGATCGCAAATGTTTACAAAAGGGAACTTTTTCATGTTCTTTCAATAATTATAATCGTATCAAGACAAGAAACTCTCTCCGTGTACATAGGGCCTTAACATCATTAGAGGCGACCTTAATAATGTATTTACAGCAAAGCTATTTGTTTTGTTTCAGGTAATGGGCAAGCCACACCTGCCAAAGAGGAATGTAATGAATACATTCCTAGAAGAGTTCAATCCTAAGTCTATCAAGAAGCACAGGACTATCCATAACCTACTGTTCATTGGGTTTAAGGAAGAGAGTGACTTAGATGCTATTGTTCAGGCAGATGGTACTGTTATTGGTAAGTTAACTATCATTTTATCTTTGCGTATTCAGCGTTTATGCACGAAAATGGCCTTCTGCCCAGGGTAGATTTCTGTCGGCTTTTTTGAAGTCGGTTACAAAAGATGCCGTATGTGTATTTGCCACATTATTTATTGTATTATTAAAATTTCCCAGGCCGCAGTACACTTAGCATCAGAGTCTGCAATAAAAACACTAGAAAACCCGATAACAATACTTCTACTTCAAGTGGTAATATTGATCAGAGTGCCACTCAAAACCAAGATGTACTAAATGAATCAGCAAGTGACAGCGATTTCCTTGGAACTGAGTTAGATGGACAGATTACTGATCTGTTGACTTCTATAAGAAATTCGGAAGAAGATACATTAAATGACAATAGTAAATCTGACATTCAAGTAGAAGAGGAAAAGAATGCTAATGACGATAAAGCAGGTGGAGGCAATGTTGAAGTTCTTGATTACAATAGAGAGCCGATTAATGGTAATGAGCAAAATGAAAATACTCATGACACAGAAAATATTCAGGACACAGAAAATACTCATGACACAGAAAATAAAGACGAAGTTAAAGAAGCAAGCGAGAAAAACGATCAAATTGCAGAACTGAAAAATACTGAGGGAAGAGCAACACCGACCCGCGCTTCTACCCGGTTGGCTAACACGCCTGCCACTCCTAGTTCTATTAGAACGCGGCGGGCGAGCAGACTGATGCAAAATTAGATGGCACCTTACTACCAGGTGTCAAATTATGTAGAACAATCACTGTTATTATAATACTTAAGTCAGTGTCTCAAAGCGAAAAAAAAAAGTTAAAACACGGTACTAAATGTGTGCAAATACATATTGTAATGCGTCATAGCACATTTAGACTTGTACACTGTAACAAAATACAAAGATATTATTTGTTCTGATGGGGTACAAATTCTGACTTATCAGAATGAAAAACCGCGTCCAAAGTGACGTTTCTAATAAAGCCATTATAAAACCTCCTTTTTTTTTCATTTTCTTAAGTCTATGTTAGTTTTTATGGATTCTTTTTTTAGTAACGGACTGAAATATTCAGAAATATACGATACACATTCCACTTGCTTTTATGAGAAACAGAGGTAATAATACCTAGAAATTCAAATAGTTAGAACTTGTAAACAGACAGACAAAAAGACAAATGATTTTATGTTCAGATAAAAGTGTTTAGTATTTGTGATAAATATATTGTACTCGTGCACATTCTTTAAATAAGACTAAAAATCATAGTAATTAGGACTTTTGTTAAACCTAGCTAGGGCTACAAAAATATTACTCTATTGCGTATTAAAGTATTCTAACCAACAGTAAACTACAAACAAACTCTCAGTCGTAGGACTGAACGTCAAAAGTAAAAATATATGAGCGTAACGGTCACGCGAGTTCAGTGCTTTTATCCTGTACCAAAAGTCTCCAACGTGCCTAAAGTTTTCACTTCAAAAATCGTCGCCTTAGAGAGCGGGGATTTGACAGTCGCTCCGGGTCTTCTTTTCCGGTTGTCCATTGCCGTACAGCGGGGAAACGCGGCCTGTGTAATGGGCAGCTTTGCGTCGGGTGGGGATCGGGGTGGACTTTAGTAAATTTAAGTATTTTTGTGCACAATTGTAAACCTGTTGTCTTTTATAATTAAATTTGTGTTTTGGCTTCAAAAATAGTATTATAACATTGAAGCAATTTTTCGAGTATCTACCCACAAAAATCTATACTAATATATAAGCTGGTGCTAAAACTATCAGTTGAATGTGAAGAAAGCTTTTGCATTTGATAGTCTAGTGACCATAAACGCAGATAAAATCGCGGGAAACAGCTAGTCTTTGACATACGCACCATCAGCTGATTGATGTAGTACTCGTACATGATCGTGTCTGTCACAGGGTCGACTGCGGTCTGCATCATCTCGTCGAATTCCTCCTGTTCAATAACAAGTCTGTACAAATACTGTAAACTAACAGCGCTCCGCGATTTCACCCGCGTGAGTCCCGATCCCGTGGGCATATCGGGATAAAAAGTAGCCTATATGCTAATCCAGCTATCTACATACCAAGTTCCATCGCAATCGTTTCAATAGTTTGGGCGTGAAAGAGTAACAAACATCCATACATTCATACACCCGTACATCCTTACAACTTTCACGTTTATAATATTATTAGTAGGATAGACATTGTTGGGGCACGTTTTAGCCTACAAAGATTTTGTGTAAAATTACACTACACTGATCTCTGTTTAATTAGTCGCGTTCCCAAATTTGTATCGACAACATCTCAAGAGCTCTATAAATAACCGATAATGGTGCCAATTCTATTGTACACTCGACTAAACTAAAACCTGACTAAATATCTTCTTACGAAATCAACCTTGTATTGTTCGTAATAAGGTCTATTTGTAACTGGCATCTATTTCTCAGCTCCACTAAATTTCACTAAAACCTGTCAACGTATACTCAACTTTATTTTCACGCAGCGAGAGTCTCCATTCATTCAAATGCTGTATAATTGCCGTATAAAAACTTGTTAAAAAGGAACTAAGATGACGTTATTTTAATCGACACCTACGAAGACGCTTACTAAAAACACAGAGCAAACTAGATGGCATTCAACAGATAGCGGCTGTCGCTACGCGGTATTAAAGTTTATTTAAGCGTATCAGACTTTAGTCGACAAATACATTGGTTATATCGATAGCGACAAATGTTACCTACTTGTTTCAATTTGAAATAAGACCTTGTTTTGAAGTGTACGAGGTTTACATCTTATATGAACAAAATTTAGTGAATTTTAATTTAACGAGTGAAGTTACAGAATTGGGACCAATATGTGTGACCTCATAATGTCTCCCTTGAATAATTCCAGAGGTTAAAACTACGTAATCGATAGACATTGGTACCCAACCCAACCCTATACCACCCTATACCATCGTGTTTGTGATATTTATTTACACTTTTATATAATTTGTTTAAGGAAACTTGATGAGGGTAAACTAGGTACTAATAGAGGTGTGTAACTCAGCTCTGAACCGGTTGAAATATACAGATCACACTGACTGGAGTTGCTGAGCTGCGACTCAGTTGCTAAACACACAACAGCTCACAGCTCAGCTCACGGCTCTACAGATCGTGTATGTTTTAAGCTCTAAATGAATACTTTGTGTTGTGAGTCACAGACTGTTCATTGTTGTATGTATATAGTGGTCATTTATTCAATATCAGTTCAAGCGGAGCCGTAACTATTTTATGACATTACATTACTGACTCAACTAGGTATCAATATACTATTATTTTTTATGAATGTATAACGACTTAATCGTAAATAATATTGGTAAATTTGGTAAATAGATTGTAAATTATATGTATGTGTAATTATATATGATAGGTTTGGTTCGATCGATAGGTTTGGTAAGTATAAAGAAAGTAATGTCTTTTGTGTATATAATGTACTTTAGTTTGTAATTAAAACAGTTTGTATAAAAACACATTAGGATGTATAATATATGTATCATAGGTACTCGTTTTTTTTGTCAACGGAAAGTAACTTTATTAAAAATTATTATTCTTTATATTATATTTTAAGTCTTTTTGTGACATTTTTGTTAGTGAAATTGGATTTGACTCAAATATCCCATATACTTAATATGTATATGAATCACTTATAAAGTGCGGTATATGAGTCGATTGTATTGCTCAATTGAGCTGATCTGTGAGCCGGTTCGCAACTCTGACTCAAGTAATTGAACCGTGAGCTGAGTTGATGAGTAAATTTGATGAGTTACACATCGTTAGGTACTAATGCACTCTTACTTTTTTACACCTCGCAACCCTAATCCTTGCTTGGAAAAAGATAGACAACCTTACTTAGGCGATTTATTACATCTTTTACTATATCGATTAGTGGTAAAACTATTTGGGAACTCCATCAGGATAATTATCGAAAAAATAATGAATGAAATTATTTTTAAATTAAAAATAGCCTTGCTCAGATATGAGACGGCAACCCTTGCACGTTTTGTTTAATTATACATTAAATTGTATAAATTTTTTATTTTATTTATTTGTTTGTTTTTATTTGACGGCATTTTCTACCAGTGTACCTTAGGATGATGCAGAAACGAATGCATAGGAAACTCGATGAGGGAAGGTCAATCTAAGTCGGATTTTGTTCTAATTGAGTTTTACTAAATAGAGATGTACCTGCCTACCTTTGTCGTATTAAGTCGCTTCTTTAAATGCTCCAACATCGGTTTATGAGCAATCCACATCATTATTTTGAGAGGAATGTACCTACGTCTGTACTGTACGAAGTAATGAGAATGCAGACATGTTGTCTGCGTTCTCATTACATATTTTTACGACTCAATACTTTTCTTTTCGTATTTACGTATGACGTACAGTACAGACGTAGGTACATTTCTCTCAAAATAATTATGTAGATTGCTCTTGCCGAAAATCACTCGCTCAACTTATTTCTAATTTGCTAGATTTAAATAACAAATAAAAATTTAGAGAATCTTTTACTAATTTAGAAATTTAGAGTGAGTTGTGTGTACCTATATGGTACCGCTATATATCTGCCTGGAAATATAGTTATTCTACCGTATCATAAATTCTGTCCAGCTTTACGGAAATGGTTGATAGAAGAGAGGTTTTATTCATTAAATGAATTTTTAAAAAAAATCACCTCTCGCTCGCTCCTATCATTTTAGAAATGCATTATAATGTTGCTATGTATGTTTTTGTAGGTATATTTGGCAAATACCATTAACAATTTTTATTTCCTCATATAATTTTGCATGTGTGTCAGTTTAAATTTAATTCGTAAATGTATTTTAATTTTTTTATTTGGTATTATTCAATGCCATCATAATGGGTAGGTACCTACCTAATATTTGCATAAATGTGTCTTTATGCTCATAATTCATTTGTCATCCTTTTACCACATTTTAAGGATATAAAGATATTATTATTATTATAAAATCGTTGTATAGATCTGACCTGAGTAAAAGGTTCCCCTTCTTCCATCATGAGTTTTGTAAATCTTTCTTTCGTAAGGAACCCACGCCCTTCCGTATCAAAGTATCGAAATGCAGCTAACAGCATCTCTGCACTAGCCGGATAAAATCTATATTGGAAAGAGATAATTAGGTACTTAATTGAGCTTTGGGTTTTTTATTATATATTTTATATGGTGAATCGACATACAGCTACTAAATGCAAAGTGGTTTCCAACAACTTGTCACTCACGTATTACCATCTCTTTCTAGGAGCTTTGGGTCTTCGGGAAATGGTAGTGGTTCGACTATATTATATATACTCAAATAACGTTAATTATATAAAAATATTAAAGCTTAGTTGCTACCAAGTAAGCATTAATATTTTTATAATTATTATTATTTTATGATATATTCTTATAACTTCTCAACATATTATATTACAAAGTCCACCGCCGCGTCTGTCTGTTCGCGATAAACTGAAAAACTACTGAACGGATTTTCATGCGGTTTTCACTAATAAACAGAGTGATTCATGAGGAAGGTTTAGTTGTATAATTTGTATACGTGCGAAGCCGGGACGGGTAGCCAGTTTCAAATAAAGTTACAATTGTATTGTGTCATCTACAGGATGGCAAATGATCTTTAGTTACCTGTGCTCCATCATAGCTTTACTCATGTACGGCATAAAATAGGCCAAGGGGACATTGCCCGTCGCCTCTTTATTTTCAGTTCTCAAAATGACTTCCTGTATTTCTGCTTCCGTCGGACAGCAACCTGTAAGTGAGAAATACTAAACTATCACGATTAGCTTTAAGCACCCTGGTGGCTTGAAAGATAACGATACCACTAGACCACTCCAGAAAGTTCGATGCTTTGTTAGATGAAGTCAAGTCTGTGTATAATGGCTTACTGATGTAGGTATAATAATGTTCGGTGGTTGAGTCGCAGGAACGTCCTTCAAGGATTTGTTGATTGCTTGGAAGAAATCAGACTGTTTCTGCGAAATGAGGGAAAAATTGAACAATACCCTCATTTGTTGGATGTTCTGCAGCTTTCAAAATTGATGTTTTTTAGACATATGCCAACACTTCAATGAGTTGAACCGGAAGCTTCAAGGCACAAATAAAACAATTATCGTCATGATAGATCTCACTAGGACTGTACCACGACATTTTGCAACTTACACTGCGCGTGTTTTTAAAGTGAAAACTTCTTTAGGAGCTTTGGACTTTTGGTAATGGGAAAAACATTGAACTCGCGTGACCATCACGCTCAGATGACAGATGTGTAAGTTATGTTTTCACTTCTGACGTGCAGTTCCGTTTTGTTAAATTATTTTAATACACACAACAAGGATTTAGGGTTTGATCTCGTTATAAAGATAGTCAAATAGTACCTTATATATAACTGACAATAATATTAGTAACTCACTACATCAAATATTTAATATTTAAGTTTAGCAAAATAAAGCACAATGACCATGCATGTATGGAATTCCGTCTTAAGTTGTTACACAATAAATCTTTATTTATTATAGACTACGCTTTATATATTATCAAATAAAAGTGTTTATTTTCCCACAAATACCCGAGTTTTTAAGTAATTAGACAAAAACGGAGATACCCATCGTACAAACAAGGACCTACAAACTATGTTTAACCTACTCGCAACATATAAAACTACAGATCACTCATGTACAAAAAAAAAACAATGCTAGTCAAAAACAAAACAAGTCACCAGTTGCTATTTAAAAAACAAAACATAATATTCATACCTGTTACTTTTTCATGCCGTGTTGATGTGACGAGATCGAAATAAAATAACAACTTCAGTCATATACAAATGTCCTGTTGTAAGTTTTATGAAAAATGCTAAGTTGTTTAAAACAAATACTCAAACGGAGTTCCATAAGTATTACTATTTAAGTGGAGAGATTATCACAGCGACTATTATATTGTCAATCGACACATAAATAGTAATGGCCGCCGACTCGTCTGTCATCGGGCTTGACAGTTGCATCAGACGGAAGACAAAAATAATCATTATTATAACAGAACCATAAAATATTAATTAAATACATTGTAAAACGTAATGATATTACTAATTGTTTATCTATTTATTTTAATGATATTATTATGAAATTTGATATCATTTTTGTGTTGTTTTTGTTTTAAGTTTACTTACGTAGCTCGTACAAATGAAGAGAACGAAATGACTTTATACGGAAATAATGCATAGCAATTGTTAATTTACTGTTTTTATTTAAATCATAATTCTGGATATGAAAATAAAATTCCTGAAGTGAAAAGGTTGAAAAAAATAAGAAAATATTTTTTATATTATTTTGATTTTGCAACATGAAACCTTTGATAATCAAAGCGTGAAACATTGCTAGACTACTTTTGGTCAAGATCCTTTAGAATAATTTCATGAACTTAAAAGTTCCGTTCAAGGTCTGCTAAAAAGTAACGGATACGGATACAGATATTTTTGCTCCCTCGGAAATCGGCGGATACGGATACAGATATCCGGCACATCACTAGTCACATATACGTCCGTTTTCATCATTTGAACCTAACATTAGAATGATTTCTAATGTTAGGTTCAAATCACTTAAGTTTGTAAAAAAGCATACCGCAATCTAGGAATGGTCTTACGGTTAGCAAACAAATTTACAAACATTGGTGCGTTGAAATCATTATACGAGGCTCTCGTGAGAAGTCATTTAGAGTGCAATGCTGTTCTTTGGTCACCACACGAAGCCAAATATAAATTAATGATAGAACGTATCCAAAACAAGTTTGTTAGATTTATTTATTTTAAACAGTATAATATATATCCCGGTTATCCATTGTTTTACCCAACGTTATTTGTATTAGGTATGACAGGCTATTACAAGCTAGAAGTAAGGAGGGAAGTGACGCTCGCCATTTACATATTCAAAGTGCTTCGTGGTAAGATAAACAACCCAGGCGTACTGCGAATATTGGAGTTGTGTGTTCCGGACGAGTACGTGTGTCGGCAGCAGCGGTCGCCGTTGCTGTGTGTCCTGTGTCCCACGCGCGCGCACCAACCTATTGCAACACGCACCGCTGACGCGCGCGCTGCGTGCGCTCAATGCGATGTCTGGACATATCGATTTATTTAACTGTACTCTGAATGAACTCACAAGGGCAGCTTACAGTAAGTTATCCCTACCCTCAGTAACCTTAAGTATGTAACTACAGTGTGATGATAGAGTTGTATGTGGTAAATAAATAAATTAATAAAAGAAAAAAAACATTAGATACCTGAACCTTTAGGTCAAGGTAAAAAGTAGGTTAAAACCTTTGGTTAAAACAAATTATGAAGTGTCTAGTTGTCTCTTAATCGGATGAATAAAAGAAGTTTGACGTCCGATTGTCAGTTGAATAAAATCTTAGGTTCTCCGTTAAACGGATGACTAAATACCTTATTATTTTACAACAATTTCCAAGGTTTCCAATCAAGCGGTTTCAAAAATATAATCAAATAGAAATAAATTGGAAGTAAATATGTAAAAAGAGCTTACCTAGGGAACGCAAGATGGTCCCTATTTCTCTCACATCGACTACTTGCTTGCCAGAATGATCAAATACTTCAAATGCTTCCATAATTTTCTTTTCCAGGTCAGTATTGGGAACAACGTGTGGTACTGAAAAAAAAAAAATTATAATACGTAACCGACTCGTTTTTGGCACAATTAAATAATTTTATGATTTTAATACGAAATCTACCCTTAACTTCTTCTTTTTTAGCCATTATAAAACAAATTTTGTAATGAGATTCAAATATGAGTAGTTAGTGTTTACATTAGTAACATTTATATGAACGTAAGCTGTTTGTAGGTATCTAAGCAACTGCAACAGCCCCTTAAATATTGATATGATTCAAACAGTACCTATACCATAGAGAAAAGTAATATTGAGTATACAAACACTACGTATATAATGTATACGCTAGAATATGCCTGTCTTATGGTACGTTTACACGCACGCCGTGGAGCCTGGCACGCAGCGTGCCACGCAAGCTTTTCACACCAGGGCTGCCAGTAAAGACAAGTTATTTTATACCGCTAAGATTAGGAAATTATACAAAATCAGTGTTGTACAACTATAGAACGTCACTCTTTGGGGATTTTAGTAAAAGGTGTTTTAACTTTGACGTATAAGGATTTAATAGTTTATCACAGACATGATTTGTTTTAAGTATCTCTATGTGTATGTACGTACTTTTTACGCTATAACATCAGCAATGACATTGTATCCAATTATGCAATGCAATCTACTATACAAACAGGATACAAAAGATAACCGATATTATACCAATTTTGTATCCAATTTACAATCTGGTAGCCCTGTTTCACACACTTGCAGGCATGGTCCGTAGGGTATTAGTGTTCTGTGGACATGGTAGTCAGTGCAAACATGGGAGACGATGTAGACGTAGATCTCGTGGGAGCTACTGCTTTGGGCTTGATCTATTTTTATTGAAAAAAAAAAACAGCCCGACATAATTATGCATGCGAAATTTTACTTAAAACTATTAAGTTTTACAATTAAAAAATCATTTATGGTGTAAAAACACTTTTCAAGTAGTCAAAACTTTAAATTTGATTTTTTTATTTGACATGTGTTATAACTATTTTTACATCGAAGAGTGCTTTTACATAATTCGTTTCGTACTTTAGTGGGATCTCTTTGAAGGAATTTACTATCCTCGCTAACTTTTGAATATAATTTTTTATTATTTCTAATAAACATGAACATAATTAACCATGATAAGCATTGGGGGCGGCTTCTTCATTAAATGTGTTTCGTAATTGTTTTAAGGCATACATAAATCTATTTTATTTACTGCACATCATTGATATGCGATTAGTTACAATTCTCTGGTCGTCAATCAATCAATACTAACTTTAATCCTAAGAATTGGCACTATTTTGTTTCATATTTTTTTGGGCCCTGATAAACAATATTTATTTTTACTAAAAGAATAGTTCAGAAACATCTTTCTGAAGTCTTCTTTTGCTTTCGATTCATGCATGATAAAGGTTCAGACCACTCCGATATATTTGGTGTCGTCAAAAATTAATTTCGATCGTTATGTCGTCTGTATGCCACGAAGATGAAAACCAAAGACTACAATAGTATATAGGATATAGACAGGCAGCTCTGCTTCTTTTTATTGACAACACAAAACTCTGCCTAGTGGTCAGATACCGAAAACTAATATAATATACATATCTATAGGTATATATATATATACAATTGAACAATATATAGGTACCTACTTATACGGTGTATGAATGTGTTTTCTTGTTACCTGTTTCTTGTTTTAACTTTTCGTTTGGTTCTAACATGAGAATTTTATACTTTAGCTAATTAATGTATGTTTATGACTAATCTCCGATTTTTATATTCAAACCAAAACTTTTATTGCAAAAAGAAAAGCACAAGAAACCGGCAATCGGTACTCATACGCAGCCATTTGCAATATAAGTGAAGTGTTGCCAACCTAATATTAATAAGTTCCAAATATTAAAAAAAATTGTTGATTGTTTCGATTGTATTTTTAATTAATACTATTGTGTGTTGGTAAACAAATTGTTGTTTGTAAAGAATTTAAAGTGGTTTTAGATATTTAATACACAATATTTTGGTATTTACAAATGCGAATTTTAAATCGTAATACATTTGAGGGTAATAAATTTCCCCTCATACAAATTATAAATTTAAATATTGTAACACAGTAATTTTAGTTCCGGTATCTATCCTTGGGATGGCACTGGACTCAATAAAAAAAGGGCAATTCTTTTATGTTCCAAGTTGCCATAGCATGATGAAAACTATACTCACGCGGCCGAGAGCGTGTGTGTGTGTGTGTGTAAACAGGCACACAAGCACATTCTCCCTTTGAAGTGTGTCAAAAAACCGACAGTCGTCCCGATCGGCGCCAAGCGCGTGCTAATTCACGCAACCATGCATAAACAGCCTGTTCACATGCTTGCGTCGTTGAATGTCGGTTTGAACGCGAGCGTGTGAACGCAGCCGTTAGTCGTCCCGATCGGCGGCAAGCGCGATCACATTCACGCAGGCATGCACAAACAGCCTGTTCACATGCTTGCGTCGTTGAATGTGCTCGTTGAATGTCGGTTTGAACGCCAGCGTGTAAACCCACCATTAAGTTGGCGAGGAGAAGTCGTTTTTTTTAAATTTTTTTTTACTCTTACAACTGTTCGTTAACTGTTCGATCAAAATTTTTATTTGTTCGATTTTAGTTTTTTTTTTAAATAAAATCAAAATTTTTATTTGTTCGATCTTAGTTTTTTTTTATAATAAAATAAAAAATTTGCTTGCTTAATTGGGGGGGGAGAAATCGTTTTTTAACTGTTTTTTTTTTGCTATTTCAACTGTTCGTCAACTGTTCTTGATTGTTCGTTCAAAGTTTTTATTTGGTCGATCTTAGTTTTTTTTTAAATAAAACATAAAATTACCCTTAAGTTGGCGAGGAGAAGTCGGTTTTTTACATTTTTTTTTTTGCTATTTCAACTGTTCGTCATTGTTCGATCAAAAGTTTTTGTTGTTCGACCTTAGTTTTTTGTTTTTTAAATAAAATAAAAATTTGAACACATAAAAATTTTGATCGATCAATGAAGAACAGTTGAAATAGCAAAAAAAGAGGTTAAAAAACGACTTCTCCCCGCCAACTTAAGGGTATTTTTTTATTTTATTTAATAAAACACTAAGATTGAACAAATAAAATTTTTGATCGAACAATGACGAACAGTTGAAATAGCAAAAAAAAATATATAAAAAAACGACTTCTCCCCGACGAACTTGAGGGTAATTTTTTATTTTGTTTAAAAAAAAAAACTGAGATCGAACAAATAAAAATTTTGATCGAACAATGACGAACAGTTAACGCACAATTGAATGAGCAAAAAAAAATGTAATAAAACGACTTCTCCCCGCCAACTTAAGGGTAATTTTTTATTTTATTTAATAAAAAAACTAGGATCGAACAAATAAAAATTTTGAACGTACAGTTAACGAACAGTTGAAAGAGCAAAAAAAAAGGTGTAAAAAAAAAACGACGTCTCCCGCCAACTTAAGATAGCCCTAGAATATTATTATATTCGAGCGTAGTATTTGTATACTCTTTGCTAATATATTTTAGTTTATGACTGCCCTTCTGAACGGAACACGTGGTCACAGATTACTAAGTAGTTACTACGTAACAGACTAAGAGCAATAATTACTACAGATAAATAACTCCCTAGTACTCCCTACAAAATCGATAACTACGGTTTTGATTACTTACTCTTTTCGGGCTTTAAAATGTGTATAGAGTTACCTCTTCAAAATTATTTTTAATAAAACAACATGAAATTGTAATGTAAATTAAACACTTATCGCTTATTTTTCATTTTCAATGTTTTAGTATAAAAAATCCTATATGGGTTTTATATTTATGTAAAGATTAATATATTTCTCCCCTTTTTTTAAACTTACAAAAAGTTTTAATGAATAATTTTCTTAAATTATTCATTAAAACTTTTAATAAGATTGGAAGAGAAACGAGTGCATTTAGGGTTAAAAGGTACATTTTTTAGGTACAGCTTGTTTGCGGTTGTTTATGTGCAGTATAAGAATAAAGATAAAGTAAAAAAAGACTGTCGTCTTTCTTACCTTATCTTTATTCTTATACTGCACATAAACAACCATGTCAATGTTCACTACGAATTTTACAGTATTTAAAGAATAAATCAATACGATATCCAATTACGCTTCTTGTACTATAAAAATAAAAGCGTGTGCGTGCGATGCAGCTGACGGCAAACCACTGCGCGAGACGGCTGTCCTAAGTTGGCGGGAAGCAGTCGTTTTTTTACATTTTTTTTGTACTATTTCAACTGTTCGTTAACTGTTCAATTCTCTATCAAAATTATGATTGCCTCGGTGCCACAGTATTTCCGTGTACGGAAAGCCTCACAGAGGTTTCAGGTTCAATCCTCGGGTCAGGTAAAGTGATATTAGGTTTTTATTCTAAGAAATACAAGCCTACAGTATAAAACCAATCAATTTAATTAAATTGATTGGTTTTATACTGTAGGCTTGTAACTTGTAACTAATAAATATTAAGAGTCTAAAAGTATCGATTGTACTCAAAATACGAATAAATACAAAAAGTGTTTAATTTTTAAAATTTACTAGTATATGATGCATCCGCTTAAAGTTATTTTTCTATCCCTCGGAACCCCAGAACTATTTTTGGAATGAAAGGTACCCTGTCTTTTTCAGTACCCCCGATAACGTATATACAACATTTTATGACGATCGGAAGAGTAGTCAGGGCGTGAAAGCTTAACAAACAAACTCACTTTTCTATTTACAATATTAGTTTAACAATGTTTAAATTAATTTGACGACGTGACCGTTATAGTGTTTGTTTTTTTATTTAAAAGTAATAATAAGTAAGGTATACTACTTTAGTAGACATTACATATTCTATTCTGTTTTTACGTTTTTTTGCTATAATTAAAATCATAATTGCAATACATGCTTTTTTATGAATATCCATATAATCTTGAGTGAACACGTGTGTCCTCTGCAAAATCTCTGGTATGATTGACGGTCAATCAGATTAAGCGTGTAATGTGGATATAATTTCATCAATCACCAACAATCATTTGTAAATTATGACTTTTGGTAATGAATGACGCTTGTATGAGCGTCTAATGGACGCCTAACGTGGTGTTTAAATGTCGTGGACAACCACTACAAAATATTGTTACGAATAACCCGCCATCTATTGGCGACTGTGGGAAGGTGTAGAGAGCTACAAAATAAATATACACGGCATCTGTTGAGACAACACGGAACTAAGTAGTTATCCATTAATGGAAGTTGTCCTAGTATGTATTAGACTGTTCTATTGTTTTGTAGAATTAACCAGAGGTGTCGCAATGTGTCTAGAAATACCGTTTTGCTATATAAAGCGTGGCATTGCGGAGTAGTTAGTTAGTTATCAAGTGAGTGTCAAGTGAGTTAGTTGTCAAGTGAGTGTCAAGTGAGTTAGTTTTCAAGTGAGTGTCAAGTGAGTTAGTTCAGTAAGGGAATTAAGAAGTTTAGTGTAATAGTGATAATAAATTATTGTGATTGTGTTGTTGCTGGTTTCCGTGTGTATTTTGTGATCTATTAAAATAAATTGTGTCTAATTGGGTAACAATCTGGTATAATTCTCTAATCCCGAACCTCAGCTCGTAACAATGTTTATAAATATGTAAGTACATTTTTATCATAAACAAAAGTTTGTTCATTCAGAGTTGAGTCTGCCGTAAAATCGTATTGCGAGGGCTCATAAGACTTCAAATCTTCAACGCTGTTAAATATCCGGATTCACAAATATCTCTTTTTACCTTTAAAGTATTGGTAGTTCTTAATGTTGCTCCAATACTTAGGTGTTATAACTTGTTAATGTTGTGCTGTGTTATGTTGTTGTGTTAATTTATAACTATAATAGACAGACAGATGTCCCTATCCCACATATTTTTATTATCAATAATATATTTTTCCAATAGGCTTTAACCGTTATTATCAGTTACTTTTTGAGATGAATGATGTTTTATACGTAATTTATTCTTTGATTAGCTTAAGTCTGAAGTTACCTACATTGAATTCTATATTCATTTTACACCAGGAATCTATAGTTATACTAGTTACCACATGCACTATTCAAGCTCTTCAAGCTAATACACTTGTTTTAGTATGTGTTCCCTGTTTCAATACATTTAGTTGATTTTTAGTTGATTAAAAACTGACAACATCATCTTTTCCGTTTCCGTTACAAATTGTTAAGCTCGACGGCCATCTTGGTTTAGCTTCGCGCTCTAACGTTGCAAGATTTTCGCGAGTAATGTTTGATTACACTTAACTTGTGTAATATTTATTAAAAATATTGTTTTATTGTGATTTGTGAACTGGACACGTTATTAGACTCAAGATGGATCCCTCAAAAATGAAAGTAGTGGATCTAAGATCTGAGCTTGGCGCCCTCGGTTTAGACACCAAGGGGAATAAGCCGGCTTTGGTTGAAAGATTGAAGAAAGCGCTAGAAGCAAAGACGGGAAAAGGTAAATCTTTCGTAAATCACGACGTAAAAGAGTTTTGAAATATGTCTTAACGTCTTTTGTTTTCCCGATTCATCCGAATCAATAATTCTGATATATTGGCACGTGTAATATTTTGGCATATACAATTTTTTTTTTGCGTGATAAGATCGCTATGTTTTACCGCCGTTGACGTCATGCCGTTAGCCCTAAAACAGGAAAACTATAGTCTTAATCTATTATTCATGTTAATGTTAGAAAACTATTCGTATCGGTACCCATAAGTTTTGAGGCTTGAAGTTCATATAAATATAAAAATAAACAAATTTTATTTCATCCCACAAATTACATGATTACGATTATAATAACGCTTATATAGTTCGTGGTTATATCGTGGAAATGTGGTGCCCAAACTAGACAAAAACCAGGGTTTCTATTAGGATTCGTATACTTCTATAAATCTAAAACAACAATGTGTCGGTTAGTGCATCATCTCTGTCAAAAAGTTCCATAAATTGGATGTTGTGTCTAAGAGATACATGTTTTGACGAAACTGGTGTGAGTCTCCTTCTGAGAAAAACCAACTTACTCAGCACATACGGTACTGACTAATAAATAAAAGAAGAATCCAGTTATCATTTCTAAAAAATATTCCAATTATTATAACTCTCTTACTCTTGCTATGCTGACCATAGAAAGTTGTGGAAAGCTATAATGGAGATCATTTTTATCAAACAGTAATTAACAATTAATGATAAAAATTATATTTTCAGCTTTTTGGTTTATTTTTGTTAATTCCATGTTTATTGCACTCTCAAAACTGAGCTATTTAGTCAGAACACATTGCACAACATAAAATTTTGTGGAAAAGTCATTTGAATGTTATGAACATTTTCTAGATTATTATTTTACCCTTGCTGATAAAATGTTAGCAAATCATGGCTATTTGATGACTATCAAATAAAACTATATTTAAAGTTATTTATGTTGTTCATATATCGACGGTTAAAAGGTAATAGGATATAAGCGACATTTTGGTTGAAAATGAGTTATGAATGTCATTCTACATAAAATTTTCCGCTCTTTGCGCTTACTCCCGTGGCTCTACAATGACTTTTTTGTCACTTATACCCAAGCAAAAAACCGCATTTTCGAAGTGGCATTTGGTATAACCAACAGGTTATCGACTTTTTTTTACCCAAACGGCGCTTGTAACCCTGTAAACATGGCATCACTTTTGGTTTTAGTCGGTAATGTATTTTTAACAAAGAATGGATACCAAAACTCAACAAACAAGGGAATATTTCTACAAATAGAAAAGTATTAAGCAAAATAGCGACTAAATTCTACAAACACCTCCACTCGGATTCAGATGAAAAGCAAAAACAAGAACCAAAGAAAAACCTAAGTGAAATTCAACATCGAGTGGAACCAGAACCAAAAATACTGTCTAGTGAGGTTGAAAAAGCTATTCAAAGTCAGTAGATGGAAAGAGCTCCAGGGCCAGACAAAATTACAAATGAGCTTCTAAAAGGCACTCTCGAAGAACTGCTACCTATACTTACATCAATATTCAACGACATATTGAAGACTGGTACAATCCCCACACAGTGGAAAACATCGCATATCATTCTTATATTTAAGAAGGGACAAAAGGAAGACATAGGTAACTACAGACCTATCAGTCTGATGTCGAATATTTACAAGGTATTCTCCAAAGTGATCCTGGCAAGAATAAGCAAGAAGCTCGATGAAAACCAAGGAGAAAAGTTTAAGATAGGGATGGGTGTAAGACAAGGGGACCCCCTATCACCGAAATTATTCGCAGCAGTACTCGAAAGTATCTTTCGCAAAATGGACTGGGATGAATTCGGCCTTAACGTCCACGATGTAAAGCTGAACCACATAAGGTTTGCGGACGATATAGTTCTTTTTGAAGAAAGTCCTACACGCCTCGAGGAAATGATAAAATCCCTTAACGAGGAAAGTATGAAAGTTGGTCTACTAATGAACACAGACAAAACAAAATTGCTCACGAACTCCGAACCAGTAGCTATACAAATTGATAATGAACCACTCGAATATGTCCAAGAGTACATTTACCTGGGTCAAGTAATTCCTCACAAAGACTGAACGACTAAAGAAATTTACAGACGAATAGCAAACGCATGGAAGAGGTACTGGTCACTGAAAGAAATCATGAAATCCAAGGAGCTAAGCATGTCAACAAAAAGGAAAGTCTTTGATACCTGCATACTTCCAGTCATCATTTACAGGTGGAAACATGGTCACTCACCAAACATCACAGAGAAAAGTTGGAACGCTGCCAGAGAGCCATGGAGAGAAGTATGACAGAAATAAAGAAGCAAGACAAAGTGAGAAGTAGCATAATAAGAGAAAAAACAAAAGTAGCAGACATACTTACTCGAATAGACCAACAAAAGTGGAGATGGACTGGTCACATGACCCGAGATCCACATAATAAATGGAGCACAATTGTCTCCGACTGGTACCCCATGGACGGTAAACGAAGCAGAGGACGCCAACAAACGAGATGGGAAGACGACCTAAAACTTACAGCTGCACCATTGGAGAAGGGTTGCACGAGACAGAACCCAGTGAAAAATGTTAGAGGAGGCATGCTAAACTGCGGGACATTCTATAAAGGAGACAACACACATTTTTCATCCATTAACATGCAATTCAGAATCAAGGGCTGAAATAATAATAATAAAATAATGTATTTTTACTTCTTGTTGGGGTAGAGATGCCGGACTCTTACCGCTCTTTACCTTTAGCACCTGCTCTGAAAGCGGGAACTAATGCCGTTTAATTTTGATATCAAAAACATGAAGCGCTGGTTATACCTTACTACCTTTTACAAGTTTAAAATACAGTTGATATTTATACGCAATTACTAAAATCGAATTCCATATTGAACTGTCGGTTATACCTTACTACCATCTACAAGTTTATAATACAGTTGTTGCTTAGACGCAATCACTAAAAACAAATTTGATACGGAGACTTCGGTTATACCCTACAACTATTTATTATATTATTACAACTTGACGCTTCTCCGATGCCCGTTGCCACTTCTGCGGGCGGGGAGGGAAGGGTAAGACCTGTTCTCTCTATCTTATTTCCTACATTAATTTATCTACCTGCATACTTACTAGATCTATTCAAATTATTTAGTAATATTATCGGATTACTTACAAAATCAGACGATTGGATTTTGTATGACCTATCAAATGATGAGAGGTAACAAAATGTATGCAGTTACATAAGTCTTATTTTAAAGGAGAACCATGTTGGTTATGATTCTATTATTTTTAAGACGTGACGTTTAATCCACGTTACCATTTATCCAGATAATATCGCATGTTGTATGCTCTCATTTTCCTCTTGGTATAGAAATCTTGATATGTGGTTGTACTACATTACCTTGTTTTCAACCCACTTCTGGTGTCGCCAGTGTCTCACATCCTGACGATGTTTTTGCTAATCACTGTTTTTTATGCTCCATTACCCTTTGGCATAATGAAATGAATCGTCACTTATCCTTCTTTACCCATTTAGATTATTCTTCAGTCATGTCACTTATGCCCTATTACCTCCTTGTATAAAGATATTAAATGTAGCAGAGTCTTCTATACTCTTCGGTTTTTTTCTGTTTATAAGTATCTTACGACGAATTACCTCATAACAAAAAAAAGATCAATTGATCTAAGCGTCATAAAATCGCATAAAACAACTACGAATCAAATAAATTAAAGTAACAATTAATGCTATATTTTTTTTTATTCTAGAGCTGTTTTCATCTTCACGATGTGACAATAAATAAAAAAGTTATGGCCATTTTTCAACAATTTAAAACTTTAAACTGCTCTCCTGAACAATTTCGTTTTTGATGCTTATACCCTATTACCTATCAACCGTCGATATGATTTTTCCAATTATGTTTTGTGGTTGTATTCATCTTTCTTATTCCTTAGTAAGAAAGATGTTTTCAACACAAAATAATCAATGGGTGTTGCTATTTGATAAGTTACCATAGAAATGTCTAAATAACAAAATTTACATACATGGAGATTCCATGTTTTTGGTAGAGTGAAGAAATTAAAATTGAAGAGGTAATATTCAACTTAAATTTGAAAAAAGGTGATATCGGTCCCAATTCTGTTACTTCACTCGCTAAATTAAAATTTACAAAATTTTCTTCATATAAGATGTAAACCTTGTACACTTCGAAACAAGGTCTTATTTCAAATTGAAACAAGTAGGTAACATATCTAGTTATCGAAATAAGCTATTCATTTGTCGACTAAAGTCTGATGCGCTTAAATAAACTTTAATACCACATAGAGAGAGCCGCTATCCGTTGAATGCCATCTCTTTTGCTCTGTGTTTTTAGTATGCGTCTTCGTAGGTGTCGATTAAAATAACGTCATCCTAGTTCGTTTTGTACAAGTTTTTATATGGCTTTGAATAAATGGGGACTCTCGTTGTGTGGAAATAAAGTTGAGTATACATTGACAGATTTTAGTGAAATTTAGTGGCGCTGAGAAATTGATGTCAGTAACAAATAGATCTTATTACGAAAAACACAAGGTTGATTTCATATAAAGAAATTAAGTCAGGTTTTAGTTTAGTCGAGTGTACAATAGAATCGGCACCATTGCACATTGGTTTAGGTAGTATGGTATTAAAAGCAAAGTGATGAGAATAATAGTACAACACCTTTACTCTTTAAACACGAACTACTAGAAATACAAACTTTTAATTTAACCAACTTTAAAAGAGGTGGTTCTCAATCAGGATGATTTTTATTGGATTTGTTATGTACTGCTTATGCATTCATCTTCAGACCAAAGATTTAATCTAAGATATATTTTCATTCCATAGAGGCTATGGTCAGGTATAGTCCCTGTTCCCCGTCAACTTGTTACAGTGACTGGGTAAATATGCTGCTTATTAGATCAGCTAAATTATAGGCATACCTACACACACATGTCCATCTCAAAACTCCACACAACTTTTTGTGGATTGCACAATTTTTGGTGGATCACGTAAATTTATGTGGAACACAATTTTTTGCCTACGTTGGAACCGCACCCACAACACTCGGCGTAGTGGTGAAGCGACCAATTTAACCATTGGGCCACCCATGCAGTAGAAATATTACCTTTTGAGATTACCTTTCCTATGATCACTTCTGATTAAAATTGCTTTTGCCTCCAAAACAGCAAAGCCATTAGGATATGGGTTCATTATGTTGCAAATACTTGTGACAAAAAGTACTATAAAAATGTTTTTTTTCAGCAATCCCTGACACTTCAATTCTTGATACTTCAACTGAGGATGCTGACGAACCTGCAACTCCTCGACGCGTACCTGCCGCCAGAACAACGCGGCGTTCATCATCATCTCGACTTACTGCTACTCCAGCTAAGGTTAGTTAGAATTAATCAACTCATGGTTTGTATACAGGACTACATTGAATTTGAGAACAAATGCAGTTTGTTATTCAAGTCACACTGATTTCTTCAGGGAACTAAAGCCATTTCAGCCATTAATCATGATGCACATTCAGTGTTACTGAGGTTTCATTGATACTAAGATAACTTACTAGCTTGGGAGTTGTTTTTTAATAATTAATGTAAATGCACAGCAACAAAACAATCCATCAAGCGAATAAGTGGTCACAACTGGGAGGACTTTATTGCTATTACGTATTAGTTCAGCACATATAATTTGTATTATTTCCATATTATTATACCAAATTTCTTATGTACACCAAAAAGTTAGAATCTACATATTTGTAAGGATAAGTTTTTTTTAGAGAATGAGTTAGTCTATTTGTAAAAATCTACTTATTACTATTGAAAGGCATTTGATTTATTCCATACATTGCATTCAGGATATTCCTCAGTTTAAGCATTCATGGTTGGAAATTATTTTTGCCACCATTTTAGTTTTACAATAAGAATGTGAAAATACTATCTTTGGTGGATGCAAGGTGAAAACATAGCCATAAATACTGTCACAACACAATTCTACAAAATATACCAGCAGAATGCACAATGGGTCAAAACTTCCAAAATTATCTTTAAAAGCCTGACAATGCTCATGAGTTTAGAATTGACGACAGCCCTCAAGGCATGTCATTGTACCTTATCAGCGTTGGTTGGTATGCCAATGTTTCTGCAAATGTATGGTATGATAGCTGGATCCAATGTGGACCTGGCTTTACAAATTTAAAGAAACAGCCTTCGCTATGCAGTGACGCTAGCTTAACCTTATCTTCTAGGTGACTACGGCACTGGAGGGCACTTGAGATCTCAACATCAAGGATGCCAATACTTTTGAGATGGTAAGAGTCGGAATTCGTCTCGATTTCAGATACAAGTTTCATACTTGTATCTGAGAATCAAGGAACGTTTAGACGGATAGTAAGTGTCCTCGATACGATGGTACAGGAATGAATAATGATAACCGACAAAGCATAATAATGTTTGGGGAGGGAGGAGGGATGCTAGTACGTTCCTACCGAACGTTTCTAAACAAACATTTGTAGGGCAGCGATCGTCTTTAAATATATTCATACATAAAGTAATAAGTACATATTAAAACATATTTATCAATCTGTAGAAGACAGCAGAAAACTTAATTTGCCTAGCTCCTTGGCCAGTCCTTTATATGAAAACTTTGATGGAGCTATATTTTGTTAATGGAACTACCAATGTTTGGTTTGGGTTTATACATGGACAGCAAAAACATCGACATTTCGCCTATATGTGACAGAAACATCCGCAAATTAGCCGAAATCATCCAAAAAATGTTATTGATGAGTTTACTCAAAATTACCAATGTTCTGATCAGTTAGAAATACGTGTTTTTAGTTTAATGTTTTGTATTCTTTCAAATTTAAAAGCAGGAAATCCCTGCTTTGCCTTAATCTAGAATTCGTCATCAGGTACCGAGACACCATAAACCAAGGTTTCTCAAAGTGAGGTATGCAAACCTCGAGGGGTTCGCCAGTTGACCATAGGGGGGTCGCGACATGAGGTACGTTATTGCGTCTGCCTTTTTGACATTCTCAGCTCTCCAAAGACTTGATTAAGCAGCAGCAAGACGAGAAGAAAATGCCGAAAGTAATCCATCGCATATTATGTGAGAGTGAGTTTCCAAACCCAAACTCGATAAAAAGAAAAACAGCAAAGCCATTTAGGTTATGGGAGACAGAAATCGACGTGATGTTGAATCAACTATTGTTTTTTTATCAAAATTGATATAATTGAATAGATGTTTAGGGCTACAGTCAGCCTTTTCTGCAGGTCATCTCACTGACGACCCGATATGGTTATGTCTAACCAACAATCGCCGTCAGAGGTCTGTTTTTCTAATGATAGGACAGTACAGTCGGACATCCTCAAACTAACGTTTATGAACTCTAGATATCTCTGGAGCCCGGTACCTCTTCTGCGATGTAGGCCAGTGTTGGTCCTCTCCCGTTTACTTTCCAATATCGCCAAAAAGAGTGGCGGAATCGTGTGCACTCAGTAGGGACCATGAACGGAATCATTTTTCTACCCAAAAATCTACTCGCACCGATGTGTTGCGATCGTGCGGTATCCTCATTAACTGATTAATATAGAAGGTTTACAATTTATACAAACTAAACATTTTAATTAACCACAGCCACTACAAGCGGTCCGAGAAGAACCACCGGAAGCAATAGAAGAAGAAAATAAAGGAAGTGAGCAATACTCACCAAGTCAGGAAGATTCTGATAATGAGGCACCTGCCAAAAATTCTGAACCGGAAACGTCACCGCCAGAACCAAAGGTACCTGCTGAGGACCAGGAGCCTGCGCCAGAACCCGTCGCAAATGAGGATGATAAGTGAGTCAAGAAGTTTCTTTTTGATCTTTTAATCTTGCCTGTGTCTTATAAACTATACAGAGGTTGTCTCTATGGTGTTTAAAAATATTCATTTTCATCTTATATCACAAAATAAAGACTAAGTGGTATGGTTCCAATAAGTTCGCCGCCGTCATTGCTGAATCTGCGGTAAACACGCTTATCAACAAAGCGCGTTGTCAGCCCTCTTAAGAAACGTCGTGTACACAGTCCGTATAACCACAACGAAGTTCAGCTACTTTGCGAGCATAAATCGTAAACTAGTTTTCGCCTCTGTCTTGGCCATAAACCATGTTTCCCTCCCTCAGAAAGAACTTCAACGTACATCATATTTCAGAAAAAATCTTGACACATTTTTTTTTTTAGGTCGACTACTGTCAAGCCCGAGGATCCTGGTAAGTCCTTTTAAGTTTTAAAATATTTATTTATCTTTTTTCTAAATGCTGCCTGTGACATGGTTTACAGTCAAACTGGTATTCCATTCACTTTCCTACTAATCCTTGTGTTATAAACGGGCTCAATTTTTTTAGTTTACATGTAGTTAAAAAACAACCCACTGCTGCAATTTTCTGTCATTATTTTTATTATTTATTTTAATGCCTTATTTATTTTATTATTAAGAACCAATGGAGACACAAGAGACCCCAGAATCTGGTGAGGACGAGAAGGTCAAAATAGACTCTGATGATAAAGAGAAGATGGATCAAGAGGTTGAAACAAAAGCTGACAAAGAAGAGGATGAAAATCAGGAAAACAAAGATGACGATGAGGTTTGTATTGAATATATATTTAGTTGCTTAACTATAGCAATTTCGATAGCATGTTGTGTTTCTTACAGTAGTAAGTCGTGTTTCGCTTCATAGTATATAAAATATTAAAAATATATGTTGTTGACGTTAGTTGGTTTACATTTCCTCTGAAGCCCTGAATCCAGAGTTAGGTTATAAGCGGAGGTAAAGGAATCAATGTCTCACTCATTTTGTTTACATTTATGTGTAGAAGTTAGGCGTGTGTGTAAGTGCCTATTTATATTCGGCAACCCTGCCTGCTGTAACCCGTATTTTGGAATTTCTAACACAGAAAGAACAAAGAATTAGGCACATGAAGAGTTCTAGTGCCTCCCCCAAGTCTGGTAGGTTTTGAACATAAAAAGAAAATTATATTATTATTTAAACCTTTGCACTCGCGATACATGGCAACTTACTTTAAACGTGGGGTTCTCGACTAGTCCAGTTAACAGCATTATATTTGCTGGAAAAAAATCATTATCTGCTTATCATCCCATTAACAGATTGTACAGAAAGTGCTCAAAAGAAACACCTTGTTTGATATTATGCTCAATCATTATTTTTCGTTAATTAGGATGCAGAAGCAAAAAAGAAACGCGAGCTGACTGAGGAAGAAGAGTGGGAAGAGTTGAACGAACGTCTAAAGCTCCGCGAACAGGAACGGCTCGAACGGGAACGTAAACAAGCCGAGGAGGACGCTAAGAAACTGGAGGAAGTTAGTAAGGTATGGAAAATTATTGACTTGTTTAAAGTCACATTATACCACTTAACCATTCTGTACATAAATACAATAACATAAGTAATAAAATGTTTAAAAATAATAAAAAGATAAAAAAAAAAAAAGTATTAAAAAGTTGGAAAAGTGTGTAACAATACCACTAGGGCTAAAATCCTAGGTTCAACTTCTGGGTCTTGTGGAATTTCTCCCTAGAAATACCTGCACTCCCATTCTAGAATTGTGCTGAAAGCAAGAGATCGAACACGCAGGCGAAAATCTATAAAAGTTGGCAATAACCTCATTTTCATTTAATTTTACATCATTTGTTGTTATTATCATTGGTAAATGATTAAAATTAACAAATTATGATTAGGTATGTGATATATATAAAATAACACAAAAAAATCTATAAAATAACTAAAAAATCTATAAGTATATAAAATTGATTAATTAAAAAAAAATATAGGCTAAAAATTTCATCTATAAAGCAGGGACGTGTGATTTTTTGTATTCATGTTCTTAACCCGGTTATATACGGATCTAAAGATACCGTGAATCTGTAGTAGTATGTATTTTCAATAGCCATTTTCCTGGAAAAAATTAAATGGCTATGGAAGAAACATACTATATTTCCATCTGTAGTCGTACCTCCGCCTTGTCTCGGTTGGTTCACATTTAGTCCTGTCCTCATTCGTAGTTTTCAAGGAATTGTTCAGAATTCGTTTCTTCTCAGCAGCTACTGTCTCTTTATCTCTTTCACTTCTTACCTGAAACTTGACAAATTTGAATTTTTACGCCAGATGCAATATGCATCAATTGACACTAGCTGTCACCGTCGACCATTGTCAATTTTAAGTCATGTTTCATGCGCCATTCCTCATTTCTGGTCGTAAATTTGCAGCTTCTTCTTGTCTCTAGAGCTCAGAAGTTTCAAGGGCTCAAAAGCCTTCAGTATAGTGGTGAGGAAGGCCGGTGATTTTGCCAGACTAGTTCATTATTTGTCTTTACTACACATATCGGCAATATTGACATAACCATCATGTTTTTGTCAGACAATTCTTTGTTTTGTAACTTCTGTTTATATTGAGAATGACTCACTGATCTGTCACATCCACATTTTGGGATAAGGTCACAAGTCTTGCCTCTGATCGTCACTCAAGGAAACTTAAAGATGTTTTAAGAGAAAGCAGCATTCTTCACAGACGTGTTATTTAAAAGATTTTGTTTGTAAGTGGAAATTAGTTTGCTTAAAACAGTGTTTATCTTCTATTTTTTAGTTCTGGCACTCTTAGGATGTTAGCAACCTTGTTACATAAGAAATGCATTCTATCAATATTCTTTTTAGAGCTACACTCTCGGTAAAAGCCCACAAGATTTATTCTCCTGACATATTATTATATTTTTGATCATTCTTCATTGATCCTAAAAAGATAAATTAAAGAGATTTAAACTACTTCAGTCATTAATTTAATTAATATGGTTTTCACTGATAAATTGATTGATTTTAAAGCAGAATTACCTATATCCACGACATGCCTCGAAAAGTAGAAAAAGAATCGCCTCTAGAAAGCCTACTTAACTCGCTCTGCCTATTCGTTCCATTTACGAAAAAGTGGGATATTAACAAATTATTCCTCTCCATTAGATTTAAAGAAAATTCTATTGCACTATATGCATAACTACTAAGAACAGTCGGTTCGGTAAATTTGGTTACACAAAAGACTTACCATTATTTCTGTTTTAAACGCACATTTTGTTAAAGCATCTCCTTTTAAAGTTACTTTTATTGATTAAGCAATAAAGATAGCATACAAACTAGTTTTGAGAAATGAAACGACAGGAAAAGTGTAGAACCAAAAAAAAAAAAAACAAGCGATTTCGTAAAACATTATTATTTAATAAAAAACCTAAAAAAAAACTCAATTATTACCCCCTGGAAGGGTTTCCATAGCTTAAACACCAATTATTTCACTAAAACCCAAAATGGTTTTGACTTGAAGTTGCATAAAAACTGAGTAAAACCCTTCTACCATTAAATTTAACAATTCAAACTTTGAAGATAGTGTCCATTCGGTGACTCCTAGCCGGGTGGCGCGGGTGCAGGTAGCTAGATAATTTTATTGATAAGTAAGATACAAGAATTAGGACCGCTTATATAGGACATTTTGGATTTTAAGTTTATGCCAACTTTTACTTAATTTTCGCCTGTATGGCGCCACTGTAAATTTAAAACAGTTGTATATATCTAATGCACAGAAACAGGTCGTCATTATTGATCATTAGGTCACCATTACAAGAAATCGCTAGCACGCGTCGATTACACTGCAAAGATACGGTAATCTCAACGAATGAACATACACTTGATTAGGCGATCTCTACGACAAAATAACCTTTTAAAGACTGGATAATCCCCTATATGATACAGTTAGATGGTTTTGAACATATTTTAGCATTTCTTTTCTGTGTCATTTTCTATTTAAATATGATTTCCTCAAAATATAACTTAGGTAATGAAATATTATCCATTTTAAGAAATATATACAATCATTAGTTGTATAGTAATCTAGCCAACAAGGGTCCGATAACTTTGTATACCGCCACCAGGACCCTGTTAAGCTGAACCGTTTGAAGCGCAAGCAACAGAAGAAGGCTCGCTGGAGCAACTTCTACAGGGCTGTGGAGGTCACTAACGAAATGCTATCATTGCCCGAGGTACGTATCCATACCTCTGGGATATTTAGACACCTTGATATTAATTTAAACTTGATTTAAAGCTGTTCAAAGTATATGATAAGATTGGGGTTGATTACTCAATAGTCGGCAAAATATCCCTGTTTGATAAATCAAAAAGATCATTGTTCATTTAGGTGATAAAGTAACATCTAGATTTACTGCCAGACTTACAACGTAATAGGTAGAGTCACCGAGATAAGAAACGCGACGAATCTTTTTAATCAAAAATCAAATCACTTTATTTGCGGAAAAAGTGCTACAGATATGATGGTACAAAAATGTTGTTCCTCACAATTCACCAAAATTGGCGAGAGGAAATTCACCAGAATAATTTAATAATAATTTAAATAGGTATAGGTATTTCAATTAATTAATATCACTTAATTGACACACAACTTTGATGCTATTCATCTGTTCAAAAACTGTCATAGTAGTTTGTTTTAGGTTTTTTTAATATGTTTATGCAAACAGTCTACATATTATGGAATTGCTCTCTGAATCTCAATAGAAATTTACAGGGTCTATGTACGCATGACATAAAGAAATCATTATATTACATTGTTATTCAGCTGCAAACGAAAGTTGTCTAACTTCATAAAAGTTCAGTAAATACGTAACTTAAGATGACATTGGGCATGGAGGTTCTTGTAACGGAAATAAGTATTACATAGTTTTATGGAAGTGTGCAAAACCCTAGGTTCTTGTATGTTATAAACAGTGATCGGACTAGGTAGAGCTAATTTACGTAAAATTCAAGTGACAGATACAAAAAGTAGAGACCACCCTTATTGAAATTGTCTTTTTGGAGTGCCGGGTTTTGGGATATCAATTAGGTATGTTTAATATTATTGTACATAATACCTACAGATATCGTTTTGAAGCATTTCAACTAAAGACTATCAACAGAATTAGCTATACTTAGACTAGTCGAGACCTGACTTCAATTAAATTCCTTAAAATGTGTTAATAAAACTGTCATTAAACACAGTTTAAAAAGGCAAGGAATTATTTTATTACTATGCTCATAAACAGAATAAATAGAAACTTGGACCTTGATGTGATAAGAGACATTTGTGACAATATAGAAAAGGGATTCGGTATTGAAAATCAGTCATTATCATACTCCAAATACGAGGTTGCGTTTATAAGTTCTCGGAATGGAATTAGATCTATGAATTAACGTGAATACCTTAAAAAAATGCTTTATCCATCTCTGAAAAATACTCTGAAACTGCATCTTTCACTTCATCGGTAGAAAATTTCTTTCTTCGAAGCTCTTTTTTCAGGTTTGGAAAGAGATAATAGTCGCTGGGAGCCAAGTCTGGGCTATAAGATGGGTGATCAATGATCGAAGCCCACGTTATGCAAAGCAGTCAACGCAACTCGACTCTTGTGAACAGGAGCATTGTCGTGCAAGAGGCGAACACCTTTGGTTAATTCTCCTCTTTTCTCTCTGATAGCCTCTTTTGAATGCTCTAAAATTGAAGCGTAGTATTCTCCGATTATAGAAACACCTTTTTCCTTATAATTAATAAAAAAAAATCCTTCTGTGTCGCCATGAGCTTTGCCGCCGACTGCAACTCCTTGAATTTCTTAGTCGGTGGTGTACCCTTTATATGCCACTGCATGGAATCTTGCTTAGACTCGGGTTCACAATGATGAACCCAAGTTTCATCCCCAGTAAACCAGCTCCGAAAAACCATCCTTGTTTTCATTACACTCGTTCAAAAACGCACGCGAACACTCGCCGCGCTGCTGTTTTTGGAGCGGTGTGAACATTCTAAGCACCCATCTTGCAGTGACTTTTGTCGTGCCGAAATGATGATGTAACCTTATAAATGGTTGTTTCAGATACTCATCAAATCATTTCTACGAATTGTTTTTTTCATTCTCCAATATTCATTTTTGGAGTTTTTCGATGAGGTCTGGAGTGGAGACCTCAACAGACCTCCCAGGTCGGGAATCGTCTTCAATTGATTCCCTACTTTGCTTAAAGAGGTTGTGCCACTTGTATACCATGGTTTTTGCTGGACAAGAGACAGATGACATCTCTTTCAATGTGGTTTGAACACTTTTTCCTTTTTTTGAACTTTATAACGGCGCGTAACTCGATTTTCTCCATACTTCACAATTTCTTCCGGATTGAGTTGCTTGATCGACGATAGTGTCAAGACTAAAGACCGCATTATGATAATACTCGGTATATATACTAATGATTAGTCACTGAACCCACCACCCTCCATCCACGCCATTACGCGAACTTAACGCACCATCGTATGTACCTCTAGTTGCAGTTGATTTTCAAAGGTCGATCGATCGATCTTACACTAATTTAAATACCTTAATAATTTTAAGTCGGCGCCAAATATACAAATATAATGAAATTAAAAAACGTTTCGGTAAAAGGACACCCCCCGTTGCCACCGCCGCCGCGCATTCCTCAGTAATTAATTTGCATGTTTGTATGTTTGGGGTCGACTCAAAATTATTAAGGTATTTACATGAGTGTAAGAGATTAGTTAGGCTATTATTTTTTATTATATTTTGTTTTTCAGTTCCTTTCTGTCGTGGGATAATTTTTTTCTTAAAAAGTTTATCCGATCACTGCTTATAAAATCAATTATTTTTCATGTATCACAGACTTATTTTGACTTCTGTCAACATTGTTTGCATGACCGTGTTAACTAGTACCAACTCAATACATTTGCAAAGGTTCACGTTAATGGAAATTATAATGCGACGATTTATTTCTCTCGCGTAATGCCGTCGTTTATCATGTAATTTTAAGTTACAAGCTATCTGATGTTTGAGAAGTCTGCATAAAAAGTATATAGATAAGGACAGAAGAAACGTTTTTATTTCATGAGAAACAAAATATAAAAAAGACGAAATAAATATTGATATTGTTAAGAAATTCTTACAGTTCACCAATTATAGTGTACTATATTCTGAGTGAATTGAATTTTATTTACTTATGTATTACATAGGTAAATAAAACTGTAAACAGTAATTCATTTGCTGGGCTTAGTGATTATGGCAAAACTGTTTTACCATGGGCTGTGTAACCTTTTTTATTTTTTCTGTTTACTAGGAAGCTGTAAAAGACAAGAAGGACACGACTGATGTCAAGACGGCCGAACCAGAAATAGACGAAAATAAGATCACACTGTCTTGGTGTAAGGGTTCAATGTATTATTTATTAGAATTTATCAAAAAAAAAAAACAAAATCGGCAGTCATGGGACTGCCGACAGAAATGAAAACCTAAACAAAACGACGAACTTAAAACGTCACATTAGTAGGTTGGTGGTGACATTAATTAATAAGGAGCTGACAGAACTCAATGCTTAGATTAGCGCCTTCTCGTGGATCTATATATGTATTATTACGTGACGGTCACGAGTTCAGTGCTTTTTCCCCATAGCAAAAGTGCCAGACATGCCTACAGAAGTTTTCACTTCAAAAACTTCTTAGGTGGGATTGGCACACTTCGGAAACTAAAAGTTGTTGCAAATTTTTTACTCATACACATAAAGTTATATCAACATGTGTACGAGTCAAGGCCTTTGTGAAACATTTCAATCAAATAGTTTATAATTGATCACAATAGGACATAATATAAAATGTTTGTGAACAGATGACAGTGACCTGAACCAGTACTTGGAGGTGCCAGAGCTGAACAGCGTGATCCCGCTCAGTGAAGGCGCCTTTGCCTACGCGTGGGCCGGAGCCAGGGCCTCGCACGGCGTAGAGAGCGGGCGGGTCTGCTATGAGGTAACAAAACACACATATATAAACATCAATGCACATGTTTACAGAAATAGGGAATCTCCTTTTAAGTAGAAGAATACCTGTGCCAGGGGACTCCAACTTTTACAGTGTCATGGTTGTGTTAAGAAAAACAAAAAAAAAGAAATAAATAAAACCAACAAACATAATACTAATAATGAATGTAATAACAAGTTATAAATATTGACATACATTGGTTGCGATTTAGATTTACATTTAAAGTATACCCTTTGTCAGTACCTACATATCAATTATTTTATTTATAAAATTATATTATCAGTCCACCAGAACCAGTCACATCAAACGCTTTAGAATCAATTCGACCTCTGTATAGTCTTAAGACTGCAAACCATTTAATTAAGGTGTTGTTACCATTTCTTAATGTGAGACTGTATATACTTAACAATTTGTTGGCATTATTATAGAGATGGCTAGCCTGGAAATCAAATTGTCTTTGTGCAAAGGTTGATTTGATCTTAGCAACAGCATAACTTCGACGAATTATTGGGGTTGAAAGGTAACATCTTGTGCTTTCTGAGAATAGAGTTCAAAATATAAAGCTTTCTTATACTTAATAGTTCGGACATAGAGTATAACTGTACAGTTGGATATCGAAATGGTTATTGCTAACTTTTACCCGCGTCATAAACTATCCATGGGCCTAATTTCATCCAAATGCGTTCTGCGAATTGCGAGAAAGTGGTTGTGGTTTGAAGCTCAACATTTACCAAGCATTTATCTTGGTGAAGGGCATACGAAAATACTTGTAATGTGTGATTCACATTACTATTGTGTTTTTTTTAAATTACGTATTATTTCGTCACAGGGACGTGACTTGTAGAGTATCTGTAATTAATTTATAATAGTAAAATAATTATTCATACAGTTAGAATAAACTAAAATAAATTTCTAATATCCTCTGGTAAAAGTAATCAATTTGAACGCTCGACGGTAACCTAATTCTAATACTGACTTTGTTTTTTTTTAAGCTAAGTCGGCTAATAAGTAAAATATTATTTTTCTATGTTATAGGTGCGAGTGGGAACCGTAGTAACCACAGCTGAAAGTACCGAGAAGGAACCCTTCGGATCCGGTCTAAGGATTGGCTGGTCCACTGTTGATTCCTCACTACATCTAGGTATTACATTGTTCTATCACTTTCACATCTCTAATACCTTTCTAATATTTAATAGTACACATAATAGTAACCTGATGGTAAGAACTCTCTCCTCTTTAGACACTATATTTCCTAGTGTTTTGAAAAAGTATGTTGTGTGGGTGCAGGCGAAGGCGCCGCCAGCTGGGCCTACGACGGCAGCGCGCGCGCCGTGCACGCCGGCGAGTTCAAGGAGTTTGGGAAACCACTCGCTGAAAAGGATGTCGTCGGTGCTTACTTGGTATGATCAGTCTTTTTTGCATCTGGAATTTAAACACATTATTAAACATTCCTTTTATGTTAAACCGTCTGATCTTATTTTTGTGAGAGTTTAAGGCAAACTTTGAAGTAATTTATTCTTCAGGGGCAAAAATTAGAAAGGCATTTTTGTATTGCATTTTTATATTGTTTGTAGGAATGTATCTTGACTTTTTTGTTTTCAATTGTAATTTTATGTTTGGGTGGAAGCTACGTCAATATTTTGTTTTTGTAATTTTCAATTTTCTCTGTGAACTGAATCACACGTAACTACATATTTAGGTAAGTGTTATAAATATTCACATTTGCAGTTTATTGCCATCAATTTCAACACAATTTAAATAATATTTTGTATAGTTTTGTATTACTTATAGAACAATCATGGTAATTATTTCATTGTATTTAATCCATTTTTCAACCTCATCTCAGTTCTGTGTTTATGAAAAGGAGAAAAAAGTAATAATAGGATATTTCAAAAAGAAACCAGTCTAAGCTACCAGCAATATGTAGAAGGCCTGTAGTTCTTTATTAAATGTATATCTTAGCCAAAAGAAAAAGTTACTTCTTTTCAGGAAATCAGGTGTTTAAACAGACTTGAGTCGATTTGAATATTTGATAATCACAGGAATATTTTAATTTCATTAAGTAATTAGATTTATTTTACATATTATAATGGTGCTGTTCACGACTCAACATCATTAGAAAAATCGATGAATGAAATTCCACACAATTTTTAACCATATCCTCGTGTAATGTAACCGCCAGGATCTAGAGTCGAATCCGTGTAAGATGTCGTACACCCTGAACGGGCAAGAGCTGGGCGTGGCGCACGAGTTCGACAAGTCCGCTCTCGAGGGGAAGGCGCTGTTCCCGCACATACTCACCAAGAACCAATGCTACAAAGTTAATTTTGGAAATGACAGGTTAATACGCTATTTCATATTTTTTTTATAACAAACTTTATAATTGATGTAAACTAAACTAAAATTGAAAATATGCACACGTCATTTTATTATTATCATTTTTAAGCACATTTTAATGGACATAACCATTCTTATTTATCAAATTAAAATTTAAACTTCCAAATGACAGTAAAAATATTCTTCTCTTACTGATGTGCAATATGTAGTCAAAATTTATATGAAATCACTACTGAAGCATTTTTTAACAAAACATGATCATTTAGAACTCTGAGTGTGATAAAACTCATCACTAAATTAAAAAAAACTTTCATTTGTTAATAAAATTTACAATATTACTACTTGCATACTTTTGCTTACATATGTATATATTCTACATCAGGTTTTGGTGCTTTTTTGAACAAAGACAGCATTTTCACATAAGGTTTCAAATGCTTTGTGCAAAACTGAAGCTGCAATGAACATATGCTTATTGTTATTCAAATTATATCAAAATCTGTGCCTTTATCATTATAGTACTCATAATCTTCATCATCATCATCAGCTTCATTGTCTTTGTAAGCTTTCGAAACTCAGGATAGGTAATCAGGTTGATGTATATTCCTGTATAGATCAACCCATATTACCAGTGTTCTATGAGTTTCATGGACAGGTATATTAATATTCCACTATACTACTCATGCGTTATGTAACTCATGAGTTACCTAGAGGAATTACATTTATATTCAACAAGCTTATGGTGGTGACCAGCACAAATGTAATTTTTTTCATTTTTATGTTAAGTTATTCTATATTCATAGTTTAATAATTTTAAAATATTCAAATGTGTAGAAGACATTGTTGTATAAATAACCAATGATGATAAGTAAAAAAAGGTTGATATACTATATTCATAGCACATTATACTCTTAAAGCACACACACATAAAAAATGTGTTAAATTAATGTATTTTTTTATACTGGCGTATACTCCTTTGGGTGTTTTAATTCTAGAATGAAATAATTAACCCTAGGTCGATATCACATTTTAGACAAGGGGAAATGAAAGGTCACCCTGGTTGAAGATTTTATAAATTAAACTACAATTTGTAAATGAAAACTCTTTTATTAGACAAAAATTCTTCTTCTCCAAATCAATAATTATTTAAACACGGTTAACTTTGAAATAAAAAATATAGTGTCTTGGACACAATCCAAGCAAATCTTCCTCGTATATTTCGGGACAAAAGAGGGCAAGAGCCTTTTCGTTTTTTGCAAATGAAAATTTACTTTTTTGTCACTTTTCGGTTAGTAAAACCTATGCACATTTAGGGAGCGTAATAGAAATTAACTACATTTGTGCGTCAGTTTCGGGACCCTTACTTATAACATGGTGTCATGGGATTGGTGATCTAAAAAAACAGCATTACATGGGTTTTTGGTAATCTTTTTATGATTAATACTTTTGTTTTACACCTATATCTTTCCAAATTTCATTAAATTATATTCGCATTAGGTACAACATGTTAACAAAAACCAAACTGGTGCGCACACGCATTGAAATTCCTGTCGAGCAAGTTCTAGAAGAGAAGAGACGGATTGAGGAGGAGCTACAGAAGCAGAAAGAGGAAGCTGCGAGAAAGGAAAGGGAGCGCAGGGACAGAGAGAGAAAGGAGCGAGAGGAACGGCAAAAGAAAAAGAAAGAGGTATAATTATGTCATTATAATAATAATAACTTCACACATCTCACACATGGCATTATTTGCTTTAATCGATTTTTATAACTCACCTAATATAGGATCTGTACGATTTCACATTCGCTGATTCGTCACGCAACGTAAATAGCTCTGGTGTGCTTGTTCATATACGCAACAACTTCTAATCGTAGATATCTCGCCATGTACATTATTACATAAACTGAAACATATTAAAAACAGTGTAATGTACATTTCACATTTTCACAAGATTTAAATTTGTTATTAGGAGCGAGAAAAGGTAGAGCGTGAAAAAAAAGAAAAAGAAGAGCAGGCGAAAAAAGTTAGAGACGAAGAGGAACCGATGGAGGCTGAAGCCGAGGCTGATAAAGAGAAAGATAAGGAATCCGAAAAACCTGATGATGAGAAGACTGAGGAGCCTAAGGTAACCGATTTTATTTTCTATATTTGGTAAATTTTGTTATCATTATTTTACCTACTTCTTTCTAAAAAATCACCACTTTTGTGAGCAATTTTCACTGCAATTCAATTATTGTACATAGTTCAGCTACTCAAGTAGGGTATTACCATAAGGAAAGAGCAGTGGTAGATAACAAGAAACAGTATGCTTATTGCCTGCTAAGAAAATTGATATATAATTTATAATACAATGTTAAATTGTATTATAATTTCAAAGCAGGTATATTATATCAATGTTCCGTATTTACTCTCTTATATCCTGTGTTATATGAGATCGCAAGCGGAATAACAATGTTCTTAATCTCAAATGGTACAGAAATAATGGATACTTGACTGTAAATAATAATTGGATAAAGAGTACATACATAGAAAAGAATAGAATAGAATAAACTTTAATGTACACCAAAATATATAAATTATTTTACAAGGAATAGTTCATCTAATGTATATGTACAAAGGGCGGCCTTATCGCTAAAAGCAATCTCTTACAGGCAACCTTTGGATGGACAAAGATGACAATAAATAGTTGAAAGGTAGTTTTATTGTAAAAAGTGCTTATGTGGGAGATACTTTGTTTAGTTTAAAGAATCATAAAATATTTTTGAAGCATACAGCATTTAATATGGTTTAAATAATAATATTATGTTATAAAAAAATATCCCGACTTAGGAAGGTCTCTTGTGTACAGGAAAATGGTGAAAAACCTGAGGAAAGCCCCGAAAAAGAGAAGGAAGAAGTGAAACCTGAGGAAATCCCCGAAAAAGAGAAGGAAGAAGTGAAACCCGAGCCAATGGAAACTGAGCCCTCAGAGACAAAAACTGAGAACGAAATTAAAGAAGAACCTGGTAAGTTAACTTTATGATGATTTAGTTTGTTCGAGAAACATTATAAAGTACTTAATTATAATATATACGTTTCACAGCAGCTGAATCTGTAGAAATAACCGAAGAGCAAGTTTTGAAAGGGCAGGTTCTATTGGACAAGAAGATCAAGTTTGTCATACGGTAAGTAAAAGTATAATTATATCAAGTGTATTTACCAAAGCTTTTTTTCGATCAAACACAAGTGTAACTTACTGTTAATATTTCCAAAAATTGTACTGCTAAACACTTGATCTTCTTTTAAAATCCCTTTGTGTGGTAAATTTGGTTCATTTCTGCGACCTGCAATGTATTTTGTTATTTAAGATATTAAATGTATGTTATAATTTCAAAGCAGGTATATCAATGTTTCGTATTTACTCTCGTATATCCTGTGTTATACGAGATCGCAAGCGGAATGACATATTTATTGCATTTTAGAATTTATATACTCTGGTAATCAGGTAGAAGCAGCAAAAACTGTATCCGTCTATACTGCCGTCGTAAATGAAAACACAGTAACTCCAGTTACTGTGTAACTGTACTTTTGACAGGTACTGTGTTTTCATTTACGACGGCAGTATATTACTTTTGACATTTTCGTTTATTATGTCACTCGTATATTAAGTTGATATTTTGGTTTGTTGTAAATAATTTGGTCGTGTAATGACCAGTGTACAGTGAAGCCTTTTAGTAATTTAACATTTTTTATAGATACCTGGTAGAAGAGGAACTCGACGGCGCAGAGGCCTGTCTGGTGCCTGGCTACGTGCTCATCAGTCACGCCGACCTGGTGGAGGGCCCGCCCCGGCCCGCCAGCCTCGCCGACTGTGAGGTAATACCGCACTTCCAACATGACTCTCATCTTAGTACAATTCCTATAAATGTAATATCAATACCTTAATAGGCAAATTGCCAACTCCACTTTTTGCAATAACAAACAGACAATTCCTACAATCGTTGTAGTAATATAATACAAACGTGTAAATTATTGTATATTATTAAAGATAGTTGTTAATGACGCCAATAGATTTTAGTAAAAAAGCAGTATAATATTTTAATTGTCTTTGAAACAATTATCGAATTTGTCGCTTCTGTAACAATACCGCGTAAGTTAAATCTGATAAGTTTTCAGATTACTCAAAAAACTGATTATACTTATTATGAAATACATAAAAATATGGCAAGAAGCCATAGATATATTTTAAGTTGCAGTTAGGATTTTATAAGTTTCAATAAGTGTTTTTATAATTTAGAAATTATACAGATGTCTAATGTGACGTTATTACGACTGAATAAAGACTTCTGTGGTGTTAAACTTAAGTACCGAATGCACGTATTTTTCATGGCAATTAGACTTAATACATACATACATAATTACAAAGACTGTTTCCCCGAAGGGGTAGGCAGAGGTGATTAAACACCCACATACTTCTAACTATAATTTAGTCCTACTGAGGTAATAGGGGGCAAGCCTATTGCCACTAACTGTTTTTTGACTCGTGCTATATTGTTATATAAGCGACGAATCGGGGGTTGTCGGTTTGCAAACAAAGCGATCGATATAAAATGTGTTCGCTCGGCGCAGGTAATCCTCATGGTGGGACTGCCGGGCGCCGGCAAGACGCACTGGGTGCGCCGCCACGTGGCCGCCAGCGCGCACCGCCGCTACAACGTGCTGTCCACCGGCGCGCTCTTCGACAGGATGAAGGTACGCCGCGCCCCGCACCACACCGCACCACACCGCACCACTGTACACACAGTATACAGACGGATTCATTGCGTGCTTTTGAGACGTGAACTATTTTCACTAGCTTTTATTCGCAGGTCTGCCCTCGTGAATCTTGACCTCGAAATTACACATAATATGGAACTATATAAATTTATTTACTTAAGCTAGGTCGAGTTTGGGGTGATACCTAACTTAAGTTTTCAAAAATAAAAATTTCTTAAAGAAATCTAAAAATCATCGAACAGCTCTACAGATAAGTGGACTTGCCAGAGTATCCCTGTAATTCTACAGGGATGCTCTGGCAATTCCACTTATCTGATATGATAATGATAGGTTCCTTTAGGTGACAAAACTGGTGTTCCAACTGTTTATAGAAAGCACTACTTACAAAAAAGTGATCCCTGTGCAAATAAAAAAAAATCGGCAACATGTCTCTGAAATAGTGTATTCAAACCATCATTTTGAGTCGAAAATCATTGGAATTTTTAGCCGGAAAATTTATACTTTTTTTTACAATTTTTTTTTGGTTAATAATGATACCATTACCGAAAAATAATTAATAAACCCTATACGGCCAAAATCTGCAATATAATCAATTAAACAACATTTATGCAATCGGCTGCTTCGACGCCGTACGTTTAAAATCAATCACCATACCGCACAAAAACAATACCAGCGTACATTAAATAACACCAAATGAAACTAATGACTATAAATCCTTATATCTCGCATTTTTATTATAAATTGATTTTTGTATTGTGATAAGTATAAACAGAAAGAGGTTTTTGTAAGTTTCTCGCGTAGCTCAAACTTACATGCTGTTTATTTTTAAAGAATACTAGTACCACGGATCGCACACTATTTATTGGACTACTAACGAATTAACATCCTAGGTAATTCCTTCACAGTCAATAAAACCGTCAAAAATCCGCCTGTATATTATATTTAATTATACGTTTTGAGTTGTTGCTATGTTTTATAAATAATACTTAAACTATTAGGGTACATGCGCATGATGAAAGAACAAAGTGAAATTCTAGCAATATGAATAGATTTTGAATTACTATAACAGTACACATACAGACAGCTGCCAAACAGTTTGGTAAGTATATAATTATGTATCTCAAGTCAGGAAATGTTCATATTATCAAGCGCGCGTTTCCTCACAAATGCATACAATTATTTGATATGAAAGCTAGAGCTGTAAAATGAAAACCGTTTAATTTTTTCTTATTTTCGCACCTGTGCCTGGAAAGATTGAAAGTGTGTGTGGATGTGTGTGTGTGTGGTTACGCTTATATTGTTTTATAACATAGCAACACCTCGAAATAAAATTAGTTCAATTTTGAAACATTTAAGACATTTATCTTTCGATTTGACACGAAACACTGGACAATTACTAATGACTGTTTCCCTTCCAGCAGAGTATATGAGGTATGATGAGCACAACACAAAGCGACCCGCCTCCTATAAACTCTGATACTAATGTCCGTCTGTATTTTCAACAGGGTGCAATATGAGCAACATTTATAAATGAAATATAACAAAAACAATATTTATCGACCTTTAGCGGTCAAGTCGAGTAGTTAATATGATACCAGTGGATCGCCGACTGAAGAGGACGAACGTTTGCGAGTCCCGAGTGACAGTCACCAAGGAGTCCCTGGTATCCCCTTGCATATCTGTAGTGTTAAGGCTAGGCTAAGCGCGGAGTGGCCGCTAGTGTCCCGTTCTGTATGAGTGTGTACGTCGTTCAGGTGGACTGTAAACCGTTCCGCGCGACCTACGAGGGCAGGTGGGACGCTATGGTGTCCAAGTGCGCTAAATGCGTGCTTAAATTGTTGGAAATCGCCAAAGGCCGCAGGAGGAATTTTATCCTCGACCAGGTGAGAACCGTTCCCTATTTTCTAATAATTGAAATTCATTTTGGCAGCACACTTAATCAGGAACAATCGAGATCGTACGTCCCACTGAATGTTTTGACTACCCCTTTATGTTATAATTATGTTAATATTACTACAGATCGTATGTTTTGTATGCAAAACTGTGTAGCGTGTAACCACGTATGGACTTGATGTCTTCGCATCGTGAGGTACGTCCTATGCATAAGTATAGTTAAGGTTGTATACACCGCTTCCGCAATAAGTAGGCAAATATATTAATGTTTTGTTTCTAGAATCGTTGGAGGTAAGTTACATATGAGATTAGCGGAAGCGGTGCTATCGGTTCTCTTACAATAACCGCGAATGGGATCTCTATTGAGCTTGTTCTAGGTGTCGAACTGCCACAGATAAAAGTATAAACGACGGGACACCGCTATCTATAATGAGAATGTTTTGCTCCACATCATAATCTGCGTGCATCACCGACGGCGTCATATTCCCGCGGTTTCGATATCGCGTTGGGTAAAAACAGACGAACGTTTACCCGTCGGCTCAGAGGCGCAAGTTGCGGGAATTCGACGGGTACCGGCGAGTCGCGGTCGCGATCGTGACCGATGACGAAACGTACCGCGACCGGCACAAACGCAGGGAGGAGGCCGACGGAAAGGAGGTGCCCGACCCCGCTATCGTGGATATGAAAGGTTGGTAGCCGCCGGCAGCCGCTCCGCCCCTCTAGGGACTCTTCGCGAACCCCCCCCTCCGCCCCGAGCCCCGCTAATGCCCGCTCTGTGTCCGCAGCTAACTTCGTGCTGCCCGAGAAGTGTTCGTGGGTAGATGAGGTGCTGTTCCCCGAGCTGGGCGCGGACGCGGCGCGCGCGGTGCTGGAGGAGTACCACAAGGAGGCGCGCGCCGCGGGCGTGACGCGCGACAAGGACAAGCGCGAGCGCTCCGCCTCGCGCGACCAGCAGCCGCCCAAGCGACACCGCTCCAACGACAAGGGCCGCCACCAGCCCAACGACCGCCGCCCCAGAGACTTCCCACGGGATCGCGGTAAGACACCAGCCACGTATATGTAATTATGTATATTATAGATGGATCTAAGAGTCAATCAGAATCACTCACTCGTGAATCTGTGGTGTGGTGAAGAACAGGCAAGAAACTCCAAGGAGCCCATAATTCTAAATTGCAGATTGATGGTACCGGTCAGTCAGCCATTATGAAGGGAGTCCAACGCTCTCGTGCACTCCATGCAACACACTCCCTGTCATGCATCGTTGAAAATTAACTTAATAAATAACTACACAGCGCTCACATGTACAATTCAAAATATTTGGCTCACGTTTATTCCAGAAAGTTTTTTGAAAATTTTTGTATTTCATTGAATGTTGCTTTTGTTATCGCACAGAGGATAGATGGGGCTGCGGCGGCGGCGGCGGCGGCGGCGGTGGATCGCGCTGGGGCGGCGGGGGCGGAGGCGGAGGCGGGGGCCGCGGAGGCAGTCGCTGGGGACCGCGCGAGCCCCGCGGCCCGCCGTTGGGCGGGCCCAACCAGTCGCGCTTCGACAGGCCTTGGCAATCGCACGGACCTCCTCCGCCACCGAGGTAACCTACCCTAGCGCTAATGTATTTTTTAATGTATACAAATTTCAACTTTGAACATGATATACTGAGGACCACTTGAGTTCAACTACACTTTGTAATACAAAACTTTCAGTAGTCTTGTGGGCCAGCTGCAAACAATAACCCGAAATTGAAATTCGGTTCCGTTTGTATGTAAATGTAAGGAGCCTCGGGTACCCCATGTCGCAGAATCCTTAGAAAACGCCTATTCATTATGTCATATGGATTTATGGCAGTCTCAAATCAAATCACAAACTTTTTCTTCAATAGTCGAAGTCCATGGGCATCCAGTGCGAGGCTAATCTTTAGTACTCTGCCGAGCACGCTTGAATTTTGCTGACTATAGTTGTAGTATATCAGAACATAAATAAAAGTCAAACTCCACTTACAGTTATATTGGTCCATACACAACACGATACAGTATATATATAAACACAGGAGTACAAACAAAAGACACACAGTATACACAGGTTAACACAGTTCGGGATAGCCTGGTTATTACACGGGGGTGAGATAATTAGCGAACAAAACAAACGCGTGCGCGCGGGCGGTAATGAGGTCATTGACCGACTGGTGTGGCGAGCCAAAAACAACGAGCGGCGGCGCTGGCTAGTGCCGGCCGGCGCGCGCGGCGACGTCACAATATCATGCCACCGTGTCTTGGGAGTTGGGCTGAGAATACCGACATCACCTGACATTATAATGTAAACATTATACGTGCCGTGAATGAATTGAGTAGTGTTTAAGTATACACGTAAATGCTAATAATACTGTGTCTGTGTTTATGTTTTGTTGTGTTGTTTTGTGTGTGTTTATAATAAATGTAAATAGATTATGTTTTAGGGGTGAACCCATTTTTTTACTTGTTATACATGATGAGCAGAATCTCCTAATGTTTCCACCATATCTTCGTAATTCTATGCTTTTAACTGGTTTTTTTTTTTTTTTTTGATGTATCATATAATATACACTGGCCCCAGAGACAGAAGTTCATAGTAAATAGAAAAAAGTGGAAGTAGAATATGAAAAATAAATAAATAATAAAAATAAGAACAAATAAAAATAAGAAGAACAAATAAATAAAAAGGCTGATGATTATTGAAAAAGATTGTAAATTACAAAGGGTTGTTTTTTTTTTTTTCATTCTTAAAAAATCTGTAACTCCTAAAGTATACAATATTTCTATACCCCAGATATACCAAACGATTTGTCAGGGCCAGGCCTACAAGATTGCCAAAGAAAATGTTCAGTGCGGTGTATATTCACCAATACACTAGCCTCTGAAGTTGAGTACTCGAGGTGTATAACTAGATATACATCGGCCTGTGAGCTTTCCACTAGGGTGTATATTACCGTATACACGTGGCGCTTAACGTGTTAAACATGTCTATTTTATACTATGAACTTTTTAATCCACTTTCGTAGTACCTATACATTATTGCGCTCGAGGCAAATCTTGATAATTTTTTTTTTGTATTAGTTATGGTGTCAATTACATATTATGCCACAAAATTATATTCGATTCACATGTATTAATACATAAAACTACAAGATTTAGTTTGTTTAAGACTTGGTACTTAAATATTTATAAAACTTATTAATTATAATAATAAGTAATGTTAATTACGCACTAGTGCATTGTAGGAATTATTTTATTAAATAATATGTATCCATCTATCGTTATCAAGATAAAAAAGTTGAACACATTTTAAAACGACGCAGTTGGTAAAATAAAAGAAAAAAAGCTTTTCTATGTAATATGTTTGAACAGAGGTGACTTCGGCGGTCGCGGGGATCGCGACAACTTCCGCGGGGGGCGCGGGGGCGGGGGACGGCCCGACCGCGGCGGGCGCGGTGGCGGCGGGCCTCCCCCGATCGACCGCTTCGGCCGGGACCGACCCCCCAGGCCAAACGACAGGCCCGACAAGAGACCGCACCAGCCTGGTACGTATTGTCCACTGTTACTTCATTGTTATAGCCTGCTTTCTGGTATACATATAATGTTTATAGTAATTGTTTGAATAACTCATGGCCAATTGTTATATTAGAAATGTTATTTGCATTAATTGTCAGATGGTTAAAAAACCTTATAGTCCACGCCACGAGCCAAGTACAAAATTCGTCAGTCATTTCCTCTCGAGCGATAATTCGTAAAATGCTTCAGAAAGTTGTATCATGAAGCCTCGTGAACGTTAGCTGCGGTTCCGTCGGTGGGATGAGGAGCAGCAGTCTCCCGCGCACGTAGAAAAAGCTATTATTTTTAGTCATTTCCTCCCGATCGAGAATTGTTTCAAATTATAGCTAACCTAATAACTTGAAGAAAAAGAAAAGTCAGCCGACTAATATTATCAGCTGGTCACATGAACGTGAAAAATATGTACTTATACATTCAGTAATTTCTTTTAAATTGTATCTCGGTGTAAAGATTGTCAGCTGATATCCTAAAAGGTGTAACACAGGAGACACAACTCTGAAGCATTTTACGAGTTATCGCCCGAGAGGAAATTGGTCATGAAAATCTGTTGCTAGCTTGCGGACCATTACATGGGATAGAATTAATATTTGCACCCGTCCTGCCAAAAACAACCCTTCAATTTATATTTATAAAATAAATCATTCGTTTACCAAATTAAGTGTTGTAAAAAATTTGCTTCGTTACTATTTTCACGTTTTATCAAACCAAAAACGAGAGATAAATGATTTAACAATAGTAAGACGTCATAAAATTCAATTTTATAAGTTTCTAAAGCTACTGCTTTGACGTTTAGTAAAAAAGTTTTGACTCGATCTCACAGTGGTAACACACAATTTGACATTAGTTTGTACCAAGAAATGTTGTTCCAGGCGGTGGCGGCGGTAACAACAGTGGTGGGGGCGGAGGCGGCGGCGGCGGCTGGCAGCGCGGCGCGGGGCCCGCCCCCGGGGGTGGCCCCAACCGGAGCGCCATGCAGCAGCGACCCGGCCCACAGCAGAACCTGCAGAGACCGAACCCCAAGGTACGAGCCCACCAATGCCTACACAATCGTACTATTCGATATTGTAGGGTTTCTTAATATCACAACTGTTTTATAATTTATGATTGCCGAAACATGTAACTATCGATTCATAAGTTAAGTTCTTAAGTTATTAACCCCTGCATTTCGTGGACCCCTATCCATTGATTCAAAAAAATAAAGAATATTATAACATTAATAATAATTTTATATTTTTTAAATATATATATAGAAGTATTGGCTAAATAACAATTTGGATTGATGATTTATAAATCAACGCAACTTGCCCATTTATTTTACTAGGATCTGCAATTTAATACAAAGAATGCTTTTCACACGTCTGGTCAGAATTCAGACAAATTTATGTTAAAAGATGCTTTACGTTTATTTAAGTTTCATTTGAACTAAAAATCTTTTTTGAGCCCCTTTTTAACACATATTCGGGGTCGTCTGGCACTAATTTCAGACAATTAAAAATGTCTGGCACTTTTATTATTCCGTTAAATAATATGATTACTTGAAATTGCTTCAAGTCTCAATTGAACTAAAATATATTTTTTTGGGGGACTCGTCTTACATATTGTGGATCTATGCTGCACAAAAAAATATGTATTTGTGTCCACATTATTTTAAAATGGTGAGCATCCTGTAAGTCGATATTTAAATCCGAAAATCTTTCGTTCGTTTGTATATTTATCTACGAAGTAGTCAAATTTCTAAAGTCTAAAAAGGGACTGTTTAAAATACGAAAAATATAAATAAGTGGAAAGTTACCCAAGCACATTTAAAAATGCCAGTACCTACTGGAGATGTTTAGAGTGTGCTATGTATATATAGCACCGCTTATCTATAATGTGCTACAAGCAAAAAAACAAATTACTCTACCATATCATAAATTCGGTTCCACTATACTATTCGTTTAATGAATTTAAAAAAATCGCATCCAGATCTTATTTTAAAATAAGATCTGTTCCTCGTCATGTGGAACTGCGTTATCAACAATCATTACGCGGCGCTCTAATAGTTTATGATTATTATTTAAAACAATTATACTCGTATAGAAAAGAAATATTATGAAATGAACTGAATCTTAAACATTATATATATACTCAATTATACCCTCATGCTCTGGTATTATTATCAATTAAATAACTCTCGTACTTGTATTTTTATAGGATGGACCAAATCAGAACCAGAATTCAAACCAGCCAAATCAGCAGGGTTGGAACCAGTGGGCCGGCGGATGGGGAGGCTGGGGACCCAACTGGGGAAACCAAAATCAAGGTAAAATATTGAGTTGAAGTCACCACTTTAGTGATGTGTTTTATATATGTAATTAGTTTAATTGTTAAATATTATCTATACCTTTCTTCAGGCAGAGTCAACAGCTCTCTTTTTGCATCTGAGCTATTTCTACTGTTGTGACACATCTTGTACAAGCAATACAAAACATATAGATTAATGCCGCGTTCTAATAAACAAAAAACGATTCGTTTGCCTTACGGACTGTAAAATTTTCGTTGAAAATACAACGAAACTTTACCGTCCATAAGCAAAACGAATAGTTTCTTGTTTATTGGAACGCGGCATTACTTGTTTTGGGCCCCAAATTGACAGCATCATTTCACAGACATGAATACATTGTTTTTGGGTTAAAAATTTACTAATGCCGCGAAAATTTTATCGTCCGTAAGCAAAACGAATCGTTTTTTGATTATAGGAACGCGGCAATAGTCATTTTGCATGTGCCATCACTGTTAAGGTGCCAAGTTAATCTTTAAATAATAAATTTTGTCATCCTATTAGACACTAGATGGCGGGCTTTGATTTAAATTCAAGATATGGTTTCGTTACAAAGGGGTGTTTATAAGGAAAGGTTTTTTTAAATTAAACATGATTCTCGGATATACCTGTGTTTTAATTATTGGCAGTGGTGAATAGTGATATCCTTGGATTTACCCTGGAAGCGGGTACATTTTGGTCCTTCAGAGCCGGATTGTGGAGATTGGCTAGAAGTTGACCTTACTGGCTAGTGGCGGGAGTCGGTTCATGCCTGAAGTTAAGGGCGGCGGATCGTCGTTGAGGGACTTCAGAGGGCAACTTGGGCGATCAGACCCAAGTGACGACACGGCGTGCATCACGGGCAAGACCGGCGGCGCGGATTCAACGTCATCGCACGGGCAACAAGTGTAGTAAGCAGTGTTGTGTTATGTGAACGTGTAAACCGGACAACTGTGAGTACTTTACTTCGTTATTATCAGAGTAGGGACTTAGTAAAATTTCAAGTAAACATCATTGACTTAGAAATATTTCATAGTGGTAGATTAGGACTTAGAATAATTTGTAAAAAAGTGGAACTACGGGGAACCTATGCCCGATTTCAATTAGACTGACAAGTGCAAAACACTTAGAAAATTTCGCATAAAATTTTATGGACTTAGAAATTTTTGTGTTAAAAATAGAACAGTACTAAATCACTATGGAACTAATATCAGTGCAAGAAAACTTATACCAACAGTTACAGAAAACAAAGATTAATTGTAAGAAATGTTCTAAGTCAAGAATTACTAGAACCTATCTAGAAAATAGAATTGAAAATGTCAAAGCTAAATGGAAAGAATTTACTCTTAATCATTCAAACATTCTTAAGTGCACAGAAGCAAAGAATTCAGAATATATAAATAATGATTTGTATAACGAAGTCGAAGAATTTTATTTGGATTTGTTATCAGAATTGATGGAACTTATACCACAAGAACCTTCAGATAATTTTAAAGCTGCTGATGTTTCTGATAGAGATCAGAAATCTTATAAGGCTTCAGTCAAGCTACCTAAAATTACTATCCCAACATTTTCCGGTCGCTACACAGAGTGGACTACATTTAAGGATTTATTTGTATCCCTTATACATAATAACAATAACATAGATGGTGTACAAAAATTAAACTATTTAAAGGGACACTTGTCAGGCGAAGCGGAGCAGTTGCTGCGACACATCCCCATAACAAATGACAATTATCAACAGTGTTGGGACTTATTAGAAACTAGATACAATAATAAACAGTATTTAGCAAACAATATATTTCAACGATTTTTTGCACAACGCGATATCGTGGGGGAATCGGCAGCCAGCATCAAGCAACTGTTAGATAACACCATGGACACGTTAAAAGGGCTGCAAGCCTTAGGGATAGACACACAATCTTGGGACTCAATTGTAATTTATATTGTATCACAGAGATTGGATACTGAAACGAGGAAGCAGTGGGAGTGTAAGGTTAGTGAAACAACTTTCACTAGTAATGTATTGCCGAGTTTCAAACAATTTCAAATTTTTTTGGAGAATAGGTTTCATTCGTTGGAATTCTTAGAAACTAAACCGGTAGCGGGACATAAAGAAAAGCAAATTTTCAAGCCTCGTTTCAGTAACAATTTTCATGTATCTCAAATATATTGTACATATTGTAAGGGCAATCATAAAATAAGTTCATGTAAAGATTTTATTAAATTAGATATCGACACTAAACGTACTTATGTAAAGGAAAATAACTTATGTTACAACTGTTTAGCCAATAACCACAGTGTTAAATATTGTCGTCTCACAACTTCTTGTCAGATATGTAAAAGGCGACATCACTCACTATTACACTCCAAGGATCCGGTTGAAACTAAGATGCCACTGCAACCAGCATCACACCAGGTATTAGAAGAGGTCACCAAGGGTAGTTCACACATCTCCAGAGGGTTGGAACAAATTTCTTTGTTGCCAACTGCAATCGTTTATGTTCATTCGAGTAGAGGTGTTATACCTCTACGGGTATTAATAGACCAGGGTTCTCATATTTCGTTCATCACACACGCAGCTGTTCAGTTGCTAGGCTTGAAGGGTTCTGCAGTCACTGGTTCTTTTTCGGGATTGGGCAATGAAATCAAAGTGGTTTCAAAGGCAAGGACAAACGTATGTCTTCATTCATTGCACAATCCAGACTGCACACTTCATGTAACAGCTTATATTTTAGATAAATTGACCGGGTTGCTACCGCCTAGGGAAATTGTGGTAGTTCCTTGGTCAGTGCTAAATGATATCAAGTTAGCTGATCCAAGCTATCATTCACCAAACCAGGTTGACATGTTACTAGGGTCTGATGTTTATGGTAATTTATTACGCGACGGCTTCCATAAATGTCCATCTGGATCGCTGCTAGCTCAGGAAACTATCTTCGGGTGGATTCTATCTGGAAGTAATAATAATCACAATCATTCAGTTAATATCATCAGTATGCATGTCCAAGCGGATGATATGTTGAAGGCATTCTGGGAAATGGAAAGCGAGCCACATATAGGAGAAAAAATCATGTCGGAGGAAGAGCAACGCTGTGAAGAAATATATGCATCTACCACAACGCGCGATGAAACTGGGCGTTATATTGTTAGGTTACCTTTTAGAAATAAGCCACCTTGTTTAGGTCAGTCACGGGAAATAGCGCTGAAAAGATTTCTGTCGCTGGAACGCAAATTGACAACCAATGAACAATTAAGTAATGAATTTAAGCTAACATTCAATGAATATTTAGCTCTAAATCATATGCGTCCGCTTACTAGCAAAGATAACAAGGAAGGTATTTACTTACCATACCATGCTGTAGTCAGAGAGGATAAGACTACTACCAAGGTGCGTGTGGTCTTCGATGCGTCCTGCAAGGATAAAACTGGTGTGTCATTAAACGATAACTTGATGGTCGGACCAACGTTGCAATCCGAACTTCGTCATATTATCATGCGTTGGAGAAGATATAAAATCTGTCTTTCAGCTGACATCATCAAGATGTATCGACAAATTATAGTACATGAAGACGACGCAGATTATCAACGCATTTTGTGGCGGGGATCGTCTGAAAACAGAATTACAGAATATAAGTTGCAAAGAGTTACATTTGGCACGTCTTCAGCTCCGTACTTAGCAGTAAGAACATTAATGCAGTTAGCTACCGATGAAGGAAGCAATTACCCACACGTAGCTGATAGAATTAAGAGAGATTTCTACATGGATGATTTTATGTCTGGATGTGACACAGTAAATGAGGCCTGTAAAATATATATCCAACTAAATGAATTGTTGGGTAAAGGTGGGTTTATTTTACAAAAGTGGAAAAGTAACAGTGATATTTTTATGAATAAGGTAAAAAACAAAGGGGATAACACTGGAAAGGTAGAAGAAGGTAAGAGGTTAGAAGAAAGGTTAGAAGGTAATAAAATACTTGGACTTACCTGGAACCAAAGTGAAGATCGATTTGAATACGCTGTTGCATTACCTATGATGTCAGCACCTGTAACAAAGAGAAAAATTATCTCTGATATTTCTCGTTTGTATGATCCGCTGGGATGGTTAGCACCGAGTATAATATGTGCAAAAATCTTTATTCAAAAATTATGGTTATCTGGATTAGGTTGGGACGAAGAATTGCCACCAAAGCTAGTTGAAGAATGGATTACTTATCGAGAAGACTTGAATGAACTAAATAACTTCCAATTAAACAGATGGATGAAATGTACTAGTAGTGACCAGTTAGCGGAGCTCCACGGATACTGTGATGCGTCTAATGCAGCCTACAGCGCTGTGGTATACCTACGTGTGGTCAATCAAGGAGGAGACATCAACGTTAGTTTAGTATCAGCCAAGACAAGAGTAGCTCCAATCAAACAAGTGTCTATACCAAGATTGGAGCTATGTGGAGCAGTTCTTTTATCGAAACTTCTTGTTGAGGTTGGCACCGTTTTGGGAGTTCCTAAGACCCACTGGCATGCGTGGACAGATTCAGAGGTGGTGTTAGCGTGGTTGAGTAGTCACCCCTCTAAATGGAAAACGTTTATTGGAAATAGAGTGGCAACAATTAGTTCACATTTAGATAGAAATCAATGGTCATATATAAAGTCTGAATGTAATCCAGCTGATGTCGCCTCGCGTGGCATTAAACCAGTGGATATTTGTAATCATCATTTGTGGTTAAACGGACCTCAAAGTCTGAATAATGAGGAAATTATATACAAGTGTCCAAAATATTCAAATACTCACCTAGAAGAAAGGAGTCCATCAGTTCACGTTGCGGTTGAAGAAGAAACTGATATATGGACCAAGTTTTCGTCGTTGACTAGATTGCTACGTGTAGTAGCTTATTGTAGACGGTTCCTGAAAAAAGAAAAAGATATAAAACCAAGGCATACTTACCTTCTGAAAGAAGAAATACATGAAGCATTAGATATAATGATAAAACGAAGTCAGAATACATCTTTTAAACAAGAAATACAAGATATTAGCAATGGTAAAAACGTAAAAAACAAATCTAAACTTACGTCTCTAAATCCGTATTTGGATTCTGGTATACTTCGGGTTGGAGGACGGTTGCAACATGCACAGATCGATGAAAATACCAAGCATCCTATATTAATTGCTCATGAATCGCATTTGGCGAAACTTTTAGTAGCAGACGCTCACGTGAAAACATTACACGGTGGTCCACAGCTGATGCTTAGTTATATAAGGTCTAAATATTGGATAGTGGGAGCTAAAAAATTAGTAAAACTCCACTACAGAAAGTGTGTAACATGCGCTCGTTATCGAGTTCAACATAAAAATCAATTGATGGGGCAATTGCCATCTGAAAGAATCACTGCAACTAGAGCTTTCTTATTTAGTGGGGTTGACTATGCTGGCCCGATCAATATAAGGGTTTCTAAAGGTCGGGGAAACAAATCATACAAAGGGTATATTTGTCTCTTTGTTTGCATGTCAACACGAGCTATTCACTTGGAGGCCGTTAGTGACCTGTCCTCTCAAGGGTTTTTAGCAGCATTCAAGAGATTTGTAGCACGGCGGGGTCACTGTAGCAATTTGTACAGTGACAACGGGAGCAATTTTGTAGGAGCAGCTCGAGAGTTAAAAGAGTTGTTCAACGAAGAAAAGTGTAATTTTCTTCCAGAAATATCGGATTGGCTTGCAACCAATGGAACGCAGTGGCATTTTATTCCCCCTCTAGCTCCTAATTTTGGGGGGCTGTGGGAGGCGGGAGTAAAATCTACAAAGCATCACCTAAGGCGAATAGTTGGTAATTCCACCCTTACTTACGAGGAACTCTCTACTGTATTGGCTCAAATTGAGGGGTGTCTCAATTCGAGACCAATATCATATGTACAGGATCAGGACGAAACCATACCGTTGACACCAGGGCATTTTTTAGTGGGAGAACCTCTGATTTTGCCTCCTGAGCGTAACTATGAACAAGTTACACTCAGTTCTTTAAGGAGATGGCAACTTTGCCAACGTATGGTTCAACATTTTTGGAGAAGATGGTCTCAAGAATACCTATCAGGTTTGTTGCAAAGGTATAAGTGGAACAAATTAACACCGGAACCAGTAGTGGGTGATGTTGTCTTGGTTAAGGAGCCTGATTTACCGCCCGCCAGATGGTTAATGGGGAGAATAGTTAAAACGCATCCTGGCGCGGATCATGTTACTAGAGTTGTAACAATTCAATATAAAAACTCATTTATTAAGAGACCTGTATCTAAAATTTGTGTTTTACCTGTTAGTAATAAGGATATTTGAAATTGATTTTGTTGTTTCTTGCTACTACTACTAGTATAGTATTGTATTATCTGTGCTACTACTTATTGCGAACTTATAAAATTAGATTATATATTTTTACATTCAACGGTTAATTTTAAGGGTTCATGTTTTGTGTGGGGATAGGAGATCAAACGCGAATTTTGGGTATTGATGTTTATTACATAGATTTAAGACTATCTAGTATTTTAACAAAACTTAAGTTAGTGCCGTGAGTAATTTCAATGACATTCGCTGAGCAATTATAATTTCTGGTTGTAATTTAGAAGATAACGTAATTTATTTCCTTACCTTCATTTTGATCAGTCAACAACGGAAGTTGACTATCATACCATAATTTGGTTATGTATGCTTGGTCAATTCTAAACCCGGTTCTCATGCTGTTCCACGCTTTTTTAGTCCTTTTGCGATACCCAGCTCTTAAAATATTATTTTCTTACCACAATTGTTCCACTTGGTTTCACTTTCCGTAAAATATCGATAACCTTCTAATTTCTTATTTATATTTTTTTAGTCATTGTTTTTAATTTGTCAAAGACAGCTTACTACGAAAACATTCTACGAGTTCGGTTTTAAACTCGTGTGAAAAATTTCGAGTCTTATTTTCAAAGATGTAAATAACAAGAATTAGTACACGCATCACACGTGCATAGGTATTTTAAACAAAATGTCGTTAAACGTGGAAGCTCGTAATCGGCAATTGTCTTTATATATACTTGTTATAATCTTTTATTGTTATTAGTCTGTAAGCTTTCTTTAAAACCAATAAAAAAAAATAAAAAAAAAATAAAAAATTCTTTCTATCAACTAATTTTTACTCCACACATATGTAATGATTTCTATTCAATCTTTTGTCTTTTACCTTTTAATATTCCTTTTGTATATAAGATGAGAATTAACACAAATAGTAGATGTATTGCTATACATTCCGAGTTATTTATACTTTTAGCAGGTTGGCAAAACTGGGGTAATTGGGGAAATTGGAACAACTCCAATCAGGGTGGTAGCCAATCTCAAGGACAAGGTCAAGGCCAGGGAGGGCAAGGTCAAGGTGCTAAAGCACTGGGGCAAGGGCAACAGCAGCAGCAACAACCGCAGCAGCAAGGGCAGCAACAGCAGTGGCCTGCCAACTATACCGCCCAGCAATGGTATCAATGGCAACAGTGGCAGCAACAGCAACAACAAGCCTGGCCGGGGGTAAGGATTTGACATATTATAAAGAGCTACCCAGGCTCAAAGTAATAGAATACGGATATACATACTTAGATATATTTTTTATTCGTAAATATATTACATTTTATACATGATGCATCCAGATCAATGCAAGTAGACATAAATATGTTCATGCATACAAATATTTGCCCTGATTGGTAATTATACACCTGACCTCTGCATGAGTTCTTGCTGTCATACCAATGTTGTTAAAATAATATAACCTACATTCTTCTTGTAATTGTATTTATTGTAATTTTAAATTTCTATTTGTGATAATTGCATAATTAGAAATACAATTATTATAATAATTTTTTTGGTGTCTCATGTATTATTAAGTGTTTTGAATGATTAAAAACAACTTAATTAGAAAGTTTGCAAGATTTAGGCAAATTAATCTGTTATGTTGCCTACGAGATTAATTTCTTTAATTGTCACGATTTGTAAATTAATTTAAGTAGTCTCAATATATGTAATACTTGAATGTGGTACTGTTTACTGTAAGTATGATAAACTTAAAAGTAATTACCGATCAACATCATTCACAATATTATATAGACAAACATGATGCTTAACCCGCCGGCAGCTACTTATACAATACCTAAATGTCTTGAACACAATCATGTTTGTTTGTTCCAGTATCAGCAAGGTAACCAGACTGGAAACCAGCAGGAAACAGCTCAGGCGTGGGCACAATATTACCAGGTACAGTTTATTTTATAATTATTATATCTTACTGGCGACTTCGCTCACGTTATTGTATATTTTGTCAATCAACTCAGCTTGTCTAAAAAAAGTTATTTATCACACGTTACACTTAGTCGCTCGGCGGCCGGCTCGCCAGAATGAAAAACGCTGATCGAGTTGATTTATTTTGATCGTCATCTATGAATTCTGCGCGATACTACTGTAATATCTTGTATACAATTTTATTCGTATATTAGGGCAACTTTAAGTTGTTTGAGTTTTTACAGGTTACTATATTTTGATACAATTTATTCAATCCATTAAATTTATGATATACTAGCGGCCCGCTCCGGATTCGCACGGGTATAAAATATATAGCCTATGTCATTCACTGAAAAAATGATTAAAATCGATCCAGTAGCTATGTAATTATTTACGACATCACAATAAAAACCTCACAAATAAACAGTATATCTCCACTATTTAATGGATGTTATTATACATATAAAGCTTCCTCCTTAATCACTCTATCTATTAAAAAAAACCGCATCAAAATCCGTTGCGTAATTTTAAAGATTTAAGCATACATAGGGATATAGGGACAGAGAAAGCGACTTTGTTTTATACTATGTAGTGATATATACAGGTTATATTTGAAAAAGGTACACTGATTTAAATCGCTGGAAGGGCATGACTCTAGCATGCAGTCACAATAAGAAATTTCGAAGTAATAAAACTATCCGTTTTTGTAAACGGATAGTTTTATTTCGAAATTTCTAATATTGAAAATATCTAATAATTTAATATTTAAGTTATGACCGTGTTTTTACCGAAAGTACCCTACTCCGACCATGATATAGAATATTTCTGCATAAACAAAAATAGTTTATGCAGAAATATTCTAAATCATGGTCTGAGTATGTACTTTGAGTAAATATATTGACTAAAATTCCACGGTGTATATAATATGTGTTAAATTACAGTACTTTATTTCTGGAAGGTACACTGTGTCATTTTCTGTACCCTCTTTCTGTGTGCAAAGTTTCATGATGATCAGTCGAGTGTAACCACTGTAACCAGGCGAGAAAGAGTAACAAATAGTTGTTCTTATTTATAATATTAGTGAGGATTACATTTCTAAATATTATGTGTATGCATATATAGATTTGCACACACAATATTATAAATTAATTAATATTTTACGTATTTGTATTATGCTTTTTATATAGGATTTATTTTTTCTCCCTATTTCCCCGCCCCCTTAAGTACTTTTAACATTTTCTTACAAGGTTAGGAGTAAAAACTCATAAATGTAATAATAGCATCACGAATCCCATGTTTTGTTGCAGAATTACGCAGGCAATGCGAATGCAGGCGCCAACAACGCTGTGTCGGGCGGAGACAAAAAGTGACGGCGCTAGTGACCCTGCACGGGCGTTGAACTGGCGACCAAACGGTTAAAACCTGCTAGATTTTCATTATCGTATAAATTATTCCCATTATGGCATACTCAGTATTTCGATCATTCGAGCTGCAGCGAGATGAGATCACTGCAACTTCAATTTAAGTTAGCGATGGAATCTAGCAAGTACATAACCTAATCGTTAGTCGTTAGTTTGGTAATGACATATCGGCAATGCAAAGGTCAAACCCAAACAGTTAAACGCTACTAGTCACAGGTTTGATTCACGTCTATTACAAATTCAGGATTGCAATGAGCTTTGTCTACCCTAGATATAGATTAAGAATGTTATAAGTAACAATAGCATTATGAAAGATAACTATTTTGCCTTTGCATAGTCGCATAAAACTATTTCATAGTTACTGTTACACGGCTATTCAGCAATTTTGTTACTAGTTAGTTATTTTGCACTGTTTGGTTTGGTTATTTTTCTCATTATTTGTTCCAATTAATATTTACATGCCTCATTGAAACTAGGATCTTTCATCATTGTTTTTATATTTTAGTTAAATGTATTAAGTAAATATACATTCAAAACCGTTGTAAGTACTATTGTACGATTTCTGTCCTCCTGTTGCAAAGTGCAAACATTATATTCATGGTGATACTCACCATTCACTTTTATTTCTGGATTGGATAATTGGATGCATAATTATAAAAAGTTAATGTTTTGAGCCACGTTAACTTCTCGACAGTTTTTTTTCTATGAGAAGTAAATATCCCGGCGCTAATTACTATCGTTTTAATATAAATAATACTAAATCGTATTAATTATGTTAATTTGTGTAATGGTAATTTATTTACTATTTGGGAAATTACTGTACAATAGCTGAATATTCGTCGTCGTCTTATCTAATATAAATCAAACCTATTTTTGTTTGAGAAACATTTGTTAACGTGCTTTAGAAACTCGCAGGTCCATTACATATGATTTTATATCGACCCGGTCAGTCAATTCAGAATATCCTTTCCATATAAACCAGACAATGAATGATATTTATAAAAGATGCATCCAATAATGTAATCTCTGCTTTGAATAATTAGTAATTAAACCTAGCAATCTTAAATAAATTAGGTATACTACATAAGTACCTAAGCTTGTAAGTACGGCGTACCACTTGAAATAAAATAACAGCATTTACTGGAAGTAGTCTTAACAGCCGTCCAATATATCGCTACCGCGAAGTGAGTCATAACTATGAAAACATACAAATTTAAAAAAAGCAGTGACACAAACATGAAATTCACCGAGTGGCACTAGCGCAGAACGGGTGTGAAAATATTGCCTTGTTTGTATATCGGCGGTAAACAAAATATGTTTGAACAGATTCATGACGTGTAACGCTATCCTTTGCCTTAATAATTGGGCCTTGCAATACAGTAGTGTAAAAGGCGGCCTTATTCATTAGTTCCTTGCCATGTTAAATGTACAGAGATCCATTGTAACTCCAATACTGTGTGATTAAAAAAGTACCCAGTTATTCAGCCTAAATAATTTACACCATTGTCGCATTAATTCCTTTCGAGATGTTGCCTCTTCTGTGACTTTTATTTAACTGATTGGTTCTATTATTTTAGAATTAGAGATGAAACGGCTTGTTGTTACGCGGCATTTCGAATATCGAATATCTGCCCGCTGTAGCCGTAATGCCGGCTGTTTCAAAGCAGGTTTGAACTATAGTTATGTTTTGAAAATACATACCCAAACTAGACATTGTAAAAATACTCTAGCTGCAATCGAAATAAAATGTTTTTAAGATTTTTTTCAATAAATTCCATTATTATTTATTGGTGTAGAAAGCACAGTAAACTTATTTAGATTTCATCCTATTGTAGTTACTGCTACAAATATGTAAATTGAATGAATTCTGGTATCAGTATCAAGTGGGATAGCTTACACCGGACACGTTGGATTTCCGTTTCATCTCTGATGTCAAAGTTGTCAAAGTGAAACATGTCGCCTATATAGTTTCACCAATTTGGAATGAAGGTGACTTTAAAATTTTAATGTAATTAATATAATTGGGTTTAGTTGTAAGTTTTTTAATGACTAAGTTACAAAAGTAACGATAGATTGTATCTGTTTGTGAGTGAGTGAATGATAAGCTCAAGCTTCTGTGTACAAATGCTAGTTAAGTTCGTGGCGCGTTTTGAATGTCACTACTGATAATGAATAATAAAATGTATTCGTTAAGTACTTATTTAGTTTTATTGTTTGCCTCCGAGATTTACACGAAACTTGGTTTTTTCACGCACATACATAATTGCGAACATAACGTCCTTGGTGTCCAGACTCTCCTAGACCGCTTTAAAATAGGCAGGCCGTATGCTACTAAGATGACATCATTTTAGTTGTTTACCTAAGGAAAGAGTAGAAAGCTGACTCTTCTGGGTATTCTTTTAGGCCTTCGTTCACGCGAGACGTCTAGCGTCGACTCGCGCGTTCATGTAGAAGCGTTTTCATGCGCGTTTTGTTTGATATGTACAAGTACACTGCGCTGCAATTAACACGCGGTTCAATAAGTACCGATACTAAATATGAAAACAAAATTTTATTGATAAAATTCTTTTTTATTCATCAACGTACTCTTTTTCAACTGTGATACAGTCCCTCCAACGTTTTTCTAACTTTTCTATTTCATGTGTGTAGAACGATTTACCTTTGGCTTCAAAATAAGTTGCCGTTGCTGCGATTAACCACTGCTGACTGCCGTTTGGATTCCGGAGTGGAATTTTGGATCAATGTTTCATCCATTGTCATATACTGACGTAAAAAACCCTTTTTACTGAACAGTACCAAACATCGCTCTGAATTATTAATGTGTTGTTGCTTTTGAGCAATTGTTAGCTAACGCCGTACCCATTTGGAAAAAAAGCGTTTTCATGGCCAAATTTTAATGTAAAATAGTTAAAATACTACCAGTTGAAATCTACTGCTGTGCTTGAACGGTGTTTTTTTGCCATTAAAAACAATGTCAAATCAATTCAATGTTTTTAAATATAATTAACATGTTAAAGTAATATAAAAACCGGAAACTAGATTGTAGAGAGGTGGAGTGCTTATGTTTAGTATCTCGTTGTATATTTTAGTTGTTCAACCATGAATAAGAAACGGGATTGTAGAAATATTTCTCAGTAGATTGTAAATAAAAGCTACAAGACTGATTTGGAACTAATGGAGATTATGTTAAAAAAAAAACCGGACAAGTGCGAGTCAGACTCGCGCACCGAGGCGTTGCGTAAGCAAACAAACTTGTATACGTCCATCTCGGGAATAAATTCTCGAAGACTTGCCAGTCTTGTTCGAAAGACAAACTTAACTTTGCCGTTACGATGTACGACACGTCAACAATCCAACCGCAAAATATAAGTTTGTAATCTCAAAAAAAATTTTTTATCTGATATAACAACAAATTAACATGAGTTTCGGATTTTTTCCGTTAACTTGTGCTGTCAGACCTAACTTCTTACCAAATTTAATGATAATAGGTAAATGGAACAAACCGTATAGGTTTTGATTTACCTGCGAAATGTTTAAATTTGTTAAAATCTAAGGCTTAATGGCCATATATTTTGATTGCGTTGATTTAGAAGATTGATTTTTTTATAGCTTCTTTTTGAGGAACGAAACCCTAAAAGTGTCTGGACTGTGTAAAGGTATTGTGTTTGTAATATACACAAGATTCTTCACGTCACGAGTTTTTTACGCGTTTATAAGTGGCTTATGATTGGCTTACTTGTTTTGTCATTTGTTCCGCACTCATTCTTTCTACAAACATTTTCAGGAAAACCTTAAAAGAGCTTGCCGATTTTATGATTTCATATGGAATCTCAGTACTTCCTTTTATTTAGGCATAGGGAACAATCTAGTACAAATAAAATCAGAATCAAATTTAAAATGACAATTGTATTTAGGGCGATAATACCTTAAGTGCTCTAATCTGGTGGATCACTTATAATGGTAAGCTATAACTCTATAATTAACTTTATTGATTGATTGATTGTCGTAATTTACAATGGCTTAGCCCACATCACCCAACAACAATCACCGAACTTTTGCTATATTTTGTATTTATGCCTTATTATTTTGTACCAACTTAAAGCAGAAGCACCAAGTTCTACCTATATTAATTTCAGCATCTATTTATAAATTAATCACTTTTAACCCAAACTCTTTAATCCACTTATAGTGATTAGTGCAATAAGATGGAAAAAATATTGTGTTGCCCAAGCCATCAACGAGACACATAACTATATTTAAACTTATGCGTTCCATGATATAATTATGTATTCAAACGAGAATTAACGCGATCACGAAAAGGTATTACATATCTCTGAATTGCCTGACGTTTCGACCAGGTTGCACTGGCCGTGGTCAGCCTGTGCCCTAGGCACTGCAGTCCGTTAGTCTTAACGGACTTTATAAATATACAACCACAGGATACAAAGTACACACATATGACCATTTAAGTATATCTGTGCAGTGACACACAATAAGTCACTTTGTTTATTCCCACAGCGTCGAATGTCATACATAGGTAGTTTGATCGGAACACAATTGCCACCACAACTTGTTTCTCACGCAAAAAATATGTAAATAAAACAAGGTTTTGCAAACTTTTTACACAGTTTATTCATTCAAAAATTATACTTTTGCCAAACTTTAATCTTGACAATATTTTGAAAAACCTTTAAATATCGCCATTCAACGAGAGGAAATAATTAAAACAGTTTTCCGCCTCATGAATTAGAATATACATTGATTTAGTTTATGTAACAGTGTTATATTATTTTTTATCTAAGATTAGTTCGTTACATTCTCATTTACCTAGTTACCACTTTATAATAAAAATAGATTTTTTCGATCCACGCTCAAACTCCAAACAACAAATCGAAATTCAATTCGCAACTAAGATTGAACTACAAATAAATTGTACAAACTTTCAGAAGTATACTTTTTCAAGGTTCACGACTAACCACATTACATAAAATATAAGTATCAGCTAAAATATGGCCTTAATTGTAGAAATAATTATACACACATGCACACACAAAGTATACTTTAACTAAATTTAAATAAATGCAAACATTAACCCCAAAACTAAAATAAACTTTGGTAAATAACTAAAGAACCTACTTGCATTGCAGATTTAGTCACCAGTCACCAAGATGCCTATATTTTAACATTTTGTTAATTTATAGTTTATTGACAAAGGTAAAGAATTTTAAACTAATAACTTGCACTTGACATATGGACAAATAGGAATGCTAAAGTTGAGAAATAAGTCTGAGAAGTAGGCTTGTGTAGTTCACGAACTATGCACTATTAGGAATTCATTCCTGACATGGAACTAGAACGAACTATTCTGTGAGCTTATAGGACTTTAGTACATTAGTACTGTCAAGAAACATGGAACGACTGAATCGTCAACTGAAATGTCGTACGTTACCTCCCGCGCGACACGGCGGCGAACGAACGAATAAAAATGATGCATGCTGATCTGCACATATTTTATTTTAGTCTATAAAAAAAGTATCGACGAAAACAAATTTTCTTGGTTTTTTATTATTTTCTTATCGCCTTTAAACAGTATTACAGTTAAATCAAATAAACTTTTAGATTATTCGTACTTATTAGTTTCGATTTTGAATTTAGTAGGTACATTGTTAGATTAGCAAACAAACACCGAATAAAAACTACAACATCATTTTGCGTGTTGTTATTTTTATTCTGTTATATACTAATTATAATTTTTTGTAATATAAATGTAAATAAGTAAATTAGTATGGTGATTTTACAGGTATATGAATGACAGTCCTAGGCATGCAAAGTATGAAGCAGATCCAAATATTCATTCAATGCAGCAATTCGGACTTCTAGTTCTATTAGTTCAGTAGTACTACTGAACTAATAGAACTAGAAGTCAAACTAGTACATGTGAGCGACTGTACTAGATGAGAGCGCTCTTATCAGTGACCGAGCAAGAACAAGCCTACTGAGAAGCTGTCAAAACAATTATTGTAATATAAGACTTAGGGGTACGTTGAGTACATGATTGTACTATAGTCAGGAAAAGCAGTGATAATTTTATGAGCGACGATTTCAATAACTTGGCAAATGCTGTTATTGATAAGGTTATGATAATAGATAAAACTATTCATTTACATCCAGTGGCGTAATAATAGGGTGGCAGAGCGGGCAAAATGCTACGGGCCCACGGCCCCAGGGACCAAAGGCCTTGAACACAGGAGGCACTAATTACAACATATATTTATTTAAAAATATTAATTTTGTATTTAATAAATATAAGTTGTCTAATTTAATAAACCTAATGAAATAGACAAGTTATATAAATGAACTATACTTATAGTATTTTACACATCCGTAAGAAAATAACGGCCAAGTGCAAGTCCGACTTACCTACACACATCCGATGTATTAGCCACGGGCCTCAGATCACTCAGATGGTATAGTTACGCCACTGTTTACATCATGAACTGAGAGAGCTCTGTTGTTTTCATCGATACTAGACCACTTTTAATCAATCTCTCATGTGGTTTTGTAGATGCAAAAATAGATTTGCTATGCAACAATGTAGGTACATTACAGTTACAGGGTAATTTCGTATAACGATTAAATGTGGAGATTTTAATAGCCAGATATAGGGGTCAAAAAATTGATCATGAAAGTCACTGGTATTATTACAAAACAGGGCCTGACTACATAATTGAATAATAAAATCTGGGAAAACGCCCCTACCCCCATATACTGAGTTGGTACGGTCCAGTGTCGCCAAACTCACTTTTTTGAATGATGTATTTCTTTAATAAAAGAGATTGGTCTTCCAAAGTAATCCAGGTGTCATGATACAGCGGCTAGCCATCAATAGCATATCCTCATATTTTTATTTTGCCGTGAATAATTTATTCCATGTTTTCTTATAAGGCCTTTTGTTTGTAGTAATGTTTTATTATTATTTATTTTGCATTTTTTTAATTGAAATTATGCCTATAAGGTATAATTTTTGAACATAAGTGGGCAATCATATTAGTCGAAAAAAATATGATGTAATTTGAATGAAGATAAGCATCGGTTTCTATGATCACGCTTGATGAACTTAAGGATTGATGGACTAAGATTTGAACAGCAAATTAAAAACACTAAATACGAGATTTTTTAATAATTAATAAGTCTATTGTAAAACGAAACGGACATAAAGGTTTAGTTAGACGGGCTTGAGCTTGATGATCTTTGGTTCTCAAATGACACATGACAGTCAGTATTTTAAATAATTATCTACAATAATTAGACTAAGTAAGAGCAAGTACACTTAAATAATTTATTTAATATACTGGCTCCGGACAATATTTGGTGGTTCTTCAAAATCACATAAGACAGTACCTACAGATAAAGATTGTATGTGTAGGTAGGTATATACTGATGTACAAGGTTTCGTAGGCACTCGACAACAGTACTCTTTTTCTGGGTGATAGGTACCCTATGTCCTCTTAAGGTTTCTAGCAACGTGTATGCGTTTCATAACAATCAGTTAGGGCGCGAAAGCGTTATAAACTACATTATTATTACATGGCAACTCGCTTGCAAAAAAAAGGAAAACTTTGTAGTTTTTTATGATCACTTTTAAGCATTGATTAATAAAATGAATCAAACGGTTACTAACAGTTATGCCGAGCAGGAATTCCTACCAGCCGTGTTGGTGTCAATATTTTGGTGGTAAGTCAATTAAGTGCTGTACAAAAAATAAAAAAAATACTTGACAAAATTTAATTTTGATACCTTCCCGGCAGCAACAAAATAGTTGTTTTGTATCAAAAATATTATTTTTATACCTAAACAACAAAGAAATGGACATAGCAAACATTTATTGGGACCCCGGGCTTAAAAAACTTCCTTTATGGTTTAGTACGCCAGCTATTTAGAATTTGATATACATTCAATGCTGGATATTTTTTGTAAAACATTTATATAACAGTTTGAGGTGAGGAGTCAACTGTGAACTGTCCTAGTGATAAACAGTATGTATACATAATATTTTTTCAAGTACGATTGACCTTACATTTGAAGAAATTAACAGTAGGTAATATAGGAGGTACATCTTTCAAGGTTTATAATCGTATATAATTCTACCTTAAACAGTTATATTTCATATTGTTATTTAACAGTTTAAATCTTTTATTTGCATATCATATTTATATTTAAAAAAACTACATTATTTTAAACACTGCAGTAACGTGCTTGACGATTTAGCTACACAATCCTACAATTTTTAAACAAGTGTCATGCATGAGTTAGGAACTCGATGGTTTTTAAAAAGTTTAAGTTTAGATTCATGAATATAATGCGATTAGGTAGGAAAGCACAAATATGGGGTTACGGTAACCAGGCGACATTTTTTAGAAATAATACTACACGGATTAGACGCTAGTGAGTAGCTCCGAGGGTTAAGGAAGTGTTTTTTAGAAGGTGTACCTATATTTTTGCATTTTGTAAACAAACTTTTTTGTTGATATCAATACTCAATAGTTTATTGCTTCCATAATGTATATACATAGGTGATAACAGTTTAAGGAGTAACAATTATGGACCCTGTCGGGCGCAGCACAGTTAGTTTGGGAGAGAGGAAGATAATACAAACATATATAATTTTAAAATAAGCGTTCAGTGTAATGTATATGTTGGGATATAATTGTGATACTTTTATATTGTCTATATTATTAATTGATAGATTCGTTAATAATTTTAATATAGTATTAATAGTTGTTGTTACTTATTCAATTCAATTATTATTTTTATTATTTGATCGATTATTTATTATTATTTTAATAGTGTTTCTTCTATATTCATTCTTATTAAGTTATTAAGTTATTAAGTCATTATTAAGTTCTTATTAGTTTCTTTTGTATGGTAAATACGGTAGACGCATCTGTACTATCACCCCACAATATCACTCCATAAGACAGCCAAGAAAACCAATATATCTTGCTATAGATGATATATCATTATTATGACCTGACATTTGGACAGCTCAATAAGCCTTTTTTTATGGTAAAGAGATGATCATCATCGTCCTATCCTTGTCTGAATTGTGTTTTGATTCGCGCAACAGGTTTTTTTCAAGCATGAAAGCATGCGCAAGAGTGTGTCAACACTGATGTGACTTTTCACGTAGCAGCAGTAGTTTTTAGTTACTGGCTATCCTTGTCGCCCTATCCCATCTTCTTTAGACTTGCAAATTTCACATAATAAGAAACATTTCAAGGAATTTCAGATAAAAAATTAAATTTTAATATTAACATTTTTATATACAAAATTGAGTTAGTAAAAATAAATATTATAAAAAAAGGGATTTTTGTCTTTTTCTACTGTTATAAATTAATTAAAAAACAATTACTTCTATAAATAAAAAGATCACCGTAAGCATGTTACTGCAGCAGCACAATAATAATCCTAGTGATTAGTAACTTGTAAAAATGTCATAACTTGAAACACTGAGGTGAATAGTGGCACATTGTTGTGTTAGCTCCCACACTTACATGCTACTTGCGTATTTCAATTAGACAACATGCCGCACAACCGCCTTATATGTACATTCAGATTTACAATAATCTAGTGTACTTGGCAAAGACAGTGATGCCTCCATTTCTACTAACGTTTAATAATATATCGTTACTGATAAAAGTATTAGGTTTCCACAATCATTTATTATCGTTTCTTGATAGTTTTAAAGTTTTGAAACAGAGTAAAAAATTCTGCACTATGTCCTTTTGGGGTTAGTGACACCGCTAACACAAATTTTGACTTATTTGAGATACTAAACGTAGTAGAAACTTTATCAGGTTCATCACTGATTATTTATTTTTATTAATCTACGCTTCAAATCCTACAACGCTTTAACTGTTTGCGGTAAGAAAAAACCAAGTGACATATTGTTGGAGTTGTAAGAAACTGCAGTTCACTAGAACTAAATATTATTATGTAGTTTCGATCAATACATAATTATTACTTATTGTAAACGAACAAATTCTAAGACACGAAAGCGTAGCTAAATATTTGATATTTTTAAGTTTTGAATAGGTATTCATTTAAACAAATACAAGAGCGGCGGCCATGCTAAATGCTTCCAGTTGAAATACGTTACACGTTGGCGCATTGTCAAAATACGGTTATATTACAATAATCATGTTACGCTCATATTAAATTTATCAAAGCAGCTACTCTATGAAATTTTATTATTAAGAAATTCATTTTGTCAATAATAATGTAAAGTAAAATAACTTTACTTAATTCTCATTATTATACAAATGGCACTTTTGTGATACATCAGGATCGTAGCTTCACTTAACTGTATTCTTCAATAACTCATAGTTTTATAGTAACATATTATCTTTCGCCACAGTTCACTAATGTATTTATTATTTCAAAATTTATTTTTAAAATCGGAAAGACCATAATATATCTAAAAAGTCATTAATTCACACACGCAAACACACACTGTTATAATTCATTTTTCTTAGTTAATAATAATAAATGTTGACATAAAACATTTAATGTATAATACAATAAAACAATCAGTTATATTAACTACAGATAATGATAATTGTGAGAACCTGGATAACTTGACGTGATGTTTGTCAAAGATATGTCAACTCAATTATTAGAAATGCTTTTATAATGCTGATATTTAAAATTAATGAAATAATTTGAGCTGCGATCCTGAAAAACACTGTTTAACACTTAAAAATACCACACAAGATAACATTATAATAAGACTAAATAACTCCTCAGCAGTAGTACATTATATAGTACGATAACTTCTCTGTATAGTAGTTGTACACATAGCACTAAGTGCACTTAACATCGCTATGTATCACACGACTTTATGGGATCCTTATGTACAGTTAACATTACATTGTTGCCTCAGAATATAGCACGTATATAAATTCAGGAAAACACAATATGACACGGTAAGGAAATATACAACTTTTAATTAATTAAAGAAATATTTTATTAATTTTGATGTTTTGTCATGTCACATGAAATAATTTTTGGGAGCCAAAACGACGTAAAAAGACCACAAAAATTCAGTTACGACGAATTTTGGAAGCATCTTAGATATTAACTTCATTTTTTTCGTTGTCAAGCTGGTCACACCATCTTAAATGAGAAGTATATCCTTATTTAAAATTGAATCCAATCAGATATATAATGTTAGCATACAAAATTAAATATTTGTTTATATTTTGTACGTTTAGAATAACCTGATGTCGGATGTGGACGCCAGCCTAAAATAACCAAGCAAGGTTTAATGTATGTACTTAGTATTATTTACATCAGTTCAATAATTCGACGGACGGACTACAAGACCTACGTATATTTTTAACACACACACGAGCGAGCGCAGCCGTCACACCGTTATATAAGAAAAAATCGCCCGTTTCATTAAAAGGGTGAATTTTAATCATCTCCTACAGCCTCCGCAACATACTACCTATATTTAGGCGCAGTGTCTCAAATTTTTTTCGTTATTTTCAGTTCTATGAAACTGTCAGATCTTTACCAAAAAGTATTAATTTACTAATTAAAGTATACGCAGAGGCTCCTGAAACATTTAATTTATGATAGAATAAATAAAAGACTTATTAATGATTAATTAATAAAATGACGGCACGTGAGAAGAGATACTCTATATCTAGATTTAATAAATACTTCTTATAATTAATATGTAATACAAATAAAACGAAGAGACATGAACTATATAGTTTTACGATCATTAACGAAAGAAGGTTGTGTTTAATTACAGAAAATTTTGTTTTTACTTTTTAAATAACACGTTTTGTATAAAATTAAAACTCAATAAATCACATTTAAATAAAAAAATATGGTTCTCCTTGTCCCTTTTATGGTAGTAAGAGACGGTATATCTCAGCTTTTATTAGAATATAAATACAATCAGATAATTATAATGGATAGATGAGGGTCGCGTCGAAGCCATTTTTGAATTCCCGCCAATGTTCTACATTTTTTTAATCACATAGTCATATTTTTTTTAGCTCATAGACAATAATCGACTAAAAATAACTAAGTAGATCATTCTTTTTGGTTTCATGTTGGATGGATGTTCGGGCGACCCTGCCTCTAGTACGATCGACAATGCGCCAAACTAAATATTAGCTAACGTTAAACCTAGTATGTATTAGTTCGCACAACACTTCTGACTGCTTATCTGCAACAACGCAGTACATCTTCTGTAAGTTAAAAAATAGTAATAAGTAATGATATTTCTTGATAGATGAAAATAGACGTGAAAACGGTAAAATAAGTAAAATGCAAGAAAGTAAATAGTTTTAGGGGCATTCGCATATACTGACTACACAAAATACTTTTTAACTGATTTTACTGCAGCGAGATTAATTTATACAGCAATATGCGAAATTTGTGTACACCATACTTAAGGACTTACTTGTAAGTAGTACAGACACACAGTAAAGTACGTAGACAACCTTTTTTTACATGAAACTAAATACATAACAGAATAATTAAAGTGATCTATAAATAGGTCAGTGTTGCGTATACAAAAATAATAATGAATATATTGGTATATTTGTGACAAGTTGACAGGACATACCGTGAACTTCGAAATTTTGTATATGTGGTGGGGTATGTACGTGTGTACAGTATGTTATAAGACTTATAAGTCTATATGGACGGGAATTTGGTTTAAAAAATATAAAACTACGATTAGGTTAAGACAGATCGATAGGCTGTTTATGGAGAAATGCTGAGTGTGCGTAGGTGCAAGAAAGGTTACATGAGTTTTCTTGTATACAGTGCGTTTTTATACCTTTTTTTTTTTACGCGGGGAATGCTTTTCGCACCATACCCTTCGTCGGGGATACGAAGGGCGTGTGTGGGACTCCCGGCGAATCGGTCTACCCACTAAACCACAGCGGCCGCCTACCTCGGCAGTCGGGAGGAGCTCCAGGAATGCATCGGCGGCTTCTGGAGTCCCCCCTGCCGTACCTCATGACTGAGGTACATCCCGGGGTGACCAGAGTCACACCCGTGGTAGGTCGGTGTCACGCCCCTCACCGCTTTACACAGTAAGACTCGGAAAATCGACCCGCCTTGGACGACACCCCCCGGCCGCACCGGGGTGTCACCGTTCTCGGGTCGCCCACAGCGGTCACATCTTCCCCAGATGTGGCCACAAACGACCCTTAGGCGACGATTGGGGAGCTCGCGGCCTCTACCGCGTCCCCTTCGTCGCCTTCTTCGAGCGGTATCGGCCCTTTCCCAGCCAGCATTGCCGCAATCAATGCTGGCGGTGAAAGGTTTCGTCCGATTCCTCGGCTCGGACTCCCACGCAGGGCAGTCCTCCAGCATGTGCTGGGCAGACCTACTTATGCTGCTATTTTGGCGTGTAGGTTCGTGTGTACAGTATATGTGTGTGTGTTTTCTACTCAAGATCTGTGTGCACGTGTACAGTATGTTGCGCAATGTGTAGGTGTGCATACTCACGCTGCTATTGTGGCGTGTGCGGCGCGTGCGGCGAGGACGAGCGCGAGTGCGCGGCGAGCGACTGCTGCAGCGCCGCCGGCGTCAGCCACTCCCTGCGGAGGGGCGCACTTACATACTGACACTAGAACGATGTAAAGGGACGTTTTGCGAAATAGACGTTCTGAGACTGAGCCTTCGCATGGTGCGGGTTATTTGAGCTGCGATCTGCTGTTAAATGTTCCTTTGATAACATCCCCTTTTTTAAAGTGGTCTGTGTGGGATTACGGAAGGCTATATACAGTGATGGATAAATTATAAAAACGCCTTTGTGGAATACAAGATTTTTTTAAACAAACTAGCATATTTTTTAAACATGTTTTATATATTTTTGTACCAATTCAAACGTTTTCATAATACCGATTAATTTTATACATCTAAAAAACCTTACACTGATTATAACATGACAACCAACTGGCTGGACAGATAATTAAGAACGCGGAACAGTTCTTTTAAAATTTGAAATTTAAATATCGAACACTCTGCGGCAGTGTCACTTCCAGTATAATATTGGCGCCAATATTTAAATAATATTATTGAAACAATATTTTTTCGTAAAATAACAATGGGGAGAAATAGTAGTTACGACAAATCTACTAAATACTGAAACCACGTTTACGTGGCAGAGCCATGCTTCGGCACGTATGGGCCGGCTCGACTCCGCTCGATACCACGGCCTCACAGAAAACCGGCAGTGAAACAATGCTTGCATTGCTTTTCGCCGCGTGAGTGAGGTTGCCGGAGGCCCCAACCCTTCCTTCTCCCCTTTTCCCGTCCTTCCCCTCTCACCCCCTCTAATCCCCCTCTCCCGTCTTCCCACTCTTCCCCCCTCTAATCCCTCTCTCCCGTCTTCCCGCTCTTCCCCCCTCTTCCCCTATTTCCACCTCAAAGGGCGGCAACGCACTTGTGACTCTTGAGTTACAGGTGCCCTTGGGCGGCGGTAGTCATTTACCATCAGGTGACCCGTCTTTTCGTTTGCCCCCTATACCATTAAAAAAAAAACATAATGTGATATCGTGCATAAAATTGATAGTATAAAAAGGTAGCTGATCATCTTGTCTTGATTGTTCGCAAACAATGCTTTTCCATGCTGGGAAGCATTTTAATACGTATCAAACGACTTCAAATACCTACAGTTTTTTTTATAGAATTTTGAATTGAAATAAAACACAGATAATTGGTGTTTATTCCCATGAATTTGGCTTTATTCGAAGGTTAATTCATTCTTTGTCATTTTTATTTGAATATGATTACCGGCATATGGTCGAGGTTGTGGAATGGAATTCAATTCCTGTTGAAAAATGTAAGAAATTAATAGAATCTATGCCTCGCCGCTCTAAAGCTGTTATTTAAAACCGGGGACATGCTACGAACAATTTGTATATATTATGTTCGTTCTAAATTGTACTTATTATTTGTCCAGCTATATTTATATAGAAATGTGTGACTTGCTTGCTAAGTAAAGGTATTTTTGTAAAAACTGGTTTTATTACACATTTTATTCCTAATGCCTTATGTATTGATCAGGTGAATATTTCACAAGAGAGAAGTAAAAAATATATTACATGGTTTGTTTAAAAAAATCTGTATTTACAAATCGTTACGTTCTAAATTATATTACCATTACTGTATACTTTTATTTGCACGTTGCCATATATAGCCCTGCCCCTTGTAAAATAACAACGGCGACCCTCTTCACCAGTAGAAACGAGTTTAATGTAAACCGAGCAATATGTCGCGTAAAATTTTTATTTCAGGTATCCTATAGTTCCGGTTACGAATGTCCATAACATCCCTGCTGTGTACCTTACCCACGATAACACGGGGTCATAATACAGACTTCACTTTTAGAAACCCTGTAGGTGCTCATGTTTAAGGATGCACCCATAACCCATAACCGAACAAGAGAATCGTAATACTGACCAGTTTTACGTATATTCTCAACTACCTATCGCTCCACCATCGCAGTGTTTGCTTATCTCGTCTCTGACATTTCCGGGGGGGGGGGGGTGTTATTGTATCTTCCTTAGTAATAATAAATTCCTCAGTAATAAATAATGAAAAGGTAGTTACTTGGGCAGGCACCGCTGCAGGAAGGGCACGCAGGAGCTCACGTAGGCCAGACGGTTGACCCACGCCGGGATGTCGCGGTCACACAACGCCTGGAACAAATCATATGTATTTAGAAATATATAAGTATGTTTATCAGCAGTCTGGTTACCATAGTACAGGCTCTGCCTAGTTTGAGATCAGACGGCTGTGCGTGAGATGTGTGGAGTTATTATTATTATTATAATATCAATTATATGCAGATAGGCATGGCAATTTACAAATGCTGGAAACAAGTTGGAACATGCCAATGGAAATTTCATAGATAATAACTTTGTTAATGTTTTATAAAATTTTATCATGTTTATTAACATTTGTTGTTAATGTTTAATTTTTTTATTTAATTATGATAATTTACAAAAAAAAGAACCCGGACAAGTGTGCGTCTGACTCGCGCACCGAGGGTTCCGTAAGCAAACAAACTTGTATGTATGTAGATAAAACGTCCATCTCGGGAATCTAAGACAAACTTAACTTTGCAGTTCTAAAAATACTGTCCCTTACATCGATGTACGACAAAGTCAACTCTTCAACAGCAAAATATAAGTTTGTAATCACAAAAACGATTTTTTTGTGATTGTGATATAACACAACAAATTAACGACTTTCGGATTTTTTCCTTTACTTGTACTGACAAACCTTGCTTCTTACCAAACTTAAGATCAATGCAAAATGTTCAAAGTGTGTAAAGCTTGATTTTTTACAGCTTCAAGAGACCGCAGACATAAGTATTTGTTATTAATTTCTATGGGTTCCTGAGAAAAAGTCTTGACAGGCAGACAGACGGACAATAAAGTGATCCTATAAGGGTTCCTTTTTTTTCCTTTTGAGGGACGGAACCCTAAAAATTAACAAAATATGTAAATCTTGTAAAGTTTTAATATGAACCTGACGAATTTTTTGTTTAAGAAGGTTTGAAATTAGTTTTACAACAAAAATCTCGTTAAGCCCATTTATATTATAACATGGTTGAACTTAGCTCTAAATTCTGATTTGTTTTACTTTTTGAAGTGAAAACTTCTTTAGGCACGTTTGTGCACTTTAGCTATGGGGAATAAACACTGAACTCGTGACTGTCACGCTAATAATACATATGTAGATCTACTAGAGGGCGCTAATCTAAACATTGAGTTCTGTCAGCTCCTAATTGATTAATGTCACCAACTGCAGTCTCATGACTGTCTATTATTTTATTTAGTAACAAACAACGTGCAATTGTCTCCCCTTTAAAACTAAAGCTCTACTGTAATGTCAGTATGGTTTATTTGTTATTGGGTAGATGTACTGCTCTTGTGAGACACCTAAGATTCGAGCACAAGTCTGATGTGTCCGTACTCCTGGCTACAGGTAGACTAACATGAAAATAGCTTACCAAACAAAACGCAGACGTGAAATGGTTGCAGTTGTTGTTCATAAGGTGGTATCTGAAAACAAAGAGTCAATAAGTACATATAGTTATTGAAAACACAAGTATATAGGCCTATATCACTACTAATAAGTATATAGGCCTATATCACTACTAATAAGTATATAGGCCTATATCACTACTAATAAGTATATAGGCCTATATCACTACTAATAAGTACAACTTGTACAATGAATTCTAGAACACGTAAGTATAGACTTATTTTTTATTCATGGAAACCCCAGAACAATGCATATACTTAGACTTACTCATCTTCGTGTATACTGTTTGTATTGTTGCCACACTAAAGGAAGTCTTGTGCGACCATCACTTCCGGGAATAACTAAATACTCAACATAAAATTTTAGATATATATTTATTATCTCTTTAAAATTTTCCTCGGTATTAATATATTTATTGTAAAAAAATTACTTAATCTCTACATAGTCACTATTACATCACTACATATTATAAAACAAAGTCCCCGCGTCTGTCTGTCTGTTCGCTATAAACTCAATAACTACCGAACGGATTTTCATACGGTTTTTACCAATAAACGGAGTGTGGAAGGTTTATGTATATAATTGATTAAGGTTTTGAGTTAAACGGCTGTTATATGACGATGATTGTTGAAAATGTCGGAAAAATCAATACATACTTTGCTACCCGGGTTGCTAGTCACTACATATTGTAAAACAAAGTCCCACGCCGCGTCTGTTTGTCTTTTTGTTCGCGATAAACTGAGAAGGAAGGAGAAGGGCTGCAGTAATATATAAAACAAGGTTATCACCAGATAGAGCGATTCAAGAGGAAGATTTATACGTAGGTATAGTTTCATATTGTTTTGTATTAATTTGTATAATGATATTCACCACATTAAAATCTACATTGCACCCGTGCGAAGCCGGAGCGGGTCGCTAGTGTAAAATAAAATAAAAGAGCCGAGCGGGAACCGAACGTGCGATTTCTGACATTGCTCAAACGTTGAGTGAACGAAGTCCATTGGTTAATTAGGCACACTCACTGTCTCTCAGTAAATGTTTCATGAAACAATTATAGACGATAATAAAGTGTGACGTAGACAACAGTTATTAAATAAATACAGGAATGGAGATAAATCAATATATTTTATGAGTGTTTGTTCGTAATTACCGTCACTAACAGACATAACATTGTTACCAATGTTTATATATAACACACACAAATAAAAATATTGTATGTAAATGATAACCTTTTAACCGATAACGTAATAAGAGTTAATGGCATTTGAATATGGTTTAAAAGACATTTCACATAAAAGGGTTCCTTCTTGTTTGCTTGAAAAGTGTGAACCAATGGTGATGAAAAGGTGTGATAATTTGATTAATATCGACTCTGTATTATTCAATTAAAGAATAGCTGTGAAATGAACTTATTCCACGGGAACCGTACACTTTTCCAGGATAAAAAGTAGCCTATGTCCATCCCCAGAATATACTTTATCTCCTTGCCAAATTTTATTAGGATATGTTCAGCCATTTAGTCTTGAATATGTAACAAAACAAAAAAAAACAGAGTTTTTACGCATTTATGATATTAGTATGGATAGTTTGGATTTTGTGTTTCTGTTTCTAATTAGATAAAACTTTGGCATATACTTCCGGATTAATACGTGGGGATACCATTCACATAATGGCTCGAACTAAAATAAGCTTCGACGCATGTCACTTGGAGCGTTCACAATACATACAATGCATGTACAACTGAATGTATGACGTAATGAGTGACGATTTTGACCACGCCACATTTGATAAATGAAGATTTTGTACACGCCAGACTTGATAAATGCAGATTTCATAAACACCAGAGATGATAGATAAAGATATTGTCCACGCCAGATACAATCAATTAATATTTTGATAACTAAAATTCCCAATTTAGTTACAACTTACAGATGTGTAATCCCAATTATACTAATGCGATAAATAACGTTAGCATTTTCTATAAATACGTGCATTTGTTAAGAGAAAAAAAAAACATGTTACTTAAAAACGCAAAATTTATAACACTATGACCTTATATCGTCACTCATGGGAGTGGAGCAATGGCGTGATTTGGCGTACAAAAAATAAACAATTGCAACAACGTTATGTGTACAAACCTGTCACCGCGGAACTGTTTGCCGAGCTCTGTGACCAACAGACGCACTTCGTCTTCGCTGAAGTCCGTATATCCTATGTGTACACTTTGTCTGTAAAAAACAAATTAAAATTATTAAATACAAAGGAAAAATAAGCTTAGAAAAGACACAGTGATGTATAATATAAAATGGGACCAACTTCGAATGGGAAAATGGAAACAACGAAATCGGACTACCCTATACAAAAGTAATGTGTGGTCATACATAAAAAAAAAAAACAAATATACGTGTTGACTTGAGAACCTCCTCCGTTTTTTCGTTGGTCAATAAATTATATTGAGACGCATAATGTACAATCACACAAATATTAATTTGTATTAATACTAGCTTGGCATGAGTACGAAGGCCGCCTGGCTTTACGGCTGCGTGACAAAATTTATGTAAATTCCTTCGACAGTTAGAGCGTGATTCAGTAACAATCAAATGTCATCAATCTTTGTAATATTATAAGTACCTGTATGTGATTTGAAATCAATACACAATAAAGTACAGTTCAGGTCGCATACCGCTAATCACCCACAGTTATATTCACCTAGCAGTTGCCTTAATTGTATCGCGTAACTTAAGAGTTATTCGAAAGGTAAAGACATGCTTACCCTAATATCGTCAGAAGAGATAAGTCTCTTCTGACGATATTAGGGTGGCTCTTTTTACCTTTCGATGTTCTTTGAAAAACGTTAGTTTCGGATCCTTGTTATTATTTAAGCTAAGCAGCAGAATACGATATCATATGCTTTTGCCTTTATTATAGTTCAGTAATATCTATCGGATGACGCGACGCATGGCAACACTGCCGGTGTTGCGAATGTCTATAGGTTTTTTACCTAAATTTAAAGCAGATGCAAGGATGTTTTTGCATAATCTCCCTTAAAACACACCTGAATCTGAACTGTTCGCCAAGTTCCCTCTCGTCTCGCGGCGTTATCTCGAAGACACCGGTGAAGGCGTAGGGGTGTCCGCCGTACGCCCACTCCGACCCATGAACTTGTACACCACTGTGGAATACCCCAACACCTGCCCCTGCCGTATACCTATCAAATATATCTTATTAGTTAAAGAAAGAAGGTTTTACGTTGTGCAGTAAATAACGTTCAGGTCTACTTAAAGATTTATACGGTTTGGCTGTCCGACTTCCCGAGTTTTTATTCCCGAACCGTGCAATCAATTTTACCCAACCGCTAGGGGATGGACCCCTATGCAAAATGGTTTCATAAAAATAGCTAGTACGGCATCACTCATCAAAACGACAGACAGCCTTCTATGCAGAGACTCTTTTGACACGGAGGAAACAGCCAGCCACGTCATTCTGGAGTATGTGGGGGTGGCCACACAACTAAACAACGGTGCGAAAACTTCTTGGAAGCTGCTAGAGCCCTGTGAACGCCCCAGTAGGCTTCTGTGCTTCTGGAAGGAGCTAGGCTGACTTAACTTACTAGCGATTTCTGAACGCGTAATGGAACGAGTATGAGTTTGAATGCGGAAACAGATCCCTATAGCAATACTTGGTATTGCTATAGGGATCTGTCAGTACCCCACCACACGCGACACGCTTTTATTGTCTTAGTTCTAAACAACCTGTGTCATCCTCAGCAAACATCCTAACCCATTGAACAAGTATCATTGAATAGAACAAGCTGGACTATCAACCTGTAGGCAGCTCTGACAGTTGCTCAGACTTCAGATATATAATAATATTATGCAATATGGGCCATTTAAACAGTTATCCAAGAGGTTTCTTTTACTGCGAGACACTCAGAATTACGAATGAGAGAGAAAATATATTAAAATATCCATATTATAAGCAAACATGTACGCCTTACAGAAAAAATGACATTACAATATTAAACTTACCAGTTGGTCCAATACATGTCGTATACATTGAGCACGACCTGCGACTGTCCGGGTCGAGGCCCGCACTGCTCCGACCGCCGTGACAGCATCGACATGCACGACGGAAACATGGTGCAGATGCCGCACGACTGCACACAATACATATATTTTAAACACTAGTTTATATCATCGGTAACTTATACACATCAGCTGTCGTAAACTCAACATAGCAATGTACAGTTAGGGGACAACAAGACATCAAAATTTATATATAGGCAGTATAATATCGACACTGTAGGTAGTCACATAGCTCATTCTCTTCTTTTCTTATTAATTAAAGGTTCTCGTAAGTTTATGTGTAAAGCATTTTTTTGTTCTAAAAGATGGAGGCGCGAGATGGTTAAACGCGTTAAACATAGTTAGGGCTGCCATACGTCCCGGTCTCCCCAGATTTGTCCTAGTTTAAAGGGCGGTCAGGCGTCCGGGCAGGGTTTTCAAAAACGTTTGTTGTATGGGAGCCCCTTAAATATTAATTTTATTCTGTTTTTTAGTATTTGTTGTTATAGCGGCAACAGAAATACATGATCTGTGAAAATTTCAACTGTCTAACTATTACGGTTTATGAGACACAGCCTGCTGACAGACGGATAGACAGACATCGGAATCTTAGTAATAGGATCCCGTTTTACCCTCTGGGTACGGAACCCTAAAAAAGTGTTCGTCTGTTTGGCGGACACTGGTGCGGGACTTGATCATAACTTTGCACGTAGTTTAAAAATAAAAAAAAAATGTGTGTGTCAGCTCCGACCCACGACTGGAGTTTACAAATTACTGGAGTCGTTCTCTCTCTCTCTCTCTCTCTCTCTCTCTCTCTCTCTCTCTCTCTCTCTCTCTCTCCCCCTCCCTCCCTCTCTCTCCCTCCTCCCTCCCTCCATATCTCCCCCTCCCTCCCTCTCTCTCCTCCTCCCTCCCTCTCCCTCCCTCTCTCTCCCCCTCCCTCCCTCTCTCTTCCCCTCCCTCTCTCCCCCCCTCCCTCCCTCTCTCTCTCCCTCCCTCCCTCCCTCTATATATTTACACATATATATAACATAAAGGTATACACATATCTACTATAAGGAGTAAACTCCAATAAAGCATAAAAAGCACAATAAAGCGTTACGCTGCCCTCCGATCACAAAATTTTACTCTTCATATTTTTTTCATACCGGGCGCCTTATATGCAAATCGATTCTTAAGGAGTAAGCTCCAAAAGATTGCACAAATATGCGCGCAAAGTAAAGTTATACAAGTAATATGATAACATTGTTACAGCTATACGGTATGCAGGTATTTGATAATGGGAAATCCACGATCTAGATACCGAAGTGTTACTCTACAACAAATATCTATGCCTGTTATTACCATTGCTGAACGTATCAACTTACTCGCTACAGGTTGTCTTTTGAGTAACGCAGTTTCGGCGCCATCTACGCAGTGATTTGGACGCAGTCATTACAACTACTCAATACTTGACTGAACATATTTCTGTTATTATAACGTGTACACTTTTTAACACAATCGTACAATATGCACTGAATGTTCGAACCAAAAAAAAAACACCTTATAACTAGGTTATCACAAATATAACTTTCAAAGCACGTGGCATATTTTCACACTAATGATTCCCTATAAGCCGATAGTAACTGAACTAAATAACGGTAGAACGTTTATCGTAATTAGCTAACTAAATGAGTACCGATATATCAGCCGTTAAACTGACCATTTTTTAAGACCAATCATGTCAGACTACTCCTTGTAGTGAGTTTACTTACAGCCAATAGAACCGGTGAGTTTTATCACAAGATTGGCGTCATGAAGCCGAACTCTTTCCACGTTTAGTGAAAATAGACCGGGAAGTCGTAAAAACAAACAACATTTTTGATTTAGATTATAGACAGCTCAAAACACTGTTTTGTAATTAATTATGTTTACGGCTTTTATTTATCGCGGTTTTAACTAAGCGGTGTTCGCAGAAACAAATAAACCAGCCAAGTGAGTATCGGACTCCCGCACGAAGGGTTCCGTACCATCGTACAAATTTTTTAACGTGATTTTATTTGTTGTTATAGCTGCAATAGCAATACAGCCCGGACGCCGTAAGAAATCACGTTTCTTCTATAGTTGTCCCCTTTAATTTTATTTTTATTTTAACTAAGAAACACAGTGTACAAGCATTTTTATTATTAATTTATTAATTTTCCTTCTAGCTTATTGATTCGTTAGCAAGTTAGTTAAAATGGATAAGGTACAAATAATTTCAAAGTTTATTTTACGTATAATGAATAATGATTATATAAAATACATGTATATCAGTGTATGATTATGTACACGTATGTACATTTCAAGGGTATCGGTCAGTAAAATTACAGTCATCACTTTGAATGTAGTAGGGAGGAATACAGTCATACTAAGCATGCGTCATGTTTGTGCGTTCTATATTCCACAGAAGCACAGATTACGGAGAACTGCACGAGCGACTAAACACCGGATTCGTCTAAATATTATTAATTCTATACATAACATTCATCATCTTTAGTTATACTAGAACTTAGGTTAAAACCGATTTGTTTTTTTTTCAATACAATTACGTGGCATCAATAAATTTTAAATCCAAACACCAATACTAGATAGGCAAAGACGATGCAGATTCGCCGATAGGCAATAAGCAAAATCTGTTTAAATAAATAACATAAAGCCCGCATGTTTGAAAAGGACATCACGGAAAGGGTTGGAAAGCCGAAATCAAAATGCAAGTTATTACGGACGCGTAGTAACAAATCGCCTGACATTGTACCGAGGCACAGAATACATAATAGTACTAGTACAGAAGGACCTCTTCGCAATACCATTTAAATAAATAGCGACTCTTGCTCTGACACAATAAGGTGCAATTCAGATCGCACACCGCTAATTCCAAATGAGTTATATTAACCTAAAACTTGCCTCTCTTTCTATCGCATAACTCTGTTCTGATGCCGTTAAGGTTGTCTTCTGTAAGAAGAATTAATCGTAATATTTAATAACCAGTTATGTGCCTATTACTTTTCTTCTGTAAACAAGTTTTAAATAAACCTAGGCTAGGTATTTACTTAGTAGTACCTACGTAAATGTAACTTATATTAAAGAAAACTATTTTATTTCACAACCTCTGCATAGATACTTTAATCTCTAAGAAGATAGGCATTTGCCAAACGTTAGTGTGTACCTTGGAATGAAACTATCTCCTTTAAGCGTTTAGCTAGGTAGGTAAATGCAAATCAAATCGCGGAGCCCTACTCCTTATAACACCAGCTATTTGCCAGTGAAAGTCCCATGGAAATCGGTCCACCAGTTGCGGAGATTAGCCGAACAAACAGACAGACAGACAAAATTGTTGTAGTCCTAAACCTATCAAAGCTAAACTTGACTAAGTTACTACTTTTAACACCAGCTATCTGTCAGTGAAAGTCCCGTGTAAAATCGGTCCACCCGTTCCGTTGATTAGCCAGATAGACAAAAATTGTAAAACATGTTGTTTTGGTATATGTACCGTATATACATTCTATAGAGTATAGATGTATAGATAGAAGATGTGTATCAGTTGCTGTGGTCCTAATAAATAAATATACTTATCATAGCTAAACTTGACCCTGTAAATATCTAACTATACTGATTATAACTAATAATACAGGGTGGACCAAAAGTTCGTTTACATTTCAAACGATGATTTAAAAGAAACTATTCATGTGAGATAAATTTGTTTATTTATAATAAAAGTAGAGAAAAAGGATTTTAATTTTTAAAAATGACATCATCCATATGTGATCCTTGACTATTTTGACACTGCTGCAATCTGGAGCGGAAATTTTCAATGACGGCCTCACAAGTGTTTCGTGTATCGAATATTTTCCTTTAGTTGCTCTAGGGACACTGGGTTGCTGTTATAAACTTTACTTTTAAGGTATCCCGAAAGAAAGAAGTCCATAGGGGAAAAGTCCGGGCTACGAGGTGGCCAGTTAATGGCACCTCTTTTGGATATAACTTTTTGTCCAAAAATTTCGCGAACAGCACTTAGTGAGTCGTTGGAAGTATGGCATGTAGCCCCATCTTGCTGATCGTTGATTAAAACCCTCGAAATCTTGTAGCGCTGGTGAAAAACAGTTCTGTAGCATGGCAATATACCGCTCTGTATTGACTGTAACAGCATTTCCTCGGCGATCTTCAAAAAAGTATGGACCAATAGTTCCTCTTGCTAAAAAAGCTGCCCATACGGTAACTTTGAGTGAATGCAGAGGTTTTTGATGCTTCAATTTAGGATTAGTGTCACTCCAATACCGGCAATTTTGCCTATTCACATGCCCATTTAGGTGGAAGTGTGCCTCGTATGAGAAAAAAATGTTGGTAAAGCTGGTGAACCTCTCTAACATTTCATTTGCAAAGTGGAGCCTTTGAGCTTGATGTTGAGGCTTTAATTCCTGTACCATTTGAATTTTGTACGGATGTAAATGTAAATCTTTGTGAAGAATACGAATCAAAGATGTTCTGGACACACCTAAGGCACTAGATCGCTTCCGAGTAGAGAGTCCAGGATCTTCACGAATGGATGCTCTTACACGCTCGACGTTTTCGGGATCTCTTGATGTTCTAGGCCGGCCGGATCGTGGTTGATTCATCGTTGAACCTGTCTCCTCGAACTTGGGCACCCATTTTCTAATCAATTGAATCGATGGAGCTTCATTTTTACGCCGTGTGTTGTAATGAGCGCAAAATTTTCGTTGCGCTAGAGTAAAAGAATCGTTGTTGCGGTAGTACTCGCGTACACAGAACGCACGTTGTTTATCGCTGAACGACGCCATAGTACTGAATTCCCATTGGCCGCTCTTGCGCTTCGTGAACCCTCCGCCCCGCCCCGCCGTGGCTACTTGTCGCAGCTACCGATTCAAATTTAAACGAACTTTTGGTCCACCCTGTATAATCTAACTACGTAAATACGGGAAACGTAATACGTAAGCGACGAACGGACTAAGCGACGTAGCGCGTAAATGAGTATCGAAACAACGTGCTACCTGGCCGGCGCGTGGCAGCCCACTGAATTTTGCTCGACTCGTGCCGCTGCTAGGTACCTGCAGCTTCATACCTACTGACCGGAGTGGGCCTAGCCTGACCGAGGGTAGAGAACACTATTACGGAAAGTGAATGTGTACCCTAACCCATATACCTACCATATGTTTCAATCACTCAGACACCATTCATTAAATAAAAAATTAAAGAACGCCTTAATAATGTGTGCAAGAAATATCTGTCATCAAGCATGACCCTAAGTCATGCTTGATGACAAAGATTTCTTACTTGGCAGGAAGCACTATTGCTTCTATTATACCTATTAGATTAGGCCACCGCCATTATCAAATAAGATTGATAATGGTGCCAATGACCGTTTCCCTCCACATTGATTTATTAGAGAAAAATATTGCAAGTTTTTATGGTGCCACAACTTCGTTAACCTGTATGTTATAAATGATTGCAGTGCGTGGGAACAGACAATTGCTCTATTTATTCTAGTTTATGGCAACACAGAAAATGTTAGTGATAAAGAACATTTTTAGTTATATTAAAGGTTTGCCCGAAATCTCATCAACTAAGAAGTTGATTTACATTATTTAAGTCCTTGAGGAAAGGCGCTATATGTAAATTATGTTATAAATACGTCAAACTCGGTTTACGCACGAAAAGCACGCACAGAATGTAATGCGAATGAGAATGCTTTATGAAGGAGCAACAGGGTATATTTAGCTGCGTAAACTGCCTGTCTCTTCTTGATATCTGTGAGCGACTAGTCCAGCTTAATCACATGAGTATGGACACTTACACGCGCGAGATCTGAGTAAAAGGGTCTACTCATTTTGAGCGGCACTTTTCACTCACAGCTCAAAATGCTCGAGCAATTTTAAATGTGAATATAATCCTACTACTTGCATACAATTTTGCTCTATTTTTATTGGATTAGGTTAATACTTAATTCACATTTTAAAAATGCTCTGATCAATCTGAATTGACCCTAAAACATTTACAACATTTTAAAATGTAGCAAACTCTTTGTAAGGTTTCAACTTCATTTTGATTTTCTTGATTCCCTGTTTCCTATTATTAAAATGAATAAAACACTTCACACCTGAAGTGGGACCACCTTTGGAACACCCGGTTGCAACGAAGTTCCTTTTGCCATATAGAAACATATTTAATGGATTGAATAAATTATACTTATCAAAATAGAGCAAAAAAAACTCGAAATTAAAATTGCCCCATCTGTGAAAGTTGCCCTAAGTAATATACGCATAATATTAGTACACAAGATATTACAATAGTATAGCGCAGAATCCACAGATGGCATAAAAAAAAATCGACTCACAGTCACCATTTTTTGGTGCGCCAACACTTTTTTCCGTCTAGCCGGCCGGCCGTCAAGGGTCTGAAGTGTAAATTGTGATAAGAAACTTCGTGCAAAAAGATTTAATTAGAAAAATTGAATACATAAGTGTCTTAAAATCAAGCTTATGGCGAAAGTAGGGACTTTGTTTTGATAAGATCAGGTCCAGTATTGAAAAATGATATCGTCAAATTGTCCAGTTGAAAAAATTGTTAAAATTATTAAAAAAAAATCAAGCTTTTATGGGCCATGGCGAACTTTAAAACAGGCTATCATAATTCAATTCGTATACAAAGTTTTGTGTCTATACTATTGACTGTTGAGGAGCTTCCTCCCTCCCTTTGATAGCTGGATAACTGACTGATGATGTCGAAGAGTAAAAAATCGGGCTGTCCTGTGGCAACTCGTTAAAAAATAAACGCACAACGAGGATAATTGCTTTTACTGTTATCGGTCCAGAAATAGGAAAAAAGATAAATTACGAAAGTAGGCATGCCTACTCTGTTTAACCCCGGTGAGATTTCCACACGAAAAAAATGCCTACTCTGTTATTAATGCTATCGTATACAATAGACGAATTGTTAGCAATTCGTCTATTGTATACGCCCTATATTGTATACGCTCAGTTTGAAGTTGTAGTTGTAAAAAAATGCTCGTTGGTACCTTAATTTCGAACCATTTTAATGTATATTTTTTTCTTTGAAAACCTCAATTTTGCCATTTTTTTTTTTCTCAGTTAGTGATAAAAAGAATTAATCTTTCAATTTTGTTAGTGGTATGCCGATAGTTCTAATCATGTTATTAAACTTTGCAATGGGCAAATTTCCGATTGATGTTGCAGTTTTTGGCATATTTATGGGTAGGTACACTAGGTACCTACACTAGGAATATAATTTGTGTAATACTAGCAACCCGCCCCGGCTTTGCACGTGTAGCAAAGACATCTTCAACAATCATCATCATATGTCAACCAATTTACACAAAACCTTAACAAATTATATACCTAAACCTTCCTCATGAATCGCTCTATCTATTGGTGAAAACCGCATAAAAATCCGTTTAGTAGTTTTTGAGTTTATCGCGAACAAACAGACAGACAGACGCGGCGGGGGACTTTGTTTTATAATATGTAGTGACATATACAATTTGATTTTTAAAGGTTATAAAGCCTTTTAATAAAATACAGCCAAGTCCCGTCGCTTATTAAAATCGTCCTCCTCTTTTGAAGTCGATTAAAAAATATATTTATTTGGTTAGAGACAGTGTGTACCTATTCTTTTTTAAGTCAGTTAAATATCGTGCTGATAAAAAATAGAGCCATTAAAGGGTAATCATCAGGGGTTGGACATGACTTATGATTTATGTATTTGCATTACATACACATACACACACTCCTGTATCCCTGAAGCGGTAGGCAGAGACGTACTAAACACCCACATTTAAACAATTATAATTTGTGACTAATTTAGATATTTCGGATTTTACGGCAACAGCCAGTTGAAGACCCTGACCAGCTCAAGTTATTGCTTGGGAGACCGAGGTTTTTGTAAAATCGTTTCTTTTTTTTTGTAATTCATATTGCGTTTTTACAGGCTATACAACTATGCAGTTGAACTTATAATGCAAAACTTTATGTGTATACAAAATTTCATCAAAATCGTTAGAGCCGTTTTTTTTTATGGTATAGGGGGCAAACGAACAGACGGGTCACCTGATGGTAAATGACTACCGCCGCCCATGGGCAGTAGGAGTAGGAGAAGAGAGGGAGGGGGAGAAGAGTGGGAGGAGGGGAGAGGGAAAGGAGGGGAATAGAGGATAGGGAAGGGTTAGGGCCTCCGGTAACCTCACTCACGCGGCAAAATGCAATGCAAGCATTGCTTCACTGCCGGTTTTCTGTGAGGCCGTGATATCGAGCGATGTCGAGCCGGCCCATACGTGCCGAAGCATGGCTCTCCCACGTTTAAACGTTTTCTGAGATACCCGATATATAAATACATACATACAAATTACACTTGTTTAAAGCAATATCCCTGTCCGTCCATTGGTTTCCCTTCTTACCAACCTTTCCATTTCAATATTCTTTATAAAAATAAATATGCATACACCTAATCTTCCCCGTACTACGTTAGTTAGGTTCAAATGCATAGAACTGTGTTGTATAGTCGGAATAGTTTGCGTAACAAACGCTACTACAATATGTCGCACGTCCTAATATACATTTAAATATAATAATAACAATGTTAACGTCAAAATGTCAACGACCTTAAGGCTGCAGAAATGTAAGGTCAAAGGTTAAAAATCGGTTGTTCGCATTGTAAAGTTGTAGGTATTCCATTCAAAAGACAATTTACACAATAAACAAACAAACTCATTCATGCATTCGAAATTATAATGTTAGGTATTTACCTATGAAATTGCCGTTTTATATGAGAAAAACGAAACGATTTTTTTATATTTTTTATTTCTATTAATCAAAGTAATCACCCATGCAATCGATGTATCTTTGCCAAAGCAGTGGTAATTTATTGATGCCCTTCTTGAAAATATCAGCTGGACGAGAGACAACAAATTCTTTAAAGGTATTTTGTATTGCCTCTCGGGTATTGAATTTTTTGCCCGCCAAGAAGTTATTCAAATTCTGGAAAAAGTAGAGTCTGTAGGCGCAAGATCCGGCGAGCACGGCGGATGACGGAGAGCTTCCAACAACAGCTCTTGCAACGTGGAGGCCGTCTGCTGTGCAGTATGAGGTCGCACGTTGTCTTGCAGGAGCAGCAGAGACGAACGATTGACCAAAACTAGTTAAAGATGTGCGAGCTTCTCCATCATTATGTTCAGTTCTTCACAGAACACATCTGCAGTAATGCTCACCCCATTTGGTAAGAAGCTGTGATGAATCGCACCGGCGCTAGACCACCAAACAGGGACCATCACTTTCTAGGGGTAAAAGTTTTATTTTAGGGCATTCTTCAGGTGCTGAACCAGGATTCAACCAACATGCTAAACGATTGCGATTGTCAAATAGAATAAATTTTTCGTCGCAGGTAACAATGCGGTTCAAAATTCCTTCGTTTGTTTGCCTGTTGAGCAGTGCAAGGCACGTCTCGACGCGTACTTTGCGCTGGCGATTATTGAGTTCGTGGGGCACCCCTTTTGTCAAGCTTTTTTACCTTGCTAATTTGACGCAAATGGACCAATATTGTTTTGACGCTAACGTCTACTTTGACTTTAACGCTAACGAAAGCTGCTACTAATTCAGCCGTAGATTAAGTATCATCAGCTTCCACAATCGTCTTTAATTCGTCATTGTCAACCAAAGTTTTCGGAAGGCCACGAGGTACATTTTTCAGATCGAAAGTTCCAGAACGGAAGCGGGCAAACCAATAACAGGTGGTACGTTGGTTTGTAGTGTTAGCACCGTAAACGTTGTTGAGCTGTTGCGTGCCGCTTGTGCCGCGTTGCTGCCACGACGGTACTCATATTCAATAATTACTCGATTTTTTTACGTATACGTATTTATGACGAAAAATATTCAAATGCGATGAAAACATAACACTAATCAATAAACAAACGACTACTTTTGAAAAAAGAACTCCATGTTTTTAAATTAAAATTAATTTGAAATTAGAATTCTTAGCAAAAAAAAAATATTTTGATTTACTGCAGGACGGCAATTTCATAGGTAAAGACCTATTATTATGTTTGATATTATTAATGAGAATGTGAGTTACTTTGTTTGTTTGTTACGCTTTTATGCCGTTCTTTTTCTAGACAAGCACAAAGCTATCATTAGGCAAAATGTAAATAGTAAATTATTATAAATATACACCATTAACTACGAGGCGGGCAGCGTGGGCCGCATATACGTCAGGTTAGCTTAATTATACAAGAAGTAAACAATCAACAAATAAATGCACGACAAAACACGTACATTAGCATAATATACTTCCTTATAAGAAGAATGGAAAGCAAAAACCATGGACCTGAAAGATACAGATACAAGACAGTATTAAGATAAATTATATCTTATTCCCTAGCGACCCCGCGATACAGAAAGACAAAACAAAACGTAACGAGTTTGGTCCAAAGTTTAATGTTCTAGACTCTAGGGAACCCGTATATTGAACAAACTTGCAAAAAAAATGTTTTATATTAAAAATTTCGCGAGGCATGTTTTAAGAAAGTACCTATAACTACAATTTTAACTTGTTTTATTCCACTGAGGTGACAAGTTGTGTTTTCTTACAGCTAAGGCGGCAAAAGACACCGACCGATCGATGGTGACGCTACACTTTGCTTCTTATCGCCTCAGTAATATAAAAGTTTCACAATTGTTTAATCATATTATAGTTCATTGTGAAGATAGCTTACAAATAAATCCTAAGCATAAGTTAAGAACTTCTTCAAATGAACAAGTGTCTTGGCACGAAAAAGATTTAACATGGCGTCTTCAGCAACATAAGAGGCTTATCCGCATCTAGTAGCGCGTTGAAAGGGTTGAATAAATAAAATACAATACATTCAACTATAGAACTAATAGACCCCGTGAATAAGGTAAAGCGCTAAGATTTTTTTTTTTAAACTGAAAAATTAAACGAAGATTTACATATAAAGCTAATATTTTGTATGAGAGAGCGCTGACATGAATGAAACTATAGGTATTTAATACCAAGGATGTTGATAAAATGTCCAGGTTTTTCTGCAAATGTACTGCATAAAAAATAAAAAGACAAAACATTGACATTGACTTGAAAATTCTACCTACTATTCTACGGCCTGGCGACGAGTGTTATGGGTTCGATCCCCATCAGGAAGGAAACAATTTTGGGCTTTTTATAATGTTATATTTTCAGTATATTTGTAAAGTCCCCCGGGACACGGATATTTTAAATAACTCCACGTCTTCACCAAATTTTAAATATTCATAAACGCATACAAGCAGTACCTACTTTTATTTAAAAGCTAAAGTTTCGATCATTATAATATCACTTTACACATGAGGCTGCTATAAAAATCTTTAGTAGAGATTTTATGAATTTTTTTACCGATTGGCGATTGCACCATTTTTGAGTTTTTTGGAATTGCGGAAAGTTACTTTAGATTATAGCACTGGTAAAGCCATGGACGGTACAATTTGTCGATCGAACTCCCTGCGGCGTCCGTTGAACACTGACAGAGTACCATTTTAATGTTTAATGTGTCTCAATTTAAATTCTACAAGAGAAATAACTGAAAATAAAATATGTTTGTGATATTGGTAACGCTGACTAATATGTAATTAAAAGGTCAGAGGTCAGGTTACTTTGTGGGAATTAACGCATATGTTTTATATTTTACGTGACTTTACAAACATTTATTATAATAGTTGAGTAAAGGTTTTGAGGTTTGAATAGTGTTTGTAACAATAAACACTAAATGCAGGAGAGACTTGGAAGTAGGCTCTTTTTACATGAGCTTTACGAATTCACAAAATCTTACGTAGTTTTGTACGCCTTACGCCGTGCTAGTAACATTACTAACACGGCGGGCATTACGCAACTACACACAGAAATTGATTTGTAATAGCTTTGACCATTTCAAATTAATTCTCTTGAATACTAAACCCGCGACCACAAAACAAAGTTTTCAGAATCTGAACTAAAGTCAACGTTGTTGAGTCTAATTTAATCGGTACATTTTCGTTCTCACTCAATTCCTTGCAGTTTCACCAGCATTCATGGTAATCCTAAGAGTCGTAGCGTAATGAAACAAGTGTCTATTTGAATAGATTAGTAAACAAAACTGCTATGCCAAAAAACTAATTACGCGCCATACAGCCGCCACATAGATTTTTTCAAAAGAATTATAGCCAGTGTCGCTCGGGATGATGTAAGGATTCAAACCGGATACCCCATACATCTAAATCTGTTTAGGCATTGAGAAGTTATGATGAAATAAAGAATCTTACATACATACATCTTTGGGCAGTCGTGTAAATAACTTACAACCTTTAAAGAATTCAGCTAGGATATCACAAGCGATAAGAATTTTTCAAATTGTACTAGTTGTTTCAGAGATTAGGGCGTTTAAATAAAACCCAAACTCTTCAGTTTTATTATTGGTATTGATTAGTTTATCAGTGATATGAAACGCGACAATATGCCTATATTGTATAGGTTGAACTTCAACTCGTGTAAATAGTATAAATATGATGGTAGGTTTTGTTGTTCGATTTTTACAGTTAAAATTGGTTCTAGTTTTAATACAACATACAATTTACATTGTCGAAGTTTGTACTTTGTAGTGACGCTTTCACCACAGTGACCCTGTACCAAGTAACTACTTAGTAATCTGTGCCTGTACTTCGAATATCTATTAAATAGCTTTTGGTCTAATGGTTTGTGATCCTGACTGCTGAGCCAGAGGTCGTGGGTTCGATTCCCACCCAGGACAAATAATTGTGTGATGAGCATGATTATTTGTTCTGTGTCTGGGTGTTATTTATCTATAATATTATGTATGTATTTAGTAATATTTAAGTATGTTTATCAGCAGTCTGGTTACCATCCCATATTTTGGGATCAGATGTGTGAGATGTGTCGACTTATTTTTATTATTAACTGTTGACAATAGTAATAATAATAACTCTAATGTTGTAGTCTTTATAACCAACGAAAAACCGGAGGAGATTCTCAACCTGAGGAAAACCTCAACCTCTCAACAAAGTCAACCTGTATTTTTTTCGTTTTTTCTATTTTATGTTTGACCACGCATAACTTTTTACAGGGTAGGCCGATTTCGATATTCTTTTTTATTGGATAGGGTTGGAAAGTTGGTCCCATTTAAACTTTCGCGACTTTGATACATATTAGATGTATAACTCGGAAAAAGGTATTGTACCTTATTATAAATATTATCGCGGTTATGTCCCGAGTTACACATCTAATATAGTCCCATTTAAAATTTCAATTTAAAAAAAAATTCAACCCAAGGTAGAAATTAGGCAATGAATGATTTTTCAGCCATTGAGTTTTCATCTGTAACCTGTCTGTTTTCATGTTGAAACTTGGGACTCATATTATGTACTTCTACGGACACAACAACACGATTTAGACCTGTAGTTGATTTGATGATGGAAACGTAAGCAGCAGCAGCTACCTCATGTTTGGGCTTATTCATTCATTATAATGAGAATAGTTAATAAAAGTTTGTTGTTTAATTATGAATATATAACAATGAATACGTAAAGTATTGTATATATTAGTTAATTAATTTGATTAGGTTAGGTTAGTAAACATTTTAAAAAGTCACTATTAAGTATCCTTTAAGCCAAAAATAATAAAAAAAACTGTTTATCTAACAATTAAACCGAAATTTAATATAAGTGGCTAAACAAGTTTATTTTTTATTGATTAGTTTATCATCTTTTTTCCGTTAGATCGCTATCTTATCGATGATTCATGTTAAGGGCAGCAGATAAGAGATAACTATTATTGAGTATTATACAAACGCACATTGTTCTTTAGCACGATTATTTGTATCTTACAATCTTAATTTTACTTCCTGTTTTCGCTGGGAGACTACGGATTCTTATCGAATCTTCGTTTGTTTTCTATTGTCTAGCCCATCTTGCCTTAAAAACTCGCCCCTTGTCTAATTTTCAAACAATAAGTATGGAACTTTAAAACATCAACTTGAAAAAAAGTATGATATGATATGAATAAAGTAAGCCCCTTTCGTCACCTAATAGACTAGACTTCCCTAATAAGTGCCAGTATTTTATATCCTACCAAAGTTGAAATAAAGAATAATACGGCTCATCATCATACTGTTGCACTGTTGGACATAGGCCTTCCTTAATGACTTCCGAGAAGACCGGTCGGAAGCGGCCTGTATCCACCGACGTCCTGCTATCTTTACCAGGTCGTCTGTCCACCGCGATAGTGGACGTCCTACACTGCGCTTTCTGGTACGTGGTCTCCATTGCAGAACTTTTTGGGCCCATCGACCATCCGTAATGATACGGCTCGCCTTAAGGTAACTGAGTACCGTGCATTCTGAATGCTATAACACCACAAATTAACAATTATTTTAAAGATAAAAACGGAAACGACAAGAAAGGAGTATAATTTTATCATAAACGGTACTAAAGTCTCATTATGGAGCTAATTAAATATCAGAAGTTACTAACCGTTCGTAGTTCAATCAAATGCCCTTTACACCTAAATTGTATGTATGGTTTGATGATGAGTAACAGTGGTGAGTCAATATTAACCCCAATCGTATTTTTTATCTTTCGACGGTTGATGTCGTTAGTTTGTTCCCTCATTTATTTAACAGGCAAATGTTTCTTACTGTTTTTGTTTTACAGTAATTGTTTCGGCAAGATTCACGGCTGTTTGACGTGTTATGTATGTGCGTGTCAGTAAGTTATACATCACAGTGATGTTTTAAGTTGTTTGTGAAAGGCAAACATACCAACTTTGCGATTTGCATATTCATATATTTGAATGAATAAATTAAAAGTAACCATTGTTTATTTTAGAAGTTTAGAAAGAGCATGGCGTAGCGACGGAGACTATGGTTTTCCAAACAATAACGTACCTACATACTCGTATTTTATAATATTTTTACTTTTATGGTTTTATTCATAATCCTTTGCGTAAGGTACGTTTGTATAGGCCATATTTTTTTTGGAAGACAACTATTTTATTTAGTTACACCAGCGAAGACTGAATCACTACATATTATAAAACAAAGTCCAACGCCACGTCTGTCTGTCTGTTCGTGATAAACTGAAAAACAACTGAACGGATTTTCATGTGGTTTTCTAAGAATAAGAATACTTTATTTGCTTGAAACATGGTACAATAAGATGTTACAATAATAATGATCGCACTAATAAACAGAGTGACTCATGAGGAAGGTTCAGGTGTATAATTTGTTAAGATTTTGTGGAAATTGTTGAAGATGCCTCTGCTACCCGTGCGAAGCCGGGCGGTATATATCATAAGATAATTAAAATAAAAGGCAAAATGATAAGATAACGTAAATGGGGCGCGGGCGGTTTGGCACTCCGTTATATTTTTTTATCTTTTATTCATAAAGATATTCTGATTCAGCATAACAACATATAGGTAGTGTTTCCTCTTATTTAAAACTAGTTGTTTAATGCACGGCTCCGCTCGCGTGTACATATTTATATATTTTCCTCGGAAACCTAATTCTTTTTTTAAAATAAAGCACATAAAACACCAGGTTTCTGCCAGTGAAAGTCCCGTCGGTCCACCCATTCCGGAAATTATCCGGAACAAACAGACAGATAGACAAAAATTTAAATTTTTTTTTTGGTATTGTACAAAAAGAAAATGTAAAATGCTGTTATTATGACATTACAAACAGACACTTCAATTTTATTTATTTATATAGATGTAGGTATAGATAATTTTAAATAGTTATTTGTTATACACATACATACTAGTAGTATGTGGGTCACAAATAATCAGGTAAATAAATCTCAATTGGTTATAGACAACGTAGAAAAGCATTAAGACAGCTCTCACTGGTGTTGCCTTTGCCGCCTATAGCATAGCTTGGTATTTATAAGACCATAAATAGATTCCATACTAATATTGATGCAGGGTAATCTCTGAAATTACTAATTCGATTATGAAAATTCACTAACAGGGAGCTACATTAGCGCCGAGTACCATAGGCAATTTTTTGTGCACGTGTAAGCGCCCGCGCCCATACAAAGCCGGGGCCGTTGGCTAATAGCTTAGTTAATAAAAAAGAAACAAAAAACAGTATACATACATATCCACGTGATTTCTTCACACCCATTGGTACTGAAATAATTGTGTTTTCTCAGTGATAGCCCATATTTACACTGTCAATTCACAACCGCACGGACACTGGGCTTGTGTGCTTACACATGTTCGTCAGTCCATCCGTTTCTAATGAGAGATCACGACCTCTGAGTGAGGAGGGACCGACCTATATGAGACTGTATAGTAATTGATGCTCCCTGAGTACGGTTGTGTATTTTTATAATCGGATGGTTGTTGTAATGAAAATATTGTTTATTTTCGGTTGGGGTCAATAAACCGCAGTTAACTGCCAATAGATTTTTAACTATTGACGAGTGTTTCTTTTTTTGACCCCCGACGAAAAAAGAGGGGTGTTATAAGTTTAACGTGTCTGTGTATCTGTTCGTGGCATCGTAGCTCCATAACGAATGGACCGATTTAAGTGCGTTTTTTTGAAAGGTGCCTTGATCGAGAGTTTTCTTAGATATCATTCAAATAAAAAAGCTTTTTTCTAATCGTTGAAGGGATTTTAGAGTCGGGGATGCTTTAAATTTAAAATGAATGATTATTTATTTTTAAATATTTTAATATGGAGTTTTAACACTTCGGTTAATTCAATAGTTATGTTGTAGATAATGTTAGTTCAGTTTAAAACTATGAGTGAGACACCTGCTTTCGTTAAAATTGGCAATTAATGGCTTTTTTAAGATATGAAATACAGAAATGACAATAATTTTCTTAAAAATAATACCTGGGAATCTGCAAATCATGCATGACGCCAAACAAATTAAATAATAGTTATAAGCCATCGAGATTATTATATTATGTATTAAACGTTATATCTCGATGTTATAAGCACAATGTTAGGTGCCGGTCCAACGATGAGTTCTTAAATGAATATTCTGAACGTAGTCAGCTGGATAAATTCATAAATCGAATCAATTAGCTTACTTGCAGGCTTGCAAATTAAAAAATAATTTTAATTTATTATTTTTGTAGCGTCACTCATTAATCATCATGACTTATGTTGGTTAAAGTCTGAAAGGTAGGTATTTAAATGTCTTATGTCCACGTACCGGTAACATGTTATGTTAGTATTTAAAAACGCCGTCCTGTTACTTAAACTTTCTCCAGTCTAAAGTTCAAGCGCACATAAATGTACAATTGTATATATTATCTTGTATTTCAACAAGTACCTAAGTAGAGAAAGCAGCAATGAGAGAAAACGTAGGCCGTATCGACCGAACACAAGACCTTTCATTTGTTTTGATTACTATTGATTACTGTCTACCAACAGAATGAATAAACTATTAGATTACTAACTAGAATAGGTAATGTAGGGTTCGTATGGTGAGAGTAAGTTTGTGGAGTAACAGTGAATGGATCGCACCATACGGTCCGACGTGACTTCAAAGTTATCAGGAAACTGTTAACCAAATATTGGTTTAAATTGTACAGATATTTAGAAAAGATAATGATAAGTATCATGGAAAATATGTAATACTTAAAATATGCCAAATTTTTTTTTTTTTAATATAATAATTAATAACTGGACACATCACACACACGGCCCTCTGATCCCAAACTATACAGAGCTTGTACTACGGTAACCAGACATACAGGTATATATTTCTAAATACGTACAAATCGATAAATTACACCCAGACACAGAACGAATCACATGTGGTCCTGGTCATGGTTGGGAATCAAACCCACGACCTCTGACTCAGTAGTCACGATCGCTAACCACTAGACCAACAGGCCAGTCAACTTTAAACTTAATTTATTTTTCGTAGACAGACACTTGTTTGAGTCGAAAACAATAATCCACCTCTTCTTGTACACCAGAGAAAGGGTCACGACTCTAACAGACAGTTTTCTTCCCTGGTATTCGACGGACTGGGGTACTAAGAGTGTTTGGAAAGTATATGAGGGGATTAACAGGTCTGGACTTTTTCTTTCTCTTTCTCTGTTGCATTGCGAACCTGGCAATTATAGTGAATTTAGCTTCTGGTTTTCATTTGTTAGTGTAACATTGTGATTTATTTGAATAATTTTGTTCGACTACGTTCAAGAGTGGACACCTATAGTTGAAATGATGACGATCATAACCGAATACATTCATTAGTTCACGTTACATGGCACTATTGAGTGACTTAGTTAGTTTAAATACAGCCTTTGAAGAAAACATAAACCTTGTTCAGGACCTTGCCTTGCAGCATTGAGACGAAGAATGTAAATCCCACAAATATTATAAATTTTAAAGTTTGGATAGATGGATGCATGTTTGTTATTCTTTCGCGCCAAAACTACTGATTCAATTGCGATGAAACTTGGTATGTAGATAGCTGGAGACCTGGATTACTTTTTATCCCGATATTCCCACGGGATCGGGACTTACGCGAGTGAAACCGCGGGGCGCTGCTAGTAAATAATAAATTACAGACGATTACTCTGATCAGGATAATATAACTAACGAGGTTATCGAGCACTCAATGTATTCCACTTGCCTCATGATTGCTCTTGAGAATCTATACATGCAACACTTTATCAGGCTGTAATTAAAACCGTTTTGCCATCCATTCCATGCAGTCCATTGTTCTAGATAAACACGTTAATCAACTTCATGATTAATGTTGAAAATCCATAAAAACTAAGTTGAAAAATGATGCATGTTAGTTTTTATGGATTTTCTCAATAACGGAGTATACAATTCCGGGGTAAAAAAATATGTACGATTTAAAATCTTTAACTTTACACATTCCATTTGCTTTTATGAGATACAGAGGTGAAAATACCTGGAAATTTTAAACGGTCATAACTTTAAAACTGATAGTTTTTTTCATAATTTCTTTTTGTAACTGCATACTAGTCATGCCCTTTTAGTGATTTAAGTAAGTGGTCCATTTTCATATACACCCTGTATATAAAAATTTATTGTTTGTTTAACATCGCAAATTTCTTATATACTAATTATACGTATATTAGTTAAGGCAACTTTCACAGATGGCGTAATTTTAATTTCGAGTTTTGACAACATTTACTTACTAACTTTTGATACAATTGATTCCATTCCATCAAATATATATATTCGAACGGGACTTCGTTCCAACCCGGTGTCTCAATGACACCTCACGCGTTTTATTTGTATTTTATGCGCTGCCGTTCCGTTCATCATGACTAGGGCTGCCATCCGTCCGGGTTTCCCCAGATTTGTCCTAGTTTAGAGGGCGTCCGGGAAGCGTCCGGGCGGGGTTTTCAAAAAGTGTCCGGGTAAACCCCGGACACTCTGTGCCAAGGGGGCTTATAATTGTTAGATGAATTGTTAACCAGTTAAAAATGGAATCGGCGTTTTTTTAAGGTGTCCGGGAAATAATCTCGATTTCAACCATGCGTCCGGATTTTTCATGGCAGGCCTAATCATGACATAGGATAAATAAAGTACTGTTGACGAGGGATTGAAAAAATACTTTTAGGTGAGTGAAGCCGTGGGCTAGTATATACAATTATATAGTAACTATATATATATTATATATATATTTATATTTCTGTAGATTATATACACTGTTTGTATGTACACCTGCACTATTGGTGTGTAAGGATAGTATTGGAAACCCGAGAGTGACACCAGTGTCTGACTTTTTTGAAGGTTAAGTATTGTATAAGTTAGAATAATAAAAACTGATGCAATATTTAAGTATAAAATAAACTGTGTACCGAACCCACATACACTAGTATTTTAACGACGACTATTTTACGACCTCTGTGGCGCGGCGGTAGTGCATTCGACTGCCACGTCGGAGTAGGGGGTCTTTTTCCCGCACAGTGCAAATACTTGCATGAATATGTCTATTTGCATTGGTCTGGGTGGATAACGCTGAAGAGTTATTGTTTGATTGTTGGTTTGTTTGTTTTACCACGCTAATCTCCACATGCGATAGGATCCCTAAACAACAAATCTTCGGAAGGAGGTACCGAATACAACTATATGAAAACGACCGAGATCAATCTGGCATAAATGAAGTCCGGATCTACACGGACGGTTCTAAGATGGGGTCAGGGAATGGGGCCGGAGTTTACTCACAAGACTTAAATATAACAATACGACTGGCGCTAGGCCAACACAGTTCCATATTTCAATGTGAGTGTGTCGAGATAACCTACGCCGCTACCGCGGTCATGTCAAAAGGTATATAGAAGTACAACATCCGTATACTGTCAGACAGTATGGCCGTTATTAAGGCCCTGGGGGGCAACGCCATAAACTCTGGTCTCATTTACGAATGCCACCAGACGCTGGAGCGTTTAGTCACTGCCAATGGGGTAATTCTTCAATGGATCAAAGGGCACAGTGATTCATTTAGGAACGACACAGCCGATGAGCTGACAAGGAAGGGATCTGCAACGTCAGTGGCAGGTCCAACTACACTGCTGCCACTTCCCTTTAATCAATTTCGCTTATTGCTAAGACAACGGACTCGTGAAGCGCACAACGGTCGCTGGGCCGACACACCCGGCTGCAGGCAGTCTAAACTGGTGCTGACGGATGTCTCACCACCTTTAACTTGCAGACTGCTCAGTCTCAACCGACTTGACATAGACTTGACTTGACATAGAGAATAGTTGTAGGAACCATTACGGGCCACTTGGCCGGCTTGGCTTGGCTATACCGGCATCTATTCACCATCAATGCGACAGACAGACCTCTGTGCAGAGGATGTCTCAACGCGGAGAAAACGGCTGCCCATGTTATCCTGGAGTGCGAGGGAGTGGCCACACAGCGGGCAAGTATCCTCGCGGGTGCGAGTTCGCTTCTAGAACCTTGTGAACGCCCCAGGAGGCATCTGAACTTCTGAAAGGAGCTAAGCTGGCTCAACTAGTCAGCTTATTTGAACGCATAATGGACCACCTATGAGTCTAAATGCGGAAACAGAGCCCTATACCGATGCCATTACAAGCTAATCTCGGGAACTACATACCTACCAGTCAGATTTCAATAATTCTTATTGAATATAATAAAATTTGTATTGGATACAGTATTAATTAAAGTAGGTTGTGTAACATCATACTTCGATCCTTAGGAGCGGAACCAACTTCGATAACGATAACGTCATAAGAAAACAGTAGAAGATAAATAGAAGCGTCACAAGCCGAACGCGTAGGCCGATCGTGCCTCTCTATCGCTTGTACCGCGCTCTCGCTTGCACGCTCGGCGGCTCGGCTCAGGCGGAACGTGACAATCAGTCATGCTTTTCGTGCGTGCAGCCGGCGTTCATCGATTTATAAGACCATATCACGTCAAAAATTATCTACAAGGCACTAACTACCCTGTAGCAGTTATGCGTGGTCATACATAAAAAATACAAAGATACGGGTTGACTTAAGAACCTCTTCTGTTTTTTCGTCGGTAAACAATAGTATCAAAGCATAGCATAAGTACCTACGCTAGCGTGTTAAAACGGCATTGAGAATAAACCGCCCTCGTTTAGCACATACCTTTGAGTCGACTGTCACTGCCTGCAGCGAAAGATAACAAACTTCGAGGTTTACTTAATAAGTTACGAAAATTCACTAAAGACTTAAGCACAGTGTACAACCACGTTTTACAGTTTTAATTAATTTTCAAGAAGTGGGAGAGACATGGTTCGGCACGTATATCTCGACCGGAGTGATACTACGGCCTCACAGAAAACGGGCACTGAAGCAAAGGTTGTTTGTGTTTCGCCGAGTGAGTGAGGTTTCCGGAGACCCTAACCCTTCCCTCTCTCCCTCTTCACCTACTCCCACCTCAAAGACCGGTAACGCACTTGTGTCTCTTGAGTTGCAGGTGCCCATGGACGGCGGCTCGTTGCTCCTTTGCTGCTATCCCATAAAAAAAGACTAAAACAAGATACGTTGAATCATAAAGATGAAGCTCGTCTATGCACACTCTTAAGTATGAGTAGAGGATGCCTAACAAATGTCAAGTGGTCCTCAAGAGGCACTCAAAGTTCCCGTTAATTAAATACGACAGTGTTATCTGCCGGATAAGCTCCTATTCAAGAAAAAATAATTAAGTATCTTCGTAGTGCCCTACAAAGCTTTATGGTTACAACATCTTAAAAATCTTTTGAAATTGTGTATTAGACTTTTCACGACCACTTCACGACTTTTTATGACCAACATTTAGAGTTGCCAGGGTTCAAGATTGAAAAAAAAAAGTTTTTAGTAGAGTAGTATTAGGGCATCGTAGCATCTGCGCCATTTATAAATACCTTTTGCTGTCTCATCAGAGATTTTTTTTCATGTCAGATCTATTTAAGATTTTAAACCGACTTGATTTACAGAAAACAGACATGGCACAGGATTTTTGAGACTTAGGTTTCGGTAATTTTTGGAACGAACTTCCTTATGGGGTTGATGAGGGTACCCTAGCCGGAAAAAAACGTCCGTAACGTAAGATTTTTATGTATAATCTATGTATGATGGCTATACAGTGTCTAAAGTATACTACGTGATGACTGTTATTGTGAAATTGCGTGTGTGTTTGTTTGAAGATGTGTGTGAGGATGTGTGTGAGGATGTGTGTGAGGATGTGTGTGAGGATGTGTGTGAGGATGTATGTGAGGATGTGTGTGAGGATGTGTGTGAGGATGTATGTGAGGATGTGTGTGAGGATGTGTGTGAGGATGTGTGTGAGGATGTGTATGAAGATGTGTATGAAGATGTGTGTGAGGATGTGTGGGAGGATGTGTGGGAGGATGTGTGGGAGAATGTGTGGGAGGATGTTGGGAGAATGTGTGGGAGAATGTGTGGGAGAATGTGTGGGAGAATGTGTGGGAGAATGTGTGGGAGAATGTGTGGGAGGATGTGTGGGAGGATGTGTGTGTGATTTTTATCGATAAAAAAATCATAATAAAAAATGTATACCCGAATAATTATTTTTTTATACCTCGAATAGAACTTGAAATTAATATTTTTATAATAAGGAACGTCGTTCCTATCTGGTTTCCCGCGACACCACACAGTTTTAATTCCCTGTTTTTTAAACTATCACCGACTTGAGTGGGTGTAAATCATGATAAACTGTAATAAGTTGTATTCTATGTCGGAAAATTTTCTTCAAATTTAAATGGGACTAACCTTTGTACTCAAACAAAACAATTCAATTAAAAAAAGAATAAATGAAATTGGTTCACAAATGGTGAAGATATCGCGTAACATACAAAACAAACAGTGGAATTGAGAACCTCCTCCTTTTTGAAGTTGGTTAAAATGTTACGCTGAGGTTTTTTGAACGAGAACCTTAACATGCATTGTTTTCGAACTATAACGTCTTGACATTGATGTTGAATACATATTTGATGTGAGAAGCGGCATGTGGAAGAAAGCAGTCGTCGTTCATGACCTCGCCACTGATAACATAATAACCTCGCCTTATAAGGACGAACCATGCCATAGAGAAACGTGGGAGAGCCATGCTTCGGCACGTATGGGCCGGCTCGACTCCGCTCGATACCACGGCCTCACAGAAAACCGGTAGTGAAGCAATGCTTGCATTGCATTTCGCCGCGTGAGTGAGGTTACCGGAGGCCCTAACCCTTCCCTTTCCCTTATTCCCTTCCTTCGCCTCTCAACCCCCCACCCTCCCCCTCTTCTCCTACTCCCACCTTAAAGGGCGGCAACGCACTTGTGACTCTTCAGTTACAGGTGACCATGGGCGGCGGTAGTCATTTACCATCAGGTCTGCTCGTTTGCCCCCTATACCATAAAAAAAAAAGAGAACGTTTTCGCAACTAATATACAAACGAAAGCCGCAAAAGGAGTTTAAGTTTTGGAACATAGTTTACACGTCTATGTAAACTTTAATAGCTTTGGTAAATTGTCTTTGTTTTCTGTTGTTGTCGGGATCCAAACCGCTTAATGTTTCATATGAGCATTGCTGACTACACTCTTGAGAATTTTTATGGATTAAGATAAGATTACGGTCGACAGTATCCATCTGTAAACCTTGATAGCCTTATAACCAAGTGCGGTGATTATTACGAAAATAAGCGGTGTCTTAAAAAAACATCAAAGGTCTATTTCAATTTAATTACATATCACAATTTTCATAAATCCTTATTTATGGAAGTATTGCAAACATATAGTACAATGCTTAATAACATAAACATAGTACATATATAAAAGTAATAGTTCAAAGGAAATCGATAAACACAAAAACGATTTTTGACTAATTATGACTCACACAAAAAATGTTCCATTAGCGGATCGAACCCGAATGAAAATAATATTGTCCTGCAATATAGGTCTTACAATCTGATTTTCTCAAATCAGAGACCTATAACATTTTTATATGATAAACAAACACACTGGAGTTGGTAAATAAACATAGAACTATGTTATTTTATTATTTTAATAAACTGAAGTGTCACCAAAGGTTGGTCACAAAATTTATTGTGACCAACCAAATTGTGACATTCAGAAAACTAGGCGATAATGCCCGAAATAATCACTAGAAGAATAGGTCCTACTTTCTCTATTATAGATTAGGGCAAGTATTCTACGCCGGTTTAACTCTCAAGGACAATTACTTTACCCAGTTTTAAAGTCTAACTCCTTCAACAAAGCAAAATATAAGCTAAAGACAGATTTGTTAGAACAATTAACACCCTATAATAATGGTTTTTATCGCAGTTATTATGTTAGTAATCACGCAATGAATGGAGGGACCGGGGCACGCCAACTATGATAACGTTTTGTGAATAAGTTAATATTTATACATAATCATATACAGTACATAGGCCTATTGCGCAAGTAGTTTACCTACCTATTTACATTTATTTAAATTTTTGGTTGGCGGTGGTAAATGTAAAGTATGAAACCCAAATAAATTGCAAAATAGTTAACAAAATAGCATATACCTTGTAGCAGTGGCCATGAGTCTATATAAAAACGATTCGTAACCGATTCCCTTTGTGGCTTTTGTTTATCAATTATAATTATTTATGTTATTTAGAATATCTCAATTCATTTCAGCATTCGCTTCTACCTTTTAGTGGCTTTATTATTATTATTATTAATTGTTAGTTAAAGACTGTTTTTTTTTTGGAAATAATGACTATGTAAAGTTAAATATAATGCCACTGTCAGTACGTTCATGGTTTCATTAATTAAATAATTATTTTAGCTACATAATTAATATGCTGACCGTATCTTAAAAGCTTCATTCCATCGCCACTTAGCTGTGTGGATTACACACGATCGACGCTAATCACTGTTGAGTGCCGTTCCTCTCGGCGTTTGTCAGCGTATTTTAAAGGAAATCCACAAAGCGGTAACAAGGAGTTTGAAAAGCGTCTAACGTTCAAGGTCGGTAATTGTAAAAGTGTGACAAGTGTAAGTTTTATCCAAGTATGTATAGTGCGGTACTCCGTACCCAGTAACCCGTACACAAACAAAAAAAAATATACAAGTTGACTTGACAACCTCCTCCGTTTTTTCGTCGGTTAAATAGAAGGATTAGATCACATGGTTTGAATAATTTACATGAAAAGTTCAGCCTGGTCAGGATTTTGAAAAAACCTTTCAAAGTAGATTGTACGCGGGCTTTGGAAATTTACTTAACAAACACGTTTTAGCAAGGTTAAGAAAAAGTATCGTGTGCATGAGTTCTAAATAGCTATAATTAACAATAATAAAGCAACTTTCATAAGGTCTTTATGAAAACAAGAACCTTAATTGTCACAAGTGTAGGCAAACAAATAAATTAACACAAGGACTGATTACAACAGCGATACCTAACTATTCTTTACATTTTTGCACAAAGACGGTAAAGTTGCTTAAATGTTTTCACAGTGGCAGAGCCATGCTTCGGTATGGGCCGGCTCGACCGGAGTGATACCACGGCCTCACAGAAAACCGGCAGTGAAGCAATGCTTGCATTGCTTTTCGCCGAGTGAGTGAGGTTACCGGAGGCCCTAACCCTTCCCTCTTACTCTCTCCCTTCCTCGCCCCTTATTCCCCCTTCCCCTACTCCCACCTTAAAGGCTGGCAACGCACTTGTGACTTTCGAGTTGGGGCGGAGAGACTGAGTTGGGCGGTGGTAGTCATTTAAAATCAGGTGACCCGTCTGCTCGTTTGCCCCCTATACCATAAAAAAAACGTTTTAGTCTAATCCAAACAAGCTTCGACTACTTTCCCTGACATGAAGTGGTCAACATCAGTATTGTCACGGAGTTTGACAACCTTATCTTCAACTGGAGCCCTGGCAGTCACCAGAAGAAATAAAATATACCTTAAAGTGGAAATATTTTAACGCGCTCGAATGCAAATATTTTCCCTTCGCACATTAAAGACGCCTTCATTCATTAACATAAATATCAGGTTTCCCGAGAGCTATTGGCAACTGAATTTAAATGCGAATCTAGAGAAAGGATCGTGGGGATCATGATGCTCTTTTTTTGTACCTGTGAAAACCCCTACGGGCCGTAACCCCACCGGAGTTTTCGGTAGGGCGGACGCGGAGTGTCGGAATTGAACCGACTAAAACCACATTGTGTGCCATACTGCGCCTTACGTTTTAAACAATATGTGTTACTAATAATTAATTTATTAATTATGTGAACACATTGACATGTCGACTTCTATGTTTTTTTATTGGCGTGATACTTCCTACGCATTAGGAATTTATATGAAAAAAAATTACCGTTTCAAATATACATACATTTTCGACTTTGGAAATATGTTGACATCTCGCATTGTAACATGTCTAACTTGACAAATCCTCATGTCAAATTAACGATTCACGTGATTTTGTGAATGAACATTGATATTTTCTTATATCAACTTATACTCAGTCACCAAAATAATATACCTTATATGAAAACTCAACATATACATATAACCGTCAAAACTTAAAAATGGCCACCCTGACAAATAGCAATTTTAGATTCAACATATTCACGCCAGCCCGTCACATTATGTAAAGTCTAATCCGTCATCTAATATGGAAATGTAAAGCTAAATAATACAAATAGGTCAATGAAATAAAAGAAAACATTCAAAATTTGATAAATTATGCTCGAAAATAGTTAAGTTCGTTCGATCATTCGTCGTTTACACCATTCGATCTCTAGATATAGTCAACTAGCTTTTAATTTTTCTTTATTTTTAATCCTTCGGAAAGGACACCTACCTACCCTATGTCCTTTTCTGTACTTCTGAAAACGTGTATGTAAAATTTCATGATAATCGGTTAAGTAGTTAAGGTATAAAAGCGTGACAAACAAATAAATTCAAAAATTTGTAATACGCACATTAACTTTGAGAAGTCAAAGTGAAAAGGTTCGCAATGATCATTTTAATTTGATTTGATTTGATAAAAATAATAAGTTTAAGCAGAACGATAGTTAACGACACCTGACAATTGCGAATCGTTTGAGTACTTGATTAATAGTATTGAGTAGCCAATAACACATAATTATACTACTACATATGTATATAGTATGAATAACGTCAGATGTCTATAAGACGTGAGTATCATATCATTACAAGCCTCGTGTAGCTATGTTGTTAAAGCGAATCGAGACGGTTCAAAGACCGTTTTTAATACCACTAAGACGCCAAAAGCATAAGGCGTGTAAAGCGGTCACCTTAACCTAGACCTTGGCAACCTTGTTAAACTTTTTGAGGAACAAGAAGCTGTAGTCAGTCAGGTAAACCGTTCTAGGGATTCAATTCCCTTTGATATCAATTGATATCATATGGTTGAAGTGGACGATGGCTGGCGCGTGCGTCATACTCGTGCACACGAGTGCCGTTGGTTGGGGCTGGTCATTTCCGAACTGCTATTACTTACATATAGTAGTTTGCGCGACTGTTTATGGTTTAGAACAATACGTTACATTGTCCTCACATTTAACTTGCGCATATAAGCAATCTAACCAGAGATTTGTAAAAAACATGTTGAAAAAGAGTGTCCTTGGAGTTTCTTGCCTGTTCTTCTCCACTGGATCTACGAATTGGAACAGGCAACTAGCTTCACGACTGCCTTAGTCTGACTGACTACTACTCCTGACAATTAAAAAATACCCCAATTGGTTCAATTGAAATAAATGATTTTGATTTTGAATGGAACCGCAAATTTTTCCAAAAGTGATAATTCCTACACGTGTATATTTTACATACAAAGCGCGTGGCACTTAAATATAGCTTTGTTATAACACGTTAAATGTTCAACAACATCAACAATAGACGTTATTAGTCGCGTTTTCGCATGACTGGCTGCGACTAAATAATTAAGTTAATCATTTTTGTAGTATTTACGAAGTCGTATTTTATAGGTGTTTTAAACAACATGCTATTTTTATTGTTGAACTCAGGTCCGCTCTTTACGTATGCTAACAGGGTACACAGCGATTTTGAGTTCAACTTTACCAAGTAGATGGTAATCTATACCTAATACTTTGGCTTACTTATTAAGACTTACTTTTAAGTAACTACTTAATGTGTTCTTCCGTTTCAAGCTTTCTCAAGAGCCACGAGTTTTTGAAGTGAAGACTTCTTTAGGCACGTTTGTGCACTTTTGCTATGGGGAAAAAGCAGTGAGCACCGTCACGCTAATAATACATATGTAGATCCACTAGAGAGCGCTAATCTAAACATTGCGTTCTGTCAGCTCCTTATTAATAATGTCACCAACCTGCTAATGTGACGTTTTAAGTTCGTCGTTTCGTTTAAGTTTTCACTTCTGTCGGCAGTCTCATGTCTGCCTATTCTTAGTGACATTAAACTGTAGTGAAATTGATTGTCAACTTTAAGCAATCTTTACATTTTATTTCTTAATCAGTTACAAAAACTATAATATCACGCCAGACTTTTCCTCTTACCCACAACGAAGTAGGTTGGTAAGAACCATAATTATTTTATTAAAAACTAGCAGCGCCCCGCGTTTTCACCCGCGTAAGTCCCGATCCGGGGTGAATATCGGGATAAAAAGTAGCCTATCTGTTAATCCAGGTCTCCACGTATCTACATACTAGGTTTCATCGCAATCGGTTCAGTATTTTTGGCGTGAAATAGTAACAAACATCCATACATCCTCACAAACTTTCACATTTATAATATTAGTAGGATAGTAGGATGGTTTAAGCTCAACAATGTCCATTCGATATACATTTCATATTTCATTCAACACAGCCATAGTCATAGTAACCAAGTTTGATTTAGGAGTACAAGAGGACTAAATAAGCTTAGCTAAAGTGCTGCTAGTAAGCGTTTGAGAACGAAGGAACCACACACTTTTAGCTTTTGATCGTCCTTGTTCTTAAAGGAATTTCCGGTACGCACTTATAGTCACAGACAATTATCACAGCATAATTATGTATAATCTTCCCTCTATGGAGAGGACTGTATTAAAAACATTGATTTTGTAACATGTTAATTAAATGCATATAAAACACTAAATAACTATGAAATTGGGAGAAGGGTCTTATTGATTATTATCTATATTAAAACGTGAAAAATCGTCGATTTACTAAAATAAAATATTTTTAATAATAGTACCTTTTTCGGTGTAATAGTAATGTTAATTTTCTTCTTCATTTTTAATCGTTCCGAACTCCAAAACGAAACTTAAATCACTAAACATAGATACATTGTTCTCCTACCACCAACTTTTAAAAAAACCACTGTCAACACTACCGCATTCTTGTAAGGTATTACAGAGACTGTCTTAACTTGAATTTTAAATGTCTATGTGCTCTTAGAAGGCGGGAAATCGTCGCCATCGTAATTAGAACTGTCACAACTCTTATATTCATTGACTAATCGCAACTACTTCCAATATTTACGAGAGTCTTAATACGATGGGCGCGTCAAATTTATCAATTTTTTTTAATCTGGAGTAATCTCGCAAAGGCCTTTATCAGATGTTTAATGACCACTGGATTTTCTTACCCTTTGTTGACTGTCTATGATAACAGCGCACTGCGCCACATGCATTCGACAAGCAAGGATATATATTATTGTTGTAATATATGTATCTAAGGATTGAATTTGATAAAATAATATTCATACAAAACAAAATTCTATTAAATTGTTTACCAACAAACCCTACTAATATTATAAACGTGAAAGTTTGTGAGGATGTATGGATGTATGGATGTTTGTTACTCTTTCAAAAATCACTGAACTTGGTATGTAAAACCGCGGGGCGCTGCTAGTAATACAATATTCAGACGGGCAAAGTCGCCTGACAAAAACCAGTGTCTGACACATTTTTCAAGATGAATAGCATTAGCTTACAAAGAGGTGTGTTAGACTGCCTTTAAAAAAGAAAATGTATAAAAAAGGATTTAACATGTTGGTTCATTCGTATTCTATGATGAACTTTTGGTTACCTCTATCCTACAAAAACCGAGACTACTTGCATAATGTTGTTTAGATTAATAAGAAGGGTCATTACACCTTTTTGACGATAGGTATTGATAAAATAGGTTATCTACTAGAAGTAGAACTCGGGCGTCGATTGAAGACAGCAATCCTGAAGAATTTGATTTGGGCGGGCTACACGCGTCCCCTGATCCCCTTAGTGCTTTAGTGACTACAAGTACAGGATGTTTTTTTAGAGGTGAAGTGAAATACGTAAAAATTAAGTGTATTGCCTTGATGTTCACTTTTTAAGTGATAATTGAATGCTTTTAGTGTTAAAATAGGAATTTGGGCACATGGACGCCATGGCCGACTGGAATAAAGTTCAATCGTAAAATCCAATTTTCGACCACTTTATCGAGGAACTGGACCCGAATATCTATTTGCAAGTGCAAGGCATTTTGCCATTTTGGTTTAGCAAATGAAATGCACTAGTACAGAACAAATAATATAATTTTCAATCTACTAATTACTTTAATAAGGCAAGCCAGGCTTTTGAGCTTGTGTGTAGGTGGTCTCGCCACTAGGACTGGGGCCCCTAGACTGGCTGGGCCCCTAGGCTTGGGCTTTGTGGTCCTAGGCGGAAATCCGGCACTGTATATCCCCAAAGAAAGTAGTCCATAGGAGTGAGGCCTGTTCACAAGTCTATTTGTTACGCGAAATTACGTGCTCATCGAATGTTTCCCGGAATAAATTGATGGTTTCATAGCCAGCGATTGCGACCATAATGTCCGAAATCCTATTTAAACACTAATGGCTAGGGATGATCTATATTCATCGATAGATACTAAATTATTTATTGTACATCACATTATAAATAGACATACACATAATAAGAAACAGTTAATGATAGCCAGTAAATACAATGGGCAGCCTTATCGTTAAAAGTGATGTCTTCCAGACAACCTTTGTATAGAAACAGCAGACGAAAATAAGCGATAGCTGGTGGCTAAGCATCTATGTTAACATCGATGTTAGTTAGTGATAGGCGGTAAGTTCAATGGGCGGTCTTATCGCTAAAAGTGATGTCTTCCAGACAACCTTTGTATAGAAACAGCAGACGAAAACGAACGGTGAAATAATACTACGTCTAAGGAACTTGGTTATTTTTTAAAAGTGCTGTATCTGTATAAAAAAAAGATTCATCACTTTTATGGTTAATCATAGGATCTGCCACCACAACCCAAAAGTTGAAGAAAGTAGTTATTAAAGGTTTCTGCTAAGCAACAACTTTGACATCTTCAAGAAAGGATATTTAAAAAAAAAAACTGGTCAGTATATGTATTCACAAAGTAACAGACTGAGAAAAATAAACTGGGATAATTAATGTTTTTACTGTGCATGGTTAATAAATAATATTTTGACACCCGAAACGTCGATGTTTCCTTTTCGATATTTATCATAGATACATCGATATTTTAGACTCAATGTCAACATCATTGTTTTTCTAAAATGGATCAAAGAGTCTTCTAATGGCATAAAATTATATTATTTATTTATATAAAAATGAATCCCTTTTTCCCTTGGTCACTACATCACGCGTGAACGGCTGGACGAATTTCGATAATTCTCTTTTTTTTCGTTTGTTATTGTCGGGAAGTTATTGTTTTGATAGCAGAAATTAAGAAACTTGCACTGAAAATTAGAACACTTAACGAGGGACTTACGCGGGTAAAACCGCGGGGCGCAGCTAGACACTTAAATAAAGCCAACATAAGGTCATTAACATTATATTTACATATTTAATTTCATTTCAATAAAGGCTGTCAATCCGGTCCAGTCTGAACCAGTCAGTCTATGTATACTGGTTTCTTTTCTTAAGTAAGAATGTGCTTATGATGTTTACAACTCTCATATGAAGGATAGGTCAGATACTGTTATATTATATCAGGATACAAAGTTTCCCATCATCCCTACATCTACAATATTCCTTGCAATAGTAAAATAGTGTGTCATTTGATTTATAACCAGAATCTCAAGTACTAGTTGATATAAACACATAATGACACATCAAAACTTCAAGATATATTTGACAATGTGGCAAAAAAAACCTCCCAGTTGTCCCCATATTATTTAATTTTAGTCATTAATCAGAGTGCACTTTTATGATTATAGGTAATATTCTAATATCATTATCAGTACTGTGCATCCATAAGACATTGACAATTAGATATGCTACTGTCATAATAATAATAATAAATAACTTGATGCTGTGACATAGACAATAAAAAAAATTACATGAACTCTTGCACAGACACAACAAAATGAGTGCACAGAATACACATAGTGCACATAAAATAAAGGTGCTAACTACAGTAACATAATGATTTTGATCTTACTAAATTTGAGTTATCGTAAGAGTCCTCCCGAACTGAGATTGCGGGGGTGTCTATGAGGGGGTCTCTGTCTCCAGTCTCAGTCTCGTCCGATCTCCCCTCCGACCCCCCTTCGGTACGACAACGGCACCCATCACATCTCTTCATGACTACACATACTTCTTAACTGTGGACTGTGAATAAAGTCCTTCAGTTTAAATGATCAGTTATTATTTCTGCTAGTGGGAATTTGTGATGTTACAAACCTACATTTATCAACCGTAAGTAGATAACAAATAAATTTAATTTGTCTAGTCTTGATACCAACTTTGTTACAAAAAAAAGTTTAATAAGAGCAAGTAAAATGTACTCTATATAAATATAAAAAAAAATACATAAATACCTCATCATCACTGTCAATAAGATAAGTTTCTTCCATGGCACCAAAACATTTAAAACACAACTACACAACTTTTTAAAATCAAACTTATGAAATATACCGATATAAACAAGTATATCCCCATCTGAGCGTCAGCATGATCACGTATTAACAACAGTGAATAATATTGGATGAAAAGATAATCAAGCATAAAGAAAATATCATTGTATGCAAATTAAATGATTGACCATTGGCGAAAATAATGACTGTAACACTCATTTACAACGTACGCATACCCGACAACATGTGATCCGTACTTCTACTACTAAATACCAATACAAAATAAGTAATATCTCCACTTACTACTGTTATTTGGCTTCTGTCGTATGCAAGTGAATTCCATAGAATTTTAACACAAAATCAAATAAACAGCCCCATCGTTCGTACAAAGTAAGTGAACACTGTATCTAGAAATCTCAATTATGTTAACAAGATACGATTTAAATGTTAAATTTGCGGATAAACGTCCAATAACCCCAATGTGCTTACCTCACTTTTGACAGATTTGACATTTAATTTAAGACATTTTGACTAGAGAGCGAAGATAATTCTACAGTGAAGATTTAAAATAATGATTCTATCGGTATTAAGTCGACTATATACGGTACACTTTGTTTAATATCGATCGTCCAGTCCATTGAAACATGTGTTTAGGAATAAATTTTAATCTGGAATAGATTTCAAGCTTAACGTGTGATTCTTGTGAACCTCCATCATAGTCTCCAGTATATTACTAGGTCACTTTGCTATTGTCATTAATTTATATTTCTTTTCAATTTAAAGTAGACTTGTATATTTTATTGCCATTTATTGTGATTAATATTCTTCTCCATATTTTAATGTCGGGAATACAGATAATATTGGAATAAGAAATCATTTCGGCATAAACAGTAGCTAAACATAATAGTTAAAGTTACACCTTAGTACAAGATTTCTGATTAAAGGTATTTTTATTCATAACTCGTATCTCATAATCGTTATAATGTCATCATTCAAACCTAAGCGTAATATCTGTTATAAATAAAGACGAAACCATGGAACTATGGTTTTATTCCACAATTAAATATCGTATGATATGAATGACATCTATGATATAACACATTTACAATGACATGAGAAAAGGAGTAAAACATAACTAATAAGGTTACATAAATTATTAACGAAAGAGTTCACCACATTCTCCCGTCCATAAAATTGAGACATAGTCACGAAGATACGACGGTGGGTGCCTCACACGACAAGAGCGTCGTGGACCATCCTCAGCTCTAGTATCGGGCGATCTTGTGTTGACATCGGAAGGATTCTGAGCTGGTTCATGTTCTGGAGACTGTGCGTCTTCGAACTCTTCATCACAATCGATCTCGTCTTGTGGTAGTGGCAGAGGTGCTATCTGTCGGTTAGAGACTGTACATTCTCGTCCATCTGAGAGCCATACATAAGAGTAGTGCGGATTGGCTTCTAGGATTTCAGCTTCTTCAACTAGCGGATCGTATTTAGAAGTCCTTACATTTTTTTTCACTAGCACAGGTCCAGAGTTAATCATCCATGATGGTAATGATTTCCCATTTGGAGAACGACGAGGATGCCGGAACATTCTCTCATGTGGTGTTGCATTTGTCGATGTGCATAACAAGGATCGTATTGCATGCAATGCGTTTAGATAAACTTGCTCCCAATTTTGTATACTCATATTCTTTGATCGAAGACCGAGTTGAATAGCTCGCCACAGTGTTCCATTTAAACGTTCAACTTGGCCGTTCCCCTGAGGGTTATAAGGCGTTGTGCGACTCATTGATATGCCCAGGGGAATCAAGAATTTTCTTAATTCTTCTGACATAAATGAGGCTCCTCTGTCTGAATGTAGGTATAGCGGAAATCCAAATGTTTGGAATAGATCTTTCAAGCATTTGATTACTGTGTCGGCTGACAAGTCGCTACAAGGGTATGCAAAAGGAAATCTTGAATATTCATCTATAATAGTTAGAATATACCGATTTCGTGTGTTTGAGGGAAGAGGGCCTTTAAAATCGATATTTAATCGTTCGAAAGGAGCTATAGCTTTTATAAGGTGCCCGTCCGACTTGAAAAAACGTGGCTTTATTTCAGCACATATCCTACAGGCAGCAGTCATTGATCGGACTTCTTCAATCGAAAAAGGTAAGTTTTTCTGTTTTATCCAGTGGAACATCCTGGTAACGCCTGGATGACAAAGGTTATTGTGTAGCTCGTATAGTCGTGACATAGGGTTTGTAGTAGCACACACAACTCTAGATAGTGCATCAGCAACAGTGTTTTGGCGTCCTGGGCGATAGATTATATCGTATTTATAACAAAATAATTCGAGGCGCCAGCGTTCGATCTTTTCATTTTTTATCTTGCTTGAGTGTTTTTGATTAAACATAAAAGCGACTGACTGTTGATCGGTTATTAATATGAAGTATCTACCTATAAGGTAGTGCCGCCATTTTCGTAGCGCTTCTACTATGGCACTCGCTTCTTTTTCAATTGAAGGATGTCCACGTTCAGTGTTAGATAAAGATCTTGATAAAAACGCGACAGGCCGTCCGTTTTGTGATAAGGTGGCACCAATTGAATGTTCAAAAGCGTCTGTCTCCACAGTAAAAGTTGCATCGTTATCGATAGCTGTTAAAGATGCCTTTACAATATCGGATTTGAGTTTCTCGAAACATTTTTTAGCTTCCTCGGTAATAGGAAATTGTTTAATGTTCGTCAGAGGCTTGATATGATATGAAAAATTCTGAATCCACTTTGAATAGTGAGCAAGTAAGCCCAAGGCACGTTTAAGTGATGCTAAATCTGTCGGAGCTGGAAGATCTACAAGAGGTTTTAATCTTTCTTCGTCAGGTTTAATCACATTGTTTGCGATTTTATAGCCTAGGAGACTGATACTTTTAGATCCAAAAGTACATTTCATTTCGTTTAATGTAAGTCTGTACTTTTTTACAGCTATCATAAAGTTTTGCAGATTTCTATCGTGATCTTCCTTTTCCTTCCCGCAAATAGTGACGTCATCAAGGTAGCTATATACGCCTTTGAGTTTCTCCGTCTGGATAATATATTGGATCGTTCTTTGAAACGCTGCTACTCCATTGGTCACCCCAAACGGAATGCGGGTAAATTGATATAAAGCACCGCACGCTTCAAAAGCTGTATATTTTCGTTCAGATTGTAAGATCGGAACTTGGTGATATGCGCTTTTTAAGTCAATTTGACTGAAATAGTTGTATTTTGCAACATTTGAAACCATAGATTCAATATTTGGTAAAGGGTAGGCATCAAGTTCAGTATACCTATTAATGGTTAGTGGGTAGTCAATAACAAGTCTCTTTCGATGAGTAGTGCCTCCAGTCACTAGGACTTGAGCACGCCATGACGAAATGCTTGGCTCGATGACACCGTCTTTTAATAGTGTTGATATTTCTTGTAATATAAATTTTTCATCAGCGTCTGAGTGTCGTCTTGATTTAATTGCGATAGGTCTGGTATTTGGCGAGAGATTTGTAAATAATGAAGCTGGAGGTACTGCTGCTTCCATTACGCAAATATGCAAGGTATCCAAGGGGCCTCCAAATTCGATTGCCACCTTTTTATGTTTTTTTAGTATGTCGTGCCCAATAATCACGTCAGCGCATAAATTGTTGACAACGCGTAAAGGATGTTGACGATGAACATGTTTCCCTATAGTAATTGTTGCATTACAGAGTCCTTCTGCATATGACACGTAACTGCTACATGCGAATGAAACGCTTTGCCTGTATGGTTTTATTTTTATATTTAGGTCTTGTGCCACTTTTCTATTTATGAAAGTGAGTGAGCTCCCAGAATCAATAAGGGCGTCTACATTGTGTTCGTCATTTAGCATTATTGGAGCAATAGCTTTGTCTAGGCTTGAAGGTGATGCAGCTGTTATACATGAAGATTGCGTTTCGTCAAAATCTTTAGAGATAACGGCGTTTGTAGCTAATTTACTGCTCCGACACACAGAAGCAAAATGGCCTTTCTTCGAGCAAAGTTGGCACTCAGCATGAAAAGCTGGACATTTGATGCGCTGGTGAAGGTTTTTACTGCCGCAAAAGAAGCATCGTCTTGGTTTAGAGGGCGTATTACTAATTGTGTTGTCATTTGAAACAGTTTTAGTTTTATTGACAGCGTGTAACTGTGCTGAATACTCGCCGCTGCTGCTGGGGCTAACGTAAGCTGTGGAATTTTTCTCTGCCGTCTCTAATGATGTAGCCTGATTTTGGGCCTCATCCAGTGTCAAAGTAAAATTCTCTAAAAGCCTTTGTCTGATTAATTAATTTTTTATTTTAATTGTGGAATAAATTGTTATAAATAAAGACGAAACCATGGAACTATGGTTTTATTCCACAATTAAATATCGTATGATATGAATGACATCTATGATATAACACATTTACAATGACATGAGAATAAGAGTAAAACATAACTAATAAGGTTACATAAATTCTTAACGAAAGAGTTCACCACATTATCTATATTTTTGTCTTTGTAAAAGAAGAAAAGAGGACATTGCATAACAATATGTATAATTTCTAAATTGTTTTTAGGTTTATGTTTATTTTCTAGTTTTAGCCGTTTTTGAGACAGGATTTTATTTAGGTGGAATTTTAGGGTTGCATAGTTTGGGGTAGTTCATCTATCATTAAAAGCGTTGTACAAAGTTTATTTTCAGTTTTGTGTCTGTTTTGGTGCTTTTTGTGTTATGGAAAGAACTAATAATAACCAAAACTAAAATGGCAGTATCGCATTTAAGTCTGTTATTCGAATACACATAAAAATAACAGAATTGTAATTTTTTCTTGTCAATTTAGAAGAAACACACTTCCGCAAACTATATTTTCAGTTAACAATTTTATATTTGATATTCATTTATATCCTACTAATATTACAAACGTGAAAGTTTGTGAGGATGTATGGATATTTGTTGCTCTTTCACGCAAAAACTATGGAACCGATTGCCATGAAACTCGGTATCCAGATAGCGGGAGATCTGGATAAAGACATAGGCTCCTTTTTATTCTGTGAAAGTTAGGGACGCAGCTAGTCTTAATTATAAATTAGTAATAAAATAGATAGAACCAAATGGTATTTTGCTACATTTATGGGGTATGGAATTGGGGTTGAGTTATACAATGCATTAATATTGTGAAGCTTATGTATAACAATAACAAGCAATGAAACATTAAGTTCTTGTAGAAAGACCAAACATTTTTACATTTAAATAACATTATTTTGTACCATCAACGCCCATAAGCTTTTATATATTTATTAATAGAATTACTTACGTAATATTTGAGATTTAGGTTTTCAATCTTGTTGTTCAACAGGAAATAAATATTTAATGTATCTAAGTTCTATATCGTAAAACAAAAATTTTAGCTATTTGTTAATTATAATGAGCTAGTAAATAAATACTTTTGTACGGATATTTTGTTTGGTTATAAGGAATAAATGTTTCAAAATAGACAAATATATGAGGCAATTAACATTATAAGTGATTAACATATTTGTCAAGCATTTTTTCCATTTATTTTAAACCGTTTAATGCAATTTTAATATGTGTGTGGTTGTGTGCGTTGATAGCACCACATCGCGGTGTCACATCTATGCAATCCTCATAGTGCTACAGTGGTTTTGAATGCTTATTGTAGGAACTATATCATATTCATGTAATATGTGATGTCTGATCCTTCAGGGAAGAATTTTTTGGATTTCTTTTTATTTTGAAGATTGCATAAAACATTGCAAGAAAAACATGTTAATGTTAATTGATCAAAATAATTCCAATTATTTTATAATTATTATTTATCGATGTAGGTATTATCGAAAAATCAGTACAACACTTTTAATTCGATTTTTTTATTGTGAAACACGGGTACAATATATAGATGGTGTTTACAAAAAGTTGATCAGCCATGTTCAGCTATTGTAGCGACTCTATTTGTAGTAGCGTTCTCTATTTGTTGTGGGCCGTTCTCTATCTGTTGTGGGCCGAGTTCCGTAATATTTGAGAAATGTTTGTCTTCAGGTCACGTGACAATTTTTGAAGTGAAAACTTATTTAGGTACGTTGGGCACTTTTGGTACGGGAAAAAGCACTGAACTCGCGTGACCGTCACGCTTAGATGACATGTGTCAGTTATTTTTTCACTTCTGACATGCAGTCCTACGACTAACAGTTTTTTTTTTGTATCTACTCTACTTCTTCTTTTATCTATGATGGTTGTAGAAACAAATAAATCAAATAATCATATTTTAAATATGATTGTTATAAAACTGTAACAAATATTATGTATTGTTAGAGGTGATATATAAATTACATTTAGAGTCAGTCTCGGTGTCATACTTTCTGGCGAATTCTTAATTGGTACTTCAGCTTACTAAAATCGAATAAAATCGACTCTAACTGTTTGGTAACTAGGACCCGATAGCAACACAATTTAAAAAAACTTACACTGTTACACACGTCACCTCAGACTGTGCTGTCAACAGTAGTATCGCAGTTTGTAATTTTTATGAAATTAGTGAAAATAAAGAGTTGTTCAATATGGTAATTCTACAAACAATATCCCTAATATACATCTTAAAGTACACCTTTTCCTATAAAAATGTTTATCGCTACAATGACATGTAATACAAGTGCGGCTTAGTTAAAGAACAGTGTTATTACATTATTTCAGGTGCTGATAGCGGCGACAGTATGTACAAAGTCTGGGAAAGGTATTTTATTTCTTAAGCTCTAAAACCAAACCTTTATTTGCAGCAGTAGTTTTGTACTTATTTTATAATAAAACTCTCATTTCAGCGTTAGTGTCCCGTCAATTTGTGGAGATGACGAAGGCACGTATAGAGGGCCTTCTTGCGGCATTCCCCAAACTTATGACTGGTGGGCGTCAGCATACTTTTGTGGAAACAGAATCTGTCAGGTATACATATATAAATTAACAATATTTAATGTATTAACTATAAACTAGTTTATTAGATTATCCGTTTTATAATTACTTCCTTATTTACAACAAATGCATGAACACATGAATTTTTCAAGTTGGTCTCTGTAGTATTATATTTCTTTATCACTACCTGTTTTACAGATATGTGTATCAGCCTCTGGACAAGTTATATATGCTCCTCATTACCACAAAGGCTAGTAACATCCTTGAAGATCTTGAGACCCTGCGCCTCTTCAGCAGAGTGGTGAGTTATTGTGTAAACAACTTTATTATTTTGCATACATTTTGAAGACTGATACTTACAAGTTATTGTAGTAATGTTGTGTAAAGGTTGAACTAACATTACAGGTTTGGTTCTCAAAATGATTTGTCATTTACAGTCTAAATTAACTTTGTGTCTGTTATTAAGACTCCAGCCTACACATGCATAATCCTCTATAGGTCATGCAGTAATAATAATAATAATAACTTCACACATCTCACACACGGCCATCTGATCCCAAACTAGGCAAAGCCTGTACCATGGTAACCAGACTGCTGATAAACATACTTATATATTTCTAAATACATACATATTATACATAAATTACACCCAGACACAGAACAAATTATCGTGCTCATCACACAATTATTTGTCCTGGGTGGGATGAATGAATGAATGATTTAAAGCCCATTACTTGAATAAATTTACTGTTAGGCGCCCATTAGAGGGTAGGTTCTGCTGTCAGTTTTGCCACAATCAAAATAGTGATTGACAAATAACCTATTGTCTAATGCAGTGATTGAAGGTTGCATGATGATATTTTAATGTCGACATTATTTCATCATTCTCCAATGAACATCCGTCAATCATGATTTTTGGTAATGATTGACCTGAGCATCTAATGGACGCCATTAAGGGATCTCTATAAACATAGGATTATGTTTGCTTCTCTTATCAGACTTCTCTCTTGATGACTGACTATCACAGAGCATTATTATTATTACTTTTTACTGTTACTTCCACAGGTGCCAGAATACTGTGCTCCGCTAACAGAGGCTGAAGTGTTGAACCAGGCCTTCAATCTTTTATTTGCGTTTGATGAGATAGTGGCTCTAGGATACAGGGAAAGCGTAAATTTGGCACAGGTCAGTAATTCTTACATATTCATAAATATGTATTTCTATGTACATATTTACTAATAAGCTGAAGTTTTATGGATAATGTAAGAAACCAAACCTGGGACAAGTATTTAAGTGTTAAGTATTGAGCTAGATTCTCATAACCATAACAAATTCTATAGTCAAAAGTTGATCATGAAATACTGCTGTGATCTGTATGTCTACTGCTCCGAACTAACAGTAAACAGAGTCACCATACCTTTTGCTAATCAAAGGTGTTGTAAAGAATATTTTGTTATTTTAACTTACTTTGTTAGCAAGCAAGCACACTCTATCTAAAAGAGACAGTTTTTGCTAAGTTTTTCCTAAATAAAAAACTTAAGTTCCTCCAAGTGTACACACAGTTGTACACACATGAGAAGGTTTTATAGCAAAGGTCTATGGAAGTTTAGAAGTAAGCAAATGGATATGATATGGAATACAGCTTCTAACCATATTTAAGTGGTTTATTGTGATTCCCTCTGTTTCAGTTCCCAAACATTATTTTGACTAAGACAACATTTTTTATGTCCTGATTACAATTCACAGGTACGCTCGTTTGTTGAGATGGATTCCCACGAAGAGAAGATCTACCAAGCTGTGAGACAGGTATGTAGCACGAAATTCTTATATTTTATCTTTGACATTGGTGTAAATGTTGCTCTAACATTGTTCCGAACATTCCCCAGACCCAAGAGCGGGAGGCGGCGAACCGCATGCGCGAGCGCGCCAAGGAGCTGCAGCGCGAGAGGCTGGAGGCGGCCAAGCGCGGCCTGCCGCCGCGCGGACAGCCCTCCTATGGTACGGACACTTTAACTACATGTATGAAAGTGTAGGAACCCCACGTGTTACCAAATATAATTTGGTCCCTTTCACGTCAACCGGGTCCTTTGGGAATTAAAGATGGTTATTAGGAGTATTATTTGTGAGCCACATCTTTCACATAGGGTGACGTAGTGGGGAAAAGTTTCCGCAGGTACACTTGCGAGCAACATCTTTCACATAGGGTGACGTAGTGGGGGAAAGTTTCCGCATGTACACTTCCGAGCAACATCTTTCACATAGGGTGACGTAGTGGGGGAAAGTTTCCGCATGTACACTTGCAAGCAACATCTTTCACATAGGGTGACGTAGTGGAGAAAGTTTCCGCATGTACACTTGCAAGCAACATCTTTCACATAGGGTGACGTAGTGGGGGAAAGTTTCCGCATGTACACTTGCGAGCAACATCTTTCACATGGGGTGACGTAGTGGGGAAAGTTTCCGCATGTACACTTGCGAGCAACATCTTTCACATAGCGTGACGTAGTGGGGAAAGTTTCCGCATGTACACTTGCGAGCAACATCTTTCACATAGCGTGACGTAGTGGTTGCAAGCAAAAAAATAGAACCCAAATATATTTATTATTGTAATTGTTAAACTCTCTTTTTTTGTATGTATTATATATTTCTTTGAGTGTAGCTTTGAACGTTACTACTAAATTAGACTCCAAAGTAACACATTTTTTGTTAAAAATTACTATAACTTTTTTTTTAGGCCATATAGGAGAAGATCGCCTTTGGTTCTATAGATATATGTACATATTCTTGATCTAAGAGTTTACTCTTGAGGTAAGCAAGATATTCCTTTCATTAGTCCCAAACCAGCAGAAGCAAAACTCATGCTAGGCGTAGGTTCAGAGAAAATAGGGCTGTGGCCAGGAGTGAATTCATCATCATTCTGGCAAATTTATCTGGTTTATCTTTTCAAAACTATGTTAGTTTGTCGTGGCATAGGGTATATGTTTTATAAACAACAAATAAAAAAAAAGGCAACAGTAAATGAATAACAACGCAAATAATGCACGCAAGTGTACTCGGAAGTCAACAGGAGAGGCGAGGATCAGCTGATCTGCCAATAGCTCGATCGAGACGCATAAATGTAACTCATTGCTTTTATTAAAAAATCAATACAGTTTTTTTTATATGCAGGAAGTGGCTTCGGAAGCTCATCAATATCATCATCTGCAGCAACAGAACCTATTGCTGAGAAGATACCTACTACACCGGCTCGCGACATGTAAGTGTACTATTTAAATTTATTACTAAGAATAAGCAAGTTATTAATGTCATGAAATAAGCGTTCCCGTCACCGTAAAGGCTTTCGTCCACTAGGCTCGCCGAGTAGACGAATTTACTATGAAACTGCGTCCATTAGCGGCGACCCGCGCGAAATGAACCGCGTCCGCGCATCGCTCGAAGACGAATTTCTTCGCCGAAGCGGTTCGACTCGGCGAGCCTCAGTCGGCGGGGAATCAGATGCACATCGACGAGTTTCGTATATTTATTTATATAAATATAACTATATAGCTACCGGGCCACGCGTTGCTGTGGCTAGGTGATTTGCAATAATAAAAAAATAAAAACTTTCCTATCTCTTAAGTTTGACCAAACTGCACACATTGTGCAACATTAGATTAAAATTGTCTCATTAATTTTTTAGTTTGTCGTGGAAAAACAATGAGGCACGAAATTTGTATATAAATAGATTTGTTTTAGTTCCGACAAAGCAACCTATTGTTATGTTGGCATTGTGTTGATATATAATTAAATAAGTTTGAAAAAAAAACGATTTCAACTAATTTTTAAAGATTTCTACGAAATAAAGAAATTTGATTTTCACTTAGGCAGGTATAATGAATTCTCCATTATTTTTACTTCTATGGTATCACTGAAAAATCTTTTGAGAGTTAAGACTAACGTCGACTGATCGACTAACCGCGTCGAATCAATCAATTATGGTTTATTCACAATGTATGGGTTAATTTTAAGAAAAGTTAAAACAAGTTATTGACCTTTATATTATAAGGAAAGTATAACAGTAAAAATAATAAAATACTCTTGTAGAGATTTAGGGGTATCAATATTGTGATGTAGTGACATTAAATAATTGAATGTAATCATTTCACGTAACTGTCAAATACCTTATTTATAATTATATTATTATATAGTACTATACTTTGACAGTTAAGTCAAATCCGTTTCTCTATAGGAGACGTCATAACGGCGTACTGTTTTGACGTTTAATTCCATACAAGTTTCTACAAAACGAATTCTGTAGAAACTTGTGTGAAATATAGTGAGGTATAATGTCACACGTCGCTGAATGAAATAAAATAAATCTTTGGTTTTATAATAAAATATAGTAATTAATCTAATTTGAACTTAATTTAAATTTTTTATATAACAGTTAATTTTCTGACTAACATAGTGTTACGAGCTTTGGTTCGGGATTAGAGAATTATACCAGATTGTTACCGAAATAGACACACTTTATTTTAATAGATCACAAAATACACAGGGAAACTAGCAACAACACAATTACAATAATTTATTATCACTAACTTCTTAATTCACTTACACTTAAGTCGCTCTTAATTCACTTGACACTCACTTGAAACTAAACTCACTTGAAAACTAACTAACTACTCCGCAATGCCGCGCTTTATATAGCAAAACGGTATTTCTAGAAACATCGCGACACCTCTTGTAAATTCAACAAATAGAAGTCTCTAAAACGAACTAGTATTTTCTATTAATGGGTTACTAACTACTTAGTTCCGTGTTGCCTCAACAGATGGCGTGTATCTTTATTTTGTAGCTCTATACAACTTCCCCAGTCGCCAATAGATGGCGGGTTATTCGTAACAATAGTAAACGATTCTTAATTTTTTAGCCGGCTCGAATGTAGTTCGTGATTTAAATTCAGTCAAAAAACGCATATTTTAATAATCTCTATGCTGTTTTCTGTCAGTGGTCGCCCGTCGGGTCGTTCTACGATGAAGCTGGGGTCCCGCGGTACGGACGCGGAGTCGTTCGTGTCGCGGCTGCGCAGCGAGGGCGACGCGGCCGCCGCGCAGCCCGCCGCGCGCGCCAGCACCGACCTCGCCAAGGCGCCGCCGCCCGACCACAAGGAGTGAGTAGCCCCCGCACAGACCGACCACAAGGAGTGAGTAGCCCCCGCACAGACCGACCACGAGAAGTGAGTCTCCCCCGCACAGACAGACCACAAGGAGTGAGTCGCCCCCGCACAGACCGACCACGAGGAGTGAGTCGCCCCCGCACAGACCGACCACAAGGAGTGAGTTGCCCCCGCACAAACCGACCACAAGGAGTGAGTCGCCCCCGCACAGTCCCACCACAAGGAGTGAGTAGCCCCCGCACAGACTGACCACAAGGAGTGAGTAGCCCCCGCACAGACCGACCACAAGGAGTGAGTAGCCCCCGCACAGACCGACCACCAGGAGTAAGTAACTCCCGCACTATTGTAATAAGTATCCACAGAAAGACGTTTTTGTATTTTTTTAGCGTAGCCGAAACTTACACGCTTTATACACGTTAAACTTATAACACCCATCCTTCGTTGGGGATTCGAAAGGCTGTAGGCCGCGTACCTGTGCATTCTATTATGTACCATAAATGGTTTCGTTTAGGTTTATCGTACGATCGTTTTTGCAGTGTACACCTGCGGTTTGAAGAACGCCTCACACTGGTCGCGGGCAGGGACGGAGATGTTCAAAACTTTGAACTTAGCGGTAAGTTACACTTTTTAAAAACTAAATAATTCATTTACGACAGACGTGAAATATGCATATTGCTGTTATTGTATTCATTCCCTAAATAACAAGTAGAACAATTTATTATAAGTTAACTAATGGTCACTTATATCATTGATAAAACAACAAAAAACAACAACTCCTTACTAAACCCAAAAAAAAAAAAAAAACTTTGTACAAAAACTCTTTTATCTTTGACTATTTTTAAATATATTTTTAGTACCTATATTTAATTGTAATAAAATACAATTTCAAAACCTATGTTGTGCTTTAAATATATATTTTTCTACCTTCTATTGAATATTGTTCTGAGCCAATGAGCTTTTTTGCTAGGTTTGTTGACGCTCCGCATTAGCAACGAACAGTACGGACGTATTCACGTGCACGTCGACAATAAGGACACCAGGCCACTGCAACTACAGGTGAATATAACTCATACTACACCATTTATAAGCATCTCAGCGAAAAATTTAAACAAGTTAGTCTATGGTTACTCTATTCTGACAAGTAAAAAAAATATTGGGGAATTTTCTCTTTTTAAAATAGCAACACTTTCAATACTCAAAATGGCGCGAAAAAACGGTGGAATGGAAAGAGCAGGGTTACAAACACTGTAATTCAATTTTTAATTCCAATGTGTGTTTAGTTAATTATTGGAGTATGATTTACATGTTGTATGTATTTTGTTTTACCAACCAGAGGGTACCGTAGGTTACTTTTATGTTTTTTTTATTTATCAACACTCGTGCGAAAAATAGATATAAATTACGTGTAAATTAATCTTGTACTTATTTTATATATAAGTTTAAGAGGACTACTGGCAATAACCATTTTTAGGTATTATTCTAGGTGTTAGTAGCAAAATTAAGTGTTTAAACTAAAATTTCTTTTTAATTTAAAATAAGCTTATAAGAAAATGGAAGCTTCTTAAAGTGTCTATAATTGAGTCTATAACTACATATCAACTTTTAAGAATGTGCGTGCTTGCAAGAATTGTATACTATAGCAGGCCAGCCCACTCCGCACAGTAGGTATAAAGCTACAAGTACACGGCGGGGTCGACTAAACGTGCCAAAATTCAGTGGGCTGCTGCGCGCCGGCCGGGCCGCACGTTAGCTCGATGCTCACTCACGCGCTGCGTCACGTCATCCGTTTTAGGCTATCGAGTTATTAGTACCTAGCCTAGGTTTATTTCTTCACAAAAATAGAGTAATAGGCACAAAACTGACTGGTAATTAAATATTCAGATTAATTAAAAAAAGACCCTAACGTCGTGGCGTTGTCAAAATAAATAAGAATTACACCATAGAAAGAGAGGCAACTTCTCGGTGAATATAACTGTAGGTAATTAGCGCCGTGCCACCTTAATTGCGACTTTATTGTTTCGAAATAAGGGTTGCTATTTATTTACGTTATTTGTCGGAGTGGGACTTCAGTGGGCGTAGCAAAGGGGGGGCGGGCCGCACCGGGTGTCACCTTTTTTGGGGTGACACCCACCCGGTCTCTCAACTTTAAGAACAATGTACAAACAAAAAAAATCGCTACACAAAAATTTATTTTTGTGTAGCGATTTTGTGGAGGAATCCCACTAGCTCAGCTCTATTCTATGTATAATTCGGGGATTCGGGCAAAAGAGCCTGACGCTGTCGTGGGGGATTCCCCATCCCATACTCGCGATCTTTAACGTCTCAGTTGCAACATTTCTCATTTGTTTCGTGAAGTGTGTTGTGTTTGGTTGGCGTGAATTGTTAAACGTGTATTACTCTATAGTGATAGATAATAAAAAGAAAAAAAAAAATATTTTAGAAACTTAAATGCTTGCGGCTGTCAAAGCTAGAAAGAAGAAATTTTAATTGTATAACAATTCCTTTTCTGTCTTAATTATTATTGTGTTTTGTTATTTCTTCAATATTATAAATAATAAATGATCCATGTCCTTTATCATATAAAATTTATTGCTTTTTACTTTCGATGGGGTGACACCACCAACTTCCGCACCGGGTGCCACCCAAGGTAGCTACGCCACTGCCTGTACTATTATGTATTCGGTGCCTTTGGTCTTGTTAAGTATCTCAGTGTTCAATAAAACTTACATATTTTACACACATTTTTTTTTATTTAAATATGTTCACATTTTTGTCCAGACTCATCCTAACGTAGACAAGGAAGCATTCAGATGCAACGGTGTGATCGGTCTGAAGCAGAGTCAGCGAGCCTTCCCCCTCAACAGTGACGTGGGAGTGCTGAAGTGGAGACTCAACGCTAACGACGACAAGGTTGCACCACTCTCGGGTGAGTGAATAGGTCTAAAATAGAGCTAGTGAGGCGTCTCCCCTCCCTCTCCAGCACTTCAATACTTAATGCTTACTAGTCTGAAGTAGAGGTGGGAAACTCCCTAGGGGTAATTAACGCTAACGAAGACAAGGCTGTACCTTTTTTGGGTGAGTAATAGGTCTGATGTTTTGATCTGTTTGCACTATTTACTACTTAAAGGTGTTCAATAAAGAGAAATAAATGAATAAAATCTTGTATCTGTTTTGCATAGCATTACATTTTATAGGTGCCTGTTGTAACCTTCTTCTAAATAAATAAAAATGGTGTGCTGTTCGTTGGTAAGCACATCATTTGACAACGGTCGGACCGGTTGAACATTTTTTGTTCTTTTATGTGTTGAATATTAGTCCAAATAAGGTTTTTATTGAAACGAATATTGAAAAAGTTGTTCGGAAAATGGGGAAACTTGGAAGTACTTTTTCCCATAAAATTAGAACAAATTTATTGCAATTTTGACAGGACATTTGTCTTGTTAGCTACTATGTAACATATTATAATATTCAAACTGCAAAATCTGAGTATTCTTTGTGTCTGTTGTTTGAATGGTTCTAACATAGGTCACACAGGAATAATTCCTATTGCGCGATTTTTCTATTAAGAGAAAAAAATAACAAATACGAAATACCATTGATGAATTGATTTTCTTATCATATAAAGATTGTGATGTATGAAAGTGACCATACATTGTCCGTGCGCAGTGAACTGTTGGCCGTCGGACGGAGCGGGCGGCGGCTGCGACGTCAACATCGAGTACGAGCTGGAGCGGGACCACCTCGTGCTCAACGATGTCAACATACATATTCCCCTGCCGTAAGTCTCTTACCGACCGATATTATCATAGGTTTTAATCTGTAAACCATATCTGGCTATAGAAAGATCTCGGTTAACATATAGGTTATAATGTTTTATCCTACGTAAGCAATACTAACAACGTTTATATAAAGGCTGTACTCAGTTATTGAGAAAATCCTTAAAAACTAACCTAAAAAGTTTTCTAATTTTTGTGGATTTTCTTAGTAACGGAATGAAAAAATCCAAAATAAAAAATATGTACGATTTAAAATCTTTAACTTTACAGGTTCTACTTTTATGAAAAACGAAGATAAAATACCCTGAAATTCAAACGGTCATAACTTGTAAACGGATAGTTTTTTTGTACATGTCAGATACACCCTGTACTTATATCGTTTTTATTATTATTAAAGCGAAATATTTTGCAAACCAACATTTTTTGCATCATTATAATTTTAACTTTTTTTGTTTCTGTAATCGTCTACAGTTTTAGTTAAAAGTTATTTGCGAACAATTTTTTATAAAAATAACATAAACAAAAAAATCGATAATCAAAAAAGTCAAAATATTCAAACCCTTTCCGTAACTTTACGGGGTTAAAATTAAAATGACCATGCTATGCTTATGTTATTTAAATTTTAACATTTTTCTTCAATAGATTTATTTATCGTGCGTAGATAGATTTCCTGTTTCTTTTATTTTTTATGGTACTTATGCGGTGAACTGTTTGCCCACAGTTCAGGCAATAGCTCAGTGGTGGTCCACCAGTGGGAAGGCAGCTACGCCCAGAAGGGCCGCTCGGTCATCTGGAGCGTGCCCATCATTAACAAACTGCACAAGTCGGGCAGCCTCGAATTCACGTAAGTATTACCATATTATGACATTTTTTGTCGTGTCGATAATCCGGAGCTGATAGTGAAGTGGCACATCGAAATCTATCCGAGTAAAGCCACACTGTCTTCCGTCACAAAAAGGTCTATTGCAGGGTTTCGGGCATAACCTAAGAAGGAAGTCTCCCTAGCAGACCTTTGTCGCCTGTGGAACAGCCTTATCTCCATCCGGTTAGAAACGCTTGCGGAACACGTTGAGGCACCGTCTCAGTTCTTCTGCCAACGGGGAAGCTCACCCATTACCGGAGATCATTCTACACTCTCTAGTCTGTTTTCTCTACAGAAAATGCCCATTATCCACATAAGGAGAGTACTAGTCCTCCTTCATTTACTTCCCGTCGCCTCTTTAATTGAAGGTGATGTTGGCTACATCCCGTCCTCGCAACTACAGGATAACTGCAATTGAATATTTGTTCACCGAAAGACCCAGAACAACTCAATGTCTCATGATCGTAAGTAACAAACAAGACTTTTTTCTCCATTAGTGTTACCCCAGCGATACCAAACGACTTCTTCCCCCTAACGGTGACGTGGACCTCGGACACATCCCTGGCGCTGCTGACGGCCACGAAGGTCACGATGGCCGAAGAGCCAACGCCCGTGGACTACTCGCAGGAGATCAGCTTCCATCCTGATAAATATGAAATTGTTTAGCTTGGGAAGATTCATTGTATTGTAGCAGTAGATATGGTAGATATGGTCAACATTTATTATCAACAAAAAAAAAAGAAGAAGCAAATATTGTGATAGAGGAAGTGCATCAATAGTTTAATAGTCACTTATTTACTACTTAATTTGCTGACCGAGCAAAATGTACGGTCATTAGTCGTACAAGTGTAGTGACACAAAATACATAATACTACTAGCAGCGCCCCGCGGTTTCACCCGCGTAAGTCGTAATCCCGTGGGAATATCGAGATAAAAAGTAGCCTATATGTTAATCCAGGTCTCCAGCTATCTACATACCAAGTTTCATCGCAATCCGTTCAGTAGTTTTGGCGTGAAAGAGAAAACATCCATACATCCATACATCCACACATCCATACATGCTCACAAACTTTCACGTTTATAATATTAGTAGGACAGGTATAGAAATCCCACTTCCCCAAATCATTTAAATAAATAGCGACTCTTGCTCTAACACTATAAAGTCGCAATTCAGGTCGCACAGCGTTAATTACCTACAGCTATATATTCACCGACTAGTTGCCACTCTTTCTATCGTGTAACGTATCTGTTCCGATAATGCCACGACGGTAGCGTTTTCTTTTTTAAAGAATTTATTAATCTGAATATTTAATGACCAGTAAGTTATGTGCCAATTACTCTACTATTGTAAACCTAGGCTAGGTAGTAATAACTCGATAGTCTAGTTATGATACGATAGTGCCTCCCGGCCGTGCGGAGCCCCACTGAATGTTGTCAGGATGAGTCGATCCCGCCGTGTACTTGTAGCTTTATACCTACACTGGAGAGTGGACCTGGCCTGGTAGTGGTGACTATACATTATTTGTTGAAACATTCATTTATAAAATGGATGTTTTAATGTCTAGAACGATAGATTACACGTATATACACATAGGGCAATGCAGAGATGCGCGTTTGAACAAACAAACAAAAAACTCTTTAGCTTTATTATATAAGTATAGATTAATATGAGATTCAGAACCAAACTATATAACCTACATCTATACTGTTTTCATGTGGTAAATGCGAAAAATATCGTGGGAGCGCCATGCTTCCGCCGGCTTTACTGGAGTGATACCACCCACGGCTTCACAGAAAACCGGCAGTGAAGCAATGCTTGCAATTTTCTCTTTCGAGTGAGTGAGGCTACCGAAGGCTCTAACCCTTCCCTCCCCCGTCTCCTCTACCACCTTTCCCCTACTCCCACATTAACGGCTAACGCACTTGTGACTCTTGAGTTGCAGGTGCCCATGGCTGGTGGTAGTCATTTACCATCAGGTGACCCGTCTGCTCGTTTACCCCCTACACCATAAAAAAAGTAACTCCATCTGTTTGTTACGTTTTCACTAAACTGCTAAACTATTTGATGAATTTCGGTGTAGAGATAGAGGTAACCTTGGAGAAGGATATAGACTGTTTTTTGCCCCGAAAATAGAGTTTAAAGGTGCAGACAAAGTGTGGCCACAACTAGTTAAATATGATTTTAACATTTTCTTTTTTAGTGACATATGTACCAGGTCACCGGTAAATGAAACCGGTCTTACAATAAGTGGAACAGTATAATACAAACTATTGCAATAAAGTTTTATATGCAGTCCCCTTCGCCCATATCTACTGCTACTAATGTATTATTTAGCCTAAATTGAAATTTGAAACTTATTATAATTAGTGTTAAGGACTAATTTTTGTTCTATTGTGTTAAATTAATGAGTTTATTATTATATTACAAAAATATATTATTCTATATGTAACATTCCTGCTAAAGGTGTGCCAGAAAATGTTTCAAAAACAATAAAATTATGAGTTGTATACAATGTTATTTCTAAACCCATACCACATACACGATTAGATCATGATTATTAGGTATGTCTTAAAAATGTGTTTATTAGGTATGTTAAATATTCATTCAATAATAGCTGTTGTCCTCGACTTCGTTTGCGTGGAAATTCAAATTTTATCTCACGGGAACCGAAATTTCTGCGCAATTATCTTAATTTCTCGTTCCGTAAGAACCTTCTACAAAGTATTAGAAAACATGAAAAAAAAGAGATGAATGAAATCGATGTCTTTCTCAAGTTATGGTGCGACCAAGGGAACTAGATATCCATTAGTTGATTGAGCTTGAAAAAATGGGTTTTGAAACAAAAAGAAACGATTTTGCACATTTCTAAAGAATACATTATTAATTTTCATGTCAATAAACTTCAATGAATATTTTAATTTTTATTTTTATGCAGATATTTTAAAAAAAATCTGGACATCCTTGGTATAATAATACCTGTAGTTTTATTCATGTCAGCTCTCTCTCTCAAACGAAAATATCGGTTAATTTTTCAGTTTCATAATAAGATTTCTGTATTAATAGTCACGAATGTTCCTAAAATATTTGGCGCTTTACGTTATTCACGAGGCTAAATTTGATGGCAGGCAATCGTTGACATTTGTTTATAGATAACGAACATGCACATTTGAGATGAATTTATATATTAGGCTGGACGTGACACGCCAACCCACTTCCGTTCTGGTGGTTAAAAGGCTAAGTTTGTTTTCAAATTTAAAAAACAATGTTTTCGTTGTATAACTCTATTTTTCATTTCTCTATTTCGTAATGTAAGTGTACTACAACCGAGTAGTTTATATAGATTGTATAAATACATAAATGATAAATAATGTCATAAAACATTACGTGTTGTTTTATTGTGTGTAAGAATGTACGTGTTAGTATTGAGTTGTGTTTGTGTCGGGCTCGTCGGAGCGCAGTGGAGGATGGAGAAACCACACTATTTACGTAACAAAGCTTCCTTGAGAAATGTTAGAACGTTGAACTTAACTGAGACTTGTGAGTATTGACTAGACGTCGCCTATTTTGAGTTTTAACAAAAGCGTTATATAAGCGCTCTGAGTGCTAATACTTGTTCCTGGACCCCCTCCTATTTTAGGCGATTCCGTCAAATCATCGAAAACGCTGGTGGTGGTAACAATCCTGGGGGTTTCCACACGTAGAATAAAACTTGAATATATGTTTTTTTTATTTTTGCAATTTATAAAATACATTTTGTTTTTATATTAAATGGCTCGACAACATTCTGTATCGTGCGGACCAACCATGGGTACCTATTAAAGTATTTGTATGTCTTGAAATAAAACTGCGAGATTGAAGGTAGGTAGCTAGCGTATAATGCGAACTGATCCGTGTTACAATTATTTCCTCTTATATAGTAGCATACAATATATAATTTATAAGTGGTGAGTAAACAGAAATACATTACACCTATAGGCACGTATGCTGTTTATGAGGACGATCTTGTGTTATTAAATGAATTACGGTTGAATTTCGACCTCTAAGCGACCATCAGTAAGTGTAATCAGGTCATAACATGATATTGCAGTCTTTTCATCGCTTCAAAACTACGAAGTAAGCGCGAAGCCGGCCAACGAAACAACGTACCCTTGGATAGCCCGCGTCGTACATTCCAGTTCCAGAGACGTGCCGCATGTCTGTACAGCAACATGCATCGACGCAGCCATATTTATTACTGCAGCGAGGTGTCTCTACGTGTACGTAGCTTTTTCTATTCAGATATGTAGCTATTACCGTCTACACCTATACGACTATTAATTACCTACATGACTTATTGATTAACCAAGAAACAATGACATGACAGCCCTGGGAAGAGCCTTTGTTATATACAAGGTAATCTGTTAACAGTTATAGTTCTAAGAGTAATGAGAGTAATAATACCTAATAGCAGTAATTACTCAGTTGTGTCACCGTTTCTTTGTAAACAATTAGTCATGTAGGTCTACATGGTAGCTACTGATACATCATCAGACATTATGTGTACCTACTTACTACAGAGTCATAATAAGATCATATGAGGACATAAAACAGAGAGCAGAGTTAAAATTATCTATATTTTCCAGAAAAAATAGCAATATATCATGAGATATAAACAACAAACCTGAAATGAAGATGATAATAAAAAAGCTCTTGGTAATATCTACATATGCCACCGTTGCTTGGTTACATCCCATATCATATCTTGATGTGCGCTGCATAAAAGCAGCTAAGTACAAGATATTATTTACTCTTGGCCAGACTACCTTCAGCACATACCATCGCCCCTTCAGTAGATCTACGAATGGATGTTAGGCGACCTTTACATGTGACAAGGAACAACTACATCATCATCACCCCTAAAACTCAGTGAAATTCGGATATTTTTTTATTAGATATATGGCCATGTTTATATTTATCACGCCGCTGGCAATAGCTATGGAGAACAGAGTTCATGTCGCTAGTTTGTACTGTCACTAAACTACATCTAACCCATTTCAGTTTGAAGGTTAACTACACCACAATAATATACAGATCGAAGCGTCTGCGTGCTTTGGCGTTTGTCTTTTCCTCAGAACTAAGCAAGCAAGCTTTTGATGACATAGGCTTAATAGTAGTGAAGAGTAAAAACGTGATAGGAACCTGGTCAGTGATCGAACTCTTCACCGACGTGAACAGGACAGACGAAGCGTTTACCTGGTTCGGTAATTTAGATTATTTACATGGGAGTGTTAATGCTAAAGTTGTCGGATACGCTATGAAGAAGGTTAGTAGTATTATGTATAAATTTCTGAGATATCCCCTCCCCCCTCAGAACGGGTCACGTAGTATGGGTACGTTCCCTAAGCTACTGTACCTACAATAAATTATAGTTTAGAAAAACTAAAAAACATGCTTTGATAGCAAACCGAATAAAAAAGTTAAAAAGAGTTTTACCATCCACCTCCTGCACCATCATCAGACCAACGTTACCAAGCCCAATCTGATGGACTCGTTATAACGAATCATATGACCCCAAACTCGAGGGGTTTACTAGTAACCACTGAAGAGTTCCACTATCCTCTTTCTAGCTCTTTTGGCATATTGGCACCACTGGTGTTGCTAGTTAGTTAAAGGGGTCGGACTTCCAGGCTATAGCCAGTTCGTACAGGTATGCGACCCTGACCTGTTCAAGCTGCTTACACTTCCCAATCCCAATAAGCAAAATGCATTTCTTTCCCTTATTGCCTATCTTTCCCTTTTAATTAAGTAATTTAAAGGTAATTTTAAGTCAAATTTTTGATTTGCCCCCTGGCTGGACCGACAAAATCAAATTGGGATGCCGAAACTAAATTACCCCCCCCCCCCCCCCTGGGCTAAAAGCTGGGTACGCCCATGGCGTGAGTGTATGTATGTGTATGGTGTTGTCAGTGTTTATAGACACGGTAAATTCATAAAGACTGTCTAATTTCCGGAACTAATATTGTTCACCAGGGTCTCATCATAACACCAGAGCAACACTACAATTTGACAGAACTAAACGTGTTCGTCGGTTTGGACATATGCCCGAGTATTTTAACACACTCGGTAAACAATACTAAAGGATTCGCAGTACCGTGCTACCATTCCTGTTCCATCGCCCAGATGTTGAGAAGCAACTCATTGTGTAATCATTACCACGGTGTCGAAGGTGGCGCCGTCTTTGATACAATAAGTAATAAACTAATGGGTGTTGCCACGTGGGGGACTTATTACCCTAAACACGAGTTACCTGTTGGTTTCGCATTTGCTAACTCAGATAAATTTTATAAGGATTTTACTTGTGCAAGAAGAATACGTAACGATAATGGATTATTGGTCACAAGGGGGTACTACCAGAGCATTTGCGACGCTTAATAAGTTTATAAGTAAATATTGTTGTTTTTTATTTTATTTTTTATTATTAATTTTAATTACCCGCGATTCTGGACATTTGGATTAAAAAAAAAAACATTTTAAGAGATAACGTTAGATAGGAATACAAAAATAGCAATAGACTTAATATGCTGCCTTGTGGTACACCGTCAAGACATTTTAAAATTCTAGTTCTTAAAGATCCGTTATTTGTCCCGCTCGCCCGCTCTCTAATAGGTTTGAGTATAATATATATAAATAATAGGTGAGGTTCGAGAGTGAACATGCAACACTAGGTATCGAATGCTTTCGAGCGATTTATAAATGCTTAACATGTTCCGGGACAACACGTCGATAGCCGTAATATTAAGTTAGATTGATATGGCACTACGGGCACAGGTGGGCATCTTGTACTTGATGAATCATGCAGCCCGTCAACAGCCGACCAGTTTAAATCAAACTTAACGTTAGTACCTATATTAAGTTTATGTTTTAAATACTGTTTTAAGGAATCACGTGACCTAGTATCGTATTACGCTAACTCGTTTCTTCAGAGATGTACCGAAAGCTCACGATTAAGTTTTATGTTGAGCCTCATGCATACGGGCTTACACTTACATAGTGACATAACGTCTGAAGGCGGTAGCGGTACTCACCGATATAAATTAGTTTCAACAAGTGTTCAGCGTCACGGCGTGCGCATTGTTATTAAGTCGTGTTTGTTTTTGTCACTCAAATTACGAGGTAAATATTGCTGATTAGTTATTCTAAGTTGTATTTTTTAGAATGTACTTAATGTACTTCTTATGGTCTTTTGTTACTTATAGCTAATAACTACACATCGTGAAGAGTATTTCATACTCATAATGATGGATATAATATAATTTGTAGGTATATTTGAATTATTTTCATCAACAACCCGTTAACGTTCCACTCAGTAGCGGATCCAAGGGGGGGGGGGGGCTAAGGGGCTCAAGCCCCCCCCAATAGCATCTGAGTTCTTCCGTGACAAATCTTAAACTGAACTTGATATTATTCTAATTGATTTTCTTTGCAAGCATTACACTACCTAAGGTAAAATTGTCATCAATTATCTTTACCTTAATAAGTATTATGTTTTCAATTTTTTTATTGCTATTAGATATTTTGATTGCGTGACAAATTTGAATCCACGCGCTTCTCGAGTATTATTTAATCCCTTCAAGAATTAGTGGTTGGCTATTTATTACAGTACAGTAGTTACAGTAAAGACAAGTATAAATATTTCTTGGAATCTTCATTACAGACAAGTACAAATATTTCATGGAATCTTAAGAACCATCTCGTGATTACAATTATTAAGAGCATACAAAGGGTGGACAAAAAGAAATACCTACTCTTGCCTAGTAAATAGCCAACAACAGCATGGTGCATATTTTTTGCATCACTTAATATTTTCTGGCCCTGATAGTGAGGGTAAGTATTCTGTAGCTCTAAGATCTTTAGTCACTCGTCCACTTTGCAAATATAAAAAGGTGTTAGCAATCTTCAGAAACCACTCCGTAACACATTTGCCACAAAATGGCGGTAATAAAAAGCACAAATTCCAAAAGTTCATATGAAAACCCTAAAAAGGCTGTCAACGTTTTAATTGAAACTGAGAAACTGAAAATAATTCAATCAAATAGAGAGCGGCTGATTCCTATATTAAAGACAATCATACCATGTGGTCGATAAAATATATCCTTAAGAGACCAGCGAGATGATGGTACATTGAGTGATAGTGATAAAATCGGTCAAGGTAAATGTCAAGCACTTTGAAATTTCGTATTGATGCAGGTGATTCATCTCTCCAACAGCATTTAGAGACAGCGCCGGAGACGACGGCGAGAACGAGGAGAACGGTGTTCCGCCGGTCACTGAGGCGGAGGTAGGGGCGGCTGTTCTACGGATCCGTTCCAAGAACACCGCCCACGAGCCAGACGGGATCCCTGCCCGAGTTTTGGCCCTGGCCCTCGACCACATGTCGAACCGCCTCAGGGAGGTGTTCGACGCTAGCTTGACGTCTGGATGCTTCCCTAACTGATGGTAGAGCTGGAAGCTGGACCTGTTAAGGAAGCCGGGACGGCCTACCGACTCAGTCGTGGCCTAGGTTGAATGTCTGGACAAGGCGGGTAAACTGTTTGAGAGGGTCCTCTCTGCCCGCATCGTCCGGCACCTTGGCGAGGTCGGCTCTGATTTGTCGGACGCCCAATTCGTTTTTCAGGCGGGGCGGACGTTCAGTGCTGTGTTGCGCCTAAGGGCCGTGACCGAAGAGGTAGTGAGTGGTGGTCGCGTGTTGTTGGCGGTCTCATTGGATATCGCCAATGCATTCAATAGTCTGCCATTCAGCTGCATCAGGGAAGCACTTCACTATCACGGGGTGCCACAGTACCTGAGGCGGCTAGTGGCAGACTATCTAGAGGAGCGTACCGTCATGTTCAAGGACCGAGATGGAGTTGTGGCGGTTAGAGCCATACGCGGATACCGCACCGTGAGATTGAGATCGAGCCACCATGGCTCGTTGCTCGTCCCGGCTGAAGGCTCCACGTGCTGGTTTTGCAGCCATACCAGCCGGTCATCGTCGAGTGGGCAGGGCGGCAGCACGGGACCCTTTCCTTCCGACTGACGCAGGTTCTTTCCGGGCACGGCTGCTTCGGAAAGTACCTGCACTCGGCCTCTAGGAGGTAATTGAGTCCCGCCTGTCACCACTGCGACTGCAGTGAGGACTCGGCTCAGCACACGCTGGCGGTTTATTCCGCTTGGGCAACGCATCGCTGAGCCCTAACTGCAGTCGTCATGAGTGTGACGAGACGGGTTTCCCCCGCCAACTGCTGTAGTGGCTGGACGTCGCCTAATTGAGAGGTTGTTACGCGAAGGTGGTTCCCGTGTTTTTGCGGATAGGCACTAGGGGGGTCCGGATGTCTTAATAAAAGCTGTTCCCGGATCCCTCCTATTTTAGGCGCAGTACGGCACTCCGTGTGGTTTTAGTTGGTTCGATTCCGACACACCGCCCCACCGAAAACCAAGGTTTTTACACGCCCAAAAAAAAGGGGTCTAACATGTTTGCAAAGTGCGTGAGTCAGCAAAAAGATTGGAACTTTTCAAGCAAGCTATCTTTGAAAAACACCTAGAGGCGGAAAGAGTCAAGTTACAAAGTCTTGGTGATACAAGCTGGGCTGAAAGGCATGATGCACTCCTTCTCTTTAAAGAGATCTTTAAATCTATAGTACAGTTACTGGTAGAAAACGAGAGAACTTCTCCGTCATTAAAATTGGTTAGTTTTCTGGCTTCTATTCAACGATTCGACTTTGTCTAACCTTTAACGTTAACCGCCGCTGTATTTGAAATTACCTACTGTTTTAGTTTCACGGCAACTCTAGGCTCTTGTATTAAATCTTAACTTTTGTTATGAGATGGATAGAAAGTGTAGTAAATACGCTTGAAAAGTAGGTTCAGAGAACACTGGAGTGTGGAGCGCAGCTTCTCTTCGCTTAAACTAATACAATCGTACGACAATGACCGAAGCCGGTTAATAAAGTGTTGTGTGCCTTTCAAGTATTTACTTTGCTAAAATCTACCCTCATCGGGGTCAAGCCCCTCCCAAATGTCAATCCTGGATCCGCCACTGGTTCCACTGCTGGGCACGGTATCCTCACAAGAGAAATAGAACGTAATACAATACAATTAATAAATATATATTACAATGTAGGTACCTATATTCACACGACAACGCCTGTGGCCGTAGCGGTCACAAGGTGCATCATTTCAATACTGGATAAACGCCTGGAGACGATAACACTTATAGTCGTTATCGTCACACCACCAGTAAAAAATGATGTAAAATAACAATAACACGCCGAACGACGGGTAAAAAAACGTAAGAAATTCTTAACTGTCATATCACAATTTTCACCTCCACTTCATTGTCCCGGAACGTGTTATAATGTTTTAAAATATTTCGAGAGAGTTGACGACGTTCAGCCTACAGAGTTGTGGCATACTCTTGGGTTGTGGCTTTTATGGATATATATAAATAAGACACATTTAGAAAAAAATTATACTTATATTATCTAATTATACGAAATTTAAAAAATGCCATAAAAATTCTAAGTACCTATTATTCATTTATCTACATTAAAATTAAACTTAAAATCTGTGTTTGAAAATGAAAATTTAAATGTTTTAGTATCCTCTTCGCCAGTTTTCTCATTGCTGATTACAACTTCTTTCTCAGCGTTGCTATTATTTTGACTTGATGGAGTAGTATTATCAGTTATGACATTGCTGCTGGCATTGGCTTGGTCAGGTGGTACACTGAAGTTAAACCTAAAAGACTCATCGCCAGTAGTCAAAAATGCAGACTTTCTCAAGAATGTTGCTTTTGGTTTATCTAGCACTTCTGATATTTTTATCTTGCTGGCCACTGTAAAACAAAAGTATATAAATTAGGATAAAACTTATTATAATGTTTGTTTGGAAAGTTTTCAGTTTCTTTTAAGTTCATACTTTAAACTTGGTGAACAACAACTGTGGGTGAGGTCTTTTTCCATTATTTTTTTTCAGCCATTTTCTATCAAGAAATGTTTAAACATATTAATTCTTTTAAACGACATTATGCACCATAATACTAAATAAACACTTAAACTTCTTTCTTGCAAATCTATACTACCATACGTTATTAATTATTATTATAAATGCAAAAGTAACTGTTTGTTACGCTTTCACGCATAGACCGCTAAACCAATTTTAATTAATGTTGGTATAGAGATAAACAAGACCTTGGAGAAGGACATAGGCTAGTTTTTGTCGCGAAAATCAACCTTGAAGGTGGCAAAATAGGGGATCAAATTTTGTATGGGAGACCAATTTAGTAGTAGTAGTAATCAAAAAATCTTATGACTACTAGCTACCACGAAGCATGTCCAGTCAACTCACCTCCTAATTAGCAGGGCAAGGAACGTCAGAAGAGCCTTTAACAGGGCCATGAACACTGGCGTTGAGGCGGATTGGGATGCCTATAAGGCCGCCAAATTCGAATACAAAAAACGCATCAGGTTGTATAGCAAAGCAGGTTGGAGGAAATTCTGCAGTAATATTGAATCCTGCGACCAAGCAACCCGGGTAAGGAAGCTCCTAGCTCAAGAACTGAATTCGAGAGCTGGCACTCTTCGGAGACCCGACAACTCATACACAACATCACCAGAAGAAACTGATCGCGTTCTACTAGAAACACACTTCCCAGGATGCGAGTTAGTACAGGCAGTAAACTGGTATGACGATGTATCCAATACACCAACATCTCAAGATTGTTCAATGGGCTCTCCAAAGTTTCCATCCATTCAAATCGGCTGGACCAGATGGTATCTTCCCTGCACTGCTTCAGTGGGGTGGACAATCCGTCATTGAGATACTGGCCGCCTTGTTACAAGCGTGCCTTGCACTAAGGTACGTCCCCAAAGGATGGAGGGAAGTCAAAGTGATATTCATCCCCAAGCCGGGTAAGAACGATTACACTAATGCGAAATCATTCAGACCAATCAGTCTCACATCCTTCATGCTCAAGACATTGGAGAGACTGTGTGAAAGAGAGCTGAGAGAAGGAACGCTTAGATACATACCACTACATAGCAACCAGCATGCTTATAGTTCAGGTAAATCTACGGAATCAGCGCTTCACCGGGTCGTAGGACAAATAGAAGCAGCTGTACAACAAAAGGGCATGTCTCGGGACCTTTATTGATATAGAGGGAGCCTTCGACAGAACTCATTTTACTAGCATTAGAGCTGCATTGGAGCGGGCACAAGGTGAGAGAGATGCTCATAGACTGGTAACCAATATGCTCAGCAAACGAGTAGTACGGTTCGCAGGTGAGTCACAGGCAGCCAAATTAGTTAAGGGATGCCCACAGGGAGGTGTACTCTCGCCGCTCCTGTGGAATATGGTTATAAATGACCTCATCACAAAACTAAATGCGAACCACTATTATACGGTTGGCTACACAGATGATCTGACTATACTTATATCAGGTAAGGTACAAGTACGGTCTGCGAGCTGACTCAGTCGGCTCTGCGCTTAGTGGAACGATGGTGCACTGAGTAGGACCTATCGGTCAACCCATCACGAACCGAGCTGGTAATGTTCAATCTCAAACGAGCCTTGGGCAACTATTGTCTGCCCACACTGTTCAACACGCAACTCACGACATCGCCCAAGGTGAAGTACCTAGGTGTAATTCTCGCCAGCAAGCTGTCCTGGAGCAGCCATATAGACTACAAGATAGAGAAGGCGAGCATCATTTTCTGGCAGTGTAAGAGGATGATCGGCAGACGCTGGGGTCTGTCCCCCAAGATCATCCTATGGCTGTACATCACAGTGATCCGCCCGGTTATTTCATACGGTTCCATCGTGTGGTGGCCTCGAGTTAAGCTAATCACCGTGGAGAACCAACTACGAAAATTCCAGAGGCTAGCGTGCATGGCGATTACGGGCTGCATGAGGACTACACCAACTGCTGCCCTGGAAGTCATGCTGGATCTAGCTCCTCTGCATCTATATATACAACAGGAAGCAGCTCTAGCTGCGACAAGGCTAAGGTCGCTGCACCTGTGGAGGGACAACGGGAGCCCGCATACGGTGATTTTGGATATCCAAGGACATACCGATTGTAATCGCCATAAAAGACCGGATCCCTAAACGATTCGTATTTGACAAAAAATATAGAATTCAATTACACGAGGACCAACGAATCGAGGGTCTAAACCCTCGTGAACTCAGGATCTTCACTGACGGCTCCAAAACAAGGTATGGCACTGGCTCTGGGGTCTTCTCAGAGGACCTAAATATAAAAACAATAGTCACTCTAGGTACCCATAACACAGTATTCCAGGCCGAATGTATGGGTATTTCTATGGCTGCTGCAGCTGTCACTGCAAGGAAGGTAAAGGATCAATCGATACAGATACTATCCGATAGCAGGGCTGTGTTACAAGCCTTCGACGACAATGACATCAGTTCGGGCCTAACTACGAGTGCTACCAGCGTCTTAATGAGGTATGTGAACTCAACAAAGTAACCCTCCAATGGATAAAGGGTCACAGCGGCTCTAGAGTCAACGATGCCCTCCTTGCAATTAGCAAGGAGGGCATCAGAGATGTGCAGCATGGGCCCAGAACCCATAGTGCCCCTACCCTCCGGGCAAATTCGGACATTGGTAAGGATGCGCACTAGAGACCAACACAATTTCATATGGGCAAGCCAGGAAGACTGCGGGCAGTCGAGGGCGGCACTTCCCGCCATAAACAGCCGGCTGTCGAGGAAGCTACTCCTTCTGAACAAGCGTCAGCTGCGAGCGGCAACCGGAGTTATCACCGGGCATGGTTCTTTTAACAAACAACTTTCTGCTATAGGTGCTACGGACAGCCCGCTGTGCAGAGCTTGCATGGAGGCAGAGGAAACAGCAACCCATGTACTTCTGGACTGTCAGGGGGTTGCAGAATACCGGGCTAAGTACCTTGGCTCGCCAGGGTCACTCTCCGAGATCGTCGGTAACGTTAAGGGGTTACTGGGATTCTTCGGGGAGTTAGGGTGGCTCGAATAGCTTCTATTCCCACCAACGCAAAATACGCGATGTGTCGTGGAGTTACGGAAACCAGCCCGTGAAACCTAACCTATGGGATACCAATACTTTGCCAAGTTAGGAGATATAAATGATGATTTTTTATATCTCCTAACTTGGCAAAGTATTGGTCTCCCATACAAAATTTGATCCCCTATTTTGCCACCTTCAAGATTTATTTTCGGGACAAAAACTAGCCTATGTCCTTCTCCAAGGTCTTGTTTATCTCTATACCAACATCTACGCTATTTAGTAAGGAAAATAAAGAATGTTCTTGTGTTTTTGGTCAATCAAATCAAAAAATCATCCCTCACCTGGGATGATTTTTTGTTCGTAAACAACTTACCTACTGTCTACGATTTAACATTGATTGTAAATGGTGGGTGTACTTCATGATTTTTCATTAGTTTATAATATCGCGAGATTGTTTATAAACTAACACAATCTTATGGTGACATATATATGTAAAGGCTCAGTAGCTCAACTGTAGTCTCCTGTACACATAAATTGAACAATTCTATTAAAATGATTTGCATGCCATTAAAACTTAATAGTGTAAAGGTAAAATACTTAAAAAGAAACACGGTCCATACATGATCTTACTTTTGGCCAATTTCTTCTCTTCGGCAGCCATCTTAGCTCTGTAGTCACCAAAATGTGTTCTCATAAGTTGTCTCTTCCGAATCATAGGCTGATTGTTGTTTTTTAAAACTGTTAGCACCTTCCATGCGTCTTGCACTAGACATAAAAATAAGATTAGTTACACTTTTGCTTGAAAAAGATACAGGTGTGAAACCGGCAAGTCTTTAGCAAACATTTAATGCTGGTAAAGGAAGCTCAAAGATGTATGTAAGAATCGTAGCAAATATACAGAAAGAAAAGAGGGTGAGTATATGTATGTAGATGTGGTGTTGCTCTACCAGGGATGTCTAAATATGGATTCTATTTTGTTATGTTGGTGGTAAGTTATTTAACTAGAATGAAAGCACTAAAATTATGCTTTCTATGCGATATTTATGCGAGATTCTTAACTACTATGGACCTTTACATAATCCACACATCCATACAGATTAGCTACTGTAAAATAAAAACATGTATGAAACTGTATATCTTCATAAAAACGTAGGATACTTTTACTGAAAACTGTAAAGATCAGCATTAAAACCAATGTAACCGTTTATTGTGTACCTCGGACAATTAATGAAAACTACAGATTGTCTGGCAGTCTAATTTAGATCGTTTTTAATGTCTTGTTATATTTCATAGACCAGTATAACTTGAACTGTCATTGTACATTCTATACAATGATAGGTCAAAATAAAATAAATTAATTTGATATTATGATTGTAATGCCCTGAATCGGCATCTATTCATTATCAATGCAATAGACAGCCCTCTATGCAGAGGAAGTCTCAACAGCCACCCTAGCACACAATGGGCAAGAATCCTAAGTAAGTAAGGTAGCTCCTGCCTGTGAATGCCCCGGGAGGATTCTGTGCTTCTGGAAGGAGGCTGTCTCAACTAGCTCAACTGGCTGTCTCAACCAGCCAGTCTAATCTGAATTCATGATGGACCGTCCGAGTTTAAATGCGGCAACAGAGCCTTCTACCAATAAAAAAACACTATGTAGGAAAAGCTATACTTTGATTTCACTGTATTGTGAAATAAATTAGGACAGAATATTAAAACTTAAAAAACGCTATGACAACTTAAACAATAATATTATCCAACTTACATTGTTTTTCAGTGCCTTTTTTCTCATTCAAAGACCGCTCTAGTTGTTGAATACACCAACACAATTCCAGTTGAAATTGTCTTAGCGATTCCTCTGGATCTATGCCATCTGCACTCTCTTTCTCCACCTTAAATGGTTTTTGTATTGAAGTAGGTTTTCCCTTGGAATGTAATTTAGTTGGTTTAGGCATATCTTTAATAAAATTCTTGCTAAAGAAGTTTTACAGCAATATCAAACCACGTTTTGTTTTGTTTTGATCTTTTGACATTTTTGTTTTTGGTTGGGTATTTCGTCCAGTAATCATTAAATAATAAAATGTCTCTGGCAAGTAACTATTATCTTATCTGTGGTTGTAGATAAAATAGTATTAGTTTATAATTATTTAGACGATATCACGATCAGGTAGGTGGTATTCGTGTAGAACTAGCTTTATTAATTGGGTTGCTATAGAAAAAAATTAATAATAATAATTGCGATAATTCCTCACGCATGAGAAACGGAACAAAATAAACGATATTTATCGTAATGATATTTTCTAACACTATCGATAAAATAATTGAGTGAAAAATAGCAATATACCGTCACTTTTGTCAAACTTGATTCTTATTTTACAACGGGTTAAAATATTTTTGAAGTAAAAACTTCTTTTGGCACGTTTGTGCACTTTTGTTATGGGGAAAAAGCACTGATCTCGTTACCGTCACGCTAATAATACATATATAGATCCACTAGAGGGCGCTAATATAAACATTGAGTTTTGTCTACTCCTTATTAATTAATGTCACCAACCTGCTAATGTGAAAATTACAGTTCGCGTTTCGTTTAAGTTTTCACTTCTGTCGGCGGTCCCATGAGCCCATGGCTGCCTATTTTTTTCATCACTCTTATTTTTATTTCGTATTTATTTTCTTAGACACATTTTTGAAATTGTGAAGATGCACTTTTGAAAACATTGTTATTAAATAACGCCGAGGTACAGAAACATCGATATGTTTTTTGATATTTAGATATTTCTGCATATATTTTAAAATAATTAAATATTATATTCATACATATCATGAATATTTATTATGTATATTCAAACATAAGATACTTTTAACAAACATCAGTCCTAAGCTAAATTACATTAGAAGTGAGCTATAGATCTATATAAATTGTAGACAGATACAAAATTTGGGAATTGCGTATCTTGTTATTTTCTAAGTATTTGGTGTCGAAGATTTCATTATTAGCATCGCCGTACTCAGGATATGAGATATAATTTATATATCCATGTATAATAAACACTGTTGCGATACAATCACGTTATTCATATACCACGGGATTCAGACTTATCAGACAAAATTTTAAAATCATATATTAAAAAGCAATATCTAGATTTCGTGTGATACTGTGAAAAGCGATATTAAACGCAATAAACATATAAAGTACAGTTAATATACAGTAGGGCCATAGGAACACAATGCAAAAGCACTTACTGGTTATATTTAATTTTATGAAGAAGGAGTATCTAGTAACATTAAACATGTAACCAGAGTTAAATAAATTATATATATTATTTCGAAATTGATACAAATTTGATATTCAAAAATAAATATAGATATATCAGCTTAAAAATTGTCGCTCATATATATCGATATCTTTGGAAAGAATATCGATACATCAATTTTCAGGCCATTACATCCTGTAACCGAATATGACGTAACGTGTCGAAATCCGAAACTAAAATCTTCATAACCTCAACATTATATTTCCCGAGTTATAGTTTTGTGAGAAAGTAGTATGCCGCTTGGAAGATTTGGAAAAATTACACTTTCGTGGTAATTACATGAATAATATAGCAATTGCCTGTTAAAATTATAACGTTTATCTGTGGTGAGCCCTCCATACTAGTATAATAAATAATTACCGTATTTATCTCCCAAATATATAAAACATTATTATGATTGGCGTGGAAAGAAACACTATAGAATCTTAATTAATAAAATAAAAAATCTGTCGTTTTACTGTCATACAGCCTTAGCGTGTATTCGTAGTAATAACCTTTTGACGTTTTTATTATAATTTGATTTTTCAATCATATTAATCAGTAGCTGTGCCCGCCGAGGCTTCGCTTGCTGAAATTGCATATTTGTTCTTTTCGCAGAATACCATTCCCTTTCAAAATAAAAGTACCTAGCCTAAGTTACTCCTCATAACATTAGCTATTGGTCAGTGCGAGTCTCGTGGAAAGCGGTCCATCTGTTCCCGAGATTAGCCGGAAGAACCAGACACTCAGACTAAAAATTTAAAATAGATCTTTTGGTATAAAGTGCCATAATATAAACATTCAGATGCATTTAGTAAAAAGCGAGAATTGAAAGAAAATTGGAGAGTCTGTTTGTAATATCATAATAACATATGATATTACAAACAGACTCTCCAATTTTATTAATTTGTATGTATAGAGTACAGATGTATATGTATATTGAACACTTGTTTTCTAACTTCAAGATTATAAGCTGTTGATTGTTAAAGGTTTCATAGCTTAGAAGATATTTTAACCTTATGATATTTTATTCAGAGGTAAACTTAGGGAAAGGAACAGTTCCTAATTGATAACTAAGAAAACATTTTTAGTAACTGTTATTTAAAGTGTACCTTCACCTTGCTCTAGGCTGGCAGTCACAGTGACAAGTTTATCATTGTTTGTGGTGGCAAAGGATTATGTCAATAATAACCGTTTGGAGAATATGAGAGCTAGGGAACGCATGCGCAAGTCTAACCAAGGAGAATATCCTGACTTATACAGACAAAAACATTGAGCTTGTGTCAAGGTAAGCATTTTTATCTAGTTGATACAAATGGAAACACCAATACATGGCTGATCATGACATATCTATTAAGAAAGAGTTACAGAAGCTGCCAGGCAACATAGAAAATAAACTTAATAAGTAATTACACAGTTCTCAAAATTTTCTAATTTACAAAAAAAAAATATCATAACAAAACATAATATTTTTTTGTGATTTTTTGAAGTCGTCAATGTAAACATGTTAAACTATAAATGTGATAGTCCACAAAATTAAAATTTTGAATTAATTCCTTTTATGAATAAAGGTGCAACACGTCAGATAAAAACAAAGAGTAGTACCTTCTCATTTGCAGTGTGGTTATGGAGCAGGACAGCAGCAGGCAGAATGCTGCCAACCATTTTATCAGCTACATAATCATTTATAATAATAATAACTCCACACATCTCACACACGGCCGTCTGATCCCAAACTAATCAGAGCCTGTACTATGGTAACCAGACTGCTGATAAACATACTTATATATTTCTAAATCCATACATATTATAGATAAATTACACCCAGACACAGAACAAATTATCGTGCTCAGCTAGAGATGGGCAAATGCCCGGGCATTTATGGCAAATTGGGAATATTCCTAATAAATGCCGATAAATTTCTTTCCTTGGGCATTTATCTGGGCATATATATTTGTTTCAAAATTATATTATTATATATATATATATATAATTATATTATAACAAACATAATTCATACTATCTTTGGAAACGAGGGTTAGTTAATTGAGTTTTGATATCGTATATCTTTACTAATATTATAAATGCGAAAGTAACTCTGTCTGTCGCCCTTTCACAACATTAATGAAATTTGGTACACAGATAGTCTAGAGCCTGAGAAAGGACATATGCTACTTTTAAATGCGAAAAAAGGGGTGTAAGGGGTTGAAAGGTGGGGATGAAAAGTTGTATGTTAGTATCGTCATATTTAGAGACAGAAGCTTAAAACTTATTTTTATTCAAAGTTTGTATAAAATTTACCCTCAAGGGTGTAAAATAACAATAAGGAATAGGGATGAAAGTTTGTATGGAAATATGTAAGGTTTATATGAATGTTTTATAAGTTTGCGACAAGAGACAAAATATTGGAGCTATTATGATGTAACATGTACGGAGTCATTACAAAATGTGAAACTGAAATTGACGCGAGTAAGAAGGCAATATAAATTTCATTTCATATTATATCTCGAACTGTTTCTTGCTCATTGCCAAATTAATACAGTTTATAGCAAATGTCAATAATTAATATCTCTAAAGTAACTCTGTTTGTTTATTACCTTTTTATGACTAACGGCTGAACGAATCATAATTAAATTTGCCAAGGACATAGATTATATCCTGGGGAAGGGTAGAGGGTTTGTCGTAAAAATAAACCTCGAAGGTGGCAAAACAGGAGATCTAAGTTTGTATGGGAGACCATTGATTGGTCAATTTTATTTGGTTGATATTTAGTACAGAGATATCCAAACCTTGGAGAAAGACATAGGCTAGACCTTGAGGGTGGCAAAATAGGGGATCAAAATTTTAAAGTATAGCAGATCCATCATTTAAGTTATTTATCAAGTTATTTGTATGAATTAAAGTACTTACAGAGATAAACAAAGCCTTGGAAAAGACCATATGTAGGCTACTTTTTGTATGATAAGCATTGACGGTGACAAAATAGGGAATCAAAGTTTATATGGGAGACATATCATTTGTCAAGTTTAGTGATATAAAAATTCAAGGAATATAATTGGGGACAGACCAACGACCAAAAGCATGTCACATATTGTGTTCACATGTTCACATGGTGATCTTTTTGAGTAACAAATATGAAAGGAACAGTTTAACAGAATTAATTCCCCGTAATCCAAAAATCAGACCGATTTGCCATTCCAGTTGAAAAGAGTACTAACAGTTCCCCTAAAAGTAGGTGTAGATTTTAAATAGAATTACTTGTCCTGGGATGGAATCGAACCCACAACCTCTGGCTCAGTAGTCACTAACCACTAGACCAAAATAACTTACGAGTACCTTGCTGCTCCTCAAAAGATAGAAGAGATTGAAAAAAAAATTTATTACAAATTCTATGCAGACGAAGTCGCGGGTACCAGCTGGTTGTTTATAGTTAGAATTTAAGCACACTCTATTTAAAACATACTTAAAAACATAATTATTAAACAATATAAATATTACCAATTACACGCGAAGCGGTGGTCCGAACACTTGCACCGAGTGAAAGAGGCGGGGCGAGGGATGCGCACACACACCATGCTGCGCCGCCATTTTGTGGCCGTTACAAACGTTACCCGTATAGATGGGTAATCACCCGGGTTTTTACTCAGTCGTGGGTTTTAACCCGGGTGATTACCCATCTTTAGTTACCCGTTAGCGAACTATCCCTCTCTGAAGTTTAGCGGTTCATGAAAACCTACAACCAACGCCCGATATTAAATCTACGATTTTAGATGAAGACTTCTGGTCTATGACAGATTAGTCTATCAGTCTTTTCGAGTCCAGTAACAGACAGTATATTTAAACTGGAAGGCAACGGATTCAACATATACGAAGAATCTTCTTTAGTAGAGAGTAGATGGTAAGACATAGAAGCATCAGCTTCACGACAAACAAATACACGATAGCGATGTTGATTAATTAGGACAGATAAATCTACACTACAATAAACATTTTTTGATTATTATAATAGGTACCGTTCTGGTGTCATACAAGAACTATGATTCTCTACTATTGTGTGATATTTAAAATTATTATGACGTTGATTATTAGAATTTTTATAATGTTTTGTCATTTTATGTAACTTTTTATAAAAAATTTCTTTTTCTAAAGTTTTGATGTTGATAATAATAGGTAACAACCTCACTTTGTGATGAAAATATATATCAATGTTATTATTTTAAAATAAATCTGTTCAATCATTAATACTTCTTATATTTCAAATAGATACTATTAAACAATTCAAATTCAAATTCAAAATCATTTATTCAATTAAGACACTAAGTGACATTTATGAACGTTAAATTGAAGCTAGAGTTAAAATCATAGATCGGCACAAACAGACGCCACAGCATGTACTGGATTGTCAAGGTAAATTAGGTGAAAAACACCAAAATCTACTGCCTGTTTGTGTCGATCTATAACTTCCAGTTTCCAAAATGCGTAGGGCCTTATGAGAAGAATACTGGCAAAGAAACTCATGGCCACTCTTTTTAAAAGTCAAATAAAAAAAAATATTTGCCCTGTGATTGGGCATTTATTCCGGCATAAATAAATTTATGCCCAAAATGCCCAGTTTTTGCCATTTTTGCCCGCCGGGCATAAACACATTGCCCATCTCTATGCTCAGCACAATTATTTGTCCTGGGTGGGAATCGAATCCACGACCTCTGGCCTAGCAGTCAGAGTCACTAACCACTAGACCAACAGGCTAGTCAATTTATAATATTCTTGTGAACAGAGTGTGCACTTCATACAAATTTTAAATTTCTTCTCATTTAGTTTACAAATATAATTAGGTATTTTATTATCTAATACCTTTAAAGGAGCAATTCTTGTAAATATGTATATATATATAATCTGAATCTCGGCAACGGCTCCAACGATTTTCATGAAATTTAGTATTTAGGTTTCAGGGGCGATAAATCAATCTAGCTGGGTTTCATTTTTAGAAAACGTAAAAAAAAACGAAAAAACTCAATCATCCAGGTACTATAATTTAATACAGTACCCCATAAAAGATGTTTGCACTTTTGTTAATCTAAATCTTGGATGAACAATTTTTTTTTAATCTCTTGGTAAGACAATATTATATTATTATACTTTCAGACTGTTTTGCAAAGAGATGCAAATGTTTTCTAACATAGATGTTTTCATAAATATAAGTTTTATAAGAATACTTTACATTTCAGAATAGAATATTTAAACCTAGTAACCAAAAAGTGATATAAGCAAGATGGCTGCTGTGCCCCAGCTTGACCCTGCAAAACTGCAACTAGTGCAGGAGCTGGAAATAGAGATGATGTCCGATATGTACAATCGCCTTGTGACAGCCTGTCACCGCAAGTGTATACCTGTTAAATACCATGAGACTGAGCTTGGTGAGAATAACACCTTATTTGTATGTAGTAGTAGTATGTACGATACATGAATCTCTGTCTATAATTTATTGCTTTTTTAACTGATTGTTTATTACTAAAGATGAAAAATCAGCACAGTTTTGGGCACTAGCCCATAAAGACATTATAAGTGGTATTCCTTGTGTATTGCCAATACTATACCTTTTCATGGAGCAGCTACTCTAATCACCAGCAAAGACAACTTTGCTACTGTGCTGTGTAGTTGATATTGTAGTTGGGTTTTCTTATGTCATAAAATATATGATTAAAGCGCGTGGATTTTGCGGACAAGTTCAGTTTGTCTCTGGATTATTTCTAAGTGGTGGGAACGAAGGATTGACCATCAGACTAGATCATGCCTAGTAAGCCTTTTTGCAAGAAAGTAGTAGTACTAAGTAGTTCCAGGTAATCAGAATTACATGCCACTGCCAAACCTGTTACAACTAACCAATATTTCTTTAAGGCTAAATATATAATATTACACCACGTAAAGCCCTTGGAGTTTCTTGCCTGTTCTTTTCCACAGGACCAGGAAACAGATAACTAGCTTTAGAACTGACTTAGTCTGACTGACTACTACTCCTGACAATCCAAAAATACCTATAATGGGTTTAATTGAAATAAATGATTTTGATTTATTATTATTAAATGATTTTGATTTGATTTGATTAACTTTATAGTAGTGGATTTAGATAAAAAGCTATCTCTGCGACAATATTCAGTGGTGTATGCAATATAAGGATATCCATATGTGGCAATTTATACAGCATGTATCTTAGTAACGCCACTCTTCATTGTCTCTGACGTTTACTTGACATGATTATGCTATGTCTATAGAACACAATTGTTTTGCCGTGTTACCGTTTGAGAATATGTATCAATAAGTACAAAATGAAGTGGTATCAGAGATACATTTCTATACATATAACATGTATTACTTGCATTTTTCTACTGGTAGGAGACCCTCTGTCTGTAGGTGTAGCTCTAAGCACTCACTTATAAAAAGTGCAATAGACTAAAAGTGAAATAGACTAAACCATATTTTTAATCATTGTTTTCAGGCAAAGGTGAGTCAGTCTGCCTTGATCGCTGTGTAGCTAAGTACCTGGATGTGCATGAGCGCATAGGAAAGAAGTTGTCCAACATGTCACAGGGTGCCGAGACAGAGGACTTGACTAAAGTTACCATACCTGAGAAGAAATAGATAGTCAATGATATTACTTTTATATTGAATCATAAATTGTTTCTGTTAAATTATAGGTTATTTTAGGTATTATGTTATAACATTGGATTCAGACAGGCTCAATTAAATTATAAATGGATAGGATACTAGATTTAGTAAATTTTGACAGACTTACTTGTGTTGCCAGAATGTGAAACTATAGCACATTGATTAAAACACATTTAATACTGCCAGCATTACTAAATATTATGAAAAAAAAATACTTATTTATAGTAAACTGAGCTAAGCTAGACTATAATTTTTCCTGTGGTCATTATTAGTTTTTAACATTGACAGTGCCATGCTTATAGTCTTTAGTAATTTAATTTGGGTGGATAATACAAGAACAATTTTAATATTTATTTGTAAACCAGCTTTTATTTTTAACATTGCTAACGAAATAACGCATTTACGCTTGGTGGTACTGTCAGTGACAAAATGAAAGTCTAAATCCTTTCTAATTTACTAAATATCAGTTTATGAACTAGAAAGTATTTAAATTAGATACATCCAACTTTGGTTCATATTGTTCATATTACCGTGCATTTATACCCTAATCAAACATATGACAATAATTGATGTCTTGGCATACACCCATATTAAATTAGCTTGAATACAATTTTAATCTATACATTTGTACTAAATACAGATAATGAAATTATGATTCATTATAATAAGTATCTTAGATATTAATATGGGATGGTTATTTGGAGCTAAAATTAACCTGAAGTGTGCATACTTTGTTTGTATGGTTTCTATGGTTCCTTGTTTATGGTTATCCCTGGCCAATAAACTTTCCATGTAAACGAGAAAACTACACAGGCAATGTCTGACGTTAATCATGTGTACATTAGACTTTTTGATGGATTACCACTAAATTTTAATTTTAGAATGGGTGATTAATTGGACATTTAATGATTACGTTCTTATTAGTTAATTGTTAGAAATAAAACAGTTGAAATACATTTTGTTCATTTTTTTATTTCCATCAAGATTTGATAAATATTATCGTAAAGACACCTAAGAAAACATGTTTTAGGATTAAACGTATTCGCCTAATTTTATGTATTAATTTAAAAAAAAAATAGTAAAGATGTGTCCTTTGAGGGTTTTCAGGTATTTTTAATTGTATTGGATCCAAATACATGTTTTCTTAGCCTCTCTTTACGGCTACTAAACATCTAGATAACTACCTACTTAAAATTGTAATTCATTTTAACTAATAGGGTTCGCAAATAGTAGATATCTAAAAATACAGGTCCCATGAACATAGCGTGTAGATTATTATATTTATGCATTCATATACATATAGTCTGGGCCAGATAAAATAAATTTACTTTTTTATATAAATACAAATTGGGGGATAGGATTACGCATTTTGTTCATAACATATGTGTAGTGTGGGGCTATTAAAATCGAAAGCAAGGGCAGGTGGGTTGAGGGTTGCCAACCAAGTCCATCAAGATAATTATTTTTTGGTCTGGCAACACCTCTTGTGCGCTAATATTAATACAACATTTAGACAAACTGTTTTTTTTTGCTTTCGTCAAAAGGTGATTTAATATTTATGTCTAATCGGCGTTACCTTTAAACATCAATACTGTCGTGAGCTATTTGATATATACCAAAACATACGCCGCACATATTGTCGTATCCTGAGCATTACCTATTGATTTTTCCTTGGTTTAGAGTACTCTACAAGTCCGAATCCATAACTAATTCGATAATATGTAATCAGTTCTGATAACACATAAATATGAGCACAGAAGAAGAATACGCTTTTAACCCAGACGTAGAAAAATACCTCTTGATTTCTAAACTCCAGCAAGTAAGCGTATAAAAGCCAAGCGGCCTGGCATATTATCCAAGCAAGTGCCAAGTATGCAGCATTCGCTGAGGGCATCTTAAAACAGTGCGCTACCAAAGGTAGCAAAGATAAAAACCATATGAAGTATTGTGACGTCATAACGCTGTTAAATGCCACCAGCACAACGGATTGACAGAACATAGCGAACGGCAAGCTGTCCTGTTTAACACCGAACGTTAAACTTATTAATATCAGTAAGAGAACTTCAAATACTTGTACAACAACTTTAACCATGTCGAGTTGCATTTCATCCATGGTTAAATAAGAGTAGTAAAACAGTACAGAGAAATTGTGGCGTGTGTCTTTCCGAAACAAATGGTAAATGTATGTTTCAAATAAAAATTCGTAGCCATACAACTCATACATACCGTAAGTGAGCCCGACGACGGTAGCTATACAACTCAGTGTCAAAATGAATTGTCTTCTATTTGGAAGTAACTGCCACAATCCATCTAAAACACTCGTTGCGTAAGTTATAGTATTGTATGAGCCTAAGCTCAAGAACATAGGAAAGCTGAAGGCTAAAGGGTACAAACGAAGATGTATCGCTATACCGAGAAAGATACCAGCGCAGGAATATCTTATCAAAAGACTTTTAATCAAATCCGCTCTCAAGAAATACAAGCTCATTATAATGAAAAAACACGGTAATGAGTCTGCATTTCCTCGCGTTGATATCGCTATACTCATTGGATTGTAAAGCCACAATTGCGCACAGTATGATGGTGCATTTGTTTTTCTATTTTGCAATTGACTTGCTACCAAGTGCTTGCAAGCTACGGCAATCATAATATCAAACAGGGAAAAAATGTATTTACCAAAGTCTGGATGGATAACAACATTTGGTGTCAAAAGGAACGCAATGACAGGGCTGTAGCGATAGGTGTGGCGCTTGTACGGGGACTCACCATTAACCATGTACCTAGCAGCATCAGTAAATACTCTATAGTCGACATCAGTGTATTGTACCTCTGCATATTTGTCATGAAACTGCGCATAGCTGATCAATAGCAACCTAATCGTAGTTCCTACCAACAGATGAACCGTAAAAGGCAAATTGATGTATTTCCGGGCGCGTTCCATTTTTTCCTAGTTTATATTACAACGTTTAAATCCTAGTTTTGAGTTCCTTAGCAGCCAACGTTAGACAATTCTTGAACTGTTCGAACTCTGCAGCGCATTCGTTTTTAGCCACAGAACCTTCCTTTAGAAGCACACACCGTGCGTATAAAATACTTTGTTTAGAACATTTGGCGAAAACTACAGGATATTTGGCAAGTCTTTCTCTTGCTCTGGTGACTGATTCCATTATTGATCAACCTTTCGCTTTTGAAAAGTTGTAGGAGGTTCGGAAAAGTCGATCACTTCGCGAGTACGAAAAAATATATCGTAGATTGGCTTCGAAAAAAATATGCCAAGACCTAGAGCAGTAAAAGTAATCTGGAAAGTTAGTGGGTATTTGTAGATCCAACTTCTTCGACCAAGAGTTTTGCTGCGACGACGATTTTCCATTATCTGCAAAGAATATTTAAGGTTAATTTATCGTAAATACCAACTGGTGTACCTGGATGGTACTTTATTTTATAATTTTGGTGGTTAAGATATGTTATCACTACTTATTATAAAACAAAGTCCCCCGCCGTGTGTAAAACTACTAAACGGATTTTCATGCGGTTTTCACTAATCGACAGAGTGATTCATGAGGAAGGTTTAGGTGTGTAATTTCTTAAGATTTTGTGTAAATTTATTGAAATATGTTGATAATTGTTGAAGATGTCACTGCTACCCGTGCAAAGCCGGGGCGGGTTGCTAGTTAAATAATAAAATAGCTACCCATTAGAAGGCATATCGAATCAACTCGAGTAGGTACAGGCACACTCCAGACAATCTATGAAATGTATGAAGCAAATCGACGATATTGCTACAGCATATTATGTATTTTTCCCCCAGTTTGGTCACAGTGGATCCGCTCTCCACTTTAGACTTTTCGTAATCGCCTTGAAACCAACCCGTTTTTTTAATTCGTAAGTGCGATGATGTCATAAAGTTGGGTTGGGACGATAAATAACCGTTTATTTATAGGCACTTAGGGCGGATACATGCTTTTCGGTAATTTCAGTTCCTTTAAGACTAAACACCACATTTAAACGAAAAGTTCAAAGATTTAAAAACTTGTGTTGTTTTTATTTGACATGTGGCTTTATTAGGAAAATTACGTTACAGCCCATAAGAAACTATTATTTATTAGCTTCTGCCCGCTCATGTAAAAGTTTTATTTTTTCCTATCTGTCGGGATGTCCTTTTCTGTAGGTACCTGTGGTAACGTATTACAAAATTTCATGATGATGGGTTGAGTAGTTAAGCGTAACAAGCAATCAAACTCGCATTTGCTATTATAATTGTGGGGGACGGGTGTTATGTCCCTCCAACACAAAGGGAGAATCCTCCGACCAGGCGAGGTGATCATGCCTGGCGGGCCGCGACCCAACGGTTGATGTTGGGAAGTTGTATATATACTAATCGGCGCGAGAACTCTCATAGCGCGATGCAGGATTAGTAGGTTTTAGATGTTTCTTGTTGCTATATGTGGAAGTCGCCACAATAATATTAGTTAGTGTAATGTAACTACATTTTATTTATAGATGACCCTTTTTTTTAAAGAACACAATTGAGATTTGCTTTTTCACCGTTCAGTATCACAAAAATGTATCTAATTTTACTACAGCAATAGCTGCTTTATGGTTTAATATTGTGTCGATGAATTCAAAAGTGCAAATGAAATGATCGTAAATAGCTATTATATAAAACACCTAAACAAACATTTTAGAAGAAAAATAATTAAATGAAATGTGTTTAACCTTCACCTTTGCGTTCAAGTTTCGTGACGCAGATGTATCCTATTATTGTTACCATGTCATTTTGTATATTTATGATTTTAAACGTATATGTTAAATTTTTGGTCGGTGGTAGGCCGTTCATAACTACCAGAACGTTTGATAAATGTCTAATATGAGTAGTCAATATAATAAATGCGATTGAAATGAGCAAATTGAGCGGGCTGTATGGATAATGTGCCGACTTATAAGGCAGAGTAATAAAAACATGTGTTGTATTTAAAAGAAAATATGCAAGTGACTCCAAAACTGCCAAAAAAATATTATTTTCAGCCTTTATTGCTATAGAACTATGTATATATTTATTTTTTATGTACTTTATCTATCGCATTTTAACTGTGAAATTTAATAATTAAAATAATATTTTAAATAACCTTCCCTAATTTCTAAAATGCAACGCTCTTCGTTGCATTATCTTATTTGCACTTACAAAGCAATATTTAAAATAAGTTTTTCTGTTCTTTTCAATAATAAGAAGTAGGTTTTATAACTTATATTTTCATAAATCATTAAAGAAGCAACACGTCGTGGTCCTTGACGTTACAGGAAAAGCACGTTTAAATAGAGTTTTTTAAATCGCATGAAACCGACTGTAGTTTAATTTTTTTTGCTGTAGTAATTGTTATTTTGTACATGTGTTATATTTTTTATTTCGATGTCGACATTCCTCTTAACCGTTAGCCTAGGTTAGGACTAGGCAGCGGCGTTCTTCCCGCTTCCCGCGGTGGGCTGTTACCAAGTTGGATAGGGACCTACTGGAGGAGGCAGCCATTATTTACTCTTGGCTGTCTCCGCGGTCTCTGACCGAGGAGGCAGACATGGGGGCTGGCCGCTTTCGCGATGCGATTACGCAGATTTGCGATGCGGCCATGCCCCGCGTTCGAGGTCGTCGGCCTCCAAGGAAGGAGGTCTACTGGTGGTCCCAGGAGTTGGCGGACCTCCGCGTGGCCTGTACTCGTGCCCGGAGGTCCTACACCCGCAGCCGGCGGCGTGACCGCGAAGATGAGGAAGAAGACCGGCTTTATGAGGAGTACCGAGATGCGCGGAAAACTCTGAAGCTGGCCATTAGCCGCGCCAAAGAGGAAAAAAGAAAGGAGATGCTGGAGGGTCTCGATCGTGACCCCTGGGGTCGCCCCTATCGCGCGGCGCAACAAAAGCTCTGCGTGTCGGCCCCCCCCCTTTACTGAGACTCTCCAGCCCAGCTTCCTGCAGGAAGTGGTTGAGGGCCTTTTCCCGCAACGGGTGGAGCACGTAACCCTGTCGATGGCCCCCTTGGCCGGAGCAGACGGGGAGAACGAGGAGGATGGTGTTCCGCCCGTCACGGAGGCGGAGGTAGGGGCGGTTGTTCTACGGATCCGTTCCAAGAACACCGCCCCCGGGCCAGACGGGATCCCTGCCCGAGTGTTGGCCCTCGCCCTCGACCACATGTCCGACCGCCTCAGAGAAGTGTTCGACGCTTGCTTGGCGTCCGGGCGCTTCCCTGACTGCTGGAAGAGCGGGAAGCTGGTCCTTTTAAGAAAGCCGGGACGGCCTACCGACTCGGTCGCGGCCTACAGGCCCATCGTGCTGCTGGACGAAGCGGGTAAATTGTTTGAGAGAGTCCTCTCTGCCCGCATCGTCCGGCACCTGTGCGAGGTCGGCCCCGATTTGTCGGACGCCCAATTCGGTTTTCGAGCGGGGCGTTCGACGGTCGGTGCTATGTTGCGGGCTGAGGGCCGTGACTGAAGAGGTAGTGAGCTGTGGCGGCGTGCTGTTGGCGGTGTCGCTGGACACCGCCAACGCGTTCAACAGTCTGCCATTCAGCTGCATCAGGGAAGCACTCCACTATCACGGAGTGCCAGGGTACCTGCGGCGGCTAGTGGCAGACTATTTAGAGGAGCGTACCGTCATGTACGAGGACCGAGATGGAGTTTTGAGTCGTCGGCCCATGTCATGCGGTGTTCCGCAGGGGTCTGTCCTTGGACCACTCCTGTGGAACATGGGGTACGACTGGGCCCTTCGAGGCGACTTCCCCCCCGGGCTTGGCGTAATCTGTTACGCCGATGACACCTTGGTCACAGCCCGGGGAGTGAACTTTCAGGAGGCGGCGTGCCTGGCCACCAGGGGAGTCTCTCTGGTGGTCGGGCGCATTGAGGCGCTGGGTTTGCCTTGGATAAGACGGAGGCCCTTTTGTTTCATGGGCCCCGTCGTGGTCCACCCCCTGGCGCCTCTATCGAGGTCAACTCGGTCCTCGTACCGGTTCAGGCCCACATAAAATATCTGGGCCTGATCCTCGACGGTAGGTGGCGCTTCGACGAGCACTTCCTGCAGCTTGCTCCAAGGCTGGTCGGCGCTGCGTCCGCCGCCATTGGGCGACTCTTGCCCAATTTGGGCGGACCCAGCGTCGCTACGAGACGGCTGTACACGGGGGTTGTCCGGTCAATGGCACTGTACGGTGCACCGGTGTGGGCGGAGGCTCTGACCGCCCAGAATAGGGCGCGCCTCTGGCGCCCTCAAAGGGTTATGGCGGTTAGAGCCGTACGCGGATACCGCACCGTGTCAACGGAGGCGGCGTGCGCGTTGGCCGGGACTCCCCCGTGGGATTTGGAGGCGGAAGTGCTCGCCGAAGTATATCGGCGAACGGCTGAGTTCCGGGCGGAAAGTGGCAGTCGGCCCCCGCCCGAAGAGGTACGCGAATGGCGTGAGGCCACTCGCCGAGCCACCATGGCTCGTTGGTCGTCCCGGCTGGAGGCTCCACGTGCTGGCTTTGCCGTCGTGGAGGCGCTCCAGCCGGTCATTGTCGAGTGGGCAGGGCGGCAGCACGGGACCCTTTCCTTCCGACTGACGCAGGTTCTTTCCGGGCACGGCTGCTTCGGGAAGTACCTGCACTCGGTCGCTAGGAGGGAACTGAGTCCCGCCTGTCACCACTGCGACTGCAGTGAGGACTCGGCTCAGCACACGCTGGCGGTTTGCTCCGCCTGGGCGACGCAGCGTCGGACCCTCACTGCAGTCATCGGAGGGGATCTCTCGCTACCGGCAATTTTACCGCGGTCGCTACCTTCTGTGAGGACGTCATCTCGCAGAAGGAGGCGGCGGAACGGGTCCGGGAGGACGATCTCCACTCGGACTTAATTCGCCGGCGAACCGGGCGGCGGAGGCGCGCTTTCAAGAGCCTCATGCCGCCCTGAGTGTGGCCGCGGGTGGTCGGGACGGGTTTTCCCTTCCACCCGCTATAGTGGCCCCCCGCGAGGAGGCGGCGTCCGCGTGTGCCTGGACGTCGCCTAATTGAGAGGTTGTTACCCGAAGATGGTGCCCGCGCTTTTGCGGGCAGGCGCTAGGGGGGGTCCGGATGTCTTAATAAAAGCTGTTCCCGGATCCCTCCTAATTTAGGCGCAGTACGGCACACCGTGTGGTTTTAGTCAGTTCGATCCCGACACACCGCCCCACCGAAAACCCCGGTGGGGTGACGGCCCGAGGGGGTTTCCACACGCACAAAAAAAAAAAAAAAGGTTAGGACTAGGCAGTATTTCAATTACTTGTAATTTAAATACAATTACGTATTTGGTATTTGTATTTCAATTATGTCCTAAAAATGTAATTTGTAATTGGTATTTCAAATACCCATCAGTGAGGTATAGTAAGTTTGTGCTCATCCCTGTTTTTTTAGCTTTTATTAATTCTTTACATTTTATAACTTTTCCAGCGACGTCTAGTTTCGAAGTCACTTAGAAGGTAAAGCCAAGATGGTACCCAAAAAGCTCGGTATAATAGAAGCGGCTAATAGAAGCGGTTCACCACGGGGCAAAGACTCATTATACCAGTCACGATTTGTGACTGGTATAATGATCCTCATATATCATACCATAGATATCATCCTCATATGGAGTACTGCTGTCATCTTGGGGCGGGCGCAGCTGGATACCAGACTCGGTTCAAAGACTTACTGCGCCAATTCGACGAAAAGTAATGTAGCAATATTTCGTAACAGTCGAAGAAAAACGGCGGATTTGTTTTTTTTTAGGATTTTTGTTTTTACATAAGCCTACTGAAAACATTACACTTTATCATAAATCAAAACATTTTTCAAAGCTCATACACACATAAAAATACTATTTATATTATACTAACTATTCTATTTTTTCATTTTCTATTTGCACATTAATGTGCAACTAACGATTAATCGTTAATTGTGAAGGCAGCATACTCGATTAACAATTAGTTAATTGTTAATCGTATTTGTAGTAGATACAAATAACGATTAATTTATTAATAATCCCGGTAGTCGGGATTAACAATTAATTAATTGTTTGTGACTATTAACAATAAGTCATTTGTTAATCTTTAATATTGTAAGAACAATTGAATGTTGCGCAAAACTGGTATTCGGTCTATGATAATTACCTTAAGCGCCCTGCTTGTCAAAAGCCGGCGTAAATTGCCGTGGCGTCAAGTCGTATCCTTCACAAACAAGAGAAATTGGCTTGAACTTCAGACAGCACTGTCGCATCGATTCGAACACGTGCTGACAGCGGACCTCTTGATAGTTTTGTTCTGAAATCGTAGAATTTTCGATTATTATTATTAGTACATCCGTTTTAAGGAGGAGCTTTCCATAGAAAGTATTCGTTTCGTAAAATATAATATTTTTTTTGAATTTTCACAATTTCTGTCGTTTGCTAACAATAAATGAGAACTCGTGGTATGGGCACTCATTACTCACACTACGTTACGTTTAATTTAATCATTTTAAAATAAAGAATTGTAGGCGTCACAAAGGCGAGATACGCTGGCACCACTCGAGCTCAACCGCCTCCCCGCGGCCCGCGTTTCAGTTCGCCGGCGACCCACGACCCGATAATGTTCATCATAAATTGTATTATTGTTTACGTGTCGGCGAGAAAGTAAGTTGTCAGTACGAATATGTGAATACAGAGCTTAGAAATGATGAACTGTTGCCTGTTCATGTTCCATTCACCATCCATCTTATATACAGCACGGCAGTTCATGCGCAAGGTCGAAGCCGCCTGAGTGACTCGCCGCAGATCGAAGATTTTTTTCAGACTTAAAGACTTGTATATTCCCATGAATACAAAAGTTGTTATAACTCATCCAGTGCAATATTGAACGTTTTTGATAAAGGCAAAAATCAGTAAAACGTGCGCGTTTGTGTATCGAAGCTAGCAGACTCGATTTCGAGCAATTGTTTCGGTTTAAGAAAGTGATAATTTGAACTTTTAGTCCGTTCATGCTGTGTTTATTTCTATGATTGACATAATCAATAAAGTTATTTATCTTAAAATATTGTTGAAATCAATGACGGTCCTAACTAGTAAGTCGATATCAGCTGACAGGTCACTGTCATAGATTATACACTAATAAGTCACTGTCATAGATTATACACTAATAAGTCACTGCCCCGTTGCGCGTACCTAAGCGTGGGTGGCTTGTGAATAAATGAATTGTTTGAACCCTACTACGATTAAACTAGAACGAGTGACAAATACTATTCCAATTCCAACTTTTTTTTTAATAACCAGTACAATTAATTTAGTTTTGATATTTGATAGTACTAATAATTATAATTTACAAGTTACCTCGCTTCGTTTCAAAAACGACTAAAATGTCACAATTTGCCCATCTTTAATTACCAAAGTGTCCGGTTGTTTGTCGGTAATAAATAGGCTCGCTTCCTATTACGTGAGTTGAGAACAAGTTATAGTTCGCAAAATATGGGTTTAATACTCCTCTGTCTACAGCTTCAGGGATACAGGTATGAATGTATATATGTAGGTATGTAAGTAGGTATTTAAAAAAAAAGGTATGTAGGTCCAGTGGATTATTTAGTTAGTAACGAAACACTATCTCGGTGTACAGGTCATGTACCCCTGAAAAGTATTGTAATTAAACGAAAGCAATCTAAATATACACTTTTTAGCAATTAGTGAATGAGATTTGTAGGTAGCAACGAGTTATTAATACGGGGCTTTCTGAATACAAACATGTAGACGGCAGGTGTAACTATATGTCTTTAGATATGTACTTGCATGATATATATAATCTTGCATATGATAGATATAAAATAGTTGTACAGACTATAAATAGGTGTGTTTATAGCACATGTTTTGCCAGTCGGTAGCGTGTATTTTTTACAAAATGGGCTGTTATAAGTATGGTATAGGGGGCAAACGAGCAGACGGGTCACCTGATGCTAAATGACTAACGCCGCCCATGTTTTGGTTGAAAGGTGGCTTGATCGAGAGTGAAGAAAATCTGTTCAGTCGCTCGAAGATCATCAGCTCTTTTGTAAACGTTGAAAGAATTTCCAAGTCGGGAATATTTTTAATTTATGATTATTATTTAAGTTAACTTAAAAAATAATGCATTGACTTGTACCGGGGCACCACGATTGTTATTTTACACTAGCTGCTCCCTGCAGGTGCACCCGTTCATGGTCACAGCTCCGCTCCTAAGGGGTCTGCATATTACCTAAGACTAGGGCTGCCATCCGTCCGGGTTCCCCGGATTTGTCGTAGTTTAGAGGGCGACCGAGGAGCGTCCGCGCGGGGTTTTCAAGAGGTTGTCCGGATTAACCCGGACACTCTGTGTACGGGGAAATTTATAATTGTTAGATGAATCAATAACAAGCTGTTTAAATTAATAAAAAAATCTAAATGGAAACTGCGTTGTTATAATTTTATTTAGGGTAACCGAACACATGTGTCCGAGGTTTTTTAAGTTTTTATCCGGCGTCGATAATTAAAGTGATGGCAGGCCTACCTAAGCCCTATTCTTAATAGAAGCGTTAAGTCGAATATAGCTAACTTAATGTGATACGGTACGGTACCATACCGCACATACTCAAGAACTAGGTAGGTACCGTATGAAATATTGCTCCAGACATGCTCTAGAAGTTCTGTAATACTTTAAACGTAATTTTTAGCACAAACAACGTTAGTTAAAACCTGTTATTTTTTAGATCTTTGACCTCTGATATCTCATGACGCGTAGATGTTAAAAGACTTTCGGGCCCTAATAATCTATAAAACATCACAACAAAGGTGTATTTGTAGACAGAGATAGGATCTCATCACTAACTAAATAATCCACTGGACGATAGTAGGTATACCTCTTTTATTTAGTACCTACTTACATACCTACTCACGCCTGGAGCCCCGAAGGAGTATACAGAGGCGTATAAAACACCAACATTAATTTAGCCCACTCACGTATTACGTGAGTACAAAGGACAAGCTTATTGCTGTCAACCAGGCACTCTGGGAATCAAAGAAGGCAAGGAATATTGCTTGCTATAGCAGCGGATAGGTTAAGGAGTGTAGGCTATAACTTTAACTCGAACTGGCTGTTGTCGGAAAGTCTAAGCTCTCAATGTGTGTGTAATATTACACGTGACCACAGATAAAACCAGAAACGCCCCTTCCCTCGTTCAACACCGATAAAATACGGTGACCATGTATTGTGGTTCGAAATAAATACATTGGTCCCAATTCTGTTACTTCACTCGCTAAATTAAAATTCACTAAATTTTCTTCATATAAGATGTAAACCTTGTACACTTCAAAACAAGGTCTTATTTCAAATTGAAACAAGTAGGTAACATATGTCGCTATCGAAATAAGCAATTTATTTGTCGACTAAAGTCTGATACGCTTAAATAAACTTTAATACCACGTCGCGAGAGCCGCTATCCGTTGAATGCCATCTCTTTTGCTGTGTTTTTAGTAAGCGTCTTCGTAGGTGTAGATTAAAAACCCGTCATCCTTGTTCGTTTTGAACAAGTTTTTATACGGCAATTATACAGCGTTTGAATAAATATCATATCAACACTATCAACAATGCATTCAACATACCGCCCGCACACGGACCTAATAACAATAAATACAATATATTATATACCTGGACATGATGGTGTCCGGGCCGCCGCATTTGCTTCTATTGTGTAAACCACAAAAGTAAAAAAAAATTATTCAAATATCTTGAAAAGCAAACAGAATATGATGAATCGGCGAACACAGTTCGCATTACAATAAGAGTCACGCGCCGATGGTGTATTACTTATTTCAATCTCTGATGAGGGCATGGTGAGTTAATAACTCTAGGTGTTTATGTAAAGTTCGGTTCGACACTACCGGACCCGGGAAAATGATGGATGATTTGAGCGTCAGAAATTACAATTGCGCATGTTACTCTGTTTAAAGACTACACGACACGGTAACTACACGACATAAATACCGAATAAAAAATATGAACACAAATTTGTAAGAGTTCCACTCCGAACAGGGGAAGTACTTCCGACCTAAGAAAAAAATCGTACATTAAGTTCCTGCGGGTGAGTAAGATTGCCAGAGCTTCTTGTGGTATTTCTGCTCTTTGGAATTTTACAAACGGTCCTTAAATGCCATCAAATATAATTTCCGAAGCTGTAAAATAAAATCGCCTCAGAACCTAGGGAATAATCTCCATTTCGCAGGGGCTTTTCACACAAATATTGTCATATGTGGGCATCGAATATCCTTAAATTCAAAATATTCAACTACGTTGATGACCTACATATCGCTGCGCTAGATCCTACTAATATTATAAACGTGAAAGTTTGTGAGAATGTATGGATGTTTGTTACTCTTTCACACCAAAACTACTGAACCGATTGCGATGAAACTTGGTATGTAGATAGCTGGAGACCTGGATTAATATATAGGCTACTTTTTATCCCGATATCCCACGTGATCGGGACTTACGTGGGTGAAACCGCGGGGTACTGCTAGTTAATACTAAAATATCTCGAATACGGTAATTATTCCTGATTACTTCGTTTCGGTTGCTAAGTAAGTCCGAAATGAAAGAATTAAATAACTCAAAGCACACCTTTCATATATGCTTTACTATAGAACAGGGGCAACCAAATATCCAGCCATACGATAGAGATAGAGATATGGGTGGAGCAACCTATCCTAGATTTACGAAAATTTAGGTTGAGGTCACAGGATCTGGGAATGCTTGCCATCTCGGGCAAACTAGCACACCTGAGTTTCTAGGCAATCATCTACAAATCCATTGACATATTTGATCACTAAGAGGGATTAACACTTCTAGATTATATAAAAAGACTAAAATGCCGACTTAGCTTGGCTTAAAATAAAGACTGTAACCTACGTTGCAGTCTTTTCAAGCTATGCTAAATACTTATGTTAAAATGGGGTTCGTACCAGCAACCACGCAAGTCCGATTCCTTAATCATTACGGTTTCGCCACTTATTTTAAATGTGAAAGTAGCTCTGTCTGTTGACATATTTATTAATACGATAGGGAAAGGACCTAGAGAATATCCTTAGATAGACTAAATAGTTGTGTCCATTATAGTTCCAGAGCTAATAGTTTCCCCAGTTTTTCAGACAACAGATTTTTCAACAGATTATGTCTACGTTTATCCGACTTTAAAAATCACACACCTTGAATTAATTGGTGTTTTAAACGTGTACTTTGTTGTATAGAGAAATGTGTTCTAAATGTGGTGGTTAGATAGAGTTAGAACTGTCATACTTTCAGAATGCGTCACGATAACTCACGCCGACACATTGAACAACCAACCTACTCATACAAGTAATTTTACTGTTCGTGACCTAAATAAGAATCGGAAATGAATATTCATATGTAATGTGAATCTAATGACATTGACATTTTACTCCCACGGATGATGTTAGTCCATGATATTTTAGGAGTCAAACGCCCTGGTCCGCGGCCCCACTGTTCTCGGGGTCCCCGTCTTTGTTAGTCGGATGGAAATGTTTATATCGGAGCCCAACTTATGTACAAAGTGTACATACAACGTGTGTACAAAGGTGTAATCATATTTAGGATCATTTTGTATATTTTAGCTGATTTCAGCGTTTTTTTTTTTATTTGTTTCACACGGATATTTCCGGACAAACCGGAAATTAAGTCAACGGCAACAGTCTTCTCTCCGCTGAAATATTATCATTATCGATAAATTTACAAATTTCATATTGACAATTTCAAAAGATATACGTGTTATTACCAATCAGATATTTTCTTAAAATGCTTTACATAATCACGGGGCCAAGTAAAGACGGACATTTTTATATGATTCTTTTATTATTATTTATTATTAGGACCCTTAAATATGACCACACCTTTCTGAAACACGGTGTATATAGTTTTAAAACTTTTTAACAAAAAATTAAACCGACGAAAGAAGAAAGGAACTAAAAAGTAAAAAATAAACTTGTTAGTCTAACTAAACTCTTACACTAATGTATAAATAAATTTTGGGTCAGCGCAAAACAATACAAACAAGCAAATTAATTATTACGTAAAATGATGGAAGCGGCGACGTGTCTATTTGCTGAAGTGTTTTCGAATTTAATTTTTTGTTAGTATGATTGGCGCCGACTCAAAATTATTCATACACTAGCTGTGCCCCACGGTTTCACCCGCGTAACTCAGATGCCAGGAGAATATCGGGATAAAAAGTAGCCTATGTGTTAATCCAGGTCTCCAGCTGTCTACGCAATCGATTCAGCAGTTCTTGCGCGCAAGAGTAACAAACATCGAAACATCCTCACAAACTTTAAAAAAAATTTCACATTAAATATCTTCACTACATATTATAAAACAAAGTCCTACGCCGCATCTGTCTGTCTATAGGCGATAAACTGAAAAATTACTAAACGGATTTTCATGCGGTTTTCACTAATATAAAAGTGATTCATGAGAAAGGTTGAGGGGTATAATTTGTATCCGTGCGAAGCAGGGGCGGGTTGCTAGTATATTATAGAAATGTATGTATACAGAGCCTCTTTACAAATAGCTAGTGTCTTGAAAATTCCCATTATGGACACAACCGTCAACAACGTCTGCCCTCATGCGTCTGCCCGCGTCCGAGTGGCTCATACCACGCGGCGGTACTATTATGTATTCTGTCATTCTGTGACGCGGTGGTGAGCGATGTTTTCCCCTCCCCCCTCACCCGCACTTTTATATTATAGTCGTAACTTTTATAATATTTGACCAAATTACGTACTTTAAAAGACAAAGTTTATCTACTTTGAATATCAGAAGCGATAAAAGTATTTATTTTCATAAAAATCAATTTGTTACTGCTAAATGTGAATTAGAAATAAAAAATCAAATTTTATTGTATTTATGGTTCACTATTTTGGTAATAATGGCTTACACATAAAAGATAGATATATACTGTCGCGGACTTTTTTGTAGAACTATTGAGGAGAAACAATCCCACCGTACATTATATTCGTGTAACTCTTACAGTTTTCCCACCGCACGCCAGAATAGCACGCAGATGACAGATTTTTTTCTGACTTACTTAACACTTATCGTTATATTTTGGCCAATATCTTCATAAATTATAGCCTATATCTGATATATAAGCTATATTATTGTAAAGTTTCATTAAAATCCTTTAAGTCGGTTTTTGCGTGAAAGAGTAACAAACATCCATACATCCTCACAAACTTTCACGTTTATAATATTAGTAGGATTAGTGTAGGAGTTTAGTTAGTTTAGTTTTATTTTTCACTTTTAAGTTCTTTTGTTCTTTCATCAGTTTAATTTTTTGTTAAAAAGTTTTTATTTTATAGTTTTGTGGGCTCAAATAATCAACTACAGGTCTCCGTCAATTTGTAGTGTCATTAGAAATACATAATATGTGTGCTAAGTTTCAACAAAATCGATTCACGGGTGTAAATTCAATGGGTGAACAATAATTCGTCTCCTATTTTCCCCTTAGAGTTGAAATTTTCATTTGAAATTTAAATGGTACTGAATACGAACAATAAAAACCTTATCCAATAAAAAAAGAATTATGGAAATTGGACTACCCTGTAAAAAGTTGTACGTGGTAATACATAAAAAAAAAATTATATATACGGCATATACGGGTGTTCTCCGTTTATTCGTCGGTTAAAAAGACGACACACGCGCTCTTTATCTCGTTTAAGAATATACCGAGTTAGAAAATGTGTCTATTCCTTTTTAGAGGTATACGCTAGTAAGATTCAAATATTCTACCACGTGTAGCTTTTTATAAAATTATTGCCGAATGCTGAATTAAGGTATCGTAAGGTAAGGTGATTCACGCTCTTTAATTGAAAAGGATGTGAAAGATGCTAATCTATACAATCTTTATGACTTTACTTATTTAACGTCTAATAACACGACTTTACAGTCGCCTTATTAAAACCTTAGTGTGATCCCAGTATTAGTGGTGTCTGTGCACCATAGATAATAGGTAGTTATTTTAAACCGACTCAGAGAGACGGTCCGTAATTCGTCTAATAGGGAATATGCATATTTTTTTTTTTATCTTTTATTGACTTGTTCCATCATTCTACCCTAATAAAAAATATGAATAACCTTGGCAATGTTCAAATTAATTTTTAAAATAACATTGAAAATATCGATAAAATTTGATCTGTTTGAACGCCGCCATATTTCGCGGGCCTTGAATGACGTCATGTTCCACGCTTAGTGTTTATTTCTTATACTGTGTTACAGTAATTTTATACCGATTTGGAGTTGTAATTACTATTTATAGTAATTAATAGACGATTGATAAAGTTTAAAAACCATTTTATAGGTATTGCCTTGTCCCTAAGTGTAAAAACACTATAAGAAGTACACCTAATACAGTACTTTTTCTGTACAAAATAATAATGTAAAATACGAAAACAATGGTGTACATTAATGAGAAGAGATGAAGTATCTTCAATATCGTGTTTATATTGTTGTGAAGATCACTTTAATGTAAGCATATTACAATTTAATTGCTAGTATAGTGTGAATTAGTCAGCAGTAATTTATGTTTGTTTTAAATATCAAGCAGAAGGCAACTTGCTTGTCTACTTAAACTGGGTAACAAAAGTCCAATAAAACTTCATGAATATAACTAACTATACATATCTTACCTATCCTTTAGATTATAATATAACAAGTATTATAATATTTACCTTGCGGCTTTCACCTCTTTAACCTCAGCGGACGTAAAATCTGGATTTCATGCAAAATATATATTCAATTCACAAAATATATAGTCATCATGAATGCACCTATTTTCGGTAGATTGTCCGATTGTGCTTTCTAATTTAATTAGTTGCTTGATTTCTAATATCACTAGAATGCTTAAATTGCACTAGCTAAGAGCAAAAACCACAGGAACACCTATCTTTCTCCGTATCACTACGAATATAGGATAAATGACAGAACGTGGAATGTCACGTCATATTTTGTTTCGACCAATGGTGAAGCGTTTTGCAAAGTTGAATTTCGCGCCCTTATTTTGCATATTTTAATTAATATTTTTTGCAATTAAACACGAACTAAATAAGAAAATAATTGTTTAAGCATAATATCTGGACAATAAAGATTCAAGGGAAAATTAATCAAGTAAATTTAAACAACAAGCATATTCCCTATTGTTGGTGATTATAGCACCATCAATGATCCAGCGAAATGATTTAACAGATTGGGTTTTTCGTCAACTAGCCCGCCTAAATCGCCCCCGATCAGGCGAGTTTGCACTTTTTGATTTTACCTATTGTTTTTGTTGTCAACTCACACATATAGTACAATCAATATAAAAATACTTTTATAAAGAGTTTGAGGTGAAAACACGACTGACGTAATAGGAATACCTACATCTCCAACGCTTCGCAAACATATAAAAATGTGTACACTGCTTTGGCGCATTTGTTGATAGAAGTTATTGACAGTGGTTGGTTGTACGTTATGTCTCATTCATTATCCAAATGAAATTTTGTGATATTATTCTGTAGGTGTAGACGTGGTGAAAATAAAATTAATTTCTTGTTGACAAAATATATTTTATTTAGAAAAAATAAGCCAAATACTTTTGTGATATTGTTGATTAATATAATATAAGAAGTAGTTTTAGTGAAAGCAGTGGCACGTCAAATTCGAATCGTAATGTGGGTATGTGGGTCTTGAAGTGTTACTGAACCCCTCTGTACCGTCCGAATGGACCCCAAATGGACGGGGGTGGAGATAGGGGGGAGGCCGAAACGTAAAAAAAATTTGACGAGGCAACCGCATGAAAATGCGGTTGCTTTGAAGTTTATATCCTATTCAATTTTATTTATTTGTACAGATTTAAAACATAAAATGTTTTTGCCATCCGAAACACACAGGCCGCTTTCACCCTCGCGAATTTAGAAAAATAAAAAAACGTTATGAGGCGACCGCTCCAAAATTGGTGAGCTTATTTATTGGTACCACTATATGTTGTAAAAAATGCCATCAAATCATGCTGGGCAGTTTCTGAAAACAACCTTTCATAGTGACCAAAAACCCCTTTTTTACCAAGTTTCTAAACAATTATCGAAAAAAAAAATATAAAATCGCTTAAATCGGATGGCAATCGAAATTTAAGCTGTTATGCACAAGGAATTGTGTCTATGAATGCCATTCGGTTTTTTTTTAATCGCCTATCGGGTGACCTTGCTCCATACTAGATAACAAATAATCCAACCCAGTTAATGTAAATGTAGATTTTTTCATCTTTTTTATACCACTAAGATGGAAAACGAGCAAACCGTCCGCCTGATGGTGAGTGGTCAACGTAGTCTATAAACGTTTACAACACCAGGTGTGTCGCGGCGTTGCCGACTCTATGTAAACCCTTTAATGCTCTTCGCAAAGAAACCCATAAACATGACTACCGACTCTGATATAATAAAGGAAATATGTGGGGCAGATTGTGTCATAGATACATTAAAACACTAGATTATAAAGTAGGTACACTATAAATGTAATGACGCAGACTAATGTTGAATTGACCTGACTGACATAAATACCTATGTAATTACGTCAAACGATTTGAATTCTGACAATGTTAATTAAGCGGTATGTTGTTTGTATTTTTTTAAGTGGACTGTATTATTGTTAGTCTTATGGTATGTGTGTATTGTTTTAAACAAAAACGGTAGGGCCCTTCAAGTCGACAGCGCGTCAAAACGAGAGACGGGCATGACCTCTATATGACAGGATACATGGGGGTCATACTTCCTACTGTAACGAAACGATCAATCTCTGAGTTCGGCTCTTCAGGGCTGCCAACTTATTTTATATTTATACTTTATACCAAGCCAGGGCTACATCACTCGCTTGAGGTCGCGTCTTATATACCTACCAATTTAGCTTACCGTCCACGGTAAAAGTGTCAGTAGGGGCGACAACGCGTAGGTGAGAGCACGCACGCACGGCAGAACGGTATTCTCCGTAAATAAAAACAAAATGTCAAATCGAATTTATTATGAAGTGGAGATGTTTTGTTATTGCTAAATGTATTATGTTAAATTGCGTTATTGCTAGATGTTAGTGATCTGTAAAATCCTTCAAAAATAAGTTGCAAAAATGATTTTAGCTATTACTTTTTTCTCAATATAATATAAAAATACTTCAGGTGTTTATTCTTTACTTGCCATTGCCGCGTGGCTGTACTAATAATAAATAATAGTTATCTTCTCAACAAAAAAATAAATGTTACTTATAAAATATATATATTCTATACAATGTTGTACTAAATCAAATTTTGAGTGATTGGCCAGAGTGATGTTGTAATAAATGTAGTCTATTAAACCGTCAATAATAAACCCATAATTTCTACGAAAGGTGACGAACTTAGTAGGTGTGGACTGCCAGCGTATTCATTTGTTGTAACTTGTAGACAAGGCGAACTGACGGCTGCTTCTCTCACACAATATGTAATATAGTTAGAAATATATTGAAAATAATAATAAGAGCTACTGAAATGTAAAACATATTGAGAGCGCCACGGATTGAGGTTTTTATTTGAGTCGGTAGCTATTTGTTATTTTATACTTTTGTGTAACATAATATTATGTAATACAAAAGTATTAAATTGAAAGAGTATATTTCTCTAGTCCACGCAACAGCCAATACTAGCAACCCGCCCCAGCTTAAATGTAGTGATGTAGTGATAGTGATGTATATGTCTACAGCATCAACATTTTATGTTACTATCGAAAGTTTAAGGATATTTTAATTAACTATAAAAATTAAAGATATAAATTTCATAGGGAAAATAATTTTATTTATCATTATATAAAACTCAACACCCATGAATTTTATTATCAAGTGTGTGTTCCGATATGCACTGCGAGCACTATAAGAACTGACGTCAATTTAGTATACTGCGAAGCCGTTCCTTTATAATTAATTAGCTTTACTGGTTACTGTTTAATACGGAACACAGTCCAGTATACTGCCATCTATGTATTTTGGCGCTGTTTTGACGTGAAAATAATTACCATATATATCTACAAGTTATCTGTTCAACAAGAAAAAATTTTGTTTAAATGTAGTCATATTTAAAAATTTAATATTCAAGGCAATTGTCAATTACTCGCATAATAAAAGTCAGTTTACTTTTTATTAAAAGAAAGTATTGTTTTTTAAGTTACCGAATGCATAATAACTTTATAACCGAATTATTTAAATGGGACTCTATGTACGGTAAAAGTGATGAGCATATTTCGACAAATAATTGTTTATTATTTAACTGGAAAAAAATTGTAGTTGATCATATGATCAAAGCACTGAGAGCACCTTTCCTCGAAAACGCCAGTGCTCACAGTACAAAAATGGCGACGATTTATGACGTCATATACTTCCCTCGGATACTGCAGCAGTATACTGTCAGTCCATAACGGAACGAAATTATCAACAGTAAGAGCACTGAACAGTTCTCGCAGTGTATATCGGGACATACCCCAAATAAATAATTTATTTCATTATTTGTGTACTTTGTACAACCCTAGAGTGTCCGGCAGTTCGGCTACACGCACAGACGAAGGTCGCGCGGTGGGCAAGGCGTTCTCAACTTTCGGAAAGCATGAATAAGATATATTTCTGGTCGCAGCTAACGCCAGGTATTATTATTTAAAATTTGTAGGCTATTATAACGTAGGTATTTTTAGTTTTGTATGGGAGTGAGGTATCTGTTACGAAGTAACTATTATCTTATTCTGTGACCAAGCTGCTAAAAACGAAACGAATTTATGCCATCTAGCAGCCCTACGGCTCATCCAAAATCTTCAAAGTTTATGAAAAATGTTATTAGTATAAACATAAAATTTTTCATAAACTTAGATTTCAAATAAAATCGAACATTTCGCAGGTAAATCAAACCCTATAGGGTACTTCCCATTGACCTAGAATTATGAAATTGGGTAAAAAGCAAGGTCTGACAGCACAAGTAACCGAAAGTCGTTAATTTGTTATTATATCACAAAAAAAAATTATTTGTGAATGATGTCTATTTTTTGTCCAAGCTTTTATCAATCTATAAATTAATTAAGTACCTAATTATAAAGAAGTTGTGTCATCTACGTACGTATAAATAACTAAAAAGCATAGCTAACATAATTTAACGCATTTTTGTTTTTCCATCTTTTGTGGGTTTGATACTTTAAAGACACAAAATATATGTTTGTAAATGTAGTTGTCTATGGGAAAAATATATTTTTTTTATAAATGTACACCTTTTTTGACGCGTGGAAATCCCTACGGGTCATCACCTAACCGGAGTAATTTCAATGTGTGGTATGTTGGAGTCGATTTGGCAGTGGACGGCGATACGCTTATGATGATGATGATGATGATGATGATGAATGTTGGACTCGAACCGACTAAAACCACATGCTGTTCCGTCACAGAGTCCTACTTACCGGGGTCTCAGGTACCTTTGAGAGGAAATCCCTGTGAACCCTGACGGACGTGGCTGCCTATTGAATAATAGGCGATTCCAATGTGAATTGCGAGTGGCGTTGCCCCTATGGTTCAAAGAGGCGTACGCGGAATACGTCACGCTGCCGTCTGGGACTTATTTCTGTGAGGGTAACGCGGCGACGGGTAACCTTGCCCTTTGCACTCTCCGGCGCCTTCTGCGAGACGGGAGAATACTTGTCCTCTCCCGTTCACTTTCCGTCCCCTCTTCTCTCTCTCTCTCTATCTGAGAGCAAAACACCATTAATGGTTGAATAGTTGGGAGGTAACAACCTTTCTTGGTTGAATAGTTGGGAGGTGGCAACCTTTCTTGGTTGAATAGTTTGGAGGTGGCAACCTTTCTTGGTTAAACAGTTGGGAGGTAGTAACCTTTACGGGCCAAACAGTGGCGACCTTGAAACATAAACTAAAATATATTATATTGAAAGACAGATATAACAACAAATTAACGACTTTCAGATTTTTTCCATAACTTGTGCTGTGAGACTTAGCTTCTTACCAAATTTCATTAAGAATTCAATTTCAGTGAGAAGTACCCTATAGAGAACGTGCACAAACTATAGGTGGCAGCACAAACCGACACAAGAGCCACAGTATGGTTAGCAAAATAAACTTTTTAGATCTGTTTTCGTGTTACCGTCAATGTTTAAATTATATTTAAACCGTTTTTATTATTATTGATTAAAATTATAAAATATGGGTTTCTGCCGTTTAGAAATGATTCTCAGCGTGGCAATAATATGTCAAAAGACCAAAAACTATTCGAGTCCGGGCATATCTCGGAAGTAGAAGAAACAGGAATAATGAAAATGCAGTAATAACTGGGGGCATCTAATAAGTAAACAAATGGTATTGTTGGTATGGTTGGTTATTGTTCTAATATTGAGGATTTAAAGTTTTACATGCTTTCTCTATCGTGTGGAAGCCCCCACGGGTCATGACCTCACCAGGACGAAGTGGTATGTCGGAATCGAACCAACTACAACCTGTGTCCAGGCGTCAAAGTGAGATGATTATATCTTGAGTGAAAGTCGCGCTCAGAACAAACTTACGTGGGGAGATTTGCAACATGATAGCTTCCGTGAGCTGATAGGGAAACGGTTCTTGAACTTGGTTTGATCATTATATTCTTTTCGAGCTAATGTACAAATTAGCTCGAAAAAAATTTAATGAACCAAGTCCAATTACTGTTCAACTGTAGGGTACAATAAATAATATTCTATCTACTATCTATCTATCTATACAGAAGTCCCTTTTCCTGTACGTGCATTCGATAAATGAGATTTGTGTCTGCAACTGTCCTTTGTAGATTGTATTGAGTGCACAGTGCCCGGACACGGTCTTAAATAGTGTTTTAATATTCAACGTTTTATGTAGTGAAATTAATCTACTCTCTCATCTGTTAAAAATACTATCGTCGCATAAAACAGCCTATATGTAGTACCTACATATAAGTTTTTCCTTACCTTTAATTTATATGTACCGTACCAAATTGACAGTGTTAAGTAAAACTTGCCATAGTTGACAATCTATGCGGCTGAACACGCGGAGCGTGTTCTCGGCATTGTATGTACAACATTTTTTTGTGGAATATAAAATTTAATTGTAGCATAAGGTCCACTTCAAATTTGGTTAACTTATCAAATAATTAAGCTACACTGTTATTTTCAATATATATTGTTTAATTTTTAAAATACTGCCGAAACATTGTTGACACGCCAGGCGTGTCACCGGCACTGAAAGTGTTAAAAGAGTATCGTCTTTTCCATTTAGGTCCTGTAAAGATGTTAAACATGTCCGATGACGACAATAGTCATTAGTAGTCCAAACGTTTACGTCGCTACAGCCGTGAACTTCCTACTAATAAAAACGACAATAATTACTTTAAAAAATAAGAAATGATCATGGCTGTTCCGTAATTAATCACTCACTTCAAGGGGCCGTAATAAAAAACCTTTGTCAGCAATTTATACATATATATTTTATTAACAATAATGTTACAATCGACATGCCGCCTTAATCTCAATAGAAACAAGATATATTTATTATACAGCGTGATACTAAACCAAACAATTATAAGATAACACAATATTTAGAATAACTTTACTTAAAATATTGGTTAGAATCTATATTCCTTATGGACAGCATAATTACAAGGGTGTAACGGACCCTTTACATTCCAGGTGCTGTAGAATGGATGTTAGTTACATAATGATGCTTTCAACTGAGACGCAATAGGATAACAACGCCTCCACGGATTACAAGCAAGAAAGGTGCATTAAGTACGATTCACACCGAACGGGCCGCGCTGGAGCGCGTCGAGTCGCGCCTCGGTTGCCGAGCGCAAGTGGGAGGAGCCGACGGCCCGCGGCGGCAAGAAGTTTCATGCAAAAATGAATTTAAGTAATAAATATAAACTTAAATTTTCATCAATGTACTAAAAACGCGTTCCGATGCGCTCCGGCGCGGCCCGTTCGGTGTGAATCGTACTTTAAGATTCATTTCAATGCGTTATCCTGCTATCTCTTTTACCTACTATGTCGAATATAATGCGCACAAGATGAGCCAATATACATTGCTAAAGCAACTCCTCTTGATACTCCTAACTAAAACCTTTTATACATACATAATTGATCCTCATCTACATGCTGTTGTTTTAAAATATAATATGTGCAATACATATTTAGATTTACTTCTTCACACTGTTCTTTCATTTTATTTATTCACTGTTAAGGCTAAATCAGAAAACCTATGCTTAGTATTTCATGGCAAGCTAGAATCAATGATTGTCTCCATAATAGTTTCCTTATATGGTGATACAGTTCCAATTGCCACAACTAGCCGCTTGACAGATTCAATTGAAATAAATTGATGTAGATACAATATAGTCATACATTGTTTTACAATGCACTGATATGTACAAATAATGGAGACTCAACCATTTTCTGAATAGCTTCAAAATGTTGTATTACAATAAAATCATGTTTAGTATATTATGTTAACTACATGGTTTGTAAAATTTCGTTTTTATTACTGTATTCATTTAGCAAGCTATTCTTTTGTAAATAATATTTAAAAACATTACTTAATTAATGGTTTCAGCAGACTGTGCAGTAATTAGCCTCAGTCAATCTTTTGAAATTTCTGTTGTCAATTTTGATTAGCAGACTGCAGAGATATTTTGGAATAATTACTAATTTAATACAAGCAACTAATCAAAATATATTAATCCATAGGATTTTTATTGTTTTGTAACTTTTAACTAATGTCATGAATAGCACAAAGTGTGCCTAGAATTGCGAATGATAGTCATCATCTAGAAGTTATAGTAGGTAGTTGATGTAGTTCATTGGCTTTCATCAGTTCTATTATCACACATGTTGCTGTGCTAACTGTGCTTAGACTGAGTTATCTACTTTTGTATGTGATACTGATTAACAAAATTTCAAGCATATGCTACCACAGATGAAAAAAATAGAAGATAATCATATCAGAATACATTAGACTCTTGAGTTACCAAATTTACTGCAATTGTAAAAATTATAACTATACACATTTGTTGATATAAACATCAGAAAATGTGCATAGAATGTACCTACATACACATAGATTTGTGTTAATCTTTCTGGGATTTAAAGTTTTATCATATTGAAATGTGTTTATTTGTTTTTTTTGTAATTTACACTTCACAAGTATTTATTAAATGGAATATCTTTGTTGCAAATAATCTGGTACATATCACATATTCAATATCCCAATAATGAGTGTTGGAGTCAGATCTCAATGATAGAATTAATTTGATTGTAATTCAAAGTTGGGATATTGTAATTTCATTTGTATTTATTTAGTAGTTACTTTACATTTCTATTTTAGATGATAATGCAAAGGAGAAAAATATTAAAGTACCATTTAAATCAGAATTTTATACTCATATTTCTATAATACATTTTTACAATCTGAATACATGGTCTAAAGTTAAATAAACACATAATATTTTCTAATTTTATCCCTTTTTAGATTAATAGATATTTTTAGTAAAAAAATAATGAGACTTATTAAATGACCAAAGCTCACTATTGAACAATTTTTTTTCGATAATAAAATATGTAGAATTTAATGTACAGTTTAGATAAGTTCAGTTTCAGCTGCCATTGGACATACAGTATGATAAGTGCTGATATTAAAATACCTATTGAAATTATTGCTCTTTTTACTGTTTTACTCACAAAATGTAATAGTTACAACTAATATATAAGATATTAATTTATCCCTTATTATCACGTTTTTGATCAACAAAAAACAATGCATTGTCGCATGCAAGATGTTAACTTGTTGATATTTAACCTTTTTTTTAGTTTGTTAAAAGTAATTAAAATTAATATAATTATAACTCTCTCGAACAAGTTCTTTTCTTTAATTGAAACAATAAGCACTTACATGCAAATGATGAAGGCCTTTACACTTGTTACTCATGCCATGCCACATCATGTACTGGAATATTCTTATTTTGCAAATAAGTTTTTGTTATACCAACTAATAGATAGTGTAGCAATGCACGCAGTGAGCCTAGTTGTTATTGATTTTGAGATGACAGCAATGTACACTTATAATTAAGAGCCAATATTTCATACAATGATGATAGTACTCACTAAGTCAATAATTTTCTTTTATTCAGCTCCAACATTTAAATAATAAAAATCCTGATCTCTACAACAATTTCTGTATATGGGCTGTCCACTAACTTTTATTTGCTGTAAACAAACTATGTCTGTTTGCAGCAGCAATAAAATTAGCAGAACCTCTTTTATACTATATTTTTTAAATATGAAAACATACAGTTCATGCCTTCAGCGCTTGTCGTATTGACGGCGCAAATGCATTTAGGCTATTGACTTGGACTAGCTTCACTTTCCGGCCGGTTTAGTACTGGTTTCCCTGCAATTACTGGCTTCTCTGTGATTTGTGGTTTCTCTGTAATTTGAGGTTTTTCTGTAATTTGTGGTTTCTCTGTAATTTGAGGTTTCTCTGTAATTTGAGGTTTCTCAGCTATCAATGGTTTCTCTACAGATATTGGATTTTCTGGTACAGGTTCATTTTCTTCTTCTTGATCATTATTTTCAATGTACGTATTTGATAGTTTATTTGCTATCACATCTGGTTTTTCCTGTTCCATTTCTGAAGGTCCATTTTGTTTATCACCCTCAGACATTGATGGTGAGATGGATCTTTGCATTAAATTGGGATTTGAAGACACATTTATTGAGACACTGTGGGAATTATCTTCACTTGAAACACTCAACTGCCTTGGCATCTGTTGGCTTGGATGAGACAATGTCTGAGGAACGTGTGCATTATGCAATGGTAGCCTAGACTTGTCACTTTTTCTCCATAGTGTAACCTCCTGTTGTTTGAAGTAGCGGCGGTCCTCTGTATCCATTAACACTAAATTTAGGTAATAACGTACTGAGAACTTATTGTTTATATCTCTCATCGTCGGCGTTAGATCATACCCTGCCAAGAATACTCTAATTGGGATGCTTTCCCCTCTAACTGGAGCACCATCCATGATTTCATATTTTGCAACAGTTTCATTTTCTGTGAATGTGTTAGGGCCAGAACCTGTAGTTTCCCTCTTTATTATAGAGATTTCCATGTGTTTGATTTTAATCCGCACGAGTAAAAAGTAAATTTTACCAACAATTACATCTTTCAAATGATATTTTGACTTATTATACTCAAATTCTATATGTAGGCAGTCTTCTATACCTACTTCCATTTTTATCGAATTTAACACATCCGGGTAGCTGCACAATGTGTGAACGGCAATATCCACCTCTTTAACAACGTCAGTGAGGCGGCGCACAATCGTGGCTCTCAAGAAATACCTTAATCTGACATTTGCACCCGTATACACTTCATACGGCTTTTCAACATTTGCGAACTCGAATGGATACGAAGTATGCTGTAGCAGGTCGCCAGGACGTGCTAGTTCTTTTACCAAAGATATAAACTCATGGTGATTACCTCTATCGTAAAATAATTCAATCTGACCTATGAGTTCGACCTTGATTCCTTGGTGTTCAAGTTTCGACCCGGGTTTCCTTAGAGTAACGTTTACTCTCCCAGACACGGTTTCGCCATCGTAATAAAGCAATAACTTTTCCTTTTTTCCATCGTCCGTTTTCACTTCGGCAACCTTCCGTTTGTCAGCATCATCAAATACGATTTCAATATCCGCAGTCTGTCCGAATCCAAAAAAGCTCATTTTTGCACTTATCACTTGCACTGGCTACCGGAAACTTATTATATGGCTTTAGAACAGAACAATAACGATATAATTGAGCAAAACATTGAAAAACGGCGACGAAACGCCCGCAAATCTGAAGAGGCGATTGAAAGGTTGAAGCAAAGATGGCGACTGACTTCATGTCGGTTGTCGGCGTATAGGTTCGTAAATAAAATTATAATGAAAAAACTCACCATTAAGGCATTTCTGGATCTCACAAGCAAATTTCTTACAGGGGTCAGGTTGCGGCATGAGTAGACAATTGACGATAAATCAAGAAAAGTATTTTTAAAATCCTAAATTTCAATCATGTGTACATACAACAAAATTTTATTGCGGCAACTTTTTTAAAGGTGTTTGTTCACTCAATAATTACATAACTTTTGTTTCCAAATTTATTATATTATATAACCTAAATTAAATGTGATTTTATTTAAATAAAAAGCAATAATCTAAAAGAATAAAAGAAAATTACATTTACAACGCTGGTTAGTCCCCGTTATGGTAGGTATTTGTGCAGGTGATTTCATCTGTATATTAATTGACTATTTTTCATCGAAAACTTGTTCTAGATATTTAGTAATATTAAACTTAAAAAAGAAATATATAAGTATATAGAAATATAAAATACTACAAAACATATATCAATAGATAAAGACCCTTACATCTTAAGACAGCAAGAAGAATCTAGGAATACTTAAGAATAAGTATACAAGATTTATCTATATGTTTATTGAATATTGGAATTGAGATTAAGCCCTGAATATATTATTTGAATTATTATTAATTATTAATTCTGTAATTAATCCTGTAATGACGGAAGTACATTAACTCATTGTTTTTGTAGAATTAAATATAGCATGTAAGGTGTATTCCTTGTTGGAGATCCCAATAAATAAAATAAAATAGAAATAAAATAAAATATTATTACTGTACTCTTTTAAATGTTCTCATGGTAAACATTAAAAAGCTGATGTGTCGGTAAAATTTAACATTATAGCCAGATATAGAAGTCAATGTAATATTTATTAGTCATTCCAAACCTAAACTTAAATACTGTTTTTCATTGGCTCTCGGATATCTGTTTTTATTTTAATATGAAATTCTAATTAAAAAGTTCTATAGATAAACAATTTAGTTAAATTATTGTAGATCGCGATTGCATTTAAATATCTCGCACTAATAACGATCGGTTGACAAAACTTGAGTCTGTTAAGATATGGTTGACAGGTGGACACTCAATTGTTTTTACAAATAAAATATGAAAACGATCGTTAGATCAAGTTTTAAGTTAAAAAATATTAATAACTAGCTGCGCCTCGCGGGTTAACTCGCGCTATACCTACACCGTCACGAGGTCGTACCGCTGTTGCGTCCACGCTGAGCACTCCACTAGAGTGTGGAGTGCATTATTCTCGCGACAGTTTCCTCAGTGGTGCCACGCAGACGTTGGCTCTCGGCCTATGCGACACAAGTACTTACTTAAGGATGTTTGTACTAACGCATTATTAAGGTATTTTTTCAGTTCCTTGGTTATATTTATAAAATGATTTATATTATTAGATCAATACAAGTAGCATTTCTTCAAAAACAAAAAATATTACGAATGCGGTAACCTTTCTAGAACAGAAAATAAAATCAAATGAAAATTGGCGATTCAGTTGTTACGTGTACAATAACAGATTTCGCGTCACGAAATCTGTTATTTTTGTTTTTAATTGAAATGACTTACGGATCGTAAGCCATTTCAATTCAATCACAAATCTGATCAACTAGGAAAATTGTATTGTGCAGATGCCGTTTAAGAAATCCCGTCTAATAATATTCATACCTTTCACTACAACTTTCACGTGATTTGTAATGAGACGATTGATAAAAGAGATTACTTTGTACAATGTTACCCCGATTTGGGGTTCAAAAGATACTTGTGTCCATTGCTGTAAGTCATGATTTATTGATATAATCAGACAAACTAATGACGTTACATATCTAATAGTAGGAGTGTTCGTTATATTAGATAACCAATAAAATAACTTAATATTTATAAATAACCATACAGCTTATTATTTATCATAGCCGGCAAGAGTTATTTATATTGAGCGATTATATTTGTTACAAATTCATACCTACGAATCCTACGATCACACCTGCGACGCGGGCCGGCTATTTAAGGTCAAATTTCACTTCGCCCGCTCGCATCATCGGTATGTAATATTTGTATCCCATGCTAAATTATGGTCTAATACAACCACTTAAAAAAAACTATCTTCCTATCAATGTACAAAAAATATTAAATATTAGTCAAATTAATATATTTGTTCATCTTAAACGTTAGATTATTTATTGTATCGTTTGAATACAAAATCAGTGCGGATAACTCGCTTGACGTTGTGTGACGTATTATGTCTGATATGTGATTAATGTGAGTTGGTGAGCGATTTCGTTAAACACTTGACATTGGCGGAATCTCTGCGTTGACTCTACACGCGAGATAGAGTCCATATATAAAAAAAAAAAAAAGAGCGATTTCGTCGCCAATTAGTTTTAATTTTTTTTGTAATTAATCTTGGTGTTGTTTTGATAAAACTGTAAATAAAAGTTAGTTTTAGTTAAGTGTAAGTACGGAGTAAATTTAGGTTAGGTACTTAATTTACCTATGTAAAAAAATATTTAAAGGCCGGTAACGCACTTGTGACTCTTGGGTTGCAGGACTTGCAGGTGCCCATGGGTAGCGGTAGTCATTTACCATCTGGTGACCTGTCTGCTCGTTTGCCCCCTATACCATAAAAAAGGGCGTAAGCCGTGTTTTGCGATGATAATAAAAACGCATTGTTCTACGGAGAGAAGTGATATATATCATACTAATATATTATAACGTCAAAATAATCGGCGTTTTAAAAGAAGCGTATCGTTATATCGCGTTTTCAATATAAAGCCGTTGCGAACACTCCTATCTAATGGTACGTTTACACGCACGCCGTGCAGCCTGGCAAGCAGCATGGCACGCAGCTCGGCGGGCAGCCTGCCACGCAGCGTGCCACGCAAGCTTTTCACACCAGGGCTGCCAGTAAAGACAACTTATTTTATACCGCTAAGACTCGAAAATTATACAAAATCATGTACTATTATACAAAATCAGTGTTGTACAACTATAGAACGTCACTCTTTGGGGATTTTAGTAAAAGGTGTTTTAACTTTAACGTATAAGGATTTAACAGTTTATCACAGACATGATTTGTTTTAAGTATCTCTATGTGTATGTACGTACTTTTTACGCTATAACATCAGCAATGACATTGTATCCAATTATGCAATGCAATCTACTATACAAACAGGATACAAAAGATAACCGATATTATACCAATTTTGTATCCAATTTACACTCTGGCAGCCCTGTTTCACACACTTGCAGGCATGGTCCGTAGGGTATTAGTGTTCTGTGGACATGGTAGTCAGTGCAAACATGGGAGACGATGTAGACGTAGATCTCGTGGGAGCTACTGCTTTGGCCTTGATCTATTTTTATTGAAAAAAAAAACAGCCCGACATAATTATGCATGCGAAATTTTACTTAAAACTATTAGGTTTTACAATTAAAAAATCATTTATGGTGTAAAAACACTTTTCAAGTAGCCAAAACTTTAAATTTGATTTTTTTATTTGACATGCGTTATAACTATTTTTACATCGAAGAGTGCTTTTACATAATTCGTTTCTTACTTTAGTGGGATCTCTTTGAATGAATTTACTATCCTCGCTAACTTTTGAATATAATTTTTTATTATTTCTAATAAACATGAACATAATTAACCATGATAAGCATTGGGGGCGGCTTCTTCATTAAATGTGTTTCGTAACTGTTTTAAGGCATACATAAATCTATTTTATTTACTGCACATCATTGATATGCGATTAGTTACAATTCTCTAATCGTCAATCAATCAATACTAACTTTAATCCTAAGAATTGGCACTATTTTGTTTCATATTTTTTTGGGCCCTGATAAACAATATTTATTTTTACTAAAAGAATAGTTCAGAAACATCTTTCTGAAGTCTTCTTTTGCTTTCGATTCATGCATGATAAAGGTTCAGACCACTCCGATATATTTGGTGTCGTCAAAAATTAATTTCGATCGTTACGTCGTCTGCATGCCACGAAGATGAAACCTATACTAACGCGGCCGAGAGCGTGTGTGTGTGTGTGTGTAAACAGGCACACAAGCACATTCACCCTTTGAAGTGTGTCAAAAAACCGACAGTCGTCCCGATCGGCGCCAAGCGCGTGCACATTCACGCAAGCATGCACAAACAGCCTGTTCACATGCTTGCGTCGTTGAATGTCGGTTTGAACGCGAGCGTGTGAACGCAGGCGTTAGTCGTCCCGATCGGCGCCAAGCGCGATCACATTCACGCAGGCATGCACAAACAGCCTGTTCACACGCTTGCGTCGTTGAATGTCGGTTTGAACGCCAGCGTGTAAACGCGCCATAATAGAGGTCAGTGTAATGGTACGTTTACACGCACGCCGTGCAGCCTGGCAAGCAGCATGGCACGCAGCTCGGCGGGCAGCCTGCCACGCAGCGTGCCACGCAAGCTTTTCACACCAGGGCTGCCAGTAAAGACAACTTATTTTATACCGCTAAGACTCGGAAATTATACAAAATCATGTACTATTATACAAAATCAGTGTTGTACAACTATAGAACGTCACTCTTTGGGGATTTTAGTAAAAGGTGTTTTAACTTTAACGTATAAGGATTTAACAGTTTATCACAGACATGATTTGTTTTAAGTATCTCTATGTGTATGTACGTACTTTTTACGCTATAACATCAGCAATGACATTGTATCCAATTATGCAATGCAATCTACTATACAAACAGGATACAAAAGATAACCGATATTATACCAATTTTGTATCCAATTTACACTCTGGCAGCCCTGTTTCACACACTTGCAGGCATGGTCCGTAGGGTATTAATTAGTGTTCTGTGGACATGGTAGTCAGTGCAAACATGGGAGACGATGTAGACGTAGATCTCGTGGGAGCTACAGCTTTGGCCTTGATCTATTTTTATTGAAAAAAAAAACAGCCCGACATAATTATGGATGCGAAATTTTACTTAAAACTATTAGGTTTTACAATTAAAAAATCATTTATGGTGTAAAAACACTTTTCAAGTAACTATAAATTTGATTTTTTTATTTGACATGCTTTATAACTATTTTTACATCGAAGAGTGCTTTTACATAATTCGTTTTTTATTTTAGTGGGATCTCTTTGAATGAATTTACTATCCTCGCTAACTTTTGAATATAATTTTTTATTATTTCTAATAAACATGAACATAATTAACCATGATAAGCATTGGGGGCGGCTTCTTCATTAAATGTGTTTCGTAACTGTTTTAAGGCATACATAAATCTATTTTATTTACTGCACATCATTGATATGCGATTAGTTACAATTCTCTAATCGTCAATCAATCAATACTAACTTTAATCCTAAGAATTGGCACTATTTTGTTTCATATTTTTTTGGGCCCTGATAAACAATATTTATTTTTTCTAAAAGAATAGTTCAGAAACATCTTTCTGAAGTCTTCTTTTCCTTTCGATTCATGCATGATAAAGGTTCGGACCACTCCGATATATTTGGTGTCGTCAAAAATTAATTTCGATCGTTACGTCGTCTGTATGCCACGAAGATGAAAACTATACTAACGCGGCCGAGAGCGTGTGTGTGTGTGTGTAAACAGGCACACAAGCACATTCACCCTTTGAAGTGTGTCAAAAAACCGACAGTCGTCCCGATCGGCGCCAAGCGCGTGCACATTCACGCAAGCATGCACAAACAGCCTGTTCACATGCTTGCGTCGTTGAATGTCGGTTTGAACGCGAGCGTGTGAACGCTTGCGTTAGTCGTCCCGATCGGCGCCAAGCGCGATCACATTCACGCAGGCATGCACAAACAGCCTGTTCACACGCTTGCGTCGTTGAATGTGCTCGTTGAATGTCGGTTTGAACGCCAGCGTGTAAACGCGCCATAAAATCTATGAACGTTGTAAAAAGTAAAAAATCCAGTGCTGCCATCAAAATAATCCTTTTTACATAAATGGCGGATACAAAAATTCTTTAACAAAAGCGAATTGATATTTCACGAATATAAAAGTTCGAAAGTGTAATTATAGATATGGAGATTACGCGTACTACCTTAGGAATTGCAGTTGGTATAGCTGGCACCTTGTTTCTTGGATATTGTGTGTACTTTGACCAACAACGTCGCAAGGACCCACTGTTCAAAAAAAAGCTAAGAGAACGTAAGTTATTTTGTTTCTTGAATGAAATCTATTGTAAAAGGATAAATATATTGCTAATAGTAAAATAATGTTAAAATCATTTGCTAGCTTTCATCTTTCCATAACCTAAAAATTACACTAAAATTGGTTACAGCACCATGCATTAGTCTGCTTTGCATGATTAACTACAAAATTTCGTTAATATGAAACAACACGCAATGAAATTAACGAACGATCACGCACTACAAAATACTACTTGAACACCTACTCAATATTAGAGATATATTTGGCCAGATTTTGAACAAAAACCACAATTTAACAAAACAATCACCATAATTATATACTAATAAAATAAAGCTGATGAGTTTTTTCTTTCTCTGCAACTATCAGTCAAATTCGAATAATTCGAATTCTTTTTGTAGTGGATAGAGTATTCATTGAGGAAGATTATAGGCTATGCAATACCACGCTACAACCATTAGGAGCAGAAAAGTAACCATAAACGTAGTTGAAATGGCGGGGAACAGCTAGTATTAGGATATTATAAAAAAACTGGCCAAGTTTTAAAGATTTTAAAATTTTTTGGAAGATTTAAAACAAGATTTAAAACTATGTATGTACTTTTTTTATTATTTGTTGCTGTAGTGGCTATAATTTGTAAAAATTTCAACTGTCTACCTATCATGTTTTATGAGATACAGCCTGGTGCCAGACAGACAGACAGACAGTGGAGTCTTAGTAATAGGGTTCTGTATCCAAAGGGTAAAAACCCTTACCCTAAAAAGTAAAATTATCAAGATTATCGAAAATTATTGTACCTAATATACTTAAATTAACCCATGTAAACTAAATATACAATAATATTTCACACCCTACATAATATGGTTATCTTAATTGGTCCAAAAAAGATAAATCTGAATGCATATAGAATAAAGTTGATTTCAGTTTGCTCATATTAAACATTCATTTGCACAAATATGCCACCTGATTTACCCAAAATGAACTTTCATACATATCATGCAACAAGACAATAAATAATAATATGTTAAGTTACTCACCTGAGAGCACATGCATGTAATGATGACGGAAACTGTAATTTCATGGTCTGGTGGTTTAAACATTATGTAACTAAATGAAACTTATCTGGTAAACAATTTAAACTGATCTAAATGTGTCAATAATACAATGATTTGCTAGTATCAGTGACTGACTAAGACTTAAGATAGTGTAGTATATTTGTTAAGAGTATTTACTGATGTTATGAACTTGAACTTTTCTTAAACTTAAACATTATGGTGTTAACGGTATTGCTTTGGAACTAATTGTTTCCTACTTGAAGGATAGAATTCAACATGTAGATGTCAATGGTGCGAGGTCTTCTGGATTACCGGTTACTATGGGCGTTCCTCAGGGTTCTATATTAGGTCCTCTACTTTTTCGCATATATATAAACGATTTACCTTATTATTTAAAAGATCTCTGTGATATAGTTCTATTTGCTGATGATACGTCACTTATTTTTAAAGTCGATCGTAAGAAAACAGTTTTTGACGATGTGAATAGGGCACTAAATGATGTATTATATTGGTTTTCAACTAACAATCTCTTACTAAATGCAAATAAAACAAAGTGTGTGAGATTTACTATGCCAAATGTAAAACAGCCAGGTACTAATTTAACTCTAAATAATGAAATGTTAAGTATTGTAGACTCAACAGTATTCTTAGGAATTACATTAGACAGTAAACTACAATGGGGAGCCCAGATAGACAGCCTTGCAGGTAGGCTTAGTTCGGCAGCTTATGCAGTTTGGAAGGTACGTCAGCTCACTGATAAGGACACAGCTAGGCTAGTTTATTTTAGTTACTTTCACAGCGTTATGTCCTATGGTATACTACTTTGGGGCAAGGCGGCTGATGTTGAAACGATTTTTATTCTCCAAAAACGAGCCATCCGCTCCATATACAACTTAGGTGCTAGAGTCTCTCTTCGAGAGTTGTTTAAGGATATAGGTATTTTAACTGTTGCATCACAGTATATATTTGCAAATATTATGTTTGTTAGGCACAACATTAATAATTATAAGAAAAACAGTGATATACACAATATTAATACAAGAAACAAGTCTAAACTCGTTGGGACCTATCATCGCTTACATAAAGTACCTACACAACTCGTTCGAAGGTCTTGGTATACGTTTTTATAATAAAATTCCTACACATGTAATCAACCTTCCTGTAGATAAATTCAAGCGAACGGTAAAAAATCACCTTATTAGGAAATCCTACTATACGATCAACGATTATCTAAACGACAAACAGTCGTGGGCTTAAGGTATCATTAGGTATATACACACAAACTTCTTTGTCTTATAATTAAGCTAAATTATTAACAAACCATTGTCAGTTGAAAGTAATGCGTGACGATTATTATGGTAATTTGACTATTAGTGATTTTTATCAGTATCTCGACTATGGTTCGTCATGCTCACTAAAATGTCATTGCTTGCGGCGTCGTCATGGGGCGGGTCATTTCTTTCCCTCTGATATGGCGAAGGAGATGATGGCTGGTCCATGCGTCATACTCGTGAACGGGTGCTGCTTGGGGTGACTGGTCGGCCTAGTCAGCGATGCTTTAGCCTATACTATTATTTTGGTTCGATCAACTGCAACTCTAGCCTCTTAATCCAGTCACGAATTATTTTTAACAGTAGATTTTGCAACTGAATGAAGGTAGATGTGCACCTTGAATGATTTCTATGTTTAATAGGTTCAAACCTTCAACGGTATCACTGAGTGATTTTTATTTTTTAGTACGTTAGCTTTTGGAGCATTTCAATAAAATGAAATTCAGGTGGCATCAGCTTGCATCCTGTTTACCTCTCGTGTAACACTAACACTATTGTACCTGAAAATCTGACTTTTAAAAAGAGTGGCCATGAGTTTCTTTGCCAGTATTCTTCTCATAAGGCCCTACGCATTTTGGAAACTGGAAGTTATAGATCGACACAAACGGGCAGTAGATTTTGGTGTTTTTCACCTAATTTACCTTGACAATCCAGTATATGCTGTGGCGTCTGTTTGTGCCGATATATGATTTTAACTCTAGCTTCAATTTAACGTTCATAAATGTCACTTAGTGTCTTAATTGAATAAATGATTTTGAATTTGAATTTGGTCTGGTGGCACAGTTTACGTCGTTATTAGGCTAGGTTTACAGATTAGGGCAGATTTCTGCATCTCCACATCGAAACGCATATTCAGGCTAGGTGGGAATAAAATCTCATAGAATCTATAACCCCTTTAGGTTACCGAGGATCTCATCACTACATAGGTTACTGTTTTCTCTGCTTCCATGCATGCTATACTGGCCTTTACTAATTAATTCTAAGTTACAAGTTGTTTCAAGTTCTGGCTCATTAAAAAAATAGTTACTAAATTTTTAACTTCACACATCTCACACACGGATGTCTGATTCCAAACTAGGCAGAACCTGTACTATGGTAACCAGACTGCTTACCCACTTACATGATACACATTTACATGATCATCTATATCCAAAGCACTTGGAGCAGTCTTAGCAATAACCTAATTGGCAATTTCTTAAAATGTCAGAAATTTTAAATTTAATAAATTAAATTTATGTGATTAACTAGTAATGTCATCATCTGATAACTTATAGATTGTGTGATGTGGTAGTTAATAGTGTGTAGTTAAAAGGGACAAGTCATGCTCATCCATTCTCGAATTTCTGTGTAACAAATTTCTTGAAGGTATCTTCTCTGTATTGAAAGTATGTTTTTGATTGCAGGTAGACAGAATGCTCAACAGAATGACTCTCGTTCGCGGACAATGGGCGGGCCCCTGCCTGACATGAGTGACCATGAAGCTATGCAGAGGTTCTTCTTGCAACAGGTAGACGGCTTATATACTTAATATGCTTATAGACTTTTAACATGCACACATATTAACATTAAAAAACGAAATAATTCATCATGTCATGTTATTCATGTATTGGTATACATCCTATAGTGACAAAAAAGAATTAAGGAGATCTTCATTCCCCAGTTACTGGTAACATAAAGTCACACCTCAGTGACGCGACGCGCAAATGGTAACTAATACCTTTTTATATAACTGTCACAGATACGGTCAAATCACCTGTACTGGTCCATTATTTTCCAGATTCAACTTGGAGAAGAGCTGCTAGCAGCGGGCGACTTAGAAGCAGGTGTAGAACACCTTGGTCAAGCCGTCGCTGTCTGTGGTCAGACGCAACAGTTGCTCAGTGTAAGTTTTTTAGTAGCTTTATTATATATAAGTATTGCATTTAAAATAGTTTAAGATAAGAAAATATATCCCAGTTGAAAGTGTAAAATAGGTTAAAATTTATGGTACTTCAAACATATACGGTACTAGCTTTCGTCCATGGCTTAGCTCGCATTAAATTAATTTGTCTGTATTGTAACTAGCCTTAATAAGTACCAACGCCTTGGCGTTGGAGGTAAGACCTGCCTTAAAAGGTCCTTGTGTCTCGGGACCTTAGTTTATAGAACTTGATGTAGGTACACTGACCCTGCTCATATAACGATTGCGTTGGTGGGGTGGGGGCAGTATAAATAAATACGTAGTTGTGAGAAGAAGAGGGGCATGTCCACCTATTACAATTCATGAGATACAGACCACTGACAGTCAGACGGGACGGACAGCAGTTCCGTTTTAAATTTTTGGGTACGGAACCCTAAATCACTAAGAAATGCAACTGCAAAGCTCATTGCTTATTGTTTTAAGTGCTGCTTTACTCTTTTGAATACTAAACAGTTTCTATGTATTTACGACTTTATTTAATATAACAATTGGTGACTCCATTTTAAGGTCTGTTTTTGCATGTTTCTTTTTCTAAACCTTATTACACTTGGCTGTATTCAGTCGTCTGAATTTAGTAGTTACTGAATTCAGAAGTTAGAAGCTTCTGATCACACTGTCCTAAATTCAATTACTAAAACAATTACCGACTATAGCGCGACGAAGTTGGACGTGTGGTACGTGTACGATGATGGTTCCAGTATTATAAAACACCAAAAAAATTGTAGCCGCTGGTTCAATTAAAATAGAAATAAAATAAGTAAAATTTAAATAAAGATAATAATGATGTTGATAATGTACTAAAAGCTAATAAATAATGTGTCTGTTGTTTGAATGTTTGTGAAGCCCCCGTGACACAGGAATATTAATTTTATAATGCGAGAGTTGTCTTAAAAAAAAGAAAGAAAGTATTAGTGCAAAAGAAAGATTAGTCGTAATATTAAGATTTATTGCAACGGGAAACTTATATCAAGATTTTAAATTTAGTTATTTAATATTCGGGAATATTCACGTCCTTACGCACGGAGACCCACGCAGCGACTGAAATTATTTAGTCAGTCAGAAACCATCCTGGCTTCTGAATTTAGGATGCTAACTTGCTAAATGCTATTACACTTGACTGAATTCAGTAACGACTGAATTCAGCCAAGTGTAATAAGCGCTTAATCATTCTATTTTCATAGCATTGTCGCTCATAATACAAATGTCAAATAAAAAGATATACCAAATCGTCGTCGTGGTGCATGATGATCGTCATGAAAGGAATATATGAAATACAGTCATTCACCAGCTAGTTTCGTTTATGTTAATGTACATCAGTGTATCTTAGCATACACCTCGCTTCGGACATTCACAGTAATCCTCATATTTTTCATTTACTACCAAATGAAGCATTTTAAAAAACCTGTGCCACTTCTTTTCCAGATTCTACAGCAAACCATGCCAGCTCCCATCTTCCACTTGCTTTTGAAGAAACTTCCCGAGGTATCTGAAAGACTGAGAGCCAACATGAAGGCCAGCGGCAAGGTGCTCCAAGAGGAGGATGTTGAATAAAGTGGTACTACAGCAGTTGGAGAAGAGAATATTTCATATTCCCGTCTAATATCTCGCTAATCATGGATTGTTTCCATTTTTGGTCGATAGATGTCGCTATAGTGACGCGAGGTCAAATAGTTCCCTTTCTGATTTGAATTACAATCATTTTCACTGTAGGTACGTATAAATATTTATTTTTCGTACTTTAATATATCGATAGTTAGAAATTTAAAGTTATTAATTAGTGTTAATTATTTAATTAATATTAGTTTTAAACACCTCACGTCATAGCAGCTTGAATAACGATAACTTAAATGTTAACTTTTCTCTGACTGGACTTAAATAGGTTATCCTGTTGGGCTGAGCGTCCAGGGGTATTAACCATAGCCAACGTGACAATGTATACCATGTGACCATGTTGCGTTGAGTTAGTATACACAGCATCATAACATATGGGCTTCTTAGAATGTAAATTAATTATTAAACTCCTTTCAAAGTTACTATTATATTTATATCTAAAGTCTCGAACTGCATATTCTGAAATTTTCCTAGTGAGTGCATTGGCTGTGATAGAAAATGTGCTAGAAAAGTCCGTCATTTCGAATCTTTGCAAATGGCAAGTGTATCGTGAATAAATACAAGTTCAATAATAATGTAGGTATTTTGTTAGTGTTATTTAGGTTTTGTTTTGTTCACAACTGGTTAAGGATGCTTGTGAGTTTTGATTGAGATTTTACTGTGAATTAAAAATAATGTACAATAAAATAAATGTTTTATTTTTCTATGTAACCTATGTACGTTGACCTTTACAAGTGACGTCATTAGTTATAAATATCTTTAAAACATTAGGTACAGGAAAGTAAAGGATCAACATAAGGTAATTCCTAAATTACCTCGTTAATCCGTAATGCAAAAATAAAAATTTAAAATGTGTTTCTTTGTTTCTATTGCTATGTACGAGATAAGATGTTCGTATGGATTGTGAAGTCACTCTCTATAGTGATTCCTAAAGTGTAGTCAAACAACTGACATAAGAGGGCAGCTTCCCTTCCCCTGGATCATGTATGCTAACATACCTATTAAGTTAAACTAACTTTGGGGTTCCGTTACCTTAAAATTTAGAAACCCCTGCTCTATAGTACGATCAAATCCCCTTTCAATGTTAACTATTTTGTAGGAAAAATTCTGATCAACATTTCTATTTGGTGCATACATAACCGTTTAATTATATTGAGTAATGCCATATCTGTGGTAATGCGAATGATATACAAATTACGTGCTGGCAGTTGATTGACAATTCCTTTTATTTTTATATTTATAAATTTATTTATTTATAAATTTATTTACTTATAAATTTATTTATTTATAAATTTATTTATTTATTAATTTATTTATTTATTAATCTGCCTTTGACGATAGCCGTACCGGCACTCGTGCGGTCTGGTTGTGTTTTTTGTCGCGGATCTAATCGTTATCCCCACTGTGCGAAGAGTTGTTTACGCATTCCATTGACACGTGTGTAAGGCGTGCGCCGGACCTACCGGCTGCGTGCACCTTATACGATCGCGCCATGACTGACGATAACGTAAGTGTTTCATCGCGCTGTGCTACGCCCGTACCCAGAAATGATTTGTACATCATTTCGAGCTTATTTAATAATTCTTCGGATATGGATACTATTGATGATGATAGTAAAAATAAAGAGGAGCAGTCAAGAGCCGGAAAGAGGGATAGAGAGGACAGTACTGAAGACGAAGCGGGTTGGAAAGAAGTTAAGATGAGTAAAAAAAAGATCTGTCATGGTAGTAAAAATTCTGTGAGAGAGGAAAAGTATGAGATATATAGAAAGGATGGAGGATCCAGAAGGCTATGCAACTGTCGGTTTGCTATGGAGTAATTAAGGATGTAGACCTCGATTTTGCTGATGACGAGATCTTCAAAAATATTTCATGTGCGGCTCCCGCAAAGCTTTTATCTTTGAAGAGGCTAGATCGTCGCAACAGGGATGAAGGAGGTTGGTGCCCAAGCGAAACCCTTCGCCTTTGTTTTGAAGGTGATCATCTACCAGTATCAGTTCGGGTATGTGACATAAGTATTAAAGTTTTGCCTTACGTACACCAAGTGTCACAATGTTCCCAATGTTGGAAGTTAGGCCATGTACGGAAAATGTGACCCTCGAAAAACGTAGTTTGCCCGAAGTGGACGTCATGAGAATTGTGATACTTTAATGTTTACATGTGTCAACTGCAAGGGTAATCACATATCACTCAGCAGGTCTTGTCCAATTTATAAGAAAGAGAGAAAACTAAGAGAAATTATGTCTGAGTTTGGATGCACATATAGGAAAGCCCTAGAATGTTATGTGCCCCCCGAAAAGCCCGCTCCCCCCGATACTATCGTCCATCTTCAAGCTCCGGTAATTCCAGAAAATCGTTTTTTTTTCGTTTTTTTTTACTACTCCTGAAGACATCTCTTTACAAACCCGAAAGCCTACCTTTGCCGAAATAATTAAAACAAAGGCCACAGTCCACAAGGTACAAACCCCTGCTTCGGCTAATTGGAATAATGATACCCCAAAGCTTCCGAAAAATAAAACAGGCCCACTTAAAGAAGGCTGGATGTTTTGGACTGCAGATACAGACGAAGGAGAAGTTCATCAATTGCCTGTAGATGAAGAGGGTAAAGATGAATGTCCTTCTTTCAAAGAGTTGTGTTCTAGATTAAAGGAGGTTATCTACCTCAAAAAGACAGGTTTAAGTTTTAAGATAAGGTGTGTTTTTCAGTTGATTGAGATTTTACTGTGAATTACTGTGGTTAACCCTAGTATCAGTGAGTTTTGTTTCAGAGTGGCCGTGGATAAAAGCAATGTTTAACTTTTTTATTCCTTGTGATGGCTAACAAACCAATTAAATTAAATATCTTGCAGTGGAATGCCCAAAGTGTAAGGCCAAAGTTAGCAGCGTTTCATGAACTTTTGTGTCAGGAAAAAGTACATATTGCTGTCCTTAGTGAGACGTGGCTTGAACCGGAAAGTAATTTTAGTCAGTTTTTTTTTTTTTTTTTTAGTTGTTATGATGTTTATCGCGCGGACCGGAATGACTCATACGGTGGTGTAGCAGTTATAGTACACAAATCTGCTAATTCGCAGCTGCGCCGCGTTCCCGCTTGAGAATGTTGTTTCTGTTTATTGTCCATCTAGAATAGTAACCACTCAGCAGGATTGGGATAGTCTGTTTTCATTATGGTCATCTAAAACGTTAATTCTTGGTGACTTTAATGCCCATCACGCCAGTTGGTCTTATAAAACTGACCGCAGAGGCAGTCTTATTTACGACTCGCTAATAGATAATAACTTTATTTCTTTGAATGATGGCACACATACGCGAGTTCGTTTAGTTGAAAACAACTTACAACAGTCTTCCCCAGATATTTCGCTGGTTTCTATAGATATTGCATTAGATTTTAATTGGACCATTTTAAATGAAAATCTCGGCAGCGACCATTTAATTATTAAAGTTTCTACATTGTGTACGCCATGCTTTCCTACAGTTATTAAAAGGAACTTTGCGAAAGCAGACTGGACTTCATATAAAACATATCTGGAAGAAAAATTTCGAAATTTATATTCACCCAATGACCTCCAAAAAGAGTACTTAATTCATTTTTGGATACTTTAAATGACGCTGCTAATAAATGCATCCCGATGTTCAAACTTAATCAAAACCCTGCTTCAAATTTTTACTCTTAAAACTAGAATAAATACATCTCAAAGGTTAATCCGACAGGCTAGGCGAATGAGTTTTCAAAAATTTTGTTCCTCAGTTGACACTACATCGTATAGTGAAATGTGGCGCAAAATGAGATGGTTGAAAGGGTACCGTTCGCCTATACATTTTATAGACGCTCAAAGTGCCACGAATCTTTTAAATTCCTGCACCCGATTATGTATCCCCACCGACCCCTACAGTTCACCATAGTAACCCTACATTAGAGTCGGAGATCTCTATTCAGGAGCTTGATAAATGTATTAAATCTAGGAATACATCTCCTGGATGTGACGACATATCTTATTCTATGATTAAGAATTTACCTGATATAGGTAAATGTGTACTACTTAATTTATTTAACAATTTTTTTAAACATAGTTTTGTCCCCTCTCAATGGCGCGACATTTGTATCGTACCTATTCCAAAACCTGGTCGTGACCTTAGTAACGTTTCTTCACTCCGACCCATATCATTACTGTCGTGCATATGCAAAATATTCCATTTTGTTTTATATCGTAGATTGGAATGGTTTTTTGAAAAAAGTAACACATTCTATGTGAACACAGTTGGCTTCCGTAGAGGTAGGTCGTGTTTAGACGGTTTAAGCTGCCTAATCACCACAATTCAAACTGGTTTTTCCGAGGGTTGTTCTACTATGGGTTGTTCTTTAGATATAAATAATACGTACAACAATGTAAATAATTCTGTTTTAATAAATGTTTTAGATAGCCTTAAAATCGGCTCCCGCATCTGTAGATACCTATGGAGTTTTCTTCATAGAAGAGTACTCAAGATAAGGTCTGGTAATAGCTTTATTAGCAGACATTCTGGTAGTGGTTTGGCTCAGGGTGACCCGTTATCTCCAATATTATTTAATATAGTAACGTCAGATATTTGTAAACGTGTGCAAAAGAACATCTGTATATACAAGTACGCGGATGACTTCGCTATATATGTGCAATGTTCTTCTGTTAGTGAGGGACAATGCAAGATCCAGTCTGCACTTGATCTCATCAGTAGCATGTATGCGCATGTAGGATTAGATATTTCCCCCGATAAAAGTAAAATCTGTTTGTTTAGCACAGGTTTTCGAACGCCAGTTATTGAAGTATGTTTGAACGGGACTTTGTTAGAGTTGGTAGACCACGTCAAGTACCTAGGGTTATGGCTGGATAGGGGTCTCCGATGGAAGAAACATATTAGTGAAGTCCGTGAGCGGGTACTTAAGTTGATTAATATCTTTAGGGTTTTGGTGGGGCCTGGTTGGGGTGTTCATCCGAACCACTTAAGAAGATTGTATATTTCCCTTATTCGCAGTCGTATCGACTTCGGTAGCTTTTTACTAGACAATAGCGTCGACACACATTTAACTAAACTGGATAGATTACAAAACATGTGCTTGCGGTTATTTGGTGGTTTTATCAAAAGTACTCCCATTCACGTGATGGAGTCCGAATTAATATTGCCTCCTCTTTTTATTCGCCGCCGATATTTAGCTGGTAAATTTTATTTAAAATCTAAATGTTACAATTTTCCTTTAATCGATTTATTGGATAAGCTACATGGTCTTTGTTACAATAATCCCTATTGGAGAAATAAAAAAAAACCACAGTTAGTTTTGTCTCACGAAGTCCTAAATCAAGAACATATGTACTGCAGCACTAATCTTGGCATGTTCTCCATGGATACTTGGGTCAGCAATATGGACTTATCAGGTATTGTAAAGCCTAGTTTAGATTCAGTTACTGATTTTGTTACCAAACGTAAAATAATTGTATTGCAGTGGATCCCATCTCATGTTGGACTGGAGGGAAATGAGATGGTTGATCGTTTGGCAAATGAAGCGGGGTCTGATGGAGAAATATATCCTTGTTCGCCTTGGTATACTGAGCTCTTACCCTTAGTTAGAGACAGATGTATTCAATCATGGGCAGAACATTTTGATGAAAGGTCTTTGACTAAGGGTATCTGGTACAGAACAATTCAACCATCTTTTCCACGGGTGCCTTGGTTCACAGCGAGGGCAGAATGAGTAGGCAGGAAGTTGTGACGGCTTTAAGGCTCCGATCCGGTTCGATTTCGATCGATAGCTTCGGATTTATGATGCGAAAAGTCGATTCGCCAAATTGTGCTACCTGTGGTATCATTGAAGATGTGCATCATATCCTGGCGGAGTGTGCTCGTGTGGGAGTCCAGAGGCGTCAAGCTTTTGCAAGCAGTTTTAATGTAGGCTTCTATAATAGCGTTCTGGCCTCACCATTGTCGGACTAAGCTAGACCGCTTTATCATATTATTATTATGGGTATACGGTGGCGGGTAGGCTAGTCTAACATAAGTATATTTAAGTTAACTGTATGCAATCATCGGGGTGGCATATTCTTTATAGAAAAAACGCCGTAAATAAAAAAAAAATCTGCCTTTGACAAAGACTTTTACATACCAGCGCAAAAGACCTCTTCACTGTACTATCTATATCGACTGAATAAAATGATTATACCAAGCGAATTATCATGCTTAATGATATACTCTTAATAGGTCCTTCATGCAGCATGATGATTCAGCATGTCATGCCGCATGATCGTCTAGGGACGGCTTAACAGTCTGAATTGAGGCACCTCTAAAGTGATAAGTAGTTGAAGATCGTAGCAGGTGTGTTATGTCTTAATTAATAGTGTCAGCAGGTTAGAAATAAATCACTCCAAATCCTTTACCCGTTTATTAAAATAAAAATTCAACAATAACAACTGAATATACAGTATAAATAAGTCTCATAACAAAACAGATCGCGGACTCGCGTCATGATTTACCTCACCTTGACAAATTGCGTTTTATGTGGTGTCTTGGCAATAATATACAACAACTACTGAAATACATAAAACCAACTCCTAATAGTTTTTCCTTGGTCAGGGTTTTAGTATGCGTTTCAATAGTAGTGGAGAACTAAATTGACAGGGACGTGTAAAACGAGAATTGAAATATTTGTTGATTATAATAATGAACCATATATCTCTGTGCTTAGTTTTTTTTTTGTAAATGAAGGTAATCGGTATCTGTAAAGATAATCTAGAATTATCTGCCACGGAACCAACCGAGCTATAGGTCGTCCGTTCGCCACCCTATTTGTATATGAAAGTATGATATTATTTTATGTAGGTATCAAAAATATATCACACATTAAGTAATTTTTATTGCATTTTTATAATGGTAATCGTATTTCAATTCTTTTTTCTCTCAAATATGATAATCTAAAAAGAGAACCTTAACAAAATAAATAATTTCAGCCACATTTGTTATGTTTTTTCAATACATTGGAATAATTTGATACCAATAAAAGGAAATCTGTTTATAAACATATTATATCGGGAATTAAATAAATCAATATTTAATGGTACTATCTTTTTATTACCCGACGCAACGTTTCGATCTGGTGACGGGTGGACTATGCTTGTAAGTCGTACCTTGTCATTTATTACCGTGATCAAATCCCGATGTGTCCACTGTGCATATTATATAAAAGAATAATTATAATATTTAAAGAATAATTACTTTAACACTTTTAAATAGAAAAATGCACCATCATTCACATATTATTGCAATACTAACGGGGCTATGTACTTATTATTTTAAATTCAAATGCTCCGCCCTCCCCCCACAAAGTATCATTAAAATTGGCCAGTCAGCTAAATGAATGAATATCATATATTATAAACAATCAAATCGGGCTAATTAAGCACCTATTTTCTTGAAGTTGGTTTAACATGTGGTTTTAGTCGGTTCGATTCCGACATACCACCTCACTGGCAGCCCCAGTGGTGTGATGACCCGAGGGGGTTTCCACACGATAAAAAAAAAAAAAAAGGCAGTTATAATAAATATTGATAAGTACTACCTAAAACTTAGATAAACAATGTACTGGTACCTACAGAGTTCAAACATAAAAAGGAGTATGATTTAGTGAGGTTGGCACTACTAAATTTTGAACCGAATGGCACCAACCTGATTGTATTTGTTTTGAATGAAAATATTTATAATCTCTTTTATGTGAATATATAAGTATAAATATATATGAACTAACTTACAAAACTGTAGAAAATGTTTTATTTTTTATGTTGTCAATTTTAGTATAAAAAAATAATTTTAGCTTTAAATATATAGCGTAGTTATATATATAGATAGCGTAATATATAGATAGCGTAGTTGAATCATAGCATTCAAAAGTGGTTGCTGATTTGTCTGCTAGGTACCTATAGTGACAAATGCAGTATAACCCGTTTAATATGACCCCTGATTACAAGTGGTGTAACAATAGGGTGGCAGAGCGGGTAAAATGCCACGGGCCCCCGGTTTGATGTGGCCCCGGGCACCAAAGTTCATGAACATGGGAGGCATTAATATCAAAATGAATTAATGAATTAGCCACTTGTCTCAGATGGTATAGTTACACCACTGCTGATTACCCACTTAATACGGAATTGGTAGTAGGCATGAAGCGTTATCAAAGTAGACGCAAAATAATCCCTCTCTCGCCCAAATTGAATGTATCTTGTACGGTGGCCCTCAGTTACGTTAAGTGCGATACTACTACTTTAAGTAAGTCTATATACATAAGTATAATTATTATCCTGAGACAAATTAAAAAAGAGAAGATGAAGAGGGTCAAGTCCTTTAAGTTTGGTCCCTTCAGAATCTTCTTAAACGGGTGTTACTATATTAGTAATTTTAGTGTTGTACGAGACCCGTAGCAGACATGATATAGAATTAATTATATGGACATATGCAATCAAACTAGACATTAAATCTACAGAATAAAAAAAAAAACATTTTTACACCATTTATATTCTAGCCGATTTCTCATTACCAATTTATGTAAAAAATATATTACATAAATACAATATACAACTTCAACTAATAAAAATATTGACAATCATGAGGTTTTACCGACCGAGCTTCTAATAAAATCTTGAGTGACTCTCATCACTTCTAAAGCACCTTTTTCAATGAGAGCGTTTGCAAGCTCCTTACCTAAGTTATCACACTTGATGACTACCTCTATGGGCACGCTGACATTGGCTGTCAACCCACAAAATATTCTCTCATCGGCATGGAACTCTTCATTCAAATTCACGTCACTACAATTACCGATTTTATCACTTATAATATTACTGACTACGTCAGCAGGAATGGTTTTGTCGGAGTCGTCGGAGATTTTGATTTTTTTATTATATTCTTGTTCTTCGGTGGGGCTGAGTTTATGTTTTTGTGTGCGTTTGATTTGAACGAATGTTTGTTTTAACGTGTGGTCCAGTTTGGTGGAGCCGTCTAAGCTCCAAACTCCGCCAGTGATGGATAGCTGGAACTGTGAGTCTAACGGTTTTAGTGACGTCGAGACGCCTACTGGCGCACTGCAACCACCGCCTGTAAAGGTAAGACATTTTTTATTAATATAGCGATAACTAGATATAAATTTGTGCAATGGGCTCTAGAGCACGGATAAAAATGCAAGATATGTATATTTTTAATCGACTTCAAAAAGGAGGAGGTTTTCAATTTGACTGTATGTTTGTTAAGCGATTATTCCGCCAATTATGAATTGATTTTGATATTTTTTTTTGGTTACTAAGTCATACTTCAGAGGTGGTCTATTTAAATTCGGTGTTTTTTTTTTAAATCAACAAAAACTTGATTGATTTTTTAACGTTGTACATGTAGGTAAATTCGTGAAGTCGGTTTTTGTGTTTTTTTTTTTAATAGAAATTATTATTATTTGTAAGCAATATGGGTGTTTTTATGTTTAATAATATTGTATATAATATTTTACACATAGAAACACCTAAAACAATGTAAATAAACATTCATGCATACAAAAATTTGCACTGCACGAGATTCGAACCCGACATAATTACTCTAATTTAATAAATAAATCGTGATTACTGAATCGATAGATATATTGAACGTTACCTAAAGTTTTGAGGAAGCTCCTCTCGGCGAGCACCCGGCAGTACGTGGCGGCGTGGCTGCAGCGCGCCAGCAGCGCCAGCAGCGCGCGGTCGCCGGCGCGGCACTCCACGCCCAGCGCGCCCTGCCCCACCGCGTACTTCATCTCCGCGCACGGCAGCACCTGCGCCACTTACTGTACTTAGGAGCTCGAAACTAATCGAACATTAAACGTATCTCATCTTTAAGTAATATGAATAACATTTACGAAAGCTTATACTCTGGAACGCAAACATTAAAAAAAGAGCAATAAATCCGACTGCGGTAAACTTAATGAACTGAGAAAATCAATTTTCATAAGTTTTATATACCCAGTGTCACTCACAATTTAGACGAATCTAACGATGCCTCAAACTAAAATCTTTCAAACCGTTGAGCCTACAAAACGTGTCAAAGAAATATACAATACATACCTACACTCCAAAAACATAACGCTCCTTCTGACGCGGACGCAATCAGATAAAAAGGAAAGTACAACAACAAGACTGCCAAGCGACAGAACAGCTTTAACAGCAGCTACAGACACTAGTATACAAAGCAAGGTGATTCTGCCTACAAGATTCTGTAAGATTTAGGGCACAACTGACCTCAAATTGAAGTCATGCGAGTGGAGACATACCTAGACCCCACAGTAGACCCCATATAGTGGAGTTACTTCCCCAATCGGGCATCACCAATGGAGTGAAAAGTACAGTGCTTCTTTTTAAACGTTTAATAAATAAACCGCACTAGAATAGATAGCTGTCGCAGGGGACTTTATAAACATTCAAACTACGGACATAAAGAAAACCCAGACTCGGGACAATTATTTGTGGATTACACAAACTTGTGTCCCGTATTGGATTCCAACTAATTTAAACGAACTAATTTTAACGACCATTCTAACCATTGCACCATCCGTGCAATCAATCGCAATGTTAATCTATATATTTAAAAATTAATCCCTATTTCCCTTGGTCACGCCATAAGTTGAGAACGACTTAACCGATGACATTCATCTTTTTTTATGTTTTCCTATTAGAACACATAAAAAAAACAAAGTATTCTTTATAGAAAGTGCTTACGGAACGAAAATTAAGAAAATTAAGCAGAAAATCGGTTCCCGTGGGATAAATATTAATTCCAGCTAGTAATGTATTTAATTAAATCAAATTCCAATTTAATATGTAGGTAGGTATTCCAAAACAGCAACTCATTTCTGTTCACCATTTGTTTATTTCCAATTAATCTTCATTAAAAAATTATGAACTCAGTGTGAATATATTACCTTAGATATCTTGTCACCCCAGCCCATCCTATGTAGTCCAGCACTGGCCAATATTAGCGCAGAATACTGACCCCCACTGTTGAGTTTTGTGAGCCGCGTATTTAAATTCCCGCGGACGTCTGCTACTCGCAACTGAGGGTAACTGCCACGGAGTTGAGCAGTACGACGCAGTGATGACGTACCTATACATATAAGATGATGACGATGAAGTGCGGCGGTGAAAGAAATTCTTAAAGATTTTGATCAGCAAGTAAGAAGATTAGCGAAAGTAGCATTTTTTTTACTCGGGGTATTAATAAAAAGACAACTCCCGCATTAGGAATTACTCCTGTGTCGCGGGGGACTTTACAAACATACAAACAACGGACACAAAGAACACCCAGACTGGGATGCGAATCGAACCCACGACCTATGGCATAGCAGTCAGGGTCACTAACCACTAGGCCAACAGGCCAGTCGTATATGTCGGAATCGAACCGACTTAAATTACACAATGTGCTACCGATAGCTATTAATAAGCCTTGTCCATATTTTGGCGTTCTTCATCTTAATAATCCGTTGGCAGACCTGCTTTTGCTGGAACGGGTCCGAGCGCTCAATGATGTCGAAGGCTATTAAATGTTTGAAGAGCAAGAGCTTGTCCTCTTTCCGGGGCCTTCTTCATACGGTATATGTGACATAAAGGGCAGACTCATTGATCCTGTATCATAGATGTCCCTACGCTATCCCGCCTTTGTTTGATTATGTTATGCATGGTTTGGAATCTTACACTAAAAGGTGTTATATTTTTTGCGATCGGCAGACGGGATTTCTTATTTTAGTTTATTGTAATACTTACCTATGACTGAGCCCTCTGGTAGTGTGGCCAATGTATAGTCTTTTAAATCTTCTCTGAGCACTAGTGCGTCTCTGGGATCTTCCCTGAAAATACAATTTTAATTTACTTATCTAAACACCAACAATTTTTTTTCACAAACCTACCATATATCTAACTGCAAGCATTTGCATGGCAGCTAACAGTTATGGTACTTATGTTCAAAAGACTCAACGCAAACACTCAATAGAAGTACAAAGTTGCTCTTACGACAAATCTGTACTTTGTGTTGAAATATATCAATTATGTGGGAGACTAGTACTACCATCTGTTGGTATTGTGTGAAACCTCACATTTGAGTTATAAATTAGTTCATTTCTTCCTTCGTCATTGCACGCTCCGTTGTTTTATTTTAAACGGCCGTCTGATCCCAAACTATACAGAGCCTGTTCTATGGTAACCAGATTGCTGATAAACATTTATATAGACAGAACAATTGATCATGCTCATTACGCAATTATTTGTCGTGGGTGGGAATTGAACCTACGACCTCTGGGTCAGCAGTCAGGTCCACTAACCACTAGACCAACAGGCCTGTTGTTCAAGGCACTATAAAATATTAAGGTATAAAACGGGTAAATTATTTCCTTTTCCTCGAGTATGTAATTAGGTTTATCCTTCCTAAATGATTATGAGTAGAATGAATTGATTCTTGTTACAATGTAGATGATTTCTACGACCAGGATTTTTACAAATATTTCGGGTGCATTGTTCCAATTTTTGATTTGACTACAAATATATGGGAGAACTACCACTAGATAGAAATATCAGTATGACCTAAATATATTGAATATCTTTTTTTTTTCGTGTGGAATCCCACCCACGGTTCATTACCACACTGGTGTATGTCAGAATCGAACCGACGAAAATTGACGACCACACGGTTCCGTCACAAGGGGATCTATTGCATGGGAACCGGGTATACACTAAGAAGGAGACCTCCGGAAGTTTAGAATATGAAATTGAAGTATGACTTATTAGAAACCGTTTGGACAGAGTACCTACGCTTACATAGCAGATACTTGTAGTTTGTTTATTCAGACTACACCGGCGGCACACACTGATAAAAAAATTGCTGTCACTGTTTTCGCACAAATAAGCGATACTAATACTTTAAATAAACACCTTTGCAGTAGAATAAGAATTTATATGCGTAATCAAGATCCTTGACACGTGCTTTGACACCTATTTTATTATGCACTGACGCCGACTAGCCGGAGGCTCTGATCTGGCATGACTGTATATCCTTGGCTTTATAGGCCATTAAACTCGTCTTATATGAATGTGGCCACTAGCAAATTTATCTAAAAATCATCTCTTTTATCATGGTTCTTAAGGGTATAGAGTGGAGACTCCTTCCTTATATAGCCTTTCTTATGGGAGTAGGGGCAACCAAACAGACGGGTCACCTGATGGTAAGTGACTACCGACGCCCATGGACATCTGCATCTCAAAGAGTCACAAGTGCGTTACCGGATTTTAAGGTGGGAATGGGGGAGAAGGAGGGAAGAGGGGGTGAGGGAAGGGTTAGGGCCTCCAGTAAACTAACTCACTACTCGAAATACAGAACTCGGAGAACTACAAGCATTGCTTTACTGACGGTTTTCTGTGAGGCCGTGGTATCACTTCGGTCGAGCAGATCCATACGTGCCGAGGCATGGCTCTCCCACTGTTAACTGCAGCACCCTACACCCATACAAGTTTCCCTTAGATGTAATATGAAAGTACCTTTCAAAGACAGCACCAATAGCAAGTCCATCAGGCAGGGTAGTGGGCAGATCTTTAAGGGAATGCACCACAAAGTCCACCGAGTCGTTTCTCAGAGCGTCTTCCAAATCTTTCGTAAATAAAGACTTCTCTCCTATTTTGGGTAGGGATATATTGAGCACACGGTCTCCCAGGGTGGTCATGCTTACTGAAAATTTTAATTTATATTTAACAGTTTGATACATTTGTCAATCCTTGTCCTTTGTTTCGTAGCTGTTGACAACCAGGCGAATTTTAAATAAAAAAGGTTTTTTTTTTACAAAATAATCACTATGGTCGAATTTTTACTAGTGGGCAACACTAGTTATTTTAGTAACGCGTAAAATTTGGCTGTAGGCAGTATAGTTATATTTGTCCAATGTCTACTGTCTGTATATAGCAAGTAGTTGTTTTTTGTGTGACCATCGAATTTGCATGCAGAAGTAATAAAAACTAAGTTTGCTAGATTAAGCTGCCTACTGGCTTTCTAATAAGCAATACTTTTAAATTACTTCACAATATTGTTTCAAAAACGAATCTCAGCCATGATGTCACTGCTGTGCCAAGGATTTGTAGGCAATACCAACCTTGTTTTCTTCAAATATCTAAATAGAATTTTTGGAATATAAAATTGGAGGTAGGCAGCAGATTTCTGATCAAATTTGAAGCCCATGTAAACAGCTCCATCCATTAAACCACTACTATCTTGTGGTTGACTGGCGATGATTCCTGGTGACATACTGTTTCCATGGGGGATAGGAGCGAAGGGGTTAGTTGTTTTAGTGCTTTTCAATGCAAAGTTGCATGTAAGGCAGTATTACTCTGGTTCAATTTAGTTATAACATGATATTTATAGGCGCAATACAGGTATTTTATCAAAACACTCTGGTCTACTACTACTACTTTAAAGGCTCTGCTACCTCTGACCTCACCTAAGTAGAACAAAAAAAAATATAAAGGATAATAAAAATTACTAAAAATATATATTTATAGGAAAAATTACCTATTGTGAACTCCTTCTCTGGACATATTTTCTTAAGACTGTCAATGACAAAGTTGGTTTGAATGAGAGCAAGCTGCAACAAAACAAAAATACATTGTAATGTATTCTTATACACCTAAGTAGACATACAAGCAGGGTACCAATACTCGTAATACCAATGGAGGCTTGTGAGTTGCCAAACATTCCTATTGAACTGAAGTGAACCTATTCACCATCAGAAAAAGAAAATAGTATTCTAGTTGTCAACAAACTTTAGTCTCCATCCAAAAATGTGTATTATCTTTAGTAATAGGTACACCTGTATCAATAACTTATTAAATAATGAGATCATCAGTATGAAGAAGTTTTAGTTTAAAACAAAAATTATATTATTGTAATATTTTGAAGGCCTCTTACTGAGCAAGCGATTGCGGCAGTTTATATTAAATTTCAACACTAAGATATACAAATATTTTATAATAGATTAACTATACTTAAACAATGAACCCCTAAAAAATTTATTAGCAAGAAAAGGAGAACTAAATGCAAAGAATAATGGGATATTACTGCCTATGGGTGACATAGCTAAACACCTGTGGCATGATGGCTGCAAACTATGTCTATACTCTGTAATTAGACAGTTTAATGCCACAGATGTTCATATGGCAACTGGGACTGATGGCTTAACATGGTCTCCGAGGAGTGGAGGGGTCTCAATGTGTTAAGAAAGGTCACCCATCCTAAGATTGACCGGGATATTATTACTTAACCCTGTAATGTGCTAACCTACTTGGTCTTCATATTAATTAGGATATATGGGTTTACTCACATGTAAAATTCAGAGATGCCCGACTAGTTTAAAAAACTTATATACATGTGAGTAATACCATGTATCTATCCTAATTAACCTAATTGGTAACAAACAAATGTCTAAAAGTTTGGAAAGAATAAATTACACGACATTTTTTTTATTTATTTATCAGACTGTACAGATTACATTCTTATTATTCTGATTAGGATTCTACCGTAACAGCATAATATTATACTTCTAACTATAAGATCCTTAATTGAACTGATTTAAAAACTCAGTATTTGATATGTTAAAATATACCTTATTCAGAGTACTTAGGTCACAAAAACTCAAAATTTTTGAGGTGGATTGGATAATTTTTGCTTAAATTGGTCCAATTGCTGTTTATGTAAATAATAGGTACATAAATATAAAATAGGCAGGTCGTGCTATATATGTGGGCCATTGCGGCCCTGATACAGCGTATCTAAAGTTCACTTCAACATTTTAAAAACAATTATAATAAATACAGAAGTTTGTAACTGAATTCTGATGTTATTATATAAAACAATGGCTACTCACTTCACTTTTCCGTGAACCAACACGAATAACTTTTTTCAATTCACTTTCCATAATTGATTCAAAACAAAATGAATTTACATAAGCAGGGACTTGCAGAGGTTTTTAGGTTATGTCATGAATATAAAATGTTCTAAATAAAAATAGATCACTGGACTGTTGCCTTCATAACCCGTCACTATCACTGTAGTGGAAAGGGTTTAATTTAGGCAGGTCATTATTTGTTACAACTAATAAAATACATTACATTTGTTCATCAGCGGAAACGCTTGAAACGTCACTGTCATGTCATACAGTGTGACCAGATTTAAATTGAATGATATGCTAACGCTAACCACTATGCTAAAATCTGCTATTTCTTTTTGTTTTAAATGCCAAAATTATGCTAATGAATATTATATGATATATATATACGTATAAATATATATGCCTGTTTCGATCTATAACTGCCCGTTTCCAAAGTATATAGTTATCTGTGTTTCCAAATGGTTGAGAATTCGATATGATATATTTCAGAAACATTTGGCTTCAGGTCACGTGGCTATATTTCCTATTTACTCTTCTTCTTTTATCTATGTTTCGTCTAATTCCATCTTTTTTTTTAATTTTTATTAATGATTGATCCAGAATCTTTCGTTTCCTTCAGTCGTAAAACGCATACATATTATACGCATTCATATGTATCTATCCAATAAAATTGTATCTAGTGTTTGTATTATGTACTCTACCAGTGTCGCTACCTCACTTTTAGAAAAGAAACTTAAATAATAATTATATGAAGTATTTAAACTACAGCAGTACAAAAAACCATTTTGATGATGTACTTAGTTATGTGGTAGTTGGTACTCCAATATTAATATTCATTGCTTTTTGTTCTATCTCAATTGGAATAGAATGTGACCGAACCAGTGCTGACTCGTTTACAAGTCCGACGCCTTAATCACTATTCGACCGCCGCTTATTGGCTATAGTTACATATATGCACTTCGTCTAAGATTTTATTGCAAGCAGTGACTATTTTCTGATCTGATCATATCATTATCTAGACTGTGCTAACTATCCTATATAATATTGTGTATTGTAGTTGTTGATGCTAACCATTACCGTTAGCGTCAAGATCGTCGACTACTGTACTATATAGTACCTACTGTTCTATAGTAACATTGACAATACTCAGCAATTCAACACAATAACAATACTCAGCTGGTTCTTGATTGGCAGACACTGCTCAAGTAGCTTTTGAAAATTCTAAGTTTGTGTAAATATAATTTCAAGCAGTTATGGGCTCTATAACAGAGCTCATTCATGACCTTCTGTACCTAAGCCTTTGTAATACATAATGTGTATCACGTAGGTAGATGAGGAGGCTACTTATTACAGTCATTTTGTTTTTTCTTAAAAAGAAAACAATTATATTGGAACAAGATTATTTATTGATCTAAAGAGGAATAACACAAGAAAATGTGAAGCCAAAATTGTTGGAAAGAGGCTAGACTACTTGCGTAAATATGTAGGAAAATAATTTTTAAGTTTACTAAATGCAAAAAAAACATATTCGAATGTAGTCCACATTTTATACGCATAAAATATTATTATTCAACCATTATAATGAGTCAGACTATTATAAAATTCCTCAAGTCCTTTACCAATCTTATTGAAGCAATTTCAACGATGTATATCTATACATCGTTTGTCGTCGAAGACTCTGATGAAGAATCTATGATTAGTTGACTTATTATAGTGGTAGCTTTATCAAGTTAATTCTTATGTCACACAAATTAAAAATCACAGTTTCTTTTCAAATCATTCATTTCTCAACAAAATTGTAAAGAAAATTATAAAAACAAAATGGTGGGATTACACCGACAATCTTATTTCATAGATATAAACAAAACGGTACTATTTATTAACAAATAATACCTGTAGATGTATTGAATCAAATAAAAAAAAAATATTTAAGGCGGTTCCTACGTTAGACTTATCCTAAACAATTTTAAAAAGCAACACTCATACTCGTTTCTAGAAAGAAAGTAGTGATTCTGCATGCATTCGCAGAACTACATAAATTTTAAATGAATTTATACAACCTTATTTCTGTATACCATAAATTCGCCGGTGTTCATCAGTATTTATTATACATGCGCGAGTTAGATGTATTACCCTCGCTGTATTACCAACTCTTAAATCATTGTTGAGGAGGTATTTACCTAAATAAAAAAATACGAATTATTTTTCTACTTTTTAACTTAACTGTTATTTCACCATTTCACTCTACTTAAAACATTGGTGTCCCTTTTCCCCATTCAATTTGGGCCGAATACGTACAAGTTGTCGCATTGGATCCTTGAAAGACGCCTACTCATCTCTCATGCTTCTCATGCCTAGTTTAGCAGTCGAGTAAGAAATCTGTTTCACGACTATGCTGTGAACTTACATAGGGAGGCGTGATAAACTTAAAGGATGAGTTGGATATTTTATTTTTAAATTTCAAACTGAGTTTAACTCGCGCGTACAATGATGTTCTAGTTTGTATCGCAATGCATATCAGACTTATCGAGTGATCGATGGTAAATCACAACCATCATTTTTTTCCGAATAAATTGTGTAAATTTTCTTAAAGATTCTAAATGAACGACTTCCTGGTTTATGGTTACAAAATGTTCTATATCCTCTATGAATGGTGAGGTGCTGTTTGCTTTGCAAAATAATCCAAATAAAATAAATATGATAATTAAATGCTTATTTATTCGTTGCCATTTGAAAGGAGAAGAAAAAATAAACATTTAAAATATTAGATTTTGTTACATTTGAAATGCAAATTAGTGCCTGCCTGGTCACCTTCTACCCAGGCAAAGGATCACGGAACACCATGACCAGATTCAAGAACCTTACGGTAATTATTGCTTTTTGCGTTTACTACTCCTCAACCTTCTTCTATTTATGACTGGAGTGCTATGACTTCTTGATGACGTTTCTGCAAAATAAAAATTACACCATGAACTAGCGATGGTTGGATATTGCATTTCTAAAAAAAAAACACATGGTTCCCTGTCCGTATCTAATATGATGTCTTTTAAAGAAATATAATATACATTATTTTATAAATGATGGTCAATAATACAATTTAGCCAGTTAAATAAAAATATAATTTGAGATTGCGTTAAAAAGTAGATCTTTAATGTAATGTATACCAATACACTCTTATATTCTAATCAACGAATGAAGATATCAAATATCTTTATGTATATAATTCTTCTGTGCGTTTGTATGTCACTGAACTCCTCCTAAACGACTGGACCGATTTTAATGAACTTTTTGGTGTCTTCAGGTGGATTCGAGCATAATGGAAAGGAAGGAATAATATTTTTTACGTTCTGACAGGACATTGCTGTCGGGTCTGCTAGTATTATTATAAATGTTCATATTTGCGGATTATTTCGGTAATTTACGAAGAAAGTATTACCACATAGCCCCTTAAGAATGACATATATAGTGACAGAACAATAAAAATAAAAAAGTGAACTTACTTTTTGTTACTTTGAACCTAGGTGTAGACTTCACACTTTCTACTATCAATTCCTTTTCTTCTTTAACCTCTTGGTTTTTATTTGCAACTTTCTTAATACTTTTAGATTTTGTTTTATTGCTACTCTTAGGAATAACTTCTTCAACTTCTACTGATTTGCAACTTTCAGCACTACCTCTCTGTCTCGTAACTCTTGAACTGGGTATTGGAGTAGCCTTGGCTTTGGTAGACCTTTTACCTCTTGTTTTAGCCTGAACAGTTTCTTTCTTAGCAGCTGTTTGCTGTTTCAAAGCTTCTAGTCTTTCCTTTGCTTCTCTTTTCTCTTTGATTCTATGTACTTTAATCATTGCAGGTGTGTACCCCTCTAATCCTTCTATTGGTTCTTCTGGCTCTTTAGGTTTGCCTGCAACCTTTCTTTTAAACGAAGCTAACACTTCCTTCATCGCATAAGTCAAATTAACATCTTGGAGATAATCCTTCTGCATCAATGGTGACTGTAAATGAGAATCGCTGCTTTCAGAAGCATTCGATAATTTTCTGATTCTATACTTGCAAGTTTCATCGTCATCATACTCTGAATTTCCTGTTGTTGCGTTGCGTTCTTTTCGAATTATATCTTCAGGGTTGCCAGCTAAAATTTCAGCCCATGTAAACTGTCGCGCCGATCCCATAAAGTTACCGAACTTTCCAATACTATTTCTGTGGGTTTTCACCCCCCGACGCTTTTTGATTGGTTTCTTTTTAGAACGCAAGTTTTTAGGAGATAACTTCTTACCAAAAATATCGTGCGGCATAAGCGACTTTTTTAGACGGGCTACTAAATCGGCGTCAGATATAAAGAAGTTTCTAGAAGCGCAAGGTTTTCTGATGCCGTCACTAGAAGTGTTTAATGTCTGCTTCAAAAGTTCTAACTTTAAATCGTTTTCAAATGAACAAACATTTTCTCTTTCGAAAACTTTTATGATTCCATTTCTCGCAAGGAAGTTAGGGGGTGTATTTTTTCTTCCGAATCTCTTTGAATAGCATAATTTGTTTCGATTCATTGGAGACATAGATGGTTCGATGAAGTTTAAAGACATTTCTTTATCACTAGTACATCCATTTTTTAATAATTCGCTTCTAAACAGACTTCTACAGTAATCATAATCAGGTTTTTCCTTAAAGTCAAGGCTTGTAACGTATTCTAGATATTTTTCCATAAACTGAGGGTAGAATTCAGTCTTAAAACACGTTTTGAGAAGACATTTTTTATCATTCATGAAGTTTTTCTTTAAAGCATGTACTAAATCTGGTTCAGACAACACTTCAGTTGTCTTCCAAGGCAAGGTCCCTGTCAACCAGTCTAGTAAATTGTAGCCAAGGGTTTCAAGGTCTGATCTTCTTGAATGAGCTCCTACATGAGAATCTCTTGAACTGTATTCTAGTGTTCCATCGTGCGCTTTTCTTGCATCCATACTAAAGTCCTTGTGCCGTCCTTCAGAATCTAAAAATTTTGATGCCAATCCATAGTCTAACAAATATATTTGTCCGTTAGACTGCGAAAGTACTGCCTCTTGATAAATCTCATTTAGATGATCTGCATCCCCTTTATCACTAGAATTTCGTTTTCTTGATTCTTCCTGAAATTCCTTTGTGGTACGAATAAGGCTTTTATCTCCAAAGTCATCCAACAGTTTCTGATATGACTGATCTGAGCAAACAGAACTGTTCATATCTTCGTAGTTGACGCAGTTAGACAACTGTCTCAGGTTAAATGCATGATGTCTATGCAAGGTTCTACTGTCTCTGTCTGATAGAATCCTTCTTAATTTCTTTTTGACACTAGCAAGTCTTTTATCATTGTCCATGTTTTCTTCTGAATTGGTAGGACTTTTGTAATCTTTGATGATAAAATCTTCATCATCATAGTAATTAGAAGTCCTTGATTTAGTAGCTTTAGCTCTTCTGTGCTTACCTGACAGTACGGCAACTTCTTTCGTCTCTTTTTGAAATGAGGGTATAAGTCTCACGACAGGGACTTTGCCGATTCTTGAGCCGTCAAAACCAAGCATGAGATTGGAACTTTTAATATCGGAATGCGTGTATCCTTGATTGTGTAAATACTCTAGTACATCTAGTATTTGTATGGCAAGTACTAGAACATTTTTAAGATCTAAGACCTTGGTCCTAGAGGTAATTTTCTGTAGGTCTATGTCATAGCGTGGTAGTACAAGAAACCTATACTTAGTATTTGTGTTTTCGTCTGTGAATGATCCACTTGCAATGTAGACAGGCATGCCAATGCGTTTTTGTTTGTTTTCTTGCCGCCATGCTTTAACTGCAAACAAGAAAGAAAGTAAACATAAATATTTGTGTGCAGAAATGTATTAAAAAGTTGTGGCTGAGAACAAAACAATAATAATTTATATAGTGCCATTGGCTAGAAAAACCAATAACAACAACATAACAAGCACTTTAGCTGCGGTGGATAGGTGGTGTTGTTTCACCTACACAAAGTGCCTAATGCACGAACGTGAAATTTACAATAATTTGTGTTAAAACGATAAAATCAAAAAACATAGATTAGATTAGTCTATAAATAGAAATAATTTCTAATATATACTCATACATATATTTGTAACAGTAATATTTCCTATGTCTACCACCCACAAATATTAATTTAGTGCTCTTAAAAACAGATGCCGACTACGAAATCCAAGTATAACCATAGTTTATGGCTGCCAAAATGCCGAACTCAATTATTTTTTTTTATATTATAGGGGGCAAACGAGCAGACGGGTCACCTGATGGTAAATGACTACCGCCGCCCATGAGCACCTGCAACTCAAGAGTCACAAGTGCGTTGCCGGCCTTTAAGGTGGGAATAGAGGAAGAGGGGAATAGGGGACCAGGGCGGGAGAGCGGGAAAGGGAAGGGTTAGGGCCCAGGCGCGGTCGCAGCCTGAAGTTTTGGATAATAATATCTAAATTATGTCGAGTAAATTAGACTTTATTGCACAATACACAATTTTATTGCACACATTATACAACACAAATTGAAAGCTTCTATTTTTATTGGCAAATCGGTTGATAATATTTATTTTGAGACGTCTGGGGCTATCTCGGGATGAATGTTTAGAAGAGCTAAACCTGTCAGCCCTCTCTTCTAACATGTTTTTACACACCTTAGCATAGAATCTCTGTGATGTCACACCGCTTATAGGAAGAGTTGCCAGAATTTTCAGCAAAGTCTTTCTATTTGGGTAGAGATCATCGTCGCAGACTTAGACTGGAGACACTACACACTTAGGAAAATTTGTATCAGTATTTTTTTTGAGTTCTCGTTTCCACTATGAAATCCATAGCTGATACCACGGAGCAGATACAAAGAGGAGGTGTTTAATTAGATTTCCCTAGAAAACAACGCGTGACTATTTGCGGGGTGAGGAGGGGGTGTTAAGCTCCGCCCACTTCATTTTTTTCCATCTACCAAACAATAGTAAAACTACACGCATCGTTCTATGTCGATGTTGCTATGTAGTTTAGCTATCTCACACTAGTTATAGGATGTAAGGGACCGTACGTAAGGGAGTTTACTTACCGGTAGAGTAAGTACGTACGTTTACGTACCGTACTCAGAATTTACTTAAGGTAGTAGTTTTTTCAAGATTAATTTTTAAACCATCTTGATACAAAAGTGAAATTTGTGAGTTCTTTCTTTCTCCTAGCCTTGACCTTATCCCACAGCTGGACGGATTTGGATAAAATTTGGTATACAGATAGATTGCGACCTGGCTTAACATATGGGCATTGGGCATTGCTATTATTGTGAGAATAAAAAAGTTTGTGGTAAATCACGTATGACGATTCAAATTTGTTCACTTATTTATTCTTATCTTATCTTTCTTTATTCGTATCTGTACCACAGCTGCAGTTTATTTTGTAGATCTAAATTAATGAGCTTGAAAAACCTTTCAAACCATCAGCCTAAGTACAATTTATTTCATTTTAATATTTAATGGACTTTCAATTCAAGATAAATACTCGTATAGTCGTGAGTTGCTAGGTAAAATAATTGGGTTCTAATTACGGCCCTGTATTTTTGTTCTGTTTATATATGTTCTTCTAGTTGAAGATAGATGACAGTCTATTCAAAAAATGATTACAAAAAATACAAAAATAATACTTTGACGGCTAAAAATTCTTTAGGACTGGATGTAGAACACATTTCAGTATCTTCGTATGATTTATATTACTAATACTTAGCTCTACGTACCTTTGCTTTTTTTAGTTCCCATTACACAAAGTCTTGCCACCTAGTGACAAATAGATTTAATTATATTTTAAAAAACACTCCCGAGATTTTTCTAGAACTATTTTAATAAATTACATAAAAAAATAGTTACAAATGAATTGTGATGCCGTACATGGCATCAGAGCGTCTATCCGAATAGTTTTTAGATGATAAAATACAACACTTCATCTTTTACTTCCTAATACCACGAAAATTTACTGATTTGCGATTTTTCCTTACAAACGTACAAGACGAACGCTGACAGTGTACTAACTATAAGCCACGCCCACTGTGATGACGTCTGGACCTAGTTATAATCACAGTGCATAGTTGCTTAGGCCCTCTCCTCTTTGTATCTGCTCCATGGCTGATACTCTGTTAGGACAGTGGCAGCAGAAACCTTCAAGAAATGGGAATAATATTCAAATTCAAAGAAGAAAGAAGATCTTCTTCTGTATATGGGTCATTCTTTTACAAACCGGACAGATTTGAACGAAAATATAGCACAATTATCAATATTACTGAGATAACGATATGGGGTAAGAGAATGTGCATGGCGTGCATAGGAACCCGCGCGCCGATACGACGTACCTCGCTAGATTCATTAATTTATCTTTAACAGTAAAAATAGTTTCTCCATTAATACGTTTTTGATAGAAAATTTGACGTAGAATACGACGGTAATATTTAAAACTCGCTATGAGGGTGGGGCAATTGTTAAAAACTATTTTAATTGTTTATAACAACATACATTTTTATTCTACGTACTTTTATTAAAATATTTTTTTTTCGAAAAGTACATTTTTTTTGTTTTAAAATGAAAAAAAAAAGAAGTTTCTAGCTCTAATAGAACCGGAGTTATGAATTTTTGAAAATAGATCTCCGAACCAAAACTCATAAAATTCTCTAATTTTCGATCCCCTCTAATTCCCAAAATATTGGGAAAAAAAGAAATCCTCGAACACGGATATCTTTTTTTCGATATAGAACCCGTAAAAAGAAATTCAGCCAAATCAAAAATGTGTCGGTCAGAAAGGTGTTCGGTTTGTAAAAGAATGACCCATATACAGATTTTGGCATAAAAATGCGTAATCCGAACAGGTTCATCGTATCCGCAGAAAGTCGGTCCTGTAGGTCAGTCATTATGCTATCTTTCAGTGGAATGTAAACAGTGCCCGGAAAATATTCCTCGTCATTATCGGGAAGAGTCCGCCGAGGTGCAGTACGAGGCCTCGTAATAACTATACCCAGTTTTTCAGCAAGCTCTTCTGCCTCGACAAATAAGTTGTGAAAATTTCCTTCAGCATTTGATTTTGGAGGGGGTCATGTCCCCTGTGACCCCCCCCTTCGGACCGCGCCTGTTAGGGCCTCAGGTAACCTCACTCACTCGGCGAAAAGCAATGCAAATATCACACTGGTCGAGCCGGCCCATACCCCGGCTCTCCCACTGCATTAAGAATTATGTTTAATGGTTTAATGTAAACAATTTTATAGGCTACTGAACTCGTCTCAGTGATAATATAAAATCTTTTTAACAAAATATTAAACCGACGAAAAGAACTAAAAAGCAAAAAATATATAAACCTTAAGTCTTAAGTATTGAGCTTATTTACATAAACTATCTAATTTTATATAAACTTGTTTTGAGTCGGCGCCAAACAACAAACTGATTAATTATCTAAATTTTATTTGTAATGAAAAGTAAACAGAAACACTATTCGTTCCTACAATTTTCGAGGGTTTCTCTCAATTTTTTCAGGATCCCATCATCAGATCCTGACTTCCTTGACATGGGACCACCCTTGAGGTATACCCTATCTAACAAAAAAAGAATAATCAAAATCGGTTCATAAATAACGGAGTGAGGGCTGAACAGACATAAAAAAAAAAAAAAAAATTATACGGTCGAATTGAGAACCTCCTTTTTTTTTCGTCGGTTAAAAAATATGACAAAAACTAACTTTCACACATTGCCAGTCATTAATCTCTGTCTGTTTGTTATCAACATTATCATGGGTTGATATTGTTTTAACCAGTGACCCAATTAAGATATCAGCGATACATGTTAGGGAGAAGACTTTGACAAGAAATGCATACTGGTGTAAAATAATAATAATAGTCTAGGACATAGTATACATCGCTTTCTAAACATACTTATAATTTATAGATAATATTTTTCTTTAGTAATATTTGCATTGGTGGCTTTAGTAATTTTGCAAAACCTTATAAATGCCTTAAATATGAAAGTCCACCATTTAAAAATTCGGCTATTACCCTAATTTTGCAATAATAAACAATAAAACTATATTTAACGAGAGTTTCTTAGACATGGCTCCAAAGATATATAATAAACTACCCAAATCTTTATTAGAGTCAAATAACTTACATGTGTTTCAAACCCAACTTAAAACATTTTTAGTAAATAAGGCATACTATTCTGTAAATGAATACTTATCGTATATTAATTTTAAGTAACTATATTAGTGACATTTTCGTGATAACTTCATAAGTTCGATTGACCCGTGTGCAAGTTTAATATTATATTGTAAGGATCCATGTGAAATTGTTTGGTAATATGATATATTTAATGCTAAATTTTTGACATATTTAGGTACTCTATATTGCATGCCCATTGGTAGAACATAATAACTGTGTGTTGTTCTAACACCTGTAATGCACATTATTGTTTATGTTCTGCAAAAAATTAATCTGAAATAATTGCAAAATTACGTGTAAATTTTTTATTTAATTACTTCAAATTGTTTGAGTAATGAGTACTTTTCAATGTCTAATTTATTTCATATCATTGCATTTGTCAATTTTTGGCTATAACCACTTATGTGTAGCGCGCGCACTCGTGCGGCAGTGCTTTCTGCGTGAGCTGTCGGTCGACGCAGCACAACTTGATGCCTTAGTTAACAAATTGTTAGTGGCTCTATTTTAATAGCTACAAAAATGTATTTGTATTTTTTGTTAAATTTCCTGTTCTTTCGAATGGTGTTATCAGTTTATCAATAAAAATTTGATTGATATAGTTATACCATATATATTAATACCATAATCAAGTGATTAAAGCAAAGTCCGCCCTGTTTTCGACACTTGTAGAGTTGAAATCTTTATTTACTCCACTACAACAATGCAAATAGACATATTCATGGACACGAATACATATTTTCTGTTAGTGAACCTGCTACCAATTTTACAGTTCAATGAAAAATGTTTGATGATTGATAAAAACGTGAGTGGTTCAAAATTGTTTTCTTTGATTGTTCGACGAAACAAATAAGGCGTGGAAAATTTAAAATGACAGAATTGTATGTTAGGGTTACCTTGTGATGATTGTGCAGTCCTAATGAGACAGTGTATCTCCACAAACAGGGGTCCATTAGTATGTGGTTCTATCTTAACAACATATCTCGCATTTAACTTTGTGACTTCTTTGTCCACATCATCTGAGGCCAAATAAATTCTGCCGAAACTGCCTCTGCCTGAAATAAAAAAAAACATGAGTCACTTTGTGTCCTAGTATTAATATATTATTGAAAATGCACTTCGTGGCTATGCATGGTTGGCTTTACCACAAATGTTAAAGCTGTAGATTTTTAAATGTAAACTAAGAAATTTGATGACAAAAGCCCATAATGTAGTAGCCCTGTATATATTGCAACTTAAGACATTTTTTAACAGTACACCTATGTACTACCAGCTGCCAAACAAACATATTATCCATACTTTTTAAAACTAAATGAATGAAAAAATAAAAATAACAGCAACATGACACATTTTTAGTCATCACCAATAAATGCTTTACATTTATTTTAATAAATTAAATTTTAATTCTTGTATTTACAATGACATTTCTTTGTACACTAACTGCAAAATTCACACTGTTGGGAAAAACTGTGAGGCCAGGTGGCCAAAATCGAAACTTTAGGATTCCATTAGTGTGAGCTAACAATGATGAAATTCCAGGAAGTAGTATCAAGTGTCTTATCCCTTAGGAACAGATGAGTTTAGACAGAAGTCCACTCAATGACAACCCACACATGCCTAGTACCCCAAAAGCTTTCATGCTGATAATGCACTGAGGTAGCTATCATTCATGATGTAGTACATACATGTAATTATATAATTAATCCTAAACTAGAAGAGCAACAACATAGACAGATGTATTTTTTTTTTATAAAACTGATTACTACTCATGTAACGGAATTATAAATATACTGTGAGACTATTATTATACAATTTACATATTTCAGCCTTATTTAACTAAACTTGATCACATTGAACTTCATTGACCTCATTTTTTAAAGGTTTTGGTTTGCCTACAATTTTTTTCTAAATTAATTAGGCTGAGCAGTAAATAAGCTGCTGACTATGAAATAATATTTTTTATTTTTTTTATTTATTCTCTTAATTGTACACCTTTAAATAGTGCAAAACAAGTTACAAATGTTAAAGTATAATAATCGGCGGTCTTATCACACACGGCGATTTCTTCCAGACAACCTTTATTATTTGTAGCAGGTGGAGTAATATATAAATATGTATTATTAGTGCTCACACTGGCAATTAAGTTAGCAGACCTCAGTCATATCAGTCACTAACCACTAGACCAACAGAATGTGCATAGTGGTTAGAATGGTGAACTAAAGCATAAGCCATCTCATACTGAGAGGGTTTCTTATGGTTAATTAAGTAGCAAAATACATACTAATATTATGAATTTGAAAGTTACTGTGGTTTAGCTGTGAAAGATGAATGGATTCATTACTTAAGTATGTTTATTGAGTCAGCCACCATCCACACTGAAGAAGCCTAAGGTCTATGTTGTAAGTATTTTATATAAAATATAGCTCTCTACCATTAACCACATGCAAGATGAATGTACTAGTGTATGCTCGTCTTATATAAAAATAACATATGTATATTATGATATATTTTATAAGATACAGATCTAATATGCATGCAACCACTGTTGAATAACATGTAACTCAATAGAGTAAGTAGTTAAAGTGGTCTATCTAGTTCTAAACAAGTTTTCTCTCTGTGCCATGAACTGTTTATACACATTCTTTGTAAGTATCCACTTAGTTTGCATATGTTGAATAATAACTATATATGAATATTTTTGTAGCTTTCTATTGCACTGTAAGGTAATATTTTGTTTAATTTTTTATTCATTAATCTAGGTAAGCCCTGCACTACTTGCTTTTCTTAGGAGAGATTATATTATCTACTCATTATTGCTATGCTACAGTAATATGGTTAGTCATAGTTAATTCTTTTTGCTACAATCTTCTATAAACAAATGCAATTTTTTGTGCAGTATTGGTTTGGTCCTAGGTTTTAGTAGAATTTTTAGGTTTTATAGCCAAGAAATACTGTAGGAGTTTTGAATTACCTGTTTAAAATTAAAATTTAAGGGTTCAACTATGCTTACCTCTAAAAAGAAAAACAAAAGATATAAATTATTGGTGATTATGTGTATGTGACAGTGATTTTATATGGCATTTTAAATACTGCGTAAGCTTCACACACAAGGAGCTAAAAACAACTGGATAACTCTTTACTGTATCATTTTATCATTTAAAAATACAACACAAAAGAGAAACTTTATCAATCTTGTTTAAAATAATGTCCATGATTGATTTATTATCTATAATATAAAATAAAAAAGTTTATCTTTTAAATAAAGATAAATTAATTTCCTTTAATTTGGTGATCTATCTTTTATTAAGCAAAACTTTTGTGTATGTTCCAATTAAAATTACAAAAAAAGAAAGGTAGTCCTTTTATAATCCAAAGACCTACCTTTATAAATTCAACTTAATATTAAAATTGTATAATTTTATTATCCTTCATCTATTAAATACCCACATCAAGTAATGCATGGTATAAAAAAAACTTTTAAATACACTGTTCACTGATGGGATGTATTACCTTCTGAAAGCCGATCCTACACTTTTAAATGATACATTCTTGAAGAAAATAAATATTGTCTTTGTTGAGAATGTTGTGTTATAAAACTACTATTTATTTGTACGACTCTGTAGTGACCATAATGATGCAATTTAAATGCAAAAAATAGCTGATTATATTAATAATAATGATAGCTGGTGACACCTTACACACGGTTGTCTGATCCCAAACTAGGCAGAGCCTGTACTATGGTATATATATTTAAGTTCCAGTACCTAGTAAAGAATGGAACTAAGTCAACATAATAGTTCATGGTGACTTGAAATGTAATCTTCATGTTAACATTTTTTTTATTTTGATCAATTTGAAAGTGTGATATGATAATAGATATTACTAATAGTTTTCATATCTATATAATATATAGATATGAAAACTAGTAACATCTATTAATATATCACAAAATGCCAAACAGTATGTATTATATATTTGTTTTATTATGCTTGTAAGAACTATGATCTTGAAAGTCATTAGCAATTTATATTTGTGATTTTCTCTAATTTATTTTAACTTACCAATAGGTTTCCCTATACGCCATTTCTTCTGTAGCACATCAGTGAATACAATTCCAGGGGGCAAAGCCTCGTCGTCACAAAAACTCGCATCTAGACTGGGAGGTTCTTCCACGGTCTTTGTTTTCTTTTTGGGTGGCAAGGGCAGCTGCACTATCTCTGTACCGCGCCGCGGCATAACGATTGCATCCAGATTACCGCAATTTATTTAGCTCAACGACTTTCTTTTGCAAGTAGATTTCTACACGACCACACCTATTGATGTACTGCTAGAAATCAAAGCAAAGCATATGTAAAGTCTTACTGTAATTCAATAAAGTTCAACGTGCTCCTCAATGTGACTATTTGATGAAATTATCCGTTAATTTTTCTCGGGAAGTACACTTACCTAACTGTTATCACAGGAGCATGTAGAGAGTTATTCAAGAAATGCCTTATACGAATTTGGAATACGTAAAGTAGTCTCTTACTGACATAGTTCATGAAGGAGTACACAAATTATGAAGGTAATAAAATGAAAATTATGCGAAACATAACAACTGATCAAAATTCCGCCATGTTGTTTGTGTTCTTAGAGATGTGCCCTAATGCTCTAGTAGATTCAATTACTAAAATCGACTAACTAAATCGTGTAAACTTACTATCAGCTAAGTAGGTAGCAGTATAGACTTTAGACATAGAATATAAGCCCTAGATTAACTCGTGACTCAGCACTGTGTTCAATAGCTATCCAATAAAAACTGCCTCTAAAACCGTGATGTGTATAATTCATTTTGGATAGAAGATTTTTTTACAGAACAACGAATAACAGTTAACGAGCAATTAAAATAGCAAAAAAAAAAAAAATAGTAAAAAAATTACTTACCTTGACGACTGAAACTTAAGACTATTAGTGCAAGATCGTTTTGAGTCAAATATTAAACATTAAAAAAAATATCACCTACCTAGGTAAATAAAGTTTTTTTAACTAATTGAATGTTATTCTCATTTCGTAGGAAGTTTTTTTATAAACATGAAACAGCTGTTGTGAACACATAACACATGGCTCCATCCTAAATAATTTCATTTTTAAAACTAAATCCTGTTGTTCCGACTGACCCAAAGTAATTTTTTTGCTTCGAGCTTAATGGGAAGCCATTTTTTTTCAAATCCTACAGTATATTCAGTAACTTTCAGAAGTTTTTTTTAGTTAGGTATTGCAAAATAATTGATCTAAATGACATGGTTTAACTTTACCATAAAGCGTCTCTCTAATGTTCAAGGCAAAGATCAATGTCTCTGTATATTTTTGTTTTTTTATATTATAGAGGGCAAACGAGCAGACAGGGTCACCTGATGTTAAGTGACTTACGCGGGTGAAACCGCAGGGCGCTGCTATTATTATATATATATTGATGACTTAATTTTTTTCATATGAAGTCAACCTTGTCTTCTTCGTAACAAGGTCTATTTGTTACTGGCATCTATTTCTCAGCGCCACTAAAATTCAGTAAAACCTGTCAACGTATACTCAACTTTCTTTCCACGCAGCGAGAATCCCCATTTATTCAAATGCCGTATAATTGCAACGCAGCGATAGTCCCCAACTATTCAAATGCTGTATAAAAACTTGTTCAGAACGAACTAAGATGACGTTATTTTAATCAACACCTACGAAGACGCTTACTAAACTTCGACGGATAGCGACTCTCGCCACGTGGTATTAAAGTTTATTTAAGCATATTTAGTCGACAAATAAATTGCTTATTTCGATAGTGAGATATGTTACATACTTGTTTAATTTAAAATAAGACCTTGTTTCGAAGTGTACAAGGTTTACATCTTATATAAAGAAAATTTAGTCATAATATGGTTTAGAGAGTGATGTAACAGAATCGGCACCATTGTATATAATTATTACGATGTAAACAAACCTATTGAGAATAAAAATAATATCTGCATTTTAAGCCGTTGGATTATAACTAGATACGGTAAGACTTTATCGTGGACCATTGGCTGCAGAGCCGTCAGAGTTTCTTCTATGTTCAGTGCCCGCCAGTATACAGTTAACACGGCTGTTTTGAGAAGTAATTGTTTCGTATAGGCAAAGAGCCAAGTTTTCCTGATGCGAATGCTAGGGTTGTCACAAGAACTGCACTCCATAAGCTTCTGGAGTGTTCAGCGTAAGTGTAGCAGTAGGTAGCAGAGCTTAGTGGCATAACTATACCATCTGAGACCCGTGGCTAATTCATCGGATGGGGCCCTCCCTTAGGGTGCCAACACACCCCCTCGCTGCTGGCAAAGCTACAATCTTTATATGTGCAAAAAATATTTTGCTTGAAACCACGATTTTGTCCATGGATTGGATACGGCATGTTACAATCCATCGTTCCAATCATAAACTTAATATACTAACGTAAGTTTATGGTTCAAATAGATTATAGGTACATGTATGCGTAACAGAGTTGGCAGTATATTAATGAATAAGGATCTAGACACGTGGCAGCGTGTCATGCCAAGTTCAAGAAAAAGGAACTGGCGATGCAGCAGCCGTGTGTTACACGAACCATTCGGAGCCATTTTTGACGCCTTCAAAACTCAAAATCTATTTAACATAAACACATGATATTTCGTTTATTTATTAGAACCCCTTTAGACTAACTAGATCTCCAAATTTCATAATTACGCCTCAAACGGTCATTGAGCTATTAACGTCTAAAAATCAGTATTTTTATCACTGACTAACCCACTTCCAGATGACTTAAAAAATTAAAATTAGGCATCCAGCTAAGTAATTGTGTACATACAAAGGAAAAAATCAGAAAACAGAGATTTTCATGATTTGAAATATTTTCAAGTAATCGATTTTTATTAACAAAGCGCCTTGCAAAATTATAATAGCATTTTTTTTTTCTATTGCACGAGAATAGGTTAAATGATGAAAGATAGCTTTTATTATCATTTTGTATACAAGATTATTAATAAAACTTAGACAACCAATAATAACAAACTGCAACTGGCAGCGCCGGCTCAGAACGATCTGACATTATTGGGTCATTGCAAACAATTGTGTCACGAAAGAAAGACATTCTTACACAATCTTGCTAGTTTGTATAAACAAGTCAGTGATTTACAAGAGCCCAGATTGGAACCAATTTCTGTTGTCTATAAGCGTTTAACAGACACTTTGAAAATGTACAGAATCACTACTATAAAGATCACTACGTTCAAGAAAATGTATAAAATAGCACAAACAAAAGAACTATACAGCTTAAACGTAGGAAAAAATATGAATGTTACAGATCACTTAAATGATGAATGATAATAACATCTTTACAAAAAGTAATGATATCCCACCAAAAACATAAATGTAAAAATGGGAGCCAAGTTCAATATTAATAATATGCATGGTTGTCCACTTTGCTGACAAAAGAATTGAGATCTAAATGGGTGCCAAGTTCTGTAGATAATCCTGAAAATTTATTTATAAGAACATACAAAATTCCAAAATAAATTAAAAAAAAAACATTCTTGCTTTTATTTCTGCTACAACAATGTTCGCTCGTTAAAAATATTACTTCTTAAATTTGAACAGTCAAATTTTTTCACCAATCGGATAACCGACATAATCAATACGCCTTCGTGTGGTCGTATGTTGGAGTTTATGAACACCAAAACTTAGTATTTTATAACTATTAAGTACTGTAATTATTCTACACATAGTATTGAGACTATTAAGATAGCTAGTAGATGATTGTTTTGTCGCCAGTTTTATCGCAGTGACTGCAAATAAAATACAATCTAATGGCTGACTGAATTAATGTTGAATATTCGTAAGTCGATTTTGAATCATTACACATTTGACATTTATAATTTAGGCTTTTAAATTAAATTTGCATGAACATCTAATTGACGCTAATGTTATTGTTCAAATATTCTGTGCAATGACAATGATACATCCAGTTTTACTAATAATAACCTAACCACGGTTTACATTACTTACACCACTACAGAGTTTGGTTACTCTAATGAACTAAGTAAGTACCTATAGTCTGGATTATCTTAATATAACCACTAGATAAAATTTAAAACGTTCACATCCATCAGCTGACTAATAGTTATAAAAAAACCGGACAAGTGCGAGTCTGACTCGCGCACCGTGGGTTCCGTTGTAAGCAACCGACTTGTATGTAGATAATACGTCCATCTCCGGAATCAATTCTCAACGATTTTCCCAGTCTTTTCAGAAAGACAAACTTAACTTTACGGTTGCGATGTACGACAAAGTCAACTTTCCTACATATATAGTTTATAATTAAAATAACTGTTTTTTATGTGATATAACAACAAATTAACGACTTTCGGATTTTTTCCTTTACTTGTGCTGTCAGACCTTGCTTCTTACCAAATTTCATGATTCTAGGTCAATGGGACCTACAGGTTTTGATTTACCTGTGAAATGTTCAAATTTGGTCAAATCCAAGGTATCTTTTGAATGCGTTGACTTAGAAGCTTAATTTTTTTCAGTTTTAAGGGACGGCAGACATAATATTTGGTATTAATTTCATCTTGATACATCTACGGGTTTCTGAGAAAAGGATCTTGACAGACAGACGGATAACAAAGTGATCCTATAAGGGTTTCTTTTTTCCTTTTGAGGAACGGAATCCTAAAAATATCTCCCTTACACCCATCAAACGGGCTTAACTTAAAAATCAATTAAAACTTACTGTATTTCAGAACTATTGGTTATCCTGTAATTATAAGGAAGTATAAATAATCTATAATGTACACGGACGAAATAATTATTGTCATAAAAGTTTATGTGCGCAAAAAAAAGATCCCAGGAGGTCCTGGCGGATGCATTCGCCTAATTACAAAAAGTGAAATTCGAAAAGTGTACCAGTTCAGACATACCCAAAAAAAAATCTTCCCGTCAAGGACTTGTACACAAATGTGTTGTCTGTTTAATAGTATGGTTTTCTCTTAAAATTGGTTGATTCAAATTCAAATTGAAATTAAAAAAAAATCTTTATTTCATAAAATTGACCATCAATTATTCGAAATCGTCGATTTAATAAATAATTATTATAATTAAAAATTATAGATCAACACACACTATTGTTGCGGTGAACAATAGTTTGCTTCGTCAAATGTAAAATGATTAAAGAAAACAAAATGGATAACATAATATCACATCTGCCTGTTTCGATCTAAACTGCTGTTGTGATGATTTAAGATTTTCCTCTTAGGTTGTTGTATTTTTAACTGACTTCAAAAGGAAGAGGACCTTAATTCAAACATTCCGCCACTCAGGGAGAAAAATTAAGGTATGAAAAATACAGATTATTACAATTTATCATGATTTAGGAGCATTGTAGTCGGTGATACTTAAAAAAAAGTTAGAATGATGAATATGATGATAATTGATAGAACCGTTTTAAACATTAAACAGCTTTAAGAGTTAAAGAGGTATTCTAGTTAGTCATGCGTTTGTCTATGTTTTGCAATGTTGGATTTTGATAATGTTATGTTTTTAATTAGTATTCATTTTTGTTTTCTCTAACACTAATCCACGTAATAAAACGATAAAAAATATCCTTTTGCCGGACAGGTAAATTAAATAAACTCTACGTAAGTCGCGTAATAATGTAAGTAATATCGATGTTAAGAGAGTCTATCCTTCTTTTCTTTACAGCTTATCTAGATGTAGTTTCACAACGACATGTAGGTACACAGGAAACTTCCACAGACATGACGCTTATTAGTTGAGCAAGCAAAAGATAAACTCGAGAAGTTTGTGGTGCGCGCGGCATACGCGACGGGATAAATGTACAGAGCCAGAGGCAGGAACAAACTTAGCTTTTTCATTTCATTCATTCACGAGTCAGTCGCTGAGCGTGAGGCCGTGCGTTTCGTTGCCCCGCTGCCGCGAGAGTATCGAACGCGATGTCTTTTTGTTTATCAACAAACATAAAATGTAAGCTGTTGTGTTTTGTGACATAGAACTAAAAGGATTTTGTGTTTCATTGCATTGAGAATGTTAAGTTACGATTGGCTGATAAAGTGTTAGAAGATGGACGGTGCGACCGGTGATTCTGATCATTCTATGACTTGGGAGGATTTCTTTGGTGAGTTTTTTAAGTTTTTTCAAATATTTTTTAATAAGCTTGATAAGAGCAAATGTAAAACAGTCGGCATTCTAAAGAAAGTGTAAAAAATTGCAATATTTTTAACTTGATAGGCTTGGGTCTACTGGGGTGAGAGGACTGGTTTCTGCTGCATTTCCACTTATGGGTGTGCAGTGAATTGCGTTCATTGCCTGACTGTGGTTGAATTAAAGCACACCGTATTATCTTCTACGTGATCAATCATTCTGTTTGAAAATAATTATTGTATGTAGGTGGAATGAGGACTATAAACAACAAATACAACACAGGTGTGTTTTAATAAGCGTGCTTGCGTGATTCTAATTTAGGATGGTCACTTCTTATTCACCATAGGCATAGTACCGATTAAAGATTCTTGGTAATTGGCTTTTAAGGGGATAGTTTAAATAGGTTCACTGTTGTCTAATCCGTACCTGCCCATCATCTGATAGTTGTTGATTTCAATAAAAATCGTACACTAAAAAAATTGTTTGATATATCGGTAGGTGAAAAAAACACGGAATATGTATAAATTAGGCCAGGACCATCATACGCCAGGCCCGGAAAAGCCTTGCGCTAACAGAAGGGGCTCGAACCCTAAGGCAAGGTGGTGGACCGAAGTCCAGGTGGGTATTGACTAATTATAGCTGAGGCTACTTTCGGAGTCAAGTGCTGCTTGCTACTGCAGCTAGATGATACTATTCCGCAAGGATTACTTCCGCTTCCGGCTGTAGACCACCGATCCGGATTAGTATTCAACACATCTTTAAAAAAATATAAACTCACATGCCAGTTTTCTTAAGTTCTTTCTGTATTACTTAACCATAATATAATTATACGTAAAAAGGTGGTTCAAACACAAATTGAATAGATTGCAGGTTTAGGTGTCGTAAAATTCCTCATAAGCCATGTTCAAGAATGGCACGCCCATTCAAGGCTGTCTTGGGCCATGCCGTGGTACGCAGAATTTAGGGCTATGTTGTAAAGTAAAAAAAGTAAATAATGATTTTTAGCAACAGAGATCCTTAAAGAAAATGTGGTCTCTTACGGGATTTCTGTAGTGCAAAATCTATTAGGTATTATCCTAAGGACTGTTTTTTGACGGACTACAGTTTCTATAGACATAGGATAAGTAGTCTTTCGTGTTAGATTTTAGTCCTTAGTTAATTTTTAACACGCTTATATGGACTAAAATAAGGACAAACTTGTAACTAACTAATAACTATGTAAACGTAGTCTTAGAAGTGAATTTTAACCTACTTTTAATTCGAAATAAAAATTTGTAGATATTAAAGGTAGGTATTAAAAGTTTACTGAATCCGCAAGACGGCACTGCTCGTCCTTAAAATGCTTTTGGGAGGGAAGCACCTCATTTGAGCACCATAAGGCGTTGGTACGCAGAATTTGATCGTGGCCGTGTTTCTCTCCATGACGAAATTCGTTAAGGTCGGCCCTCAACTGCGATCACTGAGGAAAATGAGGCTACTGTCAGGCAACTAATTGAAGAAAACCGGCGTATCACCTATGAGGAGATGTGAGTAGATTTGGGGATTGGTATGAGCCAAAAACAAAATTTTTTCATCAATATTTAAAAGTTAGAAAACTTTGTTGCCGCTGGATTCCTTATGAACTCACCCCAAAACAAAAACCGAGTCCGTTTTTGTTGATTGATATAAAAAAATGTTGTTAAACTGCGATCACGGACGTTTAAAGGTAACAGCAAACCAAGAAAATTGAGGCAGGCCGGAAATGTAAGCAAAAAAATTATTGCGTTTTTTTTTCTCCCGGACGGGTCCTGTCTGCACGATCCATCTTGAAGAACAAAATACAGTTAATGCTGAGTGGTACACCACCAGCCTCACTATTTGCCCAGAGTCTTTGGAAAACTTAGGGAAAAACGACCAAGAAGTCCCATCTTATTGCACCATGACAATGCTTCGGCGCACACCGCGAACAAGACTAAGTCATTTTTGGCTTCTAAAAAGGTAGAGCTGGTGACCCATCAGTAACATCACGCACATAGTCGAGACTTGGCACCATGCGATTTCTTTATTTTCCCAAAAATTAAAGATTTGATGAGAGGTATGACAGTTGGGGGACCGGAAGAGGCCGTGATAGCTTTCAACCAGCACTTGAGAAACATGCCCTTACACCAATGGTCCTCATGTTTTAAAAAATGGTTTGACCTAACGAAAAAGTGCTTAAAATGTAATGGAGAATACTTCGAAAAGCAGTAAATATATTACTTAACATGTTAATTATTTTATTAATGAGTTAGGCAAAACTTTTAGTGTACCCTACGTATTAGTATTTAGTATCGTATGACGTCAATGTCGGTACATTATTATACTTACACGCGAATCATTGTAATATCTCACGCAAACAAGAATCTATTAGATCCTGCAGGTAGGTATCTAACTACTACCACACATTATTACTAAGTAGTTACTACCTACTACTGAGGAGCTAAGACTATCCAGAAGGCCAAAGAGTATTGATGACCTCATTCTTTATACAAAACGAATTCGATGTTGATCCTTAGCAAAATCCGTTAATTAAAGATTTACCCATAGACAAATTATCAAATAAACGATAGATAAGGGTAAACATGTTATTACGTGTGTTACAAAACGTGATTGCCTTTAGAAATATTTTTTAAATGACGTGAATGTAATCTTTTGTTACGAGATTTCGACATACTGTTAACGAAGTAAAATTTACTTTTTTTTTAATGAGTTTTGTTTTTGAAATATTAATGCTGACAATAATAAATGGGCAATATTTGTCAAGCTATTAGTCATCGAATAATAATTTAAATTTAAAGAAAAACGCTCTTAATTTAATTGTTATTTCATGGTGGCTTCCGAGAGACAATCTATTTTCAGAAAGGCAAGTGAAAAAAAAAGAAATATACATAAAATATATGAACGACTCACTACGATCTCAATGTCTTTCATCGCCAAGCATGTACATTTCCTTGGTAATTATTTTGCTTATCTCCCTCAAGAATGCAAGTGAGAGATAAAAACATAAGAACATTTTATTGACTACCTGTTTACTTACGGAGTCACACACCTTTTAATAACATAAAACGTCTTAATCAACTTCATTGTCTCATTATTCTTTTAAAGCGGGGAGAATCAGTGCTGCCTATTGTATGCCGTCTGAATTAATGGAGTGCGCTTCCTCAGAACGCACTCGTTAGACCGGATGTTCTTAATTTGAAATTCGACAGTTGGCGCCTTTAACACTATAGATATTTGGTATAAGTTTTTGTCGATTTACTTTTGTCGATTTTTCAATCATTTATGTAAAATCATGCTTGCACGATCTTAGCTTTCTCTAGTTCAAGTCTTTGTTAGTTGTGCGTAGTGCTATTTTGCAAACATCATTGTTTCATAATCGGAACAATTGCTTGTAAAAATAACTCGGCATGCTAAGTAACAATCGTTGTAACTTACACTAATAAATACAACATTAAAATAAAAGGTGACGAAGATCAAAGATAAGAAAGACATTACATAAATACCTACTACAGTTTTGCAAGGTTTGCACGATCGTGTTACTTGTCTATTAGTTATTACTGTTCGATATTCGTTCGGCAATAGTAAAAAATATCAAACCCATAAACACGAAATTAAACCCAAAACTGTAGCTTAATTTAACCAAAGAGCATTTCATATACTTAAGAGATATCCAAATCTAATAAATGTCCGTTCTGATTTAGTGTTGTGATTGTATAGTGATTTTGTTAAAATATTGTAATTTCTAATATTATTTCTAATAATAATTTTTCTTTACCCGGCTATATACGGTATGTAGTTAGTCACTGTTTTGCAAAAAATAAGTAATTACATAAAATAAACCCAAAGGGATTTAGTAAGATATTAATCTTTTGGCGTGTAAATGATGGAGCGTATTATGATTCCACTTTTCTTCTCGTATGTGAAGCACGGGTCGTTTTTTGGTCCCAAAAATATTTGTTATCATCGATCCTACTAAAAACAAGGCCTCGGAGGTCTAATGACGATAATATGGGAATAGCATTCCGGGGACTAGTTTCCTAACTCTCCGGACCGGCTTTCGTTCGCTGTCAATACTTAGCGGATCTATTTTATTGTCTTGGGCCTGTTTCTGTTAGAATGATAGACTGCCCTGTCCATTGCCCTCAAGCCAGCTCTCAAAGAGACTTTTTTGAATGTCTATATTCGTTTTTTTATTGTGATATTAATCTTTGTAAAGTTCCTATCAACTCACCTACGTTTTCATACTAATAGAAGTAACTGAGTCTAGTAGTTTAAAAAAAATCATAGTTCGTGTCCGTTTAAGTATATTACGTTGTTGCTTGTCTCTTAGTTCAAATAAAAAAAAAACATTATAAAAATTAAGCCACTTAATATTTAATCAATCATACCTATCCAATAAACAAAAATTTTCTAGTCGAATCATTTTTGAGTGGTAGTCGATTTAATTTGTCTTCGTTTTATTTTAAACAGCATAATACGAGTTAATACATTTATATATTAAATTGTCAGACAGAATTATAATTATTTTTAAGTAATTTAAAAAAAAAATAGGCACATTAAAGTTCTGGTGAATCTATAATACCTAACCGTAAACGAATTGGCGCGAAAGTGCTCTTTGAACATGAATGCGAAGGGAAGTCTTTGAAGTCTAGACGGTGTCAAGTACATCTTTGCTCTCTATCAAACCTATACAAAGTTAATCAACTGTCTGGAGTACCACTAAGCGAAGTACCTACATAATCTATCGAACGCTGCGCTGTGGCAACATTTCAGGACTTGTAACAAAGCTAGTTATCCTAATTAATTTACCGAGTCTTGCACATTTAAGAGAGATTCACCATATTTGGAAGATTTCGATTATGTTTATTTTTAGTCAAATTCAGATAACTAACACCCGGTTTCTGAAAGGCCGATCAGAAATTTAAATTGATTGAAGAATTTGTTTTTACGTTGACCAACCCTTTCAGAAACCGGACGTTAGTTTATTTGAATAGAGTTGTACAATTTATCAATATCTTTAAAGTTATTATATGTTTATTAATACATAGATATATTTATTTATTTATAGGTTTGCCTACAATTGTTACACATTTCTTACAAATAATACATGCATGATAAATAAGGTATGGGTGTACAATATCAATCGGCAAACACCACATGTATAGAAAACATTCGGATTTTAGTATTAACACAGGTTAGTTTAGATAACAGGTATTAATGTTACAATATATTAGTGAAAAATTTTAAATAATTTAGAAACAAAAAACAAAGAAATTAAAGAAAATAAAAATAAACACAAAGCTAACAAACAATAGTATAGCCTACAGTTTTTAAAAACCTAATAAGTAATTGGTACAGTTTAATTTAATTAGGTTACTAACAGTAATTAGTTCTGTTGTGAACCTGGCTCTTAAATCTATAAAGGCTGGTACTAAGCATATCAATTTGTGTGTCGAACTTATTATAAAGTCTACTTAGTCTTGGTATCGGAGAGTTGAAGCCGAGAACCGTTTTACGTGATGGTGGGTACAGTAGATTCACAGTATTTCGGGGATATTTACGAGGGATATTAAAATTTATATATATATATATATATACTCACCAGGGTATGGAGAAACTACTGTTAATAAAATAGTATCACAGAAATATTATGTATACGATTGAAAACAAATGATTATAATTATAGTTGAAACAATGTGTTATACATAGCTTAAATAATAAACTCTGTTATTGGAAGTTGTTTAAATATAATGTATTCGAAATACAAATACCTACGTGTTCAAATATTGATGTAGTAGATAATACAATGTAGATTTGTTATTATTTCTAATAATATTAGGGTCATTCAGTCCACCTCGGTCTAACCATATTTGGCACAATGCAGTACTAACAACGGGGTCGGTACTGGGAAAAAAATATATTTAGCCGAAGCGAGGTATGTAATTTCGACTTTTGCTAATACATTCATCGGATGTAATTTTTTTTATTATGTATAATCTATCTAAAAAATTCTGCCAAAAAAGTAACCCCGCCCCAAATTATTTTCCCTTGTGTTTAGGGTTGCTAGTTTTAAAAATATTCTAGAGTAACATAGTGATCAAACAGCACTAAGCCCCTCAAAGCCACATTCAGTGTGACAGAGTAATCATGGTGATACATGATTACTCTGTCACACTGAATGTGACAAATCGACCTGTAGGTATGTACTTCAAGTTTGTGACGTTTTGTACTTGCAAGCTAATAAAAAAAAGCAGAATACTCAAACCGCACAGACTTGGTGCCAAAATGAGATGTTTATTTGGTAACAGAAGTCAGTAACCAGATAAAGAATTACACAAATCTATAGAATCAATCATAAGTATCATAAATCATAACCAACAGGTAATACAAACCTCAAAACTATTGTCTGTGGATATGGTAACAGCTTCCTATGAGCTTCTTTAACCATTAATTGTACAAAAACATACTTAGTCTTATAAAAATGGGTTTTTATCTTTCATACATCTGCCCAAAGCGCCGCGCTGGCGGCGCCAGTGGTTTCCTGTCCCAGTCGAGTTTTACATTGCACATCGCCGCATCCACTCAATCACTAACTTTGATCTAAGATTGACCTATTTACTCGTGTACATGTACATTATTCTAGATCATTATTGTGATAGACTTAACAGCTGGCTTCAATAAAATTCATTTTGACAGTTTTGCTTAAGATACCTAACTACCCATACTATACAAATAAAAAGTAAAATTAATTAAAATTATAAAAAAAAAAGTTACTCCCTCTGTCACGTTTTCACGCTTAAACCGCTGGTTCAATTTTAAATAATTTTGGTAAATAGATAGAGGGATCTTGAAGAATAGAAGATATAGGCTACGTATGGAAGAGACTGACGAAGTCGCCAACACCAGGTAGTTATAAATAAAGTTAAAATCTTCGTAAAAGCAAATTAAAGACTGTTCATTCATAGACGCAATAAAAAAATTAATGAATTAATAGATGCATTTGTTTATTTTTTTTTTAATGGAATTTGATAGTTCTATTCACGTTTTTCAATGTTCTGATGGAATTTAATTTTATTTATTGTATATGTTATGTGGTGTTATAAGCTTATGACTGTTATAAGTATATACCTAACTTTTGTTTTAATGCGCGTTTAAAAGTGTATGTTAGCGAGCCGATTAAAAACTTGTTTTTTTTCTTTACACGATCTTAGCATCTTAGTCCTTTCAGACGTTCTGAGCATACTGATGCATGCGTATAATGCATGTAAGTATGTCCGCTATAAAATTCGATTTCTACATGGCGTCTGTAGCGGATCAGGGGAAATTAACCTGTGTATCGATATCATCAAACAAGACGCTTAGCTCACAATCGATCGTGTTTAACGTGATTAAAGGGTCACACTTTAAGTCATATTAAACACGATCATTAGTCGGTTAGGCATAACTAGTGTAATTCTCTAGAAAAATATTATTCCATAAAAATTATGTGAAATCGTGTTCTGATTTAGATTGCGATCGTCATCATAAACATTCCTCCTTAGACCAATAAAAAGTATAGCACTAATAGCCGGCAAATTAAACCCGTTCTTGTTTGCTTCAGCAAAAAACATCAAGAGATGTTAAATCTTATTCATTTCGCATTTGAACTTGGGATAGTTTACCGTGATCAAGTTTTTTTTACTAACACACTAATATATTTAATCATTTGATGAATAATTACGTCCGTGAATTAAATACTGCTGTTTTATTAAAGACTTCGTCTGCGTAGAATCTTAGAAAGTTCATTAAAGTTGGTTTAGCGGTTTAGGCGTGAAAACGAAAGATAGATAGACAGAGTTACTGCCACATTTATAACAATAACACTAGTTTAAAATTCTTCTAACCATTTTACTCCAAACTTGTTTAGTTTTTCTCCCACACAGTCTTAGATTTACGGAATGGAAGCTTGCTGCAGTACTTTATAATATTTATATAATACTATATTATATTTAAAATGGTCTAATTGTCACAACAAAAGGAAGGAAAATAAAAAGATATGTTAGTAAGTAGTTCTTTACAAGAATCATTTCAAATTAAACGAGAGCGAGATTTTTCGAAATCGCATGCGTAAAAATAAAAGAAGCGTATTTGAATAAAGACAGTATTAAAATGCTAGACAGACTTTCAACTTTACTAGAGTGAAAAATAAAATGTTAATTTGAATCTAATTTTAATCTGACAACAAATCTGTGTTTATTTTTAAAGAAAAAGTTTGGTCATAAAATTAGGGCAACATTGGCTGCAAGATCCAATATGTTTGGCGCGATAATCCAATGTGGTATGTGTCGCAACGGTATCAACTGTATCAAGTTAACGTCAGAGTGGTCGGAAAGACCGTTCCGAGCTCACAGCTGAGTGATGACGCGGATACGTTAATGCTTTAAATGTGGAGCTGACGATATATATATATTTAGTTAGTTTTAATAATAAGACCACAATTCAGTAATTATAAAGTCTACTCTTACAATAAATGCTCTAAACATAGTTACTGTTGACACTCAACTAAGTAGTAAGCCTACGTAAAAACAACAGTTCTCCAGGCTCCAGGAGCCCTCGCAGTTACACAATCACATGTTTCATTCAAGAACTAGTTTTATTCGCGGTATTATGACCTACATAATATTTTCCTTAGCCTATAATTCCTAGCTTAGAATATTTTCCTCTTCATAAAAGCGCACACTGCATTTTTTTTATACTATCATCTAAGTAGATGAAATTCATTCATTTGCAGTTCAATTCATAGACTCTATGGAATGCATTCCATTAGGTCACAGTCGTCATTAAGGGTCTTTGTATATGTTATACATCAAATAATATCATGTGTTATCCATTGCTATTGGAAAAGACAAACAGTATGTTAAACTCTGTTTGAAACACGGTTTACTTTACTCATCTCGTTTTAAAAAGAGACACCTATGTAGATAAGGTATGAGTATTATATTGTGTTATGCTCCACTAAAGTAAAATTTTCAGTAATTCGAAGTAGGTACACATTCTTAATTGTGTTCCAGTTCCACGTTCATGACTACACAATAAAATCAATTTACCCTTTTTTTTGTGAAATCGGCAACAATTCATAAAATCGTTCACAATACGATGGTCGGCGTAAAAGTTTTATTTGTTGATTTCTATTTAAATAAGAATCTTGCAAAGAATATTGATAAAAGGAAAACACTTCTTAAACTGATGTTTTAACCATAAGAGTACGTTGTATTTGAGATTTCACACACGTCTTTTGAATACAACATCCATCTCTGTTCTGTTGGGAAAACGATTTCTTATTTTTATATTTTAGTAGCTAAATATACACATCACTGTCTTTACGGGTCAAAAGTCTCATCTATACAAATAAATAAAATTGGTGTCTGTTTGTAATGTCAAAATAACAGCATTTTACTAAATGCATCCGAATGTTTACACGGTACGTATACCAAAAAAGCAATTTTTAAATTTTTTGTCTGTCTGTCTGTTTTTTTCTGGCTAATCTCGCAAACGGGTGTACTGCTTTTCACGGGACTTTCACTGGCAGATAACTGGTATTATAAAGAGTAACTTAGGCTAATTTAATTTTGGAAAAAGAATTATGGTTCTGCGCAACATATATAGATATGTACACGTGAGCGAAGGCGCGCGATCAACAGCTTGTGGATACATAAAACTAATACACCCGGGTATGACTTACTAGCTTTTGTTATTGTTATTTTTCTATCTTTCCGGAAAGTACTTTTTACAGGTTGAAAGGAAACAAAATCACTTTAGCATTTTATAAATGTACCTAGGTAAAGAAATCAGACGGATAGTGCTTATTCTGATATGCCGGAATAAACTATCCATAGAGTAGGCTATAAGTGATTTTACTACTACTATAAACAATAAAACATTAGAAGTTTCGTTGGGTGATGTGCGTTATATTGTTATAAACAATAAACACATATTTGGGATATGAAAAGGAAGATTTTTTAAACAATAACTATTAATCATTATGAATCACGTCAACTTAGCCGAAGGTAACACAATATTTTAGCTACAATTATATGTCTGCTAATGTATTGCACTAGGTATGCAACGTCACGGAACTTGACCACTCTGAGACTTGTTTTAATATAAACCTGATGATGGAGCCAGGAGGTAGAGAGTGGAGCTCTCAAAGACTTCTAGTAAACCTCTCGAATTTGGGCTCATATGATTCTTTTGACGTGTCCAATTACATTGGGCTTGGTGACGATGGTCCGGTCAATCATAATTATTCATCTGAGTTGGCAGGTAAGTACAGTCTTATAGCAACATCAGAGTTAGTAGGGTCTCAAACCCTAATACAACTAAAGAAATCAGTACTAATCAGTAGCATGGTAGTAGATTTACCTAACCGCCTCGCTTCTGTAGGAGAAGAAATGTATTGCACCGTAGTTCCTTGCAATATATATTTATGCTAATGTTTGCATATTTAGAAAATAATATTTATTTAGTACTCTGGATGAGAAATAGCAGTGTGTTATAAAAATTCTATCATCATTCCACAAATGGGTCAATTAATGCTAAACCCAAGAATTTACCAAGCATTTTACGTTAAATTTGTATTAAAATTCACAGAATAAAAAATCTTCAATAGCACAACACGATATACATCATACAGATAAGACAGACGATCAGAATATACTTTATACGTTTTGTAGCTTAGGTGTGCTTCTTCTCTTTTTTCTGCCAAAGGCAAAGGATCAAGTGCAAAAATTGCATTGTTTGAAATAATTTATTTACAATACGATACGATATAACTGAACTGGCAACACTCGTGTTGTTTAAATAGCATTTGTGAATAAATTCGTAAATACTCGAAGAAATTATAAATAATGATGGAAAAGTGGTGTAATAGACAGTAATAGTTGTGTTTTATGAGTGACAATATTTGTGAAAACTTTCAATCAGTGCAACAGTAAACTGGACAAATGTAATAAACAGTGACGAACCATAAGAAAACAAAAAGTATTACGTTGATTAAGATCATAACATTGTGCTAAAGACATTTAAAATCAAATATCCACCGATGTCCTTTTATTTCGTCAACAGTAATAATCAAATTCATCATAAATAAAAATTACAAAAACGTTGTGAAAAATATTTGATTTGAAATATACAAGTGGCTCCACTGAGTTCTTAGATGTATTAGCAGTGTTGAATAAACGTACTAAAAATATAGGTCTGCTACTCGAAAACAGAGCGCGCATAGTGATACCACCTCAAAAGAAATTGGTAGAAAATAGTAGATTAACAAAATAATTCTGCTATTTGGCACCAGAGGGCATATAATGATACCAGTTTATAAAAGTAGTAGAAAATAGCAGTTTTTTTTCTACCATATTACCCATCATATTCTCACTCCGATCGTACAACTGAGTGGAGGTGCGCTTGTCCTTCTGCCTCCTCTACGTTGTCGCACCACCAATTTATTTGTTTGCATTCTTCTTGTATTATAATACTGTGTGGATAATCATGGCCGGCGTGAAGCGTACACCACCTAAAACACCAAGAACACCTATAAAAACCCTATCACAGACCCAGTCTGAACCGGATATTGGTTCCGCAGTTGGTATGAGCGATTATGTAAACACTAGTAGAAACAAGCGGCCCCGACAAGATAACTCGCCGAAATCTTCTAGTACTGACCAGCAAAAGGATAGTATTATTGCTAAGATGCTTGCCGATCAGACTACAGTGATGACTAGGCTAGTTTCTGATATTGCAGATATAAAAAAGCAAAATACCCAGATACAATGTTCAAATGCAGATATCCGTAAATCAAACGAGGAAATTGTAAATTCAATGTCTTTTATAAATAGACAATTCGAAGAGTTAAAGACAGAAGTAGAAGAATTAAGAAGAGAGCGACAAGAACAAATCCGGTATATAAGGGTTCTGGAACAAAAGGTACAGGATCTACAACAAAAATCAAGGTCTTCCGGAATAGAGATCCGCAACATACCACAATCTAATAGTGAATCCTACGACCACCTAACCCAGACTGTACGTAATATCGGTGAAGCAATCGGACTAAAGATCTCAGAATCGGAGCTACGGGATGTTTATCGCCTACCGGGGAAATATTCAACTGCGGCTCACACTCCACGACCGATCATTGCGGAATTTAACACAGTTCAAAAGAAACAGACCATTATCTCCGCCGCTAGAACCTACAACAAGGGCAAGGGTAAGGATGACAAAATTAATACCACACTGATTGGTATCTCCGGACCACGTACACCGGTTTACATTGCTGAGCAACTGCCCTCTAATACCAAGAAGCTGTTTTACCTAGCTCGGGAGTTTGCCAAAAAAAAAAATTACAAATTTTGCTGGATCGCTAACGGTAATATTTTTCTGCGTAAATTGGAGGGCGAAAAACAATTATTAATAAACTCAGAAAAATGTCTTCAAGATGCAGAAATTAGTAACAAAAGACTAGTCTATTTTAACTACCATCTGATTTACTATTGTTTTTTTAACTATTTGTCAAATCACCAAATTTTTATACTACTTGTTTTTAAATGTATACTCACCCTCACACTATATCAACGTACTATCACACACACATACACCTTGCCATACGTACTCAGAAATAAACAAAATAATCTAATCACACAAACACAACAGCAACTAAATCACCATTATACCTTATTGCTTTTGAAAAGTAAGCTTAAGTTTACATTTAACACAACAACAGTCACACACACATACATCACATTATATCAAAAGGAATATCCCAACTTAAGTAAGCAACATAATACAAACACACACACAAACAAGCTCATGCTTCTCTTAGGACACTTACTAATCCTCACTAAAGTGCGAGATATAAACAAATATACCCCTCTAACAAAAATAGACTACTTAAGTAAATCACATTCTGTAAATTCAGTTATCTCCAATGGCTATAATTAACAATATCAACAGCGAACTTGACTCGCTGAATGTAGGCAATACGTTTATGTGTTGTCCCGATGACTGCCTAAATTTCGTAAAATCTATTAATAGGGATATTACCATTTTTCACATAAATATACGTAGTATAAACAAAAATTTTGATGAGCTTCAATTATTATTACATTCAATAAAAATTGAATTCGATATAATAGTATTAACTGAGTGTTGGCTCAGTAAGGTAACTACTAACTTACCTGTGTTAAAGGGGTTTGTATCGTTCTCTACTAATACTAACAGTAACCAGAGCGATGGGGTTGTTATTTACGCAAGGTCGAGTCTACAAACATCAGTGAGCGAACCTAACTTCATTGGAGGCTGTTGCCTTGTCTGCACAACTGAAAGTAAAAAAATGGCCATCGTAGCAATTTACCGATCTCCGAGTCACAAAACGAAGGAAAGTTTTGAGATGTTTTTAAACAGTTTGAATAACACCTACTCCAATCTCTCTTGCTGGCAGAATATTGTGCTGATTGGCGACATGAATATAGACATAAAACCTGATAGTATAGATGTACGTAAAGATGAATATTTGACTCTAAATACATCTCATGGACTCTTGCCAACACACCAATTCCCCACTAGATTAAAAAATTGCATAGACCACACATTTATCAAAACAGACTTACCTGTCACTACATTGGTTATTGACGCACATATAACGGACCACAAACCACTGATTTTAACTGTCTCCGATACTAACATAGAACGAAAAAAAGACCGTTTCACTACGCACCTAAATTATGAGGAGATAAGGGCGGAACTGGCCAGCACGGACTTTTCAAATATACTCAACGACGATGACCCAAACACATCAATGTACCTCTTCATCAATACAATAACGTCAGTAATAACCAAGCACACTGTACAACACATAACCCCTAGTAGACAAAAGCTATTGAAGCCGTGGGTAACGCCAGGCCTCCTAAAGTGCATAAGACACCGTGATAAATTACACGCACGATCAACAAAAACACCAGATAATCTAATCCTTAAAATCACATACAAGCGCTATCGTAATTTTTGTAATTCTTTACTTCGAAAATTAAAAGTAGCCCATGAAAAACTAGAACTTGAGAAAGCAAGTAATAACACTAAAGCTCTGTGGAAAACCATAAAAAATATAACAAATACGCGCAAATTCAAGTCAACTCCCAGTGAACTACTAAAAATATGTAATACTCCTAAGTCCTCTCTGAATGAAGTTTGTTCCACCCTGAGCAGTGTGGGTAAAAACCTGGCAGACAAAATTTTATCCAAATTCCCTACCCCCTTAAGTCCAGTCGCAGAAGCTGTAAAAAGTCCCCATCTTCCTCCCTGTAACTCTCTTGGTCTTCTAGAGGCAGATAAAGCTGAAATAGAGATGCTTATACTCCAACTGCGCAATGACTGCGCTGTAGGCTGGGATGGAATCTCACCTTTAGTGATTAAACAAAGTCGGGAAACATTGATACCTCCATTGACCCATATAATAAATAACTGTCTGAGACAAGGCATATTTCCGGATGCGTTAAAAAAAGCAATTGTTCACCCAATTTATAAGGCTGGAAATAGAAACTGTGTTAATAACTACAGGCCCATTTCAGTCTTAACCGCATTCTCCAAGGTCTTTGAAAGGCTTCTTGGCAACCGCTTAAAGAATTTTCTTGAGAAAAATAACATCATCTCAAAGAATCAGTACGGTTTCCGCTCAGGAGTGTCTGCTGAAGATGCAGTCCTGAACTTAACGCAGTCGGTTGCTGAGAACCTGGACAACAGAACCAAGTGTCTTGGGATATTTTTAGACCTCTCCAAAGCCTTTGACACGGTTTCTATTCCCAAACTTATATCAAAACTGGAGCGTGTAGGCGTAAGAGGAATTGCTCTCGATGTTTTTAAAAACTATCTTTGTAATCGTACCCAGCGAGTTAAGATTGAAGAATACCTGAGTGATGAAAAACCAGTCTCCTACGGCGTTCCCCAGGGAAGTGTATTGGGCCCTATTTTGTTTCAAATTTATGTGAACGACCTTTGCAACATGACACTCCCAAAGACTAAAATGTTTGCATACGCGGATGATACTGCTTTAATAGTCTCCGGTCCTACCTGGAATAGTGTCAAAAGTAGCGCGGAATTTGCATTAGCAAAAGTAATAAAATGGCTCAATATAAATCTTCTTACATTAAATGTACAGAAAACATCTTTTATCCCTTTTTCACTACTTAAAAATGCTTCGCCAGGCCCCTCGTTCTCTGTAATAGCACATATATGTCCCCAACCACAAGCTGCATGTTCTTGCCCAAGCCTTACTAGGTCGGAGGATGTACGGTATCTAGGAGTCCAAATTGACACAGCACTACGATGGGACAAACATCTAGAAGTTCTCACCACCAGAACTATGAGACTGGTCCACATTTTCAAGTCACTCAGATCTTCAGCAAACCCTGACACTCTTAGGATGGTCTTTAGGTCGCTGTGTCAATCAATTATAGGGTACTGCATTTCCGTTTGGGGCGGAGCTAATAAAACCAATTTCTTGGTTGTGGAGAGAGCTCAGAGAGCTATACTTAAAGTTATGTCTAGAAAACCTTTCCGCTATCCTACAACTACTTTATACCACGAATGTAAGGTCCTAACGGTCCGACAGCTTTATATCCTCCGGTCCATTCTTAGGAGACACACTAGCGTCTCTCCCTCTAATCCCAACAAACGGACGAATTTTCCTAAAGGCACTCGGCATAGAACTACCTTCGCTAAGCATCAGTTTTATATTATGAGTACTCACATTTACAAACAGGTCCACAAAAAGCTCAACATTAGGGACTTAAATAGTAACCAATTAAAATCAAAACTAACGGAGTGGCTTCTCCGACAAGACTATTCTCAAACAGAGTCCCTTCTAACATACATCGCCTAACATTATACCAATCATATGTCATATATACACACACACACACACTCTCTCTCTCACACACACACACTCTCTCTCTCACCACCCTTCCCCACACAAACACACCCTTACACGTAGGACTCACGCACACACCCTTACACACACACACACTAAACTGGTAGAGCGACTCTGCCCACTTTTGTAATATGTAGTTTTCTAAAATAAGCGAAACACTGTCTCTTATCATACAGGTCGCCCTAGTGTAAGAGACAGGGTCTATAACGTTTGTTAACATTTTCTTGACTAACTAATCTGTCGCATCGCATTCTACTAAGATTTTTACCAAAATGTTTAAATTTATATTTTTGTTAACTGTATATCCTTTTATTGTGTGTTAATAAAGATTATTATTATTATTAAAAAAAAAAAAAAAAAAAAAAATAATATTTTTTTACTCTGCATTTTCTATCGCATGTATTATGGGGAGAGCTCCGAGGAATTGTTCGGACATATACCGGCAGGCCGCAGCGTTCCGCAATCTTTCAACGCGACAAAACTTTCATCCCAATCACAGATAATAAAATTGGCAATCCACCACTGTGCGGTTCTCCAGATCTTTAGTTGAGAAGTTGTGAAAAGTGATAAAAAACCTGTACCTATCGGCACCATAAGATCATTTTTTTCTGTGTATTTTAGCGTATTGGGACAATTTTAAAAAGTTAACTGTATACGAACAGAGTTCTCCATACACGACTGCTAATTAAATATTATGTGATGTGAAGATTATCACCCATTGCCGAATTAAGGCCTCTCCAAAAGGTTTCTTAAAGATAAATATTTCCCAAGGGTGCTCCTAGTCAGTGGACCTTCTTCGCCGCTTAACTTTTACACCCTATCGGCACACGCAACACAAATCGGTCCTAAAATTGTTTAAACGATACATTTGTGTTTATGCTGAGTCGTGTCTCCTTCAATAGCATAGAATAAGAATCAAAGTTGTTCTTAGTGTAATGGTAGTTTCCGAGACTGTTGCCATTTGCGACATGTGAAGCCAAAGGTTTCGTAACCCAGGTACTACAGAATAGAGCACACCTGTGTACTGTTGTGTATTTGAGCTTCCTTTCAAGATGTTTATTGCAGAACTAGGTGTTCTACGCAGTTTTGCCTGTCGAATTTAAATTAAAAATGTCTTTAGGGGGCAAACGAGCAGACGGGAATAAACAAAATAAAAATGTCTGTATGATAGGTTTTGATAAGTTTAATTATCGTTCAAAGTACCCATGAGGGCTATAAAACTATTACAATCTTTGTCTTTCCCCACCTCAAAAACGTATACCTTATCAGTATAGAATTGGCACTATAAACATTTACCAACAAAACTAAACGTGGCAGTCTTTAAACAACAACTGTAAATGAGACATTCTAGTGCCATTAAACGATCATATACTGCATTATTTTATTTATAGTTTTATACATACACTAGGCCCACTCTCTAAAATAACATGTATTGTACAGTTATAATAATATAATTTTTAAAATACAAGAGACAGTTAGTTTTGCACTATTATCTTATCTGTGGCAGGCATCAAGTAATGGGGTCAGGAGACTCAGGAGTCCTGACTTCTAAATAAACATGTAACTAAATATTTTTTGTTATATTTAGTGTCCCTGTAATGTTATTTCAATTGAGTAGTCGTATGTTGTTGTTTAACAGGCGTTAGCGTTTGTTTGTAAACAATTGACACAAAGAAAACATAATGAATACTACTTATTAGGTGTTCTTTCTATAAATTTTCTTATGAGAACAATGTAAAACAAAACACTTTTTTGAAAATAACATGCAATTTACACGCTCAGCCTATTTGAATCTCGAACGCCATAAACAAGCATGTTATTTTCTTCTCACGCCTCTAGCACAGCCAAAAGGCCTTATTTATTTTTACAATTCTTATTGCTTCTGGTGTTCACTCTCGTCGCAGCAATATAACATGCGTTTAAATGAATTGCAGCGAGTAAGAACCGGTGTAAATGTTATGTAATAAAGTCAAGATTGCACTGTCAGGTAAGTTACATATTTTCTTCGGACAGGATGTACCGAGAGCAATAATTTTACTAATTAAACAACTGTATTATATGTATGTGCAATATTATCGATTGAGTGGTTAAATAATAACTTAAGGTAAATATAGGATGCAGACTTATGCTGAAACGATTCGTTTTGCTTACGGACGAAATTTTACCGTTCGTAAGCAAAACGAATCGTTTCTTGAATATAGGAACGCGGCATAAGTCAAATTAGTTGTGAACGGTAAAAAGCTAATTTAAAAAAATAATAGAAGATTATGTTCCAAAATTGAAATACTTAGTTATTAAACAATAAAATAAACATTATTTCGCATTTCATATTTAGTTACATTATTAAATTCCTATGAGTAAATAGATGCGGATCGGGTATCTGTGGTTGCATATGAACATTGTATTGTTGTCATCTATGAATATTTATATCTTGTACAAGAACTTTATATGAATGCCATTTGTTTGCGGTAAAAAAATCTAGAGTAGAGAAACTACATGTAAAAGAACATCAGCGTGGTTAGTCATGAAATAGACTAGACTACAAACAATGAAATATTCAGCTAATTGAACTCTTTGTCTGTTTTTGAACATCATCAATCAATCAATACAAATAAATAAAATAAAGTGTCTGTTTGTAATGTCAAAATAATAGTTTTTTTTTTATCTCATACAGTTATTTGCACGATACATATGCCTAAAAATTAGTTTTAAAACTTTTATTTGTCTGTCTGACTGTTTGTACCGGATAATCTCCGGAACGGGTGGACCGATTTCCACGAGACTTTCACTGGCAGATAGCTGGTGTAATAAGAAGTAACCTAGGCTACTTTTATTTTGGAAAAAGAATTAGGGTTCCGGGCAAAATATTTAAATATGCACACCGGCGCGGGAACTGCTAGTATGGCATGAATAATATGAATATGTTTAACGAAACCAGCTTAAGCCCCAGTACGCTCATTAAGATAAAACACCTACTCATATATTTAACTTTGCTTGTGATTATCAATTTATAAATGAATTTTTAAAGAAAACGAAGTTCTCATGTGGAATTACGCAATTGACATTTACGTAAATCCTCACTCAGATTAACTCCAACTCTCAACATTTGTTAGTAGCTTCGCAGAGCCATAAATTCAGAATAGTAGTAATTTTAATGTTTTCTACATTTAAATGCACAAAACATTAAAATTACCTACTTTAATGGTACAATGTTAAACGTCCCATTGCTTCACAACATTGCATCGCCATTCAGGGTTTATTTACTTACGCGAATACATAAACAAACGAATACATATCCAATATACTTATGTACCTAATTTTTAATCTTTACTGATATGATAAAAAGAGTTATATAATTTTAAAAGTTTGTATTCAGGAAAAGTTATTGAACATAATTTATTTCTATTTTTCCGCAGCTGCCCTCCGATGTCCACCCCCTCACTCCCTCGGTACGCCTATGGCCTGTACCAATTATTTATACAAGCAAATAAAATATCATAGGCCTATGTATCCTTGATATCGATATGTATGATTGATGATCGTGGGAGAGCCATGCTTCGGTACGTATGGGCCGGTTCGACCGGAGTGATAACACGGCCTCACAGAAAACTGGCAGTGAAGCAATAATGCATTGCTTTTCGCCGATTGAGTGAGGTTACCGGAGGCCCTAACCCTCCCTCTCCCCCTCTTCCCCCCTTCCTCTAATCCTACCTTAAAAGCCAGCAACGCACTTATGACTCTTGAGTTGCAGGTGCCCATTGGCGGTGGTAGTCATTTACCATCAGGTACCATTTTACATCACCATTACCATTTTTCATTACCATTACTATTTTACATCAGTACTAGTTTGCCCCCTATACCATAAAAAAAAACATTTTTATACCTTTGAGGTGCCAAATGAGCATTTAACCTGCCTGATATATAAGCGGTCATACCTGTGTAACACTACAAGTAAATTATGCGTCACTTGCTTGTGACCAACGCTGAAAAAAAATCATTTTACTTTGGACTTTTCGAGTATTAAAAAGATACCTATTTGAAATTATAAATTCAATTACACGAACATTGGTATATCTGAATGTAGATTGCAATTGGCTTGCTAAAAAGAACTCAAGCGCAACTCAAGCGGCCTATTTTCAAGTTACCTGCAATCACTTTGTCAACTTAGCCAAGGACATGGACTGGTTCATATCTTATCACACTGCAGTTACTGATTAGATACGTATAAGTAATAATAGCGGTCAAAATATTCTAACAAATATGATACACTCTTCATTAAACAGTAAGTAGCAAGATAAACATTTTAGCCATTCGTGTTGTTATTAAAAAGTAGATTTAAAAAAAAAACTTGTCTATGGAGGAAACAAGTAGCAAAAGTTTCTTTTTATTTAAGGCTGTGTTGCGCACTATCTAGGTTTTATTTTACGCGGCCAACCGAGTGTATAATCGAAGCTATGTGGTGCACAACGCCGATCATCCGTAGTAGTGGACAATGATCCGACTATAGTAAACGATTTTGTATTTAAGCCCTTATGCGGACTGAATTAAGTATAATTTAGCTTGTTTTTGACGTTTCTAGTGCATTGTACCGTGATACTGAGTGTGGGGGTATTAAATAAGCGGGCGACGAGTTTCGATTGTCTTTCCAAAATTAATGTTGTTATGTCGAATACAATTTTACATGAAGAGGCTAGGCTAAGTTTCAGTTTATGTTACACTGGCTTATTTACTAGTAAGAATGTCGCCAAGGTTTTTTATCTCTAAGTCGGCAAGCAAACGCACGGAGCACGTAACGGCAAGCGTTTACCTGAACCTACTATAAATAAACATTTGTTACAACAATGGTGTCACTTTTATTTCGGCTACCCCCCCCCCTCCCTCCTATTTCTGCTGCTTTTTTAGGATAAATAAATTTGTTTTGTAGCCACACACTACACGTTCTTTGTTTTTTTTTATTGATGACAGGCATAATTTATTGTTCGCACGCTATGACGTCAAATTACGTTATTATTAGTATCTCTATAGTTAAATACTTACTGATGCGAATTGGCTTGAAGGCAACACGTTATTTGTGTTTCCAGAGATAAGTAACAGTGGGACTGCAGGCACCTTTCAGTATTTATATAATTAATTTATTATTAAACAATGTATAATGCATATTTATATAAACTAGAGATCGCGTGGTGGTCGAATTTCGACCATGGGTTTTCCATTAGCCAGTTTAACTTGAGCTGTCATGGTATGGACTTACTTATTATGGCAGGTAATCACATATACTGGACGTGTGTAACTTCAAAGCTGTAAGACATATTGTTTAAAAACTTTAGCTTTCTGTACTTCTAATGAACTGTAAATATTCCAAAATTCAAGTTACTACGTTCGCGAAATTTTCTTAAAAGGGGTACAAGGAATTACTCTTCACGTATTAATATAATGATGTTTTATACATATTTTCAATTTACTTCAAGATATGTATGCAATAATGCGCGTGTATTTAAGGTTGCAAATGGCCTGCTATATGTATAAAGATTTGATTTGTACCTTAGGGTGTACAGAACGGTGTGGTCATATATTAGTTTTATATAGTAGACCCCGTAAATAATGTTAAGTCAGTTGAAAAAATCGTGATTTTTAGGGTTCCGTACCTCAAAATGTAAAAAAGGAACCCTTATAAGATCACTCTCTTGTCCGTCTGTCTGTCCGTGTGTCACCACCGATTTTCTCAGGAACGGGTGAACCTAGCAAGTTGAAATTTATACCAGTTACTATGAAATCAAGGTCCTGAGTCAACACGATAAAAAGCTGTCTGCAAATTTGGATTTTCGCGAAAACTTGTAATTATCAAAATTTACCTTAATTTTCAACTTTTTTATTTTTCGGAATTTTCTCTTTACATATGCTGTAAGACCTTCCATTTAACAAAAATTGTCAATTCTAGGTCAAAAGGAAGTACCCTATATCCCATTTATCTAGAATTATGAAATTTGGTAAGAAGCAAGGTCTGACAGCATAAGTGAAGGAAAAAATCCGAAAGTCGTTAATTGGTTGTTATATCACATAAAGCAAAGTTTTTGTGATGACTAATTTATATTTTGGGGTTGGATTGTTTACTTTTAATGTGTAATGTAGATACTAACGTGGTGAACAATTATCGTCATCTGATTAATCAAATTAACACTAAACAATATTAAACTATACGTATAAACCTTCCTCTTGAATCGCTCTATCTATTGGTGTAAACTGAATTAAAATCCGTTGGGTAGTGTTTAAAAGATCTAACCGTACACACGGCGTAAGCGACTTTGTTTCGTACTATGTAAAGATGTATATTATTTTTTCCGTTGCCTTCCCAAAATAAAATTAATTTAATAAAAATATGCAACATTGTGTCACACTAATATTGTCCTATGTAGGAATTCCATTCGAACCCACAACAACGTAGTGTAATTTGAAAAATCGCTTCCGACTTTTGTTGCTCAACTTCTAATGTCAAATTTCATTAAATGTATACAAAATGGTATATGGCAATACGCATGCGCGGGGACGCAGACGTTTGTCTAGACGGGGAGGCAATTCTCATACGTTTTATGTAGATATTAACGGGCCAGCTAAAACTGACCTCCCCGCAGTTTCCTTGTCTACTTCATAACATGTAGGATACAGGGAAGTTCAAGGGCCCTTGTAAATTTGTTGGAATAACGTCGAAAGTAAAGATTTTGTTAGCCTTGGCGAAAGGCCAATGTTTTAGAAAATTATTAATCTAGTAAGGAAATGCACTTTTAAATGTCCCTACAGGTTTTTCGTAAATTACCTACCTAGGTATTTTTAAAACTTCTGTCAAATTAATATCAGATCACAGACAAGGAATGCTTCTATCGTAGATAATGTTTTATCGATTTTACAGGAGAGTGTAATTTATCGTTAAAACCTTTTTGTTTCCGTGTCTTATATCAGGTCATATAAATTGAAGTTCAACACCGGTAACATTGGACGTGGAGTTTTAGTAGCTAATGCGGGTGTGTGATAAGTTGATAACACAGAAATAAACAACCCAAACTCCTGCAGAGAAATAAGGGTTTTTATTATCGGGGTGTAGAAAGATAAGGAACAGGGTTGTCACACTTGACGAATTGTGTATGTTTATACTTATTTTTATTTTTGCTACTTTTTTTTTGCAATGGATCTAAGACAGTGTTTGGTTCTGTGCATACTTTTGTGCCTATAAGGAATTAAAAAATAATAATAGGAACATCATAATTTACGTGTTTTATAATTTTAATTCTTTAATGCAATTAGAGTGTTTTCGCTGTTAATACATTTCTTCAGATTGCTAAGGTCTTACTTACATCAAATTTAAAAAATTGAAACTAAGGTTTATTGACTGACAACGAGTTTCGTTTTATATTAATATTTCATAATATCTATATCGTTAACAGATTAGATATTTTCATTAGCTTTATAATAAATATATCCTCTAAGTACAAAACCTACTTTTCTTCAATATTTTTTTTTATTATATGTAATTAAGTAGGTAAGTAAAATAAATAAATAATATTTACAATCAATGCATGTATCATGCATCACTAAAAGCTTTTGGCTTGAAGTTTGTTATAAATACATTTTTAATGACTGACAACTGAAATTTGACCTCACGCATTCACGAAGAATTCTCTGAATAAGACGGTTGACCAAACCTTTTTGAGTCATTATCTTGCCGCCTCAGTTATTTTAAATTTGAATTATGCGACGTCGTCGTCCAGACAAATATTATATGCTGTTATTAAAGCCGAGACGTCCCTTGATTAAAACCGCATAGTGGTGTTCATTTAACGAATAATTTGTCTCCTCTTCATTTCAAAGTTCAACGTAACTGTAATTTTGAGAATGGCAGTTATATGTACATATTAATTATATAACTTTAATTTATAATTAATGTGGGATAGTCAACTTGTGTTTTGTATGGTGATAAATTATTTTTTGGTATAAATCCCAAAGTTGTAGGCACCATTTCGACATAGTATCAAAGAACGCAAAATGTTCTTCTTTAAATTTTTTACAGAGAAGAAACCCTTAGCGATCTTCAGGGGTAATAAGGAAGAACCTTTATGCGTAGTTAGATTTTTAGTGAGAAGTAATATGTACTTATAACATATCGAAAGCAAGAGGGAACGAACAAAACGTTTTCTTTTCGTCTCATTCATCGTCTGTTTTTTGGATGGCTTCCGACTTCACCGAGAAAACATCTTTTTTATCATTAGAAATCTGTCTGCGGCTTATCATTAGGAAACTATGGCGTTGCAATTTTTTTTTAGTCTTGTGTACAAAGAGAGATAAAGATTCAGTTAGCTAGTGTTTTTTTTATGATTTGCTTTTTTGAGGTTGGAGTGTTTTAGGTTATATGCTGTTTCGTAACTGACTGACTATAGGCAGATATCTTAGATCGGAATGTAAGCTCTACATGTAGACAAAAGTTAAAGAGTGATTAGTATTAATTCCAAATCAGTGCTGTTATTAACTATTTTTATTTCTTACAAATCTGTTTTTTGTCACCCTTAGCGAAATGTCTCACATTGGGCTAGGTCGCGTCGCGGCGTCGGGTCGGGTCGATAGCCGGCGGCACCCCCTAACATTCGTCAGAATAATGTTACGACTTCAGCGAACAATATAAGGCCAGTAAAATTCTACGAGAATAGTGTTGTAGACAATATTTGTTACCCATCATCTAGGATAGTTTGAATTTGAAATTGGAACACGGAAGTGATTATTCGTATCGAGTAAATGTTAGTAGTAGTCATAAAAGCAATGGTGACAATTTTGATGTCGGATGGTATTATCGATAAACGTGTTCTGCTTCTAAATAAATGTACAAAATTTGTGATAATATTTACATAGTTTCACGCATTACCGACGCCGACGCGCGACGTCGAATTCTCAGACCGTCGAGCTTGAGAGCTTGATTCACACAAAAAGCGCCCTTCAGTATCTTATTAGGTACATACAAATGTTATTCCGTGCTCCTACACAGAATGACGTTTCTTCTATGAATACAGTTCTTGTTTAAAACATGGCGAGAGAACACACATATTACATAATATGTATATTGTAAAATAATGATTGAAATCTTATCAGTGGTTCTGGAGTTATTAACGCACGAACAGACAAACTGACGGGAAGATTTTTCAAAACTTATAGAGTACTTCCCATTGACCTAGAATCATGAAATTTGGTAAGAAGCAAGGTCTCACAGCAGAAGTTAAGGAAAAAATCCGAAAGTCTTTAATTTGTTGTTATGTTTGTATGTCTGTGTGTCTGTCAAGACCCGTTTTCTCAGAAACCCGTGGCGGCATCAAGTTGAAATTAACATGACATACTTATATCAGCGGTCCCTTGAAGCTGTAACAGAATTAAACTTCTAAGTCAACGGAATCAAAAGATACGGCCATTAAGCCTTAAATTTTAACAAATTTAACCATTTCGCAGGTAAATCAAAACCTATAAGGTACTTCCCATTAAACTAGAATCATGATATTTGGTAAGAAGCAAGGTCAGATAGCACAAATAAAGGAAAAAATCTGAAAGTCGTTAACTTGTTGTAATAAGACATAAAAAAATTGTTGTTGTGATTACAAACTTACATTTTGCGGTTGGAAAGTTGACTTTGTCGTACATCGCAACCGCAAAGTTGAGTTTGTCTTTCTTAAAAGACGGGTAAAAATCTTCAAGAGTTGATTCTCGAGATGGACGCACTATCTACATAGAAGTTTGTTTGCTTACGGAAACCTCGGTGCGCGAGTCAGACTCGCACTTAACCGGATTTTTTTTATGTTCAATCTTGCTGATTTATGTTCATATTTATAATATGTCTTAAATGTTAATTTATAGCCGCTAAATGCTTTTAAAACAAAACATTACGTTATGACCATTTCCCCCTCTAAAGGCTAATGAAAACATTGGACAAAACGAAACTTACGCCACGGGATTAGTTTACTGCGGTAAGATTGATTTATTGCTAAACACCCCTCATTCTCGAACAGAATGGAGTATTTCTCGAGGGAAACGGAACGTAATTTGTTGCGGCAAAAATAGAGCTGCATTTGACGTTTCGTGTTTTTGCAGAATTACACCTCTATTTACGCGACTTAAAGTTCCCTGGCTAAACTGATCGCCATAGTTTATGCAGAGCTGCAGGATTCTAGTTTTGAAAACCTAACATTAACGCCTAGTCTAACAAGGAACGCGCATGAATTGTATTACTGAAGTTCAAGGGGTCTACTTTAACGGTGCTCTTAAAATAGGTTTCGATGTAAGCATGCATTGTTTTGAATATACGCTAACTATTAAAAATAGTAGCTCTTTTGAATTTTATTACATTTGGTTATGTTTTGTTTTAGCTTGGCACGTTTTCAAACTACTGCTGCGTGTATTCGTGGGAAAGAAAAATGGATCGAATTTTATTTCTACGTATGTTCGCTCAAAGCAAAACCATTTCATTTTTATGAGTAGGTACGAAGGGAAAAATATTCATTACATTAATATTTGATGGCTAGCCTGATTTATGTGCAAGATTATTTCATCCCTGTTTTTTGCTAGAATCTTCAGATGTAGTATGTAAGTAGGTATTATCCACACTATAAATACCATAAACTTAGAATACTATCTAATAAGTTTACAATAATAACTTGTACTCAATACTTAATCAATTTTAATTTAGAAATATAATATATTTTTACAATACTTATCTAAAACATCATCATCATCATTATCATTTTAGTCATAGGCTGTCTATTGCTGGACATGATCTCAATGATTTCCAAAAAGACAGGTTAGAAGCGGTCTGCATCCAAAAAGATTGCCTTAGTTAAATAAAAGCCTAAATTTAGTTTAATTTAGTTTAGTTTTCAAAGACAGATTATAGAAATGACAGCAAGCATGTATTAAATGATTTTGCAAACAGCAGATTTAATAAATTCTATATGCTAATAGTAATTGCAATGTCAAAAATCTATCAAATATGTTTTTCCTGATTCTTCATTTATTTCTCCTCTTCGTAACTATTTGTACTACTAGTTGAACTATTTATTTTGTAAGTGGCAAGTACATCAAACCATAACATTAGTTGGTTATCGTTTCATGTACTTGCCACACTGGTTCAATGTATTTTACGCCACAACACAACAAACTACTCCTTTATGCAATGGATAACAAAAGTAGTACTTACTGGCCTGTTGGCCTACTGGTTAGTGACCCTAACTGCCATGCCATAGGTCGTGGGTTCGATTCCCACCCGAGTCTGGGTGTTCTCTGTGTCCGTTGTTTGTATGTTTGTAAAGTTCCCCGCGACACAGGAGTAATTCCTAATGAGGGAGTTGTCTTTAAAAAAAAATTCAAAAAGAAGTGTTAGCGCAACGAAACATGCTGATCGCGAGTTCATTTTTTTATTTACGCCTTTTTATCTTTGGATTCGGCACGATACTAATTTTATTTGGTGTTGGTTGCATACTAATTATCCCTATAGTAGTTCGGGTAACTTTTACAGATTGCGCAATTTTAATTTCAAATTTTTACAATATTTATTGTATTTTGAGAGAATTAAATTTGTTAAATCCATTAAATATATTTTTACATAGCGAAAGGAACTTTGTTCCAACCGGGTGTCTCAGAGCCCATTGTATGTGTATTGGGGGCAGGGTCACCTCATGGGCACCTGCAATTCAAGAGTCACAACTGCGTTGACGGCCTTTAAGGTGGGGAAGAGGTGGAGAGGTAAGGGTTTGGGCCTCCGGTAACCTCAATACCTAGGCGAAATACAACACGGGCATTGTTTCACTGTCGGTTTTCTGTGAGGCCGTGGTATCACTCAATTAAATGGTAGTGCTGGTCAGTAATGGTCAAATTACTGATCAGCACTACCAACGCTGACATTATTGGCACCAGAGGCCAAGAAATTGACGTCTATCGTGTACGCATACGATTGTTGAATTGCAACATGTAAAATAAGATGTCAATGTGTATTTTTTGATATTTATGTACATATTAACTAACAAACATTATTTTAAAATTGAGAGTAATATATGATTCCTCCTTCGTTTTTAAGAGTATCATCAAACATCATCAGTAGTATCAAACTGTTACATAGCTAAAAGCCTTCCTCAATAAACAGCCTACAGCTACTACCTAACTTAAAAAAATATTATTAAAGCGGGCTTGATGATTTCGAATATTGACCATTAAAACTGACCAACGAATAACGTCCTCCGCTTAATAATATTAGGGTAAATTCCAACCCTACTATAGAGTATGTCTTTACTTTTTAACCAACGGGACCCTATTACTAAGTCTCTGCTGTCCGTCCGTTCGTCTGTCTGTTTGTCAGCGGGCATCTCAGGATCCGCAATAGGTAGACAGTTGAAATTTTCACATAAAAGTATTTTTGTTGTCGCTATAACAACAAATAAAAACAAATTAAAAATTAAAGGCTCCCTTACTAGTAACGTGTTTTTTGGCTTTTTAGGTAGTTTAAAAGTACCTACATAGTATTAAATCTTGTGCGATGATGGGGGACCCGTCACCCGCGAGTCCGTGTCACACTTGGCGGTTTTTTATTAACATAAACATAACGTAATCATGCTCATATAACACTTGTATGATGTACTTGTACCAATACTCCATCCTCATGTTAAGACCTGCTACGTGAGATATATTATACGCAGGCAGCTTTAGCAGCATCAGTAGTAGTGATACTTAAATAAAATAAAGCTTAGTTATATAATATACTAACTGACCTGCGTAACTTCGTCTGCATTTGTAAATTTCCCCGTTTTTGCAACATTTTTCATTGATGCTCCGCTCCTATTGGTTGTAACGTGATGTTATATAACCTTTAGTCTTCCTCGATAAATGGGCTAACCAACACTAAAAGAATTTTCATAATGAGATTAGTAGTACTGGAGATTACCCCGAACATCCAAACTCACAAACTTTACCTCTTTATAATATTAGTATAGAGAGTAGTATAGAACTACAGATGTATTTATTACCTATAAGTAGTTTTTACAACTAGTAGTTGTCTTTGCTAAACTGGAAGCTATATGGCTAAATGAAGATTTCTACGTTGCTCAGTCCAAACAAGGTGGAATAACAGAAGTTCTATTTATTCCCGCGGCCAAAGCCCCCGTTAAAGATAGTACGATTGTACGAGCATAGCTCGGCTATTTACGTTGTGTGTATCCGAACAGGAGATTCGCGGCATTCACGCACCGGAACCATAGATAATATAGAATAGATGAGAAAAACGATTCAAATCATTTGATGATTAAATTCACATTTAGCGCTGTCTAAAAACAAAATTATATGAGCATGACGTATTTCCTGAAAGTAAGACGATTATTATAAATTTATAAAGTAAAGTGACACTAGCGCCCTCCGTGAATAGCCTCTGTTAGCCTGAGATCAGTATCACACTATATTATAGATAGTGATAGTCCTATTTCTTATCTTTTCAGAGGAATTCTGTCGACTGGTCAATGTTTTTAAATTCATCTGAAAATATTGACAAATGCGAAGACTTGATAAAACTTTTATTCTTCTTTCACATCTGAAATTCATAAAAGATAACTCTTTAAATATACTATTGCCAAACCACCATTTCACAACTGACGTCTATTTTCTTATGTCTATGGTTATAGTGAATGTAGAATGTAAGGTCAATGGTCGAATTTTTTGGCTATTAAAACTGCTGGTTTAGTCATTAAAGTAAGAACTTGAAACTATTAAATACCAGTAAAATTATAACATGACATTTTATACATGTAACCATCCTACCTCTTTATTAATGGAGCGTAATACATATAATGGATAGGAGATGTTCTATTGAATAAAACAGTCTACCCTCATTACTCATCATTCATCAATATCATCAATAAAACTATAAACCATAGACAAGATTTTTAATTTCAAATTAGGAATAAAAAAAGAAAACTATTGTGCTAATGAAAGGTGGGGACGGATTTCTATAGAATTTACCACGCAGATAGGTTAGCGAATTCCGGTGTTAAAATAAATTGATATGTTTTGTTCTAGAATAACTGAAATTACCTTACCTTACCGGTATCGTTTGTCGTTGCTTTAGAAGACCGTACACATGCACCATAGACTAAAAAGACCGCCATGCCAAGCGTGTCTATGTAAGTTTTTTGCCATTTTATTTACCCATGTGGAAATAAGAGAGGCTACGCGGAGTTCAAGAAATCAACGTTAATTTTGTAGGTGTTCTTCTAAGGCGCCGCCCGTATATAAGTCTATTTGCACACTTACTATTTACTATTAAAGTAGGTATATATTTGGTATGTTACTTACTTGTGCACACTATTTTACTTCAAAGTGAACAAACATGCAGCAGCATGTTAACAAACACACCGTAGCTTGTGAACCGCGCTTACATTTTAATGTTATACAAGTTATCGAACGAAATCGCAACTCATTATTAGAAATGCATTGTCGGTCATAGTTTAGTATTCACTGCTAAGCGTGACTAGGAAAGGTGTCAACGCATTTGCGAACGCAGCAGATATGGCACACTTCTAATATTAATGTATGTTGTTCCGTTTCATACTTCGAACTGTCAGAAAGGATTGAGAAAATACATCTACAATCGACGTGAATTTTATTCGTACAAGTGGCTTTCACCTACTCTAACGTTAGAAAAGGAACGCAATTAATATAAGTATATCCATATAAAGTAAACCCTGCAAATACTAAGAACAAACTGAATAGGTAATTTATTATATAGAATGAATACGATAATAATTATCTTTTTAAAAAAAGTATCACCGACTTCAATGTGCTTTTAAGTGGAAAGTAGATGTATTTTGTTTAAATAATATGGGTAGGCCAACTAAACGCACTGCTCCAATGAGACAGCGAGGTTTCGGAGTAAACGAAAATATCATTGATGTATACAATTTTTAAATATGTGTTGATTTTTCAAACACCGCTCGACTGATTTCGATAAAATTTAAATGGTTCCACCTGGGAAGTATACCCTTTGAAACAAAAAAGAATTTTCCAAATTGGTTCAGGCGTCTTCGAGTAATCGGTGGACATACATAAAATAAAGAATCCCACGAATTGAGAACCTCCTCCTTTTTTGGAGTCGGTTAAAAAGTCGATCTGAAATAGTTTATCAAACCAACGTGTCAATTTTTTTACTATCTTTTTCCGACATGCTAAAGGTGAATTTCGACTTACAGCTTTCAAGTATGGAATACTATTAGTTATTCTGTATTTCACTCATTTTTATTACTCTTTCTCTATCTCTATCTCATTTGTACACATCATATTCATTCATATCAACATCATGATGCATTATTGATCGCATCCAAAGTGGCGCCAGGCGGAACTATCGATTTAAGAGGAGCGCCACCCTAATTGTACAGAGTTCAAGTTCAATGACATATCGACCCCAGGGCCGTTTTTATTACCACTTAGGTCTTTAGTCGGTTAAATCTTTAGTCGATTAAATTGTTTTGTAAATTGACTGTATTAAACAAAAGTCATTTAAAATCAAGTCAATTGGATTCAAAGTTACTCGTATGTTAGATTTTTGTACAATGATGAATGACTTCCAAAAAGGAGGTTCTCAATTCGCCGGAATCTTTTTTTTTATGTATGTTCACGGATTACTTGAAGACGACTTAACCAATTTAGAAAATTCTATTCTTGTTTCAGAGGGTATACTTCCCAGGTGGTCCAATTTAAATTTTATCGATATCGGTTGAGCGGTTTCTGAAAAATCAACAAATATCTAAAAAATGTTTACATGGATGATATTTTTGTTTACTCCGAAACCTCGCTGTCTCATTGGAGCAGTGCGTTTAGTTTGGCTACCCATATTATATTTAAACAAAATACAATTTATCATATTTTGGGAACATTGAAGTAGGTGATATTTTTTTAAAAAAGATAATTAGAAATTATCTTTTAAGACAAAAACAGGCAGAATTAGTTATTTATGAAGTGAGAGCCAAACTCCCTAGTTGCAAAAGAGCATAACTATTTTTTTTTTGTATCTCCTTAGTTGTTTTAATTCAGATAATAGAAAAACGTAGCTCACAAAATGTAGCCAACCTCGCCATCTGTTTACAACTAGATAAATAGTTTTATTACCCGACTGCGGCGAAGTCCAAAAGAAGGGTTATGTGTTTGACCTGTATGTATGTCAGTTTCTCTGTTCCCTCGTAAATACTAAACGAATGCACCGATTTGTATAAATTATTATACGTCGTCGTTAGATTCCTCTTGTACTCTTGTATTCCTGTGGCGCAAGTAAAAAGAAACAAGAAGTTTGGGCGTCATATTGGGGTTTGAATTTTTTTTCTTCCAAATCCACTGAGTAGTTTAATAAAATGAAGAGTTTTGAAAAATTATTACAAAAGTATTTAATGCGATAATTCTCAAGTTACCTAGTAGTAATAATAATTTGACACATCTTACACACGGCTGTCTGATCCCAAACTAGGCTGGGATCAGACGGCCGTGTGTAACCAGACTGCTGATAAACATACTTATATATTTCTATATACATACATATTATAGATAAATTTTACCCAGACACAGAAAAAACGTTATGCTTATCATACAATTATTTGCCCTGGCTGGGAATCGAACTTCGTGAGTTCCATTCCTGAATCTGGTTCACCATTCCGGATGCTCTCATTGTTCTATAACAGTTTTTGAAGTGAAACTTCTTTATCGACGTATGGGAGAAATTTTTGTAGCAATCGTCACGTTTTTCGGTTACGCGCCATGTTGCTTTTTTTATCAAAGTTTAGTATAGTGACGTAAAGAATATAATGTAATATATTATAATAATAACAACAATATATTAGTTTTGAAGTTTGGTTTGAAATAAGAATAACAATATATTAATTTGAAAGTGATAAAATAAAAAGACTTATTCAAATTTAAGTGAATTTACAAGAAAAGTGAGAGTGATTATATATTTCGTTTTATAATTTCTTAAGGCTTAAGCCTTATCTACCCCATTTTCGTGAAGTTGCAAATAGTAGAATAATGATATGTCGTAAAGAAGTTTCACTTCTTACCTGTGTACTCTGGTACACACACACATTTTAAATACCTGGTCTCTACTAATTTGTTTTTACTCTTTACTTTGTTTTATTTCAAGTAAGTTTTGTTTTAAAAATATTCATTAAAACACCTCAAGTTGTTATAAGTAAGAACAATGACTTTACAGCTCAACTTATTACTATTACTGTTATTACCGTCGAGTTTCTAATACCGTGATTTCGCGAGCTATAAAGTAGGCGCTTACTGCCTTAGTCATACTCCTAAGAAATGCAGCTCATCTATTCCGGTAACCGTGAGAAAGGTTTGGAATAAACCGTATTAGAAGTTACGCCAAACAGACCGAGCCCCACACTACGCACGATTACATTATTCAATAGTTATTAGGTACCTGATGTTTGCTATTCCACGATTCTTATTTCCCGTTATACTGCAAGCCATGATTACGTACACAACAAATCAGTTCAGAATTTTATAGAACTTTTACATTAATAATAATAATTATAATATTTATCTCTTTTTGAATAAGCTTTTATTACCTTTACACGGAGAAATACGGTGGCTTAAAAGGTGGTCCACTTTCGTCTCGGCAGAAAATTAGCCTAAAAAAGTACAAACAGACATTGTCCAGGGAAAGCCGTTTTCGAGCCAAGCACTACCAACAGAATATTTTTTTTTTTGAATTCTTTATACGTGTGCAAAATTCGGTGTATTCCCGTTGTCCCCATTGCCCTGTCCCCATTAATGGGGACACCGAAACGAAGGCATTTACATAACTAATATTATAAATGCGAAAGTGAATTTATTTGTTTATTTGTAACGCTTTTATTCACCGGCAAAAGCTAGTTTCAAATAAATTTAGTTGCGAGATTTCAGTACATTGACTTTGAAATAGATTACAGGTTAAGGTAATATAAAGCGTGTAAAATATATTTAAGGTTGCGCATTAATTGACTTAATGAAGACGCTCCCATCCACAACATTATTTTAGTATCCAATTAGTGTCTAGTCAAGTTGGTGACACTCGATCGATTCTCATTTTAGTAATGAGACAGGAAGTCAGGCTATATTCAAATGGTTGTTGTTAAAATGATTAGGAATCGATCGTCGTCGCGTGTTTATTCTAATTTCGTCTACGTTATTAAATAAGGCGCGAAAAGAGAAGCGCTTTATTTTCTTTTTACATACGAGTACATACATTTAAGGTTTATACATCGAATCAATACAGACAGATGAAGTGGCGGCAAAAACAGGAACAATATGAGATTCCAGAGGTCCTATTAAACTGAAAGGACTTTATAAGATGATCATCAGGCCTGCATGGCTCTGAATGTTGGCCAACAAAGAGAACGGATGAGAGACGGATGAGAACGGATGTAGCTGAAATGCGAATGTTAAGATGGATGTGTGGTGTGACTAGGATGGACAAGGTGACAAGGAATGAAGACGTTGGAGGAAGCCTAAAAGTAGCGCCAGTGGATAAAAAGTTGAGGAGCAATAGATTGTCGTTGTAGGGACATGTGATGTGGAGGGACGAGCAAAGTGTGGTGAAAAGAGTTTTATGGATATTGAAGACAAGACTAGAGGGCCACCAAAGAAACGATGGATGAACTGCGTGAAAGAGGATATGGCTAGAAATTGAGGGTGGGAGAGCAGTGGACTGACGAATGATAGAGGGGAATGGAAGAAGAAGAAACGTTGAGCCGAACCCAAACATTTGGGAAAAGGGCAAGAAGATGATGATATTGCAAGGCCCTCGCTTGGCTGAGAGGTTTGTTTGGGATAGGGGTGTTAGTGTAGGAGGATATCAACTGAGAGAGGCTGTGGATCAAAGGGTTTATATTTGAGACTGAACTAACTACTTTCACATATTACAAAAGCTTCTTGAAGAGATCTGGTGCAGCAACTTGACATCCGTTCACTCTGACTGCTGACGCATGACGCACTTCCTCTGTTGTTCTTCCCTAACCAATTTATATAATTCAAAAATAACATTTTAATATTGATTCAAATATTATATTACCAGTCAGCTTCTCCCAATACTCAAAAGAGGTTTGAGTATTACAATATATACATAAAACGTGGGATAAACATTCATGATCCGCTGGACTTGTTTGTAAAAGTACGGTAGAGCAGTTTTTTCCTTATAATAGAGTTAAATATTTATAGTGCACTAACACGCCGCTACTTGTTATGTTTACATATGGGTCGCACGCAGTATAACATGTGCCTAATTGTTAACGCGAAAGCGCTTTTTATAGTAATTGTCATCATTGGATAGTTCTGGCGATATGCAGTGGCTGCAATTCATACGTTTACAGTGCAGCAACGTAACCCTCGTATGTGGCTCTGTAGAATGAGACACCATTTAGCGATTGTTTGGCGCAGATAATTAATTGTAATACACATATAACTAAGACTGGTCTGGTATGGATATTTATAGCATTGACTCTTGTAAACTCTGTATAATTTCGGGTAATTAAATCACCATCCTGCAAATAATTGGCTAAGGTTACATAACATGTAGTCTTTTAATTCTCGTCTTTACGCCATAATCTTTGTAACCTTCAATCTCGCTGGCCTCTTATTGCTGTTCTGAGATGTACGTAATGATTATTTCATAAGCCAACGTGTCATGAATGAATATTGTATGGTTATCCTCATCTAACGGTGTGTGCACGATTCTGTTAACATTCGGAAGATGTATAATAGCGATATGGACAGTTCGGAATAAATTTTTGCTATGGTAGGTATTATGATATTGTAATATATATTGTTTTTATTCCCTTTCCCATTCAAAGGTATGGTTTTGAATTACCTGACGTTTCAACCAGGTTTTACTGGTCGTGGTCACAGGATGATTGGCTCAGTGGTGCACGCCTTCCGTCGACGACTCCATGAGGTAGAAGGATTTTCATCCAGCCGCACATTTTTGATATTTTCGTTTCGCCATGTACTGTACATACTATACCAACAGTGTCTCTATTTTGTAAAAAAACTGATGTGTAACTATTCTGGTGTTTATCCGACTGCACATAAAAGCGAGGCAAGTTTTTTATCACTGAATTCCACGCTGCAGTGTAATTTAAAACCACTTTCCCGATTGTAAGTTTTATGTTTTATAATTCCACCAAGAATTATTTATCTGAGATTAAATTTAGTAACAATAACCTCTCAAATGTAATATCAATTGATCGTGTTCATTCCCGTATATACTGTTATTTAATGTTAGTTTAGCATCTCATAACACTCTTGTAGTGATGTAACGAGCAGACGGGTAACCTGATGGTAAATGACTACCGCCGCCCATGGGCATCTGCAACTCAAGAGTCACAAGTGCGTTGCCGCCCTTTAAGATGGGAGTAGAGGAAGAGGGGAGAGAGGGGAACGGTGGGAATAGGGGGAGAAGGGGGGAGAAGGCAGGGTTATCGTTACGCGGCGAAAAGCTATTCAAGCATTGCTTCACTACAGGTTTTCTGTGAGGCCGTGGTATCACTTCGATCGAGCCGGCCCATACGTGCCGAAGCATGGCTCTCCCACGAACAGATAGACAACTTCCTTGACAATTTGCTATATTTTATTGAAGTACCTAAGTGAGTTGCAAGAATGATATTCTGTGGGATATATTAAGCCCATAATCTTGATGCTAGCTGTGAAAGGATATTACCATTTGCCCTAATTTTCATGCGTTGATTTTAGCTCACTTATGTATGTGTGCGTTTTTGTGTATTGATCATATAGCACGTGATCTCCAAATTATATTTAACTAGCTGTTAGCCCCACAGTTTCACCTGCATTTATGTTTATGCCTACTGCTCCGCTCCTATCGGTCGTAGCGTGATGTTACATAGCTTATAACATTCATCAATGAATACTCTATACATAAAGAATTATTCAAATCTGACTGCTAGCTAGATAGCAGATTAGCATGTTTAAACAAACAAACAAACAAAGCTCTTCAGCTTTATTGTATTAGCATAGATGAGTATGGATTGCCTCTTAAGAGTTTTCAATTTCCTAGGCATAATAAAAATAATTGCCATTTTTCAAACATAATTTTATTAACATAAAACATGTTGGAATAATAGTAGCAGCAGATAGAGAGATGTCCTAACCATAAACTTAGTTACGTTAGTATATTAAGTTAATGGTCCTAACATATAGCTCAGTTTATTTCAATTGTAAATAAATATTATTGAATTATTTGTGTAAAATTCTCGCATATGTAACACTGTCGACTTCTGAACATAAGTTTCTCAAAAATTCTTCAAAGATACCAGGTTTAGTAGATTTAAAATTATCATTCGAACCAAATCGCAAGTAACAGTTAAGTACTGTGTGCTACTGTAACTCTTACGGTGAACACCTGGTCCCTTAAAATGATTGTATTATTTCTATTACCTCATTTCAAAGCGTCATGTGCGTGTTGAATCTACTAGTAACCAACACGTGCAGAGATATGCATGACAGTATAGCAGTTTGACAAACACGTCGCCATATTCGAGTACAACCTAAAGCAGCTTATTTATCGTTTTATTATAACTTGATGACAGATAATGAAAATCATAGACCATTGTGGTTCTTCCAAAGAAAGAGATAAAACAATGATTATTTAGTGGTATTTTTTTCATTTTTGGTACGAATTTCCTTATCGCACGCAATGGGGGCTGGACAGAAAGTATTAGCGCATTGAAAAATGCTGACCGCGAGTTGATTTATTTTATTTACGCCATTTGTGGATTCTGCGCGATACTACTGTTGTTTACTTGTCTTTACATAGTATGAAACAAAGTTAAGGTGGGAGTAGAGGAGAGAGTAAGAGGGGTAGAGGAGGGAAGAGGGGGAAAGGGAAGGGTTAGGGCCTCCGGTAACCTCACTCACTCGGCGAAAAGCAACATAAGCATTGCTTCACTGCCAGCTTTCTGTGAGGCCGTGGTATCACTCCGATCGAGCCTGATTGCGATTGCGATGAAACTTGGTATGTAGATAGCTGGAGACCTGGATTAACACATAGGCTATTTTTAATTCCGATGTTCCCACGACACCGGGACTTACGCGGGTGAAACCGCGGGGCGCAGCTAGTCCTCTATTTATACATTAATTAAGTAACGAGATATTTCGTCTATTTTACATTGCGTATATTTCTTGATTTTCAATACGTAATGATAATGATCCATAATTACGTAAGACATGCATTAGTAGAGATTTATGTCAAGGTCTTGAGTTGATCATTACAGCGTTGATATTGAAAGGTGTTATTACAAATACGTACATAAATATAAAGTCCAAATTAATAATAGTTTTCTACAGAATAGCAAATGACTGCACGTGTGATTCCTACTTAGAACTGATTACAGCTTACATTCTTACACCATTTTATTGCGTGGAGAGCACTGTATAGCTCCTGACTTTCATATGTGTTTACTTTGTAATTTATATGAATAAGTAGTTGAATTAAATCGATTTGATGATCGAATAAATTATTGAATTTGTCAATCGCGATAGTAACTATAAATATTGTATCAAATTTGAAAACATTTTGTGGTCGAACACCACATCCGTCGATCACCGATCGTGGTCACGGGTGGGTTTACACATCTATCATGTAAGTCGCGGAACTATGTATAAAATAATTACTAAGTGACATAATTTCCTGGATAAATGTCTGACAAATCGTTCACAGTGCAAGCTGTTGCTGCTGATAAGCTTTTGTTACAAGCTGTTTTTCAGAAACTCGTCAAGGATCATTAGCTATCTTCGTAATAACTGTATATATGTGCGTGTAGTGTATGTGTCTATGTATGTATATTTCGTTATGTATATGTAATTATTGTTTAAATAATAATACAAATTCTAGTAGGCATAGGTACTTAAACAGGCTGTTGTACCTATACAAATGATATATTTTTTCTTATTGTTTATAGTTGTTGTGCACCACAATACATCAACTATACAGTATAGTCCATCCTAAGGTCCCCTGTAAGAGATCGCAGGCTGCGATAATGCGACCGCCCATTGTACTGTTACTTAATATTATATTTCAAGATTGTATAATACTTTTTTGGTATACAATAAAGATTACCAATCTATCTACAACACGAATCTCATGCGAGTACGTTCAGTAGTTTTCAAGATTAGCTTGTTTATACAGAAATACAGTCTCTCACTAAGGCAATGACGTGAGTTTTTAATTATTTCAAATATTGATATATAATGAGATGAACGCATGTCGGATGAACTGTGGGCAAAACTCAGTACCGAGTGGTGCCCACGAACCGTTAAACGACGTCGCGGCAGGCCCAAAAAGAGATGGCGGGATGAACTGGATGCTTATTGGGAAGATTGGCGACAGAAAGCTCTAAACCGTGAGAAGTGGAAGTGGAAGCAGTATGACGACCATGGCGAATAATAATAATAATAAAAAAATCGGTTGTCTGTAAAGTCGGTTTACTGACGATAGTTGAACGTGACAACGTCATAAGAAAATACTGATGGAATGGTTGTATTTTTCAAAAGAAAATTAAATGGAACGCCTCAGAGCGAGGTAACGCCGCATGAGTCATGTTTTTTCGTGCGTGCAGCCGGCTCCATCGAATTATAAGACGTTGTCATGTCAATAATTAATAATAATAAATGAGAAGTATCGCAATATAAAGTGAAGGCCATGTCATAATGAGTATTTAATTTTGAGCATGATAAAATGTTATGAGATTGAATTTGTGACGACCGGCGCCGTGGCGCGGCGGTTAGTTACTCAACTGCAATGTTAGGGGGTCGCGCGACCCCCTAACATTGCAGTATATATATATATATATATATATATATATATATATATATATATATATATATATATACACATATATGTTTTATACAAAATAATGTATATAAGTATGTTTCCCGCGATAACATTAGATTCAAAATTCAGTTTCTTGCATTTTTAATTAAGATAATATTAATTGGTTTAAAAAAAAAAACTCGTTAATTGGTTTTCAAATAAATTATAATCTACTTTACAGCAATATATGTAAAGAACTTGAAAAGTTATGGTTGTAATAACGATTTTTTTTTAAGTCAATTACTAAATATAGATTTAATTAACCTGATTTAATTAATAAACCTTGGCAAAAACATATTCCCCCATTTATAATTTTTGAATGAAATGATGTGATGAAAATTAATTTTTGATTACATACTCGATGAACCTAGTATATATATCTAGTATTATATCTTGCAGCCGGATCTTAGACTATCACTGTTCTTTTTGAGAGACAATAAGTAAACTAAAAAAAAGTGTGTGTGTACTTATTTGTGTACTCACGTAAGAAGTTATACTTCATTGGTGCTAGTTAAATAAAGTTTATTTAAATATCGTAATAAATAATACACACTGTACAACTAACCTCAAATTCTACAAACGTACTCAAAGTAATATGTAAAAACCATTTTTATCACTTATAATCACAGTAAATTATCTTAAAATTAATAAATTGTTAAAAAATATCAGTCACCACGATATATAATTTGAAATAAAATCGTGAAGTTGGTAACTTTTTTTAAAAACTATAATGTTGACTAACTAACTTCAGAATGTCGGTTTTTTGTGACGGTGTGCGCGCGAATCGTAAATGACTAGCTAACTTCAGGGTGTCGGTTTTTTGTGGCGGTATGCGCGCGCACCGTAAATGACTAGCTAACTTCAGGGTGTCGGTTTTTTGTGTGTGTGTAAAAATTTACTCTCACAATTTTTCCCTAAAGCGCCAAAAGAAACATAACTTCAAAAACACAATATTGTAACGTAAACAAGCGAAAAAGCGATTACGAGAAACCATAATCGAATCACATGCAATACTTTTTATCGCGAATGTTAATCGATATAAAACGTGTTTGACTTTTACCTTCGCTTAAATGTCGCGTGGCGGGTGAAATTCGGCAGGTTTGACAAGAACAGCTGACTGATGCATTGACGTCTCTCTTCACAGCTGCTTGTTATAACAAAGATGTTTGATAAGCTTTAGCGGCGGTGTTCAGATAGTTAAATCTCGTCTGCTTAGTTAAGACTTTAGACGATAAACGAAGTGAAAGAAGCCCAGTATGTTGACCTTTCAAAAAATACTAGAACTAAGTAACTCTTGAGAAGATCGTTGTCACGTCTTCTGTTGAATATAGGACTCTCAAAGCCCACAGGAAAATTCAATACAAATAAATAAAATTAAAGAGTCTGTTGTGATGTCAAAATAATTGTTTTTTTAAAGCTTATTACAGTTATTTGTCTTACAGATTTAGACAAATAAATAACTGTCTGTTTGTTCCGGCTAATCTCCGGGTGGATTTCCACGGGCATTTTCTTTCACTGACAGATAGCTGGTGTTATAGGGAGTAACCTAGGCTACTATTATTTTGAAAAAATAATTAGGGTTCCGGGCAAAAAACATAAATATATACACGCGAGCGAAGCTGCGCGGGAACTGCTAGTCAGATATAAAATGTTTGCCTCTGTGTGTAGCTTTTTTATTTCTCTATCTATATGTTACACTAGCAACCTGCCCCGGCTTCGCACGGGTAGCAGAAACATCTTCAACAATCATCATCATATTTCAACCAATTTACACAAAGCATTAACAAATTATATACCTAAACAATCTTCATGAATCGCTCTCTCTCTATTGGTGAAAACCGCGTGAAAATCCGCTCAGTAGTTTTTGAGTTTATCGGGAACAGACAGACAGACAGACGAGGCGAGGGACTTTATTTTATAATACATATGTAGTGATGATTTAGAATAAAATATTACTGAGCATTCGTGGTATATGTTATCTATCACTCGCCGGTGTGTGAACAAAGTCTGTATAGTATAAATGTATATAATATCTTAAGATATCAGTATAATCATTATAAAAATAAACCGATTTCAACGAAATAATGTAATTATAAATTCTAAAATCTTTCCGAAAATATGTAGAACTAGCTGCGCCCTGCGGTTTCACCCGCGTAAGTCGAGATCCCGTGGGAATATCGGGATAAAAAGTAGCCTATGTGTTAATCCAGGTCTCCAGCTGTCTATATACCAAGTTTCATCGTAATCGGTTCATTAGTTTTTGCGTGAAAGAGTAACAAACATTCATATATTTATACAGATGTAACGGAAAATTCACAAATTTTCACGTTTATAATGTTAGTAGGATAGTAGGAAACGTTAGTGAAACAATCATGAAAATTGGTCCATTCCAAACCAACATACATACATACATACGGATACAGAACCTTTGTTTTGAAGTCGGTTAAAAATTAAATGCTATTCGTTGGTGGGAATTTGTGTAGATAACGTCTGTCGAGTTAGTATAATAAACATAACATATTAATGTAGCTTTGACCGCGGCACTTAGGAACAGTATTAGTTTCCCGATGAACGGTTTAGTAGTCAAGACGTGAAAGCGCGACAAACAAACAAAATCACAGTCGCAGTTATGCTATTAGTCAGGATTTATACGATAATGTTTTCGATAAAAATGTTGTCTTGAACAGATCTCCGTCAGTTTAATACATGAGTTGTAATCACGATTTACACGGAACCAGTACCTACTCATTCATATTGAGAGCAATAATAATCGTGTTGTAGAAATGCTTTGACACAACTGGGTATAACGGACACCGGTTGTAGCTGCCGGTGAAAAATGTAGGTATCATAGGCGCCATTCAGCAGGCAAGGGCCAGCAAAACCGTTTAGTAGACGTCATAAAACTTTATTTTGTGAAATCGTTTTCATTTCTGCAAAAGTTTTGTGATTAGATTTTGTTGAAGTAAAAAATTCTTTAGGCACGTTGGACACTTTTGGTATGGGGGAAAAGCATTGAATTCGCGTGACCGTAACGCTCAGATATATTATGTAAGTTATGTTTTCACTTCCGACGTTTGTCCTACAACTGACAGTTTTTGAAGTGAAAACTTCTTTACACACGGTTGTGCACTTTTGCTATGGGAAAAAGCATTGAACTCGTGACCGTCACGCTAATAATACATATATAGATCCACTAAAGGGCGCTAATCTAAACATTGAGTTCTGTCAGCTCCTTATTAATTAATGTCACCAACCTGCTAATGTGACGTTTTAGGTTCTTCGTTTCGTTTAAGTTTTCACTTATTCCATAAAAAAACCATTGTGGTTAGAGTTCAAGATGCTTCCCTAATAGAGCCGCAGCCGAAAACTGCTATGCGACCTTAATCATTCTATAGTTTTACTTCATTTGGCTATTAAGTCATCTGCACTCCTAACAAATCTTCGTTTTTATGACCACAGTTTTACATAAGTAAGAACTGATTGATTAAAGAAAACTCTTTAGGAAGACACCGACGTATTACATAACATTATATGCACATATTCGTATGCAACATATGTAATCTAAACGCTATTTTGCTGACGTAAACAAAGCGACTTATGCATTGGTTTGTTTACAAACACATGTGTTGTCCGTATGACAGTATGTTTACAAATTCCTAAATGACTCCGCATTCTCTTCTAGTGTTTGTAAGAGGCAGGCCATGGCATATTTGTGTTCCCGTACTGTGTCGAAGTATCAGCTGTCTTAGCGTGTTATTTATTTTATTTTATTTTATATATATTCGGAAAACTTACAGCTAAAAGATGGCCATTTAAAAGTTTTCACAATTAGAAATAACGCCATTAAAATAAAGAAAAGAAAGTGGAAGACAGCATAAACAAATATTTTCTAAGTAGGTTAATAATCCAAAAATATCAATGAAGTTGTTGCACAAGGTCATTTTTAACATGGTCGTATTAGTATTAAAAATGTCGATAACTGATGGAGTAACAGTTTAACTGATCGATCTTCGCCATTATTTTTCCATGTTAACACAAGACCACACTGTTTCTTCGTTTTTGTTACATTTTTCATTGATGCTCCGCTCCTATTGGTCAGAGCGTGATGTTATATAGCCTTCCTCGATATATGGGCTATCCAACACTAAAATATTTTTTTAATTCGAACCAGTAGTTCCTGAGATTCCTGAGAACAAACAAATTCTTTAGCTTTATAATATTAGTATACTACTACCCTTTTTAAAATTTAATTAGTACACTAAAACCTAATTAAAATGTTCCAACATTAAAAGTGTTTTAGCCTCCAATACTTAATAGAAGTTCAATCAACAAACTCTAAAGACATGAACTACTTACGTAACATTAACAATCAGACCTTTGTTAAAAAAAAAGTTTGTGTGTTGCAATTCACACACGGCAGAAGTGAAACTTCAGAAAAGTAGCCTACGAGAGAATGAGAAATAAAAAGTAATATTAACACTTTGTCATGTCACAAAATGTCATGTTTCCTTGTAATTTTAGATAATTTATATAAAAGTTTTTTTATATAAAAAATTAATTAACCAACGCATTTTAATATGCATATGCACAAAAATGACACCTCGTTGCAATTGACGGATTTTCTGAAGGCTTCGTAGTACGCAGACGTAAAGACAAAGATTATAAGAAATAATCTTTACTTATATTCTATCTCATTCTCTCGCAGGCTACATCCTATTTATGAATACGTTTATCTCTTTTCAATGATTATGGGAAACACTGTATACTTGTATTCTATCTCATTCTCTCGCAGGCTAAATCCTATTTATGAATGTTTGTCTTGTTTGTCTCTTTTTAGTGTGAGGTTTTCGTTTCATCGAATTTCAAATCACAGAGATTCTAAAGAAGTTTCACTTCAAAAAATGTTTTAAATTGTGTGATGATTATGTTAATAGTAGTTGTACTCGTGTGTCTATCCCGGGAGGGTCCGAACCTTCGGTCCCAAATAGGCTCTACGTGAAGGAGCATACATATTATTTTCGTAATTGTAATAATCGTAATAATACTGTTTTCTTTTGTCCGCAGGTAATTGAATTCAGAATATTGGTGATCATGAATCAGCTGACTATATGTAATTGCAGATAAACTTTACAAACGTTTCACCAAAATCCTTAAATAGTTTAGTTTACTTAAATAGTTTTTACTCTTTGGTTGTTTTCTGTATTACGATAATAGCTGACTTTGTATCTGTTCCGTGAGCTGACTACATGATTCGTGTTACGTGGTCTATGTCGAAAATAGAAATGCCAACTTTTTAGAAAATCTCACAATAAAAGAAAATAATTGTAAAATATTACGTAAATCGGGACTAATGAGAACCTCGCAATTCATATGACGACCTGAATTGAGAAGTAGTATAATTAATAATAAATTATATGTATACTATGGCATCAATATCGGCAAAAATAAATAATAACTTTTTTTTAGTTCTATATGGAAATCCCTGTTTAATAATTCGACGACATTTATACCACAACTTGCAGTATTAATAATAATTAACAAAATAATAGCCAACTTATAGTCTAAAAGTTCTAAAACATGACACTTAAAATATTAATGAGCTGTTTTAATTTTAATCCTTTTAAGAATTCCTGTTTTTATTTTTTATTGGCCCTGTGTTCAGAAAATATAACCTATTCTATATAAAAAAACAATAACTGTCTAGCAACACGTAACATTCATATGTTACGTTTAGACAATTGGGTTACGCGATGAAGATCGTGTAACACACGTGTATTACGGGATATTCTAGTAAAAAGATTACAGTGTAATTTTATTGATTTACCCTTTTAGTCGATTAAAAATGAAAATTATAACTGAAAACTTTATTTACTTTTTAATATCAGTTAAATAATTTGACTCAGACAACAAGTGTGATTATTATCGAGCCATGAGACTATTATTAGTTTTTTGCAAGTGACTGACATAATTAAGAATTAGTTCGTATTTGGTTATTTAAACATATACTAAATTTGCTCGGTGTATATGTTTGGTATTTTTTGTTAGCGTTGTGTTAGTGAACAACAATAATTAAAAGACAAATGGTCCAAGTTTTTTTTCTATTTAAAGCGGAAATTATAGGTCAGGGTATGGGTTTTAGAAAGCCAGTTCACGTGTACTCGAGGAACCTGCTAGCTTTATAACTGGCTTAAGCGACTCCTGTTTTATATAAATGTAAATATTTAAAAAATATCAAATAAAAAAAAATACTATATTATCTAAATTACTTATATATTAGCATCATATTCATACTCGTATCTAATCATTTATGTTACATTTGTTACATTAGTAAATAGTTTTTATAATATGTATAAATTAATGTACAAACAATTCCAGTACCACTTTGGCGGATCTCCTTTAATGTCAGAGTGCAAGTGACACCCAGGTTTAGCAGAAAGTACTGTAAAAAATTGCAGTTCAAAGTTCTCTCGTTATACAAAGTTATCTTACTGTTCGTAACCCGTTCATTCCGAGCCCTGTAGGACAGGCTGGTCAAGTCCGCCCACTGCCGAACAACTTGAATGGCGATAGCGGCAACGTTACTACCAGAGCTGTTCACGCTTCGCGCATTATTTTCTGAGAACATCAACCGTCAGCCTCTTTACAGTACGGAGATAAATAAGTTCATAGGAATATAAAATATTATGTATAATATAAAGCTTGTTTTAATCCTTCGTGATGTGCTAGAATATAGCCACAACATCTAATCATAGCTTAACTTAATATCTTTGTCGCTAATAAAATAATTATAAATATATCTTTTATGGTTTATATACATATTTGGATATAGCTCGCCATCACACAAGTACACATACACATCTCATGTTAATTCGTTAATTACACCTGTGTGTAAGTATATTAACATTGCCGTTTTATTGTTAAGACAAGCACATGCTGGTAATAAATGTGATGTAAAAATTATAGATTATGTAGAGACAATAAGCAGTTCATCTTATTTATATTATTTCTTTTGCAACATTTATGTTTGTAAATTATGATGATGATAAATAAAAGTATTTTATTGTAATGTCTAAATAAAAGATAACGCATAGATTTTTTATTAGCAATTGCTCGTGAACTGGGTAATAAACGAAGACAGATATTATGAGTTTGAATACAATAAATTAATACGCGTGTGCATAAGGATGAAGTTGCAAATCATAACAGAAGCGGCTAAAGTACCTATGTGTTTAGAAAACAAAAGAAACAATTAAATTGCTTCGATCATGGTATACATTATCGAAGGTTAAATGAAATATAAATTTAATTCCAACTTTAAAGTTAAAATTAAATAGGTAAACAACAATCATTCAGTTAATTTGTTTACAATCTTTAATTAATGTTTACTGGTGGAATCAGAAAAAACGGAACTCTTCTACTTGTCCTATTAACGAATACTCCAATGGACAAAGTTACCCGTAATTCGATAACGTACCGAAACCATAAACCATTTTACTTTTTTTTTGTCCAATTTAATGGGACAGTAATCACAGGTGATGAGTCTTATCGATTACTTTATTTTTAATTGAGGGGTAGGTTTTGTTAAAGTCGTCCTTACAATTTACAAGTCAAGGTTGCAGAGAAAATTGTTCAGTACCTGTTTCCGTGTGCCGTCAACTGGCTGGTGGCATCCCGTCGGACGAGTCGCGAGGCTTGTACCTTCTTGTAGTGAAGTGTGTTTGCAAAATAGGTGATACTACATGTTTGAGAACATAATCTTGCAGGTACTTGAGCATTAGAACTGTCTGTTAGATACTTATTTGAATAAAGAACTGGGCATGCTTTTAAGGAGTTGAACTGTAAGTACACATTTCTTGATTTGTTTATTTATTTTGGGCTTGTTTCAATAATACAAAAAATAAAGGTAATTTATAAAATAACTTGAAAACAACCATGAACTTCGTAATTCAAGAGTAATATGTTTCAAGGTTTAGAAATTTGCTCTAAGAAGCCTTTTAGGCCTCTAATGATTTAATTTGATTTTTTTAATAAAATTTTTTGTTGGAAAATAAATAAGCAACTTAAAAATGTGTCTAAAGTTCTACACCTGATCAATTCTTTATTTATAACTATTCGAAGTTTATAAAGCCTTTAGTATGCAAACAAGCATGTAGACTGCTTAATGGTAATCGGTGTACGTACGTATATACCCCTCAATTTGCGCGATAATTTTTTTCTGTCCCTAGGATGCATGTTCATTTGACTATATATCTTGCTCTCTTCCTCACCGTCTTGTGAATGTATAATTACGTATAAGTACTAAGCATTAGAGTTGTACCCGACTGTACTAGGAGTGGTATCAAGTTAATATTAAAATGCCTATTATTTCAATTTGTGTCTCATTGCGTTTAAACAAGGATGTTCAATGTAACACACATTAAATTATTAGTCGTTGTGGTGTCGTTTCTAAAAATATGTATCTATTATAAATATAGTGGATAGAAACTAATTAAGTTAAAATGTCGCGCAATTAAGTTACGAGAAACGTGCGTGAATTCAATATCTACGATGCATTATTATTGATACTTAATTTACTCCGTGTCTATGGTATTGATATTGATACGAAGCGTGACATAAAATACAACTATAGACTAAGAACTATAGATGGTGATGAAAGGAATTATTAATGTTGGGAAATTGACACCGACTTGATGGGTGATACTCCACAGAGTAGTTTTCTAAAGAAAATAATACATTAATTATATTAGACGTATATCCAGCGTATCCCACTAATATAATAAACATGAAAGTTTGTGAGGATGTAGGAGAACGTTTTGTATATGGATGTATGGATATTTGTGGCTCTTGCATGCAAAAACTACTGAAGCGATTGCGATGAAACTTCTTACGTAGATAGCTGGACACCTGGATTAATACATAGGCTTTTTATCCCGATATTCCCACGGCATCAGGACTTACGCAGGTAAAACCGCGGGGCGCAGTTAGTATTAAATAAATTACCTACATAGTATTTATTGGTAATATTTTGTCCTTGACGAAATTCTTCCTATCGTTACCCATATCCTTAACCATTCATTATCCAGCGGAGTTTTTCCATCTACTTGGAAAGATGCCCAAGTCACACCCATACCAAAAAAACCAAACCCTGTATCCCACTCTGACTATCGTCCGATTTCCATACTGCCTTTCCTCTCTAAAGTCCTTGAGCGCCTCGTCCACAACCAACTTAGTTCATTCTTGACCAAAAAATTGCCTTTTGAACTCCCACCAATCTGGTTTCGTCCCGGTCATAGTACTGTCACAGCCCTGGTGAATGTTACGGATGACATAAGAACCGGAATGGAAAATGGAAATCTTACTGTTTTTGCTCTCCTCGATTTTTCCAATGCTTTTAACACAGTAGATTTCGACATTCTGCTTGGCATACTAAGCTCTCTTAACATATCTCCAACGGCAATTGATTGGCTTCGTAGTTACCTGTGCGGTCGCCGTCAGCGCATATGCATCGATAACACTAATTCATCTTGGTGCAACATATCTGCCGGCGTACCTCAGGGTGGCGTTCTATCTCCTCTTCTTTTCGCAATTTTTATAAATTCAATCTCACATCAACTTCTTTCTCACTACCACCTTTATGCAGACGACCTTCAGATATACTCTCAAGCACCTTTAGAAAAACTGTCTGAAGCAGTTGACAATATTAATACTGATCTGGTTCGAATCCGTGATTGGAGTGTGTCACATGGGCTTACCGTAAATCCGACCAAGACCCAAGTTATTATTGTTGGCAGCTCTAGGAAGATTTCAAGGGTTACCTGGACCCAACTTCCGCAGGTTATTTTTGATGGTATCCCGATTCCAATCAGTCAAAAAGTTAAAAATTTAGGGATCTTTATTGACCATGAGTTATCTTGGGGCCCACAATTGCAGGAAGTAAGCCGCAAAATGTTTTCATCTGCGGGATCATTGAGACGGCTACGCAACTTTCTTCCTACTGTGACCAAAATTGCACTTGCAAACACGCTACTACTCCCAATACTTGATTACGCAGATGTCAGCTATCCAGATCTCACCGAAGCCCAATTAGACAGACTCGAGCCACTCCAAAATCTTTGTATAAAATTTATATTTGGTTAACGCAAGTATGATCACGTCTCAGAATTTCGTCAAAAGCTTGAGTGGTTACCCATACGCCTTCGCCGGAATGCTCATATCCTTTCTTTATTATATAATATATTGTTTAACCCTTCCACACCTTCCTATCTTAAGGGACGCTTTGAGTTCCTTCATGACACACATTCGAGATTCTTAAGATCATCAGAAAACTTAGAGTTAAAAATGCCTTTGCACTCCACATCGTTCTTCGACAAATCTTTCACCGTTGTTGCAACAAGGTTGTGGAATGCATTACCTATAGAAATAAGAAAGGCTCAAACTGTAAACGCCTTCAAAGCAATGGTGAAAAGTCACTACCTAACCTTATAGCTCCATCAAGAGGTATACTGAATTCATGTGACACTTTATCGTTATCATGTTTATTTGCAGAATATTGGTATGTATTTTCTCAGCATTTAATTTTATTATTCATGTTATTGCTTGGGTATATATGAAAATATATGTATATATAGATATATATATATATATTTGTATATTTATATATGTATATCGTATGCTTATGTGTAAGACTAGGTATGTGTGTGTGTATATATGTAGTACACCGACAACTACTACTTAATTCTGCCACTAAATCCATCCTAAGGTTGTCTGGTAGAGATCGCTCTTAGCGATAAGACCGCCCATTGTGCATAACATTAATATTAAGATCAATCATTGTAGTTTAATGTATTATGGTGTACAATAAAGAATATTCTATTCTATTCTCTATTCTATATTATGTCATACCTTTAATTGGCCAGAGTTCCAAGAGGAAGTGGAAGGAATAGGCACTTCGCGCAAGTTTATTTGCTTACTTTGCCACCTTGTAGTGAAACCTGATTAGACTTGGCAGGCAAGATCTGTATTTATGCGTGATAAAAATATTACGGCCAACGCAGGTATTTACGTAAGGTCAAAGACAATATCACGGCCATCTAGACGTCAAAGAAAAATCTAATTACACAACATCAACCAGTTACGCTTAAGCTATCTTGAGCACGAGTGTGTTCTCGCCAATTTATTAGCAAAAAACGAACACATGAAACTACAAATGACTTGTCAGCTTGATTAAAAAGCTGTTCACACGTATTACGAAAGTGTTATCGATGTATTACATTCGTTTATCGTGTGTGATCAACGTCTCGTCGCCATTACCAATGACAAAGGCCTAATCGCCTCTCATTGTACACAATGAGCCCATATTAGAAGCATCAATTCCACTTAAATACACTCCGAATTTCTCACTTTCTCTGTCATGTAACCACGCCATTTTCGAACGTACCATATTTAAAAATTCAATTTTGAAATCCAATGACTTTGACATTGATTTAATTTTTTTTCTGTATGTACCTATCTGAACAACTTTGAAACTTGTTTTTTATGATGCTGTTATAGCCTTAGGTAGCAAAACGTAACCAAATGCTATATGTAGAAATAGTGTTGGAAGTTGAAAGGAACATAACTAGACGATTTTTCTCGACTAATTCTCGAGAGCTGATAAGATTTCCGGGAAACTCTGCCAGGACATGAATACGTGGTTATGTCCATTGATTGAACATCTGGGCACTTTAGTACGTGTTTTTGTTTCCCAATGAACTTTCATATCGATCAAGAATATGAGTAGGTACCTACAACTAATTTCCTAATTCGACCTCTTCATTACAGTATTGTGAAATTCCCAGTTATTTTTCTCTAATCAAGCAGAAATACAATAAAATATATAATATAATGAAATGAATAATTAAATTATGTGATATTGTTTTACTAATCTGTAGTTACTTAACTACAGGTTATCTCTGAAGACCAAAGACATGATGATATTTAAATTTGGTTACATTCCAAATTTAAGTTCAATGACATGATGTACGATGTCCATATGTTTGTTGACAGATACATTTTCTTTTATGGCAAGTCGAGGCGATTGGGAAATAGTAGTTCATTTCGGTAAAGTACTTTCATTGCGCTGTCAAATCGAGATCAGATGGCTGTTGAAAAAATAAACTTTCACTCTTTCACTCAAGTTCAATGACAATATGACGCAGTTTAAATTGAACTGTTTGATTACGTATGTTTAAGGCATTGTGCTGTAATTGCAACACATTTGTCTTAATGGCCTAGCGCTTTGGTTATTGAGACAGAAACTAATTGAGATGTGAGTTTGATTACTGGTGTTGTTATTATCTGTTAAAGTAAGATGGTTTGGAACCGATAAAGTAGATGTTTACTTTTCCAGTTTGGGTTTATTTATTTATTTAATACTTTATGTTCAATATGTACAGAAGCAAACTTAATGCCAAAAATTTAGAAATGAATAAAGTGTTGAAATGTAGCGTTATTATTTCAGTAAGTAATTAACTATTTCTTTGTACGAATCTGAAATAGCGCTAAGTTTTATAGAAAAAAATCCGCCACTGAGGTCAATTTTTATCTAAAACATTTTATCTAAAACATGAGATAGAGATATAAAAAAAACAATCAATTTGGAATCCATAGACACACTTTTTTTATCCATCTGAGAATGTGACATTTCCTACACAATTTTTTTTTTACTGGCAAGCGTTGAAGTCAATCCACGATGAAGGAACGTGAACAAGGGATTTTAACCTTTCTATTTCTACGAAATAAACTATTACTCTACCATAAACAAGACCCACATGTGAGAACGTCTCGCTGGCATACGCTTCTACTTGCATGACACGATATCATGCAAGTCGTAATGGTTAATGACAATATCGTTAATATCGGCATGTTATTAAGCCTTTCACTTGTAATGCGTGCGTGTATATTATCTATGGTCCGTGTTCAACTGATCATACTTCACGTTTTGTTAATAATCTCGTACGATAATAACTATAGTTTAAATGTGGTTTGTTTGTTGTGTTTGTTACGAACGGGTTCACGTCGATGCGATGGTGTATTTTATGGGAATCGAACGCGAAGCCTTATCTATAACGCTATCTCCGCTTCCAATATAAAGTATTATCTCCTAATTCGACACAAAACTGGCTCTGGTGATAGAGGATTCTGGCTTCGGTCTGGTGCAAAACTTGTGACCTGAATTTTATCAGTAGCGATAATGGTTGTATGGAAAATGTGACATGCAATGATGTTGACTGTAGCTCCCCTGACAAGTGTAGATTAACATTATCAGTTAATAAAATCTTCAGATTTTTAGATAATACGTCCACTCGAGGTCTAGCTTGCTAATCCATATATATATATAAAAAAAAAAGCCATCACAAGTTCATCCGGCCGGCGCCGTTCCATTATTTTGATTTGCATTTTTTTTTCTTATGTGTTCATAGCTTTAAATAAAAAAAAAAATACAATTTTAAATCTTTACCATAAAACACATATCCACCTGCTTTAATGAGAAACGCAGATAATAATACCTGGAAATTCAAACAGCCATAACTTGTGTAAACAGATAGTTTTTTTTTAATTTCCTTTTTTAACTACATTTTGTTCCCGATCCATTTTGGCGGTAAAACTTATTTGCTTTTTACGACTTTTTTACTGGAAGATGTCAGAAACTTTACGCCGCTAAACATTTTATTGCTTTACTTTTAACAATATCTCAGAAATAACTTGTGCCTATTTTATGACAGTTCGTTGAAGTTTATAACTCGCTATGTAGAGGTGAAACATCAAACCTTTTAAACATTTAATAATAATTGAATTTCCGTCTAAATTCTGAGTACCTTAAATAGACTTCCAATCTAAGATCACGTAAAACTGATTACAAGTTATGACCGTTTGAAATTCCAGGTATTTTTGCCTCCGTTTTCCATTAAATTAGGTGGAATGTGTAAATTGTATATCTATATATTTTTAATTTGGAAGTTTTATTCCGTTACTAAGAAAATCCATAAAAACTAACAAATTTTTTTTTTAAGTTCGTTTTTATAGATTTTCTCAATAACTGAGTGAATAGTTAATACGTAAATAGTGTTCCTTTTTCAAATACACTCTGTATACTTCAACGGTAAACCCATAAAATTTATATATAAGGTTTAGTTAAACTAAAAAAATTACGAAGGGTTCCGCTATCCATCTCTTGCCTTCATCATCAGACCATCGTTACCAACCCCAATCGAGCGTACTCTCACCTCAAAGGCTGCAACGTATTTGTGACCCTTGAGTTGCATGTGTCCACTTATAATCAGGTGACCCGTAAAAAAGAACGAATTACATGAGCCCAAACTCGAGGGATCTTATAGTAGCCACTGAAGCACAGATAAGATAATAGTTACTTCACTGAAGAGTTCCGCTATTCACCTCCTGACTCCATCGTTAGATCAGCTCCAAGATGCTAAATTTTTTTTTCTTTTTATAAATTATAGTATTGTCATCCAAACTTATACATACATACATACAAAGTTTCATTGCGGCATGACAATTGGAAGCATAGTATAGTATTTTTAACAGTTTTATACATTGAAAAGAATATAGGCTATCATTAAGTACTTACTAACATGTATTCCTATAATCAAGAAACGATTCGTTTTGCTCACGGACGGTAAATTTTCAACGAAAATTTTAAATCCCCCACCGTCGTTCGCTTACATACATTAATTTAAATTTTATTACGATTTTTTAAGGAGGCACCACCAATGTCTGAGCAATACATATCTAATTGTGTGTTAAAACAATTGTTGAGAAATTGAATAATGCCACAGAGTAATCACTAAGTATATAATGTTGGTCAGAAGCAGCTCAGTTGCACACACAAACTTTGACAGACAATAAAAAACCTTACCAAACGTGACGCAAAGTGTGCAGTCTCTATGCACTATCGCAGACCAAATAAAGATATTTACAAAGGTTTCAAAATATTGTCATGTGCTGAAATCGGTTTATAGGTCATGTGTGCAGGCCGTATGTTGTGTATACAAATGTCCTCCTTTATTATCTGTGTCATGAGCGGGCGATTTTGTTCGCACTGATAATAAAGGTGGTGACAACACGTATTTATAAACCCCTTTTTCCTACACTTTTGATTATTCCTTTTGAAATTCAGTTTCTTTCCTGTCCGATAGTTACTTTTCCATTGGTTTCCTTAATTTAAAAAAATGCATCTGAGCCGCTGCGGCACCCCGTTTTGTAAATTAAAAAAAACACTACACGTATCTAGAATTGTAATACGTCATCACATCGCGTTTGAGCGGGAAGAAATACAGAAAATATTCAAGCAAGCAATTCAAAATTTTTGTCTCATTCGGTGTACCTGTTTTTAGCAGGCCTGATTTTAGGTATACATGTACTAACCAAATATATAATTTTACTATTTTGCATTTTTTAATAATACTTTTGTGTACAAAAAAAATGTAGGCCAATTCAACTTATTTAATTATGTTTGTTAAGTATTTTTCATTTATATGTAGGCCAATTCAACTTATTTAATTATGTTTGTTAAGTATTTTTCATTTATAATTTACTATGTAGCAATGAAGCAAGCAGCCATTCAAGTAACTATTATCTTATCTGTGGCCATGCTGACGTTCTCTGTCTAAATAAAGATGCGAAAGCTAGCAAACAAAGAAATAAACCCACATTCGCAATTACAATATTAGTTAGGATAATCTTTTCTTGCAAACTTGATGACAAAGTCCTCCTCGAGAATGTTACGCAAAGAACTATCGTGGGAAAATGCTAACCGGATGGTATCTACGAATACCCAAATTGGTGCTCTCAATGTACTAATTAAGGTTAATACTATGTGTTGACATTCACACTCCAGGTCGCGTGATTAATTCAATAGGCCATGGGCGAAAGGACATTAAGAATAGAACATGAGGAATGAAGGCCAAAACAAAAATAATGACATTCAGATAATTTTCGCTGATATTATAATTGCGTGCAAGTCCCCAGGTAGTAAGTGGACATCAAATGCTTCTTCTTTAAATCTTTTAGCGGGCTTCTGAAAAGCTTTTTACAAAAATAAGAAACTAGAAATTTATTTATTTTTAAAAACAAATCACATTTAATACTTAGAACACATGTTTTCTAATAAGCTAACACATTTTCTTTTATTTATAAATGGAATAGGCGTTTATCTTCCAACTCACATGATTGAAAGTGACGATGAAGACGAAAGTGGTACACGCCTATCCAAGAGAAACCTATTCACTCTACTCTTGAACGTTCCAGGATTATAATTGACTGGAAAATAGACGCAGTTGGTGGAACTTCGGCCTGCCTCGAATTCGAGGATTAATTCGTACACTCACTAAAGTGAATCCTATGAAAAAACCGATAAGGAGGTGACTTTACGACGATGCCGCGATGCTCAAGAGATGAATGTGTGTCATAAAAAAATGAATTTTGATTTATTATTACAAGATACTTTCAATGAGCCCTCCCTACCTTACCTAATCGTTTGAGACCAATACTTCGGCACTTATGGGCTGGCTCGACCGGAGTAATACCACGGCCTCACAGAAAACCGGCAGTGAAGCAATGTTGCATTGCTTTTCGCCGAGTTAGTGAGGTTACTGGAGGCCCTAACCCTTCCCTCCCCACACTTCTCCCGCTCTTCACCTCTTCCACCTTTCCCCTACTCCTTAAAGGCCGGCAAAGCACTTGTGACTCTTCAGTTGCAGGGCTGCGGTAGTCCATACAGTTACCATCAAGTTACCCGTCTGCTTGTTTACCCCTAAACCATGAAAAAAAAATACCTTCTGTCACATGCTTATCTCGCGAAAAATTAAGAAACCTATGTTCTAGTAGCAAGCTTGGATATTATGCTTATACGGTCTATCGCCAGAAGATATTGAGCCATTCCGTCTAATGACATTATCCGTCTTAAGATTGACGATCAATCGGTGTGTGTGTCGACTTCATCGTCCACTAAAGTCGACACCACGTTCTTTTAATCATGGTCAATCAAGATTGATGATTATTGTATTATATTTGCATAAACATCTAACAAATACTTATTACACAAACACATTTATCGCACTACTGATAAATATTTTTAACCGATTTGCATGTATATACTATATATAGTTAAAATAAAGATTTCCAACTAATATTATTTCTAACAAGTAATTTGACTCGTGTCTTTGAGCCAAGGCCCTAGTATTTTTAGTTTTTATTTGCTTTAGAGTGTATATTTAGCATTTGAAATACACTCTAAAGCAAATTAAAATATATGCTATCGAATGCCTGGTAATTGATAGGAGTATATTTTTACAAAATGGCACGGAAAAGGACCACATAGAAAACCGAGGCTAGTAGTTCATCTTAGCTTACAGCTTGCCAAACACGATGAGTAATTAAAGATTTATTTTAATTGTTAAAACGTATTCTTTTTTATTAAAAACAATGATTAAGTGAATCCCAGCACCGTCATCAAGTACATTAAAATTTCGTACATCCCTATGACCAGTCTACGGGGATTCTGCATAATATGTTCCGCTTCCCACTGTATACTCGATAACAAAGATTGGTTATGCTTTTCACGATATTCTAACCAAACGGAATTTTTTATACTTAATTACCGACTGCGTAAAAGTACCAAAATATTACATAAAAACGTACAAACAAATACTTTTAACTTTCTACAGTTTCTGGTCAATGTATGCCTCATTGCCGCACATTATAATTAAATATCATATTTGATTGACTCCATTTTATTTTGAACGTACGTCATAATTTTTTTTAAAACTGTTTTTTTGTTTTTAATTTCGCCTTATAACAACAGAGTGATGAAACCAAGTTCTCTATTTTGATTATGAAGTTCTCAATTGGTCGCTTCTAGATGTAGACTAATCAGACTGTAGAGAATTTGCTTTGTTTATCGCATCATTGCATAATTATTATTAATGTTGTTGTACGTCTGGGCGGCTGTCTGGCTGAGTGAACATCCCTCCCCCTACCCCTGCACTCTTGACACCCCCTCTGTCTGTGTCTGTGTGCCTGATTTACAAATCCCTAGTTAGCAGGCAGACTTTCAATTTGTGCGCTCAATGGTTCATACAATAGGTATTTATTACACATAATATCTATTGTTCAGTGTTGCCAATTCTGGCCGTCGTTGTTCCCCAAAATGCTTATGAAATCCACAAAAGCTATATTTAATTCTATATTCAACATTAATCTGATGTTTAATGTATGTAAGTATGGATGGATAAGAAATGAGTTACCTTTGTTTTAAGTTAATTATGTTATATTGAAAGGATAGCCCTTCATATCACGGGAAGACCGCTTGTTACTGACAGGAGCTCAAGTCTGTTGGACATTCAGGGTCTTCTTTTAGGTAATACTGAATCTTCAGGGTATATATACCACGTTGGTTTTAGTCGATGGTACCTATGGTCCCTATGGGGAATATATGATGATATTTTTCATGCAACTCGAGTTTTAACGAAAATAAAACACAACAATGTTTTCCAAACAAATGATTTTAAACTAACTAACTGAATAAGGCCGTTAAATCCTACTAGTCCTACTAATATTATAAACGTGAAAGTTTGTGAGGATGGATGGATGTATGATATTTGATACTCTTTCACGCAAAAACTACTGAACCGATTCCGATGAAACTTGGTATGTGGATAGCTGGAGACCTGGACTAACACATAGGCTAATTTTTATCCTGCTATTCAAACGGGATCGGGACTTACGCGGGTGAAACCAAAATTGTACACTTTTTTTTATTTCAACGGCTGCATTAAATTTTGATTCACATAGTTCTTTTAATGCCTTCATCATCCATTGACTACTGCTTAGCATTTTGCGGGTTTCGCAATTATCCATTTTTTTTTCTTGTTACCATCCATTGAAAAAAAAAATATACCTACCTATTTGTACTCTTCATCATTGTGAGCCTTATTAATTGCCGAGTAACTGTTTGGCTGAGGTAGTCTGCTATAAATCCAAGTTTTTGTGTTTGACAACTCCAATTGCTCCAATTGCTCCTGTTACCATTGCCCTCTGTCAAATTTCTAGTTTTTGACCTCGTAACCTTACAGCTTCCGCTTCTCGTACATGTGATGTGCAGCAATATGACTATGGAAATAGTCATATTGCTGCACATCACATTGCAGTAGCCCAGAGACAGTTTACTAAACGAGTGTTGCTGTTGCGTTGCTGAGCCTACAAAAAATATTAATGTTTTTACACATTTGTGGCAAAAAAATTTATTTATTTATATATCTTGTAAACTAAACCATCTGTGACAATCTTAAAAAAAATAAACTAGGCACACTCATATTGGTGACTAACTCTCCAGAAAATACAGTTAAAACAGATTATTTCACATGCATTAAGTAAATTTTCGCAGAGTCAGTCTTGTAAATATTTGTTCTTACGCTGTATTTATCATGAATGTTTGCACATGTCTTGGCAATGTAACATATCGTTTATACAACTTCATTTGTAGTACACCATAAACTTGAAAGTATAATTAGTAGTCTAAAGTATATATACCAACTAGTATTAATTTTTTTGACTCTGTAAGGGATACCTACTTATAACTCTGTTGTTTAGGAATACTGATAACTGATAACTAGTGATAACTGACAAATTTTAATGACATAATTATGTAAGTGTGTCGGTTGAACGAGTAGTAATATTACCGGTCTTATATGAAAGAAAATACCTACATATATAACTTCTAGTAAGTAAATGAAAGTTATCATATAACTATTTAAAACATTGCAAAACTAACTGGCATTGCCTCAATGGACAATAATTAGCACGTAAATCAGTTTGTTATATTTTTTAACGTTTCAGGAAACAGTACCAAAATGATTTGGGAAGGAAATTGTATTGAATTTTTTCGCCATGACTATGGAGTAGAATGTCTCAAATGTGTAGTGACTACATTTTGAGTTTCACTAAGCGTTTTCTTTGCCTAAGTATTGTCTGAATTTTTTGGTAGGAAGTGTGTTTAGAATTGTTTTATTCTAATATTCATATTATAAACAGTTTAGTTACCATAAAAGAGACTGATTCGCACAGCCGTGAATCTAGCTACCAGCATAAAATAGTGTTTAAAGAGTTTTTTACGAAACATTGTGTTTTAACAAAAAGAGGAAATAACTTTACTTTTAAAACACTTCTTATTCTTATTCAAAAACAGTGACGATTTTATAGTCATTTGTTTCAATGACTTGATTTAATTTGCCTTATAATTTTTTCTTTTTGTTATCTACTAAGTATCGAATAAAGAAAATTTTGTTCTCTTATAAACTTTGAATTTGATTGCACACGTGCGTTAATTAATACTCCATGCTGACCTTCAAACTATTTATTCGTAGATGGGTTGGGTTTAACTGGTACAACGAACACGAAGAGACGCTCTTTGTGTGTAAACACACGGCTGAATGAATATCATATTTCCTGAAGTTATATGTTATCCATTCATGCGAATAACATTATAAAATTATAGCAGTTTTTGACACAATATCCAACTCGGACATTGACCTTAAGGTCGAACGACGTTGTTCAATAAACGCCTCAGCTGGAGACTTGCTTCAATTCATTCTCTTATTCGTTAAGCAACATAAAAAAAATATGTTTCACAGAAGTTCCGCTTGCTTATCACGCGATGGATATTTTACTTACAACAGGGTACGTCTAAAGGAGTGTATTAGGAGATTTCTTATTAATGCCAATTAGCGTTGCAACTGCCTCTTCAAGGCGTCCGTGTAGTCTCACATAATATTAGTATTAGCGAGTGGGATCTAGCCTTCTTTTTAGTATAGGAGGTCCAACCGCCAAAGGTGTGACACATATTTTTGCAATTTCACACCCAGAAGTGAATAAACAGCAGTTCCAAAATTATTATTACGAGCGAGAACTCGCCTACAAAATAATATAACCCTAAAGATAAAATATTTTTTATGTTTTTCGTTTACAGTTTAATGTTTTGTGTTTTAAAACTTTAGGTTTTGACATATGACGTCACGAACCTTATGACTGCCCGCCCCTTGTTATATAATGTCATACTTCGTTGATCCCCTTTCCCCCTTAACGTGTGACGAAATTTTTAAATGGCCACCAAGAGCCACAGCTGTAGAAACGTTTGTGGTATTATAAATTTATAACTTAGTCTCATACCATCAGGTCTTTCTTTGTTATGGTTACATGGTGGTTCAGAAATTGTTAGTAAAAAAAAGGGCATAGACATAACTTAAAACTTACGAAATAACTTTTGCAGGCTTCATGCCCAATGCCATCAATAAATCTATATTGTCTCTTGCAAAAAACAAAAGATTACAAAATAACGATTCTACCCACGTCCTATTCCAAAGGAGGTCTGTAAACAAATTATAATACTAATGCGTCTATGATTATCATAAATTAATTATCATAATGTATGTGTACTTTATGTAAGACTTAAATAAAGTTACTCAGGATTACACGTGTTTCTGTTGCTATAAGTGGCGTAGCAGGGATGTTTCTGACAATATATGAACCTGAAATCAAAAAAATGTTTTATTATGTTTTAAAGACATTAGAAGCGTCCATAGTCCATTATAGCTCCTTACTAGAACGTGACAAGAACATTAAGATCACGGACCCAAGGTGATAAACAGTCAAAAGATAGTCAAATTTGATTATCCTACTGAACATAGCAGATAACAAAATAAAGTTGGTTTCCCGAACCTCTCAGCGAACCTTGTTGATTTTTTTTTACTTGTCTGCAAGTCCGTTAAGACTTTAAACTTTGAGTAGAAGGTAAATTTATACTAGATTTAAAATATTCAAATATATGTTATGTATAAATTTCGACAAATAGGTTCCGGGCTGTCTTGTAATATTATCATATCTTATTCTCGGGCAACAAATTTTAGGAATTAAACAATCGAACATTTTGATACGTATTTCTGTAATTCAAAGGCTGTTATTCCAGACGCGAAAAAATACAATAATGAGTATTCAATAAAAAGTATTTTCTTAGAAAAGTCAATGGTGGCCTTGATTTCATTTCTTATAACGGTTTCTCATGAATTATGGCAAAATCACACTTATCTAGGTCTGTACACTTTAAAGTTAATTGTATGTACAAAGTATTTCGTTTTTAAGGTTCCGTTCCTCAAAAGGAAAAAAGGAACCCTTTTAGAACCACTTTGTTATACTAACTTTTAAACTTTCGCGTTCCATGATATAATATTATCTACGTATGAACGGGAATTAACGCGATCACGAAAAGGTATTACATACCTCTGAATTGCCTGACGTTTCGACCAGGTTGCACTGGCCGTGGTCACAGGCTGACTGGCTCAGCGGTGCACCTGGTCGAAACGTCAGGCAATTCAGAGGTATGTAATACCTTTTCGTGATCGCGTTAATTCCCGTTCATACGTAGATAATATTAAATCACTTTGTTGTCCGTCAACACGCATCAAGTTGAAATTAATACCAAATACTTGTCTGCGGTCCCTTGAAGCCGTAAAAAATCAAGCTTCTAAGTTAACGCAATCAAAAGATATGTCCATTTAAGCTTAGGATTTGACCAAATTTGAATATTTCGCAGGTAAATCAAAACCTATAGGGTACTTCCCATTGACCTAGAATCATGAAGTTTGGTAAGAATCAAGGTCTGACAGCACAAGTAAAGAAAAAAATCGTTAATATCGAAAGTCGTTAATGTGTACATAGATGAATAGGCGAGTATTTTTAGAACTTCAAAGTTAAGTTTGTCTTTCGGAAAATACTGGAAAAATCTATTAGAATTGATTACCGAGGTGGGCATCTACATCTACATACTAGTTTGTTTGCTTACGCAACCCTTGATGCGCGAGTCAGACTCTCACTTGTCCGGTTTTTACTTATATTTTATTATTATTCATATCTTCTACAATAAAAAAACTGTTACGAATCCAATAAAGCAATATATTCAGAGCGCACAGATGTCACATCACTCTTCATCCAGATAGCATCACCAAAACAAATAAATCAAAAAGCCTTCCCATAATTCACGGGACCGCCCAGGAGGGCAATAACTGCCGTTGGCAACACCGCGAACTTAATTTTTACGAGTGGCAACACTGCTTTGACGCGCCGCTAGATTTGCATACGTAATGTTTTCGAGTCTTATGTTCAAATGGCATTTGTAAGTTTATGATTAGTTGTATAAATCGCTTGGTTATGTGCCCTTTTTAATTACATTGTTAATAGGTTGTATACAAATAACCTGTGATGGATGAGCTATAGTCGTTAAAGGCTTACTCTTTACTACTAATAAAATATCAAACTCCGAGTACTGTTCGGGCTACTGTTTTAGTGAAATTACATTAAAAACTTGGTTACAATTGAAGTAAACATAGCATGTTTTTTTTAGATAAGAAACGTGTTTTTGGTAGTTCTATTTGCCCAAAGCTTACGTTTCGCCCTAGCGTGTTAGCCACCCGTTAACAAACTTCACAAACCTGCCATTTGTCATTGTCTATGGTAGGTTTGGTTTTACTACTACTATCTATATGTATATAAATAGGCAAAGATAAACAGTTCAGGATTTCTTTTTTCCTTTGTTTCTCAACCGAATTTTTTAAGCTGTTGTAGAGCTTTAGGGTTAAAACAAATTTTGATAGTATTTTTTTCCTTCGACACACACACACTGCACACACGACAACTTAATAAATGATATACGGTCCAATTTCGATCCCTGCGCGACCACAAATAACATTAAATGAAGCAAAGTCTTATAGTGAAAAAAAGTAAATCGTATTGTGTAAGTATTGTCTTTATTTTTCTTTATTTTCTTGACTTCTTAACACTTGGAATTTATTTGCCATAGACTAGTATAGGACATCTAGGTACCGTGAATAGCGAATAATTTCGAATCTTATTAATACACCTAATCGATTCCTATGTATTCAGGGTAATTAAATGGTGTTCGTACTCTCAAGAGTCCGTCTGTTTAGATACCTACTCTAGGAATATTCTTTATCATTGCTTCATAGAAACTAGAGTGAATGAGCCTTTTTGGGATCAACCAAAGTATTTTGTGATTAAATATCTTCACGTAAGTAATCATTAACTGGATAATAAGACCCACTATAAAGACTCAGTAGTATGTTGTCATGTTCATAAATATACACCCCTATACCATATTTCTGAAATTAACGATACGTACTGGTACGGCACTGAACTATCATTTAAATTAAACTGGCAGATCATAGAGGACATAAAAATGTAATCATATTTGCCCTATGCCCTTTGTTAGGTCGAGGCATATACCTATACATACGTTTCTTTTTGGAGTATAACAATAAACATATAAAATCTAATTAATATTTCTTTATTAGCGAGGAAACGAAACCAGGAAATTAGTTTTGATTTATGTAGTATATAATTACAAGCTATTATGGCATGTAGCAATATTAAAGCAGTAAAAAAACTCTATTTGTTTTATAATAAGCCTACTATTAATTACATGAATAACGACAAAGTGTTTAATAAAACATACAGAAGTTTTGCTTCATGATATTTAACGAATGGATTTTATTAAGTCTTTGATTATTGTTGTAGAAAATAACTACCGTCTAGTTATATTCATAAAACTTACATAAAAAAGTTAGTAATTGGAAAATATAGTGTTCTGGTTTTTGATTTACAATCATGTTTGTGAAGTTTGAAGGCAGCAAACATACTTAGTATTTGATTGAGGCCCCAGGTGAAAAGAAAAACACAAAGTAAGGACCTCCGAGCTAACAGAACACGATGCGATGGTGTTTCTCTGCTCCACCACTGCACCGGTTTAAATATTGTCTAGAGAAGGCTTCGATCAACAATACCAACTGTTGGTATTGTTGATCAAAGAGAGAGGAGGTCATAAAAATACACACAACTTATTGATTTGTAAACAAAGATCTAATAGTTCTAATAAAATTATTTCAAATAGAGAATCCGTCAGGAAGCGTATTGCTGCTGGTGAATTATTGCCAGCACAAACAACATTAGGCAAGCACATAATTATATATTCGTAAAGCGGTGCATAAAGGTGCAGTTTGTGGATTGAATAGCTGATTGCCCCGGGGGTTATTGGGACCGGGGAATAGATTTCACTCTCGACATTTGAAAGTGAGATTGTCACTTAGTCAGTGTTATGTTACAATGTGGGTAGTTGACAATATTGATGAAATGTGATATCTTTGTTACTGGTTTTCTACCTATTTTTGTAAATCACAGATTGTTTTTCAAGTTAAACGCGAGAGTTAGTGGTAAGAATCACGCAGCAATGTCAATTCTTGGTGTATGTCATGGATGTACCCAAATTTTATATGAAACTCATGTATTTCTTATTTGGCTGGAGTCAGCCTGTCACAACGGCCAGTGCAACCTGGACGAAACGTCAGGCAATTCAGAGGTATGTAATACCTTTTCGTGGTCTCGTTAAGCGTTCCCGTGGAAATACATAATTATATCATTTTTGTTATAATATGAAACTCATCCAGAAAGAGACGTTCTGGGTTCCCGGATCGGACAGGGGAAGATAACTATCAAGTCAGGTCAGTATCTTTTTACTAAATCGTCAAAACTGTAGATTTGTACTGTATAAATACCGTATATTTGTATATTATATACTTACAATATTTTAGGTTATATTGAGCCATTAAATGCATAACTAGGTTTGATCACACACTGCGTGTAGTCTCTCGCTGCCGCCCGTGGTTCTGTCCATGATCCGGAGCCAGAGCGTATGGACGTTTAATGATCTCCGGCCACTTTAGGATGCGCGCAGGCCGCTAAAGTGGCGAACTTTTTGGGAATTCGTCATCCGAACAGATATAAGCTCGAGAGCGCTAACCAGAGGCGTGCGACCGACACACGACGAGGTTTTGCGGTAGAATGCAATGGCGATTCAAAGGCGGAGAATATTCATGAGGATCTTCCACCCCGTCACAAAAAAAAAGTTTGATCATTCACAATTACGTATTTTAGGCTCAATTCAACCCAAAACAATGACATATTTTTGATACGTTTGTATATACGTTAAGTTTACATACGTACTTTTATTATTTTTGTTGTAAATCTCTCTCATTGGCACAAGTGTTCACACACACCCTTACTAAAAAACAAACACGTTGTTTTGAAGTGTTTATGATTGATTAACATAAACAGAAGCGATAAAGTCATTTATTTGCTAAAATAATAGTCGTGGGAATGCAGCGAAGAACACTCACGTGCTTAAACAAATATGCCCGTAAATATTGATGAAGGCATTCAAATTGCCTGCTTATTCTGTTAAGTGTGAATAAGAAGGAATAAGTTGTATCGTGTAATGTGTAGTATAACGTCGCGTCTCGTGACCTAATTAGTTTTTTTCTTATTATCATTATCGTTGAATGTTTTACCAACATTTATGGTCATTGCTTTGGCCCTAAGGATCATAGCGTGATGTTAAATAGCTTATTATATTCCTCAAGTATCGGGCTATCAAATGCGATTTTTTATTCAGGCCCGTAGTTTCAGAGAAAAGCGTGTTCAACCTAAAAAACTATCTTTTTAGGTTTATTATAATCCAGTATAGACGAGCTAAAGGCAATACGAATAGCCTTCTGAGTAGTAACCATACAGGTGCTGGGATATCTATCTACCTATCGTTATTATTATCATCATCAGGGCTACTGGACGTCTATTTGATTTTTAAACATACGCCTCTGATAGTGGCAAGAAGCCGTTGAAGAAAATTTGTAACTGTATTTGTAACTAAAGATTTTTACATTTCTGCTCGTGTTAGAGTTGTCCGTCGCGTCGTTTATAACATCTCTACCTATGCTGCTGCTACTGCTGTTACGCAAAACACTGGGTATTACAACCACAAAAATCGAAATAAGGTAGATTACAACCTAATATCAACAGGTCCGTTGTAGGAAGCGACGATCCTATTGTACTCTACCAGGCACTTTGTGCTAATGCTATTATTGAGAATTTCAGAAAACACAATTGGTCAACTCCGTAATTGAACTCGACACCTCAAGATAGCAAACGAACGTACGAGAAGATGTGTGCTACAAGCCACAAGACAATGTTTTAGATTTTTCCAGTTTATTTAATGAAATCAGTAACATTCATTAAAGGGTTTTTGTTTTGACGATAACTACCTAATACAGTACGCCTAATTTCCCTCTATATGCATCTAAAAATCTAGGAAGAAATAAAAGGTATAAGGCCTTGGACACGAAGTCAGCGGGAGCGGGGCGGCGGCAACGCTCTCGTACGCCGCTCGCCGCCAGCTCTCCGCGCCGCTGCCTTCGAAGCCAGTTCCATATAAATGTATGCATTGACACGCGCCGCTCCCCGCCCCGCCGCTGCCGCCCCGCTCCCGCTGACTTCGTGACCGAGGCCTAACAGCCAACATTGCCGCGAACTCAAACGCGTATCTATTTATAATATGCTAATAATCTTTATCTGACGGTTGTTGACTTTCGTTGGTCCTAGAAAACGTACTTCATGAATAAACCTTTGTAGTGGGGTATTAGATAAACTAGTACTTTATCACATAAATAAACAAACGCTACTATTGTATGATAAAAGTATACGAGTTTAGAGGGATATCGTTGAGTATAGAGGAGATACGTACAGGAACTACGGAATTTTAGAAAATATAAAAATAAGGTGAAAAGTAGTTATATCCCTCATTTGCGAATTCTTATTATACTAGAGCTTCATTTTTTATTTATTTTTATGGTATAGCGGGCAAACGAGCAGACAGGTCACCTGGTGGTGAGTGACTGCCGTCGCCCATGGACACCTGCAACACAAGAGTCACAACTGCGTTGCCGGCGTACTTGTGACTTTTGAGTTGCAGGTGCCCATGGGCGGCGGTAGTAATTTACCATCCGGTGACCCGTCTGCTCGTTTGCCCCCTATACCATAAAAAAAACGGTCCAGCCGTTCACGTGTATAGCCGTGACCAAGGGAAATTTATATAGATTGGCGTTTGAATACCTAGGCCCATGGACATCTGACTACATTATAGTCTGTAGTCAGTTATAATACAAGTAACCCGACTTACACATGGGTGTTTACGGACTTTACGGTATATTAAAAATAACGTTTTCAACGTTTTTAAAGGCTTCGCTTGCGTAAAATTTTTTTTTAATGGGAAGAGTATTTTGGGATGTGACTAGACTATATACTTTTATGTATCCCTGACGTGTATACAAAATGTTATGATGGTCGGCTGAGTAGCCCTTTTGTATTTATAACTATCTGTTGCCCGCGACTTCGTTCGCGTGGAACTTTTGATGAAATTTATCCCATCGAAACGTATCCCATTAACCGTACATTCATCGAGATAAAAATTAGCCTATGTACTATTCCAGACTATAATCTATCTCTGAGCCAAATTTCCGTTTTTGAGTGAAAGCGTAACAAACATTCATCCATCCATCCATCCTCACAAATTTTTACCTTTATAATATTAGTAAGATACTAACTAGTTAGGATAGCATCCACATTTAAATATTTTACATACTTTGTAGAACCTATAACAAAGAATCGTATTCAAGTGAGTTGTCAAGTCTTTTTCCAAACAAAGAAGTCGGATAATCTTTTATTACCAAGCGCGTAGACTGCGTACAAAGAGATAACATTCTCGACAACATACTTATTAACAGATAATATGTCCGTTATACGTTATACGTTAATTGCTGGGCCATAACAAAGACAAATCGTTTACATCTATTCAACTAAGAATTACTTTAGCCGACTGTAATGGTAGAAATAGTCTTGGCAACTGTGTATGGTGTTTGAGGTATTTTATATATTACCAGCTGCGCCCAGCGTAAGTCACGATGCCGTGAGATGTCTGGATAAAAAGTAGCCTATGTGTTAAACCAGGTCTCCAGCTATCTCTATATATCAAGTTTGATCGCAATCGGATCAGTAGTTTTTGCGTGAAAGAGTAACAAACATCCATACATCCATACATCCTCATAAACTTTCACGTTCATAATATTAGTAGGATAAAGGAAATCGCAAATTCCTAAACGCAGTAACCGTCAACTTATTCTATTTGTTCTTCCTAAGGTACGAACAAATTTTGGTTGAAGGAGCGCAACTTTACAATAAACTAACCTCTAATTTTCTTACGCTATCAACTATTATTTGTGTGATATTCACTTACTCCCTCTTACTCCCTCTTATCTCAAAGAACGTTTTAGGTTCCTACGTGACACACATTCAAGATTGTTGAGATCATCAGAAAACTTACAACTTCAAATACCAGTGCATACAACAAAGTTCGCTGATAAATCTTTCACAGTTGAAGCAGCGCGTCTCTGGAATGCCCTACCACTTTCTATCAAGCAAGCACCATCGTTAGGATCTTTCAAAAAACATTTAAAAGAATACTATCTGCAAAATTATGTCTAAGATAATCTATATATAATCTAATACTATGCACAATTATAATGTATGTATTTAGGTGTATGTGTATATATATATATATGTGTATTTGTGTATGTGTATATGTATGTATTTGTGTATACGTATGTAGTTGTATGTATATGTTTGTGTAAATATGTATGTGATCATACCTATACTAGTAGTAGGTACATATTATTTCAATTTGGTACGTATTATATATTTTACACCATAACCACCCACACTAAATCATTACAATCCTGTCCATCCAAAGGTTGCCTGGAAGATATTGCTTGTTGTGATAAGGCCGCCCATTGTGCATTTTATGTTTAAGTTGTTTTTTTATATGTATATATATCATGTGTTTGGTGTACAATAAAGAGTACTATCTATCTATCTATCTATCTATGAGACCCTCCTTTGCTTACTTTGTGTCGGTTAATATATGAATGTTCGTAAAGTCGTCGGCGTATTCCGTACTACAGAAGTTGTTTATAATAAAAGAAATCTTAAGGCGAAATGCGCGACATAACTTAAATGCATTTAAGACGCACTAAACGATTTAAAATGGTAAGCGTCTTGCACAATGATAAATTTGACACTAAATATGTTTAAGAGATTGTCAAAGTTACATACTGTTAATAACAGATTTATTTAACTTAATACCG